>OY282449.1:147344237-149744237 GCA_958295655.1 Palloptera scutellata | reverse complement strand
TATTTTAGCAGCAAATATTTCTTAGATCCCAATAAGCTAATTTTTGTATTAACGGACAATGGCCAATGGCAATGGTCAACTGGTTTTGGTCAATTGGCGTGGTTTCTCATCCCAAAGTCTTGATCTAGTTTATCGATTTAAAACAATTTTTTCAATGATTGTTTATACATAGTATAAACTACAATATAAACTAGATCAAAATCTTGGCATAAGTGAAAACCAAAACCGAAAAATATGAAACAAAAAAAAATTATCTCGACTTGTCACTTTTTATTACACAGGTAATATCGCTCAAATAATTTTTTCAAAATTTGCCAAGTAAAATCGGGAGAATATAATAAAATTTGGACTTCAAACATTTACATGTATTGAGGAAATTGTTGCGCAGCAAAAGATTTGAAAAGATTTTATAAAGGAAACTATTGCAATAAATATTTGTTATCATTTTACGGGTTTAGTTATTTTGCATGACGCAAAATTATTGAAGTAATAAGTCAAGTAAAATTTTATTTAACAAATTTTGCAATATTAATGTTTGCTATGTTTAAATTCAAGTAAATGAGTTAAAAAAAATAATTTTCTATTATCAGTCGGAAATACAATATACATAAAAGTTAGTAAAAAGCTTGGAGGCTGTAAAATATTTGGCAATAAATGAGACGGCGTTCTTTAAGAGCAGTATTAGTAAAACCATACAAAGAGGGACAAAGAGAGAGAGGAGAGAAAACAAAATAATCAAATGAAAGAAAGGCAGTGGAATGCAATGGAATGGAATGAGTATGGACATGGGATTTTGATTTTGAATTGGAATTGGAATTGAAATTGGAATTGGAGCTAATATGTCTTACGCTGTTCTTTACTTAGATACTTCCTTTTTTTTACTAACAATTAAATAAATAAATTAGTTAATATTAATATTGCTGCAAAATATTAAACCACACATGTTCACTTAATTAAACGCTAAACCTAAAATACTACAAATAATAAATGTAAATTCTAATCTTGGCACTTTTGTTAAAAGGTAAATTGAATGTTTCCAATGTTTTGAAGTACGTAGATATTAATAACTTGTGACCCTAAATATGGATTTTAATACTATATTAAATATCATTCTTTAAACGGAATGTTAATTTTGTAAGTACATATACTTCGGAGGAAAACAGTGCAATTATTTGTTTGTAAAAAAGTAAGAAATCTTCTATCACACGATCACACTTAGTGGAGAGGGGGTCATCAGTATACGGTCAGCGAAATTTGATACATTATTTTATATTAATTATTCTTTCCTCATCACTCATCATCACATTAAAAAAGCAATGCGAAATCTTCCTCTTCGGGTATGGAACTAATCAGCCGATAAATGAATAGTGCCGGCCATTGCAGAATTTTTGCAATCCAACGCGCTACATTAAATTTTCTCATTGTTTTCTGCCAAACTTCAAGCAGGATGGTCTCTACTGAAATTGGCAATTGAGCATGCAGGTACTGTGTAGTAGTTGGATTTGAACAAATTGGACATATCGTCTTTTTTTGGTCAGCCTGAATGGAATCGAAAGAAAAACAAAATAGAAAAAAAGCAAAAAAAAAAAGAAAATAATAATAATACGAAAAAAGAAGAATAGCGCAATAAAAAATATAGGAAAAGTATTGAACACTAGACAAACTAAAGTGAAAAAACAAGGCACAAAATCAGTACAATTTTCGCAGCAAATCAAATACTTTTGGTTAAAATTTTATGAACAAACAAAAATTTATAACCAATAAAAACAAAATGTGTATTAAAAATAATTATGCATAGTTAGTTAAAAAACGATGTTAGTAAAAACAAATAGCGAAAACGAAACAACAGTCAAACAACAAACAGACAGAAGTATGAAAAAGGATTAGGGGATATGTGTTAAATGAGATTGACAAAGAAATGAGAGTAAGGGTGAGGGTGAGGTGTAGAGCCAGCATGATACTTCTTTAATCAAATAGAGGCAAAGCCAGAGATCCTCACGCACATAGTTTTTTAAGCTTCCATCTGTTATAAAACTAAAACACTTTATCCAAAGTTTCAATTTTTTTATACATTCTACACTCAGGATTAATCCCTATGAATGCAAAGCACTGTGTTGATTGGAAGGAAGATTGATAGGTGGGAGGAAGAAGGAGGAAGAACGAGAGGGGGATTGCAATCACAGGACACCGATATGCTTTTACCAAAATGAACTTTTTAGTTTATCAATGTCGCCAAAGCCCGAGATTTTCGCATCCACTTATATTCTAATAAATAACTGAATACAATTGAAAATTAGGCAGTACTGATTTTTTTTTTTTTTAATTTAGCGTTGAAACTAAATTGATTATATTGTATTTCGACAATAACTCAGCGGGGATAACTCAGGGGGGAAGATTAATGTTTTCTCCACAAAATAAAGTTCCAAACAGTCGTTAGTCACCACAAGACGCTCGAACAGTTTAAGTGCGGTTGATTTTGTCAAAGTGCTGCCAAGTTTTTCATTTACGATCTATAATTATTTGGTCTATGTAAATGTTATTGCAACGAAACTTTGAATACAAATTCTTTAATCCGTATTTCCTGACAACACTGGCAAGAGAGTTTGATGTAAGAATGAAATAATGAAAGAGTGAGATATGAAAATGAAATAATGAAATAAGGTGATTTCATTCATGTATATTGAATATACTTTATAAACTAAATATTACACAGAGCATGTGAAAAAATATATTTTTACATTCATGTAATTATTTATTAATAAAATAAAAAAAATAACTAAATTATATTTAAAGCACATTAAATACTAATAACTGTGTAAATATGTAAATAAATAAATAATACCGCTAATAGCATCTCAAAGTGTGGTAGCACAATTTTTTGTTTCTTTTTTGTTTTTTTTTTTTGGTTTGTTGTGAACAAATTGTTGTGTTAAATTAAAAATATATGGTGATTTTTATGTTTTCGATTGGTGAAAAGAAAATATTTTCTCTTTGAAAATATTTAACTTTCAAAAACGCAAAAACACAGCAAAATATTAAAAACTAAACACCAAATACAAAATGAGTTCAGTTAAAGTGGGTGTGGAATGGATTGTCACAGAGACAAAGCGATAGTGAGAAAGATAAGAGATGAGCAGTGATGATACTTGGAGATTGTGGTGTGTTTGATGAGAAACAAACGGAAAGTTCATTCGTTTGTCCTCACAAACCGCGTATAATGCCGTAGAAGAGTGTTTTGAAATAGAAGCAATTTCTCACCTTTATCGAGACGCTCGATCGATAAACGCCTTGTGAATGTTCGCTGGCATTCTCATCACGATTACCATCCAAATCGAGTAGGCTGCGCTCATCATCTTCTTCTTCACCTTCCTCAGTGGGTGCAATTGAGGATTGTTCATCGTTGACAGTGGCACGATCCTCAACGGCACGCAAGCAGCGACTACACATTTGCCCTTGCCTGGGAAAGGAGAAAACCTTGTAAATTTATATGCATAGAAAACGGAAAATATAAATTGCACCTACCGCACTTCATCCAATATGGAGAGTTCTTCGTGCATTGATTTCATTTCTTCGTTGTTGCTTGTTTGAGCAATGCGGCTTTGTAGAGTTTGATTCTCTTGTACTGAGTAATGCATATAACCATTAACAGAAAAAAAACAAAACAAAATTTGTCAATATGGCAAAATTATACAATCAAGTAGTTAGATTCAATTCACTTGCTTATGGTCGCTTATTCTTAAATTTTTTTTTCTTAATAAATAGTCAAACCTAATCGTAGCGCCATTTGCATATGTTATGCTGTCTTTGAAGTGTTGAACAAAATATTTACACCTAAAGAATTGCCCTCAACAACAGTCTATAGAGTATCACTAAAGCTAATTGACTCCATTGCAGTAACATCCTCCAGATGGATTTCTCTCTAATGCAGTTCTACGAAATCTTCCACCTACAACCGCGAACGAATTCGTATGTCCCACCCACTTATATTTCGTTCAAATAATCTTGGTGGATTGGGTTCCTACATACTATAGCACACGTCTGTCCTCTGACAGTATATTATTAGATGTTTCCACATTCTTTAGCCATAAACGTAGATCCGTCTACTAGTATATGAAAACCTACTTACTGTGGACTCGTACTGGTTGCCTGAGTGCTCCCATAAAAAATATGTAATGCTGACAAAGGTAAAACCCTTTTTTTTCGATATTTGGAATACAAAAACGTATGGTTTATGTTTTTAGAATTATATATATATATACAGGTATATGTACAGGGTGTTTTTTGTTAGAAGTGTGGTTTTCAAGAAGAAATAAAACGCATATAATTTCTTGTTATGGCCCAAGATTTTAGCTTTATTATAAAAATAAGGATTTGCCATTATGTTTACGATTTCGGGCAAGTGGCCGCCGCTGCTGGTTCGAATGAATTCCAGCCGAGAGGCCCAATTTTCGACCACTTTTTGCAGCAATTGGGGCCGTACGTCAGTAATGGCGAGCCGAATATTCTCTTGCAAGGCGTCAATCGTCTTCTGCGTAGACAAGCGACTTCACATAACTCCACAAAAAACAAAAAATAGTCCAGCGGTGTTAAATCGCACGATCGAGATAATCGCACGCGAGATAATGCGCTCACAAAAAGTTTCCTTCATTAAATTGATTGTTTCGTTGGCTGTATGGCATGTAGCGCCGTCTTGTTGGAACCAAAGGTCGTCCACATCAACATCCTCCAATTCAGGCACGAAAAAGTCATTAATCATGGCTGTATAGCGTTCCCCATTGACTGTAACATTATGACCGGCTTCATCTTTGAAGAAATATGGACAAATGATTCCCTCCGCTCATAGAGCACACCAAACAGTGACTTTTTGAGGATGTAACGGCGTCTCAACAATGGCTTGTGGATTATGATCACTCCAAATGCGACAATTTTGCTTATTAACCAAAAGTGAGCTTCATCGCTAAACAAAACTTTCTTGTGAAAATCGGGATCAGTGCCCATCTCGTTTTGGGCCCATTCACCTAACATGCAACGCCCTTGATGTTCGTTCGGCTTCAGTTCTTGCACGAGTTAGATTTTGTAAGATCGCAAACCAAGATCCTTCCGCAAAATCTTCCATAAAGTGGATGGGCACAGCTCCAATTGTTGCGCGCGATGGCGGATGGACTCATTCGGGTCTTCTTCGATACTCTGCTCCACAGCAGCAATAGCGTCTTCGGTGCGCACTGTACGGCGTCTCTGAGGATGCGCATTATCCACTAGAGTAAACGTGGTGTGAAACCGATCCATGGTTGCTCGAATTACCGACTCTGCTGGGCGATTATGTCGACCAAATATGGAACGCAGCGCGCGAACCGAACCATTATTTTGGTAATAAATTTGCACGATTTCCAAACTTAGTTCAGGAGTAAGTCTGTTCATTATGAAATGGCAAACCAAACTGAGCATAAATCAAGTGACAGCTTTCAAAAAGACCAACTCCGAAAAAAGAATAGCCAGATTGAAAACCACAATTAAAATAGAAAATTTATGATGCAATAATAAAAAAGGAAAAATCAATTTTATGAATATGTAAATATGTATTAACATATTCTGAATGAATTTAAAAAAACTTTATTAATTAACAAAAAATATTTGAAATATAAAAATAAAAGGTTATTCCGATAGGTGAAGCTAATCGTAGTCGTATTGGTGGTGGTGGATTGCTTGGCTCACTAATTTCTATTGTCGCTTCAGATGCATCAACTATAACTTCCTCACCTTCATTCGTAGGTGCTCTGTTCTTCATATAAAAACCCCCTCACAGACACGAATATAATGTTTGGTGCAAGTATGTAGATGTTTCACTAAACTCTTTTGTATTATTTTTCTTCGGTTTGCCATGCAATAAAATTGCAATTTACTTACCAGGTGTTCAAGTATGAAACCGGTAATGACATCTCTGTGTCGCTAGGTAAAACTATACGCTCTGTCAAACCAAATCATGGGCGCCATTTCTTCGCATTTAGTTCTGTCAACAATATTCATTTCATAAGCAATCAAGTTTCATACAACAACATATTTTTTTGTGCCTACAAACTACGATATGCGAACATTATTGATTTTCTGTTTCCAATTGAAGAATTCTGCTTTGGAATCTCATCGAATGCTTCTTGAAGCTCACGGCCATCACTCTCTAGGCGAATACCACCGAAAAAGTATGAAGATGCCGCATTGCAAGCTTTACTCGATGAGCATGATGGTCAAACGCAAGAATAACTTGCAGACAAATTAAATTTGACCCAACAATGCATTTCTCAACGTTTAAAGCCATGTTATTAATTTTGAAGATGGGTGCCGTATTAACTGACTGAAAGACAGCAAATAAATCGAAAAACCACCTGTGAAATGTTGCTCGCCAAGTAAAAAGAAAGTCATATCTTCATCGAATTATTACTGACGATGAAAAATGGATCTATTTCGAAAATCCAAAACGTAATCGATCTTATGTTAAGCCCGGTACACCGGCCAAATCGACAGCAAAGCCAAACCGCTTCGGAAAGAAGACAATGCTCTGCGTTTTGTGGGATCAGTGAGGTGTTATCTGGCTTGACCTTCTGAAACCAGGTGAAACAGTAACTGGTCAACGCTACCAACAACATTTGACCGATTTGAACCGTGCTTTGCGCCAAGAACATCCAGAATATAAAGCTAGGCAACACAAAGAGATTTTTCTTGATGACAATGCACCATCACATCGAACAAAACAGACTCGGGAATTGGTAGATGCGTACAGCTGGGAAGCCCTCCCCCTTGCTTATTATTCACCAGACAATGGGTCGAATGGGTCGAAAAATGGCTCGATGGTTGGTTTGACTCAAAAAACGAGCAGTTTTTTTTAGCGAGGCATTCACAAATTGCCAGAGAGATAGGAAAAATGTGTAGTTAGCAATGGCCATTACTTTGAAGATTGAATGTATAACCTTACTTACTTACTTTTAATGGCATAACAGCCCATGGAGGGCCTAGGCATCCACTCATGTTGTGCGTGTTATATTTGTACATGAATGGAAGGGACCTACAGCTTAAAGCCGAATCCGAACGGCGAAGTGAAAAGCTTTTCATAGCAATTTTTACTCTTGTAGGTTTTCCATTGCCTGCCAAGAGGTGGTGCCGTACTTTTTAATTTTGTCTGTGCCGAGATTCGAACCCCGGACACTCTGCGTAGCAGCCCAACGCACTACCACTACGTCACAGCGACCACAATGTATAACCATTTTTCTGAAATACTTAAAAGTGTATTTTCTTAAAAAAAATTGTTTCTCGAATTTCTGGCAGCACAGAAACTGTATCTATTAGATTTTCCATAGCATCTTTCATGACGAATGTAATTGTTGGTTTAGTGATTCGAACCTTGATCTGATAAGCCATCAATGCGAATGAACATACCAACATAAACCAACATTATCAATCATATTGAGAAAAAAATACGACCATGGGATATTTATTTGTTTTTCGATTACATTCCCATACAAAATGTACTGTATATACATATGTACTACGTATATGTATGAATAGAGCATAGGGCATAACCATAACCAGTATACGATAGAATTATTACTTTAATTACTTATGGAAAACTGTTGCCTGTCACTGCCACTTATAGCGACTTTTCTATTTGTTTTTAAACAAATCAACACTTCTGGAAAGTTGAAAAAAAAAGAAAATTGATTAACAACTAATTTCATTTTCTCTTCGAAGCACTGTGGCAGGAGTACACGGACCTAGGGTTAATGTTGTGTGCCATCTGACACAGAGCACTACGAAAAAGAAACAACAACAACTAGTTTAAGAACTTTAGAAGCTTCAACTTCAATAAGCGACTTTAAGCTTTAAGTGAACTGAAAGTGGTAATTCGATATATTTAACTTACTTATGGCTACCAATTGTTCTTCCAGCTCTGCACAACGTTGCTGCTCAGCTAGAAAAGCTTTCTTCGTCATCTCCACGTCTTGGACTATTTTAAAAATCTCTTCATTCTCTTCACCTTCACTGCATACCATACTCAAGTCTAAGGACTGATGATGATCGCTATGGCTACCTCCGCTGACGCCCGTTGAGTTTGCATTTAGGTATGAGTCCCCGGGTGATCGAAAAGCAAAGCTGCAATTCTCTGGCGGGGTTGTATTAGCATTGAAACCCTGAAAGAGATTCATAATTAAAGTGCGTATACAGCTAGCGCGAAACCCGGAATATCTTACGGATTCACTTCTACTCTCAGTGCTGTTCGTGCTACTACTATTGTCCACCGACTTCAATTGCACACCAATGCCATCCGAACCACTACTATTTTTCTCCTGCATAAGCCGCTCATTCTTTCGTCGTTCCATTGAAAGCGCTTGACGCGATTCCTCCAATTGTTTGCTGAGCTCATCGCAACGTGTTTCGAGTGTTTCAATATTTTGTGCAAGCCTAGGAAAAACCAGAGAGTATATCATATCGTTTTCGATTGAAGAACATGCAAGTAAGGAGATACATACGATTTAATATGCTTCTTGTCGCTTGAAGTCTCCACAATCAAACGATGATTGGCACGCTCTAAATCTTGTATGCCCACTTCCAATTGCTCATAAACTTTTAAACGGGAATCGTTGACCTCACGCAAAGCGGTTGTATGCTTCTTGAGATACTTTGTTTTTTTTTTTTGGGGAAATAAGAAAAATGTCACAAATAATTAGTATGTTTAGGTTTAATTTTATAAATTGTAAATGTTGCATACGCTAAAAATAGGACGAAAAGTAAACGGCAAAACAAACAAAACATTACCACACACACAGAAAAATATCAAAACAAAAAACAAAAAACGAAAATGCTTTGTGCGTTCATGCGACGCGGAAGTGTCTAAGCGTTGCATGCATACGCATTTTCCTATCGAAATGGGTCAATTGCATTCTATTGTGTTTCTCTTATTTTTCAATGCACTCTATTTTGTTGATGGTTTTCGTTCACCTAAACACTAAAACTAATACAAAAAGTTAAATTAAACAAGCACGAACAAAATCGTTCCATGTGAACGCTTCTGCAAGAGAGAGAAGAGCATGGAGCTCCATATGTTGGAAATGATGCATTTAAAATTCAAAACAAAACTCCAAAAAAGGTGAAATAAATGCAACCAAAATAATAACAAACAAAAACCACTCTGTTGTCTGACTCCCTCCAATGGAAATGGTAAAAAGTTTATAACACGCTTGATTGAATTTTATGTTGGCGGGAAGAATTCGCCCAATCAGGTATGGCAGGCTCAAGCTGATACTGCTGCCGTTGTGTATGCATTTGGAATTTGGATGATTCTATTTAAATGATCAACAGAAATCTGTAACTGTGTCGTGTTGATTTAATCATGCGTATCTTTCTGCTGCAGTTGCAACCAATACCTCATTTTCTTCCCCATATTTTTTGCAAGCAAAGATGCAACGTGTGATTGAGGCGACTCAGTTTTTACGCTAAGATTTGTGTATTCAATTTGTTTTTGATTTTTCTTTTTCAGAGGCGCGTTACTTTGACGGTATTTGATCCAGTTAAGCACTGGACTCTGACGACAACGAGATTTCTAAATTATTACTACTTTGCCCCAAAAGATTTATTAGGGCAATATTTTCCAATTAATCTCATTTAATCGTTTCAAGAACATTTTTACTAAATTAATTTATGTGCGCGTTATGCTCGATTGAAAATTGTGGTGTATGAAGTGATTAATAATAGTTATAAGAAAATAATAATAATAAGTTATGGTAACTTAGAGACTTTGTATTGTGCTGCAAGACTGAAAGAGCAGAGAGGGAACCTTGTTTGATTCTGTACAAATCACACTGATAAGTCTGGATCATTATTTAAAGATTAAATTAATAAGGGTCTTCATTAAAACGTGTATAGTCGTAAAGGGCGTAAACCTCGTAAATTTGCGAGGCACTTTACATGAAGGCACCATATGACCAACCTGTAAACTAGCGTGTTAATCGGTTTTGACAGTTTCATTTGCTTACATAGTTGAAATTAAAAATTCTGTGCGCCAATGGGATTCCCACTGCCCTGAAGAAGTTTACTTTTTCATAATGTTTTCGTTTTGGGTTTTCAGGTTTAATAATGTTGTAAAAACTAGAGTCTATCGCAGAATTATTAACGACCATGTTTTGAAATTGTTTATGTGCTGATTTTTGCAAACGATAAGCCTTGTATAGTTCAGTTTGATGATTCTCTGATCCCAGATGTGCTACAATTGGATTCACTTCATTTTGATCGTTTGCAAATCCCTGTACAAAATCATCAACTCCATCAAAATATTTAAACTCAAAGCATGCGAATTTATTTGCTTCATCATTATAATTTTAATATTACCATCATCATCATTATTATCATCATTATAATAATCATCATCATCATCAAATGTTATGAGGTTGATTAGAAACTTGACAAATCTCGTCTATGTTTCTTTGTGCTGATGCGAATTGTTTTCTTTAAACGGAGCAAAGATTTTCAGCCAAATTTTCAAGTAAATCTTCTGCCCTTGTCTTTCGTTGAGAAGATGGGAATTCGGCCACCTCAATACAGCCTGGTGCTGTATAATCTGAGGACCTTTGTTGAGACTCAATGAGATTAGTGTTGCCATTCATGCTGTATCTCCGCATTAGTTTTTGAGAGTTGTTTTACAATGAAATTCGAATTCTGTTGTGCTTCAAGCTGCTTGCGAAGACTAAAATTTAACGATCTCTTGGTGCTGGTTTTTGTGTTTTTTCACAAAAGCAGAATCTAAATTTTGTAGGGCCTCCATTTTTCGACTAAGTTTACATTCTCGCTGTCTCCCAGCCGCAGTTTTTGCTGGGGGTTTTATCGTAACATTGTTTTATCGACTTTGCTTTGAGCCTCGCCATTGTTTTTCAGTCAATACTCGTTTATTCTTTTAGCTCTAGCAATTTTTAACGATTTTTGTTTGGAATGTAAAATTTTTGTTTGAAATGTCAAATTTTACTAGAAACTGACGGGCAGCGTCCTCTATCAATCGAGTATGGATCATAAGCCAATCAGCTTCATCTCTCAATTGATAAAGGGATAAAGGGCTCCTCTATCGATTTATAGAGGGCGTGTATTGAATTCTTATGTGCTGCCATTCATTTATGTGTGTACACATATGAAACATCATATTTTTCATACTTGATTCATTTCTGTGGCAATTTCCGTTTTGCCTCAATTATCTTTTACCCCCTCGTAAATATAAAAACGATTCTAAAGAAGTAAACTTCAAAAAGTAGTCAATAATTAGTCAACGATGCCAAAAAGAAGCAAAAAAGTTAAATTAATAAAAATTTCTAGAGTTATTGATGCAAGAAATATTTGAGGCAAGTGATGGTAACTATTCATATATTGTATTATATTTGACTACACACATAATAAATATACATTAAAATTTTTGCATTCATAGATTGCAACTACTCAATAAGCGCAAAAGGTCTTAACGAACGGCAACCACACTAAAACGGGGAAGTTTACACATCCAAATTGCTTGGGAAACTACTTCTCGACGCGGCGAAAGATTTACACGTTTTATAGGGCTTTACCGCGAGTTAATGAAGACCCTTAATATTTCGGCTATACCACTGCATACATAGCGAGCTTTTTACTCTCACTTAATGGTATTTGGGAAAGCAAAGATGCAACGATTTTGATTGGCTACTTAAAAGCATAGCATGAAATATTCTCTCTCTATGCAAGTTAGGTAATATCAGTACTTTTGAAGCGCTATTACAAATTCAGAAATTTTGGAAACAACATAGACAAAAACGTAGTTAGAGCAGCCGATCTTCCACCCCAGCTACTAACACTTCTAATCAATCTAATCCAACCCAAAAAAAGTTCAGTCAACTTCTGTTTTAAGATTATAAAAAACTTTGACTATTGCGTCTTTTTGTTTTTTCAGTGAGCTTAAACTTTCAAAAAGAGCCTAACAAAATCTTGTGACCATGAGAAAATAAAAAATTTCAATCAAGTCGCAAATGGCGCTGACTGTGCATGTGGAATGTGGTTATGCAAGTGTAATTTTCAGATACAATTTACTGACAACATGTTAAAGAGCTGCATATGTAGAATAGCACATATACAAAGCAAGAATAATAATAGTTAGTTAAAAGTATACGAGTACATGGTAACAGTATGTAACATTTAAGCTATCGTGGCTGATGTGAAACAGCATATGTAAATTAATGCGCACAGATAAACCTCAATATGAAACGTAGGCAGGCTTATAAGTACTCGTATGTACACACTCAAGTAGGCAGACTGACGGAAAGAAATTTTTAAATACTGGAAAGGAGGGTGGTCAATTGAATGAAATGTGAATAGTTAGTGGCTTAAGTTGGTCTTGTTCCTTGTTATGCTAATATCCAGCATGCAGTAGCATGCTCCAGCATTGCTATTCACTTACCAAAATCTCCTGTTCTTGTTCATCGATTGTATTCTTGTTCTCCTTTAGTAATGATTCTAATTCTTTGTTACGTTCCAGCAGCGTTTTCCCAAGCTCAGCTGCAAGTTGCAAATCTAAAATGAAAAAAAATGGGGAAGAAAAGCAAAATTATTTACAAGCATTTTTCAAAATATGAAAATATATGGTCGATAATTAATCAGTTTTGGTATTCCGCCTATTACTTAACAATAACTTGGAATAAAAGACTTCAAAAATAGATTAACAAACCTACGGCGCAAGCTCCGCAAGCAACCAGCAGCAACATCTAACTGCAGCTTTATATGTTGCTCAAATTTTGAAGTTACACAGAAAGAGAAACATACTATACTCGCACACAACGACTTCCAACTTGACCTACATTTAATGAGGTTTAGATTAACATGTTTTTGCTTTTAGAATTTCGAATACTACGTTAAAAAAGTTTAACCACAATTTGTTTGTTACAATTTTAAGAGCACTTGATTTGAGTTATGAAGTGAACTAAATTTTGCCATAATTATTTTCAATATATGTTAATGAGCTATGTACAATGAAAAAGCCTTAGCCGTCATCGAGCTATTGTCCTTCAGAAAAGCTTGTCTTATTGTTGATGCAGTAAGCCCAGTATGAATAGAATACAGGAAGTGTAAAATCTTGTTGGCAATAGCTTCTTATTTGCTTGATGAACTCAAAATAACTCTGTAATTTTGCACCATTTTGCTAGCACTTCCATAATCTTAAACTTAATATTATCATATATGTTGAAAATTAGATAATTAACACACAACAAACAGCACTTACGCTCATCAATTGTAAATCAATAATAAGAATCTGCAGGTCATCTACAAGTAGTTATAGCAGTAGAAAAAACAATCTTCCTAGCAGACCCAAAAGACTCGAAGAATGAAAATAATGCAAAAAATAACCTCTATTCATCCAGAAGTAAAACGAGAGATGCTACAAGACGCATTACATAGAAACATGGGTCATGATGAGCATAAACATTTTAACATTGCCAATAAAGAGTGGTGTGGATGGAATGAAGTGAAAAAATCATATGATAGACCGAAATTCATAACACGCGTTTCTTCCGTAGTGGTCATAGTGGCTGTTTACACTGGCGCAAGCATGGAAGACTGAGAGACAGTCTTTCTCGCTACTTAAGTATTTTAATGATCGTAAATCAGTCTTGTACTTCTGAAATGTTCAAATGTTCTTTTGCACACGCTCTAATACGGCGCCAGAACTATTGTTAACAATATGCGAGCACTGACGCGCAACAAGGTTCTCCTCTTCAAGAAGCTCGTTCTCATCTTAACATTTTACAATCGTTTGCGAGATCATTGCAAATTTACGAATGTAACCTAATAACCTTAAATTTTTAATATTCAAACTTCGCCATACTCGATGCAATGTCTCTGCTACATCCGAGCCCCGAGCGTGAGAGCGAGTGAGCGAGTGACTGATAAAAACAAAGACCCTGCATGTGACGAAATGCATCCATTTCATGTTTATGCGGGTTAAGATTCTCTAAGCTTTAAATTTACTCTAATTCTTTCATTGGATTTTATGGATTTCAAAAATACATAAGTAGTCATTCAAATAATTGTGAATTAATTGTGAAAAGAATAAGTTTTGCAAATATTTCGGAGAAAATTTGTCATGGACAGTAGAAGCATCTTAAGTAATTTACCAGCAACATATAAAATGAAGATCTAAACAATTTTAATATAAGTAGGCAACCAACCAACAAGCCAATGAAGAAACTTCGAAATTGTTAAGACTACGCGGTACAAATTAGTATATTAGCAGATTTTGGTTTGACTATTCGTTTGTAGTTTGTACTCATAAAAATAAAATTTATGATCTTTTTCTAGTTCGTTTAATTGGGCAGCAGTAATCAATTTTTAAGTGCAACCACAATTTTATTATGTACATAAATTCAAGTAAAATTTTTGCTTAAAATTGGCCCCGTAATGTAACCTTAAACCTCAGCCATTATAAATTGTTAAAATCACATTTATCTTTCTTCTGCTTCTTTAATGGCCTAAGCCCCTTATGGGCTGCATGGGGCATTTAAGCCGTATATAAATTTTTGAAGTTTACTTCTTTAGAATCGTTTTTATATTTACGAGGGGGTAAAAGTAGATCATTGCAGTGAAAATTGTCACGGAAATAAAGGGCAGCGCCCTCTATCAATCAAGTATGAACAAAATTAGGATGCATATGTACATATGCAGCCTCATGTATCCAAGAGTATGAATCAGACTTGATTGATATAGAACACTGAATCGCAAATGCTTCAAAGTTGGTTGATAGAGTTCTCTGATTCGCGTATAATTCATACTTGGTTGATAAAGGGCGCTGCCCATCAGTTTCTAGTAAAATGCGACATTTCAAACAACCATTTTACACATTAAACAAAAATCGTTAGAAATTTCTAGAGCTACAAAAAAAAAGTGAATATAGACTGAAAAAAAAAATTACAAACGCGAGGCACAAACCAATGTCGATAAACCCATATTACGATAAAACCTTCAGCAAAAACTGCGGCTGGGAGACAGCGAGAATGTAGACTCCGTCGAAAAATGGAGGCCTAACCAAATTCAGATTCTACTTTCGTGAAATAAAAACACATAAACCAGCACCGAGACATCGCGAGAGTGTAGACTTCGCTAGCAACTTGAGGCACAACAGAATTCAAATATCATTGAAAAACAACTCGCAAAGACTAATTCGGACATACAGTATGAATGGCAAATGAGTTCATTAGAGCCAATAATTGCATAAACACTCATCTCATTGAGTTCCGACGGAGGTCCTCAGATTATACAGTCATTGAGATGGTCCAATTCCTAGCTTCTCAACGAAAGGGAAGGGCAGAAGATTTACTTAAAAATTTGCCGAAAATCTTTCCTCCGTGGAAAGAAAAGCACAACAAAACGTAGACGAGATGTGCCAAGTTTCTAGTCAACCTTATAAAATTCGCGAGTTCTCAGACCGGCAAGTGGCAAAAATTTTCCACCTATTGGGATCAGACAACCTGAATATTTCAATGATGATTATTAAAATGATGATAATAATAATGATGATGGTAAGACTATAATGTAGCAAATAAATTCGCATGCTTTGAGTATGAATATTTTGATGTAGATGATGATTTTGCAGAGGGCGTTGCACGATCAAAATGAAGTTAATTCAGATGTAACAGACCTGGGAACCGATAATCATCAAACTAAACTATATAAGGCTCAGTTTGATGATCGGCTGTGCGTATCTATAACACTGTTCTGCACATATATCTGTACCGATATCTATTATTTTTTTTTCGGTTTATTTAAATACAAAACCGTTACATATGTCCCTATTGAAAACACCTTCGTAAAAATACCTTTCTTAAGTTTGTTCTGTTCTAGTCTTTAAGGTTGTTATAACTTCGTTAGACTTAATAAATGAAATGGAAAAATGAAAATGAAATTAATCTCAAATTCATTTGTGTCTCGATGTGCACTCTATCGGCAATATTTCTAACTATTTTATAACCTCAAATTTAAATGTCATTCAAAATATGCAAGAAAAATTTTTAGTGATATTTTTATTGCAACATGTTTTTTAACAAAAAATAATGCATACATACACACATACATACAATACATAGATCTCTTTTGGATTTAAGACTATAATATCATAATTGGACATTGAAATTAGAAACTACCATAAAAATCTTTTTGTTTGTGGACTTTTGGTTTTGACCTTTCGAAAAGCATTCACCAAAATTGCAAACAGGCACCCACATACATTGCAACATTGTACAAAAAGTATAAAATATTTATATGAAATATATAATAGACAACATTTAAATACTAGGTATATTTTTCATATTTAAGGCAAAATGAAATTAGCAAGAAATTAACTTTTTCAGCGCTCATGGAAATTAAGTAATATTAGGCGGCACAAGTAAAACACAATTTGTTTGCATAATTAAGCACTCACGACGTTATTAACTAATTAAATTTAGCTATTGAACATAATTGCAACAACGATACCAAACCAGCAGCAATAGCAAGGCAACATTAGCAACATCAACAGCAGCAGAAATAATAAGAAAACAAAAAAGTTAATAAAATATTTTTTTAGTTATACTTTTGCTACAAAATGAAAACGAAAATATTGTACAATAATTTTAAATTGATAAATAGCAACATAATGGCATTGCAGATACAATTTATTTGTATTTTAATTGCTTCAACAACACGTTAAAGTATCAAATTTCAAAAATTAACAACAGCAACAGCAAGAAAAATTTATTGGATGGATTGCATAAGAAGAAAATACCTAGCTTTAACAACATGACTAAAATTGCAGCAATTTCAATTAAATATGCTCGGAACTGTTGCAGTGGTTTCTCATTTCTCACTTTTAACTAACGACACTTTAATTAAAGTTGTTGGCGAGATAAGACTTAAAGGTATTTGCAAAAATCCTTTGGCTCAATAAAATCCAAATAAAAAAGAAGACATTAACGAAGAAGCAGCAGAAAATTGCAACTGACACGCAAATCAAACGCTTTTATAACAATCTTGATGATGAGTTGCAACCGAGAAGCTTTAGTAACAACGTTTGTTGTTGCTGGAATTAATGGCCCACATGCGTGTACACGCGCTCGCATTCACATTCGCCACACAAATTAACCACTCCAAAAAATAAGATGAACAACTGATTGCTATTTTTGTTTGCAGTTTTAATCATTTTAACCAAGATTTCGCAAAATAATAAAAAGTTACGAGGGAAAGCGCTCGAAAAGAGGGGGAATCGGTAATTGTTTAGGGAATATGGGAGATGCTTCTCCTATTTACTATACTCTGCATTCCAAATGTAAGTGCAAAAGTCACCTCTTGAAAGTAATTTTTTCAGCTTGATAGCTAGAGGGAATAGAAGAGAGAGGATTACTACTCTAGCTACTAACTTGAAAAATTGATTTCAAAATTTTTACACATGTAAAAGTTGACTTACGAGTTGGATTCGTGTCAAAGAAGCTGATGCTGCGCAATTGAGAGGACTTTACTCTCTTTATTATCAAAATTTATTGAAAACCAAGCAATACTTAGTACAATAGAAATTCGAATGAGACACGCGAGCTAGCTGTTGTCTCATTGTGAGAGTTGTTTTTGTGTGAGAGTTAATTGCCGCTGAATAATCTCTGAAAGCAATTTGCTGCAATTTTCTTACGGCTTGCGGCTGCCATACACTATATATACAACTTGTCGATCGGATTCGTCGAATTTCATAAGACATGTGGTCGCTGTTGTGTAGTGGTAGTGCGTTGGAATGCTACGCAGAGTGTCCGGGGTTCGAATCTCGGCACAGGCAAAATCAAAAAAGTAGAAAAAAAATTTTTTACTCGGCACCACCTCTTGGCAGGCAATGGCAAACCTACAAGAGTAATAATTGCTTATGAAAAGCTTTTCACTTCGCTGTTCGGATTCGGCATTAAACTGTAGGTCCCTTCCATTCATGTCGAAATGTAACATGCACAACATGAGTGGATGCGAAAAGCTCAGCCTGGGCCCTCCTTGGGCTGTTGTGCCATTAAAAGTAAGTAAAGTAAATAGCATACGGGCTCGATCGGCAAAATTCTAGTTCTAGCATAATCGGTTGAATGAAAATTAAAAGTTTTTGGTCTGTGCCGAAGTCTGCCGACGCAATTACATGGTGTATGGGATTGTCGAATAACTTTGTGCCTGCCTTCTTTGTTCTTCGCTTTCATAATATTATTTGCTCTATGCTCTGCAAAAACAACGCAAAAAGTGAAATTTGTTCAAAAATCGAATGGGAAATCGCATAGTTTATTGACTACCTTCGATCGTGTCGATTGACAGGTCAATGACAATTTTTATATTGTAAGGCCGTCTTTAAAAGCAAAAGCGCAATATATATTTTGAGAGTTTAGAAAGCTTTAAATATTATTATTATGTATTAGTATTATGTATATTAAAAAACTACAATAATTATGTACATATGTATGAAACCTTGTTGGGTAGTCCCTTGGCGCGAACATGACGGTTGTGATCATCCCATATAAAATACATTGAAAGAGATCAGCTCTCTACGATTGTTGCCCTACGATCTTTCTGACATAATTAATAATTCACAGTTTGTCTATCCGGTCTCTAATTTTCTCAATTGCTGTAAATTCTCTTCAACTAATTTTCTCAATTTTTAATTCACATTCTGAATTTGTATATTTACCTATTTTTGAAGTAATCTAGAGAGACGTAGATATTGTGACGATATTTCCAGAACAACAGTATTCACATGTTTATGAATATATGTAGTGATCTGCACTGATATATACACAAATGTAGATATTACACATCAACGCCATCTATCGACTTCGAAATGTACATAAGTATTAGAATAGAAACTCCGAAAAAACTTTAAGGTTCGTGCTCTTGGTAATGTTCGAGGTTATGCTAACTAATGACATAAAACATAAAAGCATCTGGTAAATCTGTGGAACAGCGAAATATTGAAAGTTACAGTTCGACAGTCTTAAGTAGTTTAAAATGAGAGTGTGTAATATAATATAATTGTCAAGTAATTATTAAGTGTTTTGGTGAATTTAATAAAGTTGCAATAATTTGCTTTTAACACAATCCAGTGATCGAAACTTTTTGATTTGTTGGGAATAAATATGGTAATCCTAACAAATTCTTTCCTTTTCAATGCCATCTTCTAATATTTAAAATGTGCGGCATCGTAAATAGCGATAAATTTACAATGAACTGTGAATTTGACAAAGTTAATGGTTTTCACTGACAGCTCAGCGCTTTTACATTATCGAGCTTTAAGCTTCCCATATCTAACATTTAATTATAATTGATCATTCATATTAAGTTTTTTATGGTTTTCGGTTTAGGCACCAGTTCGAATAAAAAAAAGTTTTGGGCATGGCACGCTTAGCATAATACTTTTTTGTCTAATTGCTAATTTAGTTGTTTATCATACAGCAATAATGCAAAAAAAAAAAACCAAAATGATGTTTTCCTGTTGCCGATGAAATGATTATGCATTTAGTGTATTGCAAATCTGATGCTTTTGCTGCTGTTGCTATTAGTTGCAGCAACTGTTCATTGCTATTGAGCTTTTGCGTATTGTGCGTAAAATACTGATTTCGTAATTTCTGCGAAAATGACAATTTCTTTTGCTATGCAACGCTCGCAAGATGACATTAAATTTTTCTTTTTTGAAATGAAAGTGAAAGTGTAAAATCGCAGCAGCATTAAGACAAGAGTTGTGAAAAACTCATGGAAAATCGTATAAAATTAAGGAAGCGCGTAATCACAGTGGTGCAGTCAATGTGTGTGACTAAGGATGTTTGCTTGCAACAAAAACACACAAATATACTAAGTATTGTGTAAGCAATTGTTGTTGGAAACTTTATTTTTTTATGACAACCTGTAAAAATGAAACGAGGGATAAAGAAAAATTGATTGCACGGCGCAAAACAAAATTGTTATTTAATAATTGTCATTTATTTTTGGTATACATACATACATACATACATACATATGTATTATGTTATTGCAAAGCAGAAGGCGATCGGTATCACTTGGAGCCTTCAACCAACAAATAAATGGAAAAAATATTGTCAACACCCACCGCAGTCAACGCATCATAAAAAACACACAGGCACTACAACACTCATGAAAAGTTAAAATTGAATAAACAACAATCACCAAAAGTGGCGTCAAGCAAAAACACAAAAATTTTAACATTTTTGCCTCTTTTTGATTGACATGACAGACAGTTCAATAATACAAAAAAAAAAACCAAAAATTACACTAAAACTAACTATTGCGCAACCAACAACAAAGTCTCGAATGGACCACTGTGTGATTTCATTAAAACACTCATCAAACCAAAAATTTAAATGAACACACACAAGCGCCACGCCACAAGTGCGCTGCGCATGCGTAAATTTTTCATTGTTGACGCTTTTGCGTTATGTGAGCCTACGCAAAAATTGCACAACAACAAAAACAATTCTTGTTCTTCGCTGTCCCGAAACTCACCTCCTTCTCTTCTCAGTACCAACAACAATTTATTTATACGACATACTGTACATTGTTCACATGTTGCTTCGTGCATAATGCGAATTTCATGTTAATTGTAAGTAACACAAAACAATGCAACAACAACAAGAGCAACAATGCGGTTACGATTACGCCTTGCGCTATAGAAATGCCAAAGGAATTCTCGCTGCAATTAACCCTTTATCATCAGCTGGCTCTGATTTGCACTGCACTGCTCTAGAGTTGCACACGTTGCATACCAGTACATTTCACACACACTGTCGTCAGCAACTTTGCAATACGTGCGTGTGTGTTGTTAAATTAACCATAAAATTGCTGCTACAAAAAAAAATTATTCCCTAGTGAGCAGTAGGCTGGACGGACAGACACATGGACTAAAGAGTTGCGGTTTGCATAGCGGTATATTTCTAATGAATATTTACTATATATATTTATATATATAAATATTTTTTTTTCTTTGCACATATTTTATGTTGTTATTGTTGGCTATTTCAACATATCTTGCCATGCCGCATTTATTTATGGAAATTCCTTGAATTAGCGCATTTGTGGGTGTGTTGTTTGTTGTACATTTACAGCTATTGTTAGGCGTAGATAATTCAATCCATAAATTAAAAGAAATGATAACGAAAAAGAAGAATGCAAACTATGTTCTTCAGATTACTGACGATTACTCGTATAGAGAACAATTTAAAAGAGGGTTTTTTCACGGAGTCCATAGAGATGATTTAAGCGCTTTGGTACATGTGGCCGGAATGGTTAAATGTGGTAAGTATATTACAGAAATACTTAATATACTGAATATTTCTTGCTGTAAGGTAAGAGAAAAGAAACACAAAGAGTAGGCTAAAACAGAGAGTACCCCTATGAATGCAAAGCATTGTGTTGATTGGTACGAAAATTATAGATAGGTGGGAGGAAGAAGCAGGGAGAAGTAATTATGAGCATTTGCTTTAAATTGCAAGGGTCATAATAGTCGGGGAAAATATTTGAATGGACCCTATTCCAAATACACGCGGTACGGTAGAACACCATGCCTACGTGGAATGCATGAGTTCCGCTTAGTGTTCACACAGTTCTGGGGAACAAACGAACTGGCGACATCAGCTTGCACATATCAGTAGAATATCTACCGTGAAAGTAACGGTAAAACAGAGAGAGACAACCTACATTTGGAAGATGTTGCAGTGAGTCAATAGAGCTCCTATTAGTTTAAAGTCGCCTAACACGATTTTAACATCGTGGCGGAGGCAATGCTCATAAGTTTTGTCGAAGAGCTTGTAGAAGTCATCTTTGGTCGGTTCATCCTTCTCATCCGTTGGTAAGCCCTTATACGCAAAAAATACCGTACATTTCCCTCGAATCCGTAGACAAGCCGCTTCCACGAGGAAGCTTTAACACAGTGTCAATTAACACATTCCTGTGTAAATATTCAAAATGCCCCGATAGGTGCTGGTTATATTGATGTTGGCTGTTCGAAGAACACATCATATTTTACTCTCGTGCTCGGTGTAGTGGTTACATTGGTGTTCGTTACAGAGTTGCTTTTTGTCGAAATTCACATTTTTTTGTAATACTATATTGTTCGCAATGGCAACACGATTTTATCAATGCAATTATTAAAATAATTGAAAAATTATGAAATTAACATGATTTTTCTCCAATAGTTTTATGAATAATATATTTAATATTCACTTTTAAAAACTAAAAACATTCGCAATTTCGCTTTTCTGCATATGAAAATAGTGATTTACAGGATGTTTTCCTTCAATTTTACATTCATTTTTGTTCCTTTTTTGTAGAATAACTCTCTGCCACCCTGGATGCTCGGCGTGTTCGGTGTACATTTCACCCAGCATATCGTGTTCGCTGTGAGAGTGTGTAAAAGCTCTTTCTTCGTGTTCGGGCAACAACAATTGCATGGTGTTCGCCGAACAAAATCTGAATATAACCACAGCCATAGTATTCCGCTCCTTGCTCGTTCGTGAATTTCCCCATGGGAAAATTGTAAACCTTGAATAACGTTTTATTGATTGATTTATTTATTTGTGTAAAAAAAATCATAACTGTTAGAGTATCTTATGAACTTTTTACGTGTGAAGAGTATTTGTCGTTAGCAATTGAATTATGCTAATCTTGCAGCAAATGAGCAATGATGGCCGTGAATTTTGGAGTAATATATATCTACTAAGCCAAATATCTCCAGAATTCCCGAAAGTAGACTTCACTAGTTTTGGTTTTTATCGAGTTTTATAAATACTTTTGAAAATGCTTGAATCAATTAAAAATTAAATAAATATTTTGTATCTTAAAAATTCTTCATATTGCTTGGCCAAGCCAAAGGTTTGCATTGCCTCCTTCAGAGTACGCTCATACAAAACTCACCGAAATAATTTCACATAAAATTATTTCCTTGCTATTTGCCTCTGTCAATAAATAACATACATAACATAACATTTCTACATATGTATGTATGTATGTATGCACATACGACCCCCCTCCCCCCCTGTACCCTACCCAAAGAACTGAAGAGATGATTCAAATTTCTCGAAACTACAAATTTCTTCCATAATTTTTTCACATGAAATCATTTCAGTTGTGGTTACAACTTTCTCACACAGGGTGCTGCTTATCAAATTATTTATAATATTTTCATATATTCCACATATGCTAATAAGAAACGTTGTATATTATTCACAGTATCTACATAATTATGTAACATGAAAAAGTATTATAATACTTAATTTTTGTTGTTTCATTTTATAGCTGAAATGTAAGTTTTATGAATTTTGTGTTTATGTTTCAGTCACACACTATCAAATGATTGTAACACAAAATTAGCATAGTTGTACATAAAATCATTCATAATCAATAGACAGCGAGACCCAAACAGGCTCTCGATACTAAGTTGGTAAAAGATTTAAAAATGAGTTACACTCAAATAAAAAATATTAGTAAAATTCAAAATCTCGTTGGCAAATTCGAACACTTATAATCACTAATATTTTGCTTTCGGTGTATGTATAGTGCTTATGCATACTAATGTAAGACATATGTATGTATATATGTAAATGTACATATGTAATAAGTGTATTGGTATGATCACCTTTTGACCATTGTCTTTCTCATACATGTTCGCTCATTAATGAATTAACCATAAACAAAAGCGATACAAAGTGAAACAGCGCAAAAAGTGAAATTCGCACAGAAAGAGTGTAAGGGACGGATGGACGGACAGACAGATAGCGTAGCGTTTACAAGCGTAAACTTTCTTTGAAACAAATTCACCAATAATTCCACTTTAAATAATAATAATAAATTCGAGAATGCTACAGAAGAAGATATAAAAGTAAGTTCAACTTCCGATAGGCGGTTAGTTAAAATCGAAACGAAATTGTATCGCGGTCGCAGAAATGGATTTACTGCGCTTGCTTTTGATTAGCTATTGTTGCCTTATAACGGCAGCGGCAATGGCAGCAAGTATTGCCAATGACAGTGGTGTCGGGACCGTGGTAAAAGTGCCAGCGGTTGCAAACCAATTGAATAAATCGGATGAAACAAAAGAAATTGCAAAAACAAAGAAAGCCGCTGAAGTGGAAGTATCAACGAGTGATTCAACATCAGCAGTCATCATGCTAAATGTTAGCGATAGTGAAAAACTACAAATTTCAAAAATGGAAACGACATCAAGTGCTCCAATAACTACATCAAGTGATCCCACACCAGCCGTAATCATGCAAAGTGTTAACGATAGTGAAAAACCACAAATGCCAGAAATGTATATAAAATCAAATGATCCGCCAGCACTCATCATGCAAAGTGTCAGCGATAATAATGAAAAACCACATATGCAAGTAATGGAAATGAAACTTAGTGATGCTGAAATGCAAGAACTTTTGGCATTAGACGAAGAAATCTCTAGAGAAGGCACAAGTACGCAACAACGCACGGCACGCTTAGCGAAGGATAAGAAGCTAACAGAAGCAGCAGAAGCATTAACCGATGATGAAATTACAGAAATTGTAAAAATGATTTCATTTCCACCAGATGCAGCAGATGAAATCACCGAAGATACCGATGCTTTTAAAGCCATTCCCGATGAAGGATTAACCCCACCGCATACTATGAACGCGGGAGGGATTGGTAAAATCGAACCACGCGAAAATTCAGCGCGCACCGCACGCGCTGTACGGCACAATCGTGGTTACTATATACTCGCATTTTCACCCATCGAGGGACCTGTAGCGCCATTATTATCCGGAATGGCATATAACAAAATTGATATTATACCCGTCGAACGATCTGTGGATGGCGATGATGTTTATTATGGACGCGATGTTAACGGTGATCGCAGAACTGATCGCGATGCAGACTTGCACATCTCTGCCAGCGATGCTGATGACTCACGATTTCTCACGATGCACCAGTTCAATCGTTTGGTGCGACGTATGATGCGTCAAATACGTAAGGGAACTCGGATCATTCAACGGAAGACCTACTTCAAGCAAAAGACGAGTGGCAACAGCGATAGCGGATGGTTTAAATGGTAGAAGCGAGAGGGAAATTACTTATTTATGGTTATTTATTTGTACATAGTTTAAAACGAAAATAAAAATATTTTACAATATTGAAAGTTAAACTCTTTTGCTAAATATTAATGTAGCCTTTTCAGTTAGCAAACACGCCTCTAATCCCACTTTCTCTCCACAACCTCACTGATAAGTCTTGCATTTGTTTAAACTCCGAAGCATAAGCAAAAATTCTTTTAACGACCTCTTGACGTTCGGCTTAGTCGCAATATTTTCCCACATTTCATTCAAGCACCGAAGAAGAAAAGTAGAACCTGTCGCAGCTAAAAGAAAACCGATAGCAGCTAACTAACAACACAAATGCTTTTAACCCCACTAACACTAGGCAGGCACTAATAAGCACTTTCACACCACACGTTCATGCACGTACATGGTGGAGGTGCTCACTTGCTCACTTGCACATCAAATATGTATGTAAGTAAGTAGATAAGGTTGGGTACATTAATGGAAATGGCAACTTCTTCTTTTTCGTCTTATTTTACTCTGTCCGTGAAAATGGAAAATGCTATCCCACCAGAATGTACTAGTTGTACACACACATCAGATGATTAGTGGCTTAGCTGTGCTGCTGCTTAATCGTTAAGACAACTTGGCCAATTATGGGCACATGCAACACTCCCCAAATAAATTTAATAAAAATAAAAAACTAAAATGCAGCAAAAATTCTTTTCATCACTTGCACATTCATTTTGTCGTATCATGAGTAGCGAAACGCTCGCAGAACGACGCAGCCA
Source organism: Palloptera scutellata (assembly GCA_958295655.1). Taxonomy (NCBI): domain Eukaryota; kingdom Metazoa; phylum Arthropoda; class Insecta; order Diptera; family Pallopteridae; genus Palloptera; species Palloptera scutellata. Next base: position 149,718,349 of record OY282449.1, on the reverse strand, counting down.
GCAACCAGCCATCATCAAAAAGGTCAGATTAACTTTCTTCGTAACCATTTTTAGTTTAGATTGGTGTGTTGTTGTTATTGCTGATGATGGTGATGAAGCTAAAGCGTACGCTTTAGCTTGGACACTTTGGAATTTTTAATAAAGTGAAATTGGCGAATGCACCCTGCATCGAAACGGCATCAATGCATTTATGCATTTATCGTTGGAACAAAATCAAAGGTCCAATTGTTAGCTAACTAACAATTTCCATTGTTACAGATCGCATGTTCAAATAATGTAAACTAACTAAAATGATGCTCGTAAGGAAAAACCTTTGGCTTTTCCATTGTATTGGAATGTAAATTCCCAACTCTTTCTTCACCTCAACTTTTTATAACCCAAAATCTTTGACATTTCCCTAAAAAACAAAAAAATCTCAAAAAGTTGATTAAGACTTAGAATCTAGGTAAGCCCAATCATTTTCAAGAAAACTTTCCAATCTTTCGATAATAAATAATTTTGAATTATAAAACAATCAGTCCACAAAGATTGAAAATCGAATGTAAAAACCAATCATAAAACACGAGTCTTGTATATATTAAGAAATAACTTTGCCTTCGACTGAGCACCTGAGCACTGAAAAATAGCACAACTGGACAAGTTATTTTCTGCTATAAAATACGAGTAGAGTGCAGGGTGTAAATAAGCCCACCTAAATCGGTAGAAATTTCTTTTCTCTTATCAGAAATGTTTCTCAATAAGAATTAGCAATGAAACAAGCTTTCAAGTAAATAAGACTTGTAAAATGCCATTTTTATTAGCTTAAGGGGAAAAGTGGGGCAATGTAAGTCGGCAGAAAAGGCAGCGATAAAGAAGAAACAAGATGCTCTACACGCATACACTTTTAGCAATTTTACAAGTTTACATTTTGGGTGAAGTGCCCACAAGAGAATACGATGATGATGATGAGTACGAGTACACACAGAAAACCAGATTTTGTTGCAGGCGGTAATAATAACAAAATATACAAGTTTAAGTAAAAATAAATATAAAAATCTACTCATCATTATCCTAGTCGTCATCATACTCGGCAGCAAAAGAATTGCTCGTAAATAACGTAAATAAAGCGTTATAACATTAATTTTTCACATCATTTAAGGAAAAGCATGCAAGCAACAGCAATAAATAATAATTAAATATTGCCAGCAATTATTTCGCAAAACACTACACCTGCAATATTTTTGAGGCGCCAGCATCATTTTCACAGCAATAGTTTCTTTTACATTTAAATCAATCAAAACAGTAAGCAAAAATGTACATTAAAATTGCGGAACTCTGGACGAAAATTAATTAGAGAGGAAAGAGAAATGAATAAGAAAAACAATGAAAAATGCAACCAGCAATTTCCACAAATGACCACGGCAACAGCAACAGCAATAAATAAAAATTCCAGCCAACCATGGAATCTAGTTCAAACATGCCTTGGCAGTAGTTTGCAATACTCTCTCAAACGACGCCGTTGGTGTCAAATCAATTTTTGTGTGTTGAGGCATTAAAAAAAAAATAAAACAAAACGTGCAACGCCAAAGTCACCGTCACCAACAATGTGAAATGTGTTGCAGCCACACGTACTTCCAACTTGCAGCAGGGATTAAAAAATGTTACTGTGCACTTTCGTCTTATAAACTGTATACATTCAAAAAATCAACAACAAAAAAGTGGGTCTTTAAACTAATCAAAACTAAAACTCATTTAAGGAAATGTTTTCTGTTTGCTAGTATTTGTTGCTGTGCCATAAAGAAAATTTCGTATACAAACAAATCGAACTATAAAGAAATAAAAACAAGCAACAACTTTAAATTGGAATCATTATCATCAGTGGCATGTCCAGACTTTTGACAGTTGAGAATTCAATTGAATTTAAGCTGAATTAATGAATGAGTGCATGATTGAATAAATGAATAACTGACTACCACCGGAGGTATTTACTATGTATTATTTCTGCAGCAGCCGCAGCAGCATCAACCTTTAGCCTCATCGAATTTATAATCTCTTGTTGGTGCTGTGATTCACACTAATCATTAATCTTACAAAAAAAAGTTCAGTTTTTTCATAAAATTGTTCTCATACGAAAAAAATTACAACAGCATAAAAAACTACATGCATCCAAGGGAATATCCCAGTAAACAATTCACACTTATTTACATAAAACATTTATTTAGAGAACTGACTATTCAATGCTTTCAAAAGTCAAGATACAGCCACATCTGGTAATTATTTTTAAGTAGTCAGCATCGACGGAAAAGCAATAGTAAGTACATATGTGTAACAAACTCCACATACAAACAATTTCGAAGAGTGGAATTTCACAGCTGACAAAAAATGGTCATTGAAAAGCAACAGTCGGGAATCTTTTCCGATTTTGAGGCATCTGAAAACGTATTTGCTATCGGCAATGGTCCAAAAACGCCTAAGCCATCGTCTGCTATTTATGCTGAGATTAAATGAAGTTATTAATGGGTGTATTTTTGGAATTTTTTTCTATGCTTCAGAAAAATCAGAACCATTCCACAAATTTTAAATCACCTTTTAAAGATTTCGCGTGCTTGGGTGAAAGCCTCATAGAACTGAATGTACGTGCTGGGTTTCCAACAAAAGTGCATGCAACTAACAAATTTATTTAATATTGTACAAATTCAGAAAAAAAACAAAAGCAATTTCATTAATTACAAAAGTATTTTTTATAATGTTGCTACTGCAGTAACGACAATCACATTTACAAACTGTTGCTGCTGTGAGTGATTGCTCCCAATACATAGAATCAACAAGTTGATCTTTCTCAGCTTCTCAGCTCATCCTTTTAACATATTCTTCGTCTCCCCGGCGGTATTAAGAAAAGCAACAAAGTTGTATAAAAAAATAAAACAAAACTAAAGAAGTAGAAAAAACAAGAATTGCATTAACATGAGTCATGCATGAAAATGTTGTTACGACTGGTGCTGCAGCTCACATGCAATCTTCATAAGTACATATATATAAATATTATACATTATTGCTGTTCGCTCTATATGCACTAAGAGCCACATGCAGCAGCAATAAAAGAAAAAACTCTAGTAAGAGTGGTGTGCAAAGTGTAGGTGTACGAGTATTTGCAGCAATCACTCTATCTATGAAAATGTAAATGGGGCTCGGAGTATGATGGTAGCTGGTATGTGTGTGTGACTGGTAGAAAAGTACATAAAATGGAAATTAATTAGTTGTAAAAAATTTATTTTCACTTTTAGCTGAATATCATTTCATTCATTCATTTCATTTTTCATTTCAAATTCAAATTTTATAACGCGACAACAGGTTGCACTTTTATTTTTATTCCAGTTGGCGTTTCTTTTGCTCATTACAGCTGCTGCTGGTCGCTGCTGTATGCAGAAAAATTGCAATTCAATTAAAAATGCATTTGTTGCATGTGTTAAATATAATTGCATTTTTGCTTTTTATCTTGCCTACAACAATAACACCAGCAGCCACTTGTTTTACATTGCATTTTTAATGAGGAGAGATGTTGTTTTTACTTCATTTTTGTGGCAGCAGGCAATAGGCAATAGGCAACTGACAACAAGCACACTCAGAGAAGGCACATGTAAAATGTAGGCGTATTGTCTTGATTCACATGTAAGCAACAGCAACGAAATGAAAAGTTGTTAACAAATCTAAATGCCATTTAAGCTATTTTTCATACAGCAAACGATTTTTTAATTTGTCTTTTGTTTGCTTGTGTCAAAATGAAACCTTCAGCTGAAGTTGCTTTTCATGCGGAGTGACATTTTACCAGGGCCTATTTGATGTGTTCACACGTGATATTCATTCCGCAGTCTGATGTTAGCCTTTTGACTTTCATGTCAATTTCTTATGTTGCAACAAATATAAATCGCTGTCATAATTCATTTAGTTTACTTTGAACTCTTCTGCATTAATTTACGCATAAATTCATTCGTTTGGATAAAAAAGGAAACAATATACTACGTAGATATGTAGTTTCCACATAAATTCAAAATTTTTCTGTAAAATTCCCTGAGTTCAATGCACCTTGCATTGTTAAAAATGTAAATTCCATAAACAAAAAAAAAGTTCAACCGAAAAACACAATTCGTTGTCATTTTTTAATTAATTTTTGAGTTAACAACATTTGAGCAGCTTATGGAATTGTGATAGTATTAACTTTTATTTCCCTTTGGCATAACTTAAAAAATGCATAGTTACCTCTGCAACTTTGTATTGCATGTATAAATATTTTTAATGCATTTTCATCTTTCAATCCGCGTTTTCATTCTTCTTATTAAATTTGTTTGTTTGCTTCGTTTTATTGTTGTTATTTATTTTTTTTTTGTGAATGCTTTAAGTTTGACAAATGCTGCCGCTGCTTGCAGTTGTCGCTGACATGCAACATTTTCTGTTTTCGTTTTATTTCTATTTTGTTTGCTATTGCTGCATCATCTGTCATACACACTCGTCGTATGTTGATGAGACTGATATTGTTGCGACTTAATGAGGAAACATCTTAATCATGAGACGTTTCGAGTTCTACAAATGTGCTGGCTGTGCCATCGTGATTCTTGATCTTAAACAAATTACACAATGGTTCAAAATTTGGAAAGAAAATTTAGATTTATTGAAAATGGAAACTCGTCAGGCTCATCTATTATTTATGAACAAAAAATTCATAATTCGGTAAACAAAAGAAAAGTTTTTTTTTTAATCTCAAAAACAATATTGCTGAATAAATTGGAAAAATGTTGAAAGACTTGCACTAAAAAAAAGTGATTTGAAAAAATAGAAAACAATTGTAAATGGTGCATAGTAGTTTGTAAAATATTGAGCTAGTAGTAAAGGAAATAAAGTAAAACTAACTAAGGAAACGAAAATAATATACTAATTTCTGCCAAGCCAAGTCTAATTTGGTTAAAATGCGGAACGAAAAATTTGAATTTGAAAAAGGTCTATCTGAAGACAACTGACCAGTAACTATCACTAACTAATCTGTTCACAAACTCAAATTAAATGATTCCTTTCCCAAAAACCTAAACCTAATATCCCCTCTGACTTCAGGCTAATTAGTGTCATACCTACATATTTAGTTGTTCTCACAGGTTAATTAATGCATTCCAGAAATAATGTAAAAGAAAATTCCGTAGTAGCAATTTAAATTCTGAGATTGACAACACAATAAACTCAACTATAATTTATACCAATTAAAAACTACAAAATACATAACATAAATTTATCAATGATTTCCTCACTCCAAAACAGTATGAAACTTGTTTTCAGGCAAACAACAAAGCACCAATACGATCATCAACATGATCATCCATATTATGGCCCTTACCCTAACCAATAATCATAAAATGTAAGTATGTATTAGTGTTAAAGCATGAAACATCTGCTTCAACTGTTTCGCAGCACACTCTCAAATTTATTCAAGCCAAATCATTCCAACAATTATTAACTAATAACTTTCAAAAGTATATTTTTTTCAGATTTTTGAAATGCCTTAATTTCACTTATGGAAAATCGTCAGCAAGCAAATAAAAGAACAGCAAATAGCAAATAAGTATCGGTTAAATTACATACAAATTTTTTCTCGACGTCACGTCATTAACTCGACAATGTCGTTGGTGATGGGTTTCTAAGTTGCTGCTGCTGTAATTTTTTAAATCTCAGTTATATTTAGCATGCATGGCTAATATGTATAGTCAATGTTCGTGGTGCATAAAAATGTGTTACATTGAAGAGAGCACAGTGTGAAGATGCTGTCGCTAATGTTGTTTGTTATTGTTTCTGTTGCCGTTGCCGTTGCCGTTGCTGACTTTTTCTGCTCTTACCAAATAGCGATAACTGCCAATTGGTTTTTAACTTTAGTTTTTCAGCTTTAGCAATTATTGCTACCTTTGATGCGGTTATTGTTGTTGTTGAGGCTGTTCGCTAATGTTATATAGACACACAAATATGGCTATATGAACACATCCACACATACATTCATGCACAAATATGTATGTGAGAATTTATGTAGCAACACGTAAAACGGTCGCTGACCCCTTTTGACCGTTTCAATCCACAACAACAACAACAACGGCAACAAGAAAAAGCCATAATATAATCATAATTATAACAACAATAACTCACAGACAAAAAAGTTCGGCGGGTTAACTGCTTAAATCAACAACAACAACGATTACACTTAAGTCTGTAAAAAATTTCATAAAATTGCCTTAAAGCACGCGTGCGTAATTAAAACATTTCATTTTTTATCGTTTGCAATAAATTTGTCCCAAAGGCCAATTTTCACAAATAAACATGCAAAGAAATAACAAAATTGTGCATTTAAATTTAATAAGTTTCATACATAAATGAATTAACTTAAACACATACATTAAAATGAAAAATTTACAAATATTCAAAATTCAAATGAAACTACGAAAAGCTTTAAAAATTAAAAAGACTACGCATGCGCGCATTCATTCTTTAACATTAAGTGTTTTCATTGACTTTTCCAGTAAAAACTTGCAGGGGGAGAGTGCAAAAAGAAAATGGAGGAAATAATTCTCACAAAGGCAAAAGTAAATAGCAGCAAAAGTAAGAGTACGTGAGCAGAAAACCAGTGGAAACTTGCAAGTAAACAGCTAATCGATTATTTTGACGCTGCGTTGGAATGAAAATTTATCGCACAGAAATTGTAGCTAATAAATTTTCATTCACGCAATCGTTAACACCGGCCGAACATAGGCTCCGAACAAATATCAAAAGTCAATTTGTTCGCTCGCCCGGTGTTGATGAAGATTCTTTTGGTTTTTTTTTAGCGCGAAAAACGTCTCCTAGTTGGTATTTTTATCAATTTGTTATAATTTTAATATTGAACGAACCGAATATTGAATATTAAATAAATTTGTTCTCCAAAAGTTTTCAATATCTTTTTGAACCATTTTTTATTAAAAAAAACACATAATAAAATTTACAAAAGTTATTAAAGATTTAGCTAAACTAAATGCTTTTTGCTATTTGATATTTCCCAGTTCTATTTTTTTCGGTAGCTAAAATTTTTATTAGCAGAACATTGCTGCTCCTTTTTTGTGGTACTCATTTTTATTCTCTCATTGCAAGTCAAATATGTGAACACTTTATCAGTAAAAACTTGGAGCAATATATTTGTTCCCGTAGTTTTTGGGCTAAGTTTGAGTGTAGTGAAAAAAGTACGGGAACACAAAAAAACCAACCGAAACAAAACGTCAAATTGTGAAAACAGCAACATGTCGATAATATTCATATTGTAGTAAAAAAAATTAGCAAATATGGAAATAATTGCAGTGGCCGCCGTGGCTTAGGTAGCTGTGCGTAGACCTGCTACGCAGACTTTCCGAGGTTCCAATCCCGGCCAAGCTAAATCAAAATGAAGCAAAAACTATTTTTCTACTTTTCTTTTACAAGAGTAACAATTGCCTATGAAAAGCCCTTCACTTCGCCGTTCGAATTCGGAATTAAACTGTACGTCTCATTCCATTCATGTACAAATATTTATAACACGCACAACATGAGTGGATGCGAAAAGCTCGGCCTAGGCGCACCATGGGTAGTTGTTCCATTAAAAGAAGAAGACTTGTTCAATTTCAAGTTATTTTTGAATATTTTCCATTTTGAAAAAAACGTATTTTTTCAGAAAATTTAAATTTAAGCGGTGGTGAATAACAATGGTAAATATTTGACTCTATAAATTTTTTTGATATATGAAAAAAGATTGGCTAACCTTAGCTCACTTAATACATTTTCTGAACTTTTTTTAGGCTAACCTAATTTTAGAAAGTTATTCAAAATTAAGATTATAAGTGAATTTTATTTTCATTTTGCATATCATTATGTTGCACATTGCTTTTTCCATTATTTGTATATAAAATCGGTGGTCGCTGTGGCGTAGTGGTAATGCGTTGGACTGCTACGCAGAGTGTCCGGGGTTCGAATCTCGGCATAGGCAAAATCAAAAAGTAGAAAAAATTATTTTTCTATACGGCTCACCTCTTGGCAGGCAATGGCAAACCTACAAGAGTATAAAAAGCTATGAAAAGCTTTTCACTTCGCCGTTCGGATTCGGCATTAAACTGTAGGTCCCTTCCATTCATGTACAAATATAACACGTACAACATGAGTGTATGCGAAGAGCTCGGCCTAGGCCCTCCATGGGCTGTTGTGCCATTAAAAGTAAGTAAGTAAGTACTTTTTCAGATTATTCTCTTTCTAGGAGAGAATTTTTTGTATGCTCTTGAATTTTGTTACTACTAGTAAAATTTTACAAGTAAAGTATTCCGAAGAGAAAGTACGGGCTACTTCGTGCTAGAAGAAGACAAGACAATTACTCTCTCATCGTCGCTCTCAATTGGAAATTTGTCCAGTATGGGAACGTTATTTGGGCTGTTTTAAATGCACACGTTCACCTGCGTTTTAGTACGGAAACGAACATAATTTGTAATAGTTTTTTGAAGAAGAGCTAATATTACATTTACACTCATTGCTAAAATTATGTAGTATTTGTAAGTTCTTGGTTATTTTTTTTTTTTTATTGTGGTTGTAAAATTGTATGAACTCGTGTAATTTTGTTTATTCATTCAAATTTCAATGTTTTGTATTTCGTTGTTAAAAACAAACTTATTTCAAGGTTATTCAATGTGCTGAGTTGCGTTTTGTTCAAAAACCAGAATGATTATTTGTTTTCTAATTTTAAATTTTTTTTTTTTGTTAGTTGTTAGTTGCTTAGATATTTATGTTTGTCATTATAGTAGTGGACAACAACACACAAATTGTTGAGATCTTAATCGAACTATGTGCATACTTCAAAAATAGCTTAAATACTTAAACAACTACAGAACTTAAAGTACTACAGAAATGCAATGCTATACGAGGAAGTAAAAATGTAATTGGTAAAAAAAATGTATACAATTAAAACCTCAAATTATTGAGGTTTCCGATTACTTCAATTTGTATTTATTTGTCATATCATGTCATGATTTTACAGAAAAATTATTTAAGTTATGGAAAAAGATAAAAATAAATCAAGAAATGACAAAACTTGAGTTTTTAATATTGATAACTTAAAGAATTATTTATGTAGATATTAACAACATTAAGTTGGAATGTTTTAATTGATTTCATTGCCTGTTCTACTGCACGGAGAAGTTTATTCTTATATAGCCACAGAAGCGTTTGGGTCTTTGGGCGCATTTTGAGTAAGCTACTCATTTAGTTAGTAGTACATTATTTACACATTTTTTCTTTTTTTCTTAGATTTTTATACTACAGCACTTTGTAAGTTTTTGATACATATTAAACGTAAGCGTGGGAATCAACTAATTCATTTTTATTCGTAAGTCAGCCTAAAATACGCTACATAAAGTCATGGCAACGGGTAAGTTGCAAGTTGCTATCGTTTGATTTATCTAACTAGGTGTGGAATTGAGCATATAACAGACGAAAATAAGACAATATTTACAATATCTAACCTCAGCTATTGACCAAATTCCATGTGTAAAAACAAATATAAACAAATTCAAGTTTTTGATTTTATTGAATGGCATTAAAATTGTTAACTGTTTGTTGTAGAGCTTGAACGTTAAAAGTTTAAGTATACGAGGGTAGATCAATAAGTACCCGCGTGTGGAGACAGGTGGCGTTGCTGAGGGAAGTTGGCATTACCGACGTGTACTGCCATTTGTCACACGACACCACACTAAATCAAACTGATTCATAGGTTAGTTTTTATTTGGCAGCCAATAGTATCACAAGTGTTTCGTGTTTCGAGATAAAATGGAAAAAGAACAATGTCGATCCGTAATTCGCTTTTTATTTTTGGATGGAGAAACATTCGAAGAAATAAAAGCAAAGTTGGATGCTGTCTATAAGGTCCCTTCACCAACTATGACAACCGTAAGATATTGGTTCAACGAATTTAAACGTGGTCGTATATCTGTTTTGGATGAGGAGCGCCCAGGCCCAGGTTGAAAATGTCCTTGATTCACGCTGATCGCCGAGCGAAAGTGCACGAACTAGCAGAGGCCGTAGGAGTGTCGTACGGAACGTTAATTAATATTTTACATGATAGGTTAAGTATGAGAAAGGTGTCGGCCCGATGGATACCGCGATTGCTTACGGTGGACCATAAGCGGATACGGAATTGTCTCGTCAAAATTGCATGAATTGAACTACGAATTGCTGCCGCACCCACCGTACTCGCCCGACTTGGCTTCCTGCGACTTCTTTCTGTTCCCCAACATGAAAACGTGGCTCGGGGGAAAAAAAATTCAGCTCAAACGAGGAGGTTATCGTCGAGACAGCTGAGTATTTTGAAGATTTTGACAAATCGTATTTTTAAGAGGAGTTAAAGAAATGGCAGAAACGTTGGGAAAAGTGTATTGTACTAAAAGGAAATTACGTTGATAAATAGAAAGAAAAAATTTGTCAAAAACTTGCCTCTTCATTCCTAACGCGAGTACTTAATGATCTACCCTCGTATAAGAACCTCATAAAGCGGTTTCTCAACCTAATTTTAAGCATACACACACATAGAATGACTTAAAGCCAAAAAGTATGCATAATACTTATACATACTACTATAGCTTTTATAAATACACATATCCATAGACGGTGTACGAGTATGTGTATGTATTTGTATGTTATCAAAATAAAAGGAACTGTTAGTCTGTGAGCGAGTCATGATCATGGCATTGATCGCAAATGTTTTTTCGATTGTTGTATGTTTTTCGTATTTCTCATTTACTATTTATCTACTTTTATTTTATGTATTTCTATCGATATCATCGCTGATTACTCGTATTAATAATTGATTTAAGTAGACGCACGCAAAATGACGCCAACCTACTTGGAATTTGATATTGGTGTAAATACGAAAGGAATAATTTTTTTCAATGTGGTTTTTTTCGCTTCTCAATTGTCGCGCATGGATTTTCTGAGACCCAAATTCGATAATTTTAGTTATTATCGTTTCCAAAGTGAGATTCGTCACAAATTATTATTTTTCAGTAAAAATTATCATCTTCCAAACGTTCTAGAGCCCAATTAGCGAACCGAAAACGTTGTGGATGATCATGTTGAACCAATTGAACTTTGAACGGTTTCATACCGAGGTCTCTATAAATTCACAACAAAGAAGCACGTGAAATGTTCAATACCTGAGAATGATGGGGAGTTGATGTAGTTGGTTTTTCTTGAGCAACAGCCGCAAGTTTTCGGTTCTGCACACTGTAAGAGTTTCAGAACGTGTTGTTTTATCCAATAAATTTCCAGTTTCACGTACACGTTTCACAAATTGTTGAATACGCATCTCTTCTACCGAATTTTGAACGAAATTTATTAAATATTTTCAGTAGAAGGTTTACCATTTTGCAAGTAAATTTGTAGTATCTCTCAACGTTGTACAAGCGTATATGGACCCTTTTCGTAAACCGCCGTCATAATACGAATGACAATAGAGTTGCCACACTCAAAATTACTAAGAGTTCAAAGTTATTTCAGTTAGGGGCTGGTTATACTGGTGTTCGCTGTTCGACGAACACATCATATTTTAATCTCGTGCTCGATGTAGTGGTTACATTGGTGTTCGTTACAGAGTTGCTTTTTGTTGAAATTCATTTTTTTTTGTAATACTATATTCTTCGCAATGGCAACTCTAAATGGTATACCAAAAAACTTTAAACAATTTTATTAATATGGAGAGTGCAGTTAATAATATAATTGAAAAATTATGAAAATAATATGATTTTTCTTCAATAGTTTTATGAATAATATATTTAATATTCCCTTTTAAAAACTAAAAAAATTCGCTACTTTGCTTTTCTGCATATGAAAATATTGATGACAGATTTGCATTTTCTCCTTTTATTTTACATACATTTTTGTTCTTTTTTGTAGAATAACTCATTTTTTGTAGAATACTCGGCGTGCTCGGTGTACATTTCACCCAGCATATCGAATAAAAGCTCTTTTTTGCATGGTGTTTGCCGAGTAAAATTTGAATATAGCCACAGCCTTAGTATGTGTAACTATGTGCCGCTTGTTTCCTCAAGACTGTCATAACTACACATAAAACATAAATGTTGAGAAATACCCATTTAAACTTTTCAATTTACTTGTCACTCCATAGAATTGATAAAGACTCTTATACTCGTATACTCTTCTCACGCAGAGAGTTCATAAGATACAGATAAGATTTTAACTGTACTTTATATATTTTTTAATTCACTATCTAATCATTCATTTACTGCAATTATAGATTCATAAGTTTGGCGAATGCCTAAACGTTTGCAATAATCTATAAAAAAAAACCACAACTTCAAAATCTCTGTGACGAATATTTGTTTGCTAGAAATCAGTTGAATTTTAATGATATTTAATAAAGATAATAATAATACTATAAAGATAATGAAGATAATAATAATACTACATATTAATAATTTTCTTTTAGAAATTTTCATTTTTATTTCGATTTTATAATTGTTTTTTGATTCATGAGTAAACTTTTACTTAACTTATTTTAATTAACTACAAAATTTCAGTTTCAATAAAATATGTAAGTACAAGTATGTAAATACATATATTAAATGGTAGATAAATTAATTAATTAAAGATTTTGCTTGTAAATTCTCACGATATATTTTTGGGTGTACTCGTAATTTAATGTTTGTGAGACCTGATAATAAAAATCCATTTTTTGGGTTTTTTCTGACATGTCTGCATTTTGGAAAAATCGTCTACCTGAATTGCCGTCATTTGAGTTTCCGAACCCGGGCTTTGGCTGATCGACAATCAGCTCAGTTTTTTTCCCTTGAAGTCTTTCTGAATTCAAGATTTATTTCCGGACATTTATGAGCTGGCTTGCTAATTTTTTATTGGAAGTTTATATGGAAAGTGTAAGAGAGGCATTAAAAATATCACAGCCAACCATGAAAGATGGAAAAACCGAATTGAAAATTTTCGGTTTTCATTTTAACCATTGCTTCAACTCATTTGGAAAAACACCACATAAAAACTTATTTGTGTAGATTTTGATCCTGAAAACACCTACAAAAAAGTGATGCCTTCTCATCAATATCAGATTATGACTAATTTTCACATATTTATCTCCTAAAAGTACAATTGTTGTATGAAGATTCTCTATTTCTTCATCCACCCCTCTTTTTCGTTTTTAGACTCTTTCATGAATTCTATTTCAAAATGGCTGCAGAATCTGGTAGGTTTTTGTCAAATTATTTTGTTTCCTCAAATCAATCTGACTGGCACAATGGATGCTATGAAAACAAATAAGTCTCTCGCATCTGAGTCATGAAAAGCTTCTTTATAGGAGCTGTGGCCTTCAAATCTCCACTTCGTATAAAGAAATAGATTAGCTAATTCTACTAATGTGTCAATAACACTTTTTTGTATTACGATTGTGCGCTCAACGGTATGATTAATTAAGTAGAGCTTACAAACTTACTTGAGCAGATGTTTCACATATTTTAATGCTCTCTTGTATTGTGTAGCAATCTTTTTTTGCAAATTGAACGATGATATAAGGGGGAAATTTTCTGGAGCATTATAATTGGTGCCGAGATAGTATGATAGTCTGTTTAACTTGCTTCGATTTAGAAAAACTCTCCAGCTTTTTTTTCTCTCTCAACAGCGATGTTGTTATTATTTCTTGCAGTTTCGACGCAACTACCTTCCCAGCAGCTCTTAATCTCATTTGAGTAGCATGAGTTAAGATAGGGAAGGTCGTATTTTCTCTCAAATCCTTCCTTTCTTCGTTTTTTAGTTCGCTCATCACATTCTTCGAATGCAAGTCCTTTTTGGCCATATTTAATGTGATCTAGTCGATAGAGTTTTGAAATCTGAAATAATGTACTTCATACTCTTATCAAAATCCTTCATATTTTGATCTGAAGACATAGTGCCGTTTTTATCATTTTCTGTCGCATGGCCAGAGCTTTTCATTATGTACCTAGTTCACAAAGGCTCTGACGAGATATAAAAATTTTATTTAGACTAGCTTCTAAAAGGGAGATTAAAAATGCTTTGTTAAGTGTACAACACTTGCATACACTGTTTGCAGTACCTCACAGGACTAACAACTAATTTTTAAGTGTACGATAAAAAAAAAAACATTATAAATGCTCTGACATCCTTTTTGAAAGAAATAAAATCACTAAGTATTCCAGAAATCGTAAAGTAGAAAGTTCTATTACAAAAATTTATTTATTTATTACTTTTTTAAAAGAAATCACTTATTATCACTGGGCACACGTAAAAAGAAGAAATTCTATAACTTCAAGACTGAATAGTGGAAAAAAGGTTGATGCATTTCGATTATTTTTACTGGGTATCAATAATTATTACGCACTTCTTCGCTAAAGTGCGATGACTATGTAATAGAGCTCGTATGTGGGATCGAATCTCTAAATATAGTAGTTTCCTTTGTTGCTTTTTATATGTAAATATGAACGAGTACATTTCGTTGCTTGAATTTGAGAAAACCCTACAGAAAGTTTTTCAAAATAGAGTTTTAGATGGATTATAATTAAGGCCAATCATAATCCGTACGCTTAATCACTAAGCGTATCCATTTAAGAGACATACACCAAAAACATGAGTCTTATTATTAACTTAAATTATTACTATATCTTGAAAACAAAACAATATGTTATTTGCATCTATTAAAAAAAATTAAAAATTTTAAAAATGCGTGTTAGGGCTTTTGGAAATTAATGCAGCATATGTACTCGTATGTATTTACATATGTGAGTATTTTTCTTCCAATGAAGTCAAATATTTTGTACAATAATTGTTTGCCAAGTTTAATTCATTTCCTTTCTTCTTTGGCTTTAATTTAAATCACAAAATAAACAAATACAATACTTTGATAATAATATTTCTGTGTAAATTAAGAACTACGATCATTGTATTTGTTAGCATTTTAAGCTTCAAATTATATGTTTACACTTTTTAATTACAAGATATTTTCCATATCACATTGTAATTTGGCTTGTCGAATTTCAAGCCATTACATTATGATCAAAAACATAATAAAAATAAATAGGCAAAACAGCTGAAGTGAAATGAAGTCGAATATTTATTATAGTTATTAACATAATTTCAGATCGGCGATTAAGCCAAAAAATCAAAAATTATGTGTGATGACATTTACTTAAATAATGACCAAGCAGGTCAAGTTTAATGTTCGTTAAATTTAAAAATAGTGAATGGAAAGTGGTCGCTGTGGCGTAGTGGTAATGTGTTGGACTGGTACACAGAGTGTCCGGGGTTTCGAATCTCGGCACAGGCAAAATCAAAAAGTAGAAAAAATAATTTTTCTACACGGCACCACCACCACCTCTTGGCAGGCAATGGCATACCTACAAGAGTAAAAATTGCTATGAAAAACTTTTCACTTCGCCGTTCGGATTCGACTTTAAACTGTTTAAACTATAACACGCACAACATGAGTGGCCCTAACTTGTTTTTTTAGTTTTTAATACTGTTTTAAATCATTTTTAGATGCAGTTTAGGTACAAAAGCATCATCTAAAAATTCATTCCTGAGCCATAAAATCCTTTCTCATGTTACATGTTTGCTTCTCTATGTATAAAATATACAAAAATGTCATTTAGGGCCTTTCTAAATAACGATGACGATATGTAAGTTCTCAAGAGATCTGCTAAATTATGTAAATAAATTCGGAAGGTTACAACAATAATGTTAAAAATAAATCAAAATATTCTCACAATTATTTGAATCAAATTATAAAATAGAAATAACTTCATTTTATATACATGTTGTATAGAGATTATATGGTACATACAACAAACGTGAAGAAAAAACTTTCCAAGTTGATGAATACGAAGTGCGTGAATAAAAAGCAAATATTTGTAAAATGTGAATAGAATATTTTACACAACACTAAAGCATAAAGCAAATTATTTATTAGGTATTGTTTGTTATGCTTGGCGTAACTGAATGCTACCTTTGCTGAATGTAGCGCCTTTCCAGAGTACCTACCTAATGATTATCATACAAACGAACAAGCCGTGTTGAAGAAGGGAACATAAATCAACAACAACAGCACTGTAAAGATGAAAGTGGCGCAGCACGAAATAAGAACAACGTATCATGACTTCCTAATTATCGCCAACAACGACCAAAGACCAAAAACTTCAGAGACTTCACTTCGACGAATTATGTACTTTAATTATTGAGCATTAGCTTGAGACAAATCACACTAACCTTGTGGTCCCTTTAGACATTCAAGCTCAATCGTATAATCCCAGCAGTCTAAGCTGTTAAGTTTCGATAGCGATGTCAATGCGCCATTGCTATGGCCATTGCTGAAGCCATTTGACGGCATTGCTGCTGTCATTAGCGATGGTGGAATACGTTTCACATAGCTATTGGACAACTCCCAAGGACGTAAAGAATCTGTGGCAACAGCGGCAGTATCTGTAGGAGTAGCATCCACTTCATCTTCATTGCAGGCCACAGGTGTTGTAGTTGTAGTTATTTGTTCTTCTTCGTTAATTACACCAAAAATATCAGCAACATTGTTGTTTGTATGGCCATTAATCATTTGTTGTAATTGTAATTTTGTTGTTGCTGCTGCATCTTCATTGTTTGTTGCATGTCCATTGTGTTGGCACTCGTGACCACTAGCAATTGATGAATTTTTAGTATTGGTGAGTGCACCTGTTGGCAACGCAGGTGAACCACGTTCATCCACTTTCGCTGTTGCTGCTGCTTCATTTGGCGATCGTGATGGTGACGGCGACAAAGTTGTCAGTTGATTGTGATTGCTTTGTCCGTTTTTAATGATTCTAATGTCGTTATTGCCATTAATGGCTGCAGTGCTTTTAGCCAGGTAAGCTAGCGAGCAAAATGGTTTGCTTTGCTTTGTTAAAGTACGCATACTGCCGCCGCCTCCGCCGCCACCTCCGCCACCTCCGCCACCTCCGCCACCTCCCGCTCTGCACTTGAATTCACTCATATTTTATGGTATATTTAAATGGTACATTTACATTCACTTTGAGGTCTTTCTAGACCCGAATTTCAACACAATCTCTTTGCACGGCACGGTGAGAGGTATACACTGAACAAAGTTTGTTATGATTTTCTTACTATATACCGCACGCCGGATTACACACACAAGTAGCGCGCGCAGAAACAAACACATACACACCCAAGAAAGACTCAGAAATGCTACTTAAACTTTTTTTTTTTGGTTAATATCCTCCAGCTGAGCAATTATTTGTTGGCTGCACGATGTGCCACACACAAGTTCATTGCAATAAGTGGCAATTTTAAATTGTTGCTTGCTCGTAGTTGATGCTGCTGCCTATCGATGGAACCGCGATGCAGCATTTAGCTTCAAGTGCCTAGAACTTGTTTCGTTGCAGCATTACTAGCTGTATAGCAGCTTCGTGCAACATACAAATTTGTTGATGTTGTTGTTGTTGCTGTAACAAGTGCGAAATAGGCAAGCAAGAATATGATGCAAGTGGTTGGTTGGCTGGTAGTTGGTGGCAGCAATGGCTTACGCTGTTGCTGTTGCCGTTGCTGTAGTTCTTGTTGTTACAGCAGCAATGCGCCGCACAGAAAACAAGAATTAAACAAATTGAAGTCAATGCACTGAAAGTGCCTTGAAAGCCAAAAGAATCACGACATCAAGCTCATGGAAGAATGAGTGAAGGAATGCGCGCAAAAAGCATCGGCCATCGAATGCGATAAGCTCTTGACGATTTCCAGTTCACAGTCGTCGACGAAGTTGTGACTGCTGCTACTGCTGTTGTTGTTGCTCTTATCTTGTGTTCTTTCCACTTCCACTTCTACTAAGGCCAATGCGATTCCAGTTTAGATTTTTGATGCTGCGACTGCTGCTACCAACAACAATGGCATATATTACCATCAGCTGCTGCATGTAGTGTGTAGAACAATAACAATGACGAATACAAAAGCCGCACAAAAACTAAACAACAGAAATATAGAAAATTCTTTATGCCCTGCTATTATTGCTGCCGCGCAAACGCAATGATATGTTACAGACACGCACACAACACTAACAAAACAATACTGTGTATCTGCTCTTCCGACCAACAATCGATTTCCCAATTCCCGGACCAATTCTTGTTCTTTTGCTGAGGCGGCGCGAACTCGTTCTCCACAAAAACGATGCAAAAGCAAAAAAGAAAAAAATTCAAAGAAACAAAGCGAATCGAAACGAAAAGATATGATCATGTAAAGCAAACTGCGAATTGCTAGCGTTGAAAAACACAAAACGTTGTAGTCAACAGCACGTTCAAGCAACAACTGATTGCCGCACAAAGCGCTTTAAATGTGCTAACCACAACTGTCCAAGCAACAACAACCTGAGCGGACTGAGTTAGTGAGGGAAATCAACTTGTGTACTTGCTGTTGGCTGCTAGCTGGCATTGTTGCCGACAAGGTGCGATTGCCACGTTTGTGTGTAGGAATTGTGTTGTCGTCAACACAACAATACTGCCTTACGTTGATGTTGTTGTTATTGCTGTTGCGAGCAGTGTTGCCAGTTTTGCCATTTGTATTTAGATTTTTATTTTCTATATTTTTTTTTACTTTGGACAAAAAATATTGAAGCTTCAAGAAATATTCTTTTATTTACCATTGACTACTCTTTAAACGCTGTAAATAGATCGAAATTATTTTAATTTATTTTAATAAAATTTTTTATGTTGAATTCAATTTGTAAAAACGTAATAGATAATAATAATAGATAATTCATTAAATCTTAAAACCCAAGAACATTTTTTCCTGACTTTATAAGTCGTCTGCAACTTAAATTATTTGTCATAACTGAAAATTTGACATAATGAATGAATAAATGTGAAATGCACTTTTATGTTTAGCACAAATACAACTTTTGGCAGGTTTAGCTACAGTCTAAATTTCTGGCAACAATGGTTGTGAGTAGCAACTAAATATTGTGGAGTCGATGAAAAAGAGAACAGCAGAGTAACACATACTAAAACTCCAAAATGAAAATTTCACGCTCAGAAGTTACAATGCATTTTAGAAATATAACAACAAGAATTTCAACTCAGTCAATGCTTTTGCTGCTGTTGTTATTGTATTACAATGAACTTTACCCCATCATTAAGTAACAACAAATTAGTATTCACAGCAACAAACAACAATGCAATAGTCGTCGTTTTCGTTCGATTTGATGCTGCTTCATTCGTGTTATCAGCGGTAGTGGATGATGCAGTGCCTGGGCAAGCATATAAAAATACAATCTGGTAATGCCACTTAACCAGTGAGAGTGCAACAATTCCATCGATTGCTCTTTCGCTCTCCACCTTGTTTCACTTATGTTCCACTATTTGCTATGGAATTCTACTTTGGCACTTATGTTTTTCAAATTTTCTCACACATAAAATCCATTGAATTTTTTGCAAATAAAAAACCAAACCAATATAAAAAATGCGGGTGATTTTATGAGTTTATAAGGTTATGCAAATAAATTTACCTTCTGAATTGAGAATTCGTTGTTTGTTCTTTAGAGTTTCATTAATTGAAATCTGATATCTCAATTCTTATAAATTATAGAGTGGCAGGAATATTATGCAAGCAGCACTTCCGTTTGTTTTATTCAAATACCAGTGTAATGAAAAAAGGTTGATAATTGTAGAGATAAAGCAGCAGGTATCTGGTTGCTTATTCTTGTGAACTTTGTTCGATTATGTAAATTTAGATCAGTGAATTACTGTGGAAATAAAATTGCAAGAACATCTTACCAGAATAGTAATACTCAACGGCTTCATTGGGCATAGACCAGCCTATTTATTAGGGTAGTCTTCCTTACACCATTTTTAAGATTTCTTCGAAGCCATAAAGGATAAGTGCCTTGGCATTGCGCTCAATTTTCGTATGGCCCTTATTCGTATATACGAGTTATACCTAACCTGAGACTTCGAAAGACAAGAGATGTTATTGTTTCCATTATCTCTGAGAATTCAGCGTCAGGTAGGCGTGGACTTAGTTTTTTTTTGTAGCCTTTCTGATAATCGTGATGTTATGCGAAAAGAAAAATCAAACAAGGAAAGTTCCGTGTAATAGTTTGTCTTATGACAGACATGACTTAAAGATACCATAGCTTACATAACCTTGCGAGAATTATTAAATTAACTCTAAATTTTAGTTGAAATTGTGATCATCCCCTTCACTTAACATAGTTTGATTAATATTTTAGTAAGTATATTTACTACCTGATAACTATGGACCTAGTGATATACTTATGTAAGGCATCCGCCACCATTTACTATTTGATATTTATTGTTGGCTACCAAACACTTCTTTAGGCTATTTTAAGCAAAGTCAGAGTGTCGTGTTGTACTTATTGTATGTTTTATGCCTACGACCTAATGATGTAATTATATACATGAAATAGATACATATAGTATGCATGTATTCACTTCAAAATCTGCAAGTACACCACAATTCCCATGACTTTTCACTTTGTCTGCGCAATAACTTCAGTGGCTGAAGTACTGACTTTGTGTCTAGTACGTAGCTCCTTAAATATGTATATGTACCCTGTAGGGCCAAACCAACCTAGTCTACTAAATTTACTAGTTTTTCAAATAGTTTATGCAACGTTTAGTTTTTTAAGTGGTTGAATATAAATGCAGTGATTAACCACTTTACTAATATTTCTTCTTACTTTCTTTTAATGGCACAAAAACCCATTGAGGGCTTAGGACGAGCTTTTCGTATTCACTCATATTGTGCGATTTATATTTTTGTACATGAATTGAAGGGACCTACATTTTTATGCCGAACGGCGAGTGAAAAAAATCGTTTTATATACAATTTTTACTCTTCTAGATTCGCACTGCCAGCACACTACCAACTACGCCACGGCGATTACATTAAATAATACTATTCAGTGAAAATATGGTCTTGTAATTCTCATGCGAAAAGTTCGGCCTAGTGCCATTAAAAGTAAGTAAAGTAAATTCTCATGTAGTTTACAATATTTATCAATTATATGGATTTTGAAATAAAATAGCACTAATGAATATGAATTATGAATATGAACTGCCTAATTTTGAAGAATTTAAAAAATCTTTTAATATTCTACAAACCAAAAGTATAGTATTTAATAAAAACTACTTAATTTTCAAATCTATAGCCAACAAATAATGCAAAAACAT
The DNA here is from genome assembly GCA_958295655.1 of Palloptera scutellata. Lineage (NCBI taxonomy): Eukaryota > Metazoa > Arthropoda > Insecta > Diptera > Pallopteridae > Palloptera > Palloptera scutellata. Next base: position 149,697,107 of record OY282449.1, on the reverse strand, counting down.
CTATCTTTCTAGAAATTCGAATGGAATTGAAAATTAATCCGAAACATCTGTCTGTTAATTAGTTGAAATTCGATTGGATTACAAACTATTCCATAATCATCAATCTGCCAACTAGTTGAAAAGATATGCAAGTCTGTCCTAGGACAATAAAGAAAAACTAATTCCCGATGAGAAAAAACACCAAATGTGTGACTAGTTTATTTATGGTGTTCAGTAAATCAGTTTATCATCAAACCAGTTGGTTACCTACAGGGTAGGTAACAATATAAATATTTATGTGAATCTGTGTACTTATTAGCTGTCACTTGTCGTACAAGTTGAAGGCTCCAATTGGCTTACTCCTTATACTTAAAGTAGAGGGCCACACCGCGTAATTGAACTCGCGTGAGTTGAAAGAAGGCGACTTAGTATTTTTGTTGTCGGATTTATTTTCCAAATACTTTTTTATAGCTCATAGCTTTATATAAATAAGACACGATTAGCTTCTTTGGAGCACCTTTATACATATACATATATCACAGATATGTTGCATGCAACCACAACCAAAGAAACGCCAAAGTGGTAAACCAACAAAAGGTTAAAAAATTAGATGAAAATATTAAATTTGTTTAAATGTTTTGCAAGTCTGCCAGCTCAAAAGTTTGTATTGCATATCTACAAATGTCAGCTTAGACCACTGCCCGCCTCACTCCGTTCAGTGCTCCACTTGGGAACCTACTATTTCCAAACATATTTTCATTGGCCCTAGGCAAAAAAAAACAGTCGCCGTACGTTTTACATATTACAAATTAATATTATATTTTTGGCTGATGTGAGGGTGATGGTGTTCATAAGCACTGAATACCCAAAGGCGGAGTGTAAGGTGCACGTAGAGTTGTAGTGGTGGAGACATTGGCAGGCGTGAGAACGATCGCAATTTGCGCCCACGCATGGAATTCATAGTTGTTACTTTTGTTTTTATTTGTTATGGTACTGCGCAATTTGTTAATGTCTATCTTTAAACTAAAATGTCACAAATTTGTAATTGAAAACCATCAACTTAGACGAGAGTAGAAAACAGTATCTCAAGTGAAGTGAAGTGATCGTGGCGACGACGACGTCGTCGACGGCAACAACGACCATCACTGACAATACGTCTATTTGTTTGTTAGTTGTCGGTGCAGTTGGTTGCATGAGAGAAGGGTGCGGCGTGTATGTTACTAGTTTGTTAATGATGCTAGCAAATTGGTGAAAGGTAGATAGATTATTGCATGCAAAAACATTTTACCTATGTACATAGCTTGACCAACAACATATACTCGTCGCTATGTGGTCAAGTGTTTTTGGTGAAATTGCAGACTGATCACTTGAGATCAGTTTTAAAAGTGTAGCAATCTGATCTGTTTGTCTCATCTCGCTTGGTTAAATTAACAAACAACCCACCCAAACAAAGTACTTAAAAGGAAAAAGAAGTAAAAGAAGTGTTTTAATTTCCATAGCACAGGCAAAATACTTTTATGGAACTTTCAGCTAGTTTGTTAGTGCAGCGAAAGCCTCTTCACAATGTAAACTGATCTTAGCTGCTTGCTATGCTTTCTTTCTTTCTTTCTTTCTTTTAAATGCCTAACAAAAGTAAACAACAATACTTACTACCATATATACTTACCACAAGTACTTATGTATATACTTTGGGGGGCTTACAAAACCTATCTAGATATTCATATCCATGCTGGAAAAAATATCACAAAATAGGAAACAGCAGTACCAAAAATAGTATTTCCGGTCAGTTGTGGCATATGTGGCACAGTGCGATCACTTGAGCGATCTCAAAGTAATGAAAGGTAGCAAAATTCGAATTGCAATCATCATACAAAAAATATTTATCAATTCTGCAATTATTGTGAGTTTTATTTTGTCTGTTTTGGCAATTTAATTAGGCAAATCAAAAACCCAAAAATCAACAAAAAAAAAAGGAAAATACAAAGGGTGTTAGCAGCGACGCAAAGTGATCGACAATGTCCAAACGCGAAGAAAAGACAAAGTGTAAAAGCCAAAGAGGCACTACTATCGCAGTACTACTGAAGAAGAAGCAGCAGCTCATTTAATATTGTTATTTCTTTTAATTATTATGAATGCTGTCGCAATTTTTGTGTATACATTTTATCAACTAGTTAATAGCTGTATGTAGACGTTTGTAGCGTTTTTAGAAAGGTGAACCCGCCTGAGAAGGTGTCTGCGGTGCGCCAAATTGAAGTGGTCTTTGCCAAAACATAAAATGTGAATGAAAAAAACAATAGGTTGTTGCTGCTGCTGATAGCTTGCCACATTCAAGGCAAGTTTGTGATATACAACGAGTATTTAAAATTTTTTGGTTTTGTGAACGGTTTTATAATTTTAAAATTTATGCAAATTCGTGCAAAATACGATGATTTGCACCCGTTTTTTTGTTTTATTTTGGTTGTTGTTTTTTCCGTCTTTCACATACACGCTTCCAATCATTCACTTGAGAGTTATGATTGAGGTAAGGCGAGTGGTGGTGAGTTGCGGTGATTGCAGAGGAGGCGGCGGCGGCGGTGCTATCGTTATTCCACAGCTGTGACTGCTGCTAACAAGTGCCCATGATCATTTGGCGGCATCCGCCTGCATTCGTTTAATACCTAGTTTCCTCTGCTGATGAGTTAAAGCGAAGTTTGATCACTTCGTCGTCGTTTGTTTGTTCGTTTGTTAGAGTAACACTGTCTTTCACCAACTTGTTACTGATGTTGTTGCTAGTTTTTGATTGTTACTTTCGTTGACTCTTCACGTAATGCAATCATTTGGTGAATGCGCTAATGCTAATACACCAAGCATCATATTTATGAAGGTTGTTAAAAGTTTGTAAGTTTTTTTTCGTGTAATACTTCAACCAATTTAAATGCCAAATAAAAAAATGATTTACCAGAGGTCGGTTGCGCTCATTTTATTGGCCACCGTTCATCTTCTTTATTCCGGCGACTTTTTTCACTAACAATTGGCAATTGTTGGTGTCACGATATTAACCTCTTATGTTGCGCATAATTTTAAAACCGCACAAAAAAAAAAAAAAAAAAAATCCGGCTAACAATTTCTATTTAATAAAGTGGCAAATGCATCAAGCCAATCAGCCGACAACAAAACAATTTTGTTGACTTGCTTTGACTTAATATTACATAGCTAGATCATCTTCATCGTCATTAGCACAGCTACTATCACAAAAAACCTAAAAATAAAATGCTGCGATTAGTTATTTTTTCCTCATAATCATTCACGCTCAAGAGGATTTATATCCGCCATGATTGCTTGCAATAATCATTTTGCAATACAAAATTGCATTAACAGGAATTCATTAAAAATTACGTTTAATCCAAATGTTTTTTAAACATAATAGTTTGTGGTAATTAAATTACACAAGAGAAGTTCCTCTTAATTGTCGGCATTGTCATGAGCCTAGAACGTAGGAAGTAAGCAGTAGAAAGAACAGCTGAGGAGCAGCCTTTAATATGGGTTCGCTTAATACCATACTAACATAAATATGTATGTACACATCTGTGCGAGTCTGTCTATCGTCCTGCCACAGTTGTTGTATCGCAATGAATATAGAATTTTCAAGGGCAAAGGTTTTGATGGTTGATCCTTGCCTAATTCGAGCCTAAGGAATTCTATGGCACCAACCATTTCTTAAGACCGGTTCGAGTTTTCGAGATTTTTAATGTTTTCCTTGAAAGCCCTACTTTTCTATACAAATTGTTGTTATTCTCTCTGTCGTTCAATAAGCCTGTTTAAATATGTACATCTGACATACTTTAACAATATGAACTTGTCAAATTCTAAAAAAAAAGTTTTCCAAATTAAAACAAGTTAATAAATTTTCAAATGCGAAACGGTTTAAATCTTTATTAGGTTTGGGCGAATAATTTTTTCACATTTACGAACAATTCGCATAAATTTTGCTATTCGCATTCGGTTTCGCATTCACAATTTTTTATGCCAATGATTTCTGCAAGTAATTTTTTCCATGTTGGAAAAAATGATAATAAAAGTTTGCATTACTTTTAGCGTTTCCTTCTTTTTTTTTTAATTTTTATTTTATTTTTAAGAACAAAAAAATTATTCGCATTCGCAGTTTCATTATTCGAACAACCTTAATCTTTATGTATACATCAGTGGTGTAAGTAGAGGTTGGACAATTTTCTCTTACTTTACTTACTTTTAATGGCACAACAGCCCATAGAGGGCCTAGACCGAGCTTTTCGCATCCACTCATGTTGTGCGTGTTATATTTGTACATGAATGGAAGGGACCTACAGTTCAATGCCGAATCCGAACGGCGAAGTGAAAAGCTTTTCATAGGCAATTTTTACTCTTGTAGGTTTGCCATTGCCTGCCAAGAGGTGGTGCCGTGTAGAAACATTATTTTTTCTACTTTTTGATTTTGCCTGTGCCGAGGTTCGAACCCCGGACACTCTGCGTAGCAGTCCAACGCACTACCACTACACCACAGCGACCAATTTTCTCCTCAGGAAATTTTTTTTTCATACTTATCGACTTCGACTTTTTTTAATTCATTGCACGAAATCGGAAAAATTCCCCTCATTTCAAAATCCATTTTACGGAACAGTATACCAGAACAATTTAAAATCCATATTATTGTTTTCTCAAATTTTTACGATGTCTTTTTGAGCGCTAATTTGAACATTTTTCGATCCCGCTATCACGAAAACTTTAACCAATCTAACAAAACAATTGTCACCAATTTCAACCATCAAAACCTTTGTCCAAACTAAAATATGTAAATTGAAAATCTGAGCTCAATATCATTAAGCCGCCTTCGACGGCACGATTTTGAATCATTGGTTTGTTTTAGTGTCGCTGCGAAGTTTTTTCACTTATGCAAAATGAAACTGACCGACTACCTGCGTAGTGATGTAAATGATCCGGTTATAAATGTGTTCTTATCGAATCACAGCAGTGAAACGTGAACGGCATAATCTGTGTTTGAAAGTCCATGTACAGGGAGGCCTGACTTTAACTCTCACCAGAGACTATAAGGAGTGAGATCGAAAAAATCGAATAACTTTGAAAGACCACTGCTTTGAAACTCTTCATCTGAAGGAAAAAATTCAAACAGTAGGCTTTGCGTTGGAGAAATTCTGATGAAATACAATCACATGTTTTTTGACTTGTGAACTTTCAGTTAAGTCATGGCATTGGAAGTGGAAAGACACGATTTAGTTGTTGAATTATTTCCAGAACATTTGCAGTGGAGCCAGGAGCTAAGGAGTAAAAGTTTCGTAATAAGTGCCACTGTTAACGCCGAAATTTATGTGAAGGAGTGCCTCCGGAAGAGATTGCTGCCCTTCATTAGAAAGCACAAAATATCTACTTTCTTTTGGACTGATCTAGCCTCCTGCCACTACAGTAAAGTAACCCTTAAATGGTTCGAAGACCAAAACATCCAATTGGTACCAAAAAACGCCAGAACTTCGGCCTATCGAGAGATATTGGGCTTTAGTGAAAAGAACATTAAAGGCAACAAACAAAGAAGCTAAATCCATGGAAGATTTTAGAAATAAGTTTAATGCTGCCACCAAGAGAGTCTTAGAAATGACAGTAAAGGGGCTAATGGCAGGCATACCGGAAAAGATGTCCGAATTCTGTAAAAACAAATTAGTTTTATTGATTAATTTATCCAAAATTAAATCTTCTTTTCAAAACTGTTTACATTTTTTTATTTGCATAGGGGATTTCAATGCTAGGACAATTTAAAGTTATCCGATTTTTTCGATTTCACTCCTTAGAGGCAACCATGATCGGTTATGGATCGAACAGATAACGATTCCTGTCCGCAATTATCTTAAAATCACTTTTTTCCTGTTTTCTAATTCTTACCTATCAACATGGTCAGCTTTTCCTATCTAAATTAATAATTCAATACACAGTTGATGGTGGAATACAAAACTCGGTCATGACTTGTGTTTTTCGCTTTACAATACAAGACCAGAATTATGAGGAACTGTGAATTGAATTAGTGTTGTGCACGTAATCCTCTAAATTGCCTAAAGTACATATTATTTGTCACGTAAAGAATAATATTTATAAAAAGATACCTGAACTAATAAAATACTCTTCTCATGTTGCCAGAACATTTACTTATCGATAATATGGTTAAGTTTTAAGTATCGAACTAAATAATTTTAACGATAACTTTTTGAAAGTGAATGAATCTGGACGTTTTTAATATGTAAAATATTATATAATCTCAATATAAAATCTCATAACATTATTTACTTTGCTTACCATCTAACATAAATTGTGATAGATCGTCATCGGATTTCTGTGCCTCCTCGGTAAAAATTTCCATGATGCTAGCAAATGTTCTTAATTTATACTTTTAATATTTCTATTTATAGAAACTTTTTGTTTTATTTATCCAATATGCAATTTTATAATTACGAGGATGTATTTTGTTATTGATATATTTGCTCACGATACACAAAAAATGTCTTAATTAAAACAAGCAATTTTCCATAATTTCGAATTAAAACGAAACAAACACACAATTTACAATTATTATTATTTTGTTTGTTGTATTTTGCACAGTTGGACTAAATTAGTAATACCATTAAAGTGGATTTTAACATATACGAGTAAATATTAAGTTTTTTATTATTATTGATTTTTAATTATATGGTTCCTACTCTTTTTTTTTTTTTGGTATTTATTGTAAAATCAATAGACTAATGGAATTGCTTAAAAATTTATGTTTGTTTTTGCATACGAGTAAATTAGTTACTTAATTTTTGGTTTTTTGTGCGTCGTCACCTTGAAAAAAAACATTGTTGAAAACCACAAATATACACAGATGCATTCATAAATTTAAGTATTAGTTTAAATCAAATATTAGCTAAGTCACCTTTTGTGGTCAATATCATTTAAATATGTTTAAACTATACATAAATTTTGTGTTGGTATACGAAAACTTTATGACTTCATAAACGTTTGCTATGTAGTTTTTAGTACATTTTTGTGACCAGTACAGTTATTCTGGCAAATCAATTTGTCAACCTTTCCAAAATTAAAAAACATCTATAATATTTTTACCTATTGTCAATTTTTTCAATTCATATTCAAAAGCTGCTTTTCAATTTTGCATACCAATGCGTGTTGAGTATTTCACATACCTACTCCATCCAAATGTGTCCGTCGATCACTATAACGATTGTGGCGCATCCAAAGAACTATCAAACAGTCTTCAGTGATTAACTTTTTCCATTGAATTCATCATCACACATTCTCAATAAAAATATAAATTAAAAATTATGCACACGCACACATTGACAACCGAGACTAATAAAAAAAAAAACAACAACAACAAGAACGTGACTTCAATTCCCATTTTTTAGAAGAAGAGCGAAGAGGGAATAAGAAAAGAAAAATTCTTTAATTTTTGTCATTCAAGTTGTATGTTTTTTATGTTTGTTAATATGCTAAAAACATAAATATATAAGCAACAAAAAAAAAACAAACAAAAATGTGTAGAATATTTAAGTTTAGGGCCTGAGCGAATATGAGATACGTACAGGCCTTAGGAGGGGGCTTCAGGGGGATTGGAGGGACTCGTACTTCTGGGCCGCCGGCAGCAAAATTTGGAAATTTTTTAAGGTAACTTCTGTTGAAATTTGCCTATAAAGGATGACCCATCAAACATTTGGAATTCAAAATACTGATTGTTTCGAGTGTTAATGTTATTTGTATTAAGACGAAAATTAGTTTTACATTTGCAATTAACTAAATGGTTCGATATACGCTTGAACAGCGTTGGGAACTAACTACTAAAAAATTACTTACAAAATGGTCAATCTTCTATCGAAAGTGTAAGAAAATTTTACTGTGTTTTTGTGGCCTATTTTAGAAATTATAGACTGTGAAAACCTTCGGTTCCAATATGATGGCGCTCCGTGTCACACAAGCCGTGCAACAATCGACCTTTTTTGTTTCTTTTTTTTTTTTTTGACTAATTCAACACACCCCTATAAATGCGGCGCATTGGGTTGATTGATAGGTGGGACGAAGAAGGAGGGAGAATGAGAGAGGGAAAGCAATCACACAGTACACCGATAAAGAGATAGACCGCCATTGTGGCAAGTGCTATTGCCTTTACCACACTGAACTTCATTTTTTTTTATCAATGCCGACTATGACCGCATGTAACTCCACTCCACTCATGTTGTGCGTATGTTATTGTTACATGAATGGAAGTAACCTACAGTTTTATGCCGAATTCGAACGGCAAAGTGAATAGCTTTTTCATAAGCAATTTTACTCTTGTAGTTTTGCCATTGCCTGTCAAGAGGTGGTTCCGTGTAGAAAATTTTGCTTGGGAAGTTTGAAAAACACGTTATTATCCGTTTTGGTGATGTGCATTAACCACTATTATTTGTGAGGAGTCTTTAAAGATAAGTGTTACCATCAAGCAACTATTAAGGCTAATACGGACGAAATTGGTACAGAAATCGGTCAACTACAGCTCCATACAGTCGAAAATGTGCTGAAAAAATTGGGTTGGTCATATGGGCTTCTGCAAGGTCAGCCGAGGAAGTCATTTGAATGAAATACTTACTTTACTTTTAATGGCACAACAGCCCACGGAAGGCCTAGGCCAAGCTTTTAGCATCCACTCATGTTGTGCGTGTTATATTTGTTATGAATGGAAGGGACCTACAGTTTAATGCCGAATCCGAACGGCGAAGTGAAAAGCTTTTCATAGGCAATTTTTTAATCTTGTAGGTTTGCCATTGTCTGCCAAAAGGTGGTGCCGTGTAGAAAAATTATTTTTTCTACTTTTTGATTTTGCCTGTGCCGAGATTCGAACCCCGGACACTCTGCGTAGCAGACCAACGCACTACCACTACACCAGAGTGACTGAAAAAGCGTTCCACAATTAATCGGAAGGATTGTTCTTTCGAATAATAAAGACGACAATGTAACAAAAATTATTCGTTTCTTAGTAAACCAAAATCAAATTCCAAATTATAAATCAAACCTGTTCATACATATATATGGTATATGCAAAAATTAAATTCTATTCTATTTGACACTTTGCAAAACTACTAAAGTAACTTAAAAAGGTGAAAGACCGACTGACTCTCTTGTAGACGACTATCGCAAAACATTTTTGCTATTCGACAATTGCTTCACCTGCTACCTTTGGTGGTATAAGTTTATCTGTTTATTCCTCTGCTTTTCTGTTCGTCTCACTGTCAATTCATTCAAACTTACATACATTAGTTTGTTAGGCTATTCGTCACTGAGTAGATGGCATTTTGTTGTTTATTTTTAAATATCTATCTATGTGTTCTATTTGTATTTGTATAGCATAGGTAAAACGAACGAACCTTTTTGCTGCATGATTCAACAAATTTGCTAGCTATCTACTATCGGCGGTTCATGTGTCTGGCTGTCTGTCTATCAAAGTTAAAGCGTTAAAACGGCTTCTATGGGCGCAAATATAAAAGCACGCATTTTATTTTCGTTTGTGTACATTTCAATTTAAAATTTTAATCAATCGTCAACATCATCGTTGATTTTATTCCTCCTGTTTAGTTTCCATTACTACTCTTACGTTATTTAAAGTTTTTGTTTTTATTTTCATTTGTTTTCCGTTTCAATCAGTCTTTGTTAAATTTACCGCATGATTTAAATTTGTTTTTTCTTTTATTTATTTATCGCTGTACCTATCTGAAATACATAAAAAACAACAACTGAAATTTGTATGTTTTACATTTATTTGCTTTTCCTTTTTCAAATTTGTATGCATTTTCTTTTATTTCACATTTTGATTTTCTAATCATCTTTTGCTTTTTATTATTTATCTATTCATTTATTCAATTGTCTCTCGCTCTATGTCTGATTTTTTCAACTACCCAGTGGTAATTAATCGATTATTCTGAATAGTAATGTGAAAAGATGCGAAGTAATTTTGATGTAAATGAAAAATGTACCTATTTCACAATTTCCCGAGATGCAAATCGAGAACCGAGAAATTTCAGGTCAAGTTATTGGGTTCTTTTATGTCCATGTTCACATTATCCTCAGAGCGCCGACTCATTTTGCCAGGAGTCCACTCTCTCATACTCGTACTAAAATGTGGTCCGTCGCCTAATTTTTTATGCTTACCAGCTCTTTTGCGTGGTGGTCGCTGTGGCGTAGTGGTAGAGCGTTGGACTGCTACGCAGAGTGTCCGGTTTTCGAATCTCGGCACAGGCAAAATAAAAAAGAGGAAAAAATAATTTTTCTACACGGCACCACCTCTTGGCAGGCAATGGCCTCCAAGAGTAAAAATTGCTATGAACAGCTTTTCACTTCGCCGTTCGGATTCAGCATAAAACCGTAGGTCCCTTCCATTCATGTACAAATATAACACGCACAACATGAGTGGATGCTAAAAGCTTGGCCTAAGTCCTCCATGGGCTGTTGTGCCATTAAAAGTAAAGTAAAGCTCTTTTTCGCAGCACAAATATTTACTGCTGGGGAAAATTAAGCAATGACTGATAGTGAAGAAGTTCCAATTACTTATTTTACAAGTTTCGTTTAATTTTTTTATCATTCTAAATAAAATTTTTCGCAGCGGATTGAAATCTCATTTCAACAAATATTAAAATGGGTCGAGAAATTTTTAAGAAAATTAAAAATTTCGCCTCACGTAACTTTTCCTCTCTGCACTTCTCCCTTTGCCTGTAGACGTCAAAATGAGTCGGCTGGATGAGGCTAATGTGAACATGATCTACATATTTTATTTAAATTTTTCAGTTTCTACGTATTAAAAATGTCAATCCCAATGTATTCAAGAAAACGGCACAAATAAATGCAGCTATTGGTAGGGTAATTCATTAAGTAATTTAAATTATTGAATTTAAAATTAATCAATAACCTTTTTTATCTCTTCATTCTAAAGGGTGTTTTTTCTAGTCAGTTTGGCTTGCTATTTCATAATAAATAGACTTACGCCTGAACAATGTTTGCAAATTATTGAAATTTATTATCAAAATCATGCGCTGTGAAAAAAGTGTTTCGCAAGCTACGTCCATTTAGCGACGAGGCTCCTTTTTGGCTCAATGGATACGTAAATAAGCAGAATTGCCGTATTTGGAGTGAAGACCAGCAGCTGCCAATTCATCCCGAAAAATGCACTGTTTGGTGCGGTTTATGGGCAGTATTATGCGGTATCATTGGGCCGTACTTCTTCAAAGACGAGGTACCGTTCGATTATAACAATTTTTTTAGCCGAAAATGCTAGAAATGGACTCGTCCGACATGTGGTTCCCACAGGACGATGCCACATGCATCAATTGAGAGGCGTATTTGGTGAGCAGTTAATCTCACGTTTTGGTGTAGTCAATTGGCCACCAAGATCGTGTAATTTGACCCCGTTTGACTATTTTTTGTGGAGCTATGTTAAGTCTTGTCTATATAGACCAGCCAAACACGATTATTGCTTTGGAAGCCAACATAGAACTTTGGAAGCGTCATTGGTGAGATTCCGGGCGAAATGTGTGAAAAATGTGCCAAAATTGGACCTTCAGAATGGACCACTTGAAGCGTAGCCGCGAGTAACATTTAAGTGATATTATCTTTAAAAAGTAAATGGCAGGAATTGATTTATCGATCCAAATAAAAATTTCATTCACTTTTGTAAAATTTCTCTGTTTTTTCATTTTCAAAAACTGAACTCTTATAAAAATCACCTTTTATTTCAGAAACTTGAAAATTAAGGAATTAAAAGGTTAAAAGTGTGCGATAGATGATATGTAGTTCAACAGATGTATAAAAGTTATTTTAAATTAATAAATAAAATAAGAAATATGACATCATTTGCTCCTACTTACTTAGTAAGATAACCCCTCCACAGATGGCCCCTAATTACGTGCTCATTACTATCAAATGCAGAAATTTAAATATACTTAATCTTTATTTCAATGTTTTTATCATAACTTGATATATCCTTTGGGGGCATCGACTAAATTTCACTTAGCCTGTAAGTGAACCGATTGACGGCCTAGTCCACTCCAGTGTAAAACTAATGTGTGATGAACGAATGATGACTTTTACCGCTGGGTACCCATTCTGTTTATTATTCATTTCCTTATTTTGCTCTCATCTGCATTTCTGGTTTCTTGTTTGTTTTTCTTTAAATTAAATGCATTGCTGTTGTTGCTTTCAATATTTTTGGTAAGCAAATTGCAATTTCTCAAATATTTATTGTAAACACTTTGTTTTCTGTTTTGTTTTTAGATTAACACTAAAATGTAAGAGACCTAAAGTTACAAAATCTATTTATTATATAATATTGAACAATGACAGTTCGTTTCAAAGGAGTTGATACATAATTGGAATGAATATGAAACATAATTGAATGTGCTTAGACGTGTTCGCTTATACGTCGGTGGCGGAAAAATTAATGCGATTTTTTGCAGCACAAGTTCAAATCTTGTAGAAGTAGGGGGAAAAACATACCCAACACACCTGTAATAACCCACAAAAAAAAAAGACTAAGTGGTCTAAAAATAATGCCTCTTCCAACTCCGCCCTTGCTAATACTCTGACTTTTGGAACGTGCCATGGAAGTCAAAGGGAGATAAAATTCTCGGAAGGAAGCTAAGTAATCGGAAATTCAAAATTTGATTAATAGACACTTGGTGCCACAAGATGAGAAACATAATAAAGAGAAAATATATTCCACAAAATTATCGCAAATATTTTTTTTGGATTATGTATATTAAATTTCATTTACAAAGAGAATGAAACTCTCCCACCATCGAATTATTCTTTTCAAAGGGGTGATCGCTACCTTAATTTACCAAAGCCCTAATGGGCAATAGAAGAGAACCAAAACCACATTTAAAATTTGGAGTATTGCTTCTAAAAGTTCTAGCATAAACTTATGGATCAAAGACATACATTTTCGATGTTCCTTCGTTCCTTCATCTTTTAATAGTACTTTAGCCCATGTATGGCCTAGGCCGAGCTTTTGGAGTTCGATACAAATATCTTACTACCAAATATTAAGGAAAATTAAATTATATTAGTAGTATAGTTTTGACAGTGGTCGCTGTGGTGTAGTGGTAGTGCGTTGGACTGCTACGCGGAGTGTCCGGGGTTCGAATCTCGGCACAGGCAAAATCAAAAAGTAGAAAAGATAATTTTTCTACACGGCACCACCTCTTGGCAGGCAATGGCAAACCTACAAGAGTAAAAATTGCTATGAAAAGCTTTTCACTTCGCCGTTCGGATTCGGCATTAAACTGTAGGTCCCTTCTATTCATGTACAAATATAACACGCACAACATGAGTGGATGCGAAAAAGCTCGGCCTAGGCCCTCCATGGGTTGTTGTGCCATTAAAAGTAAGTAAAGTAAGTATAGTTTTGAACCCCGTGGTTATGATAATTATAATTTTCGCGTAGTTTTGTCACTGTCAATATAAAATTAATAATGTTGATTTTACGGTAAAAAATATGAGACTGACATGTTTTGTATTAAATTAACATTAAAACTATTAAATTGATTAATATCGGATTTATGTTTGTACCTATACCAAGTTATAATGTTAAAGTTATAATTAAAAATTTTCCTATTACTATTACATAAAATAGTTATTATTATCTTATAAATTTAACATTCAAAATGTAGTATTATGGCTTTGAAATAATTACCCTTAGAAAAATTCCAGTAAATCCAAACTTGCTATCAAAATTCCGAAATTTCAAGAAACATGTGGTGCCTTTAAATATAATCTGATTTCAAACTTTTTTTTCTATAAGTATAAATTTTTCTGCGGTTTTTCTTTTTGATTTCTCAACATTCTTGGCTATTTATCGCAATCCAAAAATGTTCGTGTTCGCCACTGTATGGTACATTACTATTTACCAAGTGGCTCTTTTACACTGGCGCAAGCCTGAAATACTGTGAGAGACATATAGATAGAAAAGGTAGTAAGAAAAAGATAGAAGTTTTGCGTTCTCTTTCTTACTGCCTTACATATTTACCTGTCCCTCTTGCACAGTCTTTTTGTCTTGCGCCAGTGTAAACAGCCAGTAAATGTTTCTTAGTTTATTCCTTATTTGAGGCATCCAATCTGAGGCATTCTAAACAAATGCAAATTGATTCCCAAAGATTGTCACTGTTATTATTTGGTTAAATATGTAATATATGTACAGTACTTTTCGCTTAAAGCGAACTTAAAGGGACTGGGCAAAATGGTTCGTTTTAACCGAAGTTCGCTTTAAATAAGCCAAACAAATTTCATGGTTTATAAGAAATAAAGCGGGTACTTTTGAAATTAGTTCGTTTTAAGCGGAAGTTCGTTTTACGGGTTCATTTTGAGCGAAAAGTACTGTACATTGTATATTAAAACAACCTGGAGCGAAGAAATAATTTTAAACATAAAATAAATATCAGTTGAATATTTCAATCGATGCCTTGGGTTGTTTAGAACATATTGTATGTACTATGAATTTTTTAATCTATTGTGACCTTACAGTAGATTAAAAAAAAGAACAACAACAAACATTTGTCTTATATGCAAATATTTTTTTTTTTAGTTTTTCGGCGATACCGTATGATCTAACGCTGATCATCATTTGTCGATGCCAATATTACCAAAAACCAACTCGAGTCAAACGAAATTATGGATATGGTTCTTGTTGATTCTTTTTTTCTACTTTAAACTTGTTAAACGCAAAAATAGAAGAATAAAATTTTGTCTAGTATGAATCATACGTTGCTACCACAGAAAAAAAGAAGAAAAAATTTGAACAAGAAGAATATGTCAACAATCTGTTAAGGACAACAGTGGTAAGAAATTCGGTTATAGGTATTTGAAATTAACCTTGACTAAAATTTCACAAATTACCAGTATCTTGTAGTAACATAAACAACTAAAAGGAATATCATCGAATATCATCGCTTCACCTTGTAACGATCTTCTTGGTAGCAAAAGCATTGAAAAAATCTTACCCTAATAGTTAGTTACTAGCAACTCACTGTTCATAGTATCGTGTTTAATTTTTAACTGATATTTTGCACAAATAATGTGCGGCATTGTCATCAGCGGGCTTTTCTCTCTTTGTGAGCTTTCTCCAAAATTACTATTTCATAAAAATCGTCGAGGAGTTCCTCTCTCTGCGACATAATCATTTCGTTATACTTTTCCCCCCATCTTAGAGTTTTTACTTATCTATTAGTGTCCGACTGAATCGTACTTTTTTGACCAAAGCCGTAGTCGAAGATTTTTAAAATATACAAGTTGAGTTACTTTATGTTATACGTTAAAAAAAGAAGTTTGTCCACCTATTACCCAAGAATATTTGAACTTTGAATTTATTTATATTTACTTAAGTGTTGATTGATTCTAAAAACCATGCTTTTATTGCTAATCTGAAGTTAAATTTATTAAGCCGAATATTCGGTCGGACACTAATTGTCAAGCAAACGTGTACGAAGCTTGTAGACTTTACTTTATCTAAGTAATTATAATTGATCTTGAGATGAAAAAATATTAATAATAACAAATTTACATACATCACAATAAAATGTTTAATCATAAAAACTTCTATAAGTCAAAGGCACATTTCGAGTATAAAATTAAGGCCGCAAATAAAATGTTGCATTAATTTTTTGTAGTAATTGAATGATTCATCATTTCTTTTTTATTTATAAGTAAATAATTTATTTTTCATAAATAATATATGTATATAAATATTTCTTTTTTAATTCCATTTATTTATTTTCGTTCCCGCTGTAAACTCGAACTGCAGCTAATTTGAAACATATGAAAATTACACTAAATGTTTTCAGAGAGTACACAAAATTAAAAAATAACAGCTGACTGAGTTGATTATCATGATTTTATAACCGCATTTCGCCAATACAACAGTCGCTTATCGATACCGATTGCTACGTTTACGCACAACTATACGACGACGGATACGCTGCAGGTGAACTTCACTTTGCAAAACAAACAATAAAAAATATAAAAGTAAAACCATATCAAAAACACACCAACTCACGAGTTCATACTTCTGACTGACTACAGCATTGAAAATAAAACAGCAACTGTATGCAAAGTTGGTTGAAATTTTAAACCCGAAAGAGCAACAAATTAAAATAAAATATATAAAGACAGCAAAAACTTAAGTTTCCACGAGAAATTTAATCCAGCCCTTTAACTCTCTCAACACGCAATACACTACTCTGCACTTCCTCATTACTCCCTTCCAACTCAGCGTGCAATGATCGATCGAGCAAGCATGCTTCTAGGCATAAGCTCTCAGACGAAAAGAAATAGCAATAACAACAACCCCTCTGCTTTAAGTGAATATTCCAGCTGTTAAGCAATAGCAATATTCCATACAAAATGTGCTTAAGAAAACGTTTCTTGTGATATTTCTTTTGAATCAGTTTCCAGTGTTACCTAATATTATAAATTTATTTGGGTTATTCACAGGACCCATTCATTTTTTGTCCTATTGTTACAAAGTTGTACAATTTTGTATGAGCAATGAGAGAATTTACGACAATTGAGAGGATACGACACTGAATGAGACAATTTGTAAATACCGCAATTATATACGAAGATACGACACTGAATAAGACAATTTGTAAATACCGCAATTATATTTTTGTCATTTTGTAAACACTGTAAAAGTATTCTTGCATTACTATTCTCAAAAACAAAGGTAATATTAAAGGTGATATTTTTGGAAGTAAAAGTGACGTAAGTAATCCTCCGCAGAAATGTATGTACACAGGTCAATAGTTCGAAGTACAGAAACAAACATATAATTTTACAAATGATAAGCAACACCATTCATGTACAAATATAACAAGCACAACAGGAGTGGATGCGAAAAGCTCGGCCTAGGCCCTCCATGGGCTGTAGTGCCATTAAAAGTAAGTAAGTAAGTAACACTATGCCACAAAATCAAATTTTCCCGGACTGCCGGATCTTACATGTATTCTAGAGTAATTTGAGGTCGCTGAGCTCGAATCTGAAGACCGTTTTGATCTAAAATGTTTTTGAGATATTGGTATATGAAATCAGATGAACGACGTCTAGTATACTGTTAATTTGAGGTTTATCGTTTTTGGTGTCTGTAGGAAAGTTGTTCACCATAAAAAGAAAAACGCTTTTTGCTAACACAAAAACCCTCCATCTATACTCCAACCCCCACTGTATTATTTTAAGCTATGCTTAAAAACACCAAAAAAGTAAGATTTGAGGTCTAAATGGATAGTTTTTGTGTTCATCAAAAATGTTCTTCACTTTATGCTAAACAACTGCCCTATAAACACCAAAAACAATAAACCTTAAATTAAAGATGTGCTAGTAAAGTCTTTTTAAACGTTATCTCGCAAACTTGTCATAATGGAGCAAAATGGTCTTCAGATTTGAGCTCAAGGAACTTAATTACTCTAGAATAAATGTAAAATCCCCAGTTCGATTTGAGCTGTTGCACAGTGTAATCATTTCGTTTTTATTTATTATTTTTTTTTCGTTTACTTAACAGCTGGAAGCTCCCCTTTATGTGGAAACTGTCACCGTTACGGATACTCTTCGTAATACTTCCACTCCGTTGTTTGTGTTTCTAATGCATTTATTGCTGTTACTCTTCTTACGTATCTATGTACATATTCCTTATAAAAACAATAAAAGGCAAAATAAATTGAGAACATTTTTACATATGCGTTTGAATATTTGATTTAGCTTGAAACGGTATACCAAATAAAGAGAAACATACATAAAATGTAAGTACTTACATAACTACATACACGAACGTCAGAGATACAAAAACAATATTTAGCCATATGTATTATTTACATATTGTTTAATTCTTGTATAAATGAAGTTTTTCGGTCCGGTACTTTTCGCATATTGCGTTACCAAAAGTCCCCATACTAAAACAAAATGCATTAATGAATATCAACCCACCGGTAACTAAAGGTAGCAAAATTGATCATATGAAAATAAAATAAAAATGTAGCTTTAAGCCAACTTTGTAATTTAAGCTTTTGCTACTTTAATTTTAATTTCTTAGGCAGCAACTCATACATACCATAAGTATTATACTCGTAATATGTAAGTACATACTTACATAGCATGTATTTATTTTAATGTATTTAGTGTAATGTATATGGTAATGTTTTAGTAATCGTATGTGCATGTCGTGTACACCATAAAGTAATTTTAACGTTTATTCATTTGGCACTGACACTATTTGCAATTGGCCACAAATGAAAATTCTAACTAGATAGATATCAAAGTGCTTGTCTGTCAGCTTCATATGAGTACATATGTACATGCATGCATACTACATATATTGATTCTGTCTAAATATCAGTGTAACCACTTATTATAAGAGGCGTTGAGCGCAAAAGTGGCCCAAGCCACATTCTCTTTTAATCAATTTGTGCGGTTTTAGCTCTACATACATACATATGTACATAGCTCCGAAAATGCAATATGCACATATGTACAGGGTGACTTTTTAAAAGTTTGGATTTTGAAAATGAAAAAAAAATACAGAAATTTTGAAAAAGTGAATGAAATTTTTATTTGGATCGACATATCAATTTCTGCCATTTACTTTTTAAATATAATTTCACTTAAATGTAGCCCGCGGAATCTCACCAATGACGCGTTCAATATATCACAAAAAATAGTCTAACGGGGTCAAATCACACGATCTTGGTGGCCAATTGACTACACCAAAACGTGAGATTAACTGCTCACCAAATTCGCCTCTCAATTGATGCATGGTTTCGCATGCAGTGTGGCACTGACCTATTGGAACCACATATCTGCCGAGTCCAATTCTAGCATTTCTGGCAAAAAGTCTGCTATCATCGAATTGTACCTTTCTCCAGCTGCAGCTGCCAAAAAGACCAACTCCGAAAAAAGTATTGCCAGATTGAAAACCACACTTCTAAAAAACACCCTTTACATATGTATGAATGCATGTGCAAACATGATTTTTCACTGACATCTCGTGACGATGAGACCAACTTAAGCTTGGATCGACATTGCCTGATAAAAATTTAAGTATTAATACCATTAAAGTCGATTTAGGAAATTTTTTGGCAATGCAAAATTGTAATGTAATATTTACGCATTGATATTTAAATTAACTTTTATTGATTCAATTAACACACAGGGTCAACCCCTATGAATGCAGAGCATTGTGTTGAATGGAAGGAAAATTGGTAGGTGGGAGGAAGAGTGGAAAGGGAATGCAATTACACAGGACGCCGATAAAGACATAGGTCACGACATGAGAGACTACGATTCCTTTTTGGATTCTTGTTTTTTTTGGGGGGGTTTGTATTTTTAGTTATAGTTAGTTATAGGTATTCACGACCTGGAGTATTTGTAGTATTTATCTAAATAATTTACAATCTTTACTTCAGATTGTGAAAGCTGTTATTGTGGATTTTTGTATTTGTGATATTTAGTGGTCGCTGTGGCGTAGTGGTAGTACGTTGGACTGCTACGCAGAGTGTCCGGGGTTCGAATCTCGACACAGGCAAAATCAAAAAAGAAAAAATATTTTTTCTAGACGGCACCACCTCTTGGCAGGCAATGGCAAACCTACAAGAGTATAAATTGCTATGAAAAGCTTTTCACTTCGCCGTTCGGATTCGGCATTAAACTGTAGGTCCCTTCCATTCATGTACAAATATAACACGCACAACATGAGTGGATGCGAAAAGCTCGGCCTAGGCCCTCCATGGGCTGTTGTGCCATTAAAAGTAAGTAAGTAAGATATTTACTGTATTATTTAGCATTTGTTGTTTCTCATGCTTTTTAATTTTTATTATATTAGGCAGTTTTTCCTTTGCTAAAGACAGTAAAGATAAATATAACAAATCGCTCATACGCCACAAAGCTTGCAAAGCCATAAAAAAGTGTATGATGCCTAGGATCCAAATTTGGTGTGGGCGTTTGCTACTCTGTATCTTTACAACTTTCAGGTAATGTAGTCAGGTAAACACTTGTAGCCATGATAATAATTAATAGAAAATCAATTACAATACTTATTTCAAAACAATATTACTTTAAATCAAAACATTAAAATTATTATTTACAATTTTTATTCCTTCTCTTTTTTTTAGCTTCTAACAATATGAACTTGCAACATTCAGATCTAATTTTCCAAATTAAAAAACTAATAAATTTTCAACCACTGTTTTAGTAAAAACACTCTTAAGCACAAACACAAAGGCTACAATCGCACTGAAAAAAGTTTAGAGAGTAGGCAAAGAGATTTAAAATGGATAGCGGTAAAGAAAAAGTTATAAGACCTTACACGGTCAATAACAATGACACATATTTACAAATATTCTAAGGCAAAATATCCCTTCATCACTTGAAATGATGAGCGATGGTAAATATTGACGGTATTCGGAAAATTCAGATTTTTGCTGTCATTACTTGCAGTAATGCCATTTTTAATGATCGTGTAAGTCTGTCAACAATATAATGATGGAAATAATGATAATTCTTATTAAAGGCCGTTTTATATATACTTATGTATTTATGAAGAAACCTGCATAAGAACTTAATCCATATCGTTTAAACGACCAGCTATCTTAAATTACCTATTGAGAGTGACTGAGTGAGAGAAAGAACAGACCAAAATGAGATAAAATCTTTAACAGAATAAAGGACTATCACTACTCATGTTTGAAAGTTGTTTCTTAAAAAATACAGTTTTTCATAGAAGTATATTTTTTATCGTGAGTAAAAATTTTTACAACTTACACTATTCATCCAACTATGAACCTTCTTTCTTCTTTCTTTTAATGGCACAACAGCCCATGGATGGTCTAGGCCGAGCTTTTTCCACTCATGTTGTGCGTATTGTATTTCTATATGAATGGAAGGAATCTACAATTTTATATAGGCAATTTTTACTCTTGTAGGTTTGCCATTGCCTGCCAAGAGGTGGTGCCGTGAAAAATTATAATACTCGTAGAATAAACAGTAGGAAAGGGTAATCCAAAAAAAATGTCCTCTATTTGCAATTAAATTAGAATACCAATTTTAAAATGTGGTGATCACTGTGGCGTAGTGGTAGTGCGTTGAACTGTTACGCAAAGTGTCCGGGGTACGAATCTCGACACAAGCAAAATCAAAATGTAGAAAAACACAATTTTTCTTCACAGTACCACCTCCTTCCTAGCAGGCAATGGCAAACCTACAAGAGTAAAAATTACCTGTGCGAAGCTTTTCACTTTGCCATTCTGATTCGACATGAAACTGTAGGTTCCTTCCATTCATGTACAAATATAACAGCACCACATGACTGGTTGCGAAAAGCTCAGCCTAGGCCCTCCATGGGCTGTTGGGCCGTTAAAATAAAGAAAGAATTTAAAAATTTGAGGTTCATATTATAGTATTATAGTGCCAGTTTATATGATATGATGTGTCTCTTACAGTATAAGTGTAAGTACAAAATATGAAAATATGACACTTATATGAGCCATGAGGAATGTTCAATATTTTATTATACAAATAATCAATATTTACAAATCTTCTTTCAGTTTATCTCACAAACTCACATAGATTTAACAGTCCCGTCTCTTTCTTCACTTTTTTTCGCCCCATCCCTTACCCCTTTTGTTCTATGTAAATGGGTTTTATGTATGTATGTACGAGTGTGTATGTATAGTAAGCATCATGTGTGATTTTCCTTAACAGCTGCTAAAATAAAACTCCAATTCTTTTCCTCAATTTAGTTTTTAGCTAGTTTTGGGTTTGAGACTTTTCTGTTATTTGTAACAATTGCATGTACCACATTTTTAGTATTTTTACAATTTTCAAAGATATTTTGTGGATTGTAATGTTTTAGATAAATAGCCTTTTGAAATTTTGAAGACACTTCATTTTATATTATTTTCCAAAATAAATAAATTTAGATATTTTGACTGTATTCAAAATTTTTTTTTCGGAAAAAAAAATTATAAAAATTTTTTGCTTCAAATTGACAGTTAATATTTCGCATAGTGCAATCAATAAAGTAAAATACATAGAAGTGACATCCTCTTTGTTGTTCCCTAACATCTACCAAAAAATAAAAATAGTTCTCAATTTTCTCCCAAAATTCATGTAATTTCAAAGGTAAATATAATGTAAATTAATAATAGAAAAAGTTCTATAGCAAATAACTGCTGCTTCTGCAAAAGTTCATTGGGTAAAAAGATCTCCATCTATTCCTAGTACTAAAAACCTGAAAAGAAGATAGGAAGCAGCCTGCAATAAGTCACTAAAGAGAACTCAGCGAGTATGCGCAATGCATCTTATGGCAACTGCTTTCGGGGCGCTCGGTAATGGCAAACGAAGACGGCTACTGTAACCATATGCAGTAGTATCGCAAAAATGAGCTGTTTTAGTTGAAATTGTTTTGTAAATTGTTGGGCTTTTATTTTAATTTTTCTAAGATTTCAGATTTAGTGTCGTAAAATTTTGAGAGCAAATTTTGCAAATAAAAACTTATAGCAAAACAAACACAAAACGTTTATTTGTTTTTATTTTATTTACATACTTAATTGTATACATCAGGCAAAAACGGGTTAAGAGAGAAAAAATCGTAAAATTTATTCAGGGTATTGTGATAATTGTCATATTTCAGAATACTTTTTGCTATCTGGCATACTGTATACTGTGATATTTTCGATAGTATTTTATTAAATTTGTCTGGCCACAATGAAGATTGATGTCAAAATAAATACATAAAAATAAATACATTTATATGGTAGAATAGGCAGATTATGCGATCGTTCCTCATCAGTGATCTTTGTGTGTATTTCAAAAATTATTTTTTTTTAACTTTTCCTAATTAAAAAGTTAAGAATTTAAATCGAAGATTGCCTGCTTCAAGTATATTTTAAAGACTTTTTAATATTAAACTTTTTTTATACAAATTAACAGAAACTATTCATATCAGATCTCAGAAAATGTGGCCAATATAAACTGAAGTGTTAAAGAGTGTAACAACAAGTAATGGAAGAAGTAATGGAAAATATCATACAGTGGAAATTTGTCTATTAATTCTCATTTACTTTACTTTACTTTTAATGGCACAACAGCCCATGAAGGGCCTAGGCCGAGCTTTTCGCATCCACTCATGTTGTGCGTGTTAGATTTGGGACCTACAGTTTAATGCCGAATCCGAACGGCGAAGTGAAAAGCTTTACATAGCAATTTTTACTCTTGTAGGTTTGCCATTGCCTGCCAAGAGGTGGTGCCGTGTAGAAAAATTATTTTTTCTATTTTTTGATTTTGTCTGTGCCGAGATTCGAACCCCTGTGTATTTTACACAGCGAGTAAATTCTCATTTACTATACAGTATTTTTACTTATAAGTAGAGGAAATTTTGAAATAATAGATCTATCGGAAAGATCACTGAAGATGAACCGTGACGGGTTCCGAAACGATAATATAATCTGCATTTTCTATGACCTTGTTTATACTTTGGCATCATCAATGTTCAGTTTGAATATTTATTTATGTCTTTCGAAAACCGGCACAACAAAGGTTAAAACCTTATTAGCAGTACCGGCAGCATGTAGCGTAAACAAGGATTAAATATATGGCTTAAAATTTAAATTTATTAAACATTTTCCAAACTTATAGTAAACATTTTCAAAACATGAAATAAACAAGTTAATGTGAAGCACAAGAATATAAATATAACAATCATTAAACATCTATTCATAAAAATTCTAATAACATGATATATTTGACTATGTATTGACTTATTACAGCGAAGAAAGGAATAAAGCTAGTTTATTTTTGAATTGCACAGCGTTATTACCAGATCTTAAACTGTCAAAGTGGAACAGTTTAATCAAATAATTATTATATTTTTATTGCGTTCACATTCAAAACTAAGTTGTACCTAAAATGAATATTTTGTGTGATATGTCAATTAAGCTGAAATTGTCGAAGGTTGAAAACAAACAAAAAACAAAAACTGTTAAAAATCAATCAGAAACGACACCGTAAGGAAGGGGAGCAGAAAACACCGTACAAAATAAACGGAGGGTGGCTATGACTAACACTCTACACTTTTTATGGCGTCTGATGTGAATTCATAAATTTCTGTAAATATAGTAGTTTTTTGAACATAAATATTTTATATATTTAGTACAAATTTAAAAAAATTATTCAAATTAAAATCAAACTCGAAACGAGCATTTGAAAATATGTATGCACTTTACATTGCAGCTACAATTGCCCTTGTTAATTTTATTGATTTTTGGCACATCGGGAAGATGCTTCAGCATAAAATCTTGTACGATATCGAGAAATTGGAATTATGTATGAACAGAAATTGCTTTTGCATACACGTCACAGTTTCATTTATTTCAAAATATATTGCATATTTTAATTTAAATTTTAAATATTATTTATTTATTTATTTTTTTTTTACATTTCGAATTTTCTTTGCGCACCAACAAAAGACGGAAGCGACACGAATACGACACTGCCAGAAAACTGAATTGCAACGCAAAATACAAAAACAATAGAATCAACTTTTGGGTGCGTGCCACAAAATTTATTATTCTTCTTGGCTTTTCATGTAACCCTCTTTAACATATACACGGCACGGTACCCCTCATCTCCATACCCCAAACCGAAAGCACTCTCACTACTCAAACGAAAAACACACATATGACATTATCTACAATATAGTTGGCAACAATTTTAAGGGTAGCAAAAATAGCATACGCAATGCTTCGTAAATGCATACATCCATATACATGCTAACACTGTACAACATGAATAAAATTTCTATTAACATTTTTCAAACTAAAGCTACCACGGCTTACAAAGAAAATTTCCTTTACGCAGGAATTAACTAATATTTAAACCACTGATGAAATTTCCAGTTTATATTAAGTCGACATTTTTCTAAACAATCACAACAAAACCACATTCTTGACAAAACATGTTTACATTTTCTCATATTAAACATGGATTGATGAAAAGTTTGACAGCAAGCGGTTAATCAAGCTTGTATTGGCAAATAAATTGATTATATATGTTGAGAGAAAAAATGAGATAACCTGAGAGTATTAACCCCTCAAAAGTTTAGTTTTGCTCATTGCCAACACCAAGAAAACAGTGCAAGTATTGCCAACTACTTTGCAGAGTTTTAAGTTTGAAGCATGCGTAGTACGTAACCAACATATAGGGGAGCATGAACATAATACAAAGCCGATGATGATGGGAACAAAAACAAAACAAGCTGAAAAGTTGTACCGTTATGATAAAAAAAAACATATATGTTGAGTGCCTACGAGAAAAGGTACGAACACAATTGACGCGGCAACGATATTGTGCCATCTCTTAACACTTAAATACCATGCATTCTTATGAAGACAAAGGTAATGGCTGAGCCACTGCCGGTGTCTATTTCCATTTTTTCAGGCGTTAGAATGAAATTACTTAGTTACTTAGTTGGCACGACAACCGATGATCTGTATGGACCGCCTCGATAAAACTTCGCCAGTTCCTCCACAGTGGCTCGATTAAAACACCCTTCTAGCCGGAGCGCCCTCTTTCATTCGCTCAACATGATCAAGCCAGCGAAGCCGCTGGATTTTTATGCGCTTGAATATATCAGTGTCGGCGAACAGATCATGGCTCCATCTTGTTCGATACATGTCGTCCACGCATATTGGACATAGTTAATACTTAGTGTCTTCGTCTCGAACGCTCCTAACAGCCTCTCATCATTGGTGGGCAATGCCCACGTCTCATTGCCATGCATTAGGATGGAAAGTATGAGGGACTTATAGAGCATTATTTTCATCGAGCGAGAGAGGGCTCTACTTCTCAATTGCCTACTGAGCCCGTAGTAACAACTGTTGGCAAGAGTTAATCACCGATTGATCTCAAGGCAGAATGAATGAAATTATCATCCGTGAAATATTTTCTTTGAAAATAAATAAAGTAATGAAGTTTTCTATTAAAAATTATTGTTTTTTATTGATATAAATAATAATCTGTCATTGTGCTTGTACCTTAAGAACGTAAATTATTGAGCCTGGCCACACGAGAGAAATTATACTGCGTAAAACGGAAAGAATTTCTTAGGCGAGAGGGGGAAATGTGTGTGGAATATTTTATGCCAGGCCGTAACCTAGTGTAAAGAGACTAAAACATGCAGCAATTGCACTCGTGTGCCCAGGTTCAATGAATTGAAATTGGCCAATATTTAATTGAGAAACAAAAGTTACAATAAATTTAATGAGGACAACATTGCAAAAATATATGCGCATATTTTTTATTTATTTTATTTATTTTTTTTTCAATTCATTGAGCAAAATCTCAAAACAACACCAACCAGAAGTGGTCATAACAACAAGAGCAACAATATGGTAAAAACAACAGAAAAACAAATGAAATTTTTATGCATGAATTCAATAAATAAATAAAAGTAGCAAAAGCAATAGCCAGCATCCACTAATCGAACTAAATTCATCAAAGCTGCGTTGCTTTAGTTTTCAGATGAAGAAAAATCACCATCACTGCTGCAGCAGCTACTTTCGCCCTCCTTCCCTCACGCTGACAACTTGCAGTAATCTTACGTATGTATTTCCATTCATTATCAAAAGCGACCCCTTCATGTCTGCTTCGTTAGCGAGTGAACATGAGCATTTCCTTTGTAGCTTCCTACAAAAGCATTAACGCACGATTTTACTGTACTCAAAGTGAAGTAGCAATAGAGTAACATCAGAAACATCAGCGCCAAACCACAAAGGAGCGCGACGAAAATAGTTAGTATTATGAAATACATTTTTTTTTTTTGATTTATAAGCACAAGTAGTGAATTAGCTACTTATGTACAATAAATTAAGTGAAAACGAAAAAGTGAAGTGAAGTGAAGCCAATGCTTCGCTGCTCCTACCATCAACTGCAGCAAAAACACCGGGTACCGAATACCTGCAAAGTTTTATATGTTATCTTTATGTCTATTTATTGTGCCTGTAGTAAATCTGTACATGGCGACTTTGATGAAAACATGTCAAAGAAATTGCTTAATAAAACAATTACATAAGTAATTGAGAAGATAATTTATTAGCAATGCAATTGTGTGATGTGATTTAATTGAACTTTAGTTTACAGCATGAAGCTGCGCCAGCAACGGCAACAGATATGATACGTTTGCAGAAATACATAACCATGTTAGTTGCAGTGGTTGCACTACCATGAACACCATTTTCGCGCGCTACACCACATTAGGTATTGTTTAAGTGCACATGTGTTTGTACCACCAACACCTACCTAATGAAGGATGGGTCCAAGCGCGTTCACATGCACTCAAAGAAAAAAATTAAGCAGGGTTAGAGGGTATTACATACATATAAAGGGCAAATAAATTATTTAGATTCATCACTGGAACTCAGAAATTGAAATTAGTTTCTAAATTATGAAATTTTATTCACAACGTGCCAATGTGAATTTTAATAATAATTTTCTTTTTATGTAATAAGCGGATAAGCTTTTGTATTACAATTGAATAAAATGATGAATACTATAGAAAACATTAAATATATTTAATTCGGAACGCGTCAATTTCAAATCAAACGCAACCCTTGCACTTTATTGGTTGCATATACTTATTTCAAATTTGTTTTGTGTGTTTTAGAACCTCAAAAATTTAATAGTTATACAAAAGATTTGATTTCTACTGCCTACGAGTATGTATGCTAAATATTACAATTATTTTTCGTTGAGTAAGTATGTAAAGGGTGATTTTTATAAGAGTTTAGTTTTTGAAAATGAAAAAAAAACACAGAAATTTTACAAAAGTGAATGAAATTTTTATTATCGATAAATCAATTCCTGCCATTTACTTTTTAAAGATAATTTCATTTAAATGTTGCCCGCGGCTACGTTCAATTTTGGCACATTTTTCACACATTTCGGCCGGAATCTCACCAATGACACTTCCAAAGTTCAATGTTGGCTTCGAAATCAGTAATCGTGTTTGGCTGGTCTTGTCCCTAGACAAGAGACTTAATATAGACCCACAAAAAATAGTCTAACGGGATCAAATCACACGATCTTGGAAGCCAATTGAGTACACCATAACGTGATATTAACTGCTCACCAAATTCGCCTCTCTATTGATGCATGGTTTCACGTAGAGTGTGGCATGTGGCATCGTCCTGTTGGAACCACATGTCGGTTCCGAGTCCAATTCTTACATTTTCGGCAAAAAAAAGTCTGTTTTCATCGAACGGTACCGGTACCTTTCTCCATTGACCGTAAGGTTTTTTTTTTTTTTTTTTTTTCTTTGATGCATTCAACACACAGGGTGTGCCCCTATGAATGCAGAGCATTGTGTTGAATGGAAGGAAGACTGATAGGTGAGAGGAAGAAGAAGGGAGAATGAGAGAGTGAATGTGATCACACAGGACACCGATAAAGAGATAGGCAACCATTGTGGCAAGTGTTATGCCTTTACCACAATAAACTTAAGTTTATCAGTGTCGACTATGACCGCATGTTGCGCCAAAGGCCAAGCTTTTCGCATAGTGATATATTTGTACATGAATGGAAGGTTTGCCATTGCCTGCCAAGAGGTAGTGCCGTTAAGTTTGTTGTTGTTGCATTTTTATTTTTTTTTAATTTTTATTTTGCCTATGCCGAGATTCGAACCCCTGACACTCTGCGTAACAGTCCAACGCACTACGCTACAGCGACCACTATCGTTGCGGCCTTCATCGTCTTTGAAGAAGTATACCGAACCAAACAGTGCATTTTTCGGGATGCATTGGTAGCTGCTGAATTGCCTCTGGCTGGTCTTCACTCCAAATACGGCAACTCTTCTAATTCACAAATCCATTGAGCCAAAAATTAACATCGTCGCTGAAAACAATTTTGCCATAACACACATTTTTCACAGAGCACGAATTTTGATAATAAATTTCAATAATTTGCAAACATTATTAAGGCGTAAGTCTATTCATTATAAAATGGCAAGCCAACCTGAGCATAAATCAAGTGACAGCTGTCAAAAAGATCAACTCCGAAAAAAGTATTGACAGATTGAAAACCACACTTTCAGAAAAAACACCCTATACATATCAATAAGATAAATAATCGAAACATTTAATTAAAATACAAGTCCAAATTTGTGTATTATTCCATCTTTGGATATGTGTACAACGCCTGACTTAAATAAACGCAAGTTTTAAAAAAAAAAAAAATTAAAAAAAATATAAAAAAATAAAAAAATTTCATTGATTTTATGGATAAACAAAAACTTTCCACTTTCTATTCATAAGTATTTTCCAAAAAAAAAAAAGGTAATTGTGGAAATCGATTGATAATTTTCAACAATTTTTATGTTAATAAATGTTTGAAGAGAAATGACATTTTAACTGAATGGTTATTCCAAATAGAAATGGCAGACATCAGCAGAAAAAACAGAAAACAGTGACAATGACAGCAATAACAGTTTGATCATGTGGAAGTAATTGCAACAATTCACAATTAATATGCGCAAGATGTACAAGCAAGATGGAATTTTCGTGAAGGCGATGCTTAAGTTGATATTGTTAAACATCATTGATGGCAACGATGGTTAGGTTGTTGCTGATGACAGTAATACAACGCATCTAATCGATTAGACAATAAAAAATCGAATGGACAATAAAAGGAAATAAAAAATTAACCAAAAGTTACACTGTCGAACTGTGGAAAACTACATCAAAATTTTTAACAACATTATTTCTTCCACATGAACACACCGTTACTGCTGTTTATCACTGTTGGACTGTTGGATTAATCGATTAGACACATAAAACTTTTTATCTCTCATTTTTTTGTGATCCATTTTTTATGTTATACACTAAAATGGTTAAAATTTTTTAATAAAAACAAGTTAATTCAAGGAAATATAAAGAATTTGATAACAAAGAATATAAGTAAATATTTAAAAACAAAATAGCAACGTTTTTTGCATTCAGAGTTTGTCGAATCAACGAAAGTTAGTATTCTAAGGTCCTGTTAAGTTTTTTTTTCCATTCGAGAAGATAAAAATCTCTTACTCAAAACTGTCGTCACAGAGTTAGTATGCGGGGATTGTACCCACTAAAATGTCCTTCTCATTCTTAACTTACTGCCACCCTGGAAATGTTTTCGCATTACCTCAGGGTGGAGTCCGTCTATATCCTTATCGGACTATCATAGTTGTACCTACGTCCAGGTCTTGCTTCTTTTTACACAGTACGATGCATATCTTTTCTTTTCGCTGCTGAGCATAGTTTCAATTACGCTGACGGTGGTAATTGGGCTAATTGCGTTTCCTAAGGCATTTCGCTCATATTGCCACCTAGTACATTGAAGGAATGTGTGCTCCGCATCATCTTTCTGTCCATCGCCAAATATGCATTCGGGTGTTTCCGCTTTTCCAATGTCGAGTAGATATTTTCGAAAATATCCATGGCCAGACAAGAACTCCATCCATCGGAATATATTGGGTATTAGAATGGCTGTCCACCTTCCACGATTTTTGGCGTTCCAACTTTCCTGCTACGGTCGCAGGGTCTGCAACTTAACTTCGAGCGCTGTTGTTTGCGTATCCTCCTTTCTAAACTTGCATAGCTTTTTCCCGTTCCTCAGCTTGTAGGTCGATTGGCACTGTTCCGCTGATCACCAGTATCGCGTCCTCCGATACTTTGCAATACACAGTGACTACCCAAAGTGCTGCAGTTCACTGTGCCAACGCTAGAGCCTTCCTTCTGTTTTCCGCTCTCAATGCGTCATAGACGGATTGAGTTTGTTGTAGACATCAGCAACTTCATTCTGCTATATATCTTATTGTTACAACGCAAACCCGGATTTCGATTTCTACCGTGATGTTCTCCTTTGTAAGTAGAAGTAGTTCCGTTTCTTCAGCTGCTAGCTTCAGACCGTGAGAATCTAGCCACGTTTGTGTTCTTAGCATCACCTAATTAAGCTTTCGCTGCGCTTCCGACGAATGTCTTGCGGCGACCACAGGTGCGATGTCATGTATACGAGTATGTATCATCCGCCATGTCGATATGTAATATCTCGTCATAACTGAAGTTCCAAAGATCTGGGCCAAAAATAGAAACCTGTACCGCACCTGGCGTAATCTGTTTTTTTCAGAGGCCGCTGGTATCCCAGAGTTAGCAGATACATATAGTACATATAATACATAAAACATATGCACGAGTGTAATCAATTATTGCTGAGAGAGGTTACAAATTTTGATAAAATTTAATGCCTCAAATTATTTTTCATTCCAAATAAGATTTTGTCGTTGATAACGTACCTAGAAATATAAAAATATTCTCCTCTCATCGCGATAAATACTAAATTAAAAAAAAACTTATCATAAAATTTTATTTATTGTCATTCATTAAAAAGTATGACCTCATTTTCATTCATTTTAGCTCCGAATGGATTTTTCCCCCTTGCTTTTTTTTATATTGATTCAAATTCTGTTACCGGTTGTAGTGTAATTCGTAGAAAAAATTCAGAATTTGAGTTGGGTTCCTAAAACACAAGGAGCGATGCCAAAGTCAATAAAATGATAAATCTATAATTTGTTCTACAGTGTTATAATTGCATTGCTATTTTGTATAATCATGAATACACGCTACTTCTTCATCTGCGCGATAGTCTGCCGTAGTAAATACTTAAAAATGTATTATGAAGATATACAAATACAAACACTCACGAAGCAAAACAACTCGACGAAAGAAAACCTTAACAAGCCCAAGGCCTCTATTGAAACGAAAGTTTGATTACAAAGCTAGACAAAAAACTGATATAATTGGGCATTGATTGCGCATGCGCAACTGGAAAGCAACGCAACCACCTCCTGCTACTCCTTCTGCTTATACAGGGTGTTTCTTTTAGAAGTGTGGTTTTCAAGAAGAAATAAAACGCATATAATTTAATGTTATGGCCAAGAATTTAAATTTATGATAACGATAAGGATTTGCCATTATGTTTTAAAAACGATTTCGGGCAACTGGCCGCCGCGGCTGGTTCGAATAAATTCCAGCCGAAAGCCCGAATTTTCGACCACTTTTTGCAGCAATTGGAGCCGTATGTCAGTAATAACGTTCCGAATATTCTCTTTCAAGGCGTCAATCGTCTCGGGCTTATCTGCGTACACAAGCGAATTCACATAACCCCACAAAAAACAAAAAATAGTCCAGCGGTGTTAAATCGCACGATCTTGGACGCCACGCCACAGGCCCACGACGCGAGATAATGCGCTCACCAAAAGTTTCCTTCAATAAATTGATTGTTTCGTTGGCTGTATGGCATGTAGCGCCGTCTTGTTGGAACCAAAGGTCGTCCACATCAACATCCTCCAATTCATGCACAAAAAAGTTATTAATCATGGCTCTATAGAGTTCCCCATTGACTGTAACATTATGACCGGCTTCATCTTTGAAGAAATATGGACCAATGATTCCCTCTACCCATAAAGCACACCAAACAATAACTTTTTGAGTATCTAACGGCGTCTCAACAATGGCTTGTGGATTATGATCACTCCAAATGAGACAATTTTGCTTATTAACGTACCTATTCAACCAAAAGTGAGCTTCATCGCTGAACAAAATTTTCTTATAAAAATCGGGATCGGTGGCCATCTCGTTTTGGTAATAAATTTGCACGATTTGCAAACATTGTTCAGGAGTAAGTCTATTCATTATGAAATGGTTAACCAAACTGAGCATAAATCAGGTGACAGCTGTCAAAAAGACCAACTCCGAAAAAAGTATTGCCAGATTGAAAACCACACTTCCAAAAAAAACACCCTTTAGCTTAATGATGATGGCACACAGTCTGTCCAAAATTTAAAATGGAGATGGAAGCTTGCAAGGAGAACGCAGGCATAATTATAAATAAAATCTGTTATAAAGCAGAAAAATTAAAAGCACTTGACTGAGCTATTGGTGCAAATGTAGTTTTTTATCGTGTCTTGTTCACTACACACACTTCCCTGTTGTTAGCTTGCATATTTTGATTAATATCAGCGTGAAAATTTATTAGGTTTAATTGAACTTTGTGCGCATGCGCACAAGGATTCGGTGAATCTGTGGCTGGCATGTAGCTTGCACTCGTCTTACATTCATACAATGTATATATGGCATATCTCTTGGAGAGTCTGTCTCTGAGTTGTTGTCTGTTTATTTGCTAGTTTGCGGCTACACGTTTTTACCAAATAGCAAAGTAGTTAAAGTTCAGTTTAACAGCATAACCATGACACTTGCAACTCTTTCTACATACATTATTTATAATTTGAAATAAGTATACATAAGTACATACATATATGAAATTTATGCGCATGCGTGCATGTGCCTTCACTAACAATAACAAAAGCAGTAAAAATAAACAGTAAAACTGAAAATATTAATAATTCATTTCGTTTCTTAACTACATAATCAGCTGAGGGAAACGATCTCGTCTTTGTGTTGTGTCAAGCAGTCAATTAAGTAAAAGTGAATTCAATAAATGCAAAAACAAAGCCGCCCACCTAAAAATGCCAACTATCAACTAACAACAATTTAAACTCTAGCAGCTATCACCTGCAACATACACGCCGCTCACTTCCCTAAACTACGAGTAATATGTACTTTAAAAATCATCAAATCAACCATAGCAATTGATAGCAATCGATCGATCTTCAAAACTAAGCGAAGGAGACCTGAGAGTGTCTACTTATCAAGCTAACCAGAGCGCAGCTACTGCATAACCACCACCACCACCACCACCACTACCACCACCAACAGCATCACTATCACTATCCACCACCACAGTAACAACATCAACAGCGTCAACGACGACTACTTTCCAAATGCCTTCTAGGAGACTTTTGCCTTCTGTTTCTATTGTATGCTTTTCGGTATTTAAGTTTTCTTTTTGGATTTTAATTAATTATTCAATTGGAGTTTTTTCTAGGAAAATCTTGCAACTGATCATGCAAATGAACATCAACTGCAATTGGAAAAATAGACTTACTTACTCGTATACATTTTTGCTGGGCACGCGTGGCATAGCCGCATTCATCGTCTGCATCATCGATCGTCATCACTGCAATCGTGGCGATGTTGTGCTGTGCTACGCTGCTCGCTTCATTGTTTTGAATGAATTTTAAATTGATTTTGGATTTTCGTTTTTGTTACTTCTGTGATTGGCTCAGTTTGGCTTGTAATAGCGTTAGAAAAGGAAAGTCGTTTAGGTGCACCAGACTGAATGCAGTCTACTGTCTACATAGCAAGTGCTAGTAGTAACTAACGACAATTTTTTCATTTCATTTTTTAACCACAATGCCACTGGCTTTGAAGTCGAGAAATAAAAGCACCAAAAAAATTTAAATGAGACTTTTGTAACAATGATCAGATTTTCATTGTAACCTTGATAATGTAGTTCAAAATGACAGACACCAGTAGTTCAAGTTAAAATTCAAGTTAGAATGCAGCAATAAAAGCAATAAATTTGCATGCTTGTAGTAGTTAGACTTCATTAAAACCAAAATTTTTTTAATTTAATTAATCCTTATTCTTTATCTGGGTATCATTCTGGACTCCAAGTTAAATTGGAGACGGAATATTGATGAGAGTGCAAAATGAGGTGGCTGACGGCTTACAATACCTGTAAAAGGGCCTTTGGGAAAATATGGGTCTTTTCGCCACATATTTTACATGGAATGCACACCAGACTCATCAAATTCAACTCTCTATCCAATCAGAGACTGGGAGACTGGCTCTGTAACAGATAATTCAGCAATCTACACTGAAGGCTCAAAGATGGAGGGAGCAACTAGGGCTTTGTATTTACTCGGAAGGCCTTCAATTAAGGTAGTCGTATAGCGTCTGTCAACCGGAGATCTATGCACTTGAGAAAGCGACTAAACTACACACATAATACAAAACAGTACAATTCGGGCTTCGAATATCACTATCTAAGTTGACAGACAGGGAGCACTGAAAGCGATAGAATCCAAGGTAGTTAAAACGAAGATTGTAAAAAAATTACGCGCTTCATTTGTGGACATTGCGCATCACAAAGGTCTCTCCCTGCTGGATTCCTAGATATAGCGGTATTGAAATGAACGAGATAACGGACGAGTTAGCTAGAAGAATCTCTAAAATTAACATAAAGGTGGTGGAATCGATCCTCCACTCGCTCTGTCGAAGTCTTCTAAGGCTACAGATGAAAAGACTTCATTGCCTGGGATCACGTTTCCTCACACGCCTAACATAGATAACGGAAGGAGAAATA
Source organism: Palloptera scutellata (assembly GCA_958295655.1). Classification (NCBI taxonomy): domain Eukaryota; kingdom Metazoa; phylum Arthropoda; class Insecta; order Diptera; family Pallopteridae; genus Palloptera; species Palloptera scutellata. The sequence continues at coordinate 149,661,761 of OY282449.1, read as the reverse complement.
TCGGACCTCCTTACTTTCATCTGGAAAATCAAGTGGTTAAAAAGAGATAGCACATTGACATGAAATGGGAACCACGAATAAGGAAATATGCCTCCTCCAAGCAATCACAATGGTCATAGTTGTCTCCAAGTGGAAGGGCGGATATTAACTAACCTCACCTCAACTCCTTCTTCCCTAGAGTGTTTAAATTGAAAAACTTTTTTTTCTACATTCAAATATGTAGACAATCTTTTTATCGTTCAGCTTTTCTGCCGTTTGAATATAAAATTTTATATGTATAGGTACATTGCATTTATTGAAAAATAAGTTTCATGAGAAACAAATTTTATTAAGGAAAAAGAGAAAGAGTTTTACTAATTGTAAATGACAGCATGTTGACACAAAACAAACTTGCTAAAGTTGGCAAACTGAATTGGTAAACTTTTCTCTATGAATGTATAATAATTGTATAGTGATCTTGTTTTTGATACAAACAGACATCGGCAGACATAAGCCACATATTTCATGTGACATGTAGCAAACAATTTGGTCGAACCTTCAACTGCATGATGTTTTAGAGGAGGTGCTGGCAGTGCTTATGCTGCTTTGCTGGTTGACCACTGTGGAGTTACCCCACTTTTTAAATGAAATTGATCCCAAAAACTTGGCATACCGTAGCTGACATGTTATGTTATGCCGCCGCTATCCAGCATTCAACATTCAAAGCTTGTTTACATTTTGTACATGAAAATGTCAGACACGATTTTAAAACGCGAAATTCGCAATTGCATATTTTTACCATTTTTTTTTTGGTTTTGTTTCATTTATGCGCTGATTTAACAGCAGCACAAACAACAACAATGGGCTTCAATTTCAATTGCTGCTGCAGCGAGTGTGGGAAACGATATTTGTAAATGCAATCGTTGTTGCCGTTCAGCAGCTCAGACAAGTGAAACGGTTCAATAAAAAATTAAATCAAAAGCGCAACAACAATAACACCAACAACAATAACACCAACAACAATAACACCAACAACAACAACAGGTTACCACATATTTACAATATTCACACTTACATATACATACAAGCACCCATACATTCATAGGAAATGTACATAGAAGATTGTCTGCAACAGATCAGCAACAATGTTGTCGTTATATATTGGCGATGGTGATGCTAATGGTCGTAATGTTGTTGGTGGTGATGATGATGCTGATGTTGTTGCTTTTGCTGTTATAGTGCTGATGGTGATAATTACATTTGATTTATGCCCAAAACTTTTTCTTAAATGTATGTAAATAAAAACGAAAGGATTCGAATTTGCAATTCAAGGAAAGTGAATGAAAAGAGAAGCAAACATAGAAAAAAATAGAAGAAAACTGAAAAATAAACAATACTATGGTAAGTGTGAATTGCAAAAGTAAAATTTCGTATGCACTTTTTATGGTACCAAATTTCGAGAGTACGCGGTTTAGGTGAAAACTAAAAAAATAGTTACCAATGCATTTTTCATTGCCTATTGATTAACTCGAAAAGCTGCACTTGTAGAAGTGAAGAAGATCAACCACATTAAGCAGTACCAGCAACTATGCTGGAACGATTTGTGTGGTATTTTACACTTTACAACCAAGTATATGAATTAAGAATAATATATACATATATCGCTCGTTTGCTGCAAGGCTGTTATAACGCAAAAAAACATAAACTCTGAGAAAAATACATTTAAAATTTTCATTTGAGCTATCACTCCATTCAACCTCCATACCATACATACCCGACGTCCTTATGCAAAATTCACGACAGAGAAGTGAATGAAATGTTCAATTCCTGAGAACGATGGAGAGTTGTGCGGTTGGTTCTTTTTGCACATTCTGAGGAACAGTATCAATTTTTCCGGTTGTGCGAACTGTAGAACTAAGAGGACATTTAATAAAAATCCAGTTCCACGTACACAAATTGCGTGGAAAGCGCTTCTCTTCTACCGAATTTTGAAAGTAATTTTGTTACAATTTCGGTAGAAGATTCACCATTTTGCATGTAAATTTTTAGTATTTTTCAACGTTGTTAAAGCGTATATCGATCCATTTCGTTAACCAGCGTCTTAATACGAATGACATTAGAGTTGCCACACTCAAAATAACCAGTAGTTCAAATTTGAAATGTTAGTTAGACCACCCTATACTTAATTTGAATTTTTTATTTTTTTATTTATGACAGTCTTGCAGCAAACGACTCCTTCTTTCTTTTCTTGTCTTGAAATTAAATCACTACCGTGATTTCAAAGCATAGTTCAAATCACAGCAATCCATCTAACTAAGTATTTAAATATTACAGATTAAGAACAAGATATCGTCATATCATGGAGTCAAAGAGCTGCAGCACCACCTTCTTCGCCAAAGACTTCTACTTTTATTTGTTCTCCTCAAAAATTTATGTGTTCTAATGCACGACATTTCCTGTTGCTTATATGCCAATGATCTTAAGATTTAGCTTATTTATTTTCTTTCTCATTATGGCGCCAGTTCACATACACATGGACTACAAGTATACATTACGAGTAGTAGCAAACATATCCACATACAAAGTATATGGGCATATGTATGTGTGTGTGTCGAGCAAATTAATTAAGCCGCAATTTAAAAGCTCAAACTCAATGAATTTGCCAGCAACATGCCATTAAATTTAATTTTAGCTTGAATTTCTCACTATTTACTTCATTTCATTCCACTTCATTTACACTCAATGAAAAAAGTTTCACAAATGCCAAAATGTGAGTAGATTCAGAACTGTGCATTGCATATTGATGTTGCATAGCCTGTGGGTAGAAAGTAATCGATCATTGAATTAGGAAATTTTTTAAAAAATTTCATCTTTTAAAAATCGTTAAAGTACGTTAAATATTTGTAATATCAATTTGTCGCTAAATTTAAATATGAACGACAATTGAGACTTACCGAATATTCAAAACGGCTATGATTGTAACACATAAAATTGCATCAATTTTGTAAACAAAAAATATATATGTAGACAACAAGAAATCACACAAATTAAAATTAGCTCAACTATTTGTAAAAAAAAAATATTTTTCTATTAGTGTATAACTACAATGTACGTACGTGAAATGGTCACGTTAAAAATCAGAGGTGAATTGCATTCGATTGCCGTTTGATCTCATTAACTTGGCTGCCTGACTTTCTGGGGCTAGCTAGTGGATACCCGTACGTGTGGGTTACATTAAAACAAATGGGAGGTTTACACACGCTCACAGCTAATCATGGTAACTAATGGAGTCCACGATCTCTTGCGCGCTAACATCTAAGGTAAAATTATTTATGAAATGTAATGTTAGTGCAGAGTGAAGGTGCAATTAGTGTAAGAGAAATAGAAAATAAAAGATAAAGAAGAAAGAAATTAATTAAAAACATTACAGGAAACAAAATAGGAAATAATAGTTTTATCAATCTTAATGCCTGTAGATTCTTTAATGGAAGAAGAAGATGGCATTAAGTACAATTTTTGTTTTTTCCCCAAAAGTGTATCATCCAAAGTAAAGCTGATTTATAAAAAACTTGCATGCATTGTATAAATATTCATTTGTGAGGCTGATCTGAATTGAAATAAAGCATAAAAGTATTAAAATCATTAAAAAGGAAAAATCGTGACTCATAATTTTATCAGGAACAGAAAACATTTCGCGAAAAATATATTCATATTGGGTTGGAATGAAAAATTCCAAAATTTTTAAGATGAACACTTTGGTATTGGAAGGTGAGTTAAGTAGACTGCAATGCGCAAAATACCAAGATCAATCCTCAAAAAGGTCTCAATTTACATGGAAAGATTCATATATCAAAATTAATCAAGATATAAGTACTTTTATATTTTCTACTACATCCTAATACAACAGTCAAGTTGGCAATGGCATTACTTATTAAAAAAATACAAGCTTCCTCACTATCCCTTTCCTAATAAAAATCAAGCAGAAAAAAATTAAAATGAAAACACACCTTGTTGAAATCTGTTGCGAACCAAACCTCTAACCCAAAACAAAAAAAAATAATAGCAAAGTAGAAATTAAACTAATTTGTAGCCAAAAATATCAGAAAAAAACACCACAGAAGTTGTGTTGTCTAAGTAAAATGTGTATGAAATTCAATATCCATTGTGGACTGCATTCACTGACATGATCATAAATTGTAAACGAAGATCTTCATGAAAACAAGAAACCAAAATAGGAAATGTTGCAACGATCGATGCACAATATGGTATGTTACTAAGAAATATTACTTGCTAATGCATAATGTAATGTAAAGCAATGAATGTGCAATAGTATGTGTAGCGCTGAAGGAGTCTCTGTCTATGGGTCTCACATATGCGGCCATGAAGTGGACTAGCGATTGTAACTAATCCCCGCTTCTTGGGAGAAAGTAAGCAAATGAATGAATAAATAGTGGATTAGGTAAAAAGTACAACGCCTTTATTTTTACTGCTGCTCCTTAAACTATTTGATATCGAATTGTTGCTATTTTATTTGCTTGTAGTGTTTTGGCATAATAGATTCAATGGCTACAACAATTGTCTGCCTCTCTGTGACTGTTGTCTGTACGTTTGTCGTTTGTCTGCCTATCTGAACTGTCGATAATTTCTCTTCGTTCCACCATTCAATGTACTCGCAAGTAAACAATTCATATGACAAAACCCAAAAAAGAAAAATCATTTATGTGCTCGAACATTATTTTGAATAGATTTGGATGCACTCTAGCACAATTGCCACCTGTTGTTGCAAGCCGATTCAAAGAAAAAGTGGCAAGTGGCATGCAACAACAGTGACGAAAGTTTAAAAGATGCCGCATTGGCACGATTTCCATTTCGATTTCAATCCTTTCTGGCTTAACTTGAGCCAGAAAAAGAAGACAATTTTCAATTCTTCCACACAAAACAAAACAAGTAAAAAAATCACGCAAAGAAAAGTAAAAGTAGCAGCAATTCCTCCAAAAAAAAAAGAAACAAAAACAAAAAGTTGAGGGAAAGTGAAAATGAAACTGAATAACTATTACACAAGTTGCAAAAATATAATAAATCAGCGTACGAGATGAAAAAAGTGATTAGCTAAACAATTGGGCTTGGTGAAGTCCGAAATATGCACATCAAATTAACCCTAAAAATTCAAGCAAAACATTCACTTACAAGTTATTGTAATAAAATTTGATCAATATATTGTATAAGAAATGCTATACGCTCCAAAGCTGCTTATTATGATCTTTGGACCAAATTAACACGAAATTTAAATATTTTGTTGTCACTTTTAATGTGGGACTGCCTATTTCAGCCACCGAGCATAAATTAATTTATGTAGATAAAGTTTATAAAGAAAATTCATAATAAAATTATAATACTCAAAATATCACATAGCAAATTAAGAAAGCTACACATACATAAATCATAACAGCAACAATCTTTGTGAAACAATTACGTTATTGTGTGCGATTAACTGCAACACATTTGGAAATTAAGTGCCACACGTTGCAGCAACAGCATTCAAAATATGAAAACATCATCAACTTACTGTAAAAAAATGGCCTCACTAGCTAGATACATTAAAATTTATTCCCACCATGAACGAAAAAAATGTACATAAGTTCGACATACATTGAGTAGACGTGCGCTTAAAGCCTCACCTATAAATTCAGTCCCCACTGAGAAATGTTGTTTGTGTAGTGTAATGACAAATTGTTTCACAACTTCACACTTCTTCTTCAGCTGTTTGTTTCTATTCATAACATCTTCGGTGTCTTCTATAAATTTGAATCACATACGGTTTTCTATATCTATCTCTACCGAGCTTTTAATAAATTCATTTAATTTTACAATACAAAACTATCCCTTTTAACTTTATAGGTACTTAATTTAACTTTAACTTAATATAACACTATGATTTATCATGGTGCGTTGCTGGACACTTTCAAATAAAAACAACACTTAGGCCCAATCACACAGTGGTGAGTTAACTCATATGAAACAGTTAACTGTAACTTTACAATTTAAAGTTATTGGGCAGTTAATACTGGCAGCAAGTTAACTGGCGCTGGCCAAAACAATAAAACTTTTTTACAAAGAAAAAATTATCACAATTTTTGATTTCGATGGGCTGGATTTGAAAGGAACCAGCTCTACAAACTATCAGAACTTGTTTTAACGAATTGATACCACTAAGAGGGACAAGAAATTATCAGAATCAGAACCTGATGTGGATAGCGGAAGTGCTCTAAAGTAATGTGGTTAACTTCGTTGTCGACATAGAGGGTTGATCAGAATGCCTGTTACATGCGAAGTTCTTCACTTCAAGCAGCCAGCTCTACAGTTCTTCGTTTTACTTCTTTTTATTATCTTTTTTTTTAACTACGGATTTGGTGGCTTGACCGATTCAGCTGCATTTCACAATGCACTGATAACGCGCTGATTGGATAGAATAAGTTCATGGGTTTCTTTACAGCTACAGATTATTAGTAATCATCATCAGCTGTTTAGCGAGTGAGAAAAATCAACAAAGTTAACTTTAAATTAAAATAATTACACATACTTACAACGAAAAACAATAGTTTGAGCATAGTTTGTTCAACAAGCATCAAGTTTAATAGGTATAGAATATCACTTAAACGTAAAAACGATAAATGTACATCGCCATTTAACAATTTAGTCACAAATATCACGTTTAACCTATCTGTCCTGCTCCGCAGAGTTGGCAAACTGGTAAGTTTTAATCGTTTTTCAGAAGGAGACAGGTGCTGTAAGGAAATCAATGTAACGAACGTAGAGCACACAAGAGGAAATGTTTTTGCTCAGATTCGAACCTATCTACAGGGTGTTTTTTTTTAGAATTGTGGTTTTCAAGAAGAAATAAAACGCATATAATTTAATGTTATGTCCAAGAATTTAGCTTTATTATAAAGATAGGGATTTGCCATTATGAGAGGCCCAATTTTCGACCACTTTTTGCAGCAATTGGGGCCGTATGTCAGAAATAACGCGCCGAATATTCTCTTCCAAGGCGTTAATCGTCTCGGTCTTATCTGCGTAGACAAGCGACTTCACATTACCCCACAAAAAATAGTCTAGCGGTGTTAAATCGCATGATCTTGGAGACCAATCCACAGGCCCACGACACAAGGTAATGCGCTCACCAAAAGTTTCCTTCAATAAATTGATTGTTTTGTTGGCTGTATGGCATGTAGCGCGCCGTCTTGTTGTAACCAAAGGTCGTCAACATCAACATCCTCCAATTCACAATTCACGCACAAAAAAGTTATTAATCATGGCTCTATAGCGTTCCCCATTGACTGTAACATTATGACCGGCTTCATCTTTGAAGAAATATGGACCAATAAATCCCTCTGCCCATAGAGCACTCCAAACAGTGACTTTTTGAGGATGTAACGGCGTCTCAACAATGGCTTGTGGATTATGATCACTCCAAATGCGACAATTTTGCTTATTAACCAAAAGTGAGCTTAATCGCTGAACAAAATTCTCGTGAAACCAAACCATTATTTTGGTAAGTAAGAGTAAGTCTATTCATATAAAATGGCAAACCAAACTGAGCATAAATCAAGTGACAGCTGTCAAAAAGACCAACTCCGAAAAAAGCATTGCCAGATTGAAAACCACACTTCTAAAAATTTACAATAACATCTTCTGTACTGAGGGGACCAAACAACAGAAGACTACTCCAGAACTGGTCTTACAAGTGTAATATAAAGTGATTCTTTCTAGTTGAATTAATAGGTAGTTTAAATCTTAATTTGGTGTCCATTGTGACACGCTGGTCAATGAATGCCTTAACTTGTTCCAGCTCGCGATCACCTTAACCATACCTAAAAAATAGGTTGCTTTCTAAAGAGATGAATTAAAAATTAAATAATTTTACGTCATCGTGATACATTTAAATTTTAGAATGTTTAATTAAAGATCGAAGATCGTCAAAATTTGACCCAGATGGCTTCGTTTCGGATACAGATCTTCAAGTATGAGTTTATCCATTTTAATAATAAAGGCGGAAAGGCCTAACATTCAAGTTTCTTGACTAATAAATAGTGGTTCACCTTATCAAGTGCCTTATTAAAAGCAGTATATATTTATTAAGTCGGTTTGTAGGTTATTAGAAAATCCAGTTATAGCATTGGTGGACAATACCAGAAGATTATGAATGGTTAATAAAGACGTGTTGAGATGAGGAAATTAACGAATTTATTGAATGAAATATTTGCAATGTATACCAGCTGTATACCAGGTGTGTCGCAAGGTAAAACTATACGCTCTGTCAAACCAAATCATTGGTGCCATTTATTTGCATTTAGTTTTGTCAACAATATTAAGTTCATAAACAATCAAGTTTCATACAACAACATTTTTTTTTCGCTCGAAAAATGTTGAATTTCGTGCCAACAAACTACGATATGCGGACATCATTGATTTTCTGTTACCAATTGAAGAAATCTGCTTTGGAATCTCATCGAATGCTTGTGGAAGCTTACGCCCATCACTCTCTAGGCAAAATACAGTGCAACGAGTGGTTTAATAATTTTAAAAGTGTCGATTTTGATGTGAGAGACGAAGAACGTGGAAGACTCGTGAATTGGTAGATTCGTACAGCTGGGAAGCCCTCCCCGATACGGCTTATTCACCAGACTTAACTCCATCTCACTACCACTTAATTTCATCAATGGGGCACGCAATTGCTGACCAGCACTTCGATTTGTACGAAAATGTGAAAAAATAGTTCGATGACTGGTTTGACTCAAAAAACGAACAGTTTTTTTTGGCGAGGCATTCACAAATATCCAGAGAGGTGGGAAAAACGTGTAGCTAGCAATGGCCGTTACTTTGAAGATTAAATATGTAACCATTTTTCTTAAATAAACGTGTATTTTCTTTAAAAAAAAATACTGGTTTCATACGTGTACACCTGGTAATATGGGCAAGATCGCCAAATAGCCAACAAGAGACAAAACGCTCAGATTCAACCTTTAAAGCACAGTTAGAATAAGCATACGATATATTTAATTTTAAAATTAAATTCACCTCAAGAGAAGTGTTCGCAATTCTTCAATTACCCAATCAAAAATTATCAAATGTTTAAATTTTATTAGTAATATTCATATACATATGCAAAACTAATAAATGCCTCGCTAGCTGCAAACCGTGCAAACTTATAAACTCTTAAGAAAACTTTCAAATTTCATGCAAATTTTGACAAGTTTATACTCTTACAAAACTTGGAGGCATTTATGAGTTTATATGAATCCGTCTGTTATTAAGAGTTATATTTTTGATCAGGATTGTGCGTCTGCAATTGATTTCATGCCGTCACAGCATACATATGGTATGATTAAGCAATTTAGGCAACTTCGTAGATTATACATACATAATTTCAATGATAAGTGAGTGTTGCTAACAGACAACAAACAGACAAGCAAAAAATGTGTTCCGCATGCGCTAATTGTTAAATTGTAGATACATTCTCATCACATATTACGTACGTGTGAAATTGAAGAAGTAAAAGTGAAGAATTACATAGCGGAATTGGATTTACTCGTATGCAGTCAATTAAGTTATTTTATCAAGCATCTATAAGCGGGCATATTTCATGAGAGATTCTTTCTTTCTGTCTTTCGTTTTGCATGGTCATTATGATGTTGGGTGTTCATGATAACGACGAAGACAGATTTTCACTTGCGCTTGTTTCGTGGCGCGGTTGGTAAGGCAATTGGCCAAGCGTTTAATGCAATCGTGTGCAATCATTATTATTATGATTAAAATTTTTTTTTGTTATTATTTTCATTATTGCTGCTCTTCTTCTTCTTCGACTACAACTTTTCATTGCATTGTACATTGGCAATGAAACTTTTTTTTTTTGTTTCTTGTTTAAATTTTGCTTTCGTGCACAGTAAACAAAGAAAAACCTAAACTATACGCAAAAAAAAAAAATGCCGCAGAAAAATAAGAAAACATTTAGGTTTTTTAAAATAATGTTGACCCAATTTCATTATTTGTACGGAAATCTTTATGCACATGCTTGAATTTTTCAACGACGAAAATAGTAACTGAAAAGAGACTTTTGGTTTCAAGCATTTCTAGACCGTGTAGGGTGTTTTTTCGAGTATACAACATACTTTGGATTCACAAAATGATATCTCCAAAACTAAAACGCATATGAAAGGCAAAATTGAATTATAGTTACCATATAATGATTTAATATTATTATTTTTATAGGGATGCGTATAGTATAAATCACCGATAACTTTGATTTAAAACCCCTTTATAAATATTGTTGAAAGCATATTTACACTTATCGATAATTTGGTTGAACAGCAACTTTTTCTGGTTATTTCAGCAGCAGCATTTGTGTTACATGAATGAATTATTAAGCACATTTTGTAGTATTAAATATTAATGGCATATTCATTTAACAATTTTTATTTATCAGCAATGGCATGTGTCGATGGTATTGGCATTTTTGCGGGCTGTTGGAACTCTACCAACAACAAAACAACAAGAAACAAGTTATACTATTCGCAACATTAACATACATATATGGCCAATATTGCAATCTGCAGCAATATGCGTGTTGTTGCTATTGCTATTGCCATTGCAGCTGCAGTGTACCCCTTCTTGTTGTCATTGTTGCTGTGGTTGTTGCCTTGTGCCAACAATATGGAAAGGCGCTAAATGCATCTAAATATGAAAAATTAAAGCGCATAGAAAAGTGATTGGTTCCTTTCTATTTCGCTCAAACAGCCAAAATGAAAAAAAATTACAAAATATGCCACCAACAACAGCAAGAGCAACAACATGCAACGCAAAGTGCATTGACATTGTGCAGGATTTTTAAAAATGCATTTTCGTTTACTTTACTTAACTTAAAAATGTGGTTATTTTGTCTTTTACTAAAAAAGTGATTGCTACTGTTGTTGTTGCTTCTTTTGTCACCAATTGCATTACTACTCCCACTTCATTTGAAAATTCGATAAATCAGTTTACCTTAATAACTTATAAACGGACAGATACAAATATAAAGAAAATTTTTATTCATAATAAGTATGTACATGGTGATTTGTAAACGTTTAAGCTATAAAAATATGAATTCCTTGGAGAAGAAAATGATGCCTTAATGGGCACCGACCAAACACAAGATCATTCCATCCAATTGCATAATTGCAAAGGGCCTTAAGAACGGGAAAATGTCTACTACTGCATTATCTAAAAGTTAAAATAAAGTCGTTTTATGTGTTTGATCTAGATAATAGTTTTTTCGAATTTGGCAAGTTCATCTTCTTAGATTATATCTGTCTAGTATATTAAACAATCTTAATGAAAGAATAATAAACAACAATGTATATAAATCAGGCTGATCAGACGATCGTTACGGAACCAGCCATAAATCCTTATCAGTGATCTTAGTGGTAAATGTTTGTGTTTCAATAAGCTGCTCATATTTGAAATTGTAACCGAGAATTGCCATTACAAGAATGGTACAGGGTGTTTTTTTTTTAGAAGTGTAGTTTTCAAGAAGAAATAAAACGCATATAATTTAATGTTATGTCCAAGAATTTAGCTTTATTATAAAGATAAGGATTTGCCATTATGTTTTAAAAACGATTTTCGAATAAATTCCAACCGAGAGGCCCAATTGGGGCCTTATGTCAGTAATAACGCCGTATATTCTCTTCCAAGGCGTCAATCGTCTCGGGCTTATGTGCGTAGACAAGCGACTTCACATAACCCCACGCGGTGTTAAATCGCACGATCTTGGAGGCCACGCCACAGGCCCACGACGCGAGATAATGCGCTCACCAAAAGTTTCCTTCAATAAATTGATTGTTTCTTTGGCTGTATGGCATGTAGCGCGCCATCTTGTTGGAACCAAAGGTCGTCCACATCAATATCCTTCAATTCAAAATTCACGCACAAAAAAGTCATTAATCATGGCTCTATAGCGTTCCCCATTGACTGTAACATTATAACCGGCTTCATCTTTGAAGAAATATGGACCAATGATTCCCTCTGCCTAAAGAGCACACCAAACAGTCACTTTTTGAGGATGTAACGTCGTCTCAACAATGGCTTGTGGATTATGATCACTCCAAATATAATTTTTCTTATTAACGTACCCATTCAACCAAAAGTGAGCTTCATCGCTGAACAAAATTTTCTTGTACAAATCGGGATCGGTGGCCATCTCGTTTTGGGCCCATTCACCGAACGTGCGACGCGCTTGATCGGTCAATTCTTGAAATGGCAAACCAAACTGTGCATAAATCAAGTGACAGCTGTCAAAAGGACCAACTCCGAAAAAAGTATTGACAGATTGAAAACCACACTTCTAAAAAAACACCCTTCATTATTGAAATTGAATGTTATTATTGAAACAGACATACCACCCTGTTCTACCATATATACTTATATTTATTTTTATTCTCTTTTCCCTACTCAGCACATAACGGTCAGAATTATTTTCTGAACTAGTCAACAAATATAATAAAGTCAACAAAAATATGAATGCGAATGTTTCTAATTTCTAATGAATGTTTGTATGCAGGTATTGAAAGTGTGTGTCACCGATTTCTTTTTAACATTTTAATTATTCATTACAATAATGACATCATTTTCTTCGCTGATCAGTAAACTTTAGTGTATGACTGTCATTCACTTCAGCAGTCACTGCCTTTTAGAATAATTGAACAGGTACAATAAATGTAAAAATCAAAAATTTACGCATTGGCCGGATTTATAAGTGTGCATTATCGTACTGGCTTTTATGTTTATACCAATTAAAAATTTCATTAATTTAAAATAATTTAGCAGATCGTAAATGAAATTACGAATACTTACATATGTAATTAGTTCTTTAAATTAAGAAAATGTAATTATAAATTATAAACAAACATGAACGAGTTTGTCGCAATTGAAAGCCTCAATGAAGAAATTAAATTAAAAATTGTGAGCTATACATTTTTGAGAGCATCAACCAATCAATCAATCTGAGCTCAGCCGTGGTTGTTCTATTTTGTCCTCAGTTTGCTACATCTATTTCATTTTCGATTTTAATAAATTTACATACCCTATCCACTCTGTATGTATGTTTTGATTGAGTAAGGCGTCTAAGGTAAAAACATATACATAATATGTATAAATAGATTATCAGCGTGCATAGCTGAGTCGATTTAACCATGTCTGCTGTCCGTGTACCCGATAACTCGAGCACTATGAGGATCTAGCGATGTCTACGAGGCGATTCATAAGTGGGTAAATTTCATGCATAAGTCATTCCTTGATTTGTCTCCGTTTTTCACTCGTAAGCCTAAGTAGTACTAGTATCTAATACCATTTCACTTAAGAGTGAACGGTGATTAAAAACTTGGTTATTATTTTATTTTTTCCAGAGAATGCGTATTTTTAAATCTTCACACATGGCTTAATCTTCCTGAGATTGTAATGATAAGCATCATATTTTAAAGAAAAATTGTATTTAAATCGTGTAGTAAATAACTTTATCCAAGAAGAAAGTAGAAACCATCGCACGGTGAACACACAGGATGCTTTGAGTTGTTTTAGTCCATTCACTGATGAGCGATTTGTTCAACTTATCTAAAGTACTATAGTTTTACAGTTTTCCCTGGCTACCCAATGCGATCAAGTGGCGTAAATTAATAAATTATCCCATCATTTAATAATTAATGGGTTAATTAAATAATATAAGAAATATACAATGGTTAATATTTGTCCAATTACTACATAAGGATTTTAAACAGGTCGTGCTCCAATTTTACTTACATGAACTTATCTAACTTACATGAACTTATCTAAAACAATTAAATTTTGAAAAATTTATATTCTGAATAAACTTAAACCAAATACCAGTGCATTTTAATAAAGTAACCTATGGAAAAGAAAATACATAACCTCCCTTATAAGTGTAAGGGCAAATTCAAAGGACAATATCAAAGGAAATAGTGAAGCAAATTAAATCATGCGAATAGGGGTTTTAGTTTATGTGGACTGTATACAGGGTATCCAAAAGTCAACTTCATCCAGCTCATAACTTGCTAGAATATCAAACTATAACCTTGGTAAAAACTGTTAGTTTTTGAGATATTGACACTTTTATGAATTTCGGGAAAAATCTTCACCTTCCATCTACAAAATACAATATTTAAAGATTCCAATTGTTATCAAATTAGTCATAAATACAGATAATAAGCTTTAAAATAAATTGTTAAAAATAATAAATAATTTAGTTAAAATGTATATTTAAAATTAGTAATCATTTATAAGTTTGTTATAAATTATTTTTTTTTTATATTATTTATTTTATTTTAATTTTTTATAAAAATATTTATTTTAATTGTAAAAATTAAATAATAATGATTAAATTAGTATATTATGATGTTAAAAAAATTTGTGTGTAAAGTTTATATAAAGAATTCGGCAAAATTTTATACTCGCCTGTTTAACAAAAACATGTCTTTTTTGTATTTTTTAAAAAGTCTAACCTGCCCACTGAATATTTTGAATGGCCGCAGTATATTAACTGTGCAAAGGTGTTTGGAAAAAGGTGTTTGTCCGATTTATGAATTTTCACGAAATTCATAAAAAAGTGTAAATATCTCTCAAAAACTAAAAATTGTTTGCTAAGGTAATATTCCGATATTCTGGTTAGTTATGAGCTAGCCTATCAGCCATCCAAGGTGTGGCGTTGACTTTTGGACACCCTGTATAAAGTTCAGCCTTGCCCGAAATTAGGATTTCGGAATTTTATATCAATTTTCCTTCGTTAGAATTATTTTTTTTTTGTTCTATACTGTCAATTGTAGCGTATCAGAAAACTTCAACAATGCACGAATTTATGCATTTTTTACTTATTTAAGTTCAGTGATTACTTGTCGCCTACAATAAGCAACCAAAAACCGGTTACAATTCAAATGACCAATCCAACGAAGAAAAATTATATCTGAAAATTCTTATTCTCGGCACACAACATTTCACAAATAAGTCGAAACAAGAATTTAAAATATTTCACAGCTGTAAGAAGAAAACAAAAACAAAAGCAATAGGAGGAAGTAAACACAAAAAACTAACCTGTTTTAGTCCATTGATCGAAGTCTTCTTGCTGAAACAAAAAGCTCCAATCGAATGACAGCTCATTGTAAGACGCCATGGCAGATGCATGTGTTATTGTTTGTTTTTTTTATGGTTTTGCGCCGATAGGCCGGTTAACCGGTGACGTCTTCTGGTATTAGTTAATATTGCAATATTTATGTATGTAAATACTGAAATTCTGTTTTCCTTTAAAATGCGAACTAAGCATAGATTTTCGATTGATCACTGTAAATGACCAACGCCAATACCAAAGTAATACATTTGCATTTTATATTAAAATCTTGTTGTTGTTGGTCCCAGCACTGGCGCACTGACAATAATTAAATATGAGACGACGTTGTTCTTTCGGTGCACGTGATGATCGACTGCACTGTGCCGCAGTCACTGACAAATTTCCGATAATTTTGCCAATATTTTAATTCAACTAAAGTTGATGTTTATTAGTTTGACATTTCTTTCATTACTTTATTATAACGGTTGAAAATAATATAGAAAACTCTTTAATTTCACACCTCGTTTTCACTCCTCTGCTCTATTTTTTACATACTCATAAGCTCCCTTCCACCTAGAAAATTCAATATAAATAGTTCAAGCACACACGCACACGAGCACCCGTTTGCCGCACGCAATTTTTTTTCTCCTCTAGTCAAGTCTCTGACCAAGTGAGCCCCACTTAACGAATGCTTCTACTGTGCAAATCGTCGTACAATGCTGCCGCTGATTACTAATCGTTGATCGTCTAAAATTGTGCTTAGAATAAAGAATTAAATGGCAAATGCTCTCACATATGCAAATTCTCTGCAAAATAAAAACATCAACAACAAATAAAAATTTCTAAATCGATCGTCTAACGCATATACTCGCACATATTTCGGCGGCGAAACTTAAAGATTTTGAATGGTTGATCATCTTTGACTGGTAGCTTTGAAATCGAAATGGAATATGTAAGCTTAAAGAAAGCTCTATGTGAGCTTAACTTATTGTGTTAGCGATGTGGTAATATCATGTATTGATACCGATTACAATTTTTAAATAATTTAAATTAAAAACTTAACGACTGCAAATTGCTAAACCAAACACACATTTTCCAACTATAGCATTCGGGGAATGGTTTCAAAAACTTGCTAGTGCTTCATGTGGACACGCTTAGCCATTACAAATATCTATAAAAACTCAATTTCGAAAAATTGGATGTTAGGACTTAAGCTATTTCTATATTTAATTTAATATTTTTGTTATATACATACATATTCATTTTTAGATATTCAAAAATACCAAAGTATTTATTTAAAATCGATGTATATAATATATGTATACCTTCAAATGCATGTGTGTACTTTATGCAGTAAAGTAGCTATGATCAATTTGATTCTCTAATAATTTATTGCTTAACCAATCAATTAAGTAGTTCACATTGGCATATGCTGAAGGCTCGTTTTCCTCGCCGCACCCAACTCCCCATGCCACAAGGCCAATCAGATAGTAGCGATCTTTAAAACCCGAAATTGGGCAAACCAGGGGTGATCCACCATCACCGGTACAAGTATCCTTGCCTCTAACTCCGCCAGCACATATGAAACTTCTATCCAAAATAAAGTATGGTCCAAGGCGAGTTTTACGTAAATCCGCTTGACATTTCTGATTCGACACCAACGGTAAATCGATCTTCTTCAAAATTGATTGATATACACCTTTCTTCCCGAATTTGTCCTTACCCCAGCCGGTAGCATAGCAACGTTCTGTGTCAATATTTAAAACTTTACTATTCGGTAAGCATATGGGGCGAATGTTCTCTTGCCACGGGAAATTATCTTCTAAAATTAAGATAACAATATCATTGAAAAGATTATGAGGATTAAAATTTTCATGTTTGATGGCTTCCTTTACGCGTCGATCTATATGTGGTAAAATTTCACTAGTGGTTTGTGAATCCCATTCACCAGCACGTACAGTTAATACATCGGCAGTATGATTACCAACGCAATGAGCAGCTGTTATCACCACATTTGGTGCTACTATGGCGCCACCACAAACATAAACCGAAAATTTCTTTTTCGAAATTTCTACCTCTTGTAAAATAGCGACCATCCAAGGAAATTCTCCAAATTGCGATTCGTAGCCACTCTCAGCAATTCGGAAGCCTACACCTTCAGGATTGCGATAACCACATCCACTATGCTTCTCATCGGGTACTGCATCAATTATTGGATTTTCCACCTATAAAGACGAAGACATTTAGTGCGCCATTAATCATTATTTAACAAATAGAACAATTTGGTTCTTACTTGATGCTCGATATCGCAGCACACTTCGAGATATGAGCACTCAGCTCCTTTATCACGGACACTAATTATGCCTATTCCGTCAGTGACAACGCTGGAGGTGGTATTGCTGCACAGATAGCGTGGTAAACATTTTCTCTTATTTCCACAGAACGTATAGTTTTGATTGGCTTGATGTTTCCCATCGAATATACCGCTAATAAGATCATCAAGAGAGTCCTGCACTGTACAGGAAATACCGAAAATAACGCAAAGCGCAATGAAGCTATTTTCCATGGAAGCGTTTAATCTATAAATAAAAACCCATATACATATTACTAATTTATATAGGCGAGATGGGACTTTATGTAAATTGAAATCACAAATTTTATACGAACACATTTTTCCACTAAATTACTTAATTATAAAAACTTGTTTGTGTAAGTTTTATAATATTTATAGTGAAAATATATAGTATATATACTATACTTATATACTTATGTATGTTTGTATTAAAAAAAATTGTACTTACTAACGTAGAAAATATAAAACACAAAAAATCCCTTTAAAACACCGAACGCTTGGACGATTTAAAAACAACTGAGATTAAAATACGATTGTGGATTTCAGAGAAATATTCAAAATACATACTTACATATCATCGACCTCATACACTTACTTATGTACATATATATTAGCGTTGCATCTCCATTGCAATATGAGAACTAAATTAGTGGAAGTATTTGCAGCAATACTTAAAATTATACTTGCGATCTGGAGGATAATGATAGCTATGAGTTAAAACTTACATATTAAAATTACTTATGGGAATATTATATGTGAATTAATATACTATATACCTATACCATAAGAGTGGTTTCTATAATAACAATTTTAAAATGAAGTACTTCTGTTAGAGTAACGTATGGCAACGTGGTTCATTTCGATGTCTTTATTATTCTACTGCTTCTGTACAGACAATGTTTCTTCCCCTGCTTATGTTAAAATGGTTAAATTTTAAAAGAGGTGTACAAATGACAAACTTGAGCTTTACAATTGTAGTCAATATATCTAATTGAAGAGATTGACTTTCCACTTTATTAATGGTCATTGAAATAGCAAGACGACTTGGGGAATTGCATTCATCGTTTGAATACAAATATTTAGATCAATCAGGCTTTTCTTGGTTGTGTGTACCGAATCGCAGTTAACTGGTTCCAAAGATATAACAAAGTACATAAACATTCAGGCACCATTTTATAATCCCACTCATATTTTTTCTGAAACAAAATATTGTCAACCCACGTCGATGTATCGAATGTCATTTCTGTAGTATAAATGGGTCCACAGATATACCATAATTATCATTTAGGTTGTATGGAAGGTGCCCCGAGGTGCATGGCATGTTCAACCATCGTCCTTTTAACAAATTCTAGAACGCTATGGTAAAGGATGGACCATTTACAATTAGGAAATTGATTTTGGTACAAATACGAAATGAAATTTAAATCCTTCCGGTAAATTGTGGAGCACTATTTCATTCAAATGACTTCCTCAGCTAGCCTTGCATTAGCCCATCCGATCATCCCAATTTTTCAATACATTTTCGACTGTATCAAGCTGTACTTGACCGATGGCTGCACCAATTTATTCCTTAAGCGCATAAATCGCTGCTGGATGGTTAGCGTAATATTTGTCTTTAACGGCACCCCACAAATAATAGTCCAACGGAGTCAAATCGCAACTGCGTGGTGGCCAATGCACATCACCAAAAAATAGAAGTAACCCTCATTCGACGGGAATTTACCGGACGGGGAAACCCGACCCTCCGAATCTCTGGGCCATTTCATAGGACCAAGTTCTCTTGGATTTTAACAACCGATAGCAAATTTCCCATTGAGCTATGGAAATATTTTTAATGAATTTGCTTTTATTTTATTTAATTTTCACTTAAGTTGTTTGACAACATATGAGTATAATCATTTACAAAACATTTCACATTTACTAAGAGCCCGAATAAACTGATTGGTCCTAAATCAGGTATGCCGAAAGCTACAAATCTTATATTTTTCCAATGAGAGCAACCACCGAGATTTAACAAGTTTGTCTAAAAAGTAAGTTCCCCAAGTACACGTTGAAGGTTTGACTGTATATATAATATAAAACTGAACGGTGTGCAAATATGTGTCACAGCATACGACAAGCACCGTAAATATGTATTGACATGACGGCAAAGGTTTATATGATATTCTTAGTTCCTAGTTACAAGTGGGCATGAGGGCATGAGGGCATGGCATACCCCGCCAGATATATCTCAAGGTCGTTGTTTGAT
Source organism: Palloptera scutellata (assembly GCA_958295655.1). NCBI lineage: Eukaryota > Metazoa > Arthropoda > Insecta > Diptera > Pallopteridae > Palloptera > Palloptera scutellata. The sequence goes on along the minus strand of OY282449.1, from coordinate 149,642,033 downwards.
AATGCCATGCTGCAGGAATATGGAAAGGATTGGAAAAAGTGGTGTGGCACATTCCGTTTAACCTAGATTACGGGATATTTCAGGAGACATTTATACGATTAAAAGATTTGATATGGAATACAAAACTATTAAAATATTTAATTCATTATTTAATTAGAAATACTCGACTCGTTTTTACTTGTATGTATTATTGAAATCTCTATTCCAATGGATATTTTTTAAAATACTTTATTTTTTGGGCCTTGGTTGAAATGATAGTCAATCTTCGACTTATAAGTAGTACATACATATGTACATCCTTCAGCAAAGTTGCTTAACATTTCATTCACACTTGATTTACCTTCTACACTGATTTTATTTGCATGGTTTTCCAGGAACTGATCAACAGTGTAAAAAATTTATTTAGAACAACTTTTCCGAATAGTTAATTTGACGACTAACCTTAATATGAATGATATGGTATATGTAATAATTTACATAGTCGTAAGTATTCTTTTAATTTCCTTTTATGTTAACGTAAGAATATGAAAGACAGTGAGTGAGCCAGTACAAACAATATACATTAACTTAACTTAATAAATTTAATTCACGTTAATACTTTTATACTGTGAAGAATCTTTGATCAATCCCTTTTACTATCAGCTTATTATTTAACCAATCATGCAGATTGACTATATTAGCATAAACTGCTGGTACATTCTCCTTACCGCATTCCATTCCCCATGCCACTAGGCCCACCAGATAATAACGATTTGTAGCACCCAAAATAGGGCATACCAAAGGTGATCCTCCATCACCCGTGCAAGTATCTTTCCCTCTTACACCGCCAGCACATAAAAAGCTTCTATCCAGTATAAAATTATCACCAAGACGAGTTTTGCGTAAGCCCGCTTGACATTTCTGATGGGGCACCAAAGCTAAGTCGACCTTCTTCAAAATGACTTGATATTCGCCTTTCTTTCCAAATTTGTCTTTGCCCCAGCCAGTGGCATAACAATGTTCGGTATCAATATTCAAGGGTCTATTATTTGGTAAGCATATTGGGCTAATGTTCTCTTGCAAAAGAAAATGTTCTTCCAAAATTAAGATGGCAATATCGTTAAAATAATGGAAACGATCAAACTTCTCATGTTTAATGATCTCCTTAACACGACGATCCATATGCGGTAAAATTTCACTAATAGCTTGTGAATCCCAGTCGCCAGCACGTACAGATAATATATCTACACTATAATCTTCAATACAATGAGCAGCTGTTATCACCACATTTGGCGCTATTATGGCACCACCACAAACATAAACCAAAAATTTCTTTTTAGCAATTTCAACCTCTTGTAAAATAGCGACCATCCACGGAAATTCACCGAATTCCGATTCATTTACATTCTTATTGGCCATTTGAAAGCCTATGCCTGCTGGATTTCGATAGCCACAATCTATATTATCTACTTCGGCAACGAGTACTTCATCAATAATTGGAGGTACAACCTATGCACATATAATACAAAAATTGGTTACCAAATCACTGAGTATGGAATGGAATATTCGATTCTTACTTGATCATTGATATTGCAACACACTCGCGGATATGAGCAATCATTCCCTTTACTACGTATGCTGATAATGCCCTTTCCATCAGTGATGACGGTGGCGGTGGCGTTGTTGCAAAGATGTTGTGGAACACATTTTTTATTATAATCACAGAAACCACTCGTTGTAGACGGGTTTCCTTGATCTTTCTCCTTAAAAATGCTATTGAATTTATCATCAAGAGAATCCTGTAGTGTACCGGAAACAGTAAAAAGAATGCACAACACAATATAGATATTTTCCATAGAGGAAGCCTCTGGATTTATAAAATCTATAAAGAATAAAAGGTACATATTTATATACTGCTATATCTATAGTCCAAAAAATAGTTATGGTAACAAAAGAAAACTCTAAATGGTATGAGAGCTTAAGTATGATACATTTTAGGAGTCTTACATATAACAACTAAGTAAGTACCTAAGTAAGTATGGATAATTAAGTGAATGGTCGGCGGTGGTGGTATAATTTTAATTAATATTTTATATTATTCTTACTATTTACGGAAAATATTATTGCACAAAAATTTGAAACACTCTGCGCTCAATAATAATTAAAGTACAACTAAGAATAAAATTTGATGACGAATTTTTACAGAAATAGACAACAACACAAAATTTATATTTGCAATTCACAATCATTGCTTTATCAATGACCTCTAAACTCGTATATGTATTCACAAATTAAGTGCATTTAAAGTATATTTAGTATATGTATACTTGCATGGAATTTCCTATATAAGTATTTTTATTATTTTATTTTTCCCTTATCAAAGAGCATCACCTTGAAACAATAGAAAATTGGCTACCGACCTGGAGAATAATTTTACTTTTGCGCTAAGGAGAAGTGCTTGCCGGCCTTGACTCTCAATAATTTTCTAATTACCCAAAAAGCTAGTGTTAACTACCTCGCCAAGCACATTGATAAAATATTGTTGACCTGAAAAAAGCATATTGAATCAAAAGACCTTGTCAACCATGAAAGCATTGAAACTAAACTGGTTATTACATCAAAACTCCAAGCTGACCCTGGCCAACAAACTCTATAAAGTGTACTTCTCTATAAAGTGGATAATAAAGTTATCTGGGCGCATGGGGAACTGCGTCGCCATCAAATGTGGAAAAACTTCAAAGAATACAATTCAAAATGCTGAGAACCCTTACGGGAGCTCTGGGTACATAAAAAAATACCAATATTCATAAAGACTTCAATATACCCATGGTTTCTGAATGAAACCATGGGCAAGAAGCTTACTATAACGCCTATACCGCAAGGTTTAAAAAGAAAAAAATATCATAAATCATGATATAAAAAAATAATGTCTGGGTCTACACTGAGCAGAAAGAAGGCTAAACATTATTACTTCACCAGAATAATGCTTTTAATACTTCTTTCTTGTTCGGTTTAAATTCAGTCTAGAAAAATCAACAGCACTAAACCTATGCACTGGCATGGAAACTAGCTTTTATTTTAAAGAATTGAAAAATTTATTGTTAGTTTCGAAGTATAGAAAGATTCAATAAAAACTATACGATAAAACAGAAGAAAGATTCAAATCAAAGGGATGATGACTGGCCCGTGATTCAGGGCATCAGAAAATTAAATTTGGAAATTTTTGAAAACAAAATATTTGTTTAAAATTCTTATGTAAGAAGTTCTGTAGAAGTCTATTTTTCTATGTTTTTAACAAAAGTTTGGTCAGCTGTAGACTTTGAAAAATATATGGGGACCTGTAGGGTCATAATTTCTTTATTAAGTTTGTTGAATTATCTAAATAACTTTTTTATTTCAAATGCAAAATAATTAATCTTATTATTTTTTGTTGATTTTCAAAACTACCTTCCAAACAAGCATGTCTGTTTTCCTGATCTCTTAGCTAGATGAGACCTAATCATTTTAAATTATTTAAGTCCAATTTGAAAACCAGAATATGTAGAAACTTGAAACAGTAGTTACTTTTGGGAAATTTTTATAAATGTGGTTTAAAGGAATTTTTTCAAATTGGTATCTGAAAAAATGGACATCTGTACGTTGAATGAAATAAAATTATAAAGCTTGAAGAATTAGATTAATGTGCAATAAGTGATCCGTAAGATGATCATGACCATGAGCATGATATAGTTCCCATAATTTCCACGTGCGTCACCGTAACTATGTCCGAGCTTTGTAGTGGACAGTCCCAGGTTTCACATTAGCGAGTTCCACTCCAAGGCTTTCTTCGTAATACTGCTGTCTCCTTTATGAAGATTGTGGCCTTACCATTTCAATTTGTGCCGTCTTTTCCAGGTGTCAAGAGGCGTTTTCTCGTTTGATATGGTATTAGGCCGGAAAATTCGGTGTAATTCTAAGACATTTTCTTTGGTAGTTTTAACAGCAAACCTGTGTTTTCCTTCAACAAGGAGACAAGGCATTTCGAAGTGGTAGAAGTTTCAAGAATTCTCAAATTAAGTTCAACATTTCCTCTATGCTGTGCAAACCTAGAAAATTTCCAGCATCTCTAGTTTAACTTTGGTTTTTTACCGTATCCGATTCATAATGTATATGGTTTAATATTTTATTTTCGAATACAATTACATAAGGCTATACAAGTTTATGAATTATAGAATAATGGAGAAAAAGAATGTACGCATATATTTATGGCATATGTAGGGCAGGTATACATATTTAAAGTATTCAAGTTCGTACGTTCACTATATAGTATAGAAATTGAAATCAATACCCTTTGCTATTAATTTAACATTTAACCAATCGAGTAGATAGTGTACATTAGCATACGTTGCAGGTATAGCTTCTTCACCACATCCAACTCCCCATGATACTAAACCAACCAGATAGTAACGATCTTTAAAACCCGCAATAGGGCAAAACAAGGGTGATCCACCATCACCCGTACAAACATCTTTTCCCCTTTCTCCGCCAGCACATAGGAAGCTTTTATGCAGTTTAAAGAAACGTCCAAGACGAGTTTTGCGGAGATCTTCTTGACATTTCTGACTTGGCACCAAAGGTAGATCGATCTTCTTCAAAATGGATTGATATACGCCTTTCTTTCCGAATTTGTTTTTACCCCAACCGGTTGCATAGCAACGCGAAGTATCAATAGTTAATGTCCCATTTTCAGGTAAGCATATTGGACCAATGTTCGGCTGCAAAATGAAAGGAGCTTCCAGAATTAAGAGAGCAATATCATTGGCAAGATTAATTGGATTAAAATTCTCATGCTTAATGATCTCCTTAACACGGCGATCCATATGTGGTAAAAGTTCACTAGCGGTTTGCGAATCCCATTCACCAGCACGCATAATTAATGTATCAACCGTAAAGTTCCTAAGGCAATGAGCTGCTGTTATAACAACATTAGGTGCTATCATAGCACCACCGCATATATAAGTCGGTAATTTCCGGTTATCAGATTCTGCCTTATGTAAAACGGCTACCATCCAAGGAAATTCACCAAACTCCGATTCATTGTCTTTATTATCGGTAATTTGAAAACCTACGCCTGCTGTATTCCGGTAGCCACAGCCTTCATGCTTAGCGTCAAGTAATGCACGAATAATTGGATCTTCTACCTACAAACATATGTATGTATAATAATCAAAAAAAATAAATAAATAAAATTAATGTCAAAGACAGCATATAAGGAAACATTTTCATCATACCTGATTATTGGCATCGCAGCACACTTCCAAGTATGGGCAACGATCATTTGTATTGCGAATACTGATTACTCCCTTTCCATCAATGATAACGGCGGCAGTGGTATTGCTGCACAAATACAGAGGAACACATTTTTTATTATGATCACAGAAGGCATCTTCGTTGGTTTCGAAAATCTCATTGACAGTGTCATCGAAAGTCTTCCCCAGAGAACCGGAAATACCGAGAAGAATTGACAATACAAATATTATATTTTCCATTGGGGCGTTTGCGTTTAATCTGTAAAACAAAAAGTTAATGGCATCAAAATGCATACTTATGCATACAAAAGTTGAACAAAAATAGAAAGAGTTGTCAAAATTGAATGAAACCTGGTATCAAAACACCTAAGCTCTTAACCAGAGCAAATATCTTCGCGCTTCAGACATTTTGGAAAAATCGAATATTTTCAAGAAGAGGACAAAGATAAAGAAGAGATTTTAAACTTCCTTAAGTAAATATTAAATTAAGGCCAATACAATTTAAATGAAATGAAAATAAAATGAAAATTAAAATCTTACTTTTTGATTTCAAATGAAACAACGCTAAACTTTAAATGAAAGCAGTCAAAGCATTAGAATATGTTAAATATTATTTATATATTGTGTATTATATTACCGATATTCTACTTTTGAGCTATAAATTTTTCAAAACACTGAACACTTTGGCTATTAAATAGCGACAGAATAAAAAGTAATCAGAAAGTTTACCAGAAGCAAACACAACGTTCATCATGTACACCTACATGCATACACACATACATTTATAAATATGTATGGAAAAGTATACAAATATATGTACATATGATGGTGCATAATTCTTTTGAAATAAACTTGTGGCGATAGGGAATAACAGCTAAAGTGTAATTTCTTTTTGAGTTAGTTTGATTGATTTGAAAGAACATATTATAAAAACTACAGCAATATTCCACGTCAAAGGCCATTCTTTTAATTATATATAATTCCCAACATTAGTTTAAAATTCTCACCACTTTGCTGTTTATAGTCTAAAAAATATATTGAAATATTTTCGATTTTCCTTGTTGCCACAAAAATTTAGATCACGTTTTTAAAGATTTAAATCAATCTTACATATGTACGAGTACATACATATGTATATAGGGTATCCCAATAAGAGTGCAAGATTTAAATTTTGTGCCTGTTCTGAAATTTAACAGCCGCCGTCTACGATTGTTTCGATTATTAAAAATGGAGCGCTACACAAAGGACAAGACATTATCATTGTGAAAATGAGGCCGGAAATGTAGTGACTGTGAATGGATTCGTTACAGGAACATAATAACGGAGTTCTTGTGGCCTCAACTGGATGGTTTGGATTTGGATAGCAGGACGGCGCCAACTGCCAGGTGGCGCAATGAAACAATCGATTTATTGGAGCAACGATTCATCTCACGAAATTCCGATGTCAACCGTGCGATTTCTTTCTTTGGGGTTTTATGAAATCCCAGGTCTTTGTGAATAAACAACGAACAAATCCTGAGGCCAAGGCCGAGATGTAACGCGTCTTCGGTGAGATAAAGTCACAGCCTACTCAAAATATCATCGAAATAACAAAGGTTTTGTGATCAGAGCCGCGGGGGCTAAATGCCGTATATTTTATTTCATACTTGATCGGAACATATCTACTTTAGTATGCAATAAAAATATCACCATCACATTCAAAATATATGCGTTTTATTTTTAGATTAAATCGTGCACTCATATTGTATTGCACTCACTATAAATGTAAGTGTACTTATGTATTTGTTGTGGGGAATCTTGTTATTTTGCATCCAGCAATTTATTAGCTTTACTAGATTAACTATTTAGCATTCAATTAAGTACTTGTTATAATAAGTAAATACTTATATATGAATTTCAAAATTCCCATAATTATTAACGATTACAAATTCATGCATAAAATTGGGTTTCCACAGTACAAATCGAATTTACAATCAAAATCTTAAAATCGGAAATTTCAGACAGGATATATGAACAAATTTATCGCTATGTTTAATAAATAAAATCTGTTTAAATGAATTCTTCATTTTTAAAGGCCCATGGAGGGCTTTGGCCATCGCATCCATTTATAGTAGAGACCTACAGATTTGTGCCAAATACGAATGGTGCGTTAAAACGCTTTTATTAGACAATTATTACTTTTTGGAGGTTGGATATTGCCTCGCCTTCCAAGAGGTTGTTCAGTTTAGAAAGCATTTTATTTATTCTGTTTTAAATTTTGAACGTGCCGAGTCTCGAACCCGAGTACCCTGCGTAATAGTTTACTGCAACAGCACATAAAGGGCCTTGACCGAGCTTTTCACATCCGTTTACATTGTGTGTGTTATATTTGTACATGAATGGAAGGCACCTACAATTTTAAGCCTAATCCAAACGGTAAAGTGAAAAGCTTTTTTGCCTGCCGAAAGGTGGTGCAGTGTAGAAAACTTGTTTTTACTTTTCGATTTTTGCCTGTGCAGCAGTCCAGCACACTCCCTACTATATAAATATGTACATATGTCAAAGCGAATTTTGTGGACCTAAAAACTAAGAGTATACAATTGCTTAGGAAAAGCTTTTCAGTTCGACGTTCGGCTTTGGCATAAAACTGTAGGTAAAAATATAACACGCAAAACATGGGTGAATGCGAAAAGCTCGGCCTAGGCCTTTCATGGCTGTTGTGCCATTAAAAGAAAGAAAGAAGAAGAAAAACTAATAAATAGGCAAAAAGGACTAAAAATCTTCTTTGCAGCAGAAACAGACAAAAAAATTTGAAAGTAAAAAAACTTGAATCAATGTGACAAGATTGAATTCCTTGTGCCCGCCCAAATTAAATAAGATAAGATCAAGAAAGTGTAGTAAAACATTAAAGTGGGCGGAAAAGAGTTCCAGAAATTTCTACTCGTGTATGTTAGCCATTTACTGCAAAGAAGTAGTGCCATGTAGAAAAACTGTTTTTTTTTTAGTTTTTGATTTTGCCTGTGCCAAGATTTGAACACCGGACACTCTGCGTAGCAGTCCAGCGCACTACCAACTACGCTACAGCGGCCACCTATTTCTAAAAGATTATAGCAAATTCTTCAAAAAAAAAAAAAAAAAAAAAAAATCATGTCTTCATTATTATAAGAAAAATTTTAATTCTCAGAGCAATGTTTGTTTTATTAATGTGCAGTGAGTGCGTCGAGTTCCTCAAATTTCTCAATAAATACAGGTACATTCTTTTTCTTTCTATTTTCCGCCGTCGTTGCCACAATTGCCATCAGATAATCTCTGGTTGTCATGGTTGTTCACCGAGTCGTTGCCATTAATATTTATTCTGAAAATATGAGCATATTTCGGCAATTAATTAATTATTTTTTAAATGATTTACCTGCATTTTGCAGTATTTTATGATTCTGCAAATTTTGAAAGACTAACAGTAAAAATCAGAAAATCCGCAATGCCATCAGCAGCAAGACTGACAGTAAAAATCAGTAATACTGATAGTCTTCAGTCAGTAATACTGATAGTCTTAATACTGTCAGTATGACTGATGGTAGCTTCAGATTTTTCAGATCGAAATCTAAATCAGCGTTTACATCTGCCAATGCTGTCATGCCAAACTAATACCCTCACAGTACTTACATGTCGTTGCCAGAGTGGCCGTCATGACACTTTTGATCACAATGAACAAATGTGAGGAAGGAACAAAAAGAAAGAGATAATAAAAGCGCGAAAATTTTAAACTTGTTAGAAATTAACTGGCATAATAATTGGAAAAACACCTACGTCACATAGAAAATTTTTTACGTATTGTTTGGCATGTCAGCATTGGCTGGTGTAAGCCCAGGGTAACCTTATACGATCAGATATACTGAAAGTATGTCAGTATTATTGTCATTTTATTGATCGTGTAATGCAATATATCTCATCAGATTTAGAATGAAGGAAATACTAATGGAATTTGAAATATTTTATTTTGTACTGTATGACAGTCTTTGAAAACTACAAATTAAACCACTCGTTTTTTCCATTTCGTTTCTCATCCAACTGTCAGAAATAATAAAACAAATAGAATTGTTAACGATGGAAAAGCCAAGTCAGTAAAGATGAAGGCTAGCTACGCACAGCGAAAATAAATTCTAAGTAAGCATTATGCAAATTTTGTAATCACACACCTTGCAAGATTTAAATTATTCATACATATAACTTATAGTTTGTCGAATATAATAAGTATGTTGTTAAAGCATGGGGGGCCTGGGACGTAGGACATAAGGTAAAGTTCGTGATAGTCGCAGGTGCGTCCATGGTCGATCCTTGCGCTTCTACGTTTCAAGTCGACACACAGCCTCCTCGTGGTGTCCCCTGGATAGCGATCTGACAACCATCAGTGAGTTAACTAGTGTGTGCGGCGGGCTTCTCCATGGCCTTGAATGAATGGTTGTGCGTCGGGCTTGGAACCCACCACGTTAAAATACCCACCAATGAATCCTCAAAATAAGCCTCGGATAAAGAACCCCTCTAATGTTGACGACTCCCGCAAAAGCCCAAAGGACAACGATTTACGGATATGCACCTGGAATGTCCGATCCCTCTACAGGGAAGGTGCCTCTATCCAGCTGGTGGATGTCCTCCAACAATATAGAGCTGATATCACCGCTATACAGGAAATGCGATGGACGGGACAGGGTTGCTCCAAAAGAGCATCCTGTGATATCTACTACAGTTGTCATGCGTCGAGACACGAATTTGGTGTTGGATTTGTGGTTGGGAAGAGACTGCGTCATCTAGTCTCGAGGTTAACGGCCTAGCCACTATCCAAATCAAGGCAAAATTCTTCAACATCAGCCTAATTTGTGTCCATGCCGATGGGAAGGATGAAACGACCAAAGATGACTTCTACGAGCTCCTCGACAAAACTTATGAGCATTGCCCGCGCCACGATGTTAAAATCGTGTAAGGCGACTTTAATGCCAAGGTGGGCAAGGAGAGTCTCTTTGGTCTGAAGATCGGAAAATTTAGTCTCCATGTTGTGATCGACGGAAGGCCCGCTTCCAACGTACGCACAATACGTGGTGCAAACACCGAGTCAGACCACTACTTGGTTGCAGCCAAGGTCTGCACACGTATATGTGTAGCAAATCGCGTACTGATAGGTACAAAGAGAAAGCTGGATGTAGAAAAGCTGCAATCACAACAGAGAGCCAAAGTCTTTGCAAACCAACTTGCACTTCTCCTTTCGCAAAACACCACTCAACTTGATGATATATACGCGCAGTGGACGCACATTTCCCGCTCTATGCGTACGGCTGCCGAAGAGGTGCTAGGCCACCACCGTCGACGGAGAAATATGTGGTACGACCAAAAGTGCCGCGATGCTACTGAAAAAACACTGCTTACAGAGCCACCCTGCAGTCAGTTGCAACGCGAGCTGCTAAGGAGTGATACAGAAAGTTGAGGAGGGAGAAGAAACGTCTTTTCAGGCGCAAGAAAAGAGACGAAAAAAGACGCGAGTTCAATAATATCGAAATGTTACGGAACAGGAACGAGGAAAAAATAAGAACCTGAAAAAATAAGACTGCGGACTCTTATTGCAAGGATGAAGACGGAAATCTGGTGACATTTGTTCAGGGCATAATGAGATTATGGGGGGAGCACTTTTCGCAGCTGCTTAATGGCGATGATAGCAATAATCCCGCCACTGCGGAATCTACTCCGGAAACCCCAGTCACTGACGGTGTTGAAGTACTGCCGCCCGACTATGAAGAGGTCTTAACAGCCATCGCTCGGCTGAAAAACAATAAGGCTGCAGATGCAGATTGACCTGTCTGCTGAGTTGTTTAAGACCGGAGGCGAAGAGCTAAAAAAACGCATGCATGAGCTTCTATGCAGAATATGGTCAGATGAAAGCATACTCTGCACAAGCGTACTCTGCCCAATTCATAAGAAAGGTGATTCCACGATCTGCGCCAACTACCGTGGTTTAAGCCTTCTTAATATTGCATATAATGTTCTATCGAGCGTACTGTGCGAAAGACTGAAGCCCATCGTCAACAAACTGATTGGACCTTATCAGTGTGGCGTCAGGCCTGGTAAATCCACCATCGACCAGATATTCACACTACGCCAAATCCTGGAAAAGACCCGAGAAAAACAGATCGACACCCATCATCTATTGGTCGATTATAAAGCCGCTGCCGCCTTCGATAGCACGATTAGGGATCACTTGTACGCTGCAATGTCTGATTTTGGTATCCCTGCAAAGCTCATTCGTCTTTGCAAAATGACACTGACCAACACCACCAGCGCAGTGAAAATTGGGACAGACCTCGCCGCACCATTTGATACCAAACGAGATTTCAGACAAGGTGACTCCCTATCGTGCGACTTCTTTAACCTTATGCTGGAGAAAATAATTCGAGCTGCGAACATCGACATCTCTGGCACTATCTTCTACAAGAGTGTCATGTTGCTAGCATACGCTGATGATATTGACATCATTGGCAAAAACGCTCGAGCAGTCAGTGCAGCATTCTCCAACCTGGAAAAGGAGTCTCGGCGAGTGGGTTTAGTGGTGAACGAGGACAAAAACAAATACCTTGTGTCAACGAAGAACAACTATACTTTTGAAGTCGTCAAGGATTTCGTATATCTAGGATCCAGCATAAACACCAACAATAATGTCAGCCTTGAGATCAAGCGGAGACTAACTCTTGCCAACAAGAAGTAGAACCCTCTCTCGACCGACGAAAATAACGCTCTATAAGTCCCTCATCCTTCCCGTCCTAATGTATGGCGCAGAGACGTGGACATTTGGACATTGACTATCAATGATGAGAGGCTGTTAGGAGCGTTCGAGAGGAAGATACTCCGTAAGATCTACGGTCCAGTATGCGTGGACGACGTGTATCGGATAAGATGGAACGATGAGCTGTACGCCGACACTGACATAGTAAAGCGCATAAAACTCCAACGGCTTCGCTGGCTGGGTCATGTTGAGCGAATGGAAGAAAGCGCTCCGGCTAGAAGGGTGTTTTATTCGAACCACGGTGGAGGAACACGCAGAAGGGGACGTCCTAATCTCCGTTGGAAAGACCAGGTGCAGGGCAACCTGACTGCACTTGGCCTTATCAACTGGCGCCAGCGCGCGCATAGCAGAGGCGACTGGCGAAGCTTTGTAGAGGCGGCCAAGACCGATCATCGGTTGTAGTGCCAGCTAAGTAAGTAAGTAAGTTGTTAAAGCAAAAATCTATATATATAAAAATTCAGATATGTAAAGTATGTGTGTGATGAATGATCTCGGAACGGTTCGATTTTATTCAAAAATTCAACTTTCATGTTAAAGTACATGCTTTTCTGACGGACATGGGCTATTTATCCGCCCACTGCCACGCCCGCAAAAAGAGTGAAATGCCTATAACTTTTGAACCCCTCAACGCATTCACTTTAAATTGAAAACACATCAATAAGGAATGTATTTTTATTTCATATTTTTATTGTCATATTTTTTAACGAAATCATTTGTTTTGATACAATTTGATTGTCTTTCCACAAGTGAGACAGTTTTTTCTGGAACAAAGCGATCGTTCCGTGTAAATTCTTTCGATTTTTCATTATTCATGAATTTCATTGTAAAAGCAGAAGTGTTTGGTGAAGTGCGCTGCTGGATGTACTCAATTGAGTGGCAGAAACGTGGATTGCCGTACAGCCTATAGCTGTTCATCTTGAAAACGGACAGCGTGTGTATTTTACATCGGAGAATGCAGAGCAAAGAGCGGAAACGATGGTGTAATTCTACAAAAGTTATCCGGCAAAGTAATCAATCCAGTCTCATCAACTGGCATTGCACCATTTCCAATTGCCATCAATTGCTTTGAAAATTCAACATCTAATGCATCATTTTGCAATTGAACACGAACATTTGTTGAAAGAAAAGATATTTTTACATGTCTCCACAAATACGATGATTTCAAGTAAGAATGTATTTCATCGGCATTGGTTGATCTTGGTATAATTGGTTTGTCGGAAATCTCCTGACAACAAAATTAATCCTCAACCAAACAAATTAGAAATTTCCCGAATATCATTCATTGTCAATGAATTAAATTTTGCTATACAATCCAAAATACCTGGTGTTTTGGTTTGGTATAAGTCTATTGATACTGCTAACAATGAAGAAGATGCGGTTAACTATCCTACAGAATTTTTGAATTCTTTGGATTTACCCGGATTACTGCCGCATAATCTTCAATTGAAAGTCGGTGCGACTATTATTATGCTTCGTAATTTCAATCAACCGGAACTTTGCAATAGTTCGAGGCTTGCTGTGAAAAAATTAATGGTCAATGTTATTATAGCAACTATCTTCATTGGAAAATTTAAAGCTGAAGACATGTAAATACCACGAATTCCGATGAATCCAACCGATTTGTCTTTCTAATTCAAACGTGTACAATTTCCAGGGCGAGTTGCATTCGCAATTACCATTAAGGTCAATCTTTGGAAATTTTTGGTATCAACTTCGAATATCCAGTATTTTCTCATGGACAATTATACGTAGCCTGTTCACGTGTAGGCAAACCATCAGTATTATTCATTCATTGCTAAGATAATAAGAAAACTAAAAATTTTGTATACCATAGAGTTTTACAATAAATATAAACTTTAAATTTAAACTGCTTTGAATTACTTTTTTAATTATGCACAGTGAAACGTGCATGGGGTCCCGCTAGTAATTTCTCTAAAAGAAAAGTTAATTTAAATTATAAACAAACAAAACTGAGAAAATTATTTTTTGAGTCGAAATTAGTGGAAGCTATTAAATGTTATTTCAAATAAGCGTACTTGTCAATATCAGATTACATATTGCTTAACATGATGTTACCACTAACCATAATTCCGAGCAAGGTTCATGTCTTGCCATCAAAATATCATACTTGAAAAAAATAAACATCTTGACAAGACAGTATTATTAGTAAATATTTATGATATTAATTATTTCGCTCTTATAAAATTATGGTTGCGCTGTTTTTAAATAAAGAAACTTCAAGTTCATGTCAAGGTTGATTTTACCATAAAGTTTAGCTTTTTGTGTATGACACGGAAGATGTCTCCATTAGATATTTTAATGGCAAAACATGAGTATTGCTCTAAATTATGGCCTAGTGGAACAATACCAAACAAATGAGAGAATCTTCGTGTATTTGCTTTGCGTATGCAAGTACTCACAGTTAAAGAGAAAGGTTTGTTTTATCTTATTTCCCATTGCGCCTACACACTCTACAAAAAGAAAATGCTAAAAATTTGCGACGTATTTTAGTACGAAATTGTACAACTGTGCTATTTTTACAATTCCCTACGTTCTTTCGTTTCGCACGCAGACAGAAGGCGAAAAAACTCCGGCAAAGTAAGGAAGGCAAGGTATATTTCTAAATCAGAGTGCATTGAAAATTATTTCGTTTTAAATTTCTCGTTGAGATTTTTTTCATGAATCTTTATTTTTTCGATTTAAGTGTACGACAATAGTGCCCCTGTGTAAAAGTAGAAGCAAAAGAGGAGAACACGGTACATCGCAAAAGATCAAAGTTCGAGAAGGAGTAATAGGCAACAACAGCAGTTACAGCAAGTCACTTCGACCAAATACAAACAACAAAAGCAAGGAAAAGAAAAAAAAATATGGCAGAATCTGTAGTTGGAGATGTACCTAGTAGTCAAAATGATGAAAAATCTGCAAATATGGTTATGTCCATTGTTAATGAGATAATCTACAGTCCAATGAATCTGGCATTGATTGTCATTATTGCGTTTTTGGTATATAAAATTGTAAAGGATCGCTTTGAGGTGCCCAGTTCAGGAATTCACAAGCCGGCTGAACCGGAATTACCGAAAATTCGACGTGATTTCACGATACAGGAGTTACGCCAATACGATGGTACACATCCAGATGGGCGCATTTTGTTGGCCGTGAATGGCAAAGTATTTGACGTCACTAAAGGAAAACGTTACTATGGGCCAGGTGAGTGAATGAATAGTGAAATTATAGAAATGTTTGAGGGGGAAGACTCCCACAGCAAACGTTTTATGTTTGTGTATTTTTATGAAGTGAGTGGGTGGGTGGGTGTGTACTGTGGGCAGTGCGGGTGGTGCATATTACTAAAACGGAAGAAACAGAGTAACATAAGGAAACGAAATAAGTATTTCGTATAGGTCCCACTTTAGCGCAAACTTCAATCTGCGCCATTTGCTCCTCGTGCCACCATCGGCATTCTCCGCCGATGAGGTAAATAATGTTATCATCAGGTGATAATTACGAAAATATGTTTATTGTGTGCTTGCAAACGCTAAACAATTCTCACTTTCTCACTCGCTTTTTCGTTTCTAGCCTCTACCTCTCCAAGTAGCAGCAGCACATTTATGTATGTTTTTGTTTTTCGTATACTATTGGTTCTATTAATAGCAGATTTTTTGCAATCTTCGCACAATTGATTCTTGGAGTGCAAATTAACAGAAAATTTTTTACACAAAACAATACAGCATAGAAACAAATGCCTTCAATATTTACTTGCTTCATTCACCGTCATTGCTTCTTCTCTTTAACTCTTCAATCAAAAGAGTGCAAAATGTATACAAAAAATCCAACAAGTGTAAAAGTTTCCAAAAAGATTTGTTAAAGTATTCTTAAATATCGATTCGATGTGTTTTCCCCCGCTTAAGTATCTAATATATAAAAACAAGCCTTGATAAATGTTTGGTAAAAATGGCTGCTACATTTCACAACGGTTATTTATGAAATTTTTCATTTACATTTGTTGAGGTTATTATGAAGGTTAGAGTTTTTAATTGTTAAAGGTTTCTTCAATATAAACCGATAAATTGGTACAAAGTCTGTTAATCGAATTTAGAACACTTAGTGCAAAATGCAGCTAAAACTAGAAGAATGATATATGAAATATTGTAGTTCTCATTGTTCTCATTGATATAAAAAAAGTCAGAGTGGCATATAGAATATAGATATGTATATGTAACTAAACTAAATACTTCATCCGTGAAATGCATTTTATTACTAAAATAATTTAATTTTGTTTTATGCCCTTTGTATTTGTTGTTGTAAAAATTTGTTGTTGCGTAGAATCAAAAAAAAAACATTAAAATTTTTTTACGTTTATGAAGCCAAAGCAAAGAATGAAGTAAGTAATATGTCATAAAATTAGATAGCCAGTGTCGGAAAGCGAAGCTGTCAGTTTATATAAAACTATATCCTCTCGATATTGTTCAAATTTTCTTCAAAATCCTGTCGTAATATGTCAAGTGAATATCCAGTTGGAAAAAAGTAGGGTATGGGTTAAAATCAAATCAAAATATCTGTATACAATTATTCCGATTAACGCAAACTTTTGTGAATTTATTTGCATTAATTGTCATTGCTTACAACGCAGTTCATATTCCAATAAGTACGAGTTTTGTGTTTTATTGCACACACAAAACTCAGTCAACGCTTCATTTTATTGTATTTTTATGTTACCCTAAAATAGACGCACATTTAAAAAATTAGATTTAAGTGTTAAAAAATTTAGCGTCATAATTGTCTTCACGAGAAATTCAGATAACATACTATGTAGTAACGATGAGTATGCGAGAATATAAAATTGAGTAGAAAGATGGAGAGATATATAGAAATGCGAGAAATACTGTAGATATGTATTTCCTATTATAAAACTCTTACGCTATTTTTGTTGTATTGTTATTGTTGCTAAATCAACAGAAATAGTATTAAGTCAGCTAGCATTATTTGACGTTTTTCTTATCAATATTAAGTGCTTGAATTGTTTTGTATGGTCGAGCGCCCTCAGACAAGTTTATCAGTTTGTTCCACAATACAGTAGAATCACGATAATTCGTACCCCGTTATTTCAATAATCGCAATAATTCGCAACAAACTGTTGGTCCCTTGAAAAAAAATCGCTTTAATTCGCATAAATTCCATACAATTTAGACTCCTCGCTATTTCGTTTTTTTTCCTCATAAGGTCTGTTTAATCTTTAATTCGTAATGCAAAGCAAGATTCTATGGAAGTATGATTAGAAAAAAATCAATCATAGTAGGAAGCTATGTTTATTATTCACTGTTTTCAATTTTTTCGTGGTCAGTTTGATAGTTGCTTTACCAGAGATGTGTGAAAAAGGCAGCGTGTAGTTTCTTCTTTTTTTTCCTTCTACAGGTTACTTGAAAAGTTTCTACCCTGACACATAGATATCACTAGTGGAGCAGTGAATTTATGCTCAATGTATGATCTTTCGTATGAACACATGTAAAGTTTCAAATCAATCTGGCAGTCCATTCTTTGTTTAACAGCTGCTTAAAATTGACGTGTCACAGTGTTTTTTTAAAATAGGAAAATTGAAAAATCGTGCCATTATTGATTATTTATTTAAAAAAGGTTTATCTGGACAAGAAATCCATACCGAAATGGTAAATGTGTTAGGTGAATGTGCTCCAGTAAAAATCCAGTAAAAAATTGGATTGCTGAGTTTAAACGTGGTCGTACAAGTATTGAAGATGAATCTCGCACTGGACGTCTAGAAAGTGCCTTGACACCAGAAAACATTGAAAGTGCGACAATGTGTGAAATAGCTGATACCATAGGCATCTCAGAGGAACCACATTTTACCACAGTAAGCCACATTTTACATGAAGAACTACTTATATATGAAAAAGCTGTTTGGAAAAGCATAAGTTCAGCAACAATTCAACAAAAACTCTATCGAAAACGAGTGCAATTTGAAATGTTTTAAACAGAATAAAACGGTTTTTAAGCGTCGTTTCATAACTGTGGATGCGACTTGGGTCTACCATCTGGATCCTAAATTGAAACAGCAACGTTTACGGTGGACTGAAGCTGGGTGTTCGGCGCCAAAGCAGACAAAGCACGAACGATCGTCAAAAAAGGTTATGGATACTGTTTCCTGGGATGCAAAAACGATTTTCTTGATTGATTATCTTCAGAAAGGTAAAACAATAAACTCAGTATACTATTGTAACCTTTTGGATAAACTGTATGCAGTAATTCACGAAAAAATACACGGTTTAAAGAAAACAAAAAAAACTTTTTCGTTAACACACCACACATCCTCACACAAGTGTTTCCCAAATGGCTAAATTCAAGAATTTAAAGAACGAATTGCTTGACCATCCACCATATTCACCAGATTCGGGTCCCAGCGACTACTACCTGTTTCGAAACTTGAAGCAGTTCCTTCGTGGAAAGCGTTTTTTGAAGAAGCTATAGCAGCCGTAGAGGCATATTTTACAGGCCTTCCGGAATCGTACTTTAATGATGGGATAGATTTATTGGAGGAGCGCTGGACTAAGTGTATTGAACTGTTAGGAGATTATACTGAATAAAAAACCAAAATAACTGTGTTTTCATATTTAGGATAGAAATTTTTCAAGTAACATGTATTAACTAAATTTAAAGAATATCCCGTTAATTTGAATTTTTCTTATTCTTACCTCGTTATATCGAAAACAACTGTAATTCGTAAAAAATTGCTGGTCCCTTGCGATTACGAATTATCAGGATTCTACTGTTATTTCTCTGTTTGTAATTCTCTTCTGCTCGCATAAAATTTCCTCTTTCTTAATAAAATGTTTGTTGTTATGTTATAGGTGGACCTTATGCCACACTTGCCGGCCGTGATGCCTCTAGAAATTTTGCAACATTCAATGTAAATCCCAACGATAAAGAAGAATATGATGATTTGAGCGATTTAAGCGCCATGGAAATGGATTCTGTGCGCGAATGGGAAATGCAATTTAAAGGTAATTAAATCGTTAAAAGTAATAAAGCAGCATACCTTTAGTTAAAAAGAGAAAAACTCAATACTTTGTTTATTGCAGAAAAATATGATCTAGTTGGCAAATTGTTGCGTAAAGGCGAACAACCTACCAACTATGAAGATGAAGAGGAAGACAATGCTGCCGATGCTTCTGCAGCTGGAACTTCTACTACATCATCCGCTACTGCTACCGCTAATCCCAATGATCCATCAACAACAGATACTGCTGCTATTGATGATGAGGGTGTTCGAAAGCGTACGGCAGCGACTGCAGCTGTCGTCATCAACACTTCCACCGATGAAGAAGTGAAATAAATTTACTTTAATATTTCGTTTGTATAAGTTTTGTTTCGATTTGATTTAAATCCCTTTTTATACTCTTGGCAAAATTTAGTTTATTAAATTTTTGTTTCTACTTTCTAATAACAAACAAATATATATATATATATATATATATATATATATTATATATATATATATATGTGTGTGTAGTCGCAATTGTAATTTTCCCCTTCTGCAAATTCCAATATTTATACGTGTTCATTCACATGATTTAGTATTGTCATACACAAACTCCTACGCATATTCAATCACGCCAGAAACTTTAATATGTAATTGAAATTGAATTCATACTTATGTTCTGATTGTTAAAAAAAAAGAACTAGAACGAAATTAATGCATTGTGGCAAGCGTGGCAATGCATTGAAGTTCAAGCAGGTAGTGGAATGATTTGAATAAATCTTAGTTACCTATATTTTTTATATTTTGTCGTAAAGATTGCTTTCAAATTAAGTTTGCCATTAACTGGTTACAATTCAAACAAAAATGGTAATTTAATTGTTAATTTCGTAAATATGTGCAGTAAATCTATATAAAAAACAAAATGCATCTAATTATTGAAAGTACCAGGATAAAAAACAATAACAATACATTTATCGTACACTTTAGTCCTGACATAAGTTAAGAATCATTTTAAAATAATTACTTAATTTGTTGAATTGTATTCCGTTTTTAAACTTCATTTTGGATGTCGGTCATAGTTGTAATAATCCTTTATTTAGAATGATAATTGTATCCTATTGTACGCAAATATATGAATATACTTAAATCCACACTTTATATAAAAATATACATCATACATATGAAACATTCAGCGGAATAAAGAGTATTTTATTTATTAACCCTGCTGTTAGGTTAAGTCCATTTGGTCCAATTTGGTTTGTTTCCTTTGTACGGTAAGATATACTGACTTAATTTTTCAGCTCACGTGGTCTTTTTATAAAACAAGGCTATGTGCAAAAATTAAATTTTCTAACTTAGAAGAGGACTGAGAAAAATAAATAATTACGAATGGACCATTTGGTCCATAGTATATTTTCTTTGATTTTCTTTACATTTACTTTAAAAAAATAAGTATTTATTAGGTTGTTCGATACTATTTGTTATTGCATGAAGGGCAAAATGTTTTTCGTTTAGTTTTGCAAATAAATTTGCTGCAAATAGAGCATTTTATATCAGACTTAGACTTGCAGCAATTACAAATTTCACGCTTTCGAGCCCCTGAACTAGAAGTAGCATTAATTGGTGAGGCCACTGAAACTGCGCATGGTGTTCGTATTTCTTTCAATAACTGTGCTGAAAACTCTTGTTGAGGTAATCTAGTTCGTTTCATAATATGCGCCTTAGCCAAAAGAAAGTGCTAGTTGCCGCAAAAACTCTGGCCTCCTACGATTCCGATCAGCTGGAGCCCATGAGACATCGATTTCAGAAAATAGTATGTACGCATTCAAAGCGGAGCTATCAAGTATGTTTGCAAATACAATGTTTGGCCATCGATTTGTTTTGCGTTTTGTGGTGTAGGAGCCAATCATTTGATCAGCAGTATCAACGCCACCTAAAAGAGATGAAGCATAAGAAATTGTAGGCGAACAAATAAATAACTTGTATACTTTTTGTTGAATTGTACATAGAAACAATCTCTGGTTTTTTCTTCAATCCAGTCTCATCAACTGCAGCTGTCTTGTGCATTGTACTTATTAATATCGTTGCTTTGTTTTTGTGGCTAATGTATGATATTAATGTCGCAATGTCATTGAATGCAAATGTAGAGTTGTACAAAGGGAGTTTTTTGAGAGTCAGCTATTTCGGAGGAATGAATGTTTTATTTTTGCGTACTGTTCCCACATATGTAAGTTTTCTATCACGAAGTTTTTTTTACCAAAAAAAAGTTTTTGGAAAAAAAGTTGTCCCCTGTTATATTTTGCCCTTTCAAGCCTTCTGTCAAGTCCAATACAACGCGTTCTCCTTGGTTCCTTTCAGGCTTTCCTTTTCTAGGTTTACCAAGGTATGGTTGTATTTTCCATACGTAGCCTGACTTTGAGTCCACCGATAACCAAAACTTCAAACCATATTTTGCTGATTTTGATGGCATAAACTGTCGAAAAGAACATCAACCCCTGAATGCAACAAGTTGCTCATCAATGGTGACATTTTCGTGACAGTTGTAATATTTTGGAAGAAGTTCTTGCGAACGATCCCACAGTTCGCGAATAGGAGCAAATTTATCGCTACTGCGCATTTGTCGTCGCCTCGAAACATCATCGAAACGGAGCGCACTAGTAATCATATGGAATGTTGTTGAATTAAACGCAGTTTTGGAATTCAGATGTGGTTTATTCAGCGACTTAAAAGCGAGTGAGTGATATTACAAGATAAAGAAATAAAGAGATTAAATGCGTAGGGTTGCCAGAGTTCAATTTCCAACAAATGTATCTTCAGACATAAATTTCGCATCAAATAAACCATGAACATCTTCATTTTTTCCACTGTCATTGATAAATTTTATATTAGCCAGTTATTTTACTGATATACGAAAAGCAAGAATGTGCTTACCGACATACGCCTGCACAGCTATATATGCGCGCAATGCGTCTTCATCAATATCGCACCATTTGTCACCAAACTTGACCCTGCCGTACTTATTAGTTTTTTCAATTACAATTCTTTCTATTGGAGGCGGAAAAAATCAACAAAAACGCAGTCAGCATGTCATTGCATCTGGACACTGAAAATCAAGTTGGTCGTGCTCGAGTTGAGATAATGTTCTCAGCCGCAGTTCCAATAGGCTGAGGTAATGGACTGGCACTCCATACCAATTGGATTTTAGCAATAAACAAAGGATCAACAGAGCTGGCTGCAGCTAAGACGGGTTCCTGTTCGTTATCTGTTTCAGAAAAACTTGTTTCGTTATTTTCCGAAATATTATCAATATCCGAATCTGAAATGTCCGAGTCACTTTCTGCATTGAGCACTTCTCGTATCTCATATTCGTTCAAGTACGCCATTTCGTAAGTAAAACACGTTAGAACTATTGAAGGCAATACACAAACTGAACGATGCAGTGCAAATATTCGCGCTCCTTCACTACAAAAAGCAAAAAAGGGGAATCACATAATTGGTTTTTTACATTAACCAGAGATTGTCCAGTGATGCAAAATACAAAAAAGGGGAATCGCTCAACTAATTTTTACATTAGCTGTGTTGAGTAAAGAATAAATTAATAATATTTAGGAAGTATTGAACCAAAATAGATACGAAGAATAAGATTAAATTGTTTTTTTGTATGAAAATTGCAGTATGGACCAAATGGTCCCCTAACCTAACATTTGTAAGTTTTTTCTAACCTAACAGCAGGGTTAACAGTAAATGGGTAAGTAAAAAAAAAACTCACAAAAAGCGACACCCGTTTTATTACGAAAGACTGTCCCAGTCTTCAAACTATTAACTAATCTGGACCATCATCTAAACACATAGCATGTTGTGTATGCAGTATATTTATGGAGTAATTGAGATCAGGTACTCCCTAAAAATTATGCAATCATTGCAATCATCATCAGGGAAGCGAACTAATGCAAACTATATGTTGTGTTTTGTGTTTAATTATAATGACACAAACTTCAATAACTTACAACAATTAAATTCCTAATGTAAATTAGGGTTATGATACAAAAGAAATGTTCATAGAAAATAGAGAAAAACATTTATGAATACGTTTTTTAGAATCTCTAGTTTAGTATGAAAAGCTGATTATTGAATTTTATAGGAGACACAAAACCTTTCTAGCATATTTAAGTCAACAGTAAAAAGAAAAATATTTTCGATCTTAACTCGTCTTAAGCTATTATGCTTTTTGATCACAAAATTAAGTAGCAATACGAAATCACACTGAATGCGATGGCACCAATCTGATTGAAATGAACAATTCAATTTATTTATATGTTACTTAGCGTGTGCTTCTGGGCAACAGCGGACTTACTTAGCACTTTTACATATCAAAGTCTAATTACTAGTAAAAAGTAATTCATTTTGTAGCCAATGTATGATATTTAAATTTTTTTACTAAATCATAATCTATTTATTTGATAAAAATGGACTAAGCGCCTTTTCATTCTATGCTAGGGAAATATAGTTTCAATTTCGGGTGAGAGAGGAGCGGAGAGGTCAATATGGTATTTTCGTGAACACTCAAAATAAGGTTTTGTAACACGAATTGAACTTACTTACTTAGCTGGCCACTAAGTAAGTTAGTGGCACTATCGCGCGAATTCTTTAACCTTATGCTGAAGAACATAAATCGAGCAGCGAACATCGATACATCTGGCACTATTTTATACAAGAGTGCCATGCTGCTAGTATACACTGATGATATTGACAACATTGATACCAACGCGCGAGCAGTCAGTGCAGCATTCTCAATCTGGAAAGGGAGTCTTGGCGAGTGGGTCTTCCGGTGATCGAAGATAAAACCAACTACCTAGTGTCTTGGACAAAATGTTACTGTTGACAATTATACTTTTGAACTTGTCAAGGATTTCGTTTATTTAGGATCCAGCATTAATACCAACAATAATGTCAGCTTTGAGATCAAGCGGAGATTAACTTTTGCCAACAGGTGTTACTACGGGTTCAGTAGGCAATTGAGAAGCAGAGCTCTCTCTCGACCGACGAAAATAACGCTCTATAAGTCCCTCATTCTTCCCGTTCTAATATATGTAGATTATCAAGTTAGTGTTAGACCAACAGAATCCCTTTTGGGGTTCATACATATTATTTATTAAAGATTTATTTTCAATTATGTAGAGGCAATTTACTTACATATTTTTGAATTAAGTTTAAAGACTTAGAGCAAAGGGGTATAACACAAACATTTTCATAGCTAAATGTGCATTTTCATAGCTAAATTTGTTTCCTGTTAAGTACCTCAAATTCACATGCCACCGTTGGAGAAATAGTAAACCAGATTGGAAATCCATTTAAAATTACAGATCGAATGCTAATTTTGTAAATTAAGAGCTTTGTTTTCGTACAGAGATGTTTGCTTCTTAAAAGCCTAGAAAACATAACTCAAACATTATTTACCTTTTCTTGAAAGTTTTTTACTTTCCGGAACAACACTCCTATAGAATTTCTGAACTTCAAAAGCATTTTCCGAAGTACATTTGGAATAATCAGAAATTAATTTGCAATTTTCTGCAGTCCATTTGGGTATTTTAAAGTATATTGAATATATTTTGAAATCAATTTTAATTATCTAAATCGAATTGAACTATTCCAAAGTCCAAATGAAATCTATTTTAGATATTCTAAAGGGTGATTTTTATAAGAGTTTAGTTTTTGAAAATGAGAAAAACAGAGAAATTTTACAAAAATGAATGAAATTTGTATTTGGATCGATAAATCAATTCCTGCCATTCACTTTTTAAAGATAATTTCACTTAAATGTTGCCTGAAGGTCCAATTTTGGCACATTTTTCACACATTTCAACCGGAATCTCACAAATGACTCTTCCAAAGTTCAATGTTGGCTTCCAAAGCAGTAATCGTGTTTGGCTGGTCCCTATAGACAATAAGTCTCTTGCTCCACAATAGCTCCACAAAAAATAGTATAACGGGGTCAAATCACACGATCTTGGTGGCCAATTGTCTACACCAAAACGTGAGATTAACTGCTCACCAAGTTCGCCTTTCAATTGATGTTTGGTTTCGCGTGCAGTGTGGCATCTGGCATCGTTCTGTTGGAAACACATTGGCCGAGTCCAATTCTAGCATTTTCGGCAAAAATTCTGCTATCATCGAATGGTACCTTTTTCCATTGACCTTAACGTTGCGGCCTTCATCGTCTTTGAAGAAGTACGGCCCAATGATGCCGCCTGCCTATAAACCGCACCAAAAATTTTTCAGGATGCATTAGTAGCTGCATCTGGCTGGTCTTCACTCCAAATACGGCAATTCTGCTTATTCACGTATCCATTGCGCCAAAAATTAGCCTCGTCGCTAAATGGACGTAGCTTGCGAAACACTTTTTTCACAGCGCATGAATTTTGATAATAAATTTAAATAATTTGCAAACATTGTCTATTCATTATGAAATGGCAAACCAAACTGAGCATAAATCAAGTGACAGCTATCAAAAAAAACCAACTCCGAAAAAAGTATTGTCAGATTAAAAACCACACTTCTAGAAAAAACACCCTTTACAATGATTTTGGATTTTTCTGATTTAAAATTAAATAGAATATTCCTACCTTACGAATGAAAATCATTTTTAATCTCGTCGGTCACT
Source organism: Palloptera scutellata (assembly GCA_958295655.1). Classification (NCBI taxonomy): domain Eukaryota; kingdom Metazoa; phylum Arthropoda; class Insecta; order Diptera; family Pallopteridae; genus Palloptera; species Palloptera scutellata. The sequence continues at coordinate 149,616,312 of OY282449.1, read as the reverse complement.
AGTACGTCTTGGCATACTTAAAGTACTTTTTATTTGCACTTCGTAGATATTAAAACTAATATATAAACTATATATGTAAACGTATATTTATATGTAAAGGGTGTTTTTTTTAGAAGTGTGGTTTTCAATCTGGCAATACTTTTTTCGGAGTTGGTCTTTTTGACAGGTGTCACTTGATTTATGCTCAGTTTAGTTTGCCATTTCATAATGAATAGACTTACTCCTAAACAACGTTTGCAGATCGCGCAAATTTATTATCAAAACGAGATGGCCTCCGATCCCGATTTTCACAAGAAAATTTTGTTCAGTGATGAAGCTTACTTTTGATTGAATGGGTACGTTAATAAGCAAAATTGTCGTATTTACAGTGATTATAATCCACAAGCCATTGTTGAGACGCCGTTACATCCTCAAAAGGCACTGTTTGGTGTGCTCTATGAGCAGAGTCAATCATTGGTCCATATTTCTTCAAAGATGAATGTTCATAATGTTACAGTCAATGGGGAACGCTATAGAGCCATGATTAATGACTTTTTCGTGCCTGAATTGGAGGATGTTGATGTGGACGACCTTTGGTTCCAACAAGACGGCGCTACATGCCATACAGCCAACGAAACAATTAATTTGTTGACGGAAACTTTTGGTGAGCGCATTATCTCGCGTCGTGGCTTGTGGCGTGGCCTCCAAGATCTTGCGATTTAACACCGCTGGACTACTTTTTGTGGGGTTATGTGAAGTCGCCTTGGAAGAGAATATTCGGCGCGTTATTACTGACATACGGCCCTAATTGCTGCAAAAAGTGGTCGATTATTATGCCTCTCGGCTGGAATTTATCGAACCAGCCGCGGCGGCCAGTTGCCCGAAGTCGTTTTTAAAATATAATGGCAAATCCTTATCTTTATAGTAAAACTGAATTCTTGGCCATAACATTAAATTATATGCGTTTTATTTCTTCTTGAACACCACACTTATAAAAAAAAACACCCTGTATATATTACCGTGAATTGGTTTTATTTCCATAAAAACCAAGCAAATATAAATGTAAAGCTGTGTAAGTGTTGCTAATAAGCACTTTTGTTTGTTTTTTAACACTAAACGCAACTATTTTGCTACTAAAAATTAATTATTGCAAATAATTTTATTTTGATCGCGTGATTTCAAATCGAGAACCAAATCATTTGGTGACCGCCACGGTAAAATTTTACTCACTCGCTCTATCTCTTAATTTTTCGTTTTATATTGAAGCAACAACAACTCGGGCCAATGATGTGACCGTCTGCATAAAAAGGTAGTAATGGAAAAGTAATACATCCTGTCCTTGCTTTATTTCAATGCCTAGATCGTGCGATTTTTATTTTTATATATTATATAGCTACATTTTTAATGAGGGAAAAATCATTTATGAGTGGTGTTTAATTCTATTCTTTACACAAATTATTCTAAATTTGCTTTTATTCTGCAGTGGTATAAAATACCGTTAAAATACAGGTAATAAAGCAAACTTGTGCGCACAAATCTGACTTACCTCTTTGACGTTTGTCAAATTGTCCAAATTTAGTTGTCATTTTTGACATTTCTTCGTTCGTCGTTTCGTTTTGGCAGTGGAAGTTATATAAAACGGTTTGTGAATTTTTTATATTTGTGATTTTGCGCTTTATATTTTTCACTTAAAACGGCGCAGTTGAAATTTTTGTTAGAAACACAATCCATTGCGTAATTTTCTTACTGAAATCCTGAATAATTTCCGTGTATTTCAGCAACAATGCTGCGCTCAGCTGCTGCACTGGTAAACAAAACACCCAAACTTCTGTTGGGCACATCGCCTGCTAGCAGTGTCTATGCTGGCGCTTTTGGTCCAGCGTTGAACACTTTCCTACAGCATCGCGAGCAACAAACGATGCCTGTGGTTGATCCACAGAATCCATTGCCCAAGAAAGGCTACACACCCTTTGGCACGAAGCAGCCCAATATGGTAGAATGGTCGGTGGCGCGTCTTGACGATTTACTTAATTGGGGCCGAAAAGGTTCCATTTGGCCATTGACTTTCGGTTTGGCCTGCTGCGCTGTCGAGATGATGCACATCGCTGCGCCACGTTACGACATGGATCGTTTTGGTGTTGTCTTTCGTGCTTCGCCACGTCAAGCCGATGTTATAATTGTCGCTGGTACTCTCACCAATAAAATGGCTCCAGCGCTGCGTAAGGTTTACGATCAGATGCCCGAGCCACGTTGGGTTATCTCCATGGGTAGTTGCGCCAACGGCGGAGGCTATTATCACTATTCATATTCAGTGGTGCGGGGATGTGATCGTATCATCCCTGTTGATATTTATGTACCGGGATGTCCACCAACCGCAGAAGCACTCTTGTACGGAGTACTGCAATTGCAGAAGAAGGTCAAACGCATGAAGACACTGCAGATGTGGTACAGAAAATAAATAACTTTCTGTATCGTTGCGAAATCTAGTTAAACGATTAATAGAGTAATATTAAACAGATAGGCATGATAAAGGACGACGTTGTTCCGCCCTCTAGCCGGTGACTAATTGTAAAATTGTTCAAAGAATTAAAACTAAAAAAAAAATTTAATTCTTAAGATACGTTAAAATAAAATCAAGTTACAACAACATTGATCTCTCTATAGAATCTTTTGCAAAATATTTTTATTACATTTATGTTGTAATCTAATTTGATTTGAATTTCAAATCGGCCACCAGCGCAACATGATCAGAGGGAAATACCACTGATGGAATTGCAGTGTGAGCGTTGAGCTCTTCATCTGTAGGCAACGGTATCACCTTAAATATAGAAAATGTTAATGTTTCGAACAATACAAATCTCATATGCTGTCTTTACCTGAGTCACTTGCAGTCGATCATTTTGATAGAAAATATAATCAAGACATGCGGCAAAAGCATGTGTGAAATTTGTATACATTGGAGTACCACACGCCGAATCAATACTAAAAGGTTGTGATAGAGAAACATTCTTAACAGCTTGCTCCTTATCTGAAATGAAGTATTTAGAAGTTTTATTAATTGACGCTGTTATAAAGTACAAACTGTGATATTTAGTATTTCATCAATCAGTTTTTTATGGGATGCAACTATTGTAAATCAAACATACTGCTACACCAATCGATAAAATCATTGTCTACGAATCGCTCCGTCATTAGTCTATAAATGCCACATTCTGGAACACTGTTAAAGTCGCCGCAAAATATTATAGCAAGCTTTTTATCATCACTCAATTTCAATTCTTCTAAGGTTTTCTTGTAGATGTGTTCAACATATAACATTGAAAATCCGGCCTGCAGTAAACGAATGTGATCGGCATCCGGATGAAAGTATAAATGCGTATTAGCTACCAGTAAATAACGTTCACTTTCTCTGCATTTCAGCACTGTCAACTGAAAATTACATATAATTGCTGTAAAAGCCATTCATACGTATTCAAATGACTACTTACTTGCAGCGTGGTAGAACGATCGCAAATTCGTTCTATCAATAGCTCATTGTTAGCAATTTTATTCCAAAGTACTGCAAATTCCGGTAACGTACGTATATTCTTACCAATATTAAGCTCATACGTACGCATCAGCTCATAACGCTCCGAGCGATAAAATATGGCCACACCTTCGCCACAAGTGCCCTTCTGCGTTATTAATCCTTTATAACCACCTGTGTACTCCGTCCCTTCTAGAACTGGTTTCAAATCTAGGTCGAATATTTTCATATCCACTTCTTGCAGGCATACAATATCTGCATTATACCCAATGATTTCTTTTATAAATAACTGCTTACGGTATTCGATTTTCAATGCGTACGGCGGGCAATAGGGGAAGAGGTGAGTGCGCGTATAGTCGCTATCAGTATAAAGATCGGCAAGTATATTATACGACACAAGCCGCATTTCATTGCCGCCTAAACGCTCTTTAGTAAAAATGTGTCGTGTTTCGAAGGGACATGGTCCGGGACCAGCTTGTACCCCATTTTTGGTAACATTCTCGACAACTGGACCCAGTTGGCCATCAGCGTTGCCAGGTGTCAGCACGAATTTAAGATAGTAACCCACATCATCGTTGGTGGTATTGTAAAGAAACCCATTACCACAATGTTCCCAAACTGCCGATTTCTGTATATCACCATTTGCTGGCTTTAATGGAATGAACATTTATATAGCAAGTTTTACGAAATAAAATTCAATTAGAAATCCTTACCATTTTCGCCCGAAACCACTGCCCTCTACTATGATGTCTATCGGCGAATTGGGTTTCTACTTTATTTGGGTAGACGATGAAGCCAGCCAAAATAGAAGTCGGCAAGACTAGATTAACTACCCATGGTTGATTAACTACTATGTCAAAAGTGCGATCTAGAACTCGCATCTGTAGTTGGTCTGCTGCACCCGTATCCGCCCCAAGCATTTCCGCAAATGTTACATCAGTTATATTACATCCCGAACGCATAATTTCCACAAGAATCTTAAAAAATTCAAAATCACGAATTATTTTTAAAACAAAATCGTTCTCGTTTTACTCACCTCGGTTACCGGCTGCGACACAACTGCTACCGGCTCTTGCACCTGTGCAGGAGTCTTTTTCTTACCCTTCTTTGCACGCTTCTTCAACTCCTTTTCAATATTGTTGCGTATTCGCGCGAGTGCATCATCAACTTTTTCATTCATATTACGACAAAAATTAAAATCTCTATCCACTTTCAGCTGTTCGTTCGCATAACGAAAACTAATATGCAGCTCCTGACTTTCGGCATTGTTTCGAAGGTACACCTTGTCCATATCGTATTTCGTGCAATGAGCGTGAGCAGCACTCCTTTTCGTTTCGAGGAATTGCACAAATCTCGTCCCCGCTGATGTGGCAGACTTTAATCGAAATGATGGATTGAGCCGCCGTAGCAAAATACACATAGGAAACATATCGTGAGTAAAAAAAAAGAATCACCATCAGCTGTTTACATTGGATGCCGCATTGTTGCATTTGGTAAAAATAAAAGGTACGTGTGCGGTGAAGAGTTTTTTCAAATTTAAAATGTCCTTTCTTCTTGAAGTGTCCGGCACTAAAAGTCTCTTCATTTCAGTTACGGTAGATTTCCAAATTTGATTAAAGGTACCCAGAAACGGGGTTTTTGCATTTCTGAATCTAATTACTCAAAAACTTGACATGATGGAAACTTTTCACGTTCAGATTCGTATTGAGACATCTGTGGTCATAAGGAATAACAGCTAAAGTCGACTTAGGAAATATTAAAATTTATTGCATAGTTTTCATTATAAATCCCAAAATATTGAGAGCTCTTGAGACTTTTTTCCAACTTAGCAATTCTCATAGTGTTTATTAATTAAACTTCAATAATTGTTGAAGAACTTTCAATATTTTGGGATTTAGTTTTTGTGTTTCGACTTAATTCGATTTTAGTTTTTTAGTTGTTATTCCTTGCGGCCACAGATATAATTATATAATTATAATTACAGCGTATCGGCGTAACAGCGTACGGCCTATAAAATATAAATATTTGTACTTTACTTACTTTTAATGGCACAACAGTCCATGGAGAGCGTAGGCCGAACTTTTCGCATCCATTCATGTCCATGCGTGTTATATTTGTACATGACTGGAAGTGACCTACAGTTTAATGCCGAATCCGAACGGCGAAGTGAAAAGCTTTTCATAGCAATTTTTACTCTTGTAGGTTTGCCATTGCCTGCCAAGAGGTGGTGACGTGTAGAAAAATTATTTTTTCTACTTTTTGATTTTGCCTGTGCCGAGATTCGAACCCCGGACACTCTGCGTAGCAGTCCAACGCATTACCACTACGCCACAGAGACGTAAATACGTCGAGATTAAATTGTACGAGTTCTTATTTGACAGCGTGTTTACGTCGATACGCTGCAATTCTGTTTATACTTTAAGGCCGTGGTTAAGTATATTGAAAATTGTGCTCGGCGAACACAATGAAATTGTTGTTGCACCGAACACGATATCGTACAACGAGGACAAAATAATATAAAAAACAAAATCCGACAGAAAAAGATATTTTTGTGAAGCAATATTATTCCCCTCTTGATTAACAGTTAATGTTATTCGGGACCTTATCCAATAATTATTAATTACATAGAATTCACTGTCGTCTAGCTTTCATTCGTTGAATTGGTACTAAATTTAGATGATCCACGCTTCCATTCATATAAAATCTTTAACATGCAACGCATCCTTAAACTTGCATAAGTTACTCCTTGGTTTAAAGATCCAAGTTGAAGGTTAGTGTCCTCAAATTATATTTACATTGTCTCGTCTAAGAGATAATAATTGACTATACTGACTTGCTTTAGTTATATTAATAATTTGTCGTTTGTTAGAGGTGGAGACTAGTATCTGGAAACTGTCAAATGTGAGCGTAAAATTAGCAAAACGATTATATTTTTTAAGAAATTTTTTTCAGATTTCTCTTTTATGTTCATTATTGATTCATACCAAAATAATCAAATTGGCGGTTGTTTTTAAGCTTTAATCAAATTTAAAGCAGGCATTGAAATTCTTATTACTCAAAAAAAAAATTCACCGATGTAAAACAAAAGTATTATAGAATTTCTTAAAATTCAACTAAATATTTCAATATCTTCCAATTGACAGATGACTAATTTGTGTTGAGTACCTACAGCAAAACAGCTATTAATTTTTCAATAAAACATTTGTGTACCAGCACGAGTTAGTATTTTAAATTTTCGCTATTGGTAACATGCCGGTATAACGTTACCAATATAGCGTTACTCCGTTATCGTTACCGATTTTCGTTTCGGTTTCAATCCCTGATTTAAAGCACTTTAAATGCAATAATATATTAAAATTCTAAGATAGTTAGTTAAAAAATTTGAAAAGCATGTACTTTATGTGGTACAACCGGCGGCTAGAGCTTTACCTCTACCTTTAATATTGTTTCTCTGCTTAAGAATCGATCACTGAAAGTAACTTGCTCCATTAGAATTGATAAACGAATTTGATTGATTTGATTCTTCCCGTGTGACAATGGGAGATTATCATTCTGTGACGGCAGTCTGGCACCCATTTACTAGGCCACAGAGGTGGAAATTGTACCATCTAAGAAACATTAAGTAGAAAATGCCCTGGCAAATTATTGTACTTTGCCGTCAAGGTTCCTTCTGTTTCATTTGGCTCAAATAAATTTAACATTTCAACATGAATGTATAATTTTTTTTTTAGTTTTTATTTATTTATTTAATTATTCAATTATTTGTATTATTACAACATACTGTATTCAACTGCATCTAACCACTTACAAATTTATTTATCTTTTAATTAATTTATTTTTTTTTAGGAAATATTCTCCTCCTAAAAACAAAAGATGACAAAATATAATTTAAATATTGTTGTTGTTCTTGTTTCATATGTTGTTTTTTGGTTTTGTTCTTTTGTTCCTCAAATAGTTTTAAAAATTTTTCTTTAGGATTTTTTTTTTTTTTTTTGGTTTTGGTTTCATTTTCATTATTATTAAAATATGCATTTAAATTTTAAGCTTAATTCAGAGTGGAAAAATGTAACTATTATTACACATTATTGTTGTTCTTTTCTGTTATATTTTCCTTTTTGTAATCATAAATAAAAAATAAAAAACTATTTGTTTGAGAAAAGTTCTTGTAGATTTTTTTTGAAAATAGTTGCAGAAAATGATATGAAGAATGATCGATTTCACTGAAATAGCGGTGATAGTTTGTAGTTGCAGTTCTTTCAGCTTCTCCTCCATTTGTAGTTTTTGTTTGGTAGTAAATAATTAAATAAGAAGAACTATTTTGCTTTTGTTGTTGATTTACTCTTTGTTCCGTTTGTTAGACGTGGAGAGCGCACATTAGACAAAAAGTTGATCGTAAGAGTCGCGCGCGCTTCGACTGCCTTTGCAGATCCACAGAAAGCGAGTGGAACGCGCCTCTTACTGCAAAATGCAGTTACAAAATTTGATAAATTTGTGCTAAACTATAAAATATTTTTTTCTTTTTTAATAAATTGGTGGAGCGTATTTGTTTGTATGCATGTGTATGTTATGTATGTGTGTCTGCTCTGTGTATGTGTGTGTGTGTGTGTGTGTGTGTGTGCCCGCATTTGTTGCTTTAAATATTTTTAAATAATTAACTTTAAATAAAGCTTAAGTGCTTTTTTCGCTTACTTTTCTGTATTTGTTTTATTTTCTGTGTTTACCAAATTATTTAAGTCATTTTTTAAGTTCATTAAGTTCAGCATTTTTAATTTTTCTCTTTTTTTGTGGTATTATTATATTTTCATTTCTTTAGTATTATATAAATAGAAAAATTTAGAAATTAATTTCATTTATTTTATTAACACTGCAATTGATTTTTACATTTGCATGAGTGCGGTTGAGTAAGTTTTTTTTTATTTTGTTGGATTTTTAATTACAAAAATGATTTTCTTTTTTATTCAGTTACCTAGATTTTGAATACATTTTACATTTATATATTTTTAGAGCATATGTTTGCATACTTCTTCTTTGTTTGTTTATTACTGAAAATCTATTTAGTTCTTAATTTTAAATTTATTTTAATATTATTTGAATGCTCTTTTTCTGGTTTTTTGTGATGTGATTCTTTTGTTTTATCTTATCTGCTCGTGGATTTGTGGTCCATTTTAATTACTTTTTAATCATGAATAATTGTTTACTTTTTATAAAATTAAACATAAAAATATTGCACCTAAATATTTATACACATCACCAGCACACAAGCAAACTGGAAAAACTCTTTTTCATTTCAATATTCAATTAAAAACCAAAAAGGGCCTCGCTTAAAACATGGAGAAACCAAAGTACTTTCAGCGCCGTAAGTAATAACAGCGCCCTCCCGCACTCCTTTGGTCTTACACAATGTTGTCTCTCATGAACATCATTTTTGGGCAGTAATGTAACCCTCCCGAAATCAAGTGAAAGAATGAAACAAATCTCACCCCAAATGTAAAGCAATGAAAAAAGATTTTCTTTGTTTTTTTTTTTGTTTGTTTGTTTACACTAACTAAGCAAATGTATTTTTATTTAATTTTTACTCTTTAATTATAATTACAGATTTAAATATGAGTTGAGATGTTTTTGTTTTTTTTTTTTTGTTTTTAGTTATACTTTCTTGATTTATTTTATTTTTAATGTATGCATGTTTTAGATTAAATGTTTTAATTTCTCATGTGTTTTATTGTTTTATTGTGTTCTTACTAATTGTTATTACTGGTTTTTGTTTTGTTGCTGCTGCTTTATATTTCCATTTCGAATTAAATATTGAATTAGGTTTGTATATTTTGTTGTATTGTGTTAGGAGAATTATAGATATGGTACACAAAAGATGGAAAAAAGGAAATGTTGAACAAAATATTAGTAAATTCTGATTTGCTTTAACTATATTCCAATTCACCATAAACTACAATCAGGTTAGAAAATATAACATGAACATCTAGAGAAAAACAAAAAAAAAAATAATGTTATACAAATACAAATAAAAACGAATCAAAAAACACTAACAATAATATTTATAATAATAAATACGTACTCGTATGCATCGTTTATAGGCGTATGCGTAAATCAATTTTATATATTTTATTATATGTATAATGCAAAACCAGACTAAATGCAAATAATTGAAAATTTGAAATTAATTAGCAAAAGTGTATGAAAAATGTTGAAATTGTCTGTGTGTGTTTGTTTGTGTAAATATAATTCAATTATTTTCAAATCTGCGATTTAAAGCTCAATTTAAATACATTAATAATATATAAAATATAGGTACTATATGTATGTAATTTTAAGTATAACACATAAACGTAAAATTATATAGAAAATATTCAAATAATAAAAAATAGCAATCATTTATTTATTTTTACACCACCATCAGAAAGTTTAAACACCCTTTGATAAATTCATTTACAATAGATTTCTTGATATCACAAATCAATTTTAGGAATCATATTTTATGGTTTTAACATAGAATGCAAATTTTGCTCATGATTTATAAGAGACTTAGAAAGATTTAATATTTTTATTTTAAGCATGCCAACACGAACTACCCACAATTTCACCTCACTCTTACTTTGCAATTTAGGGATTGTGTATTTTAATATCTTCAGAGATATTCTAGAATGTGATTGGAAAATTCAATACACCTATATAATGTAAATTATTGAGCTATGGGCAATTATTTTGTTAAATTGTAACGAAAACTAAAAAATATCACTCTAAGTAAATGTTTTCAGAAAAAGCGGAAAATCCCAAACTTGCACAAGACCAAAATATATGCATACATGATGTTCTTCCAATCGTGAAATAGTGGCTCTAAGTAATTAAGAACAATGTTGCTTTCGGAAGTGGACGCCATCAATTTATACAAAAAAAACAGATGGTAAATGCTGCAATTGGGTATGTGTTGCATGAACAGTTACCCGCGGAGACTTCAGGTAAGATGGCGTTGATACATTAGTGATAACCGGTGATGTGATGAAACAAGAACAGAAAAAGGACGACAAATGTATGCCTTCTTTGAGCTTCGGAGTAATTGGCTACGGTTTCATTTTCTGATACAATAATAACGATCCAAAATATTTTTTTTTTTTTTTAATTTTTTAGAGCTAAATGAAATTGAATGGAGTTGCTGTTGTGGCTAAAATAGAAAAACTTGTTTTGTTTTCGATCGTTTAAAGTAGGTACATTATATCATTTTAAAAATTGTAATTCTATGTTAGAGACAAAAAAGAAATTGCGTTCAATAAATTAAATCTCAATAGAGACATATACAAACAAAATCGGATTTTTCAAAGTGAGTTTAAACTTACACAGTAGTGTAGACATATATATATATATATACATATATATATATAAATATCATATACATATATTTACATACATATACATATGTGGGTAAATTAGTATAATGTATATGTATGTATATATAAAGATTCAATTACAAACATATCGAAATATGTCTGTGTGTGCGCGATTTTGTATGCGTAAATGTAGAAAAGCAAAGTGATTAGTATTGTATAGTGTTGTTTTTGTTGCGTTTTTGAAACAAACAAATAAAGAAACATTCAATGGAAACATATGTATATTAAGATTTAGATCACAAAATAATTTAAATTAAATACAAAGAATATTAAAAAATGATAAATAATGGTAATTTACAAAATACATTTTAGAAGAAAATGAGCGAATGTTTAATTGTTTTTTTTTTTTTTGCCACGTTCAGTGTAGAAAGTTTTCCTTTTGTTTTATTTGTTTCTTGATTGTTGCACTTAATATTAGCTAAATTGTGTTTATCTGTTACTATTACAAATTTTTAGTTGATTTCAAGCCTGTTGTTGCTATTAACACAAATGCCATTGCAATGCTCGTATATACATATACTATTTATATACTCATCGTAATAATAAACATTTACAAATCACAGCAAGCTTAAAATAAGCTAAAAATTTGTCGTATCCAACACAGCAACAACAACAACAGTACTTCACACTTCATCCTCACATCCATACTCACTGACTTAAAGTCACTGCAAATGTTTGGATGCCAGTTGGTTTTTTCTTTATTGTTGTAGTTGTTGCCGTTGCTGTTAATGGTTGTTGTTTCATTTCTATTGTATTTGATTTATTCTAACCATCATTTTCATTAATTTATTTATGTATGTATGCATGTTTATATATGTATGTATGTGTGCTTGTTCTTATATACTTCTTTTTTATCTTATTTAGTTTATAATATATATTTATAAATTAATTTTGTTTTACGTTTAAGATAAATTTTGTTTGTTGTTGTTGTTTTTCTTGCATAGCTTATATGGCCATATATAAAATTTTTTGCGTTTTTGGATTTTTTCTTTCTTGTTTGTTTGTTTGTAAATATCTAAATTAGAGACTTAAAAGTAATAAGAAAAATGTTTTTGTTATAAGTGTGTATTGGTTTCCTTATTACTCATTTTAGATTTTAAATTTCTTGCTGTGGTTTTGTAAATGCTTTTTCAACTTTTCAGTGTTTTCTAGTTCTGCTTATTCTCCTTCCGTTTATTATTTATTCTCTCATTTTTTGTTTCAATTTGCGTAGCTATCGCGACTTCCATTGGGGTTTTGGTTTTCATTTATTTTTGTTTTTTTTTTGTTTTATCAATTTACTTTACTTTAAACTTATATACTTGTATGTGTATATGTATTATATAAATAATTTGTTTAATGTAAGCTTGTATATAAATTGTTTGTGTGTTTGTGTGTATTGTGTTTTTAATTCTAAATTACTGCCGCATGGAGCAGAAGAATGGTTTGTTGGTGGAATTGGTATCTGGGAATAGGAGTACACATGTTCACAATAGTCCACGACATCCGCCTCCACATATGCCCGCATCCACACATACACCATCTCATCTGCCACCTTGGTCGCAGCTTTCGTCCGCGTCGCCGCCTTCGTCGTCGCCGCCGCCTCAGTTGCTGCTTCTTCTTAATTCCACACACGCAAGAATGAATCCCATGAACCCGTTGCCACGGCCATTCCGTTCTCGGTCACACCCAGACATGACACGCGATTATCGTGCCCGGCCAATATACCTGAACGTTCGGCCTTCATCGTATCCCAAACGTTGCAATTGAAATCATCGTATCCGGCGAGTAGTAGGCGGCCGCTCTTTGAGAACGCCACCGATGTGATGCCGCAGATAATGTTGTCGTGCGAGTACATGGCCAATTCTTGGTCTGCGCGTATATCAAAGAGGCGACATGTGGCATCATCAGAACCTGTGGCGAATGCCTGTCCGTTGGGGAAGAAGGTTACCGCATTTATGTCCGATTCATGGCCGGGGAAAGTTTGTTTGCATACACCTTCGCGTATGTCCCATAATTTTGCAGAGGCATCGCAGGCTCCCGAAACGAAGGTTTTGCATTGCGGCGCTAACGAAAGCGCCATCACATCGCCGGTATGCCCCAAAAATGAGGTCACCTGTTGTCCAGTCTCAATGTCCCACAAACCGCACGACATATCGCCGGAACTAGTGACGATCTGATTGTCGTCGAGGAAACGGCAACACGACAGATAGCCGCCGTGGCCGGGCAGCTCGCGCGATACTCGAACATTACCTTCGCGCGTCTTTAAGTTATAGATTGAACACATATTGTCAAGGCCGCCGCAAGCGACAAAGCTTCCCGAAGGCGCATACGCGCAGGTCATCACCCATGATGAGCGCAGCGGTATGGCGTGCACCTTATTGGTAGTGTGCGAATCCCACACGATCAGTTTGCCGTCCTGCGAAGCCGACACCAAATTGCGTGAATCATTGCCCCAGTGCATAGCGTAGATTTTGGCCAAGTGCCCGCGTAGTGTGCGACGCGTGCGCATCTGTATGCGACCGATGGGTTCCAGAGAGGCGGCAGCCTGCACTAGACTTGTATCGCAGGCGGCCTTGCGGGCATCACGTATAGCATTCTTCAAGGATTCGGCTTCTTGCCTCAGACTATCGAGTTCGTTCATCGTAGTGCGACGGTGTTACTTTTGCTGTTCTTCTTGTTTGCAATTACTACTTCTGCTGCTGTGTCTGCGTTTGTTGCTGTAAGTGGTGGTTGTGCTGGTGACGGTGGAGGAGGGGTGAGATGAGGGTGCGGTTCCTATATTCGTTATTTATGCCTCTGATTGGGCAGCAGTGTGCGTTGTAATAATTCTGCTACTCCTTTCCGCAGAGCCTATTGGGGTTACTAACAGCAACTTCTGGTGCTACTGAATTTTTCCTTTGTGAATTTTATGCTTTGTGACCGTCGATGCTACTGCTGCTGATCCGCCTCCTTCTCGTTGCTACTGCTACTGTTTTTCCTACGCTCGGTGTGTATATGTACACTTTTACTTCTTCCAATTTTTTCAATTCCGTTTCGTGTGCAATTTTTCCTGTTTGTCGGTCGGTGAATAATTTCCACTATTAAGTTTCTAGTTTTAATTATTTTGTGCGGCGTATGATTTGTGCTATTCGTTTTTTAATTTTTTTCCAGAAACTTCAACTGAATTGTCCTTTTTGGTGCAACAATAAAATAAATTTACAAATTTTCCATCCGCTTTATCTTCCACCACAGCAGGAAAATTTTTCGCTGTCTTCGTTTTCCTCTACTTTGCTTTTTTGGTACACCAAAATTGCTTGCAATTTGCACCACCAATGGGGATACTTAATGGAAAAATGACGAACGAGACAAAACGAATGAAGGAGCGAGCAATTTAAACGAACATCATATTCAACGAAAGAATCCGCGAAGAGCACACACATATATGTAGAGTTATCGCAGTCACACCGACATAGTTGTGCGTATATACGAAGTAATCATGCAAAAGAGAGGGAAAGATAGAAAGAAAAATCAATTTTAGATATTTTTCTCATCAGCGAAGCGCTGCTGCTCTTCCACTAGGAGCATATTTCCTCTTGTTCTATTTCTTTAATCACTATATGGAATATATTTTTTGGTACAAATTTTATCAAATTCGCTTACGCTTTTCTCAAAATTTCGCACCACACACACGTCTTGTGGTTTTGCAAATCGTTCTTCACAATTTTGACACTTCGTGCTTTGTTTGCTTTTGTATTGCATAAATTTTTTTGCACTAAATCATCACAATACTTATTTTTTCTTGTGAATTGCAATAAACTACACTTTCAACACGAAACACGAATTCTGTGAATCTGAAGACTATCTGGAAGCGAGAGAGCAAGTCGACAGTGAGAGTAACTTTTTCCAACCCTAATTATTTGACAGTTCGGCCAACACCTATAGTGACATGGTTGCGTTTTTATGTACCATACGACTATTTACTATTAAATATGTTGATAGAGTACAGTCGATAGAAATGTATTTGTGAAAATACTATTACTGAGTGCAATCGGCGAGAAAAAACCATACGTTTTTTAACGAAGTTTGCGTCATAACTTAACGATGCTGCTTTATTATTAATTAAATTAAATACCGAACCAGCTTTAGACTTTTGCACCTGAGGTTAGTCTTGGCAAACAATGAGAAAACCACCAAGTGATAACATATTGCCAATTGTAGTATCACAATCTGCCATTCTGGCTTAAGTCGGTCTCTAGACAGCCACAAGAAACAAAAACATTAAAAACAAATTTGATCTCACCAACAACAGTTCCACCTCTAACCTTCCTGCTATCTCCAAACTTTAGAAACATATTCTTATTGATAAACTGTCTTCAGTTTTTAGGCTAATTATATCCCCATTTCAGCAAAGGTTTGTTCCGGGACGCTCAACTGTAACAAATTAAGTGATATTTTCAAATGGTTCGTAAGTAGATACCATTTCCACGGATACTTCTAAAGCGTTTGATAAGATATCACATGATACGGGTATCTTATTGGCCGATTTCAAGGACATATATACATATATACAAGAACTGATTGTATACTTTCTATATAAGATCCAGTTTATTATACGGATCTGTTATTTGGAACCCTCGTCAGGCCATTCATATAAACCGTCTTAAGCGTGTGCGGAAGATATCTATAAAGTTTGCCCTAAGACCTCTTAGATTTGATATGCATATTCCCTCATATATGCTCATTGCTTGCATTTTTACTATTTCTTTCTTATTTTTAGTACTATTTTACATGTATATAAATACCCAGCTTAAGTATATTCTTTTCTATTCTGTAAGATTGTTATAACTTCCATTCAATTAAAATAAAAAGTGCACAAAAACGAACATATCTTTGATCTTTTCACTCTACCTTCAAATCGTTAACTAATAATCCGGGTTACTGTTGGGGAACTAAAGTGGAAAATTTCCCATTTTTTAGCTTTTTATCCCCATGCCCCTTTTCCTTAATTTAAAATAAAAGAGGGATGGCATTTGAAAGTTACGAGGGTAGATCAATAAGTGCCCATGTTAGGAATGAAGCGTGGAGTTTTTCACAAATTTTTTTTCCTATTTTTCAAAGTAATCTCCTTTTAGTACACTTTTCCCAACGTTTCTGCCATTTCTTTAACCCCTCCAAAAATTACGATTTGTCAAACTCTTCCAAATACGCTTCTGTCTCGACGATAACCTCCTCGTTTGAGCTGAATTTTTTCCCCCGAGCCACGTTTTCATGTTGGGGAACAGAAAGAGCCAAGTCGGGCGAGTACGGTGGGTGCGGCAGCAATTCGTAGTTCAATTCGTGCAATTTGGCCCCAACAATTCCGTATCCGCTTGTTGTCCACCGTAAGCAATCGCGGCCGACACATTTCTCATTCTTAACCTATGTAAAATATTAATTACCGTTCCGTACGACACTCCTACGGCCTCTGCTACTTCGCGCACTTTCGTTCTGCTATTGTTCTTTTTCCATTTTATCGCGAAACACCAAACACGTGTGATACTAATGGCTGCCAAATAAAAACTAACATATGAATCAGTTTGAAATTTAGTGTGGTGTCGTGACGGTAATGCCAACTTCCCTCAGCAACGCCACCTGTCTTCACACACTGGTACTTATTGATCTACCCTCGTATCTTACGAGTTTATACGGTTTGCGGAGCATTTATAAAAAATATTTGCTTTGCCATAAAGAAGGTCTTGTGCTAAAAATTTAATTAAAATTAACCTTAATAAAAAACAGAATAACTAATAGACTTAAAGTCAACACTTGCCAATCTATTAGGGTTCTTGTTATTCGATTATCGTTTACCCGAATTAACCGGATAGCTAATTACTAGACTTCTACTAGAACTAGACCTTCTAGCCGAAGCGCTTTCTTCCATTCGCTCAACATGTGTATAAAACTCCAGCTAGTGAAGCCGATGGCTCCAAGAATGTTAAATTTTAAGCACAATCAACATTTCAAAGCTTTGTACTATGTATGTATTTGTAACAATTATGGCAGTTTGTAAATATTGCTCAAGAAATTGATTCCTGGCGCTCAACTGTGCAAGTCTCACCTCCACTATTCAAGTCTTTTTTGTGCAAGAATTTGTTTTGATTGTAAAGCAGTTATCGCACAAGACTGGTCCACATATGGAGCACGCAGCTTGCCTCTCATCTACAGAATACTTGAAGAAATCCCACCCCCACCCTGCATTTCGTCCGCTCATTTTTTACATAAGACAAATATTTATGGAATAATTTTGTTTTAACAGTTACAACTTTCAAAACACGAAAGTTTTCGCTTCAATTTATTTTACATCACGATCTATGAATCTTTACTTTATCTTTATATCTTTACTTTCTACCCGCTTGCTGTATTGGTGTTGCAGTATGCTTCTTGCCGGACTAAGTATTAGGATGTGTCTTCAATTTCAGCATGTATTTTTCACAAAATTTGTATATTTCTTCAGCAACCATGGGTATATTGCGGTCGTTATGATTATTGATATTTCTTATGTACCATGGAGCTCCTGTAAGGGTTCTGAGCATTTTGGATTGCATTCTTTGAAGTTTTAACACGCTTGATGGCGAAGCAGTTCCCCATAGTTGAATGCCATGCGTCCAGATAACTTTATTAATCACTTTATAGAGAAGCAATTATGTTGTTTTTTTTTTCAATAGAAGCATATTTCCAGATAAATATTTTATCAATGTGCTAGCCGAGGTTGTTAACACTATCTTTTTGGGGAATAGGACAATTATTGAGAACACCTTAGTTAATGGAACGTCCCTGTAGCGTTAAAATTTAGACATTGCGACCTTCATTGCAGCTATACTTTTGAATGAAGTGTTTAAAGGACTTTCTGAAGTCATGACTGTGTTCGCATCAAAGAATATCGCGAAAGAGCTGTGCAGTAAGTACCTCATTTGAACTTTAACCTGAAAGGAATGCTTTATGTTCCTAGCATAGCCGGTTGAAGATACACAAGTCAGCAAGCGATTATCTCGAAACCACGATTTTGAAATTTAATTTCAAATTTTTGGATTATTAACAGAGCTGCACGCATAATCTTCAATTAACAGGGTTAGATTTTTGGTTAACGATTAACTATTACATTAATTTTGAAACCATAAACTTTTTTATTAATTCGGTTAAATTTTTTCCGTTAACTCAAGTCCATTAGCTATAATTAAGAATATTAGCTAGCTGCCTTCCTGCTGCCTTCTACCCAAAGTTTTGGCTCATGTGGTTAGAGAAGTAAAATAATGCCAAGGTCGGTTATGTAAAGGAAATTATGTTGTGTACGGTCAAGGAAACCATGATCTCGATGAAGAACGAGACCGATATTTCGTGCAATACAATCAACAATATAAAGGATGCTGATAATTTATTCAGTGCTGTCGCCCAGCTAGAAACAACAAGAAGAGTAATCGCTTAAAAGCGTTATCCATGATTTAGTTGATGACTGGCTTGAGAGCAACTCCACGGAATTGATGTAAGATGCTGCCTTTTAGGACGAGAAAGTGTTGGTAAACTTGTTTACCCAATACCAAACCATCCATGCTCTATATTGTAGTAGTAACACTTTTGTTTTAAGTGTCTTTGGAGAAAATTAATTTTTTTCACACAAAATGATCCCTAATTTCCGTTAATTTTTTTTCGGAATTTCAACTTTTGGTGTAGGTTTTTCCGGTTTCAAACAGATTTTTAGTGAAAACAATTTTTTCAAAGTAAACAAAGATAAATGAGTACCCCTCTAGCAAAGCTAATATAAGTAACGAAGATTCGATCGTTCGAGATTCTGATCGAAAGAAATAGTTTTCAACCGAGGGGCGCCTAAAATCGCTATTGAAATAGGCACGACAGATTTGCAATTTTTATATTTTATGTTTTATCAAGACCAATTTTTCGGTAAACCAATTAAATGTAACCCCTTAAGTGTGATAAAACGTCAAGAGAAACGAAGCAAGTAGTTTGTTTTTTTAAGCAAGTTTTGCATTTTTTGCATGTCCAATCAATCATAAGTTATAAATCATTTGTTTCTTTCCCTTAATATAAATACTAATGAAAATCGAAAAGAAAATTAGCAAATGCTGCTCATTTGTATTTACATCAATTGTTTTCTTTTGTTTACTTTATTTACGTACAAAATATTTTTTGTTATGCATAACATTATACAGACTTTTTTTCATTTTCATTTTAGTATCGTCTCCTTCTCTTCCACTGCAATCTTGGTATCGTTTAAAGTAATTTTATATTTTTCGACCCAATCACATCACACCATCACAAAACACAGGACTATAATCCTATCCAGTTGCCTTTGTTAACACATTATCAAATAATCTAAACGGAAACAGAGTAATTTGTTTCAGAATAAGCCTGATACGAATTGTCTGAAAAAAGATAAAGTGGAAAATACATACGATAACGATAATAATGAAGTGGTGTGCGCCGGAAATGAGAATTGCACATAGACAAAAAAAAAAAAGAAAAAACAATAGGATTTAAAAAAACATAAACTAGCAATATGTAGAAACAACAAATTTTCGGTATAAAACGCTAGAGTAGATAAAAGAGGAAATGCTTAAAACTATTAAACTATTTAATAGCAAGTACACGTACGCACGTTCATGGCATTACTTCGCGCTACTTATGCAAATTTAAAAGATCTTCAAAATAGTTAAAAGCTTTACAAATTTCACTGTTAGTTAACAAAAGCAAATAACAAAACAACACAAATTAGTTCCAACACATTAACAAACACAAATTTACCCTCCGTCGTTTGGTTGAAGTTTTTGTTTTTGTTTTATCTTTTTTCCTGTGTTTTATTAATTTGTATGTATTTTGGGCATTTTTGTTTTTTTTTTTCAGTCATCATCCTTCATGAAATCTTTTTCAAGTTCTTCGAATAAATAATCACTATTTTCGCTACTATTATTAACTGAAAATAATATAAGAAATGAGTAAAATTTATTTGTTCAGCTATAATTTGAACATGATACAAGTATGCGCGATATGTGTGGAATGTGCGAAGTTACCCAACAAAAGAAAGTATTACAATTTCTGAAAAGAATTCATCAAATGTAATGAATTACCTCTAACATTTTATATATGTACATAGAATCTGCTACATATGGGCATATTCTTGCCCTAAGGTTTTCAAGGCACAATTCAACCTGAAACGTAAGTGTAAGTAGCAAGATAAACATAATAATATGAGCAATGAGCATTAGAGTCCTTTGGAATTGCCTCAAAGTTAGTCTGGTAATGTCGACAACTCCCGAATGAACTGGGCAAGACAAGGTTAAAACATTCTGATTTCTGGACTACTTGACACGGAAAGCAACGGCTAAAGATTACATGGAGCCCGAGCCATTTCTACGATTAAGACTCATACTATTAAATATAAGATAAAAATTACACTGGGTACAGTCTTAAGCTTAGCTTACCAATTGAGGACTTTAAGCCAAAACGGGCAGCTCTCTCTGAAAATATATAATTTCTGGTTCAAGGCATTGTATGAAAAATGTAGTCATATAACAGAACAGCACACGGCATTTTTGTCTGATGGTAAATAAGACACTGGAGCACACTGCGATGCCCACACTGCGAGGCACCCATCGCACGCTACTAAACCGGTAATTGGAGCAACATATTTTTTTAGAAAGACTAACATACGATTTAATTCCCCCCTCTTTTCTCACCTCCTTCGCGAGGAGACTTACTCAGCTTTTACAAATCAGATCGTACCTCTCATAGCATCATCGATTCTAACGGCAAACTCTATTACAACGATCTGTTATTTGGTAGTTCTCTACAATTCATAAACATAGTATTTGTAATTCTTCACTTTTGAGAATTCTTTTCAAAGTAAGTTCACATATTATTTCTTGCTGGGAATTTAATGATGCATATATGAACGTGCATATGTGCTCGAAATTAAATTATGGTGTCATTTATATGTTGTCAAATAGTTACTACTTTTTTCAAATTTATTGCAATATTATGAAATTAATAGCGAAAGATGAGGGAAGCAAAAATATGTTTCAAATACGAATGTTTGTTTGTATGTAAAAATAAATTCTATCAAGAAATGGTGCATTATGAAATAGCAAATAAAAAATAAATTATATACAAAATAAAAATAATGACAGAGAAAAAAGCAATATTATGCAAAATCATCATCGATAGGCAACGAACCCGTATTATAGCTTGACGATTTCGGTAGATTGACCACGTCTCGTCGAAAAGATGACAAGTTTTGTGTAAATCTGTTAAAAGCGAAAAATGGAAAGGAACAATAAGTTTTTGTGTAATTACAAATTAATTATTTTGTTACTTCTCTTTATTCTTGCTCGAAACATTTCGTTCAATGCCAACCATTAAATCATCAAACCACTGGGCCATCGTTTGCTGTTTATCGATTGGTTGTGTGCGTATAATATTCTCCTTTAGTGATCTGAAATAAACGAATGATTTTCAGGAGTATTAATTAGAGATTGCCGTCTTGATTCTGATATTTGTAAAATATAATACCTAAAATAATCCTCATACAATAATATGAGCACCAATAATGGACGCGACATTGACCATTGATTCCTACAATCTTCGGCCATAACATTATTCAGCAAGGTTGACATCATATTCTGCAATAGTTCAGAATTCATTTCAACAACCTACAAAAACAGAAAATATATGAATTAACATTTTAAGCAGCCATTTACATTTGATGTTACTTGCCTCAAGGAACTGTGCGTTTTCAGGCGTAATGTTGCGTAGTTTTTTGTTGGGGAATGTTGAAACTGAAAGTGTATAAATTTAAATTTTTTAAGTCAGTGAGTTGAATATATTTATATACTTCATCTAATTTATTTATACAGTGTCGGACAATCAAATAAGAACACCTTGCACTATAAAACTTCCATTGATTTTTTTTTTATCGGACATGGTATATACTTTATAAATTTCTAGGTGGCAACACTACATTTAAATATTTTTTGGGGATTCCCAAACAAAAAAGTTGAAGCGAAGCATTTGAAGGCGGACAATAAAATAACAACAGCAGACGAAAAAATTAAATGTAAACTATTCCGTAATGTCACAGCAAAATGGGTCGAGCAAAGCACTGTAGCAAGGAGGAGCGTGATTTGGTGAAAAAACTGCGAAATGAGGGACAAAGCATCCGCCAAATAGCTAAAACTATTAGCAGATCCTCGACATTTGTCTACCAATCTTTATTATCTCAAAAATTTCATTGCAAGAGAGATAGGCCTCGCAAAACTAGAAGTGCAGATGACAATCGCATAAAAATTTTGGTTGCATGCGATCCATTTAAGGCAGCTGCCGCAATTAGAAAGGATACAGGGGTTCAAATTTGTGCTCGATCAGTAAGGAGACGTTTGGTGCAAAAAAAAACTGTATGGGAGAACTGTATGAGGTGATGCTTCCTTATGTTGAATGGGAAATGCCCCTGAAATGGCAAATGCAACAGGATAACGACCCAAAGCACACCTCAATCCTTGCGCGAGATTGGTTTTCCCATAATGGAATTCCCGTTATGACCTGGCCTTCACAATCTCCTGACCTTAATCCAATCGAGAACTTGTGGAATACTGTCAAAGAGAAGATTGGCAGTACCAGAGCTAAAAACAAAGAGCATTCAAAGAGCGTGGTATTCCATACCCCAGGCTACTTGCACGTCTCTGGTGGAATCAATGCCTAGAAGGTGTAAGGCGGTTTTAATTAACAAAGGCTATTCCATAAAATATTAGCATTAGTGAACAATTTGAGTCAATATTTGATAAATTATTTTTTTTAATTGAAGTGTTCTTATTTGTTTGTCCTTTTGAAATGTGAAATTTTTTATCTATAACTTCTAAACTTCTTTTTTTACACTGAATTGATTTTGTTTTTGTTTTAAGAAAAAATTAAACTTATGGAATAAATGAAAAAAATTAAATACCTTTTAAATTTATCATAAGCCTAGAGAAATATTTTTTTTAATGTTTTTGGTTTCAGAACAAGGTATTCTTATTTAATTGTCCGACACTGTATATGCATATAATTCCATTAAGATGCACTGTGTATTCGAAAATCATAGTAACTAAATATTCATTATTAACCTAATATCTTAGGAACTAGTTACAGCAAACAAAAGGTCGTTAATAATAAGTATGATATACCTGATCTAATATGTGCGGTGTTGATTAAGTTACTGGGTGTGACGCATTGTGGCACATATAATATGCTAAGCTTTGTGGAAAACAGGCAATTGGTATTCACATAAAAGAAGGGTGGTACAAAGCAAAAAAAAAAATGCTGTAAGTAGGCCAGCAAAAATTTCTATAGATGACAGACAAAAGATGAGCGGCATTGTGATAGTGGATGTGATGCAGCTCATACAAAAAGAAAAACAATAATGCTCTAAAGAGGTCACTAATAATGTTTAGGAAATTATTTTCTTCAAACAAATTTTTTTTTTTTTCAAATTGCACTAATAATAAAATATTAAAATAAGTTGACTTTTAATTTTCACATCCAACTTAACTATATGTAACTAAAGGAGGGATGATTTTCTGGACTGGAATAGCTCCGTGATCGCACCACGCTTTTATTTTCAGTTACATAAAACCAAAAACGTTCTTAATTTATTACACGAGTTATGATATAAAAATTACCTTTTAATTGTAATTGTTTGAAAATGTATGAAACAATGCTATCCAATATAGAGCAGCAGGCGATGTAGATGGTAGAATCTGTCAAAATGCAAAATTTCATTTTAAATTGATTTTGAATGCATAATTAAAAGCAATTAAAACATCATTTACCCAACGCGGATAAGCCTTTAGAAAGGCTTTCTAGAATATAAACAAATGCACGCGGTTCCAAGCCTGCTAAGAATGTGATATGATCTTGTGAGAGACAATGTAATAGACCATAGTATGCTGACGACAATTTAGGATATTCCTGCAAATAATATGTAGTTTGTATGAAATGTAGGCATTCACAGTTTCATTTACATATATGGGATATATGCTCCTTACCAACAAATCATTTTGCTGTATTGACATAATCAATTTTGCTGCAATATTCAATACATTATCCAAAGTGTCATCACCGTATAGCTTGAAAACACCAAAATTCACATAATTGCCGCCCAATGCATTTTTCAATATCAAAAAACAAATTGAGATCCCCTTTAAGCGCATCGGATATTGTTGATCACGCGGCACATCTAAGTGCAAAATGCGATTGCCGTATATGCAGATGAGTTTTGAAGCCTCGCGAAATAATAGAATGCCCATGGGGCTGGAAACATTGCCTTGTAATCGTTGTGTGCGACAATGCACCAACTCAGCAAATAATTTTAGTACTGGTGTAGTGACCGCGGGATCATGTGCCCACAGTTCAACGGCTCGTATGAGAATGGGTAAATAGTCAGCATAGTAACTAAAATAAAATATACATATAATGTGTTTAGTAACGTTCATGCAGTAGTAGAACATTAATATGAAACAACTTACAGCCATTCAAAAAGCATTGTATATGGAATTCTGGCATTTAAAGGCTGAGCAAGACCACGCAAATCACGCGCCAATCCAATTATGGCCTTTTTCGCTTCTTCATTGGGAAAACCATTGGCATCCATTAGCACCGTACCAAGCGATTCAAATTGATCTAAAAATGTTTGTCAGTATTTCATTTTACTAGTTTGCACAATTATTGAATTAAATCTGCAAATGAGTACGTACTGGTAAGTGGTGTCAAGAAGTTATAAAACCTTTCCTCATCTTCACCTAAATCGAACATTAGCAAACGTCCTAAAGATGTGTAAAACATTGTGCGACAACGCATTTCAGTCAGTGATGAATTAGTGCCCAAGAATGGAAAGTGTTCACTCTGTAAAATAGAAGCATTTATGTCATTGTTGACACACATATGTAATGTGGCTGGCTTGTTCTTTGTACTCACAGTATGATGTGTCAGCATGAATTGCACCTCCTCCAATTTGGCCAACTTGCGTACTGAATTGAAATGTACTGAGAGATCGGAGAGTAACATAAGTGTTTTAGTTATAATTTGTTCTGAATGACCCCAGAATTTTAAATTGGTAATGCTAGAAAATGCAAATATTGACCAATTTAGCAATACTTTTATACTCCAAAAAATATAAAAACTAAACTCACATTTTACGATTTATAAAACTCAACAGCATTTGTTCATCGTTCAGTCCGAACACTTCGCTTAGTCTCTTATAGACGTTCGCTTTTTGGGTTTGCTCGCTTATGTGCATTTTGCGCACCTGTTCCAGAAAGCTTAAAATAGCCAATTCCAACTTTTCACAGCCAGCTTGTGGCAAGCGTGCATCCGTCAAACTCATCAATTGCAAAACCTTGTAAAAAAGCAAAAAATACAACAAATGCATACATACATCAATTGAAAAAACTCGAGTTCATACCCTTATCACTAATTCTGCATCCATTGTATCGTGTTCATCATTGGAATTAACTGTGAGGCGGCCAACGATCGCCGATCCAATAATATAGACCAGCCATGTCAATTGAAATTCATGTATTGTGATGTCCATTGGATTCGCATTAGGCATTTGTAGCAAATTCTCATATTCACGAGCTTTTTGATCGAAATGCTGCACAAGCAACGCACACGTTTTATCATATTCACAGCGTTCAATCACAGACAACTGTTCTAACTGCTGCTGCACCATACAGAGATCATCCAAAGGATCTTCCAAGTTGTCGCGCACAATCACAGGCACAGCATCCAGACGCGATTCGATATATGCCTTTGTTACTTCCGGCGTATAAGTTCCAAGTAGATGTGGTTCGGGGGATTTAACATATGGTACAGATGCAACCATACGTTGCCATAGTGTAAGCAAGTAATGCACACTATTGGGTGCAAATTGCCACATCTGAAATGCAAATTTTAAAATTTATACTCGCTTTACATCAATATTTAAAAGATATTTTACCTGCAGTGACTGAACGGTAAACTTGGCTATCAATTGTATAGCTTCCGGATAACATGGTACAGCAATTAATTCACCTAGCTGATAGTTAGACTTGAGGCGCGCCAAAAGCCGACAAAATTCATGATAGTTATCTGGATCGCTGAGACCCTGTAAACAAATTTCGTTTTCCAGTTAACTATTTCATTTAAATTAACTTTAATTAAATAAAATTTACATGCAAATTAACCAGTATGTTTTTTACGCCTTCCACTAAGTGTGTCAAAAATTTCGTGCGTTCCGAGTTGCTAAAAAGTGAGCGACGCACCGATGTCATCTAAAAATCGAAAAATATATTGAATTTTAAACAAACATCAATATCGTAATCTTGCACTCACTTGCACCAGACACGACAGTGAGTAACTCGCCAAACCATTTGGCAAAATCTGATATAAATCAAAAAACAGCTTCAAAGTGTTTGCATCGAGAAACGCGGGACGCCATGCCGTAGGAATCTAAAATATAAATGAAACCATGACAATAGCAGCCGTTTAGTAGTCACAATTACAAGCACTTACCTGCACACTATTCATATCATCAGAAGATTCATCCGTTGAGCTCCCAATGAAATCGAAACTCAAGCAGTTCTTTGTGAGACGCAATACATGCGATATGAGCCTGCAATGTAGACATATAACACACAAACAAAAAAGAATACGTAAGAAATGCATGCAGCCAAAACTCTATATTTACGTAACATACGCCTGCTGCGATTCATCCATGAAATTCAGATTTTTACTATTGCCACGTGCTGTGACCAACAAGGAACAAGAAAGCAGAAATATATCATACAACTGCTGATCGCGAAACGATGTAGCAATCTTGCGATTTTTTGAAAATGACAAATTTACATCCACCTCAACAATCGAGTTCATTTCCAACACCAGTTGCGAGAGAATTTGCACACCAATTGTACAGTGCTCAACAGAGCCCTGGCAAAAAAAATCAAAAGAAATATACCATACGCATACAGGAAAATTTTTCAATTATCTCTTACCTGTAAAAATTTCTTTACATCCTCTAATAAATTTTGGAAAATAAGCTCATTTTTGTACATATCAAACCATCCATATTTTGTAATTTTTGCCAAAAGTGTGACCAACGCCTGCACAACAAAGTGTTGTAAATTGGGCCTAGTGGCCAAATAGTTGAGAACATAGCTCCTAAAGTATAATAAATAATAGCATATGCAGTCAGAACACACACAATTGAGTATTGTTTTAAAAAATCATACCGTATATCGATGCGTTGTTCCAAGTTAAGCCCTTGTATCAATTTTGTAAGCGTAGTAGCGGCTAATAGCTGAGCATAACTCGAATCAGCACGTTCAAGAAGCATTTGACACTTTGGTAACGCATCCTGACTGCTGACGAAGGCGACAAGGGCTTTTTCAGCATCTGATCGTATCACAGAGTCCGTTGCCTCATACAATTGCTTACAGAGTATTTCCAATTGCTGGATTTCCTATACAATATAAATTAGGTGAAATTTGAAAAGGCGAGTTCGAATTAGATTAAGTGGAATGCATACGCCTTTCTGGTTCTGCTATATGGCAATACCAAACATAACCTTAAAAAGAAACAACGAAGCAATTTTGGCGCTGCACTCGCAAAATAATATAAAAAAATATTGGGCACCGCTGAGGCAATGTAGATACAAAAATTCATCCGTGAATATTCGCTTGGTTGCAGTTGTTTTTTTCCAATTATTATTCTCAACATTGCAGATTTGCGAGCGGTCTCTTTGTGTTATTTTATTTATCTTAATTGTTTTATATAAATCCAATTCTTAACCAATTTAATATACGTACCATTCTATTTTTTTTATAGTCCAAGGTGTAGTTTTCTTTATATTTTGCTTATTTTCAGCTTTCCCCCAATCTATAATCCTTTTTGTTTGGCAAAAATGCGCTCAAGTCGTTTTGATCGGATTAACTGAAACTATGAGTGGAAAATTATGTCCCCCTCTTTCAGTTTATTTGATATTATTTCATTGAAACTCAAGTAAATGATTTTGCAGTTAACATTAAAGTTAAATTGCAAAATTTAAGAAACAATTTTATGTTTTTGCGACAAATACTTTTTTTTTGTTGTAAACGCCGTTCGCAAAATTCTTTTAATATTCTTGTTTTGTTTGACAGAAGGTTTATGATAATTGGGTGTGTTCAGTGAGGGTAATCGTTACATTTTAAATAACTTTTTTCATTCTTTCAAATGAAGCAAATGAAACGTGGGCAAATGAATTATCTATTTTAAATTAATTTCTAATTTCCTAGTAGTTACATTGTAGGAAACTGTAATGTAATTTTTCTCAAAATGAGACGCTTTTTTGCATTCGGTACTATCATTACTAAACTATTGTCTTGTCATAAATAAAAGAGTGTGGAGACAACTTAAAACAAATATATGTAATATTTCATATTATAGTCAACATGGAACGCATCACACATCTCGCAATATACAAAACTGAAAATATTCAACTATAACGTCAAACGTGGAATGCATCAGCGTCTGGCATACATGCAATTGAAGTCTTCATATACTGATGTCTTCGCAAAGTCTTGGAAATATTTTGCCCAAAAAGCAAAAGGCAGTTCTCACTGAAATTCGGAGAAGAAAATGGGATGGATCGGCCATGTGCTACTAAGGCAGCCTGACGATTTAGAAATTCCTGCCGCCAAGGAAGCCGCAGAAGGGGTTTTTGGAGGCGGAAACGCACGCTATGAATCTTGAGCGAAGTCAAGCGACTGACGCAAGATAGATCTCAATGGAAAAAATTTGTTGTGGCCCTTTGTTCCTCTCTGGAACTTAAGGATACATATAAGTACTATTTCTAAATTGGCAATATAGCCGATATCACACTGGCAACAGTTGTCGCCGAGGATACAAATTTTTGTTGCTAATAATCTTGTTTCTTTCATCATGATACTTAATAAAAAATTCATTTTCGTTATTAACGGCAATTATATTTATTTGGTTTATAAAATAATAACTAACTAAATATAAAATGAAAAGCATTTCAATTGAAAACTATTGTTGAAAAATAGCATATCCATGGGACTTATCCAATGTCAAGTCAATGTCAATTTCTCCTGCTCGCTGTGGCGTAATGGTAGTCCGTTGGACTGCTACGCAGAGTGTCCGGGGTTCGAATCTCGGTACAGGCAAAATCAAAAAGTAATAAAAAATAGTTTTTCTACACGGCACCACCTCTTGGCAGGCAATGGCAAACCTACATGAGTAAAAATTGCTATGAAAAGCTTTTCACTTCGCCGTTCGGATTTGGCATTAAACTGTAGGTCCCTTTCCATTAATGTGAAAATATAACACGCACAACATGACTGGATGCGAAAAGCGCGGCCTAGGCACTCCATGGGCTGTTGTACCATTGAAAGCAAGTAAGTCAATTTCTTGTTCTAAATATTTTCAATTATTTTAAATTTGTGTATGTTCATATATATAACTTTTAGAAATACCAAATTTCAAGCAAAAAGAATTCACATGTGTGCAAGCATGAACGACTTGCGCGCTGTTTCCGTCGGAAAGTGCGATCAATTTCGCTCTTTGATTAAGCAAATATCATTTACCGAAACTTTTTGTTATAGAGAACAAAACAGAAAAAACATTTCGCTGTTGAATTTGTCAATACTTTTACACATAAATTACACGAATTGTCTGTTTTTTCTTTCTTATTTTTCTTAAAATTAATGAAAATAATCAAATAGTATATTTAACATATTTAAGTAACGAGTGCGTCGAATAAAATTGTCTGGTACAAAAATGATGAAATCTTTTGAACCAGTAGTCCGATTTTTTTAAACTAAAGTATTATATTTTGCAAATTATTTTTAGATTAAAAAAATAAAAACAAGAAACCACAAATTATTAGTTTTTAATAAAAAGTTTTAATTTTTCAGGAACCCCTTCCATTAATGTTTTTATGGTAGTGTCCGACACCCTCACAGCTGCTGCAGACCACTTTCTTTTGAAATGTTGAAGGTCTTTGGCCACTTCTTTTGTTACCTTCATCTCCCTTTTTACTAAAGCCCAGTACTTCTCAATCGACCTTGGTTCTGGACAGTTTGGTGGATTGGCTTCTCTAGGCACCAAAATTACTTCATTCCGTTGGAACCACTCTAAGGCCGTTTTGCTGTAGTGACATGAAGCGAGGTCAGGCCAGAAAAACGTGGGCACTTCATGTTGGCGTAAAAATAGAACCAATACCTTTTGCAAGCATTCCTTCAAATATTTTTCGCCGTTGATTGTACCGGATGTCACGAATGTGCTGCTCCTTTTGCCACAACTACAAATTGCCTGCCAAACAAGGTTTTTTCAGCGACATTTTATCGAGAATCAGCTGTATAAAATTCCTGGCCATGTAGCTGGGAAAAGTCCGCTAAAACATAAGTTTCATCGTCCATTATGCAGCATTCAGATTTCTTGACAAAATCTCGGCTCAGCATTTTCGCTCGTTGTTTTCCGGTTTCATTCTTCACGGCGTTTCTATTCGGAACTTTTTGAACTTTGTACGTCCTCAGCCCAGCTTCCTTCTTAGTCCTGCGCACGAAAGATTCTGAGCAATCCAATTTCCTTCCCGAAATGTTTGGATCTCTCTTTAAAATGGTCACAACGTTCTTCGCCCTCTCACAGTCATGTGGCCCCTTCTTTTTACCAAAACCTGGATTTCTGGAATTAGGATTTTTTACAGGTGCATATGTGGCTACAAATATTCTTAAGCACAATATGAGAACGAAGTGTTCGCCGAGCAAAATTTCTCCATATAACCACGGCAATAGTAAAGACGTGATTGAACACACTTAACCATTTTTTCGCGGCTCGTTAGAGACAAACGCATTCTGCAAAATTTTTTGTTTACTTTCGTAAACTGCGGATATGTGCAGTAAGTGCAACTGGTGCATCATCAAGTAAATAGGTTAATACACGCGATTCCATGGACTACTACTATTACGATGACTATGATGCCGGCGACATTTTAAATTACGATTCAGAAAGTTTTTTTGATTCGGACGCAGCGGGTGGTACACAGTCCTTTAACGGTGCGCTGGAAACATGCGTGAAGCCATCTGTTTACCAAATCTCGTGGTATGTATTGTCACTTATTGGTTGGAGTTTACTTTGTCGTTTCATTTGGATATGCACACGACAGCTACTACAGAGAGAGGGAGAATGGTTAATGCACTTAACTTCAGTTGCGTGTGGTTTTGCTACGCTCTACTTTGCAACAGGTCATGAATTTCTAATTGTGCTATTCCTAAGTCTGCTAGCTTACACATTGATGCTTGTTTTGGAATATTGTAAATACCGCCGCATTGGATTGGTAGTGACAGTTGTAACCATAATATCACACTTGCTGTATGAGACAATATGGAATCAGCCAGAAGCATGGCAACGGATACGAGGCATACAAATGGTGGTGACAATGAAAATAATTTCGTTAGCTTTTGATATGGAATGGTTAAGGGAAAAGGATAAATCTACGGCAATTCCAGTGCCCGCACTAATACCATATCTTGGATATCTTTATTGTCCAAGTACTTGTGTCTTGGGACCTTGGATACCTTTTAGGGTGTATTTGCATTGCTTACAAACGACTAGCGCTACAGTCGCCAGTTGTCGTTCGCTGCTATGGACTACGCTCAATGCCCTACTTGCAATCACTTTTTTAAGTCTTTCTAATTGCATTGTACCTCTTCTATGCGCAGACCATGATTCATGGATATGGCTACGCGTGTATAGAGATGCTTTATCGGTTCGCTGCAGCCATTATTTCATTTGCTTCTTGTCACAGGCAACAGTTGCAGCAGCTGGTATTAATTTGGAAGCGGCGACACCCAATCAGTTACTTGGATACATGATAACCAAACCGTGGAAAATAGAGTTTCCGAATTCATTGAGTTCTGCCGTTCGAAATTGGAATATTCCTATGCATGATTGGCTGAAAACTTACATTTTTCGAACTGCGCATTCGCACTATAGTAGTTACTTGGTTGCCATATTGAGCACGTACTTTGTTTCATCGCTGTTGCATGGATTTCATATGAAAATCTATTTGGTGCTGATATCGCTAGCTTTCTTTGCATATGTTGAAAATGTTTTACGCTCAAAATTGTCGGTCATCTTTAACGCATGTATATCATCGTACCCCTGTCGGAGAAAACCTTGTCGCTATGTACATTGCCTCAGTCTTGGTTATCGTAACTGGAGCTACTTCTTGGTACTGCTTGTTAATATACTGTTCAGTTTACTAACTATATTCCATTTGGCATACTTAGGCATTCTGATGAATGACTCTAATGTGGAAGACGATGTAGAAGAAGGGGATTTCTCTTTAACTGGATATGTTTGGAAATGGTCAAAACTGAATTACCTAAGCCATTGGATTGTTTTGATTACATATTTATTTTATTATTTAATATAATCTATAGAAGAACAAAGGTTCATGCCGTTAATCGGATTCTACTTACTCATATGCAAGTATTACTAACTTAGCACTAAACATGAAAGTGTGTGATTAGCTTTAAAATCATTTTATACTTTTAATATACATATATATATTCATTTTCATATTTTCAAACATGTACTTAATTTATAAACTACCTACATATGTATGTATTGAATGTGAAAGAATAAAGTATTTACACAAAATATTTTTATATCACTTATTTTGAACTTTGATACCGAGATTATGTTTATATACTTAATATTCAAGTTAGGAAAACTAAAGACAAGAAATGCGAATCAAGTATCGCTGCTTTAATTTGCTAAAGCTATAACACTGAATTGTTTTTGATGAATGTTTTGTGGAGCAATACATCAAAAACTTCTTTTACTTTAAATTACAAACTTGTTCATTTCATTTTTCAACAAAACTATCCATAGATTTGAAGGAAACATTTAGGAATCAATCATTTCCTGACTAATAACATTAATATTGCCAACACCAACATTTATTGCGGCTAAAATAGCTCTTCCATTAACCAATCATATTTGTACATACAAATATTTTGCATAATAATAATATATTCTGAATATGAGCCAAATCAGACCATAATTAAAGTTTTTGAAAATAGCTCTATTGTTTCTAGGTTCGAATTAAATGCAACATTTTTCAGTTCTTGGCCTATAAATTACAAAGGATGAGGAATTTATATTTAATGTCTGCAGTGTAGTTGTAGCTACTATATTTGTGCACAAATTTGCTGAAGACAGTAAACATAAATTCCTTACACTTCATAAGTTAAAGACCAAAAACCGAAAAAACTTGAACTTAATTCGACTCTAGAAACAAAAACACCCTTTAGAGGTGTTTTCTAGTTTATATATTATAAATTTGTTCGTAAAGATATTAGCTATAACTATGCTGAAGGCTATAACACGAAAAAACGATGCAGCTCATCACAACTGTTCTTTTGCCCCCCTCCACAATAACCGTTTAAGCAAAGATCTAAGTTAAAGTTGGTTTTCTTTGATATTATTTACATCGTTTTTAAGTGTAGAAGGAGAGACGAAGGCGAAGTCACATACAATAAAAATAGGTATGACAAATCATCGTTGCGTACTCGTAAACAAAGCAGAATAGCCGAGAAAGTAGGAAAACTAAGAAGGAAGTTTGTTTTCTTTAATGTTGTTCCCTTAGATGCTGGTGTTCGCTGTTCGACGAACACACTCGGTGTAGATGCTTAGATGCTCGGTGTAGTGGTTACATTGGAGTTCGTTACAGAGTTGCTTTTGGTTGAAATTCAGTTGTTTTTTTATACTATTTTGTTCGCAACGGCAACACTAAATGGTATACCAAAAAACTTTAAACAATTTTATCAAAATGGAGAGTGCAATTAATAAAATAATTGAAAAAATATGAAACTAATACGTTTTTTCTTTAATAGTTTTATGAATAATATATTTAATATTCACTTTTAAAAACTAAAAACATTCGCATATATATATATATACATAAACATTTGCATGTTTTTCTTCAATTTTTCATACATTTTTATTCTTTTTTTTAGAATAACTCATTGACACCCTGAATGCTCGGCGTGTTCGGTGTACATTTCACCCAGCATATCACGTCCGCTGTAAGATACAGAGACTTCAGAAACAACTTCACTTAGAGGATTTATGCGTTAAAAATTGAATGTAATAGGCAGTGATTATTTTGTGTTTTGGAAGTTTGATTTGAGGACTTAAGCGATTATTTTCCTTTCTTGTAAAAGAGTTTATGAAATAAACGATAAAAATTATTTGTTTTGCTGGTTTTGGTAAATAATAAGTAAATGTTGAGCGGCGGCAACACTGCAACAGCTGCTGTAGTAGGGATGTAAAGTAAAGAGAAAGTAATCGGTTTTCAGTTAACAGGTGTTTCTTTTCCTCGGTTTAAACCGTGCACGGAAAACGGACAAAAAAAAGTTTTTATTTAAAAAAAGAAACCAAAAAAGTACTAAAACAAAAAACATGTTCATATAAATAGCTTAAATCACCTTAGAAAGTATAAAATTATCAACTAAGCAATAGCGCTATACACGTTATAAAGTAAAATGCTGGATAAAAGTTTAATAAAGAACAAGCCGAAAGTTGTAAAAAAGTAAATTTTAATGGTTTAGGAAACTTTTCTCACCTGTTTCTCAGCATGGTAGTAAATAGCCGGTTTTAAGCTTTTCCGACAGGTCCACCGGTTTATTTACTTTGGGGTAAGTACCAAAGAAAACCCGGTTTTTATCACCAAAAATCACTTATTCGGTTTAACCTAACGGTTTTTGGTATCCCTATGCTGCAGTTCATTTTTGTTTAGGTAATTGACTAATTAATGTTTTATTTCACATATTTATCTAAAAGACATGAATCAACTGCTTGTAATATCTTCCGTAATTTTATGCGTTGTTCTGAATCGGAGCACAATCGCAATACAAGCTCGTAGTGAAAAGGAACAACAACAAACTGCAGTACAATCGGTAGTGCCAGTAGTTATTGCAACATCGTCACAGTCGCAGCATCAACAGCCCATGGACTTCAATCCTTTGGGTCCGAAGGTGATGTGTTCATTTCTACCTCGCGACTTTCTTGAATGCAAAGAGCCCATAGATCATAACAAGAATGAAACCGCTAAGGCTGAAAAAGGACATGGTTGCTTGCATTTTGGCGGATCTACGTACGAGCAAGTGGAACACACTAAAGTGCAATGCACTGTATTCCCAGATATTGATTGTTACGGCTCTCGCACTTTTTTTCGTGATGGCATACCATGCGTACGGTATACAGATCATTACTTTGTGACAACCTTGATTTACAGCATATTGTTGGGTTTTTTGGGTATGGATCGATTTTGTCTTGGTCAAACGGGCACAGCAGTGGGAAAATTGCTGACAGTTGGTGGTGTTGGTGTGTGGTGGGTAATAGATGTGATTTTGCTAATTACCAATAATCTTTTGCCAGAGGATGGAAGTAATTGGAACCCATACGTTTGAGCATTGCAACCGGAACGCCGTTACACAATATATAAGAGTGGCAAAGTAAGATGTTCAATTTGATTTCCAATTCTACTACTCTTACGTTAAGCGGTAATTTTGCGAATGTGGGTGATTGTTGTGATATTAGTTAAAATGCATTTGTAATTATTAATAAATTTTTATTTATTTTACAATAAAGTGGAATTGAGAATTACATATACTCTCTCTTTGAAAAATATCTACTGAAACAAACAGCAAATTAATAATATTTAAGTCATTTTGTTACTCCAATTTTGGCAAGCCAGCGGATATAGAGCTCTCAATACCGCAGTGATCTTGACCGCGAAGAATCTTAAAGAAACCATTGTTACCCCAATCGACGTTCCAAGAGTTGGCAATCAACCAGTAAGGTGTTCCTTTATCTACGCCCCAACCCAAAATACGTATGGCATGACCACCCAATTGTTTGCCATGTACGTGTTGATAAACACCATCTTTGTACAAAATCAAATCCTCATAGACAGTAAAGGCACCTTCGACTGGGCCATTTGCTTGAATTTCTTTTTGTATATCCTGAACATTGCGATCGACCGAATATGATTTCGCGCCATAGTGTTTATCGTTGTTGTAAGAGACGGAATAGTTGGCTTGGCATTGATGTTGACAACGTGGAGTTTTCCCATGTTCACCGTCACAGGGTGGACGTGTGCCATTAACGTGATGTTCGCAAGGTTCAATTTCATACGGACGACAACCCTATGCAATTTCAATTTGAATTGCATTTTATATGTATGTAAATAATTTTATCACAATTGTTACACCCTCTCACCTGACTGGAGCCATGTGGACCTCCGCTGACAATGCCCTTACGTGTCCAGTAACTCCAAGCAGCACCTGGGAAACCACCATTGCAACCGAAACCGCAAATGTGGCAACACGATACCAAATCATCAGCTGAGAAATGGAAATGTACTTTGCCTTTCGAATGAATGCAAACCTTTTGAAAATAAATAATGGGTTGTTTACTTATTTCATATGAAGCCACTCATAGCAAGCGATAAAGAATTAATAGCTTTCATCCATACACAACACAATAGAGCTTTCAAATGGATCATTGTACGAGTACGACAGTTTTCTAGATTAAATGCAAATAAAAATAAACGAAAACAAAAACAAAACGCAAAAGAGCGATAACAACGTCGGCCTGCGACTGTACGGTTTTAATTAATAGCAAATTATATGCCTTTGTCTTCATTTAGAAAGCCCACTTTTTCTCACAAACACATACACTTCAAACACTTACGCGATCGGACATTGCTTCGACAGCTCCAAATGCCCAACAAGAACCACATGAACCCTGATCACGAATCTCAGATATAGTGGGACAATCTGGCCATGCATTGCGTGCATCAAACTCCTCTGGGATATTATCCTCGCCTGAATCCCCGTATAGATCACCTAGAACCACTCGCTTGTCCGGTAAAGCAAACTTGTGTGCATCCGGATGTACGCCCATTAAACGATGAATATGAGATTCGGGAACAGATTGGTGAAAATTGCGACCAACCTTTGGGGGGCGAAGAAAAACATTTCAATATACCTTTTTTTAAGATCTTGCTTATGCTCACCTTCCAGGTTTTAGCCTTGCTACGTACTATCTCAATAAATTCATCGGAAAGTAAAGTAGGCTCTCCCCCATAGGCAAACTCCAATCCCAATGCCAAAAAAGTGAAAATCACTGTGAAATAAACTTTCATTTCAACTGCTGGAACAAAAAATATTATCAAATATTAGTTTGAAATTAAAATATCAATGACTAACAAAGAAAAATTGCAGCTGAGGGTAGCAGATAAGTATGTGTGCAACTTACGTCGTAGAATCAATAAAATGTAACAAAATATAGTATATCTCAATGCCGCCAATCACGACCCAAGTGTTTAAAATAAAATGAGAATGCTAATTCGAAAAGCAAACATGCGAAATCCGATCAGATGTTGAGCAGGGTTGAAATTTCACGTCACAAATTTTTTCTGAGAGTACTATTTTGTTAATAACTTAGTACTAAATTCTAGTACTCAAATATTAACTTTAATTACTAAATCTTCATTGAAGTTATTCAAAAGCAGGACTTGATGTTTTTCTTGAAGAATGTATACTATTTTTAATTGTTTGTATTACGGTAGATGTTCTTTTGAGATGTGCAAGCTGATGCCGCCAATTCGTGTGTTCACCAGAACTAAGTACATGATCAGAAAGCGGAACTCACGCCTTCCACGTAGACTCGGTGTTCCACCGCACTACCCATTACAGAAAAAGTTATTTCGTACCGCGCGTACTTGGAATAAGCTCCATTTTATAGGTGTACCCCCTGTGTGTTGACTATATTTAAAAAAAAAAAACAAAAACAAAAATTATAGATAACTTACAACGCGAGTCAGAAAGTAATTTAAAGTTGAAATAAGGAACACTATTTTCGCCAAAAAAAACCTCTAATTTTTCAAAATAGTCTGATTTTAGATCAATACACTTCGTCCAACGTTTTCCCAATTTTTTGATGTCCACCAAACAATACGATTTCGTGAAGCCCTCAAAATAGGCGTTTGTTTCATCGATAGTTTAGAGGTTTCATTCAACCCTGATCTCTTACCGCCGAGCCATTTCTTCATGCTTGGAAACAGAAAATAGTCGCAGGGTGCTAAATGTGGAGAATATGCTGAATAAGGGAGCAATTCGTAACTTAATTCATGCAATTTTGGCATTACGAATGCGAACTACGCTGGTGCATTGCCCTGGTGGAAAACTTTACCTTCGGCAAATGCGGTCGGTTTTGCTTCAAATCGGCGTCGAATCGATCCAATCGCAATCCATAACATGCTTCGGTGATCCTTTTACCCTTGTCAAGGTAATCCATGTGAATGACACCCCGCGTCATTCCCAAAAAACTCTTGCACATTGGCCTTTTTCGGCTTCAATTCGACTCGAAAAACCTACTGTTTCCACTGCTCCGTGGTCTCTGGTGTAGTGTGATAAATTCAAGTTTCACCCACTGGTACGAAACGGCGCAAAAACTTATTCGGTTTGCGATTGAACATCGCCAACCACTCCTTTGAAGTCGTCAAACGATTGCGTTTGTTGTCAATTGTGAGTAAAAGTGGCACTCATTTTGCGGTTAGCCTTTTCATATTCAATATTTATGCAAAACTGAAATCGTTGATCCACGTAATTAGTCTGCCGATCGTCCAATATCATACCGTGAATTTTATCGTTCATTTCTGTTGTGGTAACCGCAATTAGGCGACATTCGGTGTCACTTGTGCTGGTACGACTGCACCGAAATTGATTAAACCGATGGTGGATAATTCTTTCGAGTAAAAACAACAACGAAATTTAGATGCTCGTGAGCGTCTGTTTTAAATGGCTGTCATTTAAATTAATTTACAAAATTCATGTATTAAAATTAAGTGTACTAATAAAAATTCAACTTTGTATTCACCCTTATATAAATTTGTACTTGCTTTTGAATATAGAAAATTAAATTAAATTATTATATTAAAAAGCTTTCATGCTTTTTAATTCTGTCTGGAGAAGGTGCCTTAGTTGCAACTGAAATTACGTCAAGAAGAAAAAATTGGATTCAGATATTTAGCTGCAGCGGTGCTAAACATTTATTTTTTCTGAAAATTTGTTATTAAGAATTTAAAATGCAAAAAAAAACACATACATATGCAATATGCATTTACTTATTTATATACAAATACCCGCTTTGCAAGAAGACAATTTGGCAAGCATTGCCAGTAAGTAAAATTAAAATATATGTATGGTATGGTTACAACGAGTACCCCGATAACAATTTCTTCTTATTAATTTTCACGATACTTACGCGGGTACTGGAATTAATCGAGAACAAAAAGTATTTGGATCAAAACAAATACTATGAGTATTACTGAACTGAACACACCCTCAGAAAACTCTTACTATCGTCGATTGTCATTTTATCTATTGGTTGAATTCCATATGGGAAATAAATATTGATAAAATTAAAAAAAAAAAATAATAATTCCAACATTAAAATGACTTCACGCAACCTAACAGAGGTTTTCGTCATTATGCGAAACAATGCATCCAAAAATCGTACACTATACACAGATGACAGAGTAAGTGAAAAATCGATTGATTGAATTAATGAAAATACACTAGTAAGTACTATTACCATTGATATTGTTAAAGCGAGGTAGTGATGCGGAGCGTTTGCTGAAACACTCCATACGAGATGCAGAGGAAGGATTAGAAATGCGTGACGATTATGGAACACCACCTATATGGATCGATAAACTGGAAGAAGCGCAATACACATTGTCCAAGTGGGAGAAAGTCGACAGCCGGTGTGATAAGAAATCTAAATAAACTTTCCTGTTTTTCAGAATCAAACCAAAATTGGATGAGTTGGGATCGTTGCATGCGCGTCACCTACTGCGACCTGCCTTCGATGAAAACAGCGAAGAAGAATTTGAGATTGAACAGCTTAGTCAAGAAATTTCGAAACTGATTACCTCCACTCATCGTCATATTCAATGCATACGTTCTAGCTTGGGAGTGGGAAGCAAACTGGAACAACGGTTAACGGCGAATGTAGTTACTTATTTGCTGCTCGAGTTACAAGAACTAACTTTTAAATTTCGGAATAGTCAAAATGGTTACATACGACAGTTAAATTCTCGCGAAGAGCGTTCACAAAAGTACTTTGAAACAGGTGATTTTACCAATATTGATTTAGGGGCTGCTGGAGACAATGAACGCGACAACTATGTAGATTCTTTTGATAATTTCCTACAGCCAACCACTTCGAAAGTGCAGTCATCTTCTACTGCCACAGCCTCTACCTTAAACAATGCATATCTATACGAAGACACTAAATCAGAACAACAAATAGACGAACATTTCCAACGCCCTGTTGCAAATCGTATGACGCAGCAACAGTTGCTACTATTCGAAGAAGAGAACACACGTCTGGCTATGCATCGCGAAGAAGAAGTTACAAAGATTGTTAAGTCAATTTATGACCTCAATGATATCTTTAAAGATCTTGGACAAATGGTGCAAGAGCAAGGCACTGTTCTCGACCGAATAGATTACAATGTGGAGCAAACACAAACTCGTGTCTCCGAAGGGCTGCGTCAACTACAACGTGCCGAGTTGTACCAGCGGAAGAATCGCAAAATGTGCATCATAATGGTCCTGGCATCGATAACTCTATTTCTACTGTTATTGCTAATATTCACTAAACTTTAAAAACTAGTAAACCAAGTAAATTTACATAAATTTCTATTTGTTGAGTGCACCTTATGTTAACAATCACGTATATTCAAAATAGAAATACAAAAATAAGCGCAACGTTGCAACTTTATTACTCAGTTTTTACATACGCTCCGATAGTCGACTGGCAACAGACCGCAAATTGCCATACACTTTACTTGGCGGTGAACCCAAAATCAAATTACAAATCGCTCTACGTGCTAGCTGAATATTCTGGTAGCTTCCAAGTATGTGTATTTTGCTATCCGCTAGTACAATTCGGGTTTTTGTTACATTCTCAATTGTAAATTTTGTTCGTCCACCTTTGCCAGCCAGTCGGCCAATAGCGCGACTCATATGATCACCTCGCAATGTTTTCACATCTTTCACTTCAAATGTTTCCACAAAGAGATCTTCCAGACGTAGCAATGCCAAAGCATCATCTACTTCGAAACCACATAGAAAAGCTTTCACAAAATCTGCACCTTTTTGTAAATTTGAAATATCGGGAGTCTCGGGGCTGATTCGGATTTCGACCTTGAATGTAAATGAATAACTTAAATAACAATCTCGGTTTTGTATTATAAATCTCGGTTTTGTATTATAGTTATAAACTAACTTGTTTAGCTTTGGTATTAAAGCGTATTTGGAGTTTCATGTGCTCTACAACAGGAGTAAATATTTTCATCCAATGCTCTTTCAATGAAGAATATCTATAGAAATGTAAATAAGAGTTTAATTTACTGAGAACGTCAGAGTACGTTGGTAGCTCACCTATGTGGAGGCACTGATAATTTGCGTACTTCGCTCTTGGTGCGTTTGGCTCCTCGCACTCCTTGAGGTTTTTGTTTTATTCCTTGCAGCGGCAAATCTTCATCAACTTGCATTACATCTGTATCATCGTTAGCTGGTCGTTTTTGTGCTCTTTTTGTAGGTATGAAATTATCAGTTTTAATATTTTCTGCTTCCATTTTATTTCAGTGTTATTGTAAATGATCAAGCGTAATATTTTTGTTTTATTTTTAACTGAAATTACCAGCAAATTATTTAGCGTACATGTGCTTCCAAAAGAAAAACAGTTTAAAGAGAAATGCAAACTAGTACGTTCAATGAAAAGTCTAGAAAGAGAAATATGAGAAACAGTGTTGCAAATTCAATAAGTACGTACTTCCTTTCATACTATAAACTGCAATCAATATATGTATTAATTTTTAAATTTTT
This sequence comes from Palloptera scutellata, assembly GCA_958295655.1. Taxonomy (NCBI): domain Eukaryota; kingdom Metazoa; phylum Arthropoda; class Insecta; order Diptera; family Pallopteridae; genus Palloptera; species Palloptera scutellata. The sequence goes on along the minus strand of OY282449.1, from coordinate 149,574,421 downwards.
GCTGCAGTGTAAATTATCAAGGGCGAAACGGGACACATTTGTATCCGAGACAAATGTAATCAATGCCGATTGATTCTGAGGAGCAGAGGTTGCTGTGGTGTAAAGATAATGTGCTTGACTGTTACTTAGAGCACCAGGGATCGATATGCTGCGTAGTCAAAAGAACAGAAATACGGTTTTTCTTATTTCACGTTTGGCTTTGACATAAAATTATTGAATGGGCACGCATAGCTCGTTAATAGCATTAGTACTACATCAGCTCTCAAGAAACTGCAAGTAATCGGTATTGCGTATTAGCATCACTAGAACGAGAGAGATAAAATTGGGAGGAATATTTTCGAAATTCTCGTACTACATTTTTAATCATTAGTATTTTTGTGCGGCTTTCAAAAAATATAATAATATACATAATTTAATAAGCAACAAAATAAAAAATTAATTAGTGCATACAAAATTATGGAAGATCATCAATTGGAGCTGCTGCGAAGTAAAGAACCTGAAAAAATAAAATCGATTTTGAATGACTTCAATGCCAAAGTATGTACCCATTGATTGCGGATTTAAATTGTGTCCCTTTTCTATTAACATTATATCCTTTCTTTGCCCATGTATTTCTATAGAATTCAGATCTATTTAACTTCGCCAAATTCCATACGAATGGTCAGTGGCATGCCCTGTGGCGCGCTCTCTTCTCCATTTTAAATGATGAGTTGTTAACTTGGTTGCATCCAATATGCTTGAACACTGTGAGAATCCTTACACGAGACGAATTCAGTTTGCAAACGGAGGATATTGATGACGACCTGAAGAGCTTGTTAAAATTGGCTCACATTGATCACTCTGAGGGTATCGAAATTGAGCCAGTTGAGTCTGAGCTGGAGGAAGCAACGGCTGCCCTAAGTCTAGACGCTATTACCACACAAATAATCTCGGAAGCTTTAAAGTGTCTTTGTAATTTGGTGTTTCAGAGTTCAGATTGTCGACGTTACGTTGTCAAGCAAAATGCTGCAGATGCCATACTAAAGCGGGTCGCTTCCTTAAGGCAACACCACTGCTCCGTAGAGTTGTTTGATATGAAACTCTTGTTCCTTATCACTGCAATGGATTCGGCCGCACGTAATAAAGTTCAAATCGAGCTTAATGGCATTGCTTATATGACTGAATGGTTAGGTGAAAAGCTAAGCGATGTCACAGTGTGCAATGATGAACAACTTGATGTGCTTTGTGAGATGCTAAAAGTCATGTTCAATATTACAACAAACCCAGACAAAAGTCCCAATGAAAATGAGATACAAAGTCGTCATCTAACCGGAGTTATAAGAGAACTGTTGATTCGCTTCGGTGCAATGAGAAGCGATAAGGAACGCAATGTCGTCATGCATGCCATAAACTTGCTGACCAACATATCTGGTAACTGTTTAACAGAGTTGATAATTAAGTGTGAATCGCTTGTTTCTCAGAATTCGCAAGTGGTTCACTTCGAAGGATATAATGTGCGAGTGCTCGATGTTGTGCTCTTTTACTTACGTCTAGTGCTGGAAGAGCAAGAGAAAGTGGCCTCATCTAATGAACTTATTGCTCCGGTGCTGACTGTGTTGGCTAAGTGTGCGCGCTGTGACCGCACAATGCGTCACTATATCCGTGCCACTGTGCTGCCACCATTGCGTGATGTTTCAAAACGTCCTGAAATTGGAAACGAGCTTCGCAATTATCTATGTCGCTTTCTTACCATGCCCACAATGATAGTACGTGATTTGGCTGCTGATTTACTCTTCGTTTGTTGTAAAGAGAATGTGGGGCGCATGGTCAAATACACTGGCTATGGCAATGCAGCGGGGCTCTTTGCAAAACGCGGTCTTTTGGGTGGACGGCAAGTAGAGAATACCGATTACTCATCAGATAGCGAAGACAGCGACACAGAGGAATACAAACAAATCCAGGCAAACATCAATCCCGTACTGGGCTGCTATGAGCCATCTAAACGCAGTCCGCTAGCGGATATGTCTGAAGACCAGAAAGAATATGAAGCAGTTCAGCTGGCGAACTTGATGGATAAATTACATAGGAGTGGCATCGTGCAGCCGTGCCGCATTGGTGAGGATGGCAAGCCACAGCCAGTCGATCATATATTGCAATTGCAGGAAGAGTTACCAAAACAGCAGGCAGATCAAAAACGTAAAACCTAAATGTGTACCAAATTACGGTGTGCTCGATGACATTAAACTATTACTAAGAAAAATACTACTGACGCGAAGCAGTCATTCATTGTGAAAAACTCCTTAATTAAATTTACCTATTGTAATATTAGCGTAAAAGTTAAATGATCTTCAATTGTGTTTGTGCATACGTACACAAATGCATCTTGAGGCCTATCAGCAACTGCTGATCTAAAAGCCTATCAGTAATTAGTTATGATTGTTATGACTTGGGTTAATACATATTTATAGCAGGAATCTTTCTAACGCCTCTACATTAAAAAATGTAATTGGAATTATTTCCCCTTTTTAGCTTCTGTCATATGTAATTATATCTGTCAAATTATATGGATTATTTCCTTTAATTTTAAATCGTCGTTTTAAAATAATACATAAGTACATACCTACAAATATCCAACCCAAAGAAAAAGCAGATATAAAATTAATCATAAGTGCAAGTTCATATAAATTCAAATAGCTTTAAATTTTAAATTATAAGATAGATTTAAAAAAAATAAAATGTATATCTAACAAACCCTTGTATTTATGTTACCAATGACTGAATGGATTGCTTCCATTAGATAAAAAATCTGCAGTGGATACGCTATCGATGACGATGACAAACAAAAAAGAAACTAAATACTAGGTAAATATACATACATTACAAATATGTTAATTGCATTTAGTACACACACAAAAATATATATTTTTATAGTTAGTATTACGAATATACATATCTATCTATCTATATACACACGTACATACAGGTAACTTATGTAAATTGCAAATATTCTATCATAGAATATCATCAACGTCATTGATAATTTGAATTCGATGTTCTTATGTTTTCGCCTATTTGAGGGCGTGATATAAATTTAGACACTGGCCTGATGCGTTGCTGTTTCTGTTGCTGATGGTTGTGATTGCTGTGCAATTTGATATGTGGTGGCTCGCTATGCATGCCCATGCAGCCCGTGGAAGGATTCTCCGAATGGTAAGAACGATTATAATTATTGATATGATCACCATTGCCACCACTAGTAACTGACGTCGCTGTGCCATGACACATTTCATAGTTTCCTTTCGAGAGCATCTGAAAGTAGGCACTCTGTTTTGTTGTACCACCAGCAGTCTGTGTCATAGAGGGAAGATTTGGCGTTTTTGTGTTGATGCGATTTGTGGTCGACGATATATTCATATTAACATTGGAGCTACTGTTACATTTGAAGCGTATTTGCTGATGTTGGTTTGCCATTGTCGAAGGCGCTTCGGCTGATGGTTGTTTATATGTATAGCTGAAGGTTTCCTTGCAAAACGACTTAACCTCTTTTTTATATTTTTCGATCTCTTCCTCAAGTTTCTTCAATCGCTTCTCATAGCAAATGCGTTCGTGATTTTTCGTGGTCGATGCTGTGTTGCCGCCGGGAATTATATCCGACTTAGTACTGCGTACATATGCTGACGAGGTTTTGTTGTCGAGTATTACCGAAACTATGGGAGTACTACGACGTTCGTGTGCCTCCATTCGTATTTGTAACTGTGATGGCTGCTGTTCTCTCTGTTGATGGACATTATGTTGTTCATCCCTGTACAATGATGAAGAGCTCTTGTATGGTTTATTGGAAAAGTCGTGTTTCTTTAGATCATTGTTCGGCGGCGATTCCATTTGCTTGCTTATTCCATCGCCATTCGGAAGGCTTCCGTATCCAACACCTGTATAGTCAATGGAGTGACGTTTCTCAAGAGAGTGCATTCGAATGTGGTCTTCGAAAGGTTCATTTGACTTTAAGTGCGCTTTACTGCGGGGCACAATAAAATGTGCTCCGTCTAAGTGGTGTATAGTTTTTTGTTCAATTGGCATGGATTTTGTGTGTGATCTGCTTAGCTTACGCTTTGCACTTGGAGATACAGTCGCTTTTTTTGATGCCTTAGCTGCTATGCTGGGAACACTGACAGATGGCTGCGTTTCGATTTCATGTTTCTCGGAACGATTCAAAGACTTTTCTTTTGTAACAAACTTTTCTGCTGAGTTGATGTTCTGTTTCGATTTATAATGCTTTTTCAGAGTATCCGTTTTTTCTAAGACAATTTGAGATTTCTGATCTCTATCCCTGTCTCTATAGATGACAAATCAAATATGTATGTAGCTTATTAATCTATTTATGTGGGCATGAACGTATCTAACTGAATTGGTACCTGTGTTTTGCAGATGTTGTATTTTTGATATTTCCTCCATTTTGCCGTTGATTATTGGATTTATCTGAGCCCACTTGAACTATTTCGTATAATTTTGACCTATACTCAGGTACAGACAATCGGACATCATCACGAAATGGTGGAAGAATGTCCACATTAAGCTCAATTTCCGGTATTGAATTTCGAAATCTAGTAAATCCGTAAGAATCTTGCTGAGTATGCGTTCAATAAAATTACATTTCAATTATACTTCTCGACATAAGGATGACAAAGCGCCTGCTTAGCCGTGAGACGAGCAAGAGGATCTAAGACCAAAAGTGATTTAACCATATTTACCGCATCGCCGGGAGCATCACAAAGTAATTCGTCTAATGAAGTTTTTCTAGAACATACCAAGTTATTAGACCAAAATATTAAATGCATTTCCATGTTTAGGCACACCTTTCTCTTGATAATTGCTTGCTTAGCAATACTGAGCCAAAGCCAGCGCCGACAGCATTAATATCATGCTCTGTTATTTCGGGTAATGCAGTTACAATTTTTTCTATCTATTTTCATATTAAAGCTTTTACAACATGGAGAATATTTCAATCATATATACCTGATTTATTGTACTGCTGCCTTGGAACAATGGCTTTCCCCGTATCATTTCACCAAGTATGCATCCCAAGCTCCACATATCGATACCTTTGGTATATCTATGAGATGTTGCGAAAAAGAATTGCATTACATACAGACGTACAGACTTCGTGATACTACCACCTTTTACTTGCGACGAGAATCTCGGGTGCGCGATACCATCTTGTGGCAACGTAATCTGTCAGTAATGGCTCGACAATTGGGTCGCTACCCATGTCGTTATTATCGCGAATCGGACGAATGGAAACAGAGCGCGCTAAGCCGAAGTCTGCTAATTTACATCTTCGAAATTATATTTAAAAAATAAATGAATATGTTTATGAAAAGTAAGTAAGTATGTACTAGGAAAATGTATCTACCCGACCTGCATTTGCTGTCTATCAAAACGTTGCTCGGTTTTAGGTCTCTATGTATTACATTACCAGAATGAATATACTTGATAGCATTAATCAATTGATACATTACATAACGCTTATGTATATCCTTGAGAATGCTGCCTTTCTTGATAATGTTGTGCAGATCGCTTTCCATATATTCAAATATCAAATATATATCCAAGTTATTCGATGCTCTGTGTTAAAAATGTTATGTAATACACATAAATGTACAAAGATGTATTTACATATGTATGTATGTATGTATGTACATATATCTGTAGTAGTAGGATACATAAAAATAAATTTATTTACCGTTTTCATAATTGCATATCTGTACCTGATATTTATCGGTACGAGTATATACATTCCGTCAAAAGTATCGTTGAAAAAGTCCGCTTAAAGGGATTGTAAAAATTCTTATTGTCGCTAAGTTGGCACCACTGTCCTATATCCTGACGTGAAATGTGCGCGCTATCTGTCATTTAGTTTGTTTACAGTACTCGATTTTGTCATGGCACAACAGAACAAAGAAGAATTTGTCTCAAATTTTGTATTGCAAATGGAATTTCATGTGCCGATTGGCTGAAAATGTTACAGAAGCCAGTTACAGTTAATCGAATTTATCAAAAACACGTGCATATTAGTGGTAGACTGCCATCAAAAGCAGCCGAAATGATTTTTAAGATTTACCTTGCTGTGGTCGGTAATGTCGACTGTTTTCTTTGGATATCGCGGTGTTGTGCAATCGGAATTTTTGCCAGAAGGTCAGACGGTAAATAAAGAATATTATCTGGGCGTTATGCGGCGTTTGAGTGAGCAAACTCATCGAAAAAGACCAAGTTTGTGGAAAGAAAACTCATGGATTTTTGCTACACGATAACGCACCATCTCACAAGGCTACCATTGTGAACGAATTTCTGGCGAAAAACTCAACAATCAACATCGAACAACCACCATAACCAAATTACCACTTCGAGGCACCAGTTTTCAGTCGATAGAAGACATAAAAGAGAAGTCGCGACGAGAACTGAACTCGACTCTGGAAAATGCGTCGGATTATTCGTTGGCATAAGTGTATTAAGTATTTTGGGGTCTACTTTGTAGGCGATACAATAAATTTGAATGTATAATAAATATTTTGTGTTTTTTTGACCAATTCCCGGTAGTTTTTTTTTCAGAATGTATAAACATACTTACGAGATACGCGTTTATGTATTAAGTGAATATTACGATATATGTATGTATGTATATCGATCAAACTAAATCGTTTTTTAATCGCAAACAAATACAAATTTAACAGTGCTGTTAAGAACTTCATGAATCCCAATAGTGCATACGTGTATACGTACATACATATGTACCATAAATATGCATGTATGGTATATCATAATTACTTACTTGTAGACGGTGTTTAATTTTATTACATTCGGATGATTACGAAAGGCTTTCAAAAAAATGATCTCACGAAATGTACGTTGCGCATCAGTTTCATCACGAAATGCATCGAAGATTTTTTTAACCGCTAGTGTTTCATTTGTGCGTTTGTCCAATGCTTTCCAGACGATACCATATGCACCCTTTCCAAGACGCTGTAATTTTAGACTTCAGTAATATTGTTGTAAAAGATTTCAATGTGAATATAGTACAGACTTTCATCGTGGATAAGTAAATACACGCAGTTGAAATATTTGTAGTTAAATCTTTCGTTCTATACGGATCGGTTTTTATCGCTTTGTAAATCACTGTGTGTAATAATAAATAAATAGCCATTTTCTACCTATTTTCCTATTAAAGCTTATATCAAAAATTATATTTGTAGCTGTGAGAAAGGAATGTTGGAAGTTTCCAGAACCGACGGAGTTTTTCAAGTTATCCAAAATGAAAATTTTTTATGACCATGTAGCTAAAACTTCTAAGAACAATATGACCGCATAACTGAACGCGTTCACCCAAAACAGCCCAAAAAGCGTTCCCATATTCGAGAAACTTGCAAATGAGAGCGGCAATGAGAGAGTAATTGTCTTGTTCTTCTCGCACGAAGTAGCCTGTATTTTTTCTTCGGGTAAAAACTTTAAATGGGGCAAATTATCAGCTGTTTTGTGTTTGTGAATATAAATTGCTAATTTGAAATTAAGAAAAAAAAACACTAAGAACTTGTGGAAAAATAAGTTTTATTTAGAAAGGAAAATGTTCAAAATATTCTTGAAAATTTATGTCTTTGTACATTTGATAATTGGTTGATTACAATTTGAACATTGTCGACAAGTTTCTACTTTCACAATTTGACGTTTTGTTTCGGGCAAGAAATAAGTTTTTTGCATTGCCGTACTTTTGTGTATTCTTATCTCTCACAGAGAGTTTTGTTTTGTTTACTCTCTTTTTATCAGAATTGCCCCAGAACAGACATACTATAATATAAAAAAAGATTAAAAAGTTAATATTTATTAAAGGAAGCGAACCTGGACAGACTTACTGCAATCCCGATTAATTTTGTTCATTTCCAAAAAAATTACGCGTAATTTTTATTAGTTACGAAAACATTTTTACTTTTCAGGCATAGAATAAAATTTCTATAAAACTCGCGTTAGGCATGACTATTTTTACATGGGCATATTAAGTCTTTCCCACACTAAAGAATCAACTCAAACCAAATTTTAGATCATAAGTAGCCTTTTTATTTGTGCTTTCAGTTTTTGCAAGAAAATTAAGCAACATTTTTCTTACTGCATTGGCATTATTTTTAAAAAATTTGTTTGTTTAACGATTTTGGAAAACAACATTGGAAAACAACAACATAGAGAAAGGCCCTAACTAATATAATTTTCAAAATGTTCTGATGCGATTGAATACGATCCATTCTAAATGTTAGTAGGCCCTAACTTTTAATTAAGGTAACTACGCTGTGGCGTAGTGGTAGTGCGTTGGACTGCTACGCAGAGTGTCCGGGGTTCGAATCTCGGCACAGGCAAAATCAAAAAGAAAAAATATTTTTTTTAGACGGCACCACCTCTTGGCAGGCAATGGCAAACCTACAAGAGTATAAATTGCTATGAAAAGCTTTTCACTTCGCCGTTCGGATTCGGCATTAAACTGTAGGTCCCTTCCATTCATGTACAAATATAACACGCACAACATGAGTGGATGCGAAAAGCTCGGCCTAGGCCCTCCATGGGCTGTTGTGCCATTAAAAGTAAAGTAAGTAAGTATTCTATATATACATACATATATAAATTTCGATTCAATAAGAAAGGGCTCATTTCTACTTTCCGAAATACCTACCCTGTATATATGTACCCTGTCCAACTTTTGAATTATTAAACTTATTTTTAACTTAATAGGTAAGATTTATGTATTAAATTTTGGTACTGGAAGGTTCTGGCAGGTTTTAAATCGATTGTAATATAAATACGTAACATACATAAGTATTTCCATTGTTTCATACCTTTTTAATGTCGAAAAGTTTCGAAATATTTTCATCTATTTCGGACATTTTATGTTTCTCTTGTTGCGATTTCGATTTGGTAGTCATGGTGCCGGGCCGCCTTCGGTTCTTTCTGTCTTATAAATGTTCTTAAGAATTCCAATTCAAGAGTATACAAACGAGAGTATATTTATTTTATGATTCTTTCCTTTTAATACACTGCTGTAACTACTTTTATTTTCTCCGCTGCTGTTGCTGCTGCTGCTGCTGCTGCTGCTACTACTGTTGTTTGTTGTTCTTGTTGCAAGTTCAATGAATCCAAAAATGATTTGAGTCAGGAAATTGAAAATTCAATCAGGGCAAAATCAGAACAGAAATACATGCAAGTGGTATGGAGTAAATAATATGTCTTTGTCAGTTGGCAATTGAATTGCAATTCAAAAATTTTACGGGTAAAGTGAAGAGTTGTTGCTGGGTAGAGGAAAGAAGAGTTGAATCGTAGCTTAAGTAACCGGAAGATACAAAAAAACAAAAACGGAATTAAGTACAATTATTGTTAGATCGATGATAAAATTGAAAAAATAAATAAACCAAACATCAACGATATTGGTGTCGATGTATGCATTCAATGTATGTATATATATGTATAGTTATATGTATGTACATATATGCAGAAAAATGCACCTGACTCACGTATGTGCAAAGTGTATTAAATCGAAGTACATTAAAACTATCAATTGATGTGTGCATATAAATAAAAACAAATATGATACTTGTACAATACTTATTTTGACATACCCGCGTCAGTTGATAGTTGATAGGTTGATAGTGTATGTAGTAAATATATGGACGCGGAACGTTGTAGTTGCAGAAACATGCAAACTTTTGTATTTTCACAACTTTCAGCTCCTTTAAATCAAACGCAAGGACAACGACATTTGCACTACGATGACAACGGCATCGACAGCCAGCCACTTGAATCAATCAATAGATTTTATTCGTTTTACTGTTAAAAAATTGAATGATTTAAGCAAACGCTAAGGACGTGAAAGGTGTAATAGAGAAGAGGTAAGAAAACGAAGTTGAAAATTTGGAACAGCGAATACGTGTTTTTGTATTTATAAGTTATGTGTGCTTTAGTAAATTTTGATTATGAAATTGATTTCTAGCTATTGATTTTTGAATGATCACAACAGAAACGCACACACACACACACACACACACACACACATGCAACGTTAGTGCAACACCGCGCAACATTAATTGTATAGAAGAATAAGGCACCACCGCCGCCCGCTTCCTTCTCGCACACCACTCTCTATGTCCTATTGTAGATGATGGTTATGGTGGCTCCAATTCCTCTTCTCAGATGGAATTTTGTTTATTTGTTTTTGCTTTAAACGCTTAGGTTCTTTTTTGATAGCCGTTTTATTGAATGTGTGTATTTTTTATTTTACTTATAAATTCATCTACGTAAATACAAAAAATGTAAAAAAATATTTGAAATATATTTATGAGATGATGAGGTAGTTTTCTATAATATTTTTATTTCAAAACAAAGTATCTTCGTTCCTCTTTTATGGCAAACTAAACGGCGACAATAACACTTCGGAGTTTCCCTGAGGATATGGAGTTGTATTGAACTTTTGTTTACGTTATAATACTTTATGTTGGTTGACTTAGCAACAGTGCCTATGCTGAGTTGTGTATATAAGTATATATGCATTAGCAAACACCGGCAAACGCAAATAATGGATATACAAAATAGTCTACATATCTCTTCTCTGCTTCTCCTCTGACGTGTATATAGAACGTATTTTCTATGGCCCACCTTCCTAAATTTGGGTGTACGCATGTTGTTGTGAAATTAGTTATATTCCTGCGTATTTTGAATGTAGGTAACTAATCTCCTCATTACGTTCCTATTGTGTTATCATAAACAAATTGATAATTCAATAAAAATTAGTGTACATACCTATGTATGTACACACATATACACATGCATACATACATACATACATATTATACATACTCCTGTAACAAACTACAATCGGAGCAATTTGCTGACATGGACTGGCATTACTGGACGTCAGATTTGACGAGCAAATCAGCTATTTGGACGCTAGGAAACGACACACCTTTGGGAAAGATGATTACACCTGAGCAAGAGTTCACATCGGTTAACCGTTCATATTAATATACATTTTTATTTGCTATGCTCCACCCATTATGAGTATCAAAGAATTAGAAGGCATGATGAAATCGCTGGTAAAAGAAGCACATGTCAAACACCCGCTGACCCCGCAGCAACGAACGTGGCAGGATACTCTTCAAGAGTGTGGCGTACGGGTAATACACTTTTAAAGCTGTTAGCGGGGAAAACGATTATATATCCCTCCTTTGCCGACAAAACGATCACGCGCAGCGATAAATGAAGGATTAGCAACTTATACACGCACAGTGACCATAAGGCTTAACAGAAAGTGTAGGAGAAGCAATCTGAAACGCTGAAACCTTTAACCTAGTTTGGCGCGACACGACGACAGAGTGAATCAGCCACAGACATAGCAGCGCTGCTCGTCACCATGCTACTGGAAGCGCATATGACGATGTCAAGACTCACTACAGCGGTTCAGGAGGAAGCCAGCTGCCAGGAAAATATGTCATAAAGTACACAGAAAAGGACAGAGAGCTCGTTCTCTCTACACGTGGGATGGTTTGGAGTTCGACTATAAAGCCGTTAGGGCTACACTGGTAAGATACGTCGACGACGTTGTCCTGGTAATAGTCGCCAAAAATCTGGACTTATTACTGGGTAAATGCGTGACTGAGGAAATAACTGAATAGTTCTAAATTGAAGCAGGCAATTCAAAAAACCGAGGTTGTGCTATTGAGCAACAGAAAAGTGCTGGTCATCACAATTGGTGATCACTACATTGCTTCGCAGCCACATTTAAAATACATAGGGGTACTACATCGAATCTAAAATGATATTTAAGCAGCACCTAGACTCCACCAGTGACAAAGCGGCCACGGTTAGCAGCGCGCTAACACGCATTATGTGGAACAGAGAAGGCTCCCGTGAAGGTAAACGCCAGCTGCTAGTCCAGACTACTGACTAGTTCAGTGATTCTGCATACCGCTCTTATTTGGACGGACGCGTAGAAGACAAAGACGAGTAGGAGACAAAAGGTATTCGGCTTACTCGCGAAGGATTTACTTGAAGCAAGAGAGGCAGCGTAATAACATGGAATGGCAGCGAAGGTGCGAGTAGTCCGAAAAGCGTTGCTGCATCTTAATTTCAAATATCGTAAAATTGATGGATCGGAAGCAAAGAGACACGGATTTTTAGCTAACCCAATTTCCCAGTGGACGTAGAGCTTTTAAAGCCTATCTCTATTGGTTTAAACTTGAACAAAACAGATGCTAACTGGGAAAGAGCCAACTCAGGGGTTAAAGAACCCTTCAGCCTACCATGGTGTGAAAAGTGGTAACCACATTGTTACCCCGCAATTTACATTCGCCCCACACCCCTTTAAATGTATACGTTTCAACACGGACAACAGGAGCTGGAGATATTATTTGGTGAAACCCGCCCAGTTGTAAATCTGACATCACATATGTGCGACTCAGTAGAGACTTGGAATGCTGTTCACAATGCAACGGGAAATATAATAATTACGCTAAGGATTGTGGAACGAGCACGGAAAGCTTGCCCTGGGTTGAAGTTTATTGATGAAATTAGTTTTTTTATTTTTATTGTTAATCAACACACAAGAGTTTAGCCAATAAATACCTACAAAGCATTGTGACGATTAGGAAAGTAAGAGATAGATAAAAGGTCATACCATTCCCCGTACCCCAGAGTTGAGAGATTAACCTCTAGACCTGCCAGTCTTTAAAAGTAGTGTTGTTGTGGTAGATACATAAAAAACGTTGAGCCACACTATCTTGAATTTTGGACCCAACAATATAAACGTTCATATGTCCTTTCATATACTATAGTGTTGATTTTTGCTCCACATACATAGTAATTACTGCGTTTGACAAGGCATATGAAACTTGGCATGAACGGTTTTAGAGGTTAAAATTGCGAATATCTGATCAACATGAAAGAGGCAAACAATTTAGTTGTCAAAGACTCTAAACATTATACCCATGGAGATTGCACTCTCTCTCTCTCTATTTTGTGGAGAACCTATAACGACATGCTTTAAAGAACGAGCCCGTGTTCTGCCGTAATGAAGCGATTGAATATCACGAATTATGTATATCCTGTTATTCTATCCAGGAAACAGGTAGACGTGTTGATGTTACTGAAAGTACCAGGGTTTATAAATAATATTTTCCCAGTGAACTCTTCTGAGCTCATTATTGGAAAGTTTCTACATATATAGTTTATTCAAACTCAAATTTTTCTAAGACGTGAATTTTTCTAAGAAACTAATCATTATGATTCCATTGGAAAGATTGAAAAGCGGTAGTTTTCGTTAGGTATGTTTATTAAACAAAAAATGCATATACATATATAACTTTTTGTTTATTACTTATTTGTTGTTTTAAATTAGGAAAAATTAAATGTCTTCTTTACAAAGTGTTGGAGCTTAGTTTCATCTCCCTATCCCGCATTATCGTCTCTCACTTATAACAAACTAATATTATTAATATATTAATAGTGTGAATACAATTACTATTTGTACACTGCGCATGAGAATGTGACAAAGTGTGGTGGAAATAAAATTATTGTGAGTGATATGAAAAACAAAACAACAATGGGGAAAATTTATATTCTCTCACGCATGGGACAAAGAGAACTATGACGTCATAAATTGAATGCACTGCTCACTGTATGAACCGGCCTGCAATTTACAAAATTTCCATATCTCTTCTAATAATACGTACGAATAGACATAAACAGACTGTATATGCATGTGATCGTACATAACATATTATGTACATACATATTTCTAAAATTAAAACATGCCGCAAGAAAGAACATTCAGATATTTTGTAGAAAAAATCGCATCGGAATAGGAGCAGTAATAGGAACTAGTTGATTAGAGAAGTGGGTATATAAAATATGAAGTAAAGCGAATGGGAAATAGAGAATAGAGGAGTTTGAATGAGTGTTGAATGTTGAGTACAATATTTACATACATATGTATGTATATTTTCCATACTTACTTACCATACTTAACACACTCTGCTAGCAAAGGCAACACTAGACCAGTTATATTTCTTCTCTTGCGCATTGTTGTTCGTCTCTGTCGTCGTCGGTGTCGTTTTTCGGTTTCGCACTTCGCGGATAAATTCTATTATTTCTTCGTTTATTTCTTCTCAACTTTTATAATAAAAAATATTTTAAAATATCTAGGAACAATCAATCTATCAAAAAAAAAAAAAACCATTCGAATATATAAATACAGTGATATTTTCAACGATAATAAAAGGAAAGAAAAATGTACCTAAAATAAAAATTGTACACGCAAGTCAAAATTTATACTTAATTAGTGAAAACGAAAGGCAAATAACAACAAGAAAACATAAGCAAGCCAGCTAGCAAGCAACAACCCCCTCGAAGGGAAAATTAAAAAAAGCAAACGACGACACATAAAAATAAAATGGGCCAAAAATATCTACACACCATTTAGAAAATAAGAATTCAGGATGTTTGAAAAAAGAAATTGAAAATTGTAATATTAAAAATGACATTGAAGAATACTACATTTGTTTTTTGTTTTTATAATATTTAATTGTGTGAGAAAACAATACCAAAAAACAAACAACGCTACAATAAATTCAAGGTAATGCATACAATTACAAATTGCATTCTACTATAATACCTCAATAAATTTATTATATCCATTATAAAAAATGAAAATGGTGAAAAATCGAATTGGGTAATAAGAGTACCATATCATAATTTGGTGGTAGTACAGTAGGATGAAAAATAGCACAGGGTGTTGAAACAAGCAATACCAAAGACGGTAAAAATTTTAAAATCGAATTTTTCACAAATGTAGTACATAAACTCACTTTTCATCTCGCTCTCTCTGTTCATTTAAATTTTAACATTCTTCAACTTCTTTTCTTGATACGCTTCCGAAAACTGCAACCGATGATAGAAATGAAGAGAAAAACCGAGAGAGAAAGTAAAAAGGATAAGTGTACTGCATGGTGAATTACGAGCATTGCGAGAAAGAGAACTCCCTATCATAAAGTCGGAAAACGGAAATACAGTGCAATACAAGCAGTAGTGTGTACACAATACATAGTAGTAGTAGTAGTATATAGTAATAGTAATCGCAATCGTAAAGTTTTTCTTTTATTATTAAATGTATTTGAGTTATAGTAAAGAAGAAGGAATAAAAAAAACTATTTTATATACATTAACGATGCTGGTGCTATGATTTACACATACTCGTATGTGAATTGCAACAAGTTTTAATGGTGTGATTGTTTTTTATTATATTTGCTATTAATGTTGCTGATGATTGAATCACTTATTTGTAAATGAGTAAATATTTCATGGCTTGCACCATCTTTTCCTTACGATAGACATCTTCACACCTTACCTCCTCTCAACATTCCCCTAAATTTACAATTAAAATGTGAAAAGTGTCTTCCTATATTTGTAGCTTCAAATTAGAGTACATATAAGTATGTACCAAAACCAACGACGAAACAGTATACATATACATGTGGCAGCCACTAACATTTCAAGGCAATACGATGACTTCACCTCAGCCTCTGCCTGTAAACAGCAACAAGAGCAATAACAATAGTGGAAGCATTAGGCTGTGGTTACATTCAAATTTTACTCGGCGTACACCATGCAATTGTTGTTGCCCGAACACGAAAAAAGAGCTTTTACTCACTCTCACACCGAACACGATATGCTGGGTGAAATGCGCACCGAGCACGCCGAGTATTCAGGGTGTCAATGAGTTATTCTACAAAAATAAAACAACAAAAATGTATGTAAAATAGAAGGAAAACATGCAAACCTGTACATCACAATTTTCATATGCAGAAAAGCGAAGTTGCGAATGTTTTTAGTTTTTAAAAGTGAACATTAAATATATTGTTCATAAAACTATTGAAGAAAAATCATATTATTTTCATTATTTTTCAATAATATTATTAATTGCACTCTCCATATTGATAAAATCGTTTAAGTTTCTTGGTACACCATTTAGTGTTGCCATTGTGAACAATAAAGTATTAAGAAAAAACTGAATTTCGACAAAAAGCAACTCTGTAACGAACACCAATGTAACCACTACACCGAGCAATAGAGTAAAATCTGATGTGTTCGTCGAACAGCGAACACCAGTATAACCAGCACCTTACCATTTTAACATTTTAACTCCCACCACCGCTCCCTACGCATTCTTTGAAATTCGATTGCTTTTTGGTGTCTTGATTTTAAGTTTTAATTTCTTTACCATTTTTGTTAACAATGATGTTTAAGTTTGTGGTTGATTCTAATAATTTTAACAAATCCAAGCCGAACAATAATTTATGAAAACAATCAAACAATATCGTGCGAGTGCTTTACTCATCAACCTCACGATCAACTCTCATTGCCGTAGCTGGCGTTGACATTTCGTCCCATA
The DNA here is from genome assembly GCA_958295655.1 of Palloptera scutellata. NCBI lineage: Eukaryota > Metazoa > Arthropoda > Insecta > Diptera > Pallopteridae > Palloptera > Palloptera scutellata. The sequence goes on along the minus strand of OY282449.1, from coordinate 149,557,974 downwards.
TGTACTATGTACATTCTTCCGCGCTTCTCTAATAAATTTCTGCTAAAAGTTCACACCATTTAACTGGTATTGGGCGTGGAAGTGATAGAGGTCAATAATATGTACATATATACTCGAATATATACACATACACTCATTTTACTGCATGAGAGGCTGTTTACACGGCAGTAAGCATGAAAGACCGTGCGAGAGAGACAGGTAGAAAAGTACGGTAGTAAGAAACAGCCCCAAAACTTCTTTTTAAACAGATATAAAAAGATTGTATTAGATCTGGGATTTATTCACAAAATTTTGACTGGACTATAGTTTTCATTACAACTAAATCTTTAGTGGTAATGGAAGCCAAATCCCACTAAACTAAGGAAATCAAACTCCACTACCAGTAACTGATAAGCGAACAGAGTTTAATTGACAACATAGTGAAAGTTCTAATTGAAATTCATGGTGAACATAACTTTTCCTACTTATTATTGAGTAATTCGCTTTATACATAGATTTTTATCTTCAGAATCAGCAACGAAATATTCATATGAATAAATTGATTTTACAAGTCACTTTTATACGTTATTTTGAAACAGAAAGACAAATCTTTCGAAATTGAAATCGTAAATATTTTGACGGATATATGAGTGAAGCTCGGCCTAGGCCCCCAATGGGCTTTTGCGCTATTAAAAGAAAAGAAAGAAGAAGATAAAAACAAGTTTACATCATCAGCATACATTATAATTTTGCAATTTTGAGTAACAAACTACAAATCATTGATAAACAGCAGAAGCAAAATGTCCCAAATGGCTTCCTTGAGGAACTCCGGAAGTACCATAACAGCCATGCTTGTTGATACGAAATTTCGGCAGATAAGCTTTTGTTTTCTCTTAGTGATATAAATCGTTTCTAACCTAGCTTTTTAATCAGAAGGTATCGATTGACTTTAGTAAATGCTTTGCTAAAATCAAACTGATTTTATAAGTTAGTTGGTCATTAATAAGTTCATTCATTACACATGTTGCGAATTCTAAAACGTTCGTTGTTTTAGAACTCCCCATGAGGAACCCATGTTGATCAATGTTGCAAGAGAATTCATAATTTGAGTAATATCAATTAATTCAAATAACTACTAAACACTTAACTTAGCAATACTTCTATAATTTGAGATATTAAATTTAACACCATTTTTATGAAGAGAAAAAATAAATGATTTTTCTCAACATATTGGGAAATAACCCGATTTTAAACATTTGTCAAAGAGTCCTGCAAGCGGTTTACGTAAAAGCTCAGCACATTTTTCTAATATACAACTCGGAATATTATCGGAACATTTAGAGGATCTATGGTTGGAAAACAAATTGTATTAAGCGAATCAATAGCGAAGGGTAGGTTTGAAAAAATCAGCTAACAAATTGGAAATTTCAATGCTATCACTACATACAAAATCACCAATACACATAGACGGAGTTAAAAATCGCTGTTCTTACGTTTCGAATTTACAAAGTCATAAAAAGATGTAGGATCGTGGTAAACTATCAATTTTTTACAATTTAAATAGTTTCTATAACATTCATTATTCAGCTTTATATGTTCATGACGTAGGCAGTAATTGTTACAATAATCCATATTTCTGCCAGTTCTTTTATAAGTTTTAAAAGCTCGCGACTTCCGATTTGGTAAGTTTTTTGATTCTTTGGTGAACCAGATGGTCCATCTGGTCTTTGTAAAAGAAGTATTAACTTTTGGTACATATAGTTCAAATGCTTCATATAAAGTATTTAAAGTATTGTTAAATAGAGATAAACAGCTTTCAATGACCATATTATATAATAGGTAGGGACAAAAAGGTAGCAGGAAGAATATCAACGAGTTCATTATAATTAGTAGTTTTTAGAAACAGTGTTTTAATTTAACAGTTTCCATATCAATATTTAGACTATCAAGTAATTCAAAGTATAATGCTAAGATAGGATGATGACCATCCTCAGGAGAAGCGTATGGTTCGGAACGAAGGGATGTAAATAAAGGGAGGGAAGTCAATGAATCTTGGGTTAGTCAAGTACAATTAAATTTGCGAAGTGAACGAAAAGAATCCAATATTTTGTAGTTATTTGACAAGTATTCAGAATATTAAAAATTAATCAGAATAATAAAAAAAAAATTAAATGTTCTTTTCCTAATTGACAACATACTTATGTATAGTAAACAATTTTGAAACCATTTGAAATGAATAAGTATTTAATTCAAATTTTAAAATAAGGGAAATCTAGTCCCATTGTTAATGTGTAAAAGTATTTTGAACTGGTCTGTTTATTATTATTTCTATCTTCTACTGTTCTAGCTATTTTATACTACTGCCATTGAACCTTGTTTAGGTAAAAAAAAATAATTCTTTCGTGTTTCTTCTTTACATTTCAGATTCAGTATTCGTAATCAAAGTCATTAAGCTCAAGTTCAATAATGCATCATGTGAGGTATAAAATCACAGTTCAACAAACAAGCCACATTGCGTATCGAAGAATACAAACATAAATGACACACACATTCAAAAAACAACTACGATAACAGGAACAACAATTCAAATTAAAATAACCGTTCTACCGCGATAATCGCGTATTTTCAAACGGTCAAAGGTCAAACGAGAGCCGATAAAATATTATTACTTTTGTTGTTTTTTGCATATCATAAATACCGCTTCACCATAATTTTTTCAAACGTTTTGCGTCAACTTGCAATGCTGCTGATAAGTGCACTTGCCCTGGGACTTGTTGATACCACAAATTCGAATATTGGCAGCCCTTTAAGTAGCTTTAATTTGGCGATTGCAGCAGCGGCTGCAAATACTGCTGCTGCTGCAAGTGTTGTGGCTGCTGCAAATGCTGCCGCTAATATTGATTCTGTGATAGGAGCTCCTGCTGCCATGCCGCCGAGTAATGCAGGTGGTGGCGGCGTGGTTACACATCTCAATGGCCTTGGTGTAGCAGGTAGTGATGGTGGTGGTGGTGGTGGTGGCAATGATGTCAGCGGGGCCACCTCAATAGCACACACAACTACAACTGCCGCGGGTAGCAGTGCTGCAAGCGGTACAATTACATGGGACAACAATGGTACTTTACGATCGGCCAATCCCGGTGATTGGTCAATTGAGCAATGCTTGATATGGCAACGCCCGCATCATTTATACTTTCAATTGGGAAATGCCTTCTTTTTTTTGGCCTTTCTGGCACCACACCGACCCTACGGTATGCTCTGGCTGCGCGCACTCATGGTGATAGGCAGCATACTAATGGGCATGTATGGATATCTCATCGAATGCACACCGGACGTTGTGCTGTGGTCGGGCTTATTTCTAGCTGTTAATTTCGTTTACCTAATTGTTGTATTGTGCCGACTTAGGCCGGTGCGATTTGATAAAGAAATCGAAGCGGTAAGTGGTGTGGTGTAACTATAGTTATTTTCTATGGGTGTAAGTACAGTAGCACAGTTTCAACAGAAAGAAAGAAAGCAATTAACTTAAGTTACTGAAAAAATTAAAGTATCTTAAGTCCACAGCATCTTGAAATGATTAATTATTCATTGCGCAAATATATTAATATGGCGTCCAGTCGCCACCTTTCTTTGTAATTTCATTGCAATGGAAATGCATGCTATCGACTAATTTTTCAGCATATGACCGTGTTAAACTTCGCCATATTACCCTAAGAAGCCGTTTCAAATGATTTATTGAACGTATCTTTTTTCCACGTAGTTTTAACTTCATAAGAGCCCAAACATTTTCGATCGGATTCGCATCCGGCGACTGTGAGGGCCAATCCAATGAAGTTATGCCGTTTTCCTCTTTCCAACTGCTACACAAGCGACTGCGATGTTTTGGGTCGTTGTCCTCTTGAAGAACCCAATCTCGGCTTCCTGCCCCAAATCACATATCCGTTGATGGCAGAAGTCCACGACGGTATATCGTGGTCATGAAGTTGGCATCCAAATTCCTTGTGAACATGATTCATTTGTCAAATCCTTGTTTTGTGAAGCATCCCCAAACATAAACCTTTCCTGGATGTTTCACTGATCACTGGAGCATCTTACCGTCTTTAGTGGACCAAGCACGCTTAATAGTGTTTGTCAATCAAAAGGAGGATTCGTCTGTGAACACCACTAGGCTCCAATCGTCATCCACATGTTCAGTTGCCCACTCTTGGCGTTTTTTTTATTTGCTTTGCAGTTAGTAAGGGTTTTACCGTCGTCGCCCGAAATTGGATCTGAAGTTACCTCAAACGGTTTCTTATGGTATTCAGAGAGACATTTATGCCCTTTCGAGCCAATTTTTGTTTAATAATTTAGCTGCTTTCAAGGATATGGCTGGATTAGCTTCGAAAATCCTCTTTATAATCAAGTCCTCCTGTTTCGAGGTAGCTCTGTCGTCCACCAAAAAGTGTTGGTTCCAATGCTGGACAAATGCCTTCGACTTTTTTAAGTATTTCGAAGCACTCAAGTGGGACATCTTGGGACCTTTTGGTTGGGAACAAAGAAGGACTGCTTCAAACCGTTTCGAGTATACGGAACTCATTTTTTAAATATGCTCTTGAGACGAAAGCGTATAATGGACTGTTTCTACAATTACATTGCGAAATTTACAAAGAAATCAAGTTTTTTGACAATCAAGGCCTACTTGATATTCAAATTATTTCATGCGAAAAGGCCGATTGCTTTTTTCGTGAAAGTACTGTACATATATTTATTTATTTACTTACGTATTTTGCCAAAAAATACCTTTGTTGTTCATTAGGCACGCTGGTGTTGCTAGTGAATCCTTAGCATCAGACTCTTATTCACACTTCTAACGCTCTACTAATGTACACCGGTTTTATGGGCATCAAAATCATTTGCTTCCGTCAGGCAACGTTGCACGTATTTGCGCTGTTTTTGCTTCATCAAAACGTCTTTGCGTAATTAATTGAATTCTCTACAAATTTTAAATATCCTCTAATTTAATTTAATAATATGTAACATGTAATTGGAAGCCGTTAAAAAGTGCTTTTCACTTCATTTTTCCATACGCTTTGAGGGTTCAACTCATATTCATAAGCATACAAAATACTTACTTAAGTGGCACTACAACCGATGATCGGTCTTGGCCGCCTCTACAAAGCTTTGCCAGTCACCTCTGCTATGCGCATCAGTTGATTAAGGCCAAGTGCAGTCAGGTTGCCCTGAACCTGGTCTTTCCAACATAGATTAGGACCTCCACTTCTGCGTGTTCCTCCACCGTGGTTCGAATAAAACACCCTTCTAGCCGAAACGCTTTTTTCCATTCGCTCAAAATGACCCAGCCAGCGAAGCCGCTGCATTTTTATACGTTTGACTATGTCAGTGTCGGCGTACAGCTCATCGTTCAATCTTATTCGATACAAGTCGTCCACGCCCACAAAATACTTAAGTAGGACAAAAATGTATCAACAGAGATAATTACATATCTTTAAAGGATTTTATGTTCTTATAAAACTTTGAGAAATATTCCAGTACGCTTCATTATACAAATAATTGGGTTTTGCACTGAAGATTTTATTATGTTTTTGTAAACTCTTAAAAATTCTATTATTTGTAAACGTGGAACTCGGAATACTTTTTGATCTCCATATTTTACAATTTTATGTATAGCGTTTCACCGAGCTTCATCAAATCGAATACCGAAATACTTAAGGAAATATTCTCCTTATTATTTTGAACAAAAGGATGTTGCACCTCCCGTACCTATATGCTAGTTCGCTATGAACTTCTCTGCACAAAATATGGACGGTTTTCGGTAGAGAGGCGTGACATATCCCAGTTATAATATCATTTTCCTTTGATGGAAAGGAAATCGGTTCCATGGGCCTCTATGAAGCATCTCTTTGAAGTGTACTTGTAGAATATAAAGGTAAAAGTTGCCGCGACTAAAATTTCACACAAAGAATATTCAAGATTTTTAAAAGCGATGAATTTAAATGTAGAGAAAATGTAGCAAGCAGTTAGTTTATGAATAGGTCTACCTCTTGATTTTACATTAAGGAAATGTCCGGGCTATGACGTAGAGACTCCAGCTAATAGTTAAATAAATAAAAGATCAATGCAATAAATAAGATACGTATTTTTGAAGTTTTAATTCTACATTTGTTTGTTTTATGTTTTTCCGCAAGTTAATTTTTCGCAAGTTCATCTTATATGGTATATAAGACATATCTATGAACATTTTTAAACACACTTCAATGAACGTTAGATTTACCATAGATAGAATAAAAGCAATGTATATAGAAAAGGCAGATCAGAATCGTTTCGGAACTAGTCATGTTTCCTCATCAGTGATCTTAGTGGTATTTCTTTGTGGTTTCAATAATCCATAAAAGCTACTTATATTTGAAAATGTAATGGAGAATTACCATTATATGAATTCCAAATATTTTCACTAAATGGTAGGTATTATTAAAAAATTCATACGACACTGCTATTCTCTTTCCTACCACTCAGCTCAATAATAAAACATTTAAAATTAATTGTCATAAGTAAATTTTATAATTGATCATCTGCAAGCTGCAATTCATAATTTTTTACATTTAAAATGAACATTCTTCGATTTACATTCCTCCAATTGGTGAATACTGGGATATCAATTTCAAATTATACATTGTTATTACGAAAATGTTATCGAACTTATGAAACTTATAGGTAAATATTAACTAGGTGGGATTCGATTCAGAATGTAGAAGAACAAAAAAAATTCTAAAATTTGTTATTCTAAAAGGGATGAAAGGGTATGAAATGATATAATGATGTTTACGTTTTCGATGTTTTGTGTGTTAATGATGATGAATAATGAATTAGCGGCAAATCTTATCTTTGTTACAAAATATAATATATCACAGATTCCACAGTATCGTACGCATAAAGGCATACCTAACACCATTCATAACCAAATGCAAATTTCTAATAAACAAAATATTAAGTTGAAATATGTATAGGATAATATAAAAGGGATGATGAAATAATTTAAGTGCTACAATTTGAACAAAATTTTGTTTAGTTTTAGTGATGAAACTGTGATATACATACATATTATATGTATCTTACTTATGTATACTAAGAAATGCAATTAATTTTTGGTATTTAGTTGCACATGCATTGCAAATAATTGATAAATAATTGTATAATGCTGATAACTTGTGAGTTTAGTTTTCTAAATAGTCTATTGGTATCATCAGATAGAACTACACCAGCTACATAATCCGTTGTCCATACTTATGTATGTTTTGTATGCATTTATATTTGTGTCTTAACTTATTTGTATTTTCGATGCGAGAAAATACAAATGAAGACAGGTTGCCAACAGCACTGTCATATTGCCCATAGCTATGGTCATATGTATGCGACGAAAGGCCTTATGAATGCGTTGATAATGTGGGCATTGCACTAAGTCACCCTGCACCAGACTACCAACTTCCCGACCACTGCCAATGGCGCCTTCAATCCTGTATTTCTCATGCATTAATCGCAACATCGGTGGGGCAAGATACAAACGCACAATGACCTCAATTACAGCGGTCAAGGAAAGGGCAACCAACTGCACCAATCCCGTTACGTTCCAGCTGTGCAAAAAGTACTTGACGAATAGAATCAGCATACCTATGCTTAACACTGCATTTAGTGCAAAATATTTGGGAAATAATATCTGTTGACATTGACCGAAAGTGTGGCGTGGTAGCGAAAAGTAAAGTGATAATCCTGAAAGAGAAATTTGTAGAAACATATTAGTTTCCCTGTATTTATGTGTACATATTGTGATATACTACAGTACATACAGTGCAACTATATCAAATTGACAGACGGGTAGTCAGTCAGCTAAGAACATATGCCATACTATAATTTGTGTTTACCTGAGACAAAGGTCATCCATATTTGTGCTCCAAAATGTGTGGCAAATGCACCTAAATATGCAATTACTGCCAAATTGTTCTTGTTGTTGTTTCTCTTGCCAGCACCAATGTAAGACTTTTGGCTAGCATCATCAACACCATACCCATTGTGTGCTCCATCGATAATGTCAGGCCAAACTGTCAGAAGGACGAATGATAGAATGCAAATTGCGATGAAATGCGCTGGTTGAGTTGTTTTCGTAAGCAAGCTATAATAATAAACAATAGGAAAAGTGGAATCATTTGATATTTGTTTTTCGTCAAAAAAATTATGGGAAATCGTTAAGCCATTTGTGAAAGCAAGCTGATACATATTTCAAAAAAAAACTAAAAAAAAAGATTTGTTGTTTGGTATTGATTAATTTAACATATTGCTAACGACTTTCCCTTAGATATATAAAAGAAATATGCCTTCGTCTTTAAAAAAGAAAAAATTTTTCTATATAAATACGAACAGGGATGTAGCCAAGGTGGTCGCTGTGGCGTAGTGGTAATGCGTTGGACTGCTACGCAGAGTGTTCGGGATTCGAATCACAACACCGGCAAAATCAAAAAAAAAAAAAAAAAAGTTAAAATATTTTTTCTACACGGCACCACCTCTTGGCAGGCAATGGCAAACCTACAAGAGTTTCACTTCGCCGTTCGGATTCGGCATTAAACTGTAGGTCCCTTCCATTCATGTACAAAAATAACACGCACAACATGAGTGGATGCGAAAAACTCGGCCTAGGCCCTCCATGGGCTGTTGTGCCATTAACAGTAAAGTAAAGTAAGTAGCCAAGGGGTTGGTGGGGAAAAGGGGGGGAGGGGGCGGGCGGTTATGTGTAATACCATAACTGCTTATAAATTCTATAATATGAGATGATTTTTTTAATCAGATATTCTTGATATGTGCCTAAAAATGTGTTAAATACGTGTGAACGAACATGACTAACGAGCATGATAGAGTGAGATAGATATACAATATAATATTGGTGGCAATTTATAATTCCACACAGTGTAGCCAGAAACCAGGATTTCGCCCATATTTTAAGATCTTCGTGGTTTAAAATGACGAAAGGAATTTTGAGGCAAGGAAAGGGATATTTGAAGCAAAGCTTTTTTTTATTCAATTTGTTTTCAATTGAAAGTTCTACATAGAATGCATTTCTTTTCACTTTTTTATATACCTAATTAAATTCATTTCAAGTTGTTAAAAACCAATATTTATATAAAGCTTTTATTTTATATATATATATTTTTTATTGGTCTGCAGCGTTGTGATAAATTATATTTTTGTGAATTGTTATTGAAAAAAGCGTTTTCAATAACGATAATTTGTCAATGCACATTTTTCCGGGATTTGAATTTTTAAAATGGGATAAGAACGTTTTGCTGCAGAGAAGGTGATTTTTTCAGTTAAGTCAGTGGCAGCACTGGTTGCACATAAGAAAACTGCGGCGGCATATGCGCTTTCGATTGTTCGTTTGCTCGCTCGCGACACCAACACCAATAATGTTTAAATGCAATTTGTTCCTTTACTTTTATGCATATTTATGCGCTTAGAAATCTAAATCGTTTGGCTTGTGGTGTACGTGCGAAAACGCATGCAATTTTTTTACATATTCAATATTTATACTATGAGTGTATAATACATATGTATGTGTTGTCTCGGCGGTAACATTTGCGCTCGAGTACGAATTTTTTAAATTAAATTCGTACCTACAACATTCAACCAAACCGAAAACGACGGATGTGACTGCTGCCGTTAAATGAGACTGAGAACTTTAGTTTTGCTGCACTTTACATTGGCTTAGAAACAAGCAAACAATGAAATATTGCAATGGAGAAAATGCTGCATTCGATTTGAATTTGCGCCGCTACTTTATTAAGCTCTCATTAGCAACTTACTCCTAATTTGTCTGTACATTTTTTGATCTCAAATAAGTTCTGTAAATTTCGTTTCCTGTGACATAACTAACCTAACATAATTAAGATATTTAATTTTTTTTTTTTTTGTATCAAATTAAACTATTTTTAGAGCGGCTTATCGAACAAACTAATCAATCTATAATCTTGCGCCCATCAATCTAAAGCTACGTTAATGTAAACATTACATATATCAAGATAATTATTTATGTGTAGTTTTCCTTTTTGAATTAATACTTTTCTATGTAAGAACGTCTAAAATGTGTCTAATTTAATTTCCTGTGACGTTTTCTCATTATTGCACTTTGCACCAGCAACTGCGACAGTGAACGACGCTAACTAACTTATTAAACGAGTGACACTAAGCACCGTTCAAAATGATTATCAGACTAAACGAACTAATAAATTGAGTACTAAACAAAAATAAATAAATTTGAAAACAATAGTTTATTGCATCGATCGGAAGAAACTCACGTGTATATTTTACTGCCCTGCACTTTCTCGATATGGCTACTTAAACGTTGAACGAATTGCTTTGTCAGCTGTGTGACAATAGCAAGTGTATCCACGTAGACTTTTTCACTCTTAATAAAGTCTTTGCTGCTGCTGCGAATGACTGTAGTACTTCCGTCATCCGTTCCACTTATATTTGAAAGAGTATTTTCTGCCAAATTTGTGGCATCTTGTTGCAATTGGCGCAAGCGTCCACAAAGTTTTGGAATTTTCAGCATACTTGAAGTTTTCGGTGTGATTTCAGCGATTTCAATCAATTTCTCGTTGCTAAGAATTACTTGCGTGGTGGTGGTAGAAGAATTTTCATCTTGATTACTTGTGAAAATGTTCGACGACGAAGACGATGTGCTCGCGGTATCAGTATCAGAATCAAGAAGCGTAACTCGATATTCAATGTTTTTTCTGTATTGCTCTTCAGCACGTTTCTTTAGAGTATATTGTACGGTTTTCACAATTTTCTTAGGCATTCCTTGTTCAACGAACTTCTCGATTTGTGCGCTTTGCATACCGGAAGGATAAAGGCACATTTTCTTGCTTGTATAATTTGAAAAGGGATTTTTTTTTTTAGTTTTTTCGTTTTGTTCGTATTCAAAATTATGCACACACAATATTTTATATAATTTTTATAAAACAATTCTCCAATTAACTAGTAAAAAGAATGTTCTGCATTGCCGATAACAAAGATTTTTTGGATACTTCTGTTCACCGATTGTGTGTGCGTTCGTTTTTGTTGTAGACAAGTAAGCAACCGCGCACGCGACTTGAGCTCGTCGAATTATTAAATGCTATTGATACAAAAAGTCATCGGCGTGCGGTTTTATATTTATGTGAACTATTCTTCGTCTTGCACGTCCGTCTTCGTTGGCGTAGTCGGCGTCATCGTTTTGCTGCGACTTGCTATCAGGTACCACCACAAATACTTACGCTCACTTGCGATTGTTCGTTCATTTGTTCAATTCCTATACTCCAGAGAGATTAAACTCGCTGAATTTCGAACATTACAAGAGAATAATACTACATACTACAATGCGAAAGCTGAATCACTGTCATGATCGGTGTACAAGTGTATCTCTTAGTTGCCTCTACAGTGGCAATTGTATCTTGTATCTCCTGCTTTTTGTTTGTAGAAACAATAGGCACTATACATCAATCCCTTGATTCGGCGCTACAATCAACGATGCAAAGAAAGCTTAAATTGCCTAGTTCCAGTCTCTTCATACCGCAGATGTCTCTTATTCTCATTCTTTCCGGAATGAAATTTATAGCTTGAGTTTAAATGGAGATCTCCATTTCATCCTATGTCCAAAAAAATTAAATTACTGTCTTACTACTAATTTGTTCACAGCACACGGAGTAGATGAATGGGATCTTTTTGTTTTATTACCCACACATGTCAGTCGTTATTTTGGTTGCTTCATGAATGTGTAGCGGCAGGTAGAGGTGACTTAGGTATTAATCTTCCATTCTAGTTGATGTTATTTATTTTATTTATTAAGTACGTCATTTATTTAGACAAATTAGGTATATGGTTAATAGTATATAATAATTAGGTTTGGACGTGTATGAATGAAAATGCGTAGTACATAGAAGAGTTACGGAAAATTTACTTCTTCAGTTATGATTATTCATCGGGAATATTCGTGTGGAAATATAATTGATTTTATGTACTATGTAATTGTCAACTGTCGTCAATGAAAAAATCACAAACATTTATTTTAAACGATAAAACCTGCAATATAAAAATACCAGTACGTATGCGTTAATGGAATCTACATTAGATTTTTTCCGGGGAACTCTTTCGAAATAGTGCTATCGGAGGAGTATGGAAATTTCATCTGTCGTCATGGAAATTGCATTTTACCCACGGTTATTATAACTTCCTACTAAATGTAAATTATTCACAAGAATTGGCGCACTTTGACCATTTTTATTTGATTATTAATTTACTCAGTAGTAACTGATTGATTTAGTTTTTTTTTATAAAATCCATTTTACGTCATCATTAACATCGCTCCTACGAAAAATATGCGAATAAAGAATTAGGCGATGAGCCAATCAGTTTCTTTATAATTGTCACACTCCCCTTATTTTGTCCAAAAATATAATACTTACATATACAGTTATTCACATGAAATTTCGGCAATCTTGTTGAAATAGCTTTTACTCTGTATAGAATACGCGCATATGATCGCGCAGTAAACAATATGAAATAGATTAAACAACGAATCACGTGAGCAAATGCGCGATCGCAACTATGTTGGTGTATTTATTTGGTGCATACACCAATAGATAGATACACACCTACATACTATATGTACATGAGTATCTAACGGGGAAAAGAAGACAACAAGAGACAAAACAAACAAGAAAAAAATTTGAAAGTGAGTCATATATTGGCATTGGTTGATGTCAACGATTCTTCTATAGATTGAACGAACATGGCGTTAAGTAACTAAACTCGTTAATTGATAAGCAAGTCACTATCATAAACGATTGGTGATCGATGATCGAGTCTCTAACTAGGAAGCCGCCATTTTTAAATTTACTGGCACTCATTGCTCTGGCCATGCAATAGAAATGTTGAAGCACAGCTCTATCACGTTTTATTGATCCGCTTGTTGTATAAAATGAACTAAAGATAAAGTTGGCACTTTGGTCCCAATGTAATATATGTTAGACAACTTAGCATAACCTAACATAACCTACAATGTGTTAAAAATTTGTACGAAAAATGAGATTTACAACAAATGAAATCAGACCTATACATATCGCTCGTTTGCTGCAAGACTGTCATAAATAAAAAAATAATTTCAGAGTTAACCGTATACAGAAATAACGGTTATTTAATGCTTTGTATAATGTGGAAAAAAATCTTAACTGAGAAGAGTATTTTTCGTTAACAATTGTTTGGAGTGCTAGGTAAACTGAAAAGTTAAGATGTGTTTTTCTCAAAATTTATGATCTTTGAGATATGACAGTCTTGAACACATAGATTTTCTTGACTATTCTACTGGGCAGTAGTAGATAAATAACATATGTATGTGTATCGATTTATAAAATTTTGTTAACATTGTTGGCTTATGATTAAGTGTGTCCACCTGCTTACACAGAACAATAAAATTAACGTAATAAATGCGCAAGTGATTTGATCGTATTCATTACTATACTTAACACGATCATCACATCATCAGTATTTCTCTAACATGTTCTTTTTATTACGGATTCAATTTTTGTTTTATATAATTTTGTATAAGAAAGTTCATATACATACGAGTACATACTATCAGTATTAATAGATGAGGTTTAGATGAGTCCGTTAAATATTCAAGTAATATTATAATTTTCTAATCTTCGTCCTAATCTTCGTTGGAAAGACCAGATGCAGGGCAACCTGACTGCACTTGGCCTTATCAACTGGCGTCAGCGCGCGTATAGCAGAGGAGACTGGCGAAGCTTTGTAGAGGCGGCCAAGACCGATTATCGGTTGTAGTGCCAGTTAAGTAAGTAAGTAATTATAATTTTCTTTAGAAGATCATAAGGTTTGAACGATTGTTTTATATAATTCGAGTGGATAATCAATCAAATTTCTTATACTAGAAATTTAAAAAAAAAATTATTTATTTATGAAATTTCTTTAAAAGATTTTATTGAGATTTTGAATATTATTCATATTAGGACTTGAGCAAATTAAGGTAGCGATATATTTATATTAATTTATGTTCACTTAACATCAGTTACATGTGTGTATGTCATTAATTTATATTCTGGAACAAATTAAGACTAAACCCTTGGGACCAGAGTCTTATTTAAAATTGGCACACTTTTTAATATATTTATCAATATTGTATTATTGAATAAGTTTTGAAGCAGAGTACAAATAATGTCGGTCTATACTTCTTCTTTTTCATCAACTTCTCTTACATGTTTGCTAAAAGGAATAACAGAAGAGCGAATGTGCAATTTAATCAAGTGCACTTAACAGTAGCACAGTGCACTTACAGTAGAGAACAAATGCAAATTGCATTAATTATGCTCTCTGAGTTATTTATTAGTTTTGCTGCAGAGCATGAATGTAACGAAATTACGATTATAGTAAACCAGATAGCTGATTATAGCTGATAAGCGAACGCTCTTCATTACCACCGACTTGTATTAATTCCCTTCAGTTTTTCTACATTCTATTCTGAATATACTCGTACTCAGAGCGTCGTCGTCATTGTGTGTGCTTCCATTTGCCAACGATACCAGATCCCAATTTGTTGTTGCTCTTGTTTATGCTGTTCATCCTCAAGTGGGCGGCGTTGGCTTTGCTGTTAGCGTCGTTGTTGAGAGACACAGCGAAATTTTATGGAATGATGGTAATATATATAGCAAGTGGTGGTGCGATTTGCACTTTGGCTTCATTGGATTAAATTGTGCAAATTTTGAATATGATTGCTTGCTTGCTTACTTATGTACGTTCAGTTGGCTGACTAGTGGAAGTTTTGTTCTCAGGTTTCTCAGGCAAAATAAAGCAATAAAGCCTCAACTGAGCTCATGTGAGACCCAACGTTAGTGAGACTGGCGTACGTGACTCTGTCGTTATCAGTGATGTCCGCGCGTTGTCGTTGTAAGCACCCGGTTTCAGTAATCTTGGGAAGCCAAGTCGAGCTATTTTTTTATTTTTTTTTCCTTGTTTTATGTTTTAATTTTCTGATACTCGACTTTGTTTTCATTCATTTTGTATTGCAATAAAATTTACTGCTTTTGGCACT
This sequence comes from Palloptera scutellata, assembly GCA_958295655.1. Lineage (NCBI taxonomy): Eukaryota > Metazoa > Arthropoda > Insecta > Diptera > Pallopteridae > Palloptera > Palloptera scutellata. The sequence goes on along the minus strand of OY282449.1, from coordinate 149,542,871 downwards.
TTAGATTTTTGCAAATAAAATAGCGTAAACGATTTTATGTCATTTTGGATTTCTTTTTTTTTTTTTTGTGTTTTTTGGTGCCATATTCATAAGCTTGAGCAATCAAAATGTGTGTTGTAGGCTGATTTGCTGTGCTGTGCCTGTTGCTGTCGTGTGAACATCTCACCGTGTCAAATGTACAAACGTTAGAGGGGCAGGCGAGTGTCGATGTTCAGAAAAGTGGAAATTCGTTTTGCTCGAATAGTTTTGCGTGATATTGAAATTATGAAAAAATTAATATTTCTCATGGTCTCACATCTCTCAAGATAAACAGCTCATTGTCATTAGGTAAATAAATGATGTTGCAATTGACATGAAGCTATTGAATCTGAACAGTCAGGAGTTAAAGCATAAGTATCAATAACTGTTACAAGTACGTTCTAATGGAGCTCTTCTTCAAGTAAAATTTCAATTCATGAATTAAGTTTAAGTTTTAAATTCAGTTCTTAAAACATTTGAAAAATGTCTATCTATTTTACTAATTTCGGAACCTAATTCATTTTTAAATTTGCATCGCTAACGAACTATAGTATGTATAATTGACGAACAAAATAAAGTATTTTAGGAAATTGTTAACGAGTTCGTTTATGATCCTATATATAATCGTAATTGCGATCCTTTTCGAGATTAATTTGGAGTATGGCTTTTTATCGTCAATTATAGAAAGAAACAAATTATATTTTTTATTTAGACTTACTCCGTGTCTCGACTGGCAATAATTGCTGCCATAATTATCACTTAATTTATGACTAAAATTTAATTCATAAATTCAAGTGTAAAGCAATTTAAGTTACCCTGTGCAGCGAATGGCAATAATATTTGTCATAAGTATGACTTAATTTATGACAATAAGTCATAAACTCAAGTGGACAAATTTTGTTAAAATTTGTAATTTCAAAAGAAACCTGGTATGAGCAACATAGCTTTAACATATTTTTAATAAAAACATTAATAAAAACATTAATTGCATTTTAAGAGCTTGTGAAATTGTTTTTGTTTTATATACAATATAAGCGTCAAACTTATGACTGTGTTATGACAACGGAGCTGTTTAGAAATAAAGTCTGTCATGCATGACATGCCATAAATAAGTTAAGCTATAAGATCTCTTCAAACGATTTTTTTATGACAAGCGGATAGTTTTTTATTCCATGTTGTCAAATCTGGCATTTCCAAATCCACAAGAACTCCTAAAAGATAGCGTTAAAAGAATATCCACTAAATTTTTATACCACATATTTATACCAGCGTTTTAGTTACAATTAGATACAATTTGAATAAAAAAAATCCATTAGATTACTTATTAAAATGTGAATTATTCGAAATTTAATGAATTGGACACTTTTACGTGCTGAAATTTCAGTCAAATGCAATTGTTGTTTTCAGAAATTAACTCTGAGCAAATGAGGAAAATTGTTTGGAAAAAGGTGGAAAAGCTCTAATTTGGCATTAAATTTTAATTTTTTTAAAATTTTTAATTTCAATGCAATATTTTCATGCAACAAACATTTTTTTTTGACACAAGTCTATATTTTTGTTGTATTTTATTTCCAGTCAAAATATGGGGTCATATTTCTGCATATACAGTACTTTTCGCTTAAAACGAACCCGTTTAAAACGAACTTCCGCCTAAAACGAACTAATTTCAAAAGTACCCGTTTTATTTCTAATAAACCATGAAATTTTTTTCGCTTATTTAAAGCGAACTTTCGGTTATAACGAACTTTTTTTGGATGCAAAACCTGTTTATTTTTCGGTTAAAACGAACCAAAAAGTGGCGCTATGACCAAAAATCAGTTTTGCACTGGAAACACTGTTTTATTTTTCCAATGTTCTCGAATACGGGAATTTACCTAAGTTTATTGTTTGTGCGTGTGAAGGGTGCAGCTGAAAATTACAAAGTTATAAAATGGACGCAGTAGCAGTTGGAAAACAAAGAAAGTGTGTTCTTTAAAAGAGAAATATGCAATAATAAAACGCTTACAAGAAGGTGTAAAACAAAAGCAATTATGCCAAGAAATGGACCTCAGCAAGTCAACAATTGCTACAATTTGGAAAAATAAAGACTTGATTCTCAATAATTTTGAGCAAAACTCCTCAAATGTAAAGAAGGCCAAAAACCCTTCTTTCATTGAACTGAATCATTGCCTACTAAAATGGTTTACTCAGAAAAGAGCCAATAATGTTACTATAACCAATGCCGTTTTACAAGCGAAAGCAGAAGAATTTGGAAAAAAGCTTAATTACTGCGAATTTAAATGCAAAATTTTTTTTTAATAAATTAACAAAGGAGTTAATATATGCATGTGCATATTCATAAATGGTTTTGTTAAAGTCTTCATTTAAAGCGAACTTCGGTTAAAACGAACCATTTTGCCCAGTCCCTTAAAGTTCGCTTTAAGCGAAAAGTACTGTACATACTTACATATATGCACATAGTACATATTTATGTCAAATATGAAAATAAACACATCTATTTTTGAATGTTTTTTTTATCAAAGTTTGCTTAGTTAATGCTGTAGCTTTTGGTTTGAATTTTTCACAAATTCACTTCTAATATTTTCACTAATATGCGTTAGTACTATCTCAATTGCCCACTGAGCCCGTAGTAACAAGTAATAACTGTTGGCAAGAGTTAATCTCCGCTTGATCTCAAGAGTGACATTATTCTTCTAAGGTAAACGAAATCCTTTACAACTTTAAAAGTATAATTGTCAACAGTAACATTTTGTCTAAGACTCCGTGACTCTTTGTTTGTTGACAGATATTTCAGTTTGTCCTCGTTCACCACTAGACCCACTCGACGAGACTAGCTTTCCAGATTGGAGAATGCTGCACTGACTGCTCGCGCGTTGGTGCCAATGATGTCAATATCATCAGCATGACTCATGATACTCTTGGAGAAAATAGTGTCAGAGATGTCGATGTTCCCAACTCGAACTATTTTCTCCAGCATAAGGTTAAAGAAGTCGCACGATAGGTCGGTCAGTGCTATATTGCAAAGACGAATGAGCTTTGCAGGGATACCAAAATCAGATATTGCGACGTACAAGTGATCCCATGCTGTCGAAGGCGGCTTTATAATCGACAAATAGATGTTGGGTGTCGCTTTATAACTGGCTGAGAAATTTTAAACAAAAAAAATACTTAACCCTATTAACCAGCAAATTGTGAGTCGGGGATTGGTAAATTCATTCTTTTAGAATCCGAAGTCCGAAGTTAAACCTCATGTCAAAGACGACTTGTCGAATTTTTGTCGCTTACCATAAGTACTTACTTACTTAGCTGGCACTACAACCGATGATCGGTCTTGGCCGCCCCCACACTTACCATAAGTAATAATTTTTAATATAGGTACGTTCATAAATGCGTAAATAAATGGAATATTCTTTAAAAATTGTTCGTAATTTTACGGAAATGCGCCATAGAAAATATTTTACAGACGCAGACGCTCTTGCTTGTTGAGTAAATATGGGTGCATAAATCTAGTTCAACTAGATTACTTACTTTTAATGGCACAACAGCACATGGAGGGCCTAGGCCGAGCTTTTTCGCATCCACTCATGTTGGGCGTGTTATATTTGTAGTTCAACTCACATACACTTATTTTTACCTGTGTACGTTAAAGTATGTTTGTATAAAATAAGAACTAAGTATCTTCAGCTGACTCTATTATAAGTAAAACTTTGCTGTAGAAATATTGAACTTAATCACTTTTAAAATCAGTATCAGTAAATATGGTCCGCTGTGGCGTAGGGGTAATGCGTTGGACTGCTTCGCTGAGTGTCCGGGGTTCGAATCTCGGCACAGGCAAAATCAAACAAAAAAAAAAGAGTAAAATAATTTTTCTACACGGCACCACCTCTTGTCAGGCAATGGCAAACCTACAAGAGTAAAAATTGCTATGAAAGCTTTTCCTTCGCCGTTCGGATTCGGCTTTAAACTGTAGGTCCCTTCCATTCATGTACAAATATAACACGCACAACATGAGTGGATGCGAAAAGCTCGGCCTAGGCCCTCCATGGGCTGTTGCGCCATTAAAAGTACAGTAAAGTAAAGTATCAGTAAATATCAAGTGAATAAATGAACAATGAAATAAAAATAATTTTTTATTAATAATTGTTTTGTTTTGGTTTTGTGACATTGCAATAACACTGAAGCAAAAATAAAGTAAACAAACAATCTATCTACTTACTATACACTTGTATATAGATAATTTTTTGTCATATTTAAGTTTTTGTTTTAGCAATAATATTAATCGGAATCAGTTAATGCTGATGATTTATTATACGTACTCTTGAACGTTACTCTCAAATGTTTAAAAATTAAAGTGTATTTAGGCTATGATGAATGACCGATCTTGTATGTGTTTTGGACACAATGAGACAAAAATTAAAAAAATTTTCAAAGTGCACAAAATACTGATGTGGTAGTTCAGATGTACATAGTTCAGTTTTCAGCATTTTTCTATTTCAATATTTTACGAATAATCTCAAAATATTAACGTAAGCCCCTGTACGTAATAGCAGAATTGTAAAGAACTCGACAGGTATCAGTAACAAAGCTCGTACTGATGATACTTATAACGTTTATTTTTATTGGAAAAGGTATCGGGTGTCCCAATAAGAGTTCAAGATTTAAATTTTATTCTATTTTTGCGTTTTTTTCTATACAATACGTCATCATAAAAAGAGACCGAAAATGCAGTAACTGTGCATGGCAACTGTTACAGGAACATGAGTGGTCGCTGTAGCGTAGCGGTTGTACGTTGAACTGTTATGTGTCAGGGGTTCAAAATCGGCACAGGCAAAATAAAAAAAAAATTAAATTAAAAAAAATAAAAATAAAATACAACAACAACAAAATTAACGGCACCACCTCTTGGCAGGCAATGGCAAACCTACAAGAGTAAAAATTGCCTATGAAAAGCTTTTCACTTCGCCGTTCGGATGCAGCATAAAACTGTAGATCCCATTCATTCATGAACAAATATAACACGCACAACATGAGTGGATGCGAAAAGCTTGGCCTTTGGCGCTACATGCGGTCATAGTCGACACTGATAAACTAAAGTTCATTGTGGTAAAGGCATAACACTTGCCACAATGGCTTTCTATCTCTTTATCTGTGTCCTGTGTGATCACAATAACTCTCTCATTCTCCCTCCTTTTTCCTCTCACCTATAAATCTTCCTTCCATTCAACACAATGCTTTGCATTCATAGGGGTACACCTAGTAAGTTGAATGTCTCAATAAAAATAAAAAAATTATGACGGAGTTCTTGTGGCCCCTCAACTGGACGTTATGGATCTGTATGACATGTGGATTCAGCAGGACGGCGCCACTTACCTTACCACACCGCGCATGAAACGATCGATTTATTGTAGCAAACCGAATTATCTCCCGAAATTCCGATATCAACTGGCCAGCAAGATCGTGCGTTTTAAAGCCGTACGATTTCTTTCTTTGGAGTTTTTTAAAATCCCAGGTCTATGCGAATAAGCCACGAACAATTCTTGAGGCCGTGATCCAAAGTGTTATCACATATCTTTCTCAAAATGTCATCGACAATTTCATGCAAAGAGCAATGGTCTGTGATCTGAGCAGCGGGGGCCATTTGCCGGATATTTTATTCCATACTTAATCGGAACATGTCTACTTTACAATGCAATAAAAATATCACTACTCGCACAGAAAATATTCGTTTTATATTTAAATTAAATCGTTCACTCTTATTGGGACACCCTTTACTTGTACTGGCACTCGAATATTATAGTACATAGCTCACAAAACTTATCTGAGAAGTATGAGGTGGCGCAAAAGTAATCATCTGATTGTAGCTATGTAGGTGGTATGTTGTATGTTTAAACATTCAGAATAAACGTTATTCACTATAAGAACCGGTTTTTTTTTAAAGTTTTATCTCTCGGAAATCGGGTGATTAATTTTCCATCGGGTGATTACTTTCGTTGCACCTTGTTTATTCTCCAGATAACACTTACAATGAGTAAAAAAAAAAATTTAATCATTGGAAATTTTGGACTTTGTTCATTCCTTACTTGCTGTCACCCCTTCTTCTTTTCCTAGGCCTTAAGTACAATGGGCTACATAGCCTGAGTGTTTGGGAAACTGTCCTGCACTCGTAGATCAGATTCTCGGCCTTCTTCACATCCATCCATCCATTCTTATTTATTAAATTTAAGTTTCGCAATTTGTTTAAAAATTATTTAACATATAGTTACATACAGCATCTACATGTTTACCCTATTTTAAACTTTTAGGTTTACGCAAGTTTATTTAAGCCACTGCGTGTGACACGGCAACAATTTCGAAAGATTTTAAATTGCATGAAAGTGATACGTGCTCTCAAATACCAGGAGGTGTATGCTCAAGAGAAAGTCACCAAAGTTGATAGCTTATCACTAGTGTTGTCCGGCAAGTAAGTAGAGTCTCAATATCTCTTCAATGTACTTACTTTAATAATATCTCTCAGATACATACATATGTATATACATACATTATACATTATATAATAACAAAATGCCTAACTTATTGCTTACTCTACAGATTGGTCGTTTCACAAAATCAGAGAGCTTTACACATAGTGTTTCCTCATCAGTTCCTAGATTCGCCTGAATGGTTTGGTGTTTCTACTGATGACTATTTTCAGGTAACTATGCAATTTTTGAATAAAAACATGAATATTTTTGTACATAAGTAATAGCCATTGTATCTTATTTATCTTCTTCATTAGGTGTCAATAATGGCAATGGAGGAATCACGTGTTTTAATATGGCATCGCGATAAATTAAAGCTATCAATAATGGTGGAGCCGTTTTTGCAATCGGTTTTCGATCATATACTAGGACGTGATGTAGTAAAGAAACTAATGCAAGTGACACAGGTAAGTTGTTCTTCTGTTTGGTTTTTGCTTTTCTCTGCAGTATATTTTAATTGTTATATTTTAGGTGAGCGAATCAATTGCCAGCAATGGGTTTTTACCAACAGGCGGTTACGATGATGCCGAAGATAAGCCAATGTTGATCATGAAGAAGAGCACCGAAGGTCATGGCTTGACGGCATTAATAAATAGACAACTTCAAGGTGAGCCCTCCCATGATCTTATGTAGAGAAATTGTGTAAAATTTTTCTTTTTTTGTGAATGTTCACTTTTCCTTACTTTAACCATCAGAGAGATTCATTCATGAGAAAAGCCATATTTATTTATGCTATTTTTTCGATGTTGTTAGCGTTGTTATTTGTATGATGAGGCTTTTGCAAGTCCTGTCTGTGTGTGCATTGTTTCAAAGAATATTTATTGTTTCTCTTTTAATGTAGTTATATAGAAGGTATTATTCTTTTAAATCAATTTTATTAAGCATGTTAACAATATCTATACAAACAAGTCTTTTACGCGTTTACTTCATTAAATATTTGCAAGCAGAAGAATAAGTATATGCTAATGATAAAAACACTTAGTTTTTATTTTATCTTTATCTTTAACCTTATAATTTCAAATACTTAAATATTTCCCATGCAATCAAAATATTGAGAAAGTAATGTACTTAGTTCAATTTCATTTGTTCTTCCATATTTCAATCAATGAAATATGGAACAAAAAACATCATTTCCAATATTTGGCAGTACTTTTTTTTTGTAATGGCACATGCACATTGGCTTTTGGGAGGGAGGACCTCGGACAAACTAGTGATATACAACTACATGTATGGAGCTACAGTTTTATGCCGAATAAGAACAGGCCCAGTGAAAAGCTTTTCTTAGGCAATTTTTAATCTTGTAGGTGTGTCATTCTCTGCCAAGAGGTGGTGCCATGTAGAAAAATTGTGTTTGTTTTTAGCTTTTTGATTTTTCCTGCGCTGAGATTTGAACCCCGGAAACACTGCGCAGCAGGTCAGCGCACAACCAACTTCGCCATGGCGACCATATGTTATATGAATTCAGTTTAAGTTTTTCGATTTATTCTTCATCTTGGAAAAGTTATCAGCTAAATTCCCAATATGAGCTTATCCTAAAAATGTAAAGAATACCATATATGTTTAGGATTTCTAAGGTGCGAAATGCTCGGGCTAGACCCGAGATATGATTTTTGGATATGATTTAAATATCAATTAAGGTGGAAAATTGCAAAGATTAAGATTATCAGGAAAAGCATTTTCTAGTTTGTAATGAAAGCTAATACTGAGCATTGTAGTGTTAAGTGTTGGGCGGGGGAAAAATTGTAGACCGAAACTTGTCTGTGCCTGTTCCGGTCATTTATGTGACTCCATCGTTGCCTAGAGAAGTTTTTTCTTACTCTTCTTTCAAACAGCAAGATAAGTTTATTATTTCCACCTTAAAAATTGAGTAATGAATTGTCCACTTCTTCTGTATAAAATTAAAGCATAAATAGTTCTAACTAAAAATTAAAGGACGGGGTTATGCATTAATCTATTGCGACTGAAAAATAACATGTTTGGACGTAGAACACATTGAGGCTTTACTAGTTATTGAGTACCAACAACTTTTGAACAATTCAACGATATTAAAAAAAAAAAAAAACAAAAGACATTTGGAGAACTTATTTGTTTGCAGAGCATATTTTCGCATTCCATTGTAGGAAAAAATTAATCGGAAGAGTAAATTTTATAGGGAATATAATAACAAAGCACTATGACTCTGTGCCATAAATGAGACCAAGTAGCTTATATTTTAACCAAGCTCAAAATAACTTCCGGTAATATTCGTTCTAGAAACCTAGAACGTAAATTATTTTAAAGTCAATTTATGCAAAAAATTACCAACGATTTTTGATGTGAGTGCACCATTTTGTCCAAATAAACTGAAAGAAATTGGGATTTGTTAATGTTTGATTCTGGGGAAACGCCTTCTGAAAAGTTCTCGCTCTAAACTTCGTTTCAGATACTTACTTGTTTGTTTACTCCTTTTTCCACAAACGCAAAATCATTTTAGAATTTAATCAATTCAATTAAACTTGGGACGATTTGTTTGTTGTATTTTTATTTTATTTTACACTAAAATTTAACACTTTTTATACTTTAGTTCGGTTGTTTTTATTAATCTAAACATATTATTAGTATTTTTTTCTCCCGTTTATTCGATTTATTTAGAATTTTTATTTTATATATTTTTCTATGGTTCTTTATGTCGTTCTATATTTTAGAAGAGCATGTTCCTTTACTTGGCCGCACCTATTCAACCAAGCCCATACGTTTGGTCAAACAGCCCGCTGCTTTAACAAGTGAATCAGCTGCTGCAGCTGCCATTGCTACTGCTACCACAACTACTGCTAGGGGCAGAAAAAGTCTTGTTGTTTACAAAGAGCTTACATCTCCTTGCTAATCCAAAGTACAATATGCACAACAAAAGTTGAAAGCAAAGCTAAACATTAAAAAAACAAAACAAAAAGAGAATAGAAATGAAAGCAACAAACATCAAACTAATATTAAATTTATATTACTATTATAATTTTGTGTTTGAGTTTTTATTTTTGTAATTTTGTACACTAATTTCTAATTGAATTTTAATTTTTTAAATCATTAGATTTCGCGCCTAATGTGAATGTGAATTGTAATTATACCAAAAAAACCAAAATTATAGACAAAAAAAAAAAAAAATTATCTTCATGTGAAATATGTTAACATTATTAACGAAATACAAACAAACTAAAGTTACGAAGTTTAAAAGCCAAAATTTTAGACTTAAAATTAGAAGATTGCATTAAAAAATTAAGTAATAATTTTATGTTATTATACAACTTTTTTAATTTTGTTTTATATTTTTAGTTGATAATAAAAAGATATAATAATTGAAATATTAAACAATAAAAATTTTCACAATGTTTTCTTCTAACTCAATTACTTTCTGCATGCAACAAAAGTGAATTTCCTTTTTAAATTGCAAAGTACCGAAACTACGTTTTGGTTTTTTTTTTATTGGAATTTATTTGATTAGATTTGTGTGGAGTCCGAAGAAAAAAAAAGTTCATTCGTGTTCCGTTTCTTGTTTTTTTTTTTTATTAATCTATTAATTTTTTCAATAAAATGTTGCACACTGGAGTCGCTCCAAATTGACAATATATGAAAAAAGCAATATTGAAAATAATTTCCTCCTGTAGGTCCCTTCCATTCATGTACAAATATAACACGCACAACATGAGTGGATGCGTAAAGCTTGGACTTTGGCGCTACATGCGGTCATAGTCGACACTGATAAACTGAAGTTCATTGCGGTAAAGGCATAACACTTGCCACAATGTTATGCTTTATGTTATCTCTTTATCGGTGTCCTATGTGTGATTGCATTCCCTCTCTCATTCTCCCTCCTTCTTCCTTCCACCTATCAATCTTCCTTCCATTTAGCACAATGATAAATGAATGAATCAATAAAAAAAAAAAAATATATAAAATTTTAATTGCAATTTCGTGATAAAGTAGTTCAATCCAAGCTTCAAACCATAGTATTTGTGCTGCCATAGCATTTTCAATTTCCATTTCCATTGCAAAACTATGCTTCTCGAGTTGGCTGAAACCCACAGCTACATTAATTTTCAATTACTATGATATGATTCCTTAATAATTTTCCATACAAAATGCATTACATTTATAGGTTTTTTCAAAACCGTTCTCACGAACGGTTATTATTCAGCATGAAATAAATCGAGGCTAGTTTTTAGGAAGGTTCAGTAGCAAATTTTTTTCGTATATACTTACTAAAAAAGTTTATAATAAACTTTTCCTTTTTGAAACTGTGGAATATTTATTCATTATATTATTTTTTTTAATTCGAATTTAGTACCTATTTACTGGTTTTTCTTTAAAATCCTCATAAATGTAGATATAAATTACACTGGACAACACTTAAATTATTCAGGAACCACACAATAATTTTTTAATAAAAATTTTTAATTGGTTAACATAAATTTTAAACTAAAAATTTTGACATCACATCAGAGTTTGAAGCAAATTGTGTTCAAAACGTTAAAAAAAACAAGCATTTCTCTTTTAGGTATCTTGATCACCTCAAATATACCAGCTAAATTTCATTAAAACTATGTCTTAAGACTTTTTGATCCCAATTATCTCCAAAGCCTTGAAATCTATTATAAAAACGTAATGTTTTTCTTTTTGTAAACTTGTGAAAATTGCTAAAGATATCGGTTTTATGAAATAGATACAATGATTCCGATATTATTTGTAAACAATCCGCAAAGTCGCTGGTTTTGAATAGAGTTTTAATTTTTCTAGTGCCTATCGTTTTTGGGTTTTTTTTTAGGAGAAATTATAAATAATCTCATATATAAAAAAACAAAAGAATTTTAAATGGAATTTCTTCCACTGAAATTTATTCATAACAATTTAATTTATCATTAGTATAACTTAATCGCGCATACCGCTAGCAATTAATCACAGCAGCTACTAACTAATATCATGCGTATAGTTGCGAACGCATACCTTCACTACACAAAAGATTGCTCGAATTGCTTTTGCGCTCCTAACACAATAACAATATGCAAAGGCAGATATATTCATGGGCCAAAAACATTCTCTTCATTATATATACTAGTACTAAAGTTAAATTCAGTTTCGCCTATTCATTTAATTCCTAATTTACATACATACCTACATATGTGTACTCGTAATTATGATTTTCTTACCATTTTCGTTTCTCTATTAATTTTTTCCGTATGTCGTTGCATAAACAATTCTTAGCCATACCCAGGATATCGAAATATTATGACTGCGGTAAGTGTTTTTCCTGTTTCTTGTTTCTTATAACTACTAATTGTATGTATGTATACTTTGATATTTGATAATTTGATTAGTAGATATTATAAAATATGTAAATTAAAAAGTAATTGTTGATACAACACAAATGCGATTGATTCTCTCTCTCTATGAGACGCTTGATTTGTAAATTCATGCGAATGGCGTATCTGTGTAGATTTGATAGAAATTTTAAAGTTCTACTACGTATATCTATTGTATTTACTAAGTAATATTGTGTATGAATTGTCATTAGTAAGTAAGTGCAATTAGATGCTTATTACCTACATACTCATGTTAGATATGACAATTTTCACACAATACACACGTACTTACTCTTACGATAAATGCATGCATTTTTCTTACATATGTACATATATTTTCTTCCTCGTATCTTTAAATCTTCGGTTTTTATATTTTCATAAAGTATTTATTACAATCTTATTTGCTTGTGTCTTTTCCAGCCGGAGATCCTAATTCTTGGCGACTGGGTAGAATAGATGAGACTGATCATGAAACGGCCGTGTGAGTGTGGCACATATGGAAGAAAATATGTATAATACTCGTTTGTATTAATGGGAAGATTTCGAAAATGATGACGACTCAGCGGACTTTTTACGAGTGCATTGTTTAGACTAACATTTTTGAGTATTATTAGGCATTTAGGAAATGTTTACAAATATAGTTTTCGGTGTGAAATCGTGCGTTGTCGATGTAGAAGTTTGCATTAGATGGGCATGGTTATACTTACTGGTAGTTAATTTAACTGTTTAATTTTTTTTAATACAAAATAAATGTAGTTTTACCAAATAAGCAGAAATACACAGAAAGCACAAAAATTATCTTACATATAAAAATTTTCACATTTGTAAGTACTCTTAAATTAAGTACGAGAATATGAATTGATTTTATTTTTATTCGTCGCAACACTAATCATTATGGGGTATAAAACTTAGTTCTGCAATTTATTTTGTTGTCTTCTTTGAATTGACCATAAATAATAGTAAAAAAATTTATAAAGAAAGAAATTGTTTTTTTTGTCCAAATTTAATTTCCATTTATAATTGTTTATATGTATTAGAAAAATTTAACAGAATTATAACTCTTGGCGTCATCAATCACGCCTTGCATTATCATTTAAAGTCGTTAAAGTGTGCTATTAAATTTCACAGAACAACATATTAAAATTTCTTGATGTCCGCGACGATGAATCGGTGATTTTATAAAAAAGATCATTATCATGATTAAAAGCTCCAATTACATTTAGCCATCATCGTTTGGAAAGGAAATAACAGATTTTTATGGCAAAATGCTATAATTTTGTTAAAAATAAGTAATTGTTTTAATATTTAGGATGAAATTTTTGGTGTATTTTTTTATCAAACTGCATCTAAAAACTATTTAAAACAAAAAGTTTTTAAATTTTCTGAAATTTTTTTGCTTCTCCTATAAAAATAAGCACTCCAAAATTGCGGTTAGGATGATCCTAATTCGCCAACTAATTTAGCATGTGCGAATAAAACCATCAAGTTGTTAACTCTCTTTTCTCGTTGTGATGTCATTCACAATAAATCTGCTCAATAGCAGCGGCAGTGAGGTGATTTTCTAAACCATGAGCACAGGCATTTCTCCTTTTTATTTATGGGTGAACCAGGGATGGGAAACAACAGTGGTAGCTTTGTGGCTCAGTTGTTTAGTGCGTTGGTAGGATCCACTTGGATGGCTTGATGATTAAACTGATCATCTCGTTTCCCAAAACATAAGTTACCACCTCTCAAATTGGCAATGACAAACCTTTGAGACTATTTCTGCCGTAAGGCTTTTCGTATTGCCGTTCGGATTCGGCGTAAAACTGTAGGTCCCCCTCTATGTGTGTGTGCAACGCACTCCACACACATAGCGGGGAAAACCTGTAGAGAGAGAGTAAAAAATATAAATAAAAACTAACTGAAAGTATCCCAAAAACCACAACATGCTCGCTACACACAACTGCTATAAATATACGCGTTATCTCTCCAGCTTTTTGTTGTTGTTGTTTCTCATTCAGTTATAGCTGCTAGTTTCACTTGTACTTAACTAAGAGCTAGTGGCGAATAAAACGCTCTAATGATAATGACTGTATATGTATATAATTAGAATGGCTACGTCATAATTTGTTAACGAAGTATTCAAGGTCACGGTGAGGAGGTGTTTTAAATAGTCGATAAATAATTCTTCTATTTTAAATTTGGCAATTTTGGCGTCTTTTTCAGGTTCCTCGAGAATACAATTTGTCTATTTTTACGTCATCCTTCCATCCTACACTTGGGCTATTCTTTTCGAAAGTTTTTGGTATGAATTTTTGAATAATTTCATTTTTTATTCAGTAAAAAATGTCCCCATAATAAAAAAAAGAAGTGTTCGAACATCAAAATTACCCTTAACCCACCTAACTGATACTTTAGAGATACTTATACAAAAAACCTCTGAAAATAGAGATGTAGGAGGGGTCCCTTTAAAACTGAAAAAATTTGACTTTTCACCACTAACCACGCAGATATCAAATATCCCATTTGTAGAACTACAAAATAATACAAGTTCCCACCATCGGAACTCAACCATGTATTTCAACTGACCTTAACAAACAATTGTGATGTTGCAGTCTATATTAGTCTTCGGAGAAATCGATCAAGTCTTCTTTCAAAAACTCATCCACAGATGTGTTGTACTGTGTTATCAATATCATTAGTTCTCCTCTAAATTGGTTTTTTTTGTTTTGTTTTTTCAATATTTATTGCAATATTTTAAATAACCAATTTGTATTCATTAAGAGGTTTCTTAATATACCCAACGTTTTGTAAAGCGAAGAATGACATTAACTCATTTCGTAAATGTGTACCTCTACTCACATATACATACTTAATTACATACATATATACTTGCATACATATACAACAGCTACAATACATACATTCATACATACATACACGAGTATTCTATACATACTGCATACAAAATAAATTAAAAATTATTTACAAAATACAAAAGTAAAAGAATTTGTTAAATAAATTTTAATCGTTACTTATTTCCTACATGCAAATCAAGTACATAATATATTTATAATTTACACAAATATTATACATACATACTATATTTACAAATATTTTCATACCTATTTCAAAAATTTAATACAAAACAAAGGAATAAAAAAACTATTGTGCAATTTTGAAATTGCCTTAACTTATGATATTGAATATAATACTTTAAGTTTAATTAATTTAATTGCAAAATTAAAACTAAAAAACAAAAAAAAAAAACATGCACTGCCCTGTAAAAGCATTTAGACATCCTAAAGATTTATAACGGGAAAGAATAAAGAAAATAGTAGGCAATGGCCTCATGACCAGTGAACCAATGATTTCTCGCCGCAACCATAGTCATGTTAATCATGTTACCACATTTAAGTTTTCAAGAGTTGCATGAGAGGGCAATTTTAAGTAATTCCTGCTGTGGTTTTTACCATAGAACTAAGTAATGTAAATGTAAATGTACTGGGGCATAAACCGAGTTATACTCATTCCAAAAGGTACTGCAGAAAGAAAAATCCAATGTATTCGTTAGATTCTAGTGTACTCGTATCTACACAAAAAGGACTGATATTCCAGTGTACAATATTTTGGAGAACAAAAAAATACACTTACAAATTACACTTACTATACACTTACTTACTTTTGTAAAGTTTACCCCAAAAGTATCTAGAAATATCTAAAGAATACACCAAAGAAATTAGTTACAAATCTATTATCAATATTATTCGACGATTCTGGCAATTTCTCGTTCATTGGTGTATTGGCATAGAAAACTGATTGCTGAGATATGGCTGCAATAATGTTTTTGCCTTATTTGATCAGTATTTTTAGATATTTTATTTATTTTTCGTTATTTCGTTTTATTTATGGTCGTTGCAAAGTTTATTGGATTTTTCCCAGAACCGGTTTATCTCGGCGGTTAGTATGACTTCTATTTCGCTGCGTTATTACCATAAAATATTGACTTTCAGTCAAAGCTGTTGTTATTGTGCCTGCTTTAATATTAATCAATTATCAATATTATTCGACGATAAATGCAAACTTCTGGCAATTTTTCACCTTAACAATATTGCTCTATTATTAAAAACCGTTCTGCGTTCTTAATTTTTTATGAAGAAATTAGCATGTTAAACGGATTTTTGTGTATTACTTATGTAAAAATTAAATTAATTTAATACTTAAATAACAAATAAACGTTTGGCATTTATTGACCGCATAAAAAGTAAAAGGGTACCTGAATACTTATGGAGGGTAGTGTACACGAGAACGTCTAAATTTGAATACAAAAATATCGAGTTTAGCAAAAATAATAAAAAAAAACTATATAATTTATATTATAGTTTAATTAAGATGTATAAGAAATTTATCATAAGAAATCACAAAAAACAAAATATTTTAAATATTGGCAACAAATAAATGCAAAGTTTAAAATGTAGTATGTGTCATTAAAATCATTCGAAATTTTTGTATGGAGTTATTAAACTTCATATAATATTTGGATTTGTTAAAGATCTAAAAAAAGTTCAAGTTTCATTTTAATAATAGTTTTAAGATTATATTTTTTTCATTTATATTTTTTTTTTTTACATAATAAAATGTAGTCAGTATTAACTTAAATTATTCTAGAATAAATAATACATTTTAAGGCAGCAAAACATTTATTTTAAAGTAATTTAATATTGCTAGTTATCGCAAAAGTTAAAGACATTGGGCGGTATGAATAAAAAAAAAATGTTTTACTCAAATTTTTTGAACAATATTTGTTCAAGAATAATTTGTTCCTTAGATTTTCTATCAATATCGAGTGAACTCACAGATTAAATAATTCAAAAGTCAGTTCTTGTTATCTCTCTATATGGACTTACGTCCAAGCTATTTTAATACGTTTCGTTGCTTTGCTTAAATATTCTTCGGTGATTGGATGCGGTCGTCTTTTTTGGTATAACGGCAACTGCGCCGATGGAGGAATATTTTTTAGGCAACTAACAGATTCCAATTCCATCGCAACAATACTATGCGCTTGTTGATCTTGGGTGCATAATGTTCTTGTAGGTTCTTGCATTGCAACAGTATTGCGAGTTTCCTGCCGTTGGGAGTATTGATCACGTGATTTTGTTCCCGTGTGAAAGGAACCATCTATCAATTCCATTGCAACAATACTGTGCGCTTGTTGCTCTTGGGTGCATAATGTTCTTGTAGGCTCCTGCATTGCAGCAGTTATGCGAGTTTCCTGCAGTTGGGAGTATTGATCACGTGATATTGTTTCCGGTTGAAAGGAAGCATCTACTCTGTTCTTTGTTATTGTATTATTATGTATATTTCTCTTGCTAGCCATGGGTTCTCTTTTAGCCAATGGAGTCACAAATGCTTTATAAATACGTTTAAGTTCGTCGAGTGGCAACATTTCTAAATCAGGTATTTTTAATTGACGCTGGAAAAATAACAATTTAAAAAGGAATCTTTATTCATTAAATTTATTTTCTGTTTACCTCGTTTAATATACGCAGCATATCATCTCGTGTCAACAGTTCGGTAAGAGTATAATCCATTTTTGTAATATGTAACTTTAAATATTTATTTATTGTATACAAATTATTTATACATTTCATTCACACCTTCACTGTATTGTTATGCATGAGTTGAGGGTATGTTCAACAAATGCATAAACATACATATATAGTTGTTCACGGACCACTGTTGCATTTCATCTGTATTAAAATTAAAGAAATGAGAATATCAGTAAATCGGAAAACATTTTTTGCAACAACAACAAAATTGGTAAATAACCTGTACCGGTAGTACAGGTAATTGTAATTTTCATTTATTTTTTTTAATTAAAATTAAACCTTTTCCGTAAATCAGGGACATTTCATACAATGAAATTCGTTTTAATTTGGCAGCGGTACACTACGGGAAAAATATGATCAAGCTACACTGGCAACACGTTGACATTTGGAGTTCTATGACACCAGTTTTGTTTGTTGGTGGATTCTCGTAGACAGAATTTGAGGGGTTTTCTACATTTTATTTATTTAGGATAATTTCTGGAATTAATTCTGTAAGAATGTTCAAAAAGTAAGTAGAAGTATTTACGATTTACATCAAGGTGATTAATAAAGAGTTTTCTTATAGATTTGAAGAAAAAGAAAGTGTGTCATCCATACAGCAACTAAAGTCCTCTGTGCAGAAAGGCATTCGTGCAAAATTACTAGAGACGTATCCATTGCTGGAAACGCACGTAGATATTATACTGCCGAAAAAAGATTCCTATCGCATTGCCAAATGGTAAAAAAAACCTTGTCTTTAATCGCGTACATAATTTATTTCCCTTCCTTCTGCAATTCTTTCCACAGCCACGATCATATTGAGGTATTGCTTAACGGCATAGGCGAACAAGTTTTCTTCCGTCATCGTGAAGGGCAATGGATGCCGACACTGCGACTCTTGCATAAATTTCCGTATTTTGTTACTATGCAGCAAGTCGATAAAGGAGCAATTCGATTTGTACTGAGTGGTGCGAATATAATGTGCCCCGGACTGACATCACCAGGTGCATCAATGACAACTGCAGATAAAGGCACGATAGTTGCTATTATGGCTGAAGGCAAAGAACATGCTTTAGCCATTGGCATCACTACATTGTCAACAGAGGATATGTAATTTTCACGATTTTCCAATATCTCTTGAAAACAATGTCGGTGAAACAATTTTTTTCTTTATTTTCTTGATTATTATAGAGCCAAAGTGAACAAAGGCATTGGTGTGGAAAATTGTCACTACCTCAATGATGGCCTCTGGAAGATGAAACCAATCAAATAGAAAATATAATTCCCTCCCCTTAACATCGTTGCTACTACTCAATAGACTGCTTAAAGTCACTAAGCTTTTTGTTGTTTTGCAGTTGCAGATTAGCAATAAAAGCATTTAATTTATAGACACACATAAAATGAACAACAGTTTTTCTAAATACTAGTATTTAAGGCTAGCGAGAAATAAATTATTAAATCCTTATGTACCTTTAAGTTGCCGGCAATTGATGCATTGGTACATTCTGAGTCTAGCACCATATACCGGTTTTCGATTACCGGACACTCTTCGTGAGCTGGACGTTCTGAACATTTTTACTTTTCGAAACAAGTAAAATGTTAGGAACAAATTCTTTGTTGTGGGTTTTATTCCATTACTTACTTACTTTTTACTTTTAATGGCACAACAACCCATGGAGGGCCTAGGCCGAGCTTTTCGCATCCGCTCATGTTGTGCGTGCTATATTTGTACATGAATGGAAGGGACCTACAGTTTAATGCCGAATCCGAACGGCGAAGTGAAAAGCTTTTCATAGCAATTTTTACTCTTGTAGGTTTGCCATTGCCTGCCAAGAGGTGGTGCCGTGTAGAAAAATTATCTTTTCTACTTTTCGATTTTGCCTGTGCCGAGATTCGAACCCCGGACACTGCGTAGCAGTCCAACGCACTACCACTACACCACAGCGACCACTTATTTATTTTTATTCCATTGCAAGTTCAAATTAAAGAGCTATTAGGAACTGTAACTCCAAATAGTAAGTAGTGTTCGCAATAGAAAAGCTGTTTATGGCACTAGACTCTCAATGACCCAATCGTAGGCAATAAAATTAAATTTTTTCGCCTATACATCTCCTTACTTACTTAACTGGTACTACAACCGATGATAGGTCTTGGCTGCCCCTACAAAGCTTCGCCAGTCTCCTCTGCTATATGCGCGCTGGCACCAGTTGATAAGGCCAAGTGCAGTCAGGTTGCCCTGCACCTTTTCCCTGTTCCAACGGAGATATGACGTCCCCTTCTGCGTGTTCCTCCACCGTGGTTCGAATAAAACACCCTTCTAGCCGGAGCGCTTTCTTCCATTCGCTCAACATGACCCAGCCAGCGAAGCCGCTGGATTTTTAGAAAGGGCTCTGCTTCTCAATTGCCTACTGTGCCCGTAGTAACACCTGTTGGCAAGAGTTAGTCTCCTTAGTCAGCATCTCAATGCTGACATTATTGTTGGTGTTTATGCTGGATCCTAGATATACGAAATCCTTGACGACTTCAAAAGTATAATTGTCAACAGTGACATTTTCTTCAAGACGCCGTGCCGTGACTCTTTGTTTGTTGACACAAGGTATTTCGTTTTGTCCTCGTTCACCACTAGACCCAATCAACGAGACTCCCTTTCCAGGTTGGAGAATGCTGCACTGACTGGTCAAGCGTTTTTGCCAATGATGTCAATATCATCAGCGTATGCTAGCAGCATGACACTTTTGTAGAAGATAGTGCCAGAGATGGCGATGTTCGCAGCTCGAATTATTTTCTCCAGCATAAGGTTAAAAAAGTCGCACGAAAGGGAGTCACCTTGTCTGAAACCTCTTTTGGTATCAAATGGAGCGGAGAGGTCTGTCCCAATCATTCACTGCGCTGGTGGTGTTGGTCAGTGTCATTTTGCAAAGACGAATGAGCTTTGCAGGGGTACTAAACCAAAATCACACATTGCGTCGTACAAGTGATCCCTAATCGTGCTGTCGAAGGCGGCTTTATAATGGACAAATAGATGATGGGTGTCGATCTGTTTTTCTCGGGTCTTTTCCAGGATTTGGCGTAGTGTGAATATCTGGTCGATTGTGGATTTACCAGGCCTGAAGCCACACTGATAAGGTCCAATCAGTTTGTTGACGATAGGCTTCAGTCTTTCGCACAGTACGCTCGATAGAACCTTATATGCAATATTAAGAAGGCTTATCCCACGGTAGTTGGCACAGATCGTGGAATCACGTTTCTTATGGATTGGGCAGAGTAAGCTGAGGTTCCCATCACTTGGCATGCTTTCATCCGACCATATTCTGCATAGAAGCTCATGCTGCGTTTTTTGAGCTCTTCGCCTCCGGTCTTAAACAACTCAGTTGGCAGGCCATCTGCACCTGTAGCCTTATTGTTTTTCAGCCGAGCAATAGCTGTTAAGACCTCTTCATAGTCAGGCGGCGGTACTTCAACGCCGTCAGTGATTGGGGTTTCCGGAGTAGATTCCGCAGTGGCTGGATTACTGCCGTCATCGCCATTAAGCAGCTGCGAAAAGTGCTCCCTCCATAATCTCATTATGCCCTGAACATTTGTCACCAGATTTCCGTCTTCATCCTTGCAGGAAGAGGCCCCGGTCTTCAAACCATCAGTCAAGCGTCTTATTCTTTCAAAGAATTTTTTGAGCTCGTTCCTGTCCCGCAACATTTCGATATCATTGAACTGGCGTCTTTCTTCATCTCTTTTCTTGCGCCTGAAAAGACGTTTCTCCTCCCTCCTCAACTCTCTGTATCGCTCCTTAGCAGCTCGCGTTGCAACTGACTGCAGGGTGGCTCTGTAAACAGCGTTTTTTGCTTCAGTAGCATCGCGACACTCTTGGTCGTACCACATATTTCTCCGCCGACGGTGGTAGCCTAGCACCTCTTCGGCAGCCGTACGCATAGAGCGGGAAATGTGCGTCCACTGCGCGCATATATCATCAAGTTGAGGGGTGTTTTGCGAAAGGAGGAGTGCAAGTTGGTTGGCGAAGACTTCGGCAGTCTGTTGTAATTACAGCTTTTCAACATCCAGCTTTCGCTTTGTACCCATCCGTACGCGATTTGCTACACATATACGTGTACAGACCTTTGCTGTGTTGTGCGTACGTCTAGTATATTGGAAGCGTGCCTTGCGTCGATCACAACGTGATCAATCTGGTTTCGTGTGTTTTGATCAGGGGACAGCCAAGTGGCCTTATGGATATCTTTATGTTGGAATCTGGTACTACTAACTGTCATGTTTCGTGCGGCAGCGAAGTCGATCAGTCTCACACCGTTATCGGTGGCTTCGTCGTGGAGACTGAATTTCCCGATTGTCGAACCAAAGAGACTCTCCTTGCCCACCTTGGCATTAAAGTCGCCTAACACGATTTTAATATCGTGGCGGGGGCAATGCTCATAAGTTTTGTAGAGGAGCTCGTAGAAGTCATCTTTGGTCGTTTCATCCTTATCATCCGTCGGGGCATGGACACAAATTAGGCTGATGTTGAAGAATTTTGCCTTGATGCGGATAGTGGCTAGGCCGTTAACCTCGAGACTAGATGACGCAGTCTCTTCCCAACCACAAATCCAACACCAAATTCGTGTCTCGACGCATGACAGCTGTAATAGATATCACAGGATGCTCTTTTGGCGCAACCCTGTCCCGTCCATCGCATTTCCTGTATAGTGGTGATGTCAGCTTTCAGGTTGTTGGGGGACATGCACCAGCTGGATAGAGGCACCTTCCCTGTAGAGGGTTCGGACATTCCAGGTCATATCCACAAATCGTTGTCCTTTGGGCGTTTGCGGAAGTCGTCAACATTACGGGGGTTAAATATCCTAGGCTTCGTTTGAGGATTCATTGGGGAAATATATTAACGTGCTGGGTTC
This sequence comes from Palloptera scutellata, assembly GCA_958295655.1. Taxonomy (NCBI): domain Eukaryota; kingdom Metazoa; phylum Arthropoda; class Insecta; order Diptera; family Pallopteridae; genus Palloptera; species Palloptera scutellata. Next base: position 149,520,540 of record OY282449.1, on the reverse strand, counting down.
CAAGCCCGACGCACAACCATTCATTCAAGGCCATGGAAAAGCCCGCCGCACACATTATTTAACTAACTGACGGTTGTTAGATGGCTATCCAGGGGACGCCACGAGGAGGATGTGTGCATAGACGCACCCGCGACTGTCACGAACTTTACCTTGTGTCCTGCGAAACAGGCCCCCCAATATATATCATATATATTTATACAAATGACGCTTAATTGTGGGCGTTACAAACAACCGTTACTCGATCAAAACCAATAGACCATGTATAGAGAGTGTGTAGGTTATAAAAATACAGGGTAAAATGATAATGTTATAAATTAATGTACATAATTCTGTGGCCACAAGAAATAATAGCTAAGCTCGAGTTAAGAAAAATAAAAACTTATTGCATATTTTTCATTATAAATACCAAAATGTTGATACCATAATTTTTGAAAAATGTACACTGAGCACGCAGTGTATTCAGCGTGTCAATGAGTTATTCTGCAACGAAAGAACGAAAATGTATGTAAAATAGAAGGAAAACATGAAAACCTGTACATTACTATTTTCATACGTAGAAAAGCGAAGTTGCGAATTTTTTTAGTTTCTAAAAGTGAATATTAAATATATTATTCATAAAACTATTGAAGAAAAATCGTATTATTTTTCAATTATATTATTAATTGTACTCTCCATATTGATAAAATCGTTTAAATTTTTTGGTTTACCTTTTAGTGTTGCCGTTGCGAACAATATAGCATTAAAAACAAAAACTGAATTTCGACAAAAAGCATCTCTGGAACGAATACCAATGTAACCACTACACCGAGCACGAGAGTAAAATATAATGTGTTCGAAGAACAGCGAACACCAATATAACCAGCACTTAACACATGTTTTTTGTTGCCACTTTCTGCATACGAATACGTATCCTGACAAACAGAAGTGACAAAAAGATGCCGGAAAACACCATTTGAGATGCAATTTGACATTTTCTCACTTCACTCTTTTGTTTTAGTACATACACTCGCAAAATAATAAACAAAACAACGTAAAAATAGCCTTAATACAAAAATACCAAACATACAAGTATTATATATTACAACAACCACCTGTAAGATAATTTGTGATTGGATGGGATTAAATGAGAACACCAACCATGTATTTTATATTTGAAAGTACTAAGAACCAATGGTGTAATTTATATTTGAAAGTGCTAAAAACAATGAGCAATAATTACTTTCACTTACTTTACTTTTAATGGCACAACAGCCCATGGAGGGCCTAGGCCGAGCTTTTCGCATCCACTCATGTTGTGCGTGTTATATTTGTACATGAATGGAAGGGACCTACAGTTTAATGCCGAATCCGAACGGCGAAGGGAAAAGTTTTTCATAGCAATTTTTACTCTTGTAGGTTTGCCATTGCCTGCCAAGAGGTGGTGCCGTGTAGAAAAATTATTTTTTCTATTTTTTGATTTTGCCTGTGCCGAGATTTGAATCCCGGACACTCTGCGTAGCAGTCCAACGCATTACTACTATCCCACAGTGACCACTAATTAATAGTGCACCTGCAACTGCAATAATTACAGTTGTAATTAAATTATTTGCAAATAATTTAAGTTTATTTTCTAAATGTACCTATTATTTTATTTTAAAATATCTATGTGTATATTTTCACTTTGTATATGTTCTAAATATACCTAAAAATACGACCGAATCCGATTTTTCACCAATTTTTCTAAATTTCGTCCAAAACCGAAAAATAACTAATACGAATACTAATATGTGCCTAACAATGAATTTTTATTTATAATTCAAAACTATTTCTGTTTAATTTAAATTTAAATTTAAATAAACAACTTAGCTGTCATTCTGTCATGTTTTTCGCCGAAACAGAAACTTAACCGAAAACCGAAACAGTTAATTTAAGTACTCGTACGTACATACATGCATTTTAACCGGGATAGTTCAAAGAAAAAGTGTAAACAAGTTGAAACCGAATGAAAACAATTACTATGTATGAATGAATTATTAATAAATAAATTGCAGCAACAAACTGTATCGATTTTCAACGCACTAATCCACAAAGAGCAATAGACAGCGCGAGAATGCAAGAGAGAGAAGCGACTTGTCAAATTAACAACTTATGTAGTACATGCGCAGTGGTTCCGTTTTCTATTCTGCTTGTGAATGATACTCTGGGCGACATACATTGTAGTACATACATATGTTTGCTTCCGTACTTTTTTACTTCTTTTACACCGAATAACTAACGTCATTCACTCAAGTCCAAGTCTGTTCTCAGTCCAGTTTCAGTAGTAGCTCAGTTAAGTGTAATTTAACCAAATAAATAGTAAAATGATAATAAAATTAACAACGCAAAAGTAAATACATATTACTAAATCTTGTAATATGTTTCCAAACTGTTAAGATATTTAAAAAAAACTTCCAATTGCAAATAATATTGCTGTTGAAATTTATGCTGTGAAACTTAGTGAAAAAGGTTTGTAAAGTGTTTGAGGAAAAAGAGGATACACACCACGAATTGCAATGAAAAAATATGGATATCAATATGTTGAGTCATAAGAAAAAAGCTTTAAATGCACTGATTTCTAAAAATTAGTAAACTAAAATTTACCTAAAACATATTTCAAATCAATTTAAAGTATTTATAAAATTAGAATTATAAATATTGACAATACTCGTATCAAATATAGTATATATCTTTATATTAATTACTATTTAGTCTATTATTATTGATTTTGCTTCATCATCGGCAGGGGCAAATACACAAATACCGGATTGCATGTGAACTCAATCTAAAAAAAAATTACCTATAAATTTACAATAGCACAAAAGCAACAATAACTTAGCCACAATATGGAAGACCTATTTCTATTGATTATAAAAGAGTCAACCGGAACAAAACATAACGCACTACGGCAAACCGCTCAAATAGCATATGGTAATATTTCAATCCTTCATCATCGCCATGCGTATAGCCCGTTGGAAGTCAAAGTTTTAATTACATATTTTTATGTTTTACCATCAGATAAGTTATATCGACAACATGGCATACATCGTGATCCATCACATGAATTGCGCTCGGTATGTTTTACTGCTTTGCAAATGGCCTTGGACACCAAACGGCCAAAATTTATTACAATGGGATTAAATGGATTGCATGTAAGTAAAAACAAAAATATGTGAATAGGGCGGGCGCACATTGAAACGCTCGCATTGAAGATAAAGTTTGACACTGATGTACCCAAAACACCCAATAATAAGTTGAATGGAAATGTATTTTTTTTTAAACAAAGTTCTTCGATACTAGTTTATTAATAAACTTATATTTTTTTTTTTTGTAAAATTTGTTCTTAAATTAACAAACAGCTTCGTGCAGCATATATAAATACACACACATCCGTTTACATAGGTATACTTGCGCCATGTACCACAATTGAGTTTTTAGGTTTTTGATATATTCTCATTTCTACGATGACAATTCATTTGGGAATGGATGTAAGTAATATACTCGTACTTACGTGCATCATAACTGTAATGTCGTCTTCTTTTATGTAAATGTCACAAACAACCTTATACATTCATCCATATGTATGCTAAGCATATTATAACCTGCACTCAAGGATGTAGAACCTGTTTAATACATCCTTTTCCTCAATCCTGAATGCAAGGCTATTTGTACATACATAGTTATGCGAAAAGGTTTCGCTGCTCTTGGTGGCAGTAGATAGATAGGGAAGGCAGTCCTCGTCTTTGAAATAAGTAGGTCTATTCTTTGTTTGTGTTCAACGAATTGCGCAGCCATAAACTGTATGAAAAAACTAAAGAAAAGTAACAGGCAACATGTTCATCCAATATGTAGGTATTACGCGGTTTCATAAATGAGCATTCAAATGACTGGAAAAAAATAAATTTAAATAATACAATATAAGTGTATGTATATATATATATATATATATATATATATATATATATATATATATGTATGTATGTACTGTATTAAATGCTTCTCATTATTTTCATTCTAATTCTTTTCTACAGCGAGTCATTAAAGATGAACGTTTCTATATCGGGTTGGAGCCCGAGGATGACTCTGTATGGTTGCCATCTCAGCTTTTGCGTGCCACTAGCGGTATTTTACCGACCACCAGCAGTGAAGATACAGTTGTAAATGTACTGCGACTGTTTCTTGCTATGGCTTGTTCTCCCGCTTGTACCCTTAATGGTCGTTTGCTAATCGAGATACTTTCTCGTTGCGGCGAATGTTGGGAACTTGGATCACGTGCAATAAAAGCGGCTTCCTTGGCAGCTGCATCACAGTGTTTGCGTACTTTTTGTGCATTTCTAATCGAAGAAGCTGAAGAGGTAAAAAAAACAGCACCAGTTGGACTTATGACCCAAACACAAGCATCTGCTGTATACAATGAAGTGATCCCGGTTATGCAATGGCTGTGTAGTCGTCTTGTGGAACCTGTTAATAATGGCTCATCACCCAATAAAAAACCGGAAAATAATAGTTCATTATATTTAACTGAATGCATTTTAACATTGACATCAGCTTTACCTAGGAATGTTCATGCAAATCCACATTTTACATCATTTTTATGGCAAAAGTTTTGTCCAACATTAGCGGCAGCTCTCGGTTCGCCGGGTAGAATTAATTTAGATAAGAGATTTACTTATAAGTAAGTGTTCTTTTTGATAGGTGGCAAATAATCACAAATAGGGTATATGACTTTTCAATTTCAGAGATGCTCTAAATATGATTGAAAATGAAGCGAGAGGTTTTTTCACTGGTCCCGGTCTTGATGGTCCACAAGCACGATGTGTTTACTTGACTGGAATTCAGTTGTTACGCATCGCAGGCGCACATGGCTCGTTGCGTCCAATGCTTGAGGCTTTATTCCATCGCATGTTATTGTTGCCTGCACCACAAAATCGTACAGAGCCGCTGAAATGTGTGCGTGAAATATTCAAAAGTCCCGAACGTCTCATCGATCTTGCTGTAATATTGTATGTGGATAAAAATTCTGGCCAGGGATGTAGCGATGAAATGGCACTTTTCCGATTGTAAGGCTGTGATTCGAGAGCGTTTTATGTTTATTAAGCACGATATATTTTTAGAATGATTGATGCTATGGAAGAATGTGCCTATGGAGTGAGTCAAGGCACTATTGTTGAAGCCAGTTTGCAAGCGAGTGTTGAGTGTATGGTTGCACTATTGGACAGCTTGCAGGTTTTGTGCTCAGGGGAGCTCACAGAATCCATGATAAGTGACCAGGTAATTCGAGAGTATATCGTGTGATTTATCAAAAGTAAGTTTGAATTTTTGCAGATTGTAAATGCTGTTAACAATCGTCATGAGCATCTCCGAGATGCAGATTATTCAGGTCCTTTGACCTATCAATCGATGGCTCGTTTACCGGCGCCGTATCGAGATGCAATTGTAGAATTTCGGCAAACTGTATTTGAAACGTCATCGGGTTCTGAAAGCGATGGTGACCATCAAGAAAACGATGCCGCTTCGAATGCATCTGGTGATACTGAAGGACCGGAAGAAGAAGACCCTTCAACATCAAGCGATGAGACGTCTCCAGTAGAGAACCGTTGGCCCTACTCGCACTTAGAAGCACCTGTTATGCCCGTTCGCACTGACATAGACAATGATCGGCAGCATGCACGAGATTTTGCTAAAGCATTGCGAAAGGATTTGGTCCCGAAACTTTTGCGTTTACGCTCTTGTATTGAAGTCGATGAAGCTATGCAGGAATTTGCTTCGGCTGTGTGTCAGGAGAATAGCGTGAATTTTTCTGATTTCGATTATAATTTGACAGCTATTAATGCTGATGGGATTTATTTAGCGATATACTCAGCGTTACTTTTGAGCTTACAGCTCACCAAAGCTGGATACTATGAAGACCCACAAAAAGAGATATTGATACCAATGTCCGAGCAACAATTTGTTACATCCGTCCAGAACACTGGTGTGCTAGTATATTTATCGTCGCCATGGCTTTGTGAATTGTATCAGTCAGTACTCGTGTCAAACGCCTTAGAGGCAATGGATAAAGACGAGTTAGAAGGCACTAATACACGCAGTGCTCTTGTGGATATGTTGTGTGACGCCGGAGGCTTAGGAGCAACACAAATGTTGTCGGAATGGCAGCGACTGCAATCAGCAACGGTTAAGTATAGCGAGGAGCAGAACAATAAGCGACGGGAAGCTGCGAAAAAACTAGGCCGACGTTTGTTAACATGCTGTTGGGACTCAATGGTCATTGTATTGAGCTCTGGACTAGGTGACTTGCAAAGTACGAGTTCGAATAAATTAGTTGCTCTCTCGAAGCGTACTTTACGCGTGAAGGCTAAGACTAACAAAACCAATGGAGAAGCATTGTATGCCATGTGTCTCGATGGACTTCATGCAGTAAGATACGAACCACCTACACGAGTATATAGAAAATTTGAAACATAGTTTTATAATTTATTTTTCATTTCATTTAAGGCTGCTACTTTAAGCAACAGTTTGAATCTACAACATTTGGCAGGGAAAATTTTAAACCTACTAGCATCTAATGTTTGTCAAACATCTGGCCCTCGAATTTCCGCCAGCCAGGCTATGTCTATGGATGTTGTATTAAATGGTGGTTTAAATTTGGGTTCTTACAGTCCCGATTGTTGGCAATCAATTTTCGCCGTTTGTCGGCATGTAAGCCAATTGGAACATGAAATATTTAGCCTACAAAATCCAGCGATTTCAACTTCTCCTGGTTCGATTCGAAGAGACATGGAAACAGGCGAGAAACTCAGTGCCAGTGTTAGTCAAAATGATAAATTGAATCTGTCGTCGATTCCTATTGATGACGATGAAACGTGGTGAGTACTGGGCAAGTAATACATTTGCTATATTAACTATACGTATTATGGTATGATTACAGTGTTGATGTGTACAGTTTCTTACAAGCTCCGCTCCAGAGTCCAAATACAAACATCACATCTATACTGAAGGTATATTCTGGTACCAATGAAACTGTACTATTAAGTCAAAGTGACACCTCCAAAGTTTTGTGCGCATTGTCTCATCAGGCCGAGAATCTATTTAATGATGCCGCTGAGCGACTCAGTTTACCATCGCTTTGTCAGTTTCTAAAGAATCTATGCAGAGCATCAAGGGAACAATTGTATAAAAGTAATGTAGTACGCAAAGGTAGTCGTATTTGGTGGCCTAGTAAGGGTTGGAAAAAAATTGATACACTGCCAATGTCATTATTACTACATCGAATTGGTGATGTGACATTGAAAGTATTTCGAAGTTCCAGACCTCTACTACACGTTCTTAAAGTTTGGGCAATTACTGGGCCACATTTAATGGATGTAAGTATGGAAAATAAGTCGACAAATGAGCAAAACTATTTATATTTTCTCTTTGAAGGCGGCATGTCATAGAGATCGTGTAATTTCCAAACGTGCAATAGAATATATTCATGATATCATAACAGCATTGTTGGTGGAACAATCAGAATTACCACATTTTCATTTCAATGAGGCTCTGCTTAAACCATTTGAAAATCTATTGAGCATGGATTCCTGCGATGTTGATGTTCAGGTAAAATCTTGGTTTCGTATTTTTATTTACATAAAACAATTTACAACTTAAAATTTCTCTTAACTTTACTTCGCAGGATCAAATAGTAGCATGCTTATACGAGATTGTCGAAGCTCATCGCACTGAGATTCGCTCCGGCTGGCGTCCACTATTTGGAACATTACGCAATGCCCGCAACCGTATGCTTAATATGAGCAATATTATTGATATCTTCAGAGTATTCTTGGATTCAGATAATACACTGGTATTTGCAAATGCTGGATTGGATTGCATATTGTGTTTGCTTTCGTACCTCGAAATATCGGGCGGTGGTGGTCCGAATAACAATGCCTGTGGTGAAGACGACACTAACTTTAGACCTACCGAATTCTTACATGAAACATTGCGTTTCTTAGAGCGTTGTTCCTCAATTTTGGGATTCATGTATAACATGCCAAAATGCCCTAATTTTCACTCAACTTACAAAATCAAGGGAATTTCCTATACGCACATTATCGATGCTAATATTCCGAATTCCATGGAAAATTTTACCTACTTCGGTAATGATTATCTACAGACGAAGAACGAACAGCACATGATATCATATAGATCGCTTCACATTGACAAGGATACAATTGTAAAAATTGATGAAATGGATAAACCATCTGGGGTCTTGAAGGTATGGTTCCTTCTCCTAGATGGTTTGACAAATTCACTTATAGTATGCCCATATTCGCATCAAGCACCAATATTGCAAACGATTTTCAAACTTTTCAAGAATCTGTTATGCAGTCCAGGCATCGATTTTGGATTTTATTGCATCAATCATTTGTTAACTCCAATGATACAAGACTGGTTGCGTTATATTAACAAGATTGGGGCTTCCTGGCAGCTGATTGAGAAAAATTTCAAACATTGTTGTTGCATGACCACCGATTTGGTTGTGGAGTTCATCGAGAAATCAGTGACGGAGACTCGGAAGCAAAGTGGTCCAATGAAGACACGAGTAACACAAATCGTACATCCTCCCACTAATAATGTGATGTACTCGAAGTTGAAATTCGTAACCGAACGCATTGAAAGCGAATCAAACCGTTCCCAATATGATAGCTCATCCAGCGAAGAAAGTGCTGGTGGTAGTGCAGATGGTTCACCAACTAAGATATCAGGATCGGCAACACTAGCACTAAAACAGTTGCTGCTTGTGCTAATTGAGTGTGCGGCACAGGCACAAGAATCTATTGCTCGAGTTGGAGTTTCTTGTCTAAAGCATGTAATTCTTTCCACGGGCATGTTCTTCAATGAGTCACAATGGATGATTGCCTGCTCAGCTATACATCGTGCTTGCACTGTAACCATCTCACCACTGCGGCAGCTATCATTTGCTTTTCACGAAAAATCGAATAGCTTTTATGGCGATTGCGCTAATGTTAAGGTGGCGGCACGTCGAGACAGCACCTTAGAAGAGCTTAGCCGTATCTACTCGTTGGCACAACAGGTGTTTCTCTCCGATAATCAACGCGATCCTGGTGGAAAAGCAGCTAGTAACCACTTGGACAAACACTTGACGGACGACCGCAGCTACTCATTTCTCTTGTATCCTCTTAATAATGGTTTCAATTCAAACTTGGACAATTTTGTTATACGCATACCCTTCAAGAATCTTGTAGTTGGTTTGCTGGCCAATCAAATGCTACTGCAGCTGGTCGCTAAATTGCTGCTGTCACGCCTGAAGTGCGTTCCACAGGCAGTATCGACTTGCATATTTGACAATTACGCCACTACTGCAGCAACTCACGACTACGATTTGGATTTTCGTTCCAAGGAAATACTTTTACGTTGTGTTAAACAATATCTGACAAGCTCATTGGAATTTGACTCACGCCCCGGTCTAAAGTTCCTTATGCAGAAAGTGTCAAATATCGAATATGCAGCAAATCTCTACAAGCAAATGACGTCTTCGTGGATGATTTATTATATTGCATTGGTCGACTCATATCTGAATGACATAGTGGTATACAATCTGGGACCGGAAGATCTTAATTTTATATTAGAATCGTGTTCACGTCTTAACACAACAACTGTGAAGAAGAAGGAAAATTTTGTGCGATATTTATTTGGTTTACAAGACGCTTGGAATTTAGTATGCGAACTGTATCTTAACAATTCAACAATGCATGACATTGAGAACGGTAAACTGCGCGCCGTCGGTGATGGTGGCCATGGTGGCATGGAGAAACGCAATTCACAACAGAAATTAATTAATGCCACCGCCCTTGCCGCAAAGTCCACGTGTATATCCATTACAAATATAAATAGTACCGCTGATAACGCAAGTAATGCATCATCAAGCAGCACATCTGAAACGACTACGACGACCATGACTACAACGATGACAGATTCATCCTCGTCGCCCAACAAATGTATACAACTCGATGAGGAAAATGTTACCATGACAACGTTAATCAGTGAATTTCAACCGAAATGTCGCAATAATCCATTTGATACAAATCGTCCACAAAAATCTGAATCTGAATGCATATCGGCCGAAATCGCAAGCGAGCGTGCAACGAGCATACTGAAAGATTCCAATTATAAAAAAGCGGCACTAGCCCAATTAGTGGTCGCATCAATGGAACTGCTACGTTCACTTCCTGCCGAGGCTGAAGAAAATCTTATGCTTTTAATGACACCCACTATACGTGAAGCTTTCCGCTTGGTACAGTTGCAAGGAAACGAGTTGAAGGTTAACCAATTTTAGGCTTTGCTTGTTGAGTTTTATTTTGATTTGTAAAAAGGTTTTATTCGAACTCAAGTACGAATACCTTTGTATCCGAATATTCGAATGAGCAAATCATTAGAGTTATCAGTAAGAGAAGTGTATGCTGCATTCTGGCTGGCTTGTTGTTGTCTGTCCACCACATATTACTTTATTTTTATAAAACTAATCACTCACATATATTTGCTTCTAAAGCGCTTTAACTTCGTACAAAATCAAATGCCCCGTCCCTACTTTACACATACATACATATATAATGCATGTTAAATCGACCCGAATCCCGACTTTTGTATATCCTCAGATTTTCTCTTTTATTGGGAGTGAAGGAATGAAGATGAGGAGAAGAAACAGGTAGAGATGATAAAACTCAAAGTAAAAACTCAACATATTGGCCACATACGAGTGCATATAATTACAGATTAACAAAATTTACTTTATTTAAAAGAAAAAAACTGACATGCGACAATTTAAAGAGGCGGGAGAGAAAATCAAAATTATAAAAATGATTGTTTTCGGAGAATACGTGGAAATCATCTACAAAATTAGGGTGACACTGTACAGTGTGGCGAAATGCTCAAAAATGTTATCGAAATAATTTGGTAATTTATCGATTATTGAGAACTCTTTACTGATTACGAGTATTTAAAAATTTGTGTTTTAGTTACAAGATCGTTGAATTCATTGTTTTACGTATTACGCCATACTGTGCAACGTTTAAGAGGATTGCTATAGGGTAAAAGTGTGCGTACGAGTACATATGTTAAGTAAATAATAGAATGGTGTGTAAAATACTTAAAATTATATTTGCAAAGATCATTAAAATATTTTTGATGGAATGTGTACTTAATATACATATATACTTTAAAGTTAAATATTGATGATATTAATGAAACTAATGCTTAAGGAATCAATGAAAAACAAACCAAATATATCTACAGTATCTACATTAGAATGTAGTAAAACATAGTGGGAAAACAATTTAAATGTTGTGTAAATTAAAAGAAAAATATTTTCAATTTACTTACGAGTATACTACATATATCATCAATGTCTATTTACATACATAATACTGTACTCAATGCAATAATTAAACATGGTATAAATAACTTCACAATTTAGTTACATTTTCTTAGTCTTTACAATTCTTTTATACTCGACACTTTTTAAACCGTATTTTTGCCAGCTCCATACAAAGTACTTGTATACATTATTTCAATTAAATTAAAACATATTGTTAATTGCTTTAAGTTAATCTTATACAATTTACTCGTATTAGCTATTTCCAAAAACAATAACTTATTTTTAAGCATTTACATACTTACCATAACTCCTTGTATCTTAGATTGTAATGTGTATTGTCTGATCAGAGATTGAGATATCATGATGTCAAAGTGTGTTGTGTTTTGTTGAAAATGGGTATATTTATATTTAAAATTTTTTATTCTACAAACATACATATACTTGGATCTAAAATATATATTTTTTCGCTTTAAATACATTACATATTTATTCTTACTCTATTGTAAGAATTAAACTAAAAATAAAACAGACACAAATAAAAGCGCTTTCGCAACTTAACTAAAATCCAGATATTGTTTTAATTAATTAATTCTTTAAACATTTCTGTTATATATCTTCGATTTCAAAATCGTCTCCATGTTAAGTCATTATTATGCCGATTGACGTGTGTATTCTTGGCTGATGCACAGGGTGCCCGGGTTCAAATCGATAATAATCGAAACAAAACACAAAATTTTCTACACAGCACTACCTCTTGGCAGGCAATGAAAAACCTCCGACAACAGTACAAATTTTAAAGCTCTTCGCATGGGCGTTTGAATTCGGCCTAAAACTGTAGAGCCTTTCCAATCGTGTACAAATGTACAAATGTAACACGCATGGATGCAAAATGCTTGGCTTAGGCCCTCCATGGACTGTGCTGCCGTTAAAGAAGATGTTGATTTAGATATAAACCTGTTTTACCTACGTACTTCAGTACCTACGTACTTAAGTGTGTCGTCAGCGTGAGAGAAACTCACCGCAAAAATAAATATTACCCAGTACGACGCTACTTTTCGACCATGGGGTTTCACTTATGGGTGGAATAGGGTACATAGCCAGGATCAATGCCTTAGCTAGACTTTTCAGTGTTGGCCAACTTGGGTGACCGTTGAAGTTCACGTGATGGCGTATGCGATTTCCGTCATCAGGAGCCCAAAGGCTTTTCAGTTCCAGGTAATCCCTCATAAAAGAAATCATTTATGTGGTAGCTATGAGAATAAATCATTGGATTGCATTTGAACTGGGGCCATATTAAATGTCAAATAATTTTCTCACACAAAAAAATTATAACCCTCGCGTAAATCGTTCTCTTTTAACCAGGGATATGAGCTAACATAATTTTGCAGTATGGTTCAGTTTAAAGGTTCACGGTCACTCACGTGACAAAGTGGTTTGGTTAAAGAACCGGTTTGCTCGCACCTTCGCACGTCGCTGTTTCAGTTCAAAAATTGTTGGTTTCAAAACCCCTGGCATTATTTTATATTATTTAATAAATTTTATTTTGGTTTCAAAAATCTGGTTATTATTTAAAACAAGCGTTGGACTAAAGTACTTTTAAATCCTTCTTAGACTCAATTTTAAACAAGTCAGTGTACTAACATTATTTTCAATACATTTCGGTTTAAAGTTAAAATCAAACTGAAAAAGTTTAAACCAATTCTGGGAGAAAACTTATTTAACCCAGAAAAGGTTTTAAATTAAAACCAAGAAATTAAATTCGAGTACAACTGTTTTAAAATCTAAACTTATTTAGATCAAAAGAACCAATTCTCCAACAACAATTTCATTGTTTTGAAAATGAAGTTTCATGAATATTTTAAATAAATAAAAACTACATACAAATAAACAAAAAATCGAAGAAACTACTGGTAAGTATTTGAAATCTCATCTGTATTTTGTAATCTAGGTGAAGCATGCATTTTTTTTAACTGCAGAGGCTTTCGGGATTGCAAGCGAGAAAGTTTTGTTTCAAACTGTGTCCCGCGCAATGCCACAAGATATTTAATTTTACAATATATTGCCTTTGCCTTATAAAAAATTGCAGCTCCATCAAGAGATAAAAAGAAATAAAAGATAAAACAAAAATACAACTTCTTTCAATTCAATATAATAGGTCCTAATTTTTAGACCAAAATGTTTTACAATAATATTTCAAAAATAGAAAGTTTTTGGTTTAAAATATAATGTGATGCACTCCGAAATTGTATGAAATTCGGAGTAAAATACCTGACGAGTTGATCGTTCACGGATCTAATAAAAATAGTTTGCTATGAATACAAAAAGGGTGCGCGTGTTAAAAAGAATTACAAAATCTCATTGTTAAATTGTATATTATATTTTACATTACTATGGTACAGTGTCGGAAAATCAAATAAGAACACCTTGTTCTGAAACCAAAAAATTAAAAATTTTCTAGGCTTATGATAAATTTAAATGGTAAAAAAAAAAACAAAATCAATTCAGTGTAAAAAAAGAAATTTAAAAGTTATACAAAAATCATATTTCAAAAGAACAAATAAATAAGAACACTTCAATTAAAAAACAAAAAGTTATAAAATATTGACTCAAATTGTTCACTAATGCCAATATTTTGTGGAATAGCCTTTGTTATTTAAAACCGCCTTACACCTTCTAGGCATTGATTCCACCAGAGACGTGCAAGTAGCCTGGGGTATGGAATACAACGCTCCTTGAATGCTTTGCCACAATTCGTCTTTGTTTTAAGCTCTGGTACTGCCAATCTTCTCTTTGACAATATTTGATTGAATTAAGGTCAGGAGATTGTGCAGGCCAGGTCATAACGGGAATTCCATTATGGGAAAACCAATCTCACGCAAGGATTGAGGTGTGCTTTGGGTCGTTATCCTGTTGCATTTGCCATTTCAGGGACATTTCCCATTCACCATAAGGAAGCATCACCTCCTGAAGGATGTTTACGTAAAGAAATCTATCCATCGTTCCTTTATCCAATACAGAGGGCTCATACCATACCAATAGAAGCATTCCCATACAATGATGCTTCCACCTCCATGCTTAAACGTCTTCCTAGTATATTTTGGGCTCAATTCTGCATTTTTTGGGCGTCTAACTCAACGTTTTCCATCACTTTCAACAAGATAGGTGAATCTTCTTTCATCTGCCCTTAGGCCATTTTTTGCATTAATTGAACCATCTCACTCAATGTGAGTTTCAGCGAACTCTATGGGACACTTTCGAAGTCTTTGTGTCAACATTGGTACTTTTCGTGCTGTTCTCCCATACATTTTTGCCCCCCACCAAACGTCTCCTTACTGATCGAGCACAAATTTGAACCCCTGTCTGCTCTCTAATTGCGGCAGCTGCCTTAAACGGATCGCGTGCCGCCAAAATTCTTATGCGATTGTCATCAGCACTTGTAGTTTTGCGGGGCCTACCTCTCTTGCAATGAAATTTTTGAGGTAAAAAAGATTGGTAGACAAATGTCGAGGATCTGCTACTAGTTTTAGCTATTTGGCGGATGCTTTGTCCCTCATTTCGCAGTTTTTTCACCAAATCACGCTCCTCCATGCTACAGTACTTTGCTCTACCCATTTTGCTGTGATATTACTGAATAGTTTACATTTAATTTGTTGAATTACCCTCAATGCTACCATTTAAATGCTTACCAGTACAAACTATAAATAAATTTAAGTTTTCTTTTTAAAATATAAATTTTTTCGTCTGCTGTTGTTTATATTTATTGTCCGAATGCTTCGCTTCAACTTTTTTGTTTGGGAATCCCCAAAAAATATTTAAATGTAGTGTTCCAACCTAGAAATTTATAAAATATATACCATGCCATTTTCTTCTCTATAGAAATTGTTTGCCATAAGCAGTCCGATAAGCAAAAAAAATCAATGGAAGTTTTATAGTGCAAGGTGTTCTTATTTGATTGTCCGACACTGTATATGGTTTTATAATTGGGATACTCACATTTTTCCCTATATAGTTATATTTATGTAAATGTATAGTTACTTATATTTACCTATATATAACGTGTTTTTATATTTTTAACTAAGTAGTACATTTTTGTTATTATTTTTAACATTAAATGCAATTAAACTTATTAAATACTTAATAAAAATAGAACATAAAATTTGTCTAAGTTCGTTGATAAAAGTATGTTACCGTATGTTATCTACATACTTGTGGGTGTTCATATCAGACCATGTCAAACCCTATCATATCATTGGCCTAACTGCTTAATGCCACTGTACTATTGTGATAAAGCTTTCATGTGAGAAAATAGAAAACGTGAAAGAGAACAGAAGAGAATTGGTGAGATAGATGCGCACAAAACTAAGAAAAGAGAGAGCACATTCTAGTGTAAGTAGTAGTAGTACAAAATAACTAAAATGTTGGTCATCTCATTCAAGATGAGAAACAACACAAACAAACTTCACATCAGGTATGGAATTTGGAAATTTGTGACTGTACCTAATTTACCCAAAAAATAGTACCTAAATTAATGTATTTCGTTGTTTCAACATCTTTGAAAGATAAATTTATATTTCACTGAAATAAAACAAATGAAACAAATGTATTGACATTACAGCTGAAAGGGGAAAACGCTTACCTCTGTTAATGCGGTTTTTTACGTTTATTTATTTTATTTGAGATCTATCTTTCTCTATTCCTAAAAATCAAAAAGTACTGAAAAAGTTTTGCTTGTAAAAATCAAAAGGTACTGAACAAAGTACAAAATACCTACATTGCCCAACACTGTTATAAGCTATAGCTGCTGCTGTTGCGGTTGTTCGTTTATTTGCACTCAGGCAAGTTTTTAGTTCCAGCCTATGCTTAATACGATGCAGTGTAGTGTGTCGCTGGTGTACGAAGAACGCGTTGTTGAATTCAAGTGAAAACGTGCAAAATTTTCTCTACGCACAAACACAAACAAAGAGTTTTCATCTTTTATTAGTGAATTTTCTTTCATTATTACATTTTCGGATACTATACTGCTTGCAGACACAAATCATAAGTGAAAAAGAAAATAGAAATACCTTCAATAAAAAATGTTTTTGTTGTGAATACAATATATGGTACATACATACTGCCAGCATTCATTGGAGCCATTATGATGGTAAAGTGCAAAATACTAGCATGTAAAAGAAGTACGTGTATTGAGGATACGGCGAGATATATTTGTGGTTTTGCTGTTGTTATTGGTTTGTTGCAAAAATAAAATAAAAATACATATACAAAAATACGGCATGAAAAGTGAATACAGTGTGCAATGAAAAAAGCAAGAACCGAAAAGCAAAAAAGGAAAAACGTGATAAATTGAAATTTGTGTCATTAGTACATTTTGCACTTATCGATCGGTTGTGTTTTGGTCGTTATATCGGCAGCGCAGTGTGTAACACCGAGTGTTTCGGTGTTTCGGTGCTTCAGTGAGCCTGATCGGTATTTTATTGAATGGTGCAAATTCTACTACTCTAAAATGATGATGATGATGTAATGAGTAATAATGCAAAAGGTTTTAAAGTTCAAAGCGGAAATATACTACTAGCAACAGACGAAGACATATCTGGCAGCGACAGTGACGACGACAACAACGGCACCAACGAAGAACACCCGTATGATAGTAGAACAAGAAATAGAACAAGAAAGAGAAAGCATTTGCCAAAAAAAAAGCTAAAATTAATACCCAAGAAGGAAATGAAAAGTAAATAAATCTACATGCAATTGATAAGTTTGTTTATACGAAGACGAAAACAACAAACCGGTTTTCGTGGAAAAAAGGTGCTGTCTCGAGTACTCGAAAGAGCTGTCAAGCAAGAAAGGAAACAAATCAACTTAGATAATATCCCGAAAGCAACCAAGCAGCGCGAAGCGGTGTCGCCCACCGACCACAACAGCTAGGCAGCGAGCACAGCTTCCAGCATCATCAAACTGCGGTAATTGAATTGATTTTCTTTCTCATTTTCGCTTTTATTATTGTTATTGTAAATGAATGATGACGAACAACTCGTTAACGGACCTTTTATGACAATTGCTAAAGCCATTTCTATTTAATTTAAAATTTGCACAACAAAAGAACGTAAACAATAAAAAATTAATAGAAATGAAAAAATGCCAAACTGAAAGTAAATATGCGAAATATTTTTACTAAAAAAATACACATTAACATCGCTGAGCGATGACAGCGACAGCTACAACAACACGGCGTGGTGGTACCAACACTCGTACAAGCATTCATGTGTATGCATTTGTACGGGTATATATGTCTCTATGTATATCTGGTGAACTGAAAATTACCAGCTAAATAAATTTAGGTAAGTATATTAAAAAAGAAAATTCATAACATTTCCCAAAAAGAAAAGGAAATCATAGATAAAAGGCTGTAATACGAGCAATAATAGATAATAACTGATGGACGTCGTGAAGCAGCCACCACCATATCGTCTGCCACCACCGCAACTTACGAGGATGCTGTCTCTTTGCTTGGTTGTGTATAAAAATACGAGTTTAATTCGAAATTCCTACCAACTAATGCCAATATAAAAGATACACAATTTCATGATAAGCAATTTTTGTTCCTTTTATTTTTCGTTCGGTTTTAAAAGGAATTTCCAAATATGTGAACAAAAATATTCATCTGCCGTCGGGGTTAACGCTAACGTCAGCATCAACTCTTACATCGAGGACGGTGCAATATACATAAGTATGTATATAAATATAGCATAAAATCTGCGTTTGTTTGTTTGTGTATTTGATGTATGCGAGCCAATCACACGTGAATGCTTGAAAAGAGGCACGTGAATCTTTTATTGTGCATATGTGAAGAAAATATCTTGTCAACGATACATAACCAGTAGGAAATTCAATAAACCATATTCATTAATTTTTATATGAATTTTTTCATTATATTTCCAAAGAATAACTCATAAAAGAAGTTCTTATCCAGGCCTTTCATTCTCGCTTCGAAAGAACAACTCCTAGAAGCAGTTGTTTCAAACAATAAAAGCAATGTATTCATGAATAGGTGTCCGATGACAAGGTGTCCCTGTTTCACCGATCAAGAATGGAAGGGTTGATTCTTTCCGAAATTCTAGGACATTTTCCTCTTTTTCCTGATTATTTGAAGACCAACTTTAAGGTCATATGAGAGACGAACCGAGAAGCAAAGCAAAACAAATATGGTTGATAACTATAGTTTTTATTAGAATCATATCATGTTTTTTTAAGTTTTCAAACACAAATTATTGCTGGCAATCTTCTAAACCCCTTTTATATGCAGAGAAGGACTGTAATTGGTGTAAATTTAAATGCATCTGATCCCCTAGGAAGCCATGTATCAATGAGTTATCTTCCTCTTCAGTGATTCATTCTTACAAAAAATTGACAATTTTCGTCAGAATTCCTGATTTTATTCGGTTCGATAAATTCTTCTCTTTCCGGATTTGATTTTAAATTTTCTTCGATAGGTTTTCATTTTCGATTGAAGTGCAACACCATTTGATTCAAGCTGCTGGTAACTGGTAAACAATAATTGGCAATCGCCGCTTTCGCTCTTGTTGTTATTATATTCGATTGCATCAAGTTGATACATAAATGCAGAAATTTTTTTATAGTTGAAAGCAACGTATACAACGGCTTTGGTTCACGTACCCCAACAAGTTATAACGTGAAAATAAAAATGCAGTTTTGCAGATTTACTTTACTTTACTTTTAATGGCACAACAGCCCATGGAGGGCCTAGGCCGAGCTTTTCGCATCTACTCATGTTGTGCGTGTTATATTTGTACATGAATGGAAGGGACCTACAGTTTAATGCCGAATCCGAACGGCGAAGTGAAAAGCTTTTAAATTTTTACTCTTGTAGATTTGCCATTGCCTGCCGCATAGAAAAATTATTTTTTCTACTTTTTGATTTTGCCTGTGCCGAGATTCGAACCAACCCCAGACACTCTGCGCAGCAGTCCAACGCACTACCACTACGCCACAGCGACCACCAGTTTTGCATATGGAAAAATGTAATTCGTTGAAAATATTGATTCATATTAAAAAACTACAAAATAGTTTAATAAATGCTTAATATGTAAATAAATATTTTAGGTTAGGTTAGATTTAGTGGTTGTCCGGCAGGGCACAATTAGCCCAAATACAAATAGGCCGAACTTTGATACTCTACACACTTTTTGTATTTTTATTAGTTTCACTTTTTATTTAATACGATTATTTATTTTCTTCTGTTAAAACACTATTTAATTTTTCTTTATCTTTCTTCTTTTTTTAAAACTTGTTGAATTATGTATCATTTGTTCACCCCCACTAAACAAAATAATTATATATTTATTTATTTATTTATTTATTTTCGAAAACCGGCACAACAAAGTTTAAAACATTATTAGCAGTACCGGCAGCATGAAGCATAAACAAGATTAAATACGACTTATAATATATATTGCATGACATACAAATTTAAACTTTACTTTAAAATTAAACATTAAACATCTATTCATCTATTCGTTAAAAATTTTAATAACATGATATATTTCATTATTTCCTATTACAGCGAAGAAAGAAATAAAGCTAGTTTATTTTTGAATTGCACAGCATTATTACCAGATCTTAAACTATTAGGAAGTGTATTCCAAAGACGAACAGAGTGTACAAAGAACTGCCTTTCAGACGTTAAACAAGAAACACGTAAACAGTTAATCATATTAGTTCGATTGGATATAGAAAAGTTTAATCTCGAAAACAAATAACTGGGTTCTGAATTACATATAATTTTATGCAACAATAAAAGCGTTCGATAGTTCAGTAAGTTATCAAAGGTTAAGCCATGGATTCTTTATATGAAGTGGCATTTAACGCTATTAATATTTCTATAATATAAAATGCCACTAAATATTCTGTTATCTTTATATATATAAAGGGTGATTTTTTTGGTACTTGGTTTTTGACGTTTATATTTCTGACAGTTCACGCGTGATTCTTGACATGTGTCAAAGTATAACATACTCAGATTGGTTTGCCATTTCATCATGAATAGACTTACGCCTTGACAACGTTTGCAAATTATAAAAATTTATTATCAAAATTCGTGTTCTGTAAAAAATGAGTTTCGCAAGCTACGTCCATTTTGACTCAATGGATACGTGAATAAGCAGAATAGCCATATTTGGAGTGAAGACCAGCCAGAGCAGCTACCAATGCATCCCGAAAAATGCAATGCTTAGTGCGGTTTATGGGCAGGCGGCATCATTGGTCTGCACTTCTTCAAAGACGATGGCCGCAACGTTACGGGCAATGGAGAAAGATACCGTTAGATGATAACATACTTTTTTTTTACCTAAAATGCAAGACTCGGCCGACATGTGGTTCCAACAGGACGGTGCCACATTCTACACTGCACGCGAAACCATGCATCAATTGAGAGGCAAATTTGGTGAGCAGTTAATCTTATATTTAGGTGCAGTCAATTTGACCCCGTTACACTATTTTTTGTGGAGCTATGTTAAGTCTCTTGTCCAGGGACAAGCCAAACATGATTGCTGCTTTGGAAGCCAACATTGAACGCGTCATTGGTGAGATTTCGGCCGAAATGTGTGAAAATGAGTGCCAAAATTGGACCTTCAAAATGAACCACTTGAAGCGTAGACGCGGGCAACATTTAAATAAAATTATGTTTAAAAAGTAAATGGCAGTAATTGATTTATAGATCCAAATAAAAATTTCATTCGCTTTTGTAGAATTTCCGTGTTTTTTTTAATTAGCAAAAACGAAGCTCTTATAATCTTTTGTCCGTTTGTTAGTAACAAATGATCTCCGGTCCAAGCTCTTCTGGTTCAAGCTCTTCTGGATTTTTGTTTAATTTGGACCGAATCAGTAGGTGTCTTTATTTATAATCCACTTTGGAACATATTCAGAATATATAGTATATTAGTCACGTAGAAATATATATTTTTATTTAGAGATATTTTGAAACACTTTAATTATGGTCTTATTTGGCATAATATATTATTATTAGTCAAAATACAAAGTTTCTATATTTATAGACATTTCAAAATAAAACAGTATTGAAGAAAAAGTAGATTTAAAATTTACAAATAAATATCCAAATATAATAATCATATTTAAATAAAAAGTAAATTAAAAGCTAATAAAACCGTAAAAAAAAAAGAAAGTCCAATCTTATTATTCAGGACATGATTGATCCCGAAACTTTTTCTTTCAAATCTATGGACATTTATTAAAATTTAAAGTTGGTTGGGGCTCCATAATTTAGCTATATAACCTCAACGCTCCAAGACTATGTTATTAAAAAATTAAATTAATTTCGTTTTGTTTTTGTTTTAAATATAATCAATTCACAGGGGGTACCCTTATAAATGCAGAGCATTGTGTTGATTGGAAGGAAGATTGATAGTTGGGATGAAAAGGGAGGGAGAAGTAGTTATGAACGTTTGCTTTAAACTTGCAAAGGGCATAATAATTGGGAAAAATTGCTGCAGGGAGCTTATTCCAAATACGCGCGGTAGGACAGATGAACGAGCTTTCTCTGTAATGCGTAGTGCGGTGGAACACCGTGTCTACGTGGAAGGCATGAGTTCCGCTTGCTGACCGTGTAGTTCTGTTGAACACCGTGACATCAGCTAGCGCATCTCAGAAGAACATATACCGTTAAAGTAACGGTATAACAGTGAGACTCAAGCCACGTTTCGACGATGTTCCAAGGAGTCAATAGAGCTGGAAACTCTGCTGTCTCCTATAAGCTTTATCGCTCGATGGTGGATACGGTCCACAAAGCTCCAGTCCATAGGTGCGATTGTGTCATTAAGGCCACAATTCTTAAAGGTGAACTTGTTTTGCTTCCAAGAATTCCTATGATTTCTACCGACACACCGATAAAATTCAATTTCCGATTAGGTTGGCCTTTGCCATGACCATAAACAAATTTAAAGAGCAATCATTACAAATCAGTGGTTTGGACCTCGAAAACTGTTGCTTCTCGAACGGTCCGTTATAAGTGGCATATTCCCATGTCGGGAAGCAAGCAGATTTATCCATTTACTGCGAAAATAATAAAACAAAAAACATTATTCACTCTTTGATTTTTAAAATATTAAAATATTGCTCATTCTTTTACATTACAGTAAAAATTTATTTTCATTTTGACCTATTTTTAATTAATATTAAAAAATGCACAAAAGTTTTTAAAATATAAAGTCCTCACCAAAATAAAATATTCTTTGAAGGCGAAATTTACTGTATTTACTGTAATGTAACTAGCTATATATAAGTCTTTTATATTTAAATAAGAATACGAATAAATAATATTAATACTATAAAACATAAAATAAATTGTATAATAACTTGTGTTACAAACAATTATATTTGTGTATTTGTGTACTTATATCTATACATTTTATATCAGGGTACTAAGTACTTATAAAGGATATTCAATATTAAGACAAACTAAATGCTGAATAATTGACTTTTTGGAATATGACCCGTACAAGAACGAACACATCACAAATTTGTATTACTTTTTTTATTTAAAATCATCGCTGTTTTATCACTTTAGCGTCCATTCCACCTTTTTGCCATTCCATCCCCTTAAGTTCTGTTTTGACACTCTTTTACATCATAGAGTTCTTTACATTACAAAATACTATTGCATGTCTGTATGTTTTTCTACATATACATACGTACATATGTATGTATCTTTGAACATGTGTAGCTAAATACCATACATACATAGATATGCATGTACCTACATACATATGTATGTACTCGTATGTAAGCATTCAAGTGTTTGTTTTGTGTTTCTGCTCCACTCGCAGGGTTCTGTGTGTTTGTATGTATTATGTGTCTCGGTGTGTGTGCAGCATGAGTATGGGTATGAATGGCTTTTCTTCCTAAACATTTTTATATGTTGACTAAATAACACAACAAGAACAAGAAATAGCAACAACAACAACAAAAAGGCAACGTAAAAGATAAACAATCTGCTTTAGCATCAGACTAATTATTTCATCTTCTAATACGGCAGACACACAAACTTTGTATATTTAGTATACATATGTACGAGTATATGTACATACATAGTGCATACATACTATATCCATAAATCTCTGCGTGTGTGTGTGTGTGTGTGTTGTTTTGTGTGTGTGTATGTGTGTACCGGTGCAATAGTGTGAATGAAATACATGTGAGAATATACAGTGTCGAACAATCAAATAAGAACACCTTGCACTGTAAAACTTGCATTGATTTTTTTTTTATAGGACTGCTTATGGCAAACAATTTTTATAGAGAAGAAAATGGTATGGTATATACTTTATAAATTTCTAGGTGGCAACACTACATTTAAATATTTTTTGGGGGTTCCCAATCTTAAAAGTTGAAGCGAAGCATTCGAAGGCGGACAATTCAATAAGAACAGCAGACGAAAAAATTTATATTTTAAAAAGAAAACTTAAATTTGTTTATAATTTGTACTGGTAAGCATTTAAATGGTAGCATTGAGGGTAATGCAACAAATTAATAGTTAACTATTCCGTAACGTCACAGCAAAATGGGTCGAGCAACGCACTGTAGTATGGAGGAGCGTGATTTGGTGAAAAAACTGCGAAATGAGGGACAAAGCATCCGCCAAATAGCTAAAACTAGTAGCAGATCCTCGACATTTCTCTACCAATCTTTATTAGCTCAAAAATTTCATTGCAAGAGAGGTAATACCCCGCAAAACTACAAGTGCAGATGACAATCGCATAAGAATTTTGGCGGCACGCGATCAATTTAAGCAGCTGCCGCAAATAGAGAGGAGACAGGGGTTCAAATTTGTGCTCGATCAGTAAGGAGACGTTTGGTGGGGGGCAAAAATGTATGGGAGAACAGCACGAAAAGTACCAATGTTGACATAAAGACATCGAAAGTGTCCCACAGAGTTCGCTAAAGCGCACATTTAGTGGAGTTATGAACCCAAACACAAAGAAAAGAATGCCGTTCGAGTAAACATTACGTCATCTTTATTACAACCTTATCTGTAAACATAAAGAAATGTAAACAAACTTATCTAGTATAAATATAAGAACAAATTAAATAAAGAACCAGTCATTATAGTTATGAACCCAAACACAAAGAAAAGAATGCCGTTCGAGTAAACATTACGTCATCTTTATTACAACCTTATCTGTAAACATAAAGAAATGTAAACAAACTTATCTAGTATAAATATAAGAACAAATTAAATAAAGAGGCAGTCATTATTGAAACTCACAAAACTTAACTCGTCTTATTCTTGAACCCCACCCGTGGTAATTCTCTAATAGGAACTTAAGCTAAAAATAATATTCCAAGTAGAATATCGTGAATAAATAAGATTCAAAAACAAAATATTAACTTCCTTCGAAATCAAGAATATTTTATTCTTTTAAAGGAATTAATATTAAAATTGGCGCAGTCGGTAGGATATCAACATTCGGTTTGATATTCGTAAATAACAACCTACAAAGTGACTAAGTGAAAAATACAGTTTTGAACGCAAATCAAAACAAGTAAAAATACACACAGTGACTTTTGGAAATAGATTCCAAATAAAACCAACATACGTACGAACACCCAGAGTGAACAGCAACGCAGTTGGAAAAAGACTCAACAACGAGTAAAATAAATTCTACTTATCAGAATTAAGATTCCCACAGGAATAAAACTAAATATAAGAAAATGGCACTAAGACCAGGAAACGATGATCTAAGGAACGCAGCAAACAATGCAGGAAGATCACTCGATATAAACCCTTTAAAATATATAGAAAGAATACAAACATTCGATGGAAGGAAGGAAGACCTATCCACATTTTTAACAAACGTAGATGACATCATACCCACATTGTCATCATACAATGAACAAGCACAAAGAATGTGCATAAACGTAATAAAAAGCAAACTAATTGGAAACGCAAGAAGAGCTATAGAAATACACAATCACTTGAGCAACTGGAATGACATAAAACAAATGTTAACAACCAATTTTGGAGGATTTTCTACAGCTGACCAGCTATACGAACAATTAAGAACAGCAAGTTACAGAGGAAACACCATGGATTTTTACAACTTCATATGTCACAAACTAGCCATACTTAACCAAAAGAGCTTACAAGAAGGAAGCAGCGATGACATACCAAAAAACATCCAAACAGCATTAAAAGTTTTTACAACACGCTTACCCCAAAACATGCGTACTATACTTTGTGCACTTAAAGTATCCACAATGGAAGAAGCAATCCATGAATTAGCATCAAATGGATTTTTGCAAGATGAAAGAAGAGCCAGACCACAAAATCCATTAAAGCAACAAGAAGAAAGGAAACCAACTATACGTCAACAACAACCTTTCCAGAAACAACCTTTTCAAAAACCAAATTACCAACAAAACAACAACTTTAGACAACCAGGACAAGGATATCCAGCAAAGAATAATTGGCAACCAAAGATGTACTTCCCTCAACAACAGCAGCAGCAATATCAGCAACCATATCAACCAAGACAGCAACATAACAACTACCAACCCCCAGTAGAAAGAATGGAAGTAGATACCCAACAGACCAGAAGGCAAAACAACTACCAACAGTACTCTTCAAAAAACTACAATAGTAAGCATAATAATATTAATAGTAATAAGTATCCCCAACCTTTACAATACAAACAAGACAATACAACTGACTATAATCACTATCAGGGCGAAAATTTTCAAATACCAGCCTCGAATTTTATAACAGACTCCCCTATATTCTCATCAGAGGAAAATCAAGAAATTGTAGACTTTTGATCGACACAGGATCAACAGAAAACTTTTTAGACTATGACATAGCACCCCAACACTTAATTAAAGCAATTCCCAACCCCACGAAAATTAAATCAGTATCAGGTTATTTTCAAATAACACACACCTGTACTATACCAATGAAAAACCTTAACATTAAATTAAACTCTGACACTACATTTGGACTTTATAAATTCCACAAATTCTTTAACGGAATATTAGGACACACTACCCTTAAACAAAACAAAAGTAAAATAGATTACGAAACTAATGAAATAAGTATAAATCAAACAAAATACAAATTATATTATGAAGGAGATTCAGAAGAAATAAAAGATAATACACAATACTTACCTCAGATATTTTCAATGGAAGAATTAGTAGGACCAGGTATATTAAGATTAGAACATTTAAATTCAGAAGAAAAACAAGCTATAAAAAACGTAATCGTACAAAATGACGATATATTCTATCACAAAGGTGATGATCTAACTTTTACAAATGAAGTAAAACATAATATAGACACAGGAAATAATGGACCTGTTTATACAAGAAAATATAGATACCCTTCAATATACGAAGAGGAAATAAGTAAACAAATGAAAGAATTATTAGAACAAGGAATCATTCAACACTCCAGTTCACCATACAATGCACCTATTTGGCCAGTACCAAAGAAAGCAGATAAAGAAGGAAAAACCTCACTTAGAATAGTAGTAGACTATAGAAAATTAAATATGAATACAAGAGAAGACAAATACCCAATACCACGAATTGACGACGTACTAGACAAACTAGGAAGAGCAAATTACTTTTCAACCTTAGATTTAACTAAAGGTTTTTACCAAATTGAAGTTGACCCTAAAGACCGAGAAAAGACAGCTTTCACAATAAACGAAGGACATTTCGAATTCGTAAGAATGCCATTCGGACTAAAAAATGCACCAGCAACCTTTCAGCGAATGATGAATAACGTACTCAGAGAATATATCAACAAAACATGCGTAGTTTATATGGACGATATACTAATTTTCTCGACATCACTCCAAGAACACATTGACAGTTTAAATAAAATATTCGCAACCTTAAGAAAATCTAACTTAAAAGTTAGCCTAAATAAAAGCGACTTCTTAAAAAAGGAAACAGAATTTCTAGGACATATTGTAACAAAGGACGGAATTAAACCCAATCCAAACAAAGTTCAAGGATTAAATCAATTCACAATTCCCAAAACAGTTAAAGAAATACAAGCATTTCTAGGACTATCAGGTTACTATAGGAAATTTATACCGGACTATGCGAAAATAGCAAAACCAATGACGCATTATCTTAAAAAAGGAACGGAAATTAATTTAAACGACAGAAAATACGTAGACTCATTCAACAAATTGAAAACAATACTCATGTCAGAAACAGTACTACAATATCCAAATTTTGAAGAAGAATTCACCTTAACTACAGACGCTAGTAATCACGCACTAGGAGCAGTACTTTCACAAACTAAAGGACCAATAGCTTTCGCATCAAGAACTTTAAACAAACACGAAATTAATTACTCGACAATCGAAAAGGAACTATTAGCCATAGTATGGGCAGTAGGACAATACAGACACTATTTGTACGGAAGAAAGTTTAAACTCTTGACAGATCATAAACCACTAATTTGGCTATCCAAATTAAAGGAACCAAATCAGAAATTAATCAGATGGAAGATCAAACTCAACGAATATGAATTTGATATAAACCATGTGGAGGGAAAAGAAAATAAAGTAGCAGATGCTTTATCTAGGATAAAAGAATGCAACATTACGAACGCACTAAAAAATTGCAAATATTGCGGAGAAACATTTACGACAAAAGAAGAAATAACATTACACATAGAAGAGGAACATCCAAATATGGAAACACCTTCAAACTTTAATAGAAAAAAAAAAGAACCTTTACTTTATAGAACCTCGTTAACAGAGGAATGGATAAGCAAAAATATAACAGAAGAATTAATACAACAATTAAACTTAGAAAAAGAAAAATTAGAAAGGCAGGATCAAACTAAAAAAGAATATCAAGAAGAAAGAGAAAAACCCTCAACTAGTAAACAAGCTCTAAAACAATTAGAATTAGATAAAATAACGCAAAGTATTAAAGAATACGAAGAAAACAAGACAGTAGAAACAATTACAGTTACTTCAGACAAACTAAACACAGAAGAAAACTTAGAAATCATACAACAATTATTAGACGACAATCAGACAATACATTCAGCTGAGGAAGATGAACAAAACAGGATACCTATAACGGATAAACCTTTACAATCATTTAAGAATCAAATAGAATTGAAACAAAATGACACCAACGAGACTATTAAGGAAAAGAAATTCGGAAATAATCTAACCATTATAAATTATCAACAATTTGACGATCAAATAGTAGAGCAAGTACTAAATGAAGCAAATCTTAATAATTTAACAGTGATTAGACATTCAAATTTCGAAAATATAGACAAGTTACAGAAAAAATGGAAAGAAAGACAGGAAAACGTAAATAACATAAAAACCTCTAAATTAATGATAACGACAAATCAGATATCATATTCATAATAAAAATACCTAACCTAACCCAGGATAGATATAAACAATTATATATACAACCTATCCCAAATAAAAATAAGAAACAATTAATATTAGAAACTAAGAAATATTTAATCAAAAACAATACTATATATTACGATACAAACTATGTAAAAACATTACAAAAAGTAACAGAGGGATGTTTAGAACACCTCTTTACCCAAAATCAAATGAAATGTAATTTTGAAACTAACGATAAACAAGAAATTATAGAAATTGGAACAAATATTATACTTACCTTAAATACAAACCAAAAAGTCAATCAAACTTGCAATGAATACCCTTTAACTCTTAAAGGAAATTCTTTATTAACTATCGAAAATTGTCAAATTTATTTAGACAAATGGTATAACAAGAAAGAATACAAAGATACAATAATTGTACCAAACTCTATAAAAAATATCACAGAAATTAATACATTACCTATAAACTTAGAAACCTTAAGCTACAAAAACATTGTAAACACCAAGCTTATATCAGAATTAGAATATCATTCAAAAATTACTTACTCTATCACAACCTTTATAATTATACTTATCATAATTTTAATAATTTTACACATTTATGTTAAAAACAAACCTAAAAATACCAAAATTATGGTAGAAATTCCTTTACTCCCTACAGAAGCCGGAATTTCATCTTCGTCGGGTGGAGTTATGAACCCAAACACAAAGAAAAGAATGCCGTTCGAGTAAACATTACGTCATCTTTATTACAACCTTATCTGTAAACATAAAGAAATGTAAACAAACTTATCTAGTATAAATATAAGAACAAATTAAATAAAGAACCAGTCATTATAGTTATGAACCCAAACACAAAGAAAAGAATGCCGTTCGAGTAAACATTACGTCATCTTTATTACAACCTTATCTGTAAACATAAAGAAATGTAAACAAACTTATCTAGTATAAATATAAGAACAAATTAAATAAAGAGGCAGTCATTATTGAAACTCACAAAACTTAACTCGTCTTATTCTTGAACCCCACCCGTGGTAATTCTCTAATAGGAACTTAAGCTAAAAATAATATTCCAAGTAGAATATCGTGAATAAATAAGATTCAAAAACAAAATATTAACTTCCTTCGAAATCAAGAATATTTTATTCTTTTAAAGGAATTAATATTAAAATTGTGGGATGCTTTAATTAATGCATAAAAATGGCCTAACGTATTATGGGCAGATGAAAGAGAGGTGAATCTTGTTGGAAGTGATGGCAAACGTTGGGTTAGACGCCCGAAAAATGCAGAATTGAGCCCAAAATATACTAGGAAGACGTTTAAGCACGGAGGTGGAAGTATTATGGTATGGGGATGCTTCTCTTGATATGGTGTGGGCCCTCTGCATTGGATAAAACAAACGATGGACAGATTTCTTTACGTAAACACCCTTCAGCAGGTGATGCTTTCTTTTTATGAATGGGAAATGTCCCTGAAATGGGAATTGCAACAGGATAACGACCCAAAGCATACCTCAATCCTTGCGCGGGATTGGTTTTCCCATAATGGTTTCCCCGTTATGACCTGGCCTTCACAATCTCCTGACCTTAAACCAATCGAGAACTTGTGGAATATTGTCAAAGAGAAGATTGGCAGTAACAGAGCTAAAAACAAAGATGAATTGTGGCAAAGCATTCAAGGAGCGTGGTATTCCATACCCCAGGCTACTTGCGCGTCTCTGGTGGAATCAATGCCTAGAAGGTGTAAGGCGGTTTTAATTAGCAAAGGCTATTCCACAAAATATTAGCATTAGTGAACAATTCGAGTCAATATTTTATAAATTTTTTTTTTTATTGAAGTGTTCTTATTGTTTTGTGCTTTTGAATAGTGATTTTATGTATAACTTTAAAATTTCTTTTTTTACACTGAATTGATTTTGTTTTTGTTTTAAGAAAAAATTAAACTTATGGAATAAATGAATAAAAGTAAATACCTTTTAAATTTATCATAAGCCTAGAGAAATATTTTTGTAAGGTTTTTGGTTTCAGAACAAGGTGTTCTTATTTGATTGTCCGACACTGTACATACATAGTAAAAATTATCCGCATTCCATAAAATTTAGTCAATTAACAATTTTATGAATAAAATAAATAATAAATTAAAGACTAGATCCTACAGATTTTTCCTATACTCGTATTCTTTTTGTTTTGCAATTTGCTCAACTCTGCCTTTCTCTACTAAATATCAAAGCAGCACCAACAACTCAAGTTGGGCTAGTCCTTGACATATACATACATACGAACAAAACTCATCTAATTTTTATACTATTAGTTGTATGTAGTAGTTCGAGAAGTTGCTTTTTTATTTTCTGGCTGCAAACATACTTATGGTATGTATGTCATTCCGGAAATGCCATCATCGTCATCGTTGTCATTATGAGCTGGAGTCATTGAAACGTATTCCTTTGCACATTATAAGAAGATAGTGATACTCCCAAATGGGCGGCAACATTGAGGTTAATGTCAAAGTGTAAAATCAGCTGCGGAATATGTAGTAGTTAGCAGCAGCTGAAATTGTGTTGTTTGCAGAAGCAAATTGGTTTTAAACATGCCAATATTGATATTTTTCACTCTCTCTTTGGAAAGAGCTGCTACACATATTGTATACATATACTCGTACATGTGTATGCTGCAAGCTAAACATTGCAGAAAAAAGATACTAATCAAAGAAACTTCGTCATGCAAGTTAACCTATTAAAAAAAAACATATAAGTTGAAAACTGAACGCGTAAATGTGAGACGAGTAATTAAACATTTACGATTTTCATACACTCATAAACGGGTACAGCACTTTCCTTTTATTTAATCCAGGTCATACTCATATATCTGTATGTACATACTTATATTTAAATAATTGTAAGCATTTGCAGCTTCAACTATTAAGAACCTCTTAAATTAGCAATTTCGTTTATTCTGCAATTGCAGAATTCAGGCCAGAAGGCGTAATATAAATATACGAGTACAGTGAAAGTTTTTAATATCGACTTTATGTATAAAAAATGTTTACAATTATTAAGTGTTCATGCTATTATTGCCTACGCATAAGGCAATAGAAAATAAATACTCTTGTGATGCACGTCGACCGAACAACATCTGGTAACTGGGATATTTAAAACTTTAGCGCATCTCAATTTGCTTCTATTAATCGTGATTGACTCAATTATGCGTGATGCAAAGAAGTCTACTAGTCTGTAATACGATGTAAGAATTGTTCGAATAATTTGCATTCGCATTTGCTTCAATATTCGCATTCAGTTTCACATTCGCAATTTTTTTTACGAATAATTTCTGCAACTACTTTTATGTATGGTATGTTCGAGAAAAATAATAAAAGTTAGTGTCACTGAAATTATTTGTTTCTGTATTTATTTATTTTTTTGGTATTTCGTGTTTTTTATTGTGATAACAAAATTATTCGCATTTGCATTCCCATTCTCAAATTTAAGTATTTATTACTCGTATTCGTATTCGCTTTTTCATTATTCGCAATACGCACAACCTTAGAAATCATAATAAAAAAATAAAGAACAATAAAAATGGTAATTATATTATATATAGTTCAATAATATTTCGATTAGCGGTATTTTCGATTTTCCGTGGTAAGCCTGTTGCCGCGCTTCACGCTTAATCGAAGTATAACTATCTTTAAAGGTGTTCTCTCTCTCAAGTTCTCTCTTATCATTGGGATTTAATGACGAATGAATCAAATATTCTGAATCGATTGTTCTTTGGATAGGACATTCATTCTAGGTTTCGTGTTCGACTTCCGTCTTGTTCTGCTGGTTAATTCTCCTTTATAACCTCCTTACATTATCATTTATAACCTTCTTATATAAATGAGAATTCTAAGAAAGAGTACAAGTACTGCCACTAGGACAGCCACTCTAACCTAACATAATTTACTTACTTACTTAGTTGGCGCTACAACCGATCATCAGTCTTGGCCGCCAATCACCTCTGCCAGTTGGTAAGGCCAAATGTAGACAAGTCCACCAGAGATTAGGACGTCCTCTTCTACGTTTTCCTCACCGATGCTCGAATAAAACACCCGTGTGGCCGGAGCTCCTTTTTCCATTGGCTCAACATGACCCAGCCCACGAAGCTGATGGATTTTTATGTCAGTGTCGGCTGTGGTCGCTGTGGCGTAGTGGTAGTGCGTTGGGCTGCTACGCAGAATGTCCGGGGTTCGAATCTCGGCACAGGCAAAATAAAAAAAAAGTAAAAAAAATAATTTTTCTACACGGCACCACCTCTTGGCAGGCAATGGCAAACCTACAAGAGTAAAAATTGCTATGAAAAGCTTTTCACTTCGCCGTTCGGATTCGGCATTTAACTGTAGGTCCCTTCCATTCATGTACAAATATAACACGCACAACATGAGTGGATGCGAAAAAGCTCGGCCTAGGCCCCCATGGGCTGTTGTGCCATTAAAAGTAAAGTAAAGTAAGTCGGCTTACAGCTCACGGCTCCATCTTATGCGATACACGTCGTTCACGAATATTGGACCAGAGATCTTTCTGAGTATCTTCCTCTCGAATGCTCCTAACAGCCTCTCATAATTGATGGTCAACATTGAGACAGGAGAGGAATGAGGGAATTTTAGAACTTTTTTTTGTCGGTCGCGAGAGGGCTCTGCTTCTCCATTGCCTACTAAGTCCGTAGTAACATCTGTTGGCAAGAGTTAAGCTCCGTTTGATCTCAACGCTGGCATTATTGTTGGTGTTAATGCTGGATCCTAGGTAAACGAAATCCTTGACGATTTCAAAAGTATCATTGTCAACAGTGACATTTTGTCCAGGACGTCGTGACTCTTTGTTTGTTGACACAAAATGACGTGACTCCCTTTTCAAGTTGGGAAATGCTCCACTGCCTGCTCTCGCGTTGGTGGTCTGTCCCAATTTTCACTGCGCTATCGGTGTGGGTCAGTGTCATTTTGCAGTAAAAAATTGAATGAGCTTTGCAGGGATACCAAAATCAGACATTGCGGCATTGATCCCTAATCGTCGACAGCACGATATGTGTGTAAAATTTCATCAATATAATTTGACACATCCATATATACACATACATACGAGGGTAGATCAATATGTACCCGTGTTAGGAATGAAGAGGCGAGTTTTTCACAAATTTTTTTTTCTATTTTTCAGTGTAATCTTCTTTTAGTATAATACACTTTTCTTAACGCTTCTACCATTTCTTTAATACCTCCAAAAAATACGATTTGTCAAACTCTTCAAAATACGCTTCTGTCTCGACGATAACCTCCTCGTTTGAGCTGAATTTATTTCCCCCGAGCCACGTTTTCATGTTGGGGAACAGAAAGAAGTCGCAGGGAGCCAAGTCGGGCGAGTACGGTAGGTGCGGCAGCAATCCGTAGTTCAATTCATGCAATTTGACCGCAACAATTCCGTATCCGCTTGTTGTCCACCGTAAGCAATCGTGGCACCCATCGGGCCGACACCTTTCTCATACTTAACCTATGTAAAATATTTATTATCGTTCCGTACGACACTCCTACAGGCCGTACTGTTACTACTTCGCGCACTTTTGTTCGGCGATCAGTGAGAATCTTGTCGTGGACCTTTTCAACGATTTCCTCGGTAACCACGTCTGTCGGGCGGCCTGGGCGCTCCTCATCAAAAACAGAAGTACGACCACGTTTAAATTCGTTGAACCAATATCTTACAATTGTGATAGATGGCGAAGGGTCCCCATAGACAGCATCCAACTTCGCTTTTATTTCTTCGCATGTTTTTCCATCCAAAAATAAAAAACGAATTAGGGATTAATATTGTTCGTTTTCCATTTTACCAAACACTTGTGATACTAATGGCTGCCAAATAAAAACTAACCTAAGAATCAGTTTGAAATGTAGTGTGATGTCGTGTGACAGATGGCAGTACACGACGCTAATTCCAACTTCCCTCAGCAACGCCACCTGTCTTCACACACAGGTACTTTTTGATCTACCCTCGAATATATGTATATATATATATATATGTAAGTATATATGTATGTTGGGCTTAACTTTCAATAAGCGATGATTTTACATATGACTCATCATATCTTATCGCTAATGTTGTCATTTCAATTAATTATTTCAATCGCACAAATTTAATATATTAACAAAAAATACTACGAACATTTTGTGCTTTTTGTTAGTAAATTAAATACCATTGAATCCCTATTATGTCGTATTCAACAATATTTACTTGAGTGCTCTATACCATTTATTAGAAAGAAAGTTTCCTATCAAGGTCATAATTAGACGCATGCGGCACTGATTATTATGCCAATTACAAGTAGCATTGGCCCATCAAACTGTCATAGAATTTAATCAACAGGCATTGTCTCTATTCTATTTGTAGAATTTAAATATGAATAATAACTAACAATTGCACATACATATGTAAATATTCCACACTGATTTACATTTACATATGAATACGTATGTATGTATGTGCATGCATAAAGTAAGTATGTATGTATGTAAATGTTGTGTAGTATAAACGTCAGAAATCTCCCTGCAGTGAAACGAGGAACTAGTTGCCAAAAAGATCTAGTCAATTTGTAATTGGAATAAATTCGCTAGTTCGGTAGCAAAGAATGCAAAGATTCAGTCAGTTAAAACAGCAACAAAAAAAGAATTTACGTATTTTACGTTTTGTTTCCACAGTTTGAAAAAAAATTTAGATATCAAAGATACACTGAAAGTCACTGAGAAAGCCGATCGACTGCACATGACAGTTTTGTGGATAACAACCGCATATAGTTTTTATATAACCCAATATATCTCTACTTGTATAAGCAAATATATCAAATATTAATAAA
This sequence comes from Palloptera scutellata, assembly GCA_958295655.1. Lineage (NCBI taxonomy): Eukaryota > Metazoa > Arthropoda > Insecta > Diptera > Pallopteridae > Palloptera > Palloptera scutellata. Next base: position 149,484,851 of record OY282449.1, on the reverse strand, counting down.
TATCTACTTTCAGATTCCATAAAAACATTGCCAAATTTAAGAAGGGCTACAGAACAATTTGGAAGTTTTCAAAATTATTCCAATGTAGCCCTTTTTTTTATTTTTTCCACTTACTTATTAATTAAGTTATTATTTCATTGCATAAAATTTTTTTAAGAAATAGAATTTTTTTACTTATAAATTTTTTATTAAAAGAATCTGAATCTAAATTATATAACAAATATAAGTTTTCTTTAATAGAAATAAATAACTAAAATAGTTGTTCCAGGGAAAAAAATTGATATTAAAGAACTAGTTCACAAATTAGTTACTCAAGGACTAGTGAAAAAACGTGTCCTCAGGTAAGGCATAAGGTAATCAGTCGACACCTCCTATGACAACGCAATGTTATGATAAATTCGCCAGTTATAGCAAAGCAAAGTGGGTAAATGTGGAACCAGTCACTGTCTCTTAAGAGCTATAGTTCGGAACTGGTACTTTTTACTGCAGGGCTACTTTTGAAATATGCACACATGTTTGTGTAAAAATTACCTGTCGATTAGCGATAACTTGTAAAATACGAGTATTCTAAGTACTCGCTTACGAGTATGTTAATTTTCGAGTATATCTACTTATACTTATATGTAGTGTAGGTAACATACCTACGTATATAAGTATATGTATGTATGTGTAAGTACATATGTTTGTACTTACATGCACAAATTTATATATGTATATGTGCAGCTTATGACAGATGAACCTTTAGATCGTTTGAAAGTAAAATATACTTGCATTTGTATGGTTGCCATTGTGTGTGTAAAAACTTGTTTCCCCTTTCTTTCTCCCTAATACCTGCACAGTAATGTTATAAAATCAATCAAATGTGAAGAAAAAGTACAATTGCAAAAATAAAGTCTGTGTTTTTGTTTTGCAAAAATACATACATACTATACATTCTCGTGCCTACCCACATAAATATTTGAGTTGTTATGCTACAATACCATGTTCCAGTTCAATCTGGTGCAACATTTCAGGCTTCGCATTTCAGGCTTTTAATACTGTATTTAGCTTTTCACTGGCATTTCGTTTATGTATAAGTATATTAAACCGGGTCAACGTCTATAGGAACAGATTTTCAATGTCTCACCACCTATTTTTAAAGATTACCCCGACAATATTTCAAGTCAAGAAAAACATTTTTCATAGGGAGTCTTGCAATGTCGCCTTTTATTTTGTTTATGCCATAAATTTGATATTTAATGACCGATAGTCAAGTATATTTATATCTAAAAAATCCAAAATATATGCCAAAAATAACCAATAATGACGGGAAAATTAAGAATAATACAAACATTTACACTATGACAAACAAAATTTTGAATTTTTGATTCTACTCCTTTTGAATCGGATTTTGATCTTTACGAATAATTTTTATCTATTGTTAAAAAATGTTAAATCCATCGAAATCAGAGCCCTACTTATAACAAAAAACAAACAAAAAGCGGTATGCAAAACCCCCTAAAGAAATTTTCTTTTTCTTGAAATGCTCTGGAGCTAATCTATAAAAATAGGTGGTAATAAATTCATTTTTTTTTTGGTAACCCAGCCTAGTGCACATACACATAAGTACTTGTATATAGGTCATTCGCATTTCAAATGCTATTTGTGACGAAAAGTTGAAAACTATCCAATTCAATAAATTTCCATTTCAAGACTTTGATATTCTTTCTCCATTGAAGGGAACACTCAGCAATTACACTCAGATTTTAACTTTTGGGCAAAGATTTTGATGGCTACCTTATTTAATTCAATAGTTTCGTTTTGCAAGATTAGTTCGAGTTAGTTCGTTATTAAGTTGAACCAAGAAATATTTACACAAATTTTAAAACTTTCTTTGATTTAAAATGCTTCTTTTTTTTTGTGTCTGTCTAAACCAACAGCAATAAGTAGTTGCAATTAGTTTAACTTATTTTGTTTTCTTTAATGTCACAACAGGTTATGGATGGGTGGACCTAGTTTTTCAGCAAAGTGCAGGTTTTTCTTAGAAAATGTATACTCCTGTAGGTTTGCAAATGTCGGTCTACAATTTTTGATTTTTAACTGTGCCAAGACTCAAACCCGGGCACCATGTTTAACACAGTAGCAACTACTTTACGGCGTTCACTGCTATACAAACAGGACCGATTTTGCCCAATTCAGAATTTAACCTTTTCCTGACTATAAGAAATGTCTTTTCCAAGCTGTTGATAAGCCAAATCTTTAGCTGCTATTGAAGTTTCCGCCTGATTCGTGAAAAGCATCGCAGTCCGGACTGTGATTGTTTTGGTCACCGGTCCGTGCGCGCGCGATACGGATGCGCCCCACGGTCGTATAGGGAGGGTCCGCTAGGATTCGTCGAAAAGTTTGATTGAGATTACTCAATTTATCGTTTAACTTGTATAGAATTTTTAAAACTTAAAAAATCCGTTTTACTTCATACAAGTTTGAAAGCGCACCTGTGCCATTTGTTCTTACCAACACTTGACTAAACCAAAATATGTTTACATACATACTTCTCTAGTATAACCAAATATTAAGAAACTAGCCTTAAGAAACTCATAGACTTTTTGGTCAAGGGCTCTTGGACTATAGGCGATAGGAGCTCATTTAATTGACTTAATCTTAAAGGAATTTTCGTATATCTACTCTGTAATATACGAAAATGTCACTACACTGTTAAGTAATTCTTTTTTAAACATTCATTTATTTTTACAGATGCCAGGACTTGTTGTTTTCAGACGACGATGGTCAGTTGGCTCTGATGACCTTGTGGTTCCGGGAGCATTTCTCTTAACTACACATTTTATATGGTAATTGAATAAATAAATACATTTAAATATACATAATATGTAATTTTTCATGCTTCTTTTTACAGTTTTATAATAGTCTTAGTGTCGTTGTTGATTTTTGAGTACAACACCACAGTTTTAAGCATAAAGTTACTATTGTATCATCAAATAGGGTATTTGTTAATATTGTTTTGTAAGTAAAACATTGAATTATTGCCACTCGTCATAGTTATACAGTAGCATTCGAATTTATATGTACTTAGTTTCAATATGTGTGGAGACAGGAATTTGTGTTATATCGATGCGAGGTAGTATTCTGGACTCTGCTGTTCGAACAACGATTAATTTTTGGATATATTTAAAAAGTCGTAAGTTTCAGTTTCATTGAATATTTTATACGACTACTTATAAACCATAATATAAATTCAAACAAACTTTTTACTATTTACAGTGGTAATATTTTTTGATATTACTTGGCTAGTATTAGGTGTTATATGGCTGATAAATTATTATATTGAAGCGCCTATAAATGAGGCGAAAAAAGTATTCATTGGTAATTAAAGTAACACAAAAAAATGACGTAGTATTAGCAGCCTTAATAATTTTTGTTTCCATTTGCACTTCAGCTATTATCATCTGCAATTGGACATTAGTTTTTATAACTGTTGTCACCATTTGGTGTACATTTGATGCTGCCGGCCGTTCATGGGTTAAAATGAAAAAGTATCAAAGATCAATGAGAGAGACTGAATCTCGTTTCAATTATAAACGCAGCGGTAGCATGAATCGCAATTGGCGTCAGCGGTATGTACATAAATGAATAAAATTATAGGGTACTATTACTTAACATCCAAGCACTGCCTCTCTTGTGTACTTTTACTAAACAACATTAGTATACCATATAAGTATGTACATCTATAAATGAAAGAGATGCTAATTGGCGTTCGTACCCCAAAATGTGAATTTTTTATTTAGCACTAGTTGATGCTACATACACACATATATACATATTTCGTTATACATATGTACATTCTCTCACATACAGTAAAGTTATACGTGCTTATCAAGATAGTTGGGATCACCGATGTCGTCTTCTATTTTGCTGTATGGGCGCAACGGATCGCAATAGAAATTCGTTCACCGATATTGCGCGTCTTTTAAGTGATTTTTTCCGTGAATTAGACGTAGTACCATCGGACGTTGTGGCAGGTCTTGTGCTATTGCGGAAATTTCAAAGGCTCGAACGAGAAGCAGTTGTGCGACAGGTATACGCTTGTACATTAATCAGATTGAAACTAATTGTTTTTAGCATCAACAGCGCAAGAACGGCACCTACGAGTTTCTGAGTGGTGTGCCCATAACAGAGCGTACACAGTTCCTAGCCTTAAACGATGCCAAAAATTATGATTTCTTTCAAACTGTTATACACTATATGTACTTTGCTCAGGGGGCATATGGATGGCCAATGTATTTCATAATAAATCGATCAAACATGTGGCATTTGGTGCCCGAGTTAAAGTAAGTAGCAGTGTCATAATTCTGTGATCTAACATACCAGATCTAGCATAACAGCAAAAGTCTAACAGCTAAGAAAAATAAAAACCTATTGCATATTTTTCATTATAAATCGGAAAATGTTGAAAGTTCTTAAACAATTATTGGAGTTAAATTAATAAAAACTATGTGAATTGCTTAGTTGGAGAAATTTTTGAAGAACTCTCATCATTTTGGGAGTTATAATGAAAAATATGTAATAAGTTTTAATATTTCCTTAGTCAACTTTAGCTGTTATTCCTTGTGGCCACAGATTTGTTAATTGTTAGTTGTATCATAGTTCTTTTGATCTCATATACATATGTAAATATTTTGCACAATACTTGCAGATGTTTTGGTTGCTGTTGTGATCATAGCGATGATACTGAAATAATTCAAGATAACTGTTGCTATTGCAATTATGCTGCACTCAAGAAAACTCTACAAGTTGGCGACATTGAGATTACCCATGTGACCTATCACGTAGATGTTGGTGAGACACCGTTTTTTGTTGCTATCGATTATACGCAAAAGAAAATAGTCGTCAGCATACGCGGTACACTCAGCATGAAAGATATTCTAACTGATTTAAATGCTGAGGGTGAAGTATTACCGCTGAAACCACCACGTGATGACTGGCTCGGCCATAAGGGCATGGTACAGGCAGCTATTTATATAAAGAATAAACTGGAAGAAGAGAATCTCATAGAAAAGGCATTACAGCGTAATCCCGATAGAAATACACACGACTTCGGCTTGGTATTGGTGGGGCATTCACTTGGTGCGGGCACCGCAGCTATTTTAGCTATACTTATGAAGCCGCAATATCCATCGTTGCAATGTTTTAGCTATTCGCCACCAGGTGGTCTATTAAGGTATGTTATTTAATGTTCAATTGGTAATATCGGTTGGTAAAATTTGCATATGCATATTTTTCAGCATGCCTGCAGTGGAATACTCGAAATCATTTATTACATCAGTGGTTTTGGGAAAAGATGTTGTACCACGCATTGGTCTACATCAAATGGAAGCTTTACGTGCAGATTTAATTAATGCAATTCAACGAAGTGTAGACCCTAAGGTAACTTTTTTATACAAGTACCTAGTTACATGAAATCTCAGAATATCAAATAATAAATTTAACAAATATTCTTCATGTTGCGTGATAATATAGTGGAAAACAATATCATGTTCTGTTGTCTGTTGTGGCTGCGGTCCTGAGCCTACATCAGTTGTTGAAATGTCGGGCAAAGATACTCATATTAATCAATATCAAGAAGTAAGTATTCAATGCAGTGTCTGATATTTCAGCCATTACTTTCATTCATTTTCACAGCAACGTGGTACTGCCCGTACGACCAGTGCACATCCCACTGATAGTTCAATAGCTTTAACATTACATCAACCTCTATATCCGCCCGGTCGAATAATTCATATCGTACGCCATCATCCAAAACCAGATGAGTAAGTTCACTAATGTTTATTTAGATACATTTCATTATAACTAAGCATTAATCGTACATCAATTCATTTAGCGATTATTTTATACATACATACATACTTATAAACATATGGTATGTATGTATATATGTACATGCCAGTTCTAATATTTTTGCTCAAAATATAATCAAGTTAAAACTTGAATTACTACATATTACAAAATCTTTCAAACTTTTCAGGCAAAAATACGACAGTGGTTGGAGGTAGGCAAAATTCGCTGAAACTTGACTCATACACATACACAGAATTTTTTAGTTTTTTTGGAAGACTTTTATGGGTTATTCTGAAGATAATTTTTCTTTTTTTTGTTAATAGTAGTTGCATGAAAATTTTACAAAATATACACACTCAAAATCTGCATGTATCTTCAATTTGTTCTGGTACTACATCTGCAACTTACGATTCCTTTATAAAAACATTTGAATGAACACAATACGAATAACTGATATGTACAAGTGGCCTAAAGTAAATAAAAAAAATTAAGTTATTCGAAGATATGGTGTCTTAAATGTTTTAGCAGTTGCAGCCAGCTTTTCAAGTCAGTGCTTAATATGTCGACTCCACGGCTTCACATTTTTCTGCCCTCATCTATAACATATTCGAATTTCTTTAAAATTTATATTTTACATTTAAAAATCTTTTCTACAAATACTCATACATAGTAGGTTTTTTCTATAATGTTGAGTTTTTTTTACTTTTATCTCTTTGTATAGAATTTAAGTCCTCTTAGTAAATTAATAAAATTTTCTAAAGTATTTCCAGTTATACTTGTAGTATTTGCTGTACATAAAGGGTGTTTTTTTAGAAGTGTGGTTCTGGCAATACTTTTTTCGGAGTTGGTCTTTTTGACAGCTGTCACTTGATTTATGCTCAGTTTGGTTTGCAATAGACTTACTCCTGAACGACGTTTGCAAATCGTGCAAATTTATTACCAAAATAATGTTTCGGTTCGCGCAACGAATTTGTTCAGCGAAGAAGCTCACTTTTGGTTGAATAATCAACAAGCCATTGTTGAGACGCCGTTACATCCTCAAAAAATCACTGTTTGGTGTGCTCTATGGGCAGAGGGAATTATTGGTCCATATTTCTTCAAAGATGAAGCCGGTCATAATGTTACAGTCAATGGGGAACGCTATAGAGCCATGATTAATGACTTTTTCGTGCCTGAATTGTGAATTGGAGGATGTTGATGTGGACGGCCTTTGGTTCCAACAAGACGGCGCTACATGCCATATAGCCAACGAAACAATCAATTTATTGAAGGAATCTTTTGGTGAGCGCATTATCTCGCGTTGTGAGCCTGTGGCAGTGGCCTTCAAGATCGTGCGATTTAACACCGCTAGACTATTTTTTGTGGGTTTATGTGAAGTCGCTTGTCTACGCAGATAAGCCCGAGACGATTGACGCCTTGGAAGAGAATATTCGGCGCGTTATTACTGACATACGGCCCCAATTACTGCAAAAAGTGGTCGAAAATTGGGCCTCTCGGCTGGAATTTATTCGAACCAGTCGCGGCGGCCACTTGCCCGAAATCGTTTTTAAAACATAATGGCAAATCCTTATCTTTATAATAAAGCTAAATTCTTGGCCATAACATTAAATTATATGCGTTTTATTTCTTCTTGAAAACCACACTTCTAAAAAAAACACCCGTTACCATATAATAAGAAATTGAAAGAATCTGCATGCGTTTTTATGTACATTAGTGGGTATTTTAAATGAAATGATTTTTGGAGTTTATTATTGTTTGACGATTTACTGACTACTTTTTGTATATATTTCCATATATTATTCCAGAAGCGTTCTAAAGCCCCGTGAGCCGGTTTACCAAGCTATTTGGGCTGATACTACTGATTTCGACGAAGTTCTTATATCTCCGGTGATGTTGCAAGATCACATGCCTGACAAAGTATTAGCGGCACTCAAGAAGGTAAATGTCATTTTAGATGATGATGATGAAGATATGGATGCTATATCATCGACGAACAGTTCCGCTTCCTAAATAAAGAAAATCAACTCATTTCCTTTACATTTTGTTTATTTGTTTATTTTTATTTTATTTGTTAACGTATACATCGCTTGTTTCCTTATTGTTTCAATTGTATAGCTTACATACATACATATATATTGTATAAGTACCTAAAAACAGTAAGTTTAATTTTTGTGTTACATAAAATACATAGCTTAAATACGAGTACATGTACTTACATATTTTTTTATTGTACAGCATTGAACATTTTCGAATTTACATATAAGCAAAGAAGTCTGAAAATAAAAAATAAAATTTTATAAGCTTAATTTTGTTTCCGTTTTTTTATTTATTTACAAATTTACTTTCGTTTTTTATATTCCTGTGCTGAAGCTCAGATATGTATTATTTATAGCGCATGAAACATTCATATTCAGTTTATTAACTTAGTTGTAGCAAAAATAAGAGAAAGTTATAAACAGTCAAGAAACTTTGCTGCAACTCACTATACACATAATCGCATATTTACATACAAGCATACATACATACATACATACATATATGTCTTTAAGTACCTAAAGCTCCATTCCATTCAAATGCTAAGTACTTGATTAGCATCGTTTCTTCCTCCTCCTGAATGTTAATACATACATATGTAGTACTTATGTAAATTAATTCGGTTTCGAAGATCATTAACTGCACACTCAATTACTCAGCAGGTCGTGGTTAATAAAGATCGTTCTTCCATAAAGGCATGCATACATAATCGTAATCGTAATAATGACGCGACAATATCCTCCTCACACATCTGTGCAACACTTACTTACGATACCAGGTACTATTACTATGTATACTCTCTTCCTACTTCCCACCTCTACTTATGTATATTGTACTAACTACTTACTTACTTACAAATGTGTACCTATATTATTCTTTCACATGAATGTATCAGTATTCGTACCACTGTCAAAGCCACCAACCACCCTCTTTTCAAAATTTTATCATTCATATTCGTATTCGCCTCTCCATTTCTACCATTAAATTTCTATTTATCAGTTAATTTACACAGGACGCTTGAAAAGTTTGTCACGCTAAAGCAAAACGTTTTGTACACAAACGTTAGTCAAATTATAACCTGCAAAAAATATAACATAACAAAAATTTTCTTCTTGGGTTCTTTAAACTAAAGCTCAAATCAGGTGTACAACTTGAATTCATTATTAACCAATCATACAAGCTTCTCAAATGTTCTGCAAAATTTATGTTTAAACTTTTACTTACTATACCCTTTTTCACTTTTTTTTGTCCTCGAATGTATAAATAAAAATCGCTTTTATCACAAAATCTTCTCACTTCAATTGAATGCTACTATTTACTATCATCTACTACAATATAAAAATTTCAATTCGTTTTCTTTTAAATTCTGGTTTGTTAATTTCTTTTTGGTTTTGTTCCGTTTCTTTTGACCTTTCCATGTTTGCTGCAAAGCTCATCATACACGAATAAATTCGACTTTTCTTATAGGTTGTAACAACGAGTGGTCCACGTAAACCTCAACGTCAACCATCGAATGCATTCTCAACCATCTCTAATGATTTATATCACAGTGATGTTGATATTGCAGGACGGCTGTCCAATGTGGAAACACCGATGGGCCAACAATTTGCAGGCCTTAAATTTGATAACTGCAAGAAACCGTCTCACAGCTCTTATTCAAATATCAGTAATTCCGTCATTTTAACGCCAACCGCACAGCATAAAGTCTGTCTCGAAACATCCTTTACGAATTTGCAAAGCCCCTTAGATTTCAATTCGACGACAACAGCTTATAGTAATAGCCTCTATGGTGGAGCTGGTGGTTCCAGCAAGGCGTCCTCCATAGCTGGTAGCATTTTTGGCCGCAGTCAGATGAGTTCAACAAACCAATACGACATATCGAGTGTAATAGATGACAGTATTACTACAGTAACACGTAGAAGTCCATCGGTTCCTAGCGAGACGGCAACTGTTATTGTTAATGAGCCTGATTTCATGCCAACCATGCAGCGCCTTAAGGCAGTTGCCTTTCACATGGATGTTAACTATACAATTGAAAGCAAATCACCTTCACCTCAAATGCCGCCAAAGAGCATACTGCAACGACAGTTATCAGCACGTGCTGAAAGGAAACCCAAAACACTACCAATTCCAGCGTTACGCAGAGCATCGGATGCTTCAAATCCATTAGATTTATTACATGACGATTGGTTTGGGTTAGCTCCTTTGGCAAGTCCTGAAACTTTATCTGAGATATCGAGCATCTCCTCGCGTACTAGTGCTCCAATGAGCTTAGCCAATAGTATTGAACGTTATTTACATAACATGAACATAACGCTTGATAACGGCAACAAAACTATTCTCGAGGATATTTTCGAATCGCAGCTGCATACTCCCAAGGTAATGCGCCGTGCACCGAAATTCACCGAAAATTTATCCACTTGCGCTGAGGACAACAAAAACTTGGATCAATACAAGCGAATGGGTCGGGTATTTGTGACGTTTCCGCGAATATATCCCAATCAACCAAACACATCAAGTCTTGATTCCAGCGATGACAGCTTCGGATCTGCACACAGCTTAAATAAAGTGCAAAATAAAAACGAACCTTTTGCGGAGAATTGTGTGAGTAGCAGCCTTCAGCAGAAGCAAAGTTCCAAGTCGGCCGATCAATTAGACGATGAATCGTCAGAACAGCCATCTACCAAGAAGCTCACCTTTAGCGATAGTGAAATATTAAATGATGAATGTACGAGCTTGTGTCCCAATTGTCCATGCCGCAGCTCAGGGCGTTTCATTAGACTTGATTGTTGTCGTCGTTCAGAACACAATCAGTGCGCCGACCTCATGAGAAACGTAGGAGGACCTGGCAGCGTGAACACAGGCTCAGCCGATACAACATTCTACAGTGCCAATTCGTCCTTAGAACAATTTTTAACTCCAAGAAAAAACGCAAATTCTAAACTTTCAATGAATGGCGGCAGCTGCGATGATAGTCAACAACATCTTTATTCTGCGGAGAATTTTATTGTCTTACGTCCAGGTGTCCTGGAATCACATTTCCCTGTATACGAGCCTGAACCGATGACAGTGGAAACACACAAATATTCACCTCATAATCGACAGTGGAATTTTTCCGAAGTTGCAGCAGCATCATCTTCCAAAAGAGATATCGTAGGTGGCCGTATACGCAAGAGATTATCATCCGAAGAATTTATGTTCACTCGAACCGAGGATCTGCCGTTGATAGTACAAATAGCCGATAAATCAGCGAAAAGGAAAGATTGCGTCTACCCAACGGGAAATAATATAAGAATACCAACACACCATAGAGAACCTACAAAGTTTCTTAGCGAATCTTCCCATTCCCCTAGCAAATGTTCCAGCAAACCAAATAGTGAAAGTAGTGTTTGAGCGAAGTAGCATGTACCTTAAAAAACATACATACCTACAATTTTTCACAATGTAAAAAATATGTTTTTATGTACGGATACCTAACTATAGTGCATAATAATAAAGCATTTACCGTAAATTATTTGTGATGGCTTAACGAACTATTCTTAGATGACCGATTAAAATTTTTTTTGGCCAATACCGAAGCCGATACGGATACTAGAATTTTTCATAGCATCTTCTTTTTTTTCGAATAAACAATAGCTTAAAATAAAAAACTCAAATCCCATATGTAGATATGTATGTAAGATATTAGAAAAATTGTAAGTTTTATAATAAAATATTTTGTTTTAATAATTTTATTCATTAAAAGTATCGGTTAAATGATCGGTAATTTTTGACCGATTGCGATACCACAAATTTAGGCCGATACTAGTCGATACCGATGTCTATGCTGATTAATCGATCAGACTTTGTTACAGAAGCAACTACGTAGCAACCCCTAGTAAAAGTTTTAAGTTTGAATGATTTGAAAGATTTGAATTTATAAATCGATATGCGAGGGTAGATCAATACTTAAGTATCCGTGTTAGGAATGAAAAGGCAAGTTTTCACAAATTTGTTTTTTCTATTCTTCAACGTAATCTCCTTTTAGTACAATACACTTTTCCCAACGTTTTTGCCATTTCTTTAATACCTCCAAAAAATACGATTTGTCAAACTCTTCAAAATACGCTTCTGTCTCGACGATAACTCCCTCGTTTGAGCTGAATTTTTTCCCCCCGAGCCACGTTTTCATGTTGGGGAACAGAAAGAAGTCGCAGGGAGCCAAGTCGGGCGATTACGGTGGGTGCGGCAGTAATTCGTAGTTCAATTCATGCAATTTGGCAGCGACAATTCCGTATCCGCTTGTTGTCCACCGTAAGCAATCGCGGCCGACACCTTTCTCATTCTTAACCTATGTAAAATATTAATTGCCGTTCCGTACGACACTCCTACGGCCTCTGCTACTTCGCGCACTTTCGTTCGGCGATCAACGAGAATCTTGTCGTGGACCTTTTCAACGATTTCCTCGTAACCACGTCTGCCGGGCGGCCTGGGCGCTCCTCATCAAAAACAGATGTACGACCACGTTTAAATTCGTTGAATCAATATCTTACGGTTGTCATAGATGGTGAAGGGTCCCCATAGACAGCATCCAACTTCGCTTTTATTTCTTCGCATGTTTTTCCATCCAAAAGTTCTTTTTCCATTTTACCAAACACTTGTGATACTAATGGCTGCCAAATAAAAACTAACCCATGAATCATTTAGTGTGGTGTCGTGTGACAGTTGGCAGTACACGACGGAAATCCAACTTCCCTCAGCAACGTCACCTGTCTTCAAACACAGGTACTTATTGATCTACCGTCGTATGTATTAAAGACTAGTAAAACTTTGCCATGGCAACCCGTATAACCGTTTTAGAAGCGGTCATAAGCCAAAATTTCTTTTTGAGCGTTATGATTATGGGCGTTGGCATCCTCATCTCATTGTTTGTCTATATGACGGTTTGATGAAATGATGACCATATGTGTAACATATACTTGAAATCTGTGATTTGAAAAGAATTCAATTGTATGAAAGTGAATTGGTGAGTTAAACGTTCCGCAAGTAATTTACGATCAATTTTTGATATATACATACATAAGTATACAGATTTTGTTTTCTTTGTTATTTTCTTTTAACGGCACAATAGCCCATGAGGGACTAGGGAGGACTGCAGTTTTATGACTAATCTGAACGGCGAAGTGAAAAGCTTTTCATAAGCAATTTTTTCTCTCGTAGGTTCGCTATTGCCTGCCAAAAGGTGGTGCAGTGTAGAAAAATTGTTTCTTCTACTTTTTGATTTTGCCTGTGCCGAAATTTGAACTTGGGAGAACACTCTGCATGGCATGCCAGCGCACTACCAACTACGCTACGGCGACCACTGTACTTGTTTCTTAAATTATGAACTATCTTTCTTTGAATTCCAAAGTTTATCTTACATAAATGGTTTTTAGAGGTTAAAAGTTCAAAGGTGGAGTTCTAACTAAGGTCGGTATATAGTAGGAGACAAGAAGTAAATGTGTCAAAATTTACTCACTTAAGCCATGTTGTTGCGAAAAAGGAAATCGAAAGAAAGTAGTTAAGGCACATTTCGTCTTCTTTCTGATAGCTGATTTGACATTCCAGTTATACATACCATCATTATGGCCGAAACAACAAATATGTGTTGTTATCGTTTTTTGCACTTCTTATACTACTGTTTCCGTCAGCCAATTGGCCATTGTGGTCAACAAAGCTCTGTTGTTGTTGCCCTGCTGTATTTTGTTGTACTGTTGCTATCACCTTATATTGTATGTATAAATTCGCCTTGAACGTATCGGTATTTCTTCAAAATTAATGTACCTCTTGGCAGTTAATGACAAACCTCTAAGAAAAGCTACGGTTCATTTCGATTCAGCATAAAACTAGCTGGTATGTCCCTGCAATTCTTGCGCAAATATAACTCGCACAACGTAGGTGTTTGAGAATATCTCGTCGGACACCATGAAATTGTTATAGCACCTAATAAAATATGTTGGGTGTATCTCATAGCGAGCACAACGGTTCGCCTAGCAAAATTTTCAATGCAACTGGTGCACGCAATTTCAATACAAATTAAACAAGCTGGCAACATCGTTTAGTGAACACCACCAAATCAGCTGTGGCTGCTACGAATCACAGCTGAAGATAATTTCTGCAAATTGGGTAATTCGGTATTTTATGATTCGTTTAAGTGAGAAAAGAAAATTTGAGTTAAACAAAAAGTAGGGGCAAATTGTTGTAATGTTTTCCACGTTTATAAGGAGCGTTTGCAGAAATTCACTGAATTCGTACGCTTTGAGATGTTGCCAGCGCAATATTTCAACAACGAAATTGCAGTTTCAAAAAGAAGATGATGCTGGAGATGTGCAAAAATTGATAACAGCCGATTTAATTTTTCATAAAGATAATCGTCAACGGTTTATGCAAGATATGAAAAACTCGCCACCAGTCGGAATAAAATTGGGGCGAGTGAAAAGCGAAAACACTTTTGCAGCTGTACTTATTTGCATATGTACCGATGCGCAGGTATTTGTGGCACAAATGAGACAAAATTTGATAATTCGATTTATTACATAAACAGGGCGAATTATCACTTCTATATACACGTCGATCTCCCAGGATAAGTCGACATGTCAGACAAATATCGTTCCCAGGTGAGATGGCCTGCAAAACTATTATATATATATATTTTTTTATGCATATGTATGTAATGTAGGTGGCATTAAAGACTCTACAGATACTGATTTCATAGATTGTGCTTTACGTGAAACGGAAGAGGAAATAGGTTTACCTCGCTCGCGTATACAAATCTGGGGCACGGGTATGTATGTAGCACCATAGTGAATGTAACTTTGTTGATCTTTATGATTCAAAATAGGAAAACTGATTACACCGCCGCACACGGCTGCTATTATGCCAGTTATAGGTTCAGTTCATGAATTTCATTTAAACGAGCTGGAAATCAACGAGGATGAAGTAGAGGAAGCCTTCGTCATACCATTGTCGAAGTTGGCTGAACCTACCACATTACATTATACGCAATACAGAAGTGGCTACAGTGCACCCGCATTTGTAGTGGGGCACTATAAGATTTGGGGTATTACTGGATTTCTGACGCATAATTTCATGAATTGTTTATTACCGCATCATTTAAATAGGCACCGGAAACGAGTGAAGTATGTAAAACCATTTAAGCCTCACAAAGTTCAATGATTGAACGATGTCGATAAGTTGTTCTTGGCAGAGTTCGATTTACATAACTTGTAAATAAATAATTATGTAAATATGTACGTAATCACAATGAAAACACAATTTATATTGTATCAAATATACGAAATTTTTATAAATGTTTTATTTGTTATATAACCTGTATTATATACAAAACAATTTGTTTTCTTTTTTAAACTTATTTTAAGTAGTATGTATATAGAAATTATTAAACGCTTATTGTTAGTAATAATTGTTTGTTTTGTTTGGATAACGTGCTTTTAAAAAGCTCCAGAGCTCCACAGGCAACACAAACGATGCAAAATAAGCACTTAAAACCAATTTGATTTAAAGATATACACATCTCTTCATTTGTTTCATGTTAATACAATATTTGATAAATACTAATTATAATATTTAAATAAAGTATATAAAAGTGTTGAATGTCAGAATTGGCAACAGATTGCAAACTTAAAAAGTTCAAAACAAAAAAGGAGGTAAAAGAAAAAATGATTATAATTGAGCTTATAATATAATCAAAATGCGCACTAAAAACTGAGTTCAAAATTTAAATTGAATAATAACAAAAAATACAGCACATGAAATTTGTATTGAAAGCGTTCAGTTCTCGAAAGGCAGCAGGCGAGCGCATTGTATTGCGACAAAATTAGTTTAGTAAATAAGCGGCGGCACTTCTTTCTGCAAAGTGTCATTTCTTGTCAACTTTTTAATTTAAGGTTTAGAATAAGAAGCGACGGAAAAATGTATTCTTTCTGTAATTAGTTTACTCTGTAATATCAATTGGAATGGATGTTGTAAATGTTGGGGTTTCCAGTTCCTCGTGCTTCTTCATTTTGAGCATCTGCAATTAAATAAGAGCAACCAAGTGATAAATATGATTACGCAATCAGTTCCAAGGTTTAAAGTTTACCTGTTGCAGCTTGTAATGATTGATAATGTCTTGATCAGCAGGACAAGATTGTGTAAAAGCGTCCAATTGATACATGTGATACATATAGCGCCACAAAGCAGTAAGATGCGTCTATTTACATACAATTGCAAATGTTATATAAATATATGTATGTTTATATGTACAAATATATTTCTATAAATTAGCTCTTGGCTGAAAAGCACCATCGACCGCAATTGAAATCAGTAAATAATGCAAATCAAAGGTGCACTGCAGCACTGCATAGCTGAATTCATATTCAGCGCCTTACCGGAATTTCAAAGTCAACAAAATATTTGCCGGCAACGCGAATGTGCTGCAAGCGTGGCATTAGTTCACAATCGAAACAACACATTGTATCGCCGGTAAGGAAGCGCGTATTGCGATTGGCCAAATGGTCATTGATCTTTTTCAAATGTGCCAATAGTGCATTATTTTTGGCTTCGTCTTTTTTTACCAGCATCAGCTTAAGTTTAACATACAGATTTTCAATCAATGTTGCAACTTCTTTATCCTGCACAGAGAGTGAAAGAAGAAAACAAAGTATACGAAATACTAAAGAGAGATCACCATGATTGATGTATTAACTTTTACCTGCACAAAAAGATTATATCCGCCAGGAATATTCTTCATAATATGCCTTTCAATCTTATCATTCTCGAGAATTGCCAAACCATTATCGATTAGAATTGGTGGA
Organism: Palloptera scutellata; assembly: GCA_958295655.1. NCBI lineage: Eukaryota > Metazoa > Arthropoda > Insecta > Diptera > Pallopteridae > Palloptera > Palloptera scutellata. The sequence goes on along the minus strand of OY282449.1, from coordinate 149,468,151 downwards.
TGTGTAGCCTCGAAATTGGTGCGGAAATCTGGTGGAGGTTTCTGCATATCCACTGTGGTCACCTAAGGGGGAAAAAGATGTTGTTTTTGAACTGTACACTGATATACTTAAAATATTTCTATTATTACCTTCAAACTGATTGTCTTCAATTCAGCCAATAGATATAAATCCATGAAGTATTCCTGGCAAAAGAGACAAGCTCCTTTGCGACGTCCATCAATGGTGGATGCCTGGAAAACGAAATCTGATTTAATTTGTTTGACTTAAAGCAAGAGTGGACGAATGTGACGTAAAGTATGAAATCAATTTAATGCTATACTATAAGTCTATAACATAGACCAAATCTGTAAAAAGCACGATATTTATGATTTCTTCAGTAGGCCGATCATGTAAACCGCAGAGGATCGCATTTGAGGGCGAAAACGATTTTTGGTATTATAAAATTCATTCCGCCTCTTTTGCTTCGCTCTTAAGTGCGAAAGAATATTTACAACTTCGAAAACTTAGATTTTTTCTCATTTTACAATTTTGTTCCCTCTTCTTATTACTTTTCATACCATTCACAAGAGAAACTGGAAATCTCTTGTCCGATTTCGTGGAAATATTGGAGCAAAAATGTTCTACCCGTTCGCTTTTCATAATAGCATAGTGCGAAGCGAATCGCACTTGAAAAGTCGGAAAATATACAATCCGCCGCGCTTTTCATAATCGGTTTTGTTCGTATCATAAAATAGATTGTTTTCCACAGTTTTCAAATACCATTACATTAGTAGATGATTCCAAATGATAGGCACTGATATCTTTCTTCTACGTAAGTAAGTATAGCATAATATTTAACCGATCATATCGATCGATGTACAGTTGCTATAAAAATATTGGCACTGACCCAAGGAAAAAGTTCCGTGTCACGAAATAATACAGTACTTTTCGCTTGAAGCGAACTTCAAGGGACTGGCAAAATCGTTCGTTATAACCGAAAGTTCGCTTTAAATAAGCGAAAAAATTTCATGGTTTATTAAAAATAAAGCGGGTACTTTTAAAATTAGTTCGTTTTAGGCGGAAGTTCGTTTTAAGCGAAAAGTACTGTATTTTAAAAGAAGTATAGAAAAGCGGGTTTCAAAATCAAATCCAGCTTTAGATTAAAAAATTAGCTATGAGCTTTTACTAAGTTTTCAGCCGAAAATGCATTTTTTTTTAGTTTTACAGAACGGCGGAATCCGTTAGTTAGTTTATGTGTGTTGTATTTGCAATTTATATTGTATTAAATATAATATTTTAAGATAAGATTTTTCTTCAAAAAGAAATATGTAGTTTGTACAAACAAAAGTTATAAGTTAAATAGGTTATAACTTTTGTTTGTACATACTACATATTTCTTTTTGAAGAAAAATCTTATCTTAAAATTATAAGTTTTTTTTTTTTTTAAATGCTCAATAGCATATGCTCGCTGTAAACTTTTTCGCATAAGTGTAATGTCATTGGTTGGAGTCATGCCTGCACCACGCCTGCTACGCGTATTAATGCACTCATTTAAAACGGCGGCTATAGCTGGCTGCATTCCTTGCGGATCATGCCCGTTTCGAAACCGCTTTCGTCAGTTATTAAATGAATGTTGTAATGCAATTGCTATTTTTTTATTCTCAGTTATAGTTTCGTCTGTAAATTTGCCAACTTTTGTCTTATTGGTAAAATCCAAATCAATAAGCTTTGAGATTTCGTTGAAGACTGCGTGCTCCCCCACTCAATATTCAAATCGATATTTTTAAATATTGAATCATCGTAGTAGCAATCCGTTCCCAACGAGCTTGTATTTATTTTAAGCTCTTTCTGTTCAGTTGCATTTAACTCAAGGCACGAGTGCTTTCATTATCCTCTGCACCATTCTAGGATTTATATTTCCTTACAAACACATTTTGTTTGGAAGTAAAAGGAGTTGCGGCAGCAGTATCAGTTAAGAGAGATATCAATATACATCATAGAGAAGAGCAAAAATGATTTTCGCGCCTTGATAGGATAGTGAAAGCACAGGAGTGTAAAGAAAGTGTGTATGAGTGAGGTGGTCGGAAATGGGAAAGGGATAATTTGGTTTGTTGGTTTGTTATATAACAACTATACAGGTTGTAAACATATTCGATTGATTCATTCACACTGCGTTTCACTAATTAAAAAAATATCACTAAGTGTACACCATATAAGTATGCACTGAGAAGTAAAATGGCCAATGTACATATAAACAAAATACTTAACATAATTTTAGTCATGTGACATCATCGAATAAAACGCGTGATAATTAAAAAAATAAATATAAATACTTGCATACACAAAGAAAAATTAAAACTTAAAATTTTATACATAAATAAAAATCATAATCTTATCAAAAGAAAATTGAAAGCAGAATTTCCTTTAATGTGCAGTGAGCATGATCTATGGTACTTATATAAAAGATCGATCTAATGACGAATTTTTCATAAAAAGTTAATTATTAAATCATTCTCCGTAGTAATTCTCACAGGAACATCATATGCAAATTTTCATAAAAATTTATTATTTTAAATAAAGCATTTCTGTAATCGCAGATGATTGCGTGAAAGTTGTATAAAAGTTCGCAGGTCCGCGGTATATTTGTGTCAGAAAGTTAATTGAAAGCAAATGAAAAGAAAACTTATGCAACTAAAACTATTCAAGTACCAAAAACAATTTTTAATTTTTGTTGTGTATTGATTAACCCCTTTGCAGGCGTCGCAACGTTCAGACAAGCGTGAACCGAAGAATTTCGCTAGTATTAAATATTCACATACATACGAGTACATATGTATTTATGGTTGTACGGAGAAGTAATCGACATAAGTGGCATTTTCGTTATGACAATAAGTAATGTCATATGTAAAGGGTGTTTTTTTTAGAAGTGTGGTTTTCAATCTGGCAATACTTTTTTCGGAGTTGGTCTTTTTGACAGCTGTTACTTGATTTATGCTCAGTTTGGTTTGCCATTTCATAATGAGTAGACTTACTCCTGAACAACGTTTGCAAATCGTGCAAATTTATTACCAAAATAATAGTTCGTTCGCGCGATTTTCACAAGAAAATTTTGTTCAGCAATGGAGCTCACTTTTGGTTGAATGGGTACGTTAATTAGCAAAATTGTCGCATTTGGAGTGAGCATAATCAACAAGCCATTGTTGAGACGCCGTTACATCCTCAAAAAGTCACTGTTTGGTATGCTCTATGGGCAGAGGGAATCATTGGTCCATATTTCTTCAAAGATGAAGCCGGTCACAATGATACAGTCAATGCGGAACGCTTTAGAGCCATGATTAATGACTTTTTCGTGCCTGAATTGGAGGATGTTGATATGGACGACCTTTGGTCCCAACAAGACGGCACTACATGCCATACAGCGAACGAAACAATCAATTTATTGAAGGAAACTTTTAGTGAGCGCATTATCTCGCGTCGTGGGCCTGTGGCAGTGGCCTTCAAGATCGTGCGATTTAACACCGCTGGACTATTTTTTGTGGGTTTATGTGAAGTCGCTTGTCTACGCAGATAAGCCCGAGACGATTGGCGCCTTGGAAGAGGATATTAGGTGCGTTATTACTGACATACGGCCCCAATTGCTGCAAAAAGTGGTCGAAAATTGGGCCTCTCGGCTGGGATTTATTCGAAACTGCCGCGGCGGCCCGAAATTGTTTTTAAAACATAATGGCAAATCCTGATCTTTATAATTAAGCTAAATTATTAACCATAACGTTAAATTATGTGCCTTTTATTTCTTCTTTAAAAACACATCTTAAAAAAAACACCCTGTACATATATTGATGGTCATATATTGCAACTCACTTTAAAATAAAAACAAAAATTGTGATATTTTCGGTTTTTTTTTTCAATATCATGAAGAAATTAATAGAATATACTTATTTCTTATTACTATTTTATTAATTTTAATATCAAGGTTTACAAAAAATAAATTTTTTTTTCGTAACTTTTAATATTTGTAATATTTGTCAAAATTGAGTTACAAGAGGTCAAGGTATGACCATCAGTATATGTACGAGCATGTACATACATAGGTAACTATTCGAAAACAATAGTTGTGTTGCCCGCTCATTTAACATGTGCGAATAGAACGATCAAGTTGTTAACTCTCACTCTGCTTCGATGTGTTGTCACTCACAATAAATCTACTCAATAGCAGCTGACAGCTAAGGTTAATTTTCCAGCACATGAGCTAAGGCATTTCTCTTAGTCCTTGCGCGCTAAAAACATTTTTAAATGCATTTATAACTCACTTCTTCTTTTCTCCGGCTGAGAATGACACATTTCTTCCTTGTTTTTTATCAAACTGTCTTTCTGCTTTCAGTTTTGACAGTTCATAATACGATTGTTATAAAATGGTAGTTATGATAGTTATATATAACAGCTATACATGTATATCTCTGCAGCTTTTGTTGTTGTTTCTCATACAATTTTCACTGCTAGTTATACACATAACTAGAAGAGAGTGTCGAATAAAACGCAGCTAATATCATAGCACCTATGGTATTTCTGTTCTGTTACTATAGAAGATACTTGGAGCACTATTTCTCCAAAAGCCAGCAGCTAAGGTATACGAGTATGTTGGTCAACAGATGGTTAAATAAAATATGATGTCATTTAAGTTTTACAGTCTCTGATAATAAGCGTCCGCTCAAGCTGAGTCTAATATTTACACAAAATACACAACATAGCAAAAAGGAAAAGAAAAACGTTCGTCGTAAATTGATTGAGCAAATAAAATAAGTAAAAAGTTTAAATATGTACATGTATGTACAATATAAGTATGTATAAATGCAAATGTTTCCGTAAATATGGCCGATGCCAAAAATATTGTATTCGTACTATACAATAGAAATTAATTTGAAATAAAAACAACAACAAAAAGTAAATTTTTTAATACATTTTTAACAAGACAGAGTAAAGTATACATACGCAACCAATTTTAACGTATTTGCAAAGTACGAGTATTGAAACATCAAAAATGAGTTGCATGCATTTGTGTTCATTTTACTTTTTGTTAAAGGTTACAATAAACAGCTGGCCAAACTTGTGACTAATCGCATAGTACCGAGCAAGTTTCTTGATTATAGCGGAGTTGTGAGGCATGCAAGAAGAATTTGTTGTTATTACATCATCCATTGCTGACAACGCACACTCAACGTGCAAATTGTTGATGGTTGGTAAACCGAATGCAATTCATTGTTCTCATGGACTTAAGCTTACAACAACGAATTAACAAAATAATATAGCTGATATAATAATAATATAATAATAATAATAAAAGAAAAATATTTTAACGAAATTTTTAGTTAAAAAATTAATATTTCTTAAAAAAATTGGCAGCAGAATAAGAAGCTTTTAATCTAACTTGAACATATTACTGAAATTTTTACTATGGTATAGGTTGTGTAACAGTATGATTGTGATGATTGATGGCAAACAGAGTGTTTGACTAGTCGACTAATCGGTTAAAGGTTCAATATTGGTTAACCGAATAGGCACACAAATACGACTACTCGAACACTTTCGTTATTTGAAGGTTTTAACTGTCAAAACAAAATAAGTGAAATAAGTAAAAATTTGCGAAAAGACTAAAAGTTGGGTGTGGGATTTCTGGAAAAAAAATTACATACACAAGTAAAGAAGAGTTTCTTCGTCTAACCGAAAATCAACTATTAACCGACTAGTCGAAAGTAAAAGGTTAATCAAATAGTCGAATACCTCTAAGCAAACATTAATAGACAAATTATTAGTTATCGGTTTAATCCGGTTATTCTATTAATCGAATAACAAGGGTAGTTAGTACTGGGTGGTTATGATCCTAACGAATTAGCTAGATGTGGCATTAAAATGCCACTCCCATATTATACAAATTTCCGGAGTTAACCACCTGCTACATACGAACATAAAGTTAAAACATTGAGCTTTGATCAAGGTAACGTGAAATCAACGTGCTAAATGAACTCCCATGCTAAACAGGTGTAACTATAGGATAAACCTAACGCTGTAAAAGGACCAAATAAATAGGAATAAGCCAAATTTACAAAATTATCATAGTACTAACTAGTCATATCTTATAGGCATACAAGCCACTAGATTGAGTGTGCATTGTACAACGAGCAGCCTAACTTGAAGACAGTTTAAACAGGGTGTCCCGAAATTCAAAGACCTTCCATAGACGGCTGATTAGGCCGCTCATAACTGACTAGAATCTCAAAACATAGCTTTAGTAAAAAAAATTTCAGTTTTTGAGATATTGGCACTGCTTTCAATAATGGGAAAATCGAAACCTTAGACAATTTTTTCAAGTGGCACAGCTACAAAATTCCATACTTTAAGATTCTAATTTTTGTTACTGAATGCTACTCACCCCAGTCGATCAATCAAGTGGCAACTGTTATTGACCAAAGCAAAATGTGCCCTTTTGGTTGCGTTGGTCTGAGGCTTGCTGACGTACCCTTTGCTTTTCAAATAACCCCACAAAACGAAGTCCGCAGGGGTCAAATCTGGAGATCTGGATGATCTGGAATTTTCGTTGTAGAAACTGCATTTTTTAATTTGCAGTGTGGCATAGCGCACCGTCTTGTAACCAGTAATCATCCAGACCTTTTTCACACATTTGTGGGCAGACATAATGTACCAACATCCACCGATATCGATTCCCATCAACTGTTTCGCATTCTCTGAAGAAAAACGGCCCAATGATGGTTTTGGCGCAAACGCCGGCCCAAGAATTCACTTTTTGGTCGTGCAATCGTGTTTCAGGGATCTCGTGTGGATTCTCCGTTCACCAAATGCGGCAATTTTGCTTGTTAACGGCGCCAGAGAGTGCGAAATGGGCCTCGTCGGTCATAAAAAATTTCCTTCCAAAAGTAAGGTTTGGTGTCAACCATTCGAGCGACTGTTTTACCATATTCCAAGCGCTGTAGATGGTCTGTCGGCAATTTTCTTTGAATCAATTGCATTTTATACGGAAACAAAGCCAAATCATTCCTTAAAAATGTGGCGCACTGATCCCAAAATGATAAGAGCGGTGACGATACAACGCATGTGAGTTCTTGGAAACACTCTCTCTTACCGCTTCAACCAGTCCATTGGAACGTCTTAGCCGTCGATGAATGGCTTGTCGAAGTTCTCCCACTATCACGTTCTCAACAAAATTCGACACCAAACGACGAGTAGTGTTGTTAGACGGTGCTTGTTGGCACGGATATTTTCGACGATATGCACGTTGAGTTAACACAACTGAACGACTGTTTTCACCGTTGTTTCGGTGTAATGTGATTCATGGTTAAAATTATGCAGAATTGACATTTTAAAAACATGTTTACTCAAGTAAATGGGTTGATAAAAGTTAAAACGATTACATACCGACATAAAATATGTAACACCTTTGGAACAAAATTTTTCTTCGAACCATGAGCTTTCACGAAATTGACGAAAGAGTGGTAATATCTCAAAAATAACACTAAAAGTTGATTACTAAGGAAATATTATTTCGATATTCTGGTTAGTTATAAGCTGAACAATCAGCAATGCAAGGGAAGGCGTTGAATTTTGTTACTCCTTGTATACATAAAGTAGGATTGGTTCACAACAATTGGAGATGTAAAATAGTAATGTACTTCTCGACATATCGCAGGATGGTCATCGATCGGAATAGCCTCTTCGTACAGAACATATGTATGTTTATGTTTGTACATATTTATAAACTCTGTGTCGTTAAGTTTGCGGTGCGCCTTATAGTTTCTGTACAAATAACATATGCCTACACAGAAGCGGACGCAACAATATCATTCATCTCTTTTAAATTAAATCATCAACTTAAAATAGTTCTTCTTCTTCTTTTAATGGCACAACAACCCATGGAGGGCCTGGGCCGAGCTTTTCGCATCCACTGATGTTATTCGGAGTTGGTCTTTTTGACAGCTGTCACTTGATTTATGCTCAGTGTGGTTTGCCATTTCATAATGAATAAACTTACGCCTGAACAATGTTTGCAAATTATTGAAATTTAATATCAAAATTCATGCGCTGTGAAAAAAATGTTTCGCAAGCTACTTACATTTAGCGAAGAGGCTCATTGGATACGTGAACAAGCAGAATTGCCGTATTTGGAATGAAAACCAGCCAGAGGCAATTCAGCAGCTAGCAATGCATCCCGAAAAATGCAGCGGCATCATTGGGCCGTACTCCTTCAAAGACGATGAAGGCCGCAACGTTATAGTCAATGGAGAAAGGTACTGTTCGATTATAACACTTTTTTTGCCCGAAAATGCTAGAATTGGACTCGGCCGACATGTGGTTCCAACAGGACGATGACACATGCCACATGCCACACTGCACCCGAAACCATATATCAATTGAGAGGCGAATTTGGTGACCAGTTAATCTCACGTTTTGGTGTAGTCAATTGGCCACCAAGATCGTGTGATTTCATCCCGTTAGACTATTTTTTGTGGAGCTATGTTAAGTCTCTTGTCTATAGGGATCAGCCAAACACGATTACTGCTTTGAAAGCCAACATTGGACGCGTCATTTGTGAGATTCCGGCAGAAATGTGTAAAAAATGTGGCAAAATTTGACCTTCGGAAGGGATCACTTGCAACGTAGCCGCGGGCAACAATTAAGTGAAATTATCTTTAAAAGTAAATGGCAGGAACTTTTGTAAAATTTCTGTTTTTTTTTTCTTTTTAAAAACTAAACTCTTATAAAAATCACCCTTTAGAAAAATAGTGCCACCTTTATTTGATAATACGAGGATAGGTGGTAAATAATAGCTCTGTCCAGTTTCTCAATCTCCCGGGTTGGCTCTAGACAACAAATAACATCCATTAACACAATGAGGATATGGTATCGAAATAGCGCTCTAGCGCTAGTTGAAAATCCTCTGGAGGAAATAGCAATGCTACCTACCTACCTAACCTACCTAACCTACCTAACCTACCTAACCTACCCAACCTACCCAACCTACCTAACCTACCTAACCTACCTAACCTACCTAACCTACCTAACCTACCTAACCTACCTAACCTACCTAACCTACCTAACCTACCTAACCTACCTAACCTACCTAACCTACCTAACCTACCTAACCTACCTAACCTACCTAACCTACCTAACCTACCTAACCTACCTAACCTACCTAACCTACCTAACCTACCTAACCTACCTAACCTACCTAACCTACCTAACCTACCTAACCTACCTAACCTACCTAACCTACCTAACCTACCTAACCTACCTAACCTACCTAACCTACCTAACCTACCTAACCTACCTAACCTACCTAACCTACCTAACCTACCTAACCTACCTAACCTACCTAACCTACCTAACCTACCTAACCTACCTAACCTACCTAACCTACCTAACCTACCTAACCTACCTAACCTACCTAACCTACCTAACCTACCTAACCTACCTAACCTACCTAACCTACCTAACCTACCTAACCTACCTAACCTACCTAACCTACCTAACCTACCTAACCTACCTAACCTACCTAACCTACCTAACCTACCTAACCTACCTAACCTACCTAACCTACCTAACCTACCTAACCTACCTAACCTACCTAACCTACCTAACCTACCTAACCTACCTAACCTACCTAACCTACCTAACCTACCTAACCTACCTAACCTACCTAACCTACCTAACCTACCTAACCTACCTAACCTACCTAACCTACCTAACCTACCTAACCTACCTAACCTACCTAACCTACCTAACCTACCTAACCTACCTAACCTACCTAACCTACCTAACCTACCTAACCTACCTAACCTACCTAACCTACCTAACCTACCTAACCTACCTAACCTACCTAACCTACCTAACCTATCTAACCTATCTAACCTACCTAACCTACCTAATAACCGCTCTCGATCACCATAAAAATACTTTCAACAATACCCACTTTTATCACCTCACTTTGGTCCCGTACGCGTTTCCTTACCAAATGCCTCCACAATTTGCCTTTTCTTTGCGCTCTTTCTGCTATAATTAAATAGTAATAAAAAAAAGTTTAAATTATTTCTTGTGACACACTGGCATTCACAATTACATACATACATACTTAGATTTTCAACAGCCTCATAAAATTTTTTTTTTAATCATTTTTTTTTTAACAATAAAATGCACTTACATAAGTCAAAAATTTAACAAAACAAAATTCTTATTTCTGTGTGATATTTGACAGTTCTATATTTTTTTTTTAGCAGCTGAAAATTTTTGCAAGTAAAAATTTTACTAGCAGAAACTTACAGCTACTTTTTCCCTCTCTTTTAACCACTCTCATTTTTTCTCTCTTGTTGCATGTTTTTAGAGCACGTGAACATGTAATAGTTATTTGTTCGTGAACAGACCTAATATTGTGCCCGCACCTAGCTCATTGCTTTAAAATAGTTATGATACCTGAACGACTATTTTTAATTACAAATATGTTTCGGTATTTTTTCCGATAAGATAAAGAAATAAAGCGAAAATTCTCTATTATTGTTAACGATGAGAATGGTAGGCTTTTGATTTCTTGCTGCTGTTGTTGAACCTTGTGTTAGTTTTATGAGTACGAAGTTTTTTCGCCCCTTTTTTTAAATTTCTATCGAACAAAGTTGTTTAATTACTTATTATCATTATTATGAGGCAACAAACGTCTTGAGAATGTGATATCGTATATTTCGAAACGTTTCTCAGCGATACATAACCAACGAAAACGAGGAAAAAGCTATAATAATAAAAAGAAGTAACGTAATAGAGAGTAAAAATAAAAAATATACTTTTGTCATTTGCGTTTCGTTTACTGTTTCGCTTTTGCTTTTATAATTTTTTACATTTAAAGTAGAAGCACCAACAACATTGAGTAATTTGTTAATTTAATCTTTTTTCCTATAAATATTTTGTTGAACTGTGTACGATCATTTCTTTAAAATAATCGCGTGTAGAACGAAATTAAGCAATATCCCGCCTACATACATGCATGCGTGCATATGTCTAGTACTTATATGCATGACATAGTACATAGCTACATAGTATAGGCCTGGCGAGAGAGATCGAAGGGGGACCGGGGGGGTCTCCGGGACCGGGTTTCAACTTCAGATGAGATTTGCCTATTTTTCCATATGCTTTTTAAAAGTTTGGTCAGTCCCATTTTTAACATCTGTGCGGTTTTTCTTACAGCAATTTTGAAATTCGGCAAAAATACATTTATAAACTACATATATCCAAAAGTAATCACTGTTCAATATTTCAACATTTAATGGCTTTAAAACTGAATTAACAGAATTTATTAGGTCTCATACTCTTTAAAGGTCAGGTAAGCAGACATGGTTTTGTGACAGGTAGTTTTGCAATTCAAAACAAACAAAAAAATTAAAATAAATAGTAAATTTAATTATTTATCATTTAAAACATGACATTAGACATTCATATAGACAAAATATTGAACTATACATATGTATTTGAAATTATAACCTCGCAGATACTAAATTTGACGAAAAAAAACTATATGGAAAAATAGACAAATTTCAACAAAAATGCATATTTTACTCATTTAGCTGACTTCAACTTTTAATAACTTCTAAAATAATCTTTTAATAGTTTTTGATCCCAGAGAATACTTATTGCCAGCTACGACTATGTTACGTATTTTTGGCATACTTGGTCACCTCATTTCCTCGGAGTAGGCCAACAACTTTCCAAAATTCAAAATTTTTGTGCCTACATTTAAATAATTAATAAGATCTTGTCACCGCTTCTGGTGCCTATTCAAAATGGGTTAGAACAAATGTAAAACCAGAAGACCACTAAGCTCCACGTGCACATTACATAAATAAGGGGCCCGAAAGTTAAATTTCTATCGAACAAAGTTGTTTAATTACTTATTATCATTATTATGAGGCAACAAACGTCTTGAGAATGTGATATCGTATATTTCGAAACGTTTCTCAGCGATACATAACCAACGAAAACGAGGAAAAAGCTATAATAATAAAAAGAAGTAACGTAATAGAGAGTAAAAATAAAAAATATACTTTTGTCATTTGCGTTTCGTTTACTGTTTCGCTTTTGCTTTTATAATTTTTTACATTTAAAGTAGAAGCACCAACAACATTGAGTAATTTGTTAATTTAATCTTTTTTCCTATAAATATTTTGTTGAACTGTGTACGATCATTTCTTTAAAATAATCGCGTGTAGAACGAAATTAAGCAATATCCCGCCTACATACATGCATGCGTGCATATGTCTAGTACTTATATGCATGACATAGTACATAGCTACATAGTATAGGCCTGGCGAGAGAGATCGAAGGGGGACCGGGGGGGTCTCCGGGACCGGGTTTCAACTTCAGATGAGATTTGCCTATTTTTCCATATGCTTTTTAAAAGTTTGGTCAGTCCCATTTTTAACATCTGTGCGGTTTTTCTTACAGCAATTTTGAAATTCGGCAAAAATACATTTATAAACTACATATATCCAAAAGTAATCACTGTTCAATATTTCAACATTTAATGGCTTTAAAACTGAATTAACAGAATTTATTAGGTCTCATACTCTTTAAAGGTCAGGTAAGCAGACATGGTTTTGTGACAGGTAGTTTTGCAATTCAAAACAAACAAAAAAATTAAAATAAATAGTAAATTTAATTATTTATCATTTAAAACATGACATTAGACATTCATATAGACAAAATATTGAACTATACATATGTATTTGAAATTATAACCTCGCAGATACTACATTTGACGAAAAAAAACTATATGGAAAAATAGACAAATTTCAACAAAAATGCATATTTTACTCATTTAGCTGACTTCAACTTTTAATAACTTCTAAAATAATCTTTTAATAGTTTTTGATCCCAGAGAATACTTATTGCCAGCTACGACTATGTTACGTATTTTTGGCATACTTGGTCACCTCATTTCCTCGGAGTAGGCCAACAACTTTCCAAAATTCAAAATTTTTGTGCCTACATTTAAATAATTAATAAGATCTTGTCACCGCTTCTGGTGCCTATTCAAAATGGGTTAGAACAAATGTAAAACCAGAAGACCACTAAGCTCCACGTGCACATTACATAAATAAGGGGCCCGAAAGTTAAACATTTTCTTCGCCACCTCTCACCTCCGTCCGTATTCTTTCTTCACAGCCTTGCATACATATGAACACATACTATATACATGAGTACAAACATACATAAATATATATCTGCAACAACAATATGATCGTTTTACAACTACAATGAACATGTACTTTTCGTTTTATTAGTTTTTATGTTTGGATGTTACTTTTTGTTTTGCCAAAACAGTTCAAACTCTTTATGTAGATTGTTGTTTCTCATTTCTTTATTTCTGCACGCAGACAGCCAGTTGCCCGGCGTGCAGCAATAACAACAACAACAACAACAAAGTGTATATTTACAGAAATGCCAACAACAATTACAATGGTTTACATTGTGCTTGCTCACTTTAATACTATATTTTTTGTATATTAAACGCCACAATACTACGCGACAATACAATAAATTATTAAAGGAAGAGTCAGCGGCAGTCGAGATGGGGAGTCGAGTTGGAGCCTCAAATACGGCATTAAAAAAGCGAACAACGAAAACAAAAACAAAAAGAAAAATAGTAAAACTAGTTCCATCAATGCAGAGAGCAGCACACGAATGTGTACTGCGCTTGCACACTTGCTAATGTTTAATGACTGGTTGGATGATGATGGTCGTGCTGGCTTGGTTTGTTCGCCAATGATTGAAGCAGGCAAGTATGTACGTAGATACTTTTTGTATTTTTAGGAAACAAATTGAACTTTCACTTTTTCTGTTTGTTTTTTATTTATTTTTTGTTAGTTTTGAGCTGCATTTCAACAATTGTTTGCAGAATATTTAAAGAAACAAAAAAAAACAGAAAGAAAGAAAAGGAAAAATATTTTTAATTGATTCATAAACATTTAATTGTTAGCCTTTCGATCTTAACATTTTCATTATACCTAAGAGGATTGCCGCCATATGCTAGGGATTCTTGCTGGTCACTGTATAATCTGATTTTTTTTTTAGCCATCTTGACTTTGAATAAATTCTATAAATTTGCTTTAGGATTAAAGTCTGAGTGTTGCGCATGGAAATCAAATACATTAATTTTTTCTGGGTGTTTGGGTCATTGTCCTGCTTAAATGTTCAGCTTATGGGAATGAACTTAAACATTTGGTTTTTCAAGATGTCAAGATTTTAAAAGCAATCGATTTTACCTTTTACAATCCAAGGCAAATTCTCCTCCAGACCATTATTTTCTTCCTACAAGCTTCCTTGATACAACGAGATGAAAATTGAAACTCTAAATTTGAAAGTTTGCACTTTTATTTTCAATATTAATATCCGTTTTTTCAAATCGTTTCAAAAATCCCATTTTAAAATATTATATAAACTATTTTCGATGTTTTTCTTAGCGAAGAATTGAACTAAAAAATTTACAAATTAATAAATAGTTTTAACAAAATCAAGTATTTTTAAAAGTGTACTATTTATGTGGCCACCTGATATCAGTGTTGCATACACAAATTGTAGCATAAAACAAAAATTCAAATATAAAGGTAAATTTTTTCTGAGGGTCATCTACAATAAGAAATCTATTATAAAAGTTGTACAGGAAAACAATATCGCATATAATATCTGCTTTAAACTTGTGCTATTTGTATGTCCATAGCTGTATGTGAGGTTTTTTTTCGCCATTGAGATCTTGTCTAATGTAAGCTAGTCTTGGACCATTGGTAATTTTCACCCAACAATTACAAACTTAATGTTTCTTAATTTTTATTTATGTCAGACCAACACAGTGACATATTAAGTGTTAGTAAATGATTGCAGCTATTCAGCATCACTTTTCCTAATGACTTTTCCAAACTAAATGGTAGCTTACAGAATGGATTAGATTCAATCAATCCCTTTCTAGTTCCACCCTGGCACCCAAATGTAGAAAGTACTTTTTGTCTCATTCAATCGCTTTCCGCCTAAAGCAATTTTTGCCTCATTTTATTTTTTAGAAGAACTTGCAACTCTACACACATTACTCATTACTAGTCAGCAGACTTTTTTACTTGCAAGAAAAGAAACGTTTTTCAAATTTATTGTGACGGTGACATAGCACCAAAAACATTTTTTTTAGAAATACAAAAAGCGCAAAAATTAAACTAAAAGCATCATCACCCAGCAGCAGAAGAAGACGAAAAAGAACAATCCACGAGTACACGAGTAATTCCAGTGAATGTTGGTGGTATTTATTTCGAAAACTATTCATAAAACGATTGTGCACATAACGAACGCAAACAAGCAACCACAAGAGCGAACCGCGTGAGCGGAGGAAGCAGTAGGAACGACGTTGACGACGATGGAGATGAAAGGTGCAAAGAGGAAACCTGTTTTTGCTGTTGCTGCTAGAATTATATACCAATACATCGAGAGAGGCAACAACGGCGGCGACAAAAGAAAACAAAATATGACGAATAAATTTTAAGAAAAAGGAAAACAACATAAACTTGTATGCAAAACGATACTGAAAAATGACTGTATTTGAAATATCTTTGACTATCTCCCTCCTATCTTCTACTGCCCTAGGCGCACTTGCGCAAAAAAGTAGACGTGAATAATGTTTACACTTACGTAAAACTTTTCACTGTTGCACTTTCTATACGAATGTTCGTTCATTCGCTTTTTCCATTTTATTTCTTTAATTTTCTTATCGCTGCCAACTGAATTCCCTCTCAAGCTCAAGCTCAAGATAGGAAGGTAAAGAGCAGGTGCGGAATGTGTGGCACACCTTAAAGCCTCCACCAACCAAAACAGTTACATCGGATTTTCCATTCAATTCACATCTGCCATTTAAAATACATGCACTAACAATACTACCCCCCTTCCAAATATAATGTTCGTTCACATGACCACCAGTCATGCCCATCCATTATCAGCAGAAACTGTCTGAATTGAGAACCACCATCGGCCGCCCTTGCGATGACGACATTTTGATTCTACTTAAGCAGTAGTGAAGTGTCTTCTGCTCATTCCAAAATACAAAATATTAAAAAACACTCACCTTAATAATCAGTTCGATTTCTGGCACGTCGCCGTTTGTAGTTCCATTGGTTTCTTGATTCTCCGCTTCCGACATCTTCTCAGTGTGTGATGTGACGTGTAAATTCCGAAATTATCAAATGAAAAACTCAACTAAATTAATGAATCGATTGAAAATGTTTGCTTTTCCGTTGCTTCGTCGCTCGCTAACTTTTTCTCTACGTTTCTCACTAAAATTTTACTTATTTTTTCTTTTATACATAGGAATTTTTGTGTTGGAACAGCTCAGCTAAAACAAACTTCGACTGACTTTTACAACTTTTGGAGAAATACTGCGATGGCAACAAGTTCAACGGCGTTAGCAATGTTGCAGTCGGAAGTGGTTGCTTATTTCTGACACAATGGTGATGAGCTGTACTAATACGTATTATTAAATTTGAAAAAATAAGTTTTTTCTTAACCCTTTCATACGAAAATTCAATATTCGTTTAACAGCTATACTTGTTCGCACTTATGTAAATCACACACTTACAAGCAATTCCTTGTCTGTCATTTCAACAAATGTCAAAGTGAGTAGAGAAATTTTTGACAAAATAAAAAATCCTTAACTTAAATAACTTAACTTTTCCTCTCTGCACTTCGTCCTTTGCTTATAGACGTCAAAATGAGCTGGCTAACTGAGGCTAATGAGGCAATGGTTGCGACTGCGTCATCATGCGTTTCGTCATGTTGTCTGCGTGTGGATGAACGCGACAACGATTTTATTCTCTTTTTACTTATCTATTTTGTACTTCATTTAATAGAATACTTCATTAAAATTATATATTTTCAACGAAAATAACCTAAACAAGCAAATTGTATAATTTCACGGTTGATAATTTGTTTTCTAGTTTTTTTCATTCTGCTGTATGTCAAAATAGAATTAGATTGGATGACAGCGGCAATTTGCATATTGGCGCAATGGTGCAATCTTGCGATCATTATGATCGTATTCATAAGAATGCATGTTATTTAAATGTTGACAGTTGGCGTCGTTGGACCGTCGAGCATCATTGTGCTCGTACCTTTACTTTCTGTTCAATGTTTTGATTTAAAAGACTGTTCGTCAGAGACATGTAAAAAAAAAGGTAAAAAGTAACTCTGCGTTTAACCGCCTGAAGAACGAAAATGAAGTAAAAAGGAAAAAACAACTGGAAAAGAAGTATAAAAGTAGCATGACAGACTGTGTGAGAGAGACAGGTACGAAAGTAAGGTAGTAAGAAAAACGCAGAACTTTTATCGCATTCTTACTACCTTACTTTTATACTTCTTGCCCTCGCACAGTCTTTCATGCTTCCACCCATTTAAAAATCCTCTTATATCAGTTTTTTGCTGTATGTTTTTTTTTAGTATTTTTACTAAAAACTTTGTTTTTGCAACAAAAAGTATACACTCTGTCAAAAAAGTTCCGGGATCAATAAAACACAAAATAATTATTATTCATTCAAAACTTATTGTAACGCTTTCAAAGTCGGCCCAAAGTCCGAAATAATACAATTATGCCAACGAATAATCCAATCATCAAAACATTATTCAAATGCATTTCCTGGAATCGACTTCAGTTCTTGCCGCGAATTCTCATTTATATCTTCTATCGACCGAAAACGGGTGCCTCGAAGTGGTAATTTGAGTTTTGGAAACAGGAGAAAGTTGGCCGGAGTCATAAAAGATGAATACGTTGTTGTAATAGTGCATCACATCGCGATAATCAAACAAAGCAGTCAACATTACTTTCACTTTTGATATGCTTTGACTTGGAATTATGACAAAACGAGGTGCACGAAGTGGTATATGAAGCTCGGCAAACCAGGAACATCAACCCAGAAGCAGAATATTCATGGCACCAAAGTAATGCTCTGTATTTGGTGGAATCAGAAGGGTGTCATCTATTATGATCTGCTAAACCCTGGTGAAACTATTATGGGAAAGCTGTATAGGAAACAATTGATTTATTTGAAGAGAGAAATGACCGAACAACTACTAGAATATGCGACGAGGCACGAGACCGTAATTTTCCAGCATAACAACACGCTCATGTTGCTAGATCAGCAGAAGTTCTGGCTAACCCGCCTTAGTCACAACACCTTGCTCCATCTGACTATCATTATTTCGATCGATTCAGAATAACATTACTGGAATACGCTTTACTTCAGTTGAAAGTATCAAGAATTAAGAAGAAATAAAGAATACCTAAATTGCCTTAAAAATAGCAAAATGCCATATCTTCCGATGAACAGAATAATGGTACACATTCATTCGATTTCTTATTGAAATAAATTATATTTCTGTATAAAAACCCTTTCAGGATATAAACCCAATATATGGTAAATGTCGCAATTTAAGAAGTTTAGCTGATTTCTCTATCGTACAATAGTCAAATTAAATTACTGTTCAAGCGTTCATCAGCTAGTAAGAGAAAACTCACCAATTTCGTAAGAAGAGCAACCAGACAATTTTAATTTTAATTGGTCAGTTTAACATGTGCACTAGTGTTTTTAAAACTCATAAATTATGTAGAGTTGTGCTGGGTAAGTTGGTACGAAAAAGAGCATCGCTGTTATTTATGCTGAAGAGCTGAATACTTTGACATCAGAAATCTGACACGTCAATCGGCGAAAATAGTGAAAAACTTATTTCTTGTTGGATGTTTTTATCAAATCTCTTCTTGTAAAGTTCAGATTTTAGAAGAGGCAGGTATTACATTTTAAGTAAAGCTTTGCATATTTAAAAGCCTTTGTGGACATTAAGCAAACCGTCTCAAATAAAAAGTAAACATGGCGTTGGCTGAGGGACCTTGCTACACCATTATAAATTCACCTGACCTGGATATTCCCAATGAAATGCAATTGAAGCAGGACTTGGAAAAAGGAGATAATAACGTTAAAATCGAGTCTTTGAAGAAGGTTATTCAACTTTTGTTGAATGGAGAGCGTTTGTCAGGACTTATTATGACCATCATACGTTTTGTGCTGCCCGTGCAGAATCATACTATCAAGAAGTTGCTGCTAATTTTCTGGGAGATTGTACCGAAAACTTCTCCCGATGGCAAATTGTTGCAGGAGATGATACTTGTTTGTGATGCTTACAGAAAGGTTAGTAGAGTTAGTATCGTAGTATCGTAATATTTTCATTTGATACTTTTTAGGATCTGCAACATCCAAATGAGTTTCTACGTGGTTCTACCCTACGTTTCTTATGCAAGCTTAAGGAGCCTGAGTTGTTGGAACCATTGATGCCAGCCATACGTGCTTGTCTTGATCATCGTCACTCATACGTGCGACGTAACGCAGTTTTGGCTATTTTCACAATATACAAGAATTTTGATTGGTTAGTGCCCGATGGTCCAGAATTGATTGCCAATTTTTTGGACACACAACAAGACATGTCGTGCAAGCGAAACGCATTTCTTATGCTGCTACATGCAGATCAAGAACGAGCACTTAATTATTTAGCGTCATGCATCGATCAAGTGAACACTTTCGGAGATATTCTGCAGCTCGTTATTGTCGAACTCATCTATAAAGTGTGTCATGCCAATCCCGCCGAGCGTTCACGGTTCATTCGCTGCATTTACAATTTACTAAATTCATCTTCGAATGCTGTTCGTTATGAAGCGGCGGGCACGCTTATTACTCTGTCCTCCGCACCTACCGCCATTAAGGCGGCCGCTGGCTGCTACATTGAATTGATAGTCAAAGAGAGCGACAATAATGTAAAACTTATTGTGTTGGATCGCTTAGTAGCAATGAAGGAGAACGAGAACATGGAGAAAGTAATGCAAGATCTTGTTATGGATACATTGCGCGTTCTGGCAGCACCAGACATTGAAGTACGTCGTAAGACACTGGCGTTGGCCATGGACTTGGTGTCGTCTCGTAACATTGGTGAAATGGTGCTAGTCCTAAAAAAGGAAGTGTCTAAGACGCACAATGTTGAACACGAAGACACCGGAAAATATCGCCAATTACTTGTTCGAACACTGCATTCCTGCTCCATTAAATTCCCTGATGTGGCTGCTACCGTGATTCCAGTTTTGGTTGAATTTTTGTCAGATACCAACGAGTTGGCTGCTGCTGATGTATTGATTTTTATTCGCGAAGCCATTCAGAAATTTCCATCACTGCGCGCTCTTATCATTGAGCGTCTTATTGAGGCTTTCCCACAGATTAAGTCTTCAAAGATACATCGCGCCGCCGTTTGGATTCTTGGCGAGTATGTGGATAATAAAGAGCAAATTTTAGAAGTTATAGAGGCAATTATGCAAACATTGGGGGAAATCCCAATGGTAGAGGCGGAGCAACGTCGATTGTCTGGTGAACAAACAGAGGAGGGCGATAACTCCTGCAGCAATGCCTCAACTGGAGGTACTGCAACATCTGGCAATAAAGTTACATCAGACGGTACTTATGCCACTCAAAGCGCATTTAGTTTGGCGCCGTAAGCATATTTTATAATTTATTCGAAGTTTTCTGTTAATGCATGTCAAATATTTGTAGCGTGACTAAGAAGGAGAAACGGCCACCATTGCGTCAATATCTGATGGATGGTGATTTCTTTATTGGAGCTGCACTTTCTGCTACACTTACAAAACTAGCTTTACGTTATGCTGATTTGGAAGATGATCTAGTAAGTACACGAAAAGTGAGCAATGTTGGTAGCCTTGTTCTGAATTTCTCTTAATTATTGCGCAGCGTCAACAAAATCGCTTAAACACACAAGTAATGCTTATTATGAGCTCAATTCTACACTTGGGAAAATCGGGCTTCCCAGTTAAACCTATCACCAATGACGACTCCGATCGTATTTTTATCTGTTTACGCACCCTTAGCGAACGCACGGAAGAAGCAGTAGAAGTTTTCAAACACTATTGCCGCGATGCATTGGGAAAAATGTTAGATGCACAACACGAGGAAGATCAACGCATTGTCAAGGAGAAACAGCGCGCTGCTGCAAAAGTTCAGCCCGATGATCCCGTGCTCTTTGGACAACTTTCCAATGGACGCGATAATCAATTGGGAGAAAATGTGTTTGAGTCTAGTTTGAATCAAGCGCTTGCTGGCACTAAATCGACCAACCTGAGCGACATCACATCGCCCAACAACAAACTAAATAAAGTCACTCAACTTACTGGCTTCTCTGATCCAGTTTATGCTGAAGCTTATGTTAATGTGAATCAATACGACATTGTATTAGATGTGCTTATTGTTAATCAGACCAGTGAGTAGGCAATCCTTGAATATCTGTTAAATTGGGGTCTTAATTTTGAAAGTTAAAATTGTTTCTTTTGTAGATGATACTCTTCAGAATTGCACACTTGAATTAGCTACATTGGGCGATTTGAAATTGGTGGAACGTCCACATCCAGTTGTTCTGGCTCCACATGACTTCTGTAACATAAAGGCAAACGTTAAGGTTTCCTCCACTGAGAATGGCATAATTTTTGGAAATATTGGTTTGTTTTTAACTTGAAAATGTAAGTGGAATCAATATTTATTATAACTATTTTCGATCAACAGTTTACGACACTTCTATCAACACCAATGTTGTTGTCTTGAATACCATACATATTGACATCATGGATTACATTATACCCGCCTCCTGTACAGACACTGAATTCAGACAAATGTGGCAAGACTTTGAATGGGAAAACAAGGCATCTAAAAAAATGTGAAATTTCCTTTATATTGCACATCTAACTTTTTAACTCTCTTAGGTCACAGTTAACACCACATTTACAGATCTACATGAATATTTGAAGCATCTGCTCAAGAGCACCAACATGAAATGTTTAACCCCGGAAAAGGCATTGTCTGGCCAATGCGGATTCATGGCTGCCAACATGTACGCAAAGTAAGTTTATAACAAAGTTTGCTTTTACGAATCGTAAAACAATCTGTTTTCATTGATATAGATCTATTTTTGGTGAAAATGCTCTTGCCAACTTGAGTATTGAAAAACCGGTTGATGATCCCGATTCAAAAGTTACTGGGCATATTCGTATCCGCGCCAAAAGCCAGGTACGAACAATTTTTTTTGATATCTTTATATGCAGCATTTTCATTTTAAACCTATCTCCTTACAGGGTATGGCTCTTAGCTTAGGCGATAAGATCAGCTCATCGCAAAAGCAATCCGTTCAGGCTGCATAATTTACATTCCAACTTTTGCCGGTATTTCCCATGAATTAGCTGTGTTTATCTTGTTTTACAGAAGAGTAAACATTTTTAAAAAGTGAAAATCAAATAAATGAAATAAGAAGAACATATTGCAAACAAAAATTTTAATATTATGTCAGCGTTGTCATGTATTTTCCCCAATATTATGTATGTATCATCATTACTTATATATAGCTATCTTCGAAAATATAATTCGTAACCATAAATACAATCGTTTAAATTTTCCACAGGGTATTTTCCTTCGAATATATATATTCGTTCATTCATTCATTGCCTACTGTGATTAGCCACGACGTAATGCGACGAACTATTTTCCATGCAGACAAATTTGCTACACCAAATAAAAAAAAATACAATTCTTAATTTTCCCACAAAAATAGAGGGTGGACCATTTATAACTTGGAATTTGATTTTGGTGTTAATAAGAAACGAATAATTTTTGTTTTCTTATTATTCGACAGTACAATCTTTCCAGTTAATTGTGGAATACTATGCCATTCAAATAACTTCCTCAACCCAATTTTTCACTGCACCAATTTCGTCCTTAAAAGCCTCAATCGTTGCTGGATGGTTAGCGTAACATTTACATTTAACGGCTCCCCACAAATAATATTCCTACGGAGGTAAATTGCAACTCCGTGGTGGCCAATGCACATCATAAAAACGTCTAATAACGTGTGACACGGCGGGCAATCCTGTTGGAATTAAATGTTGTCTAAAATAGGACATATTATGTCCGTCTAAAATAGGACATAAACAATCAGTTATCATTGTGCGTTAGCGCACACCATTCACTGTAACGTATCTTCCTTCCTGTGAGCAACAGAAGCTATTTTTAGATGGACCACCCTCTATATCTACATGTGCATAAGGCTGTGGTTATATTCAAATTTTACTCGGCGAACACCATGCAGTTGTTGTTGTACTCACTCTCGCACAGAACACGATATGCTGGGTGAAATGTACACCGAGCACGCAGTGTATTCAGGGTGTCAATGAGTTATTCTACAAAACAAGAACAAAAATGTATGTAAAATAGAAGGAAAACATGCAAACCTGTACATTACTATTTTCATATGCAGAAAAGCGAAGTTAAAAGTGAATATTAAATATATTATTCATAAAACTATTGAAGAAAAATCATATTATTTTCATAATTTTTCAATTATATGATTAATTGCACTCGCCCATATTGATAAAATCGTTTTAAAGTTTTTTGGTACACCATTTAGTGTTGCCGTTGTGAACAATATAGTATTACAAAAAGAACTGAATTTCAACAAGCACCTCTGTAACGTACACCAATGTGACCACTAGACCGAGCACGAGAATAAAATGTGATGTGTTCATCGAACAGTGAACACCAGTATATCCAGCACCTAAGTAACTTTGAAATTTAATTGCCTGTGACAAAATAGAGAGATCCACATTCCAGGTTTTGTCTTTTCTTTTAAATTTGTATACGTTTACCGCTTTTTCTATAAATTTCTAGTATTTCAAGCTGAAACTATAAAGCCTGAACTAAAAGGACAGGATATAAAGTGTTTGGATTATTGAGGGAATGGTGACATAATGTCTTTTAAATTGAAATAACACGTTAAAAAACCAGCTGAGTGCCGAATCACTTTCTTCCGCGTTCTAATTTTCAAAAAGCTCTGAGTTTGCCACACTGATTGCAACCCTGCAAGTTGCTGTCATCACTAATTGCCATGGTTTTTTTCCGTTCACCTCATATCGAACGTCGTTAGAAGTTCGCTTAATTTTTCAAATTGCATTTCGCTATATTTATTCTAAATTATTATTTTCATAATTGCTTACATACTATATATGTATAGTTACAAAATAAGATGTTTTTAGAAACATGTATGGCGCCTGTGAATATTGCTTTAATCAAATACTGTGAGTAGAGGAAACTTTCACTTTACTTTTATGATCAGTTTAGTTAAAACATTTTTATTTTCAAACAAAAATACTAAATGTGGAAGGGGGAAAGCGCGATGAGGAACTCATATTGCCCATTAATGATTCTTTAAGCATGACACTAAGTACAGATGAGGTAAGCAATCTTAAAAAATTCAGCTTTGGCTATTAAATATGAAATTGTAATTGCTTGTAGATGTGTGCAAAAACAACTGCAGCAACGTCAGCTAATTTTAAACGTAACACAATGTGGCTGAACGACGAAGAGATGCCTTTCGAAGAGAACCCTCGTGTCATGCGTTGTGTTAAAGAATGTATGCATTTTGCTCGATACATCTGATGTGTTATGATTTTGACACTTTTCTTTCAGTGCAACGTTTAGCATTAGCCAAGGGTACTCTTAAGTTTCCCATTGAGTGGAAACTGCATATAGCTTCACGCAACAACTTCCCCACTGCAGCAGGTTTGGCATCAAGTGCTGCTGGCTATGCTTGCTTGGTGTATACGTTAGCATGTCTCTATGGTGTTGACAAGGAGGAACTTACTTTTATTGCACGGCAGGGTAGTGGCTCTGCTTGCCGCAGTCTTTACGGTGGATTTGTCCATTGGCACATGGGCACATTAAAAGATGGATCTGATTCACTGGCATTAGCCGTTGCACCGGCAACCCATTGGCCTGATATGCACGTGCTCATTTTAGTTGTGAATGACGCGCGCAAAAAAACTGGTTCAACTAAAGGTATGCAGCAGTCTGTCAACACTTCCGACTTAATCATGCATAGGGCTAACCATTGTGTGCCCAGGCGAATAACTGCCATCACTGAAGCAATTAAAAATAAAGATTTTGAAATATTCGCCGAGATTACTATGAAGGACTCGAATCAATTTCATGCAATTGCATTGGATACTTATCCACCGTGTGTTTACATGAATGATGTATCGCATGCAATTATCGATTTTGTGCATTCATACAATGCTGCTGCTGGTTGCACTAAAGTAGCATACACATTTGATGCTGGCCCGAATGCATGTCTGTACACGCTAAAGCAGGATGTACCATCTGTAATCGATGCCATACAAGTAAGCTTTCCAACTGACGCCGGTTATAATGTGGAATATTTAAAAGGTATATCCATTGAGTGCGCCACCAAACAAAAGAAAGAGGTCAGTTAAATATGTCATAAATATACATACACAGTATACATTACATTTTTATAAAAGTTACAGAACAATGGCTTCAATGGCAATGCAACAATACCAATACATGACAAGAATCTCATAAAGTATATCATTCATACTAAAATTGGCAACGGCCCAAAAAAACTCGAAAAAGAGCAAAGTTTACTGTCCTTGAGCAGTGGTGTTCTTTGTTCGTCCAGCGAAAAATAAGTATGTTAACGAATTTTTTTATGTGTGTCACAAAAAAGAAACAAACCAATGCTTCCATAGACAATGACAATATTTTTTCCTTTCTAATGCATAATACTGTACATATGTGCTAGAAATACAATAATATATGCAAGTAAGTCAGCTTTGTGGTATTCACATGCAAATTGCAATGAATTCGCTTATGAACAAAAGAGAAAGTAACCTTAAGAACTTAAGTATTTATATATACAGACTAGTATTAATATATATAGTTTGAAATAAATAAAAAACATATCGTGAAATTATTGTGACAGTAGTATTTTATGCTCGAGTTTTTAAATCCATTGAATTGGGGGTTAAAAATCAAATTTTCTTCATTCCATGTTTTTTTTTTCAATTTCTTCAAATTCATCTTTTTCTTTATCTTCTTGGTTATACAATTAATTCTATTATACACATTCAAAGATCTGAACGAGTCCATTTTTTGCCACTTGTAGTCACTCATATAAAACGAAGTCAAAGTGTACATTGCGTTAAACAACGAACAATACTACTGGAACTACTATTGAAAAAAAGATAACACATCGTTGAATTCGTTAAGAGTATACATACATATGTACATAGTTCAGTGATGAGTCGTAGTATATAATGGTACTAAGTAGTACTCCTTAAATACACTCTCACTGCCACCAGTCATTGAAATTCCCGAGTCATTCGAGTATTTTTATTATGAAACTTATGGCCTTTTCCATTGCTGTAGAGAGTGTAAAAGGAATGACATTTTTGTTCGAATTGTGTTTTGCAGGAATGCCAGTGCTACCGTCATATGTTTTTTTATACAAAAAAAATGGAAACGTCCATTAGCTTTTTACTATTTGTATAATTATTTGTTTGGTGCCAGTTTGGTAGTGCGCTGGCCTGCTACGCAAAGTGCCCGAGGTTGAAATCCCAGCAATGCAAAAATTAATATTTAAAAAAAAAAAAAATTTTAACTTCTTTTGGCATGCACTGGTAAACAAAAAAAAGAGTAAAAATTGCCTAAGAAAAGCTTATTCTGTAAGCGGCTGCTTGAAGGTACAATTTCAAATTTGTACAGCAGTTTTTAGAAATTTTTTTAATATCCCGTTTCACTGTTTTCTGGAGGATAATCAAGACAAGTCAACCATCCCTCAGATTCTCATTCCTGAATGCATATTAAAGGCATTTTTTTAATTTTGAGTGATTTCTTTTTAATAAGGACTGCATCAAATAAAATTATCCGTTAAATTTCTTCCCATACTGTGCTATTGAAAGATTCAAAATCAAAAATTTTTTAAATTAGTAGCTTTTTGAAATAAATGACAGAAAATATTATGTGTCAGTTAAAGACAATAAAAATTTATTTAACGCGAAAATGGCAAAATGGAAGTGGAAGTGCGAGAAAATATTATTAAAATTATTTAAAAAGCAACCTCACTGGTCATTCAAAAAAATTGCCAAAGAGGTAGGGGCTAACCCTAAAACCATTTCTCGCGTTATTAAACGTTTTAAGGAAGAACTGCGTATTGATCGGAAGAAAGGTTCTGGTAAAAAGAAGGGGCCAGATGACTGCGAGAAGGCGAAGAACGTTGTGACCATTTTAAAGAGATGGAAATTCCGTTTCGAATAGAAACGCCGTGAAGAATGAAACCGCAAAACAACGAACGAAAATGCTGAGCCGAGATTTTGTCAAGAAATTTGAATGCTGCATAATGGACGATCAAACTTATGTTTTAGCGGACTTTTCCCAGCTACATGGCCAGGAATTTTATACAGCTGATTCTCGATAATATGTCGCTGAAAAATTCAAAGCCAAAAAAATTACAAAATTCCCAAAGAAATTCCTTGTTTGGCAGGCAATTTGTAGTTGTGGCAAAAGGAGCAGCACATTCGTGACATCGGGTACAATCAACGGCGAAATATATTTGAAGGAATGCTTGCAAAAGAGATTGCTTCCATTTTTACGCCAACATGAAGTGTCCACGTTTTTTTGGCCCGACCTCGCTTCATGTCACTACAGCAAAACGGCCTTAGAGTGGTTCCAACGAAATGAAGTGATTTTGGTGCCTAGAGAAGCCAATCCACCAAACAGTCCAGAACTAAGTCCGATTGAGAGGTACTGGGCTTTAGCAAAAAGGGAGATGAAGGTAACAAAAGAAGTGGCCAAAGACCTTCAACATTTCAAAAGAAAGTGGTCTGCAGCAGCTGTGAGGGTGTCGGACACTACCATAAAAACAATAATGGAAGGGGTTCCTGAAAAAGTAAAACTTTTTATTAAAAACTAATAATTTGTGGTTTCTTGATTTTATTTTTTTAATCTAAAAATAATTTGCAAAATAAAATACTTTAGTTTAAAAAAATCGGATTTCATCATTTTTGTACCAGACAATTTTATTCGACGCACTCCTTAACTATGTAAAACCACTAAGCACAATCGAATTCAAAAAACTTGTTCCTGCTAGGAACTAAAGGAATTAATTTATATGTATATTTAAATGACTTAAGAAAAATTAAACACAGCAATAAAACGAGAAACGTTTCCATTGTCGTGGCTCCTCAATTTAAGTATAATGCGAAAACACATGCTTATCGAACGATTTGCGCGAGTCAAAATATTTCCCACATTCATGGCAAGATTTACTGATGACGTCATGTTTTGTTTGCATATGTTTATAATATTCCGTACGTGATTTACAATTAACTTCGCACATATCGCATGCATTCAGATCTATGTCATTGCAGCCTACGTCGTGTTTACCACTTAGATGCTGTTTCAGATCACGCATGTCATAAAGAATGTCCGTGCAGTAAGGACACTGATAATCAAGATTGCGTTTATCAAAATGTTTTCCTTTAATATGTTTGAAAAGCTCTTCCCTGTGAAGAATGGATACAGTTCTACGATTACTACAAAAATCATTGAATTGATTAATGTGTATAGTGTTACTTACCTCATTAAAAACACTTCTCCACATTTTCGGCAAGAACATTTTTTACTTTTATGTAGTTCCAGGTGAAACAGTAATTCAAATTTCTTTACGAATTTCATTTGGCAAATGCCACACTGAAATGGTTTCGGAGGGAAATGCAAATCAAAATGATTCAAATAGTCATTCATCACTTCAAACTGTGAATAGCATATTCTGCATTTGTATGGCTGTGCGATTTTGTTATGGGCTTCTGATGGTTGTTCTGATGAATGATGATTGTGCTGCTTTTCATGCTCTTGTAAAATGTTATCATTTGGAAAGAATTTGTTGCACGATTTACAATTTGAAAGTAATAAATCTTCTTCATCTTTGTACTCATGCGATTTTGAAACATGACGCTGTAAATAATGTATTTTTAATATAATAATGAAAAGAAAATTAACATTCAAGTGATCAGCTTTTGCGTAATAATATGCAATGCAGAAAATATAGAATATTTAAAAAAAAACTACTATTTTATATATTGTAACCCTGGTTAAGTACTTCAGCTACAGATGATATGCTTTTGAAGTACTTAAGCGTGGAAGAGGCAATTTCTATGGATATTTGCTGTTTACTGTATTACTTCCTTCTTATATATATATGTACAAAACTTAAACTCACTTTCAATGCAGATTTGGTAGCATAGGCATCCTCACATACTGGACACTTGTATGGACGCTCACCAGTGTGAAGCCGTTGATGAATGCTTAGTATGCACTTGCGCATGAATGCCTTATCACAGTGTTCACATTTGTAAGGTCGTTCACCAGAATGTTTGCGCATGTGTGTCTTAAGCGTGGAACAATGCGTGAAGATTTTATTGCAGAGCTGGCATTGCAACTTATTTTGATATATTGAAAGATCCTCACGAGGGGCTCGACATTTATCGCGTAACGTTATACGCATCCTCGATAGTTTTTTCTTAGATTTTGTATGCTGTCTAATGCGTTCAGCCAATGGCTTATCATCATCTTCGTCACTATACACTCGTGCTGATATTCGTTTTTGGGGCGTACAATTTATATTTTCTGACTGTAGGCACTTTTGTATGAGAAATTCCGAATTCTCGTGTGTCTGCAGATGGTAAAGTAACGCGTACTTCTTATCAAAAGCACGTTGACATATGTCACATTCGAAGATTTTTGAGTCACCATGTACTTCCTGGTGTACAACCAATTCCCATTTACTAGGAAAGCCTTGCTGACATATTTTACAGTATTTCATGGTCGACAAAGTCTTTCCTTCTTTGTCTATCATTTTCAACGGACGACGTGGCTTTTCAATGTTTTGCGTACGTTTATTATTTGAATTTGCTATTTTTCTCTCCTTCTTTGCAGTTGGCTTAGGATGATTAGCACGGATATGTGCCAAGAGCGAGTACTTGGAAAAATGTTTTTTATTGCACATTATGCAAGTGAATGCTGGTTTTTCTGATTCAATGTCAACGATATCATCTTTGTGGTCGCGTTCCTTGTGACGCTAGAAGTGATGTAGTGAAATTTAATAGGAGTAATTTAAGTTTAAAAACAACTTACGTTCAAGGCCTCTTTAGTAATAAATGTGCTGATACACTCATTGCACTGATAGGGACGATCGCCTGTGTGCAAACGCCGATGTATAGTGAGAATAGTGCGGCGAGTAAACGTTTTCTCACAGAAATCGCAACTGAATGGACGCTCGCCCGTATGCTTTAACAGATGCTGCTTTAATGAGTTTATATGTGTAAAAGTGGTTCCACAGATATTGCATTCGATTTTGCCGCTAGCAGCTTTACTTTTCTCTTTTTTCTGTACAATCGACATGAGTTGCTCATGTTTAACTTTTGGCTTTTCGAGTATTTGTTTTACATCCTCAATGTTAGGGATGAAAATATCGTCTCCAGATTTCGCAGCGTCTATTGTCGACTTAAATTCCTTTGATGTCGACTTTAAATTTTTTGAGCTAGATTCTTCATGTTTATCTACAATTTGTAACTTAATGTTTACATTATCCTTTTTTTCTTTAACTTCTGTAGCTTTTGCAGCGAATGATTCTTCGAAGTAATCACTCAGTCCATCACTATCTGACAAAGGATATGCGAAGTCTGTGAAATCATCATGCCTATTAATTGGATTGATTTAGTGAATTCTGGGTATGAAAACTAATATCAAGTACAGGGTGAGCCAACGGCTATTGAGGTAGTGACCATCACAGCTCCTGTTACATGCCATTATCAGACCTTCGGAATTTTCAATTTCATTAATAAGTCCAAAGGAGTCAAATCGTATGATCTGGTCAAACTTACTTCTTCTCCAACCGAAATAATGCGATTTTTATATTTCGTGCGCAATATATTGATTGATTGAAAATTTCGTTCTTGGGATGGTGGCCTGTAAACGGAGCCCTAATGGTGACATGAACGATATTGTATCCCATACATAATTGCCATAGACGGAACTTCATTAATGAATAAAGACCTACATGGATTACCAATAATATGTGTATTTTATTCAAATAAAACTTCTACATCTGCTGTTGGGTCACCCTTTATAAAAAAATTACATTGTAGTGTCATTTCTAGTCGCAATTGTTGTACAACGATCCTGCAATTCCACAGTAGGGACATCAGAATTTTTATTATGCACAACCAATAGTTTATCAATTTCTTGCATATTTTCAATAAGCACCACGTTCTGTGGCTCCGAACATGGAAGAGCTTCTCCTGATCCCAAACATTCTTCCTCCCTTAACAATGGCAGAAATACAGTTTTACGGAAATATTTCTCTGCGTAACTGGCTTGGAAACGAAAGTCGTAAGCAATTCGCATATGCTTTGTGCATATTTGACACAGTTTACTTGGAAGCCCATCATCTACTGTTGCGTCCAGTGACGTGCAATAACGAAACTGTTCATCTGTCCCAAGGCCATCGAACAGCAAGTTCGTACCTCTGTGATGAAGGCACACGCGGCATATCGATTCATTAAGCAATACCCCGGGCAACGTAACAACATCCGCAGATGGTTGTGGTTGAATTGTACTAACTTCCGATGACTTTTTACTAAGATGCGATCCCTGTTTTACCAGAGCCGCTTTTCTCTTGGATCTCGCCACTTTTTAACAAAATTTAATAATTACCATAAAAATTAAGTTCTACACCAAATAACTGTAAAATTGCAAGATCCTCGTTTCTCCAAATTAGTTTTTCTTTTTGTAATCATTGAAAATGCTCAACTGAATAAAACAAAACAACAAAAGCAAGTCAAATACATCGCGACACCGTGCGCGACATAAACGGCTGAAACTAGTGATGGGACTAGAGTACAATCAATTAAAGCAAACAAAATTGAAAGATTTTTAATCGAATGTACTCGTTACACGAGCAAACCAAAAAAATGATATTGTCTTTTAAACAAAAAAAAGCAAATCAATATAAAACTATAAAATGTTCTCTTTTGTAGGCATCAGAGGAAGACTTAACAGCGTTCAAATCTCAAGAAAAAAAAAACTTTGCATGAAAACACTACTTCGTCATCGCGCTCATCAATTTCGGTTTCATAGAAAAACTACGCAAAGTTGGGCAAAGAGCGAAGCAAAATGATTGATATAAAGCTTGCAAATATTTGGAGACGGAAGTTGCACCTAAGGAAGAATTTTCCCATTTTATCCTGGCATGGGGTGAAAAATTTAAACAACTTGAACCACACAAGCACATACTGAAAATGTTATCGATGACAGCAAGACAAGGTCTCTTACACAGGTCGGTGCAAATTAATGAAATCCTTACAGAAGTACGAGCATCACCACTTTTGGACTCATTATATTAAGCTGTCTAATAACGACATACATATGTATTCAATCGGTTTGTGTTGGAAGGCAGTTTTCTCGTATATGGCGTTGTTGACGACCGCAGATATTTGAAAAATTTAAATTTTTACCCATCGAACACACATCTCACTCAACTAGAAAAGCTAGTCACTAACAGCTAAACACCAAATAATTTGCGTGTTCAGTATTTAAAAATAATGAAATATGGTGCAAGCTACAAACATATACAAAGAGTAAAAAAGTTTCAATAAAATGGTAGCCCGATATATTTTATTTATCCCCTCTTACCAACACTTTTACAAATTTCATGGGACTAGTGTTATTACCTAGGCGATTTTATATAAGGTGATAGCAGCAGTACAACAAAATCACCAGGGCAAGAACAACAGATCTTTGTTGTTGCGGCCATAATAGCTTGTATAATTATAATGTGGGAATTAGCTTTTCACCACGAAGGAAGAAGAGGAGCGTGCTGCTAGTAACACTTATTACTTACTTACTTTACTTTTGATGGCACAACAGCCCATGGAGGGCCTAGGCCGAGCTTTTCGCATCCACTCATGTTGTGCGTGTTATATTTATACATGAATGGAAGGGACCTACAGTTTAAAGCCGAATCCGAACGGCGAAGTGAAAAGCTTTTCATAGCAATTTTTACTCTTGTAGGTTTGCCATTGCCTGACAAGAGGTGGTGCCGTGTAGAAAAATTATTTTTTTTAAGTTTTGATTTTGCTTGTGCCGAGATTCGAACCCCGGACACTCTGCGTAGCAGTCCAACGCACTACCACTACGCTACAGCGACCACTTACACTTATAACACTTATTACACCTTATTAAATTCGCCTTGCTTATTACTAAACACAATTCTGCCTTTAGCGCAATCATATTTTAATTACGTGTTATGTATTTTTTCGTTTTTTCTTTCTTTATAAGTTAACAGATCACTTTTTGAACACTACGCCGTTTATATTTTTCAAGTTGCAAATATTTTTTTCTCGTACTTATTTAATTTTTTTTCCAAAAATTATTACAAATAATACAACTATGAGTAATTTTTCCTTTTTTACTTCTATTAATACGGAATTGAAGAGAAAAACAAAGTAGATAAATAATGGAAGTGCGAGAGAGAAAGAATTGTGTATGCGAATACGAAACTAAAACAAAGTACGAAAAAAGAAATGATTGTATTCTTATGAAATGTTCATATAAAAAAGGACCTTTTAACTTTCGTATTTTTACCCTTTTTTATCGTATTCCTTTATGCTTCCTTTGGTTGCACTATTTTTATTTACGAATTGATGGAGGGCAATTCATAAAGAACGTACAGAGAAAGAGTTTTGTACGTGAATTAGAAAAAATAAGAGTATATATTTTCTAATTTTCGTATTTCTGGTACTCGTTTTGATTCCGTATTCGATTGCGTTTCCTTTGCTTGCACATTATTTACGAATTTATTGAGGCCAATTGAAAGGTTTAATGCAGAAATATGATATGTCACAAAATCTAAAAATCCAAATAATTGAGTTTAAAGTTTAGAAAAAATTAGGAAAATAGGAGTTCCATGAAAACAAAGTTTTGGCACTGGTGGTAATTGATCAAGGAAGACTTCTCTCACATATCCGTCAATAGATGACGAAAAAACAGCTGAAACCAATCTTTCAAAAAAACAATGTGACTTATCACGACGAACAAATTTTTTCTTCTTAACAAAAACAATGCAATAAAATTAACTATTATCATCAAGGAATATGGTTTTCTTTTTGTACAAGCTGGCAATGGACATATCTTAATTGAAACAATATTATTGGCCCTGCTATGATGGTTCTGATATTTTGGTATTATGTTAATATGATTGCTTGCAGAATCTTTTTGTTCAACCCTAAGTTTATTGAGTCTATTTTCATGTTTACCTCGATCGTCTTTTTCACAACATGATGAACTTTTCCTCGAGAATTCTGAAGTTCGGGTAGGCTCATGAACTATATTTTGCAAAATTTACATTCACACTATCAACATCAACTGAATTCTTATCAGAGAATTTTCTCCAAGATACTTGTCTCTTAGTCTTATTCGTGCCAGACACCCGAAAACGTAGCTGTTTTGCATATCATAACAATCAAGCTCATAAAACATGTTAAAAATAGTTTCATTTATTCATTTAAGTGGTATTCAGCTGTTATCTACATTTTCATTCCTAATTTACACCGTTCGATAGTTGTCTTTTTTGGTGGAAAAATATTGTTTTCCATAATTTTGCTTCCTCTTCATTATATTCCGACCATAGCTTTCATTTTTTCGAAGTATTATTCCCAAGCGGCTCTTCGTTGTGTATTCCCAAAGCATTTTCCTGAACTACAAAAACCATGTAAATTATTATATTTGTATTTTTACGCAAAAACTAAAAATGATAAGCCGCAGCCATTACAGAAAATCATTTTCGCTGTGGATGTATAAAATAAGAATTAGGAAAAATGAAGAAAAAATAAAATATGAAAATAAATAAATATGAATTAGTCGAAAATACTTTTTTATTTAAAAAAAAACGTTTTTATTTTTCATTTCCTAGATTTTTAATTGCAGTCAATGCAACACTGTACTAGATAAAGTTTTCGTGAACATAAATTCTTTAAATATAATTTTTGTTGTTGATACAACTCAATTCTATTTAATTTTGGATAGCAAAATTAGTAGTGCCACGATCGAATCTTTATAACATAAGTACAGGAAAATATTAGGTTAGACACGATTAAAAAAATCCGGTAAATTTTTATTATCATTATCTGGCAACTGTACTCTTCCATTTCATATTTCTTACTATTTTTTACATATTTCTCACAACTAGTAGTTCCAAATCTGAAATTCGTGCTTTAAGCAATTCAAGAACACGGAAAAAGTTAAAAATTTCTATTGTGATTTTTTAAGTTAACAGCAGCAGCGCAGTATCTCCGGGGACAAATAGAATCGTGCGATAATGCCCAATTATTTGTGGTAAACATTTGAAATTTTTGTGGTAAATTTGTGAAAAATAAAATCGGCAAGAGACAAACCAATCAAGTGAAATATAATAAAAAAAAATTGCCAACTTGTATAATGAATAAAGTCAAACGAAGGAACGAAGTAAAATATAGGAGAGAGAGAACAAACAGCAAGAAAAGAAATGAAATGCGAAAAAGTGCGCACCTAATTAAGAACCTTTGCTGAAATTGCATTGGGTTGGGGTGAGGTTTCCTCAGCGCCTTTCCTCTGTCACCTTTTGGGCCCTTCTTCGATATAACATTGAAGAGCACATGATACATGCGATTCCACTTTTACATGCAGGCTTGTTTGCTTACGATCTATCTACAGAGATTTTCCTTGCTACTGCTGCTGACTAATACAAAATTTACGTTTTTGAGGTAATACTTTTGCTTCACATCACAACAAATTACAATTGCCCTGACCTCGAACGAACGAGATTTGTTGAATTGACTAGAGCAGCAGCGGTAGCACAGGGGATGCATA
This sequence comes from Palloptera scutellata, assembly GCA_958295655.1. Classification (NCBI taxonomy): domain Eukaryota; kingdom Metazoa; phylum Arthropoda; class Insecta; order Diptera; family Pallopteridae; genus Palloptera; species Palloptera scutellata. The sequence goes on along the minus strand of OY282449.1, from coordinate 149,432,245 downwards.
GAGAAAAAGCGAGAATGCAACAAGACGGTGACAGCAAGATCATATGTGTTCCATGAATATTATTGTCTTGCAACATGTTAACATGTTTTTTAGATTCAATTAAACCGCAATAAAACAATTTCAAAGCTCGCGATTTCATTTCGGTCTGACGATTAGTATTGTGTTTTACTTTTAAGTTCATACATATATATCTTAAATATGTATTTGCATTAAAAGTACTGTCATACATGTTGGTTTAAATGTTACTTAAAAATCATTAATAATAATAAAAAAAAAAAATTAATATGAAAATTTGTCATATGAGTCGGTACATATCAAAACTGTCTAAATCCAACATAATAAATTTTTGCCAAAATACTTGTTCTTGATTCTGTTTTAACTCGTCATGGTAATGGAATGGTTTTCGGCTTTTTTGACATGTATGTACTCATATATTCACAATGATTTTATTAAATTTTGACTAAAAACCAAATTTTGTGCCTAATCCAACTAACGTTATCAATCATACCAACCATATATGTACATATAATACAAAAAATACCATAATTCTTGCAAATGGTGTCAAATGTTATTGTGGTTTGAGATTTATATGTGTTGTAGAAGTAGATAGAGAATTAGTTACACAATCTTGGGCAACGATGGAGATTCTGAACACCAATTTCAAGGTCGTGCGGTCTGTCGTTTTGGTGATTTGAACTGGCAGGGTCAAACGTCTTTTGCACTTCAGTTTTTTGAACTTCAGTGTAAGTCTTGAAAGCCAACATTCAAGAAGAGATCAGATATTTTGTTAGCAACAATTCTAAATGCCGTAAAACGAGCACCAACTCAATTGACCGATAACATTTTTTCAACTTAATGTCATAAATTGTACACCTTAAATTATCTTTCCGTGAAAACAGCCCATTTCAACATTTCTAACAAAGTGGCCCCAAATTACATTTTGACATTACTTTTGCCCCACCTTGTACTAACTTGACCATATACAGTATTGTTCGAAACCAAAGCAACTTTTTCCTCTCAAACATTCAAAGATTTGTATTGTTGTTTTTGATTTAATTAGTTAAAATAAAAAACTTTATATTACAATACGTACTCAAATAATTACAGTAGAAAAAACCAATTAATTCATTTCAAGCAAAAAAAAATAACTCAAAACAACACATCTTTTCGATATATGTTATTGAAATCATTGCTTTGAAAATTCTGCTCATCTTTGGGGCATATATTCTATAAGGCTTGAAAGTTTAGTCTTAGTATTGTTGTCCATTTCGATATCAAGCCAGTCATCAGTGTATCCTTGTTCTTAAATCGCACCCTGGGCTTCAATATGTACATAAATATATTTTTCGAGAAAAATCAGACCTAAAGGAAAAGGGGTTTCAGCGAAAAGATCATACAATTTTTCAGCCAAAAAGTCTGATCTGAGAACAAAATTTACAGTAGAAATCGGATCTAGAAACTTATTTATTTATTTTTCATTACGTATAAACGTATTTATGTGGTTGCCGTCGTGGCGTAGTTGGTAGTGCGCTGTCGGGGTCGAAGAGAAACTCTACGCAATTGGGGACAGTTGCTGCCTTTTCGCGCGAGAAAGTATTGCTAAACTTGTTTATGAAATATAAAACAGCCAACCCTTAAATTGCAGTTGCATGTACCTATGTTCTCTATACATAGTCATAACACTTTTGCAACGGTGTTAATTTCTTGATTAATGATGCCCAGCTTGGTTTCGGGTTTACATATTTTTGTTGATCTGAAATTTGTTGAAAAGGCTTTTGTAGTCCTTTAAATGGTCCTATACAATGAATTATGTTATGATTCACTATTATAATCCACTTCAATCTTTTAAATGTTATACGTTTTAAAATTGAAATCCAGTGAATTTGTCTAGTTTCGATATCACGCACAAATCAAAAAAATTCAAAATTGAAAACAAAACTTTTTGTCTCAGAAACACGGTAAATAATGAGAACATTACAAAAACAATTGTTATTTTATAAGCGTTTTAGTTTTAGAAAAATCTGCAGCGCTTACCAGTCTCCAAATTTGTGTTTACCTTATAAATTGTAGTACAGGGTGTTTTTTTTTAGAAATGTGGTTTTCAAGAAGAAATAAAACGCATATAGTTTAATGTTATGGCCAAGAATTAAAATTTTTTATAAAGATAAGGACTTGATATTATGTTTTAAAATGTTTTCGCATAAATTCCAGCCGAGAGGCCCAATTTTCGACCACTTTTTGCAGCAATTGGGGCCGTACGTCAGTAATAACGCGCCGAATATTCTCTTCCAAGGCGTCAATCGTCTCGGGCTTACCTGCGTAGACAAGCTACTTCACATAACCCCACAGAAAATAGTCCAGCGGTGTTAAATCGAACGATCTTGGAGGCCACGTCACAGGCCCACGACGCGAGACAATGCGCTCACCAAAAGTTTCCCTCAATAAATTGACTGTTTCGTTGGCTGTATGGCATGTAGCACCGTCTTGTTGAAACCAAAGGTCGTCCACATCAACATCCTCCAATTCAGGCACGAAAAAGTCATTAATCATTGCTCTATAGCGTTCCCCATTGACTGTAACAATATGACCGGCTTCATCTTTGAAGAAATATGGACCAATGATTCACATTCCCTCTGCCCATAGAGCACACCAAACAGTGACTTTTTGAGGATGTAACGGCGTCTCAACAATGGCTTGTGGATTATGATCACTCCAAATGCGACAGTTTTGCTTATTAACGTACCCATTCAACCAGAAGTGAGCTTCATCGCTGAACAAAATTCGTCGCGCAAAACCTAACCATTATTTTGGTAATAAATTTTGCACGATTTGCAAACGTTGTTCAGGAGTAAGTCTATTCATTATGAAATGGCAAACCAAACTGAGCATAAATCAAGTGACAGCTGTCAAAAAGACCAACTCCGAAAAAAGTATTGCCAGATTGAAATCCACACTTCTTAAAGAAACACCCATTATAAGCTATAAATTGGTTTTAGTTACAATACATGAAAATACCTTAGGACATTTTTTTTTTTAATTTTTTCTTTTCCATGTGAATGCGAAAAATTTACCAGAAAGCAATACGCAATGTAAAAGATGTGTAACTTTTTTTTTACTTTATTAAGGAAAATATGATTCCTTATGCATTTTGCTATTCTAAGCACTACGGCGTTTTTTCAGTTTTCATCCGCTTCAATCAATATTTAACAAAATCAAAAATTTTAAGAATTTTCAAGTTTTGCCCAAGCAAATATTAAAATTTTCTTTTTATTAGCTTTAAAAAATTTGTAAGTTTAAAGCAATATCTTAAATTTTTTCACCCTATATGTCCAAAACTATGGGAAATACTGAAAAATACATGTAATTTTCGGAATCCACGATCCCAAATTAGTTTAAATTAGTTTATCGCAAAGAAAAAAAACATTTTTTTAAAATTTTTTCGGGCTTAGAAAGCGTTTGGCACCATAGTGTGACGTGGCGAACCCAAAATAATCTTTTCGCCGATCGATTTTGATTTTTTTTTTTTAAATTGTTTTTATTCTTTTATTATTGAAGGGTTGTTGTAGAAACCAAGGATGTTCAGCAACATGCTATCTATTCATAACAGCTATAATAATAGGTGTTATGGTATCTCTGCGGCTTTGTTTGTTCTTCCATTCAATTATCGCTGCTAATTATACATAAGTATGTACACACATATGTAACGAGACGCAATTGGCGAATAAAACACAGGTTATAACTTCCGATTAAAGTTCCTCTTTTTCTGAGATACTTGTCATGTAAAGTAAAAAACAATATTAACAACATTAAATACCATAAAATATTTTAATTTATTTTAATTTTTAAATAAGCTACATATAGTAGCTTATTTATTTTTGAAAATTTGGTTTACCTTTTTCGCAATTACTATTGTAGTTTTTTGTATTTTTCTGTCGATGGGAAAATCGTAAATAAAATATCTCCATATCACGTACATACACCGTGAGTATTGTTCGTATCTCTCCAAGATAATTACCTTTGTAGTGCTGTAGTATGTGTGTACTCTCCCACACATTCAAAACGCAAACAAAAGATCGAGGACAGTGGTAGAAAGAAAGAAGGTTCAGAAGGAAGGGGCCAGGGAAGTGCTAAGAGAAGCTTGTTTTCGTTGAGATTTGTTTGTTTTGTTTTGTGTGTTTGTCCGTGCCTGAATTTTTCTATTTTTGCATTAACTCTTTATTAATATTTTTTATTATTTGTAAGTATGTATAATAGATACATACATATGTTCGTTCATATGAATTAAGCTTATTTGCCATCGAACAGCTTACATATTATATTTACCTCCACCCGCACCTGGCTCACCTTAACTTGGTTACGGTTTTTTAAAATTTTTTTTTTTTGTCACTACTACTTAAATTTGGTGCGATGTGTAGTACAAACATATACATAAATATAGCTCTGGCGAGCTAATTAGCATACCCTACGTTCAACACATACATACTTGAATACAACACATACATATGTTGGGAAGTAATTAAAGAAAAGTAATTAATGGAAAAAATGTTTTATTTATTTCTCCAGAATTATATTAAAAAATAATCGCTTAAATTTTAAATTTTTCCGTCTGGTGTAGGTATTTAAAAGTACCCAGTAGAACTTAGGATCATACTGCCTATTGATTCAGAGCTCTTGCATGTTGTACTCTTTTTTAACATAGCATGTCCTAGAGCATAGAGTAATTAATTTGATCTCCAAATGGAATAAAAAAGGAGGACACGATTGATGTTAGGCGTTTTCTGTTTCTTTTTCTCTTTAGCTGCTTGTAATTTATATCCTATTCCATTGTTTTTAGTTATAATACTCTACTGCTTACATACATATAAATACGTACATATACATATAAGTTTTTATTTTATTATTATTATTCATAAAATATAAACATACATTTTTGCTTGATTGTTGTAAGCACCGAAAACAAAAAGTAAATAAACACAACGAATAGAAATCTCAATTTGACGAGTTGTCGACTCTAAAGAGAAAACTTGCTCTTGCATGTATTGTTGTTATTGTTTGTTCTCTTTGTTCTCAGGTCTGAGTAAATCTGTTTTTTATTGCTCGCTTCGGTTTATTAAAGGAGTAATCCGAAATTCTGAAACTGGGTAGAGTGCTTTTGAAAGTTGGTCTTCATTGGGTTTTACTGGGTACAATAATTTTTTAGATTGCAATTTTTTGCATATGTACTATATCATTGATATATATTTTTCTAAAATTTGTTCCATGTTTATTTATACCCTTTTTTTTTATCTTTTCAGATAGAATTTCTTCTCGACTTTAACTCCGTTCGTTCCACTTCAACCACTCCCAAAAATAATCTCAACGAAATGCTTAAACAAGTGTGCCTTTATTTTGTAATCTTCCTAACCCTAACTACACATAAATGTTACGTTTCCAGTGGTAGTGCTCCTGGTAATACAATAGTAGCTGCTGGCACCGCCCCTCAGACAGATAGACGTTACAGTACACATTCTACATCCAACGATGAGCACTATAACCATCGCCAGCAGCAACAGGTGCATCCTAATGCACCACAACATAACGCACATTCAACGCAACAACATCATGGAGCAGTAATACCACATCATCATAGTGCCGGTGGTGGAGGTGGCAGCAATGTAGCTGCTCCAGTCGTCAATGCACATGCCGTCTATCATCCAGGTAGTGGGGCTCATATTGAACATAGAAACTCTTACAATTTGCTCAGCGAGGCTATGTCACAGGCAGTCAGCAACGAATTCAGTTAGTATATTACTCGAAACATTTATTCTCCCGCCCCATGCCTCCCACACATCACCTACTTAGTGGAAATTCTTAACCATTTATTTCTTGCTTACCAATCTTCTATTTATGTACCTTTCCGCTGTTGTCTGAAAATATTTTATATACAAAACTAATTTCTTATTTACAATATTTGTTTATGTATTTAGATAAAAAGATAAATTAAATTTTTATCTATTTATGGTGTGTGTGAGTGTACTGTTAGCAACACCTTTCAAAGCTGGCGGTGTTAATTCATGATGTCACATGATTTTTATTTTCAGTTTTGTATACATACATATATATGTACATTAAGGTGGACGGAGATGTATGAGCGAAAAAAAAAATTCATGTTTTCGGGAGCTAGAAGCAGTTTTTTTGTAATAATTGAGCTGAATGGTCTAAAAAAATTGGTTTCGCGACATTGGAAGGCTTAATCCATAGATCTCACTAATACCTTATTATTAACAAAAGTAGATGAAAAAAATGTCTAATATACTAACGATTTTAGTGAACGCTAGCAAATTTCATCCTAAAAGTCACATATTTAATTTTCTTTCGGCTTGGTTTTTGAAAATTTAACGATGCAGTTCCAACAATATTTTTTGATGTTCTATCATTTGAAACTAACTTGCAATGGGGTAACCCCGACAACAACAAATATTTCAATAATTTACTTCTCAATTATGTTTCGCATCATCTAAAAATCGGTTTATGGCGCTAGACTTCAAAAAATCCAATGTAATAATTGCGGACAAAAACATTAAAATTTTTTTTGCCGCCAACCTTAATGTAGGTCTTTTTTAATTATTTTGAATTTTTCAAAATTGCAGGCGCTTTAGGTAGCGGTTCCGCTGATGGTGCCTGTCATGCCGATGACTTGGATTGTTACAGTGGCAATGTGCAAGATCGTTTGGGCATGGAAGCCATTCGCACTTTACATCGGCAGCTGGACGATGATGATAACGGCAATATTGATTTAAGCGAATCTGATGATGTAAGTTAATTTTGAATTCGTCTTAATCTCTCAGTTCATTAACTTTATCCTTGCATAATTTTTAGTTTTTGCGTGAAGAGCTCAAATATGATTCTGGTTATGAAAAGCGTCAGAAGGCTTTCCATTTCAACGATGACATGCATATTTCTGTCAAGGAATTATGGGAAGCTTGGTTGCGATCAGAAGTAAATTTCAAAAACTAGAATTTGTAAAATCTTTTTCACTTATAATTATTATATAATATATGTAATTGATAGGTGCATAACTGGACAATCGAACAAACCACCGATTGGTTGGCACAATCTGTGCAGTTGCCGCAATATGTAGAATTATTCAAGGTTCATAAAGTTGCAGGAGCAGCATTGCCAAGGTATTCAAGAGTTTTTGTGTCTGTAATTGATCTTATATTTCAGCAGTGTCTCCGATTAATAGATAAAATTAATAGATTAGATACATTTTTGAATCAGAAAGTAATATGCATATGAATGTTATTTCGAAAAAAATCACAAATACTGTGAATACTATGTTCAAGAACTCTTCGATGATTGAAAAATTGAGTTTTTTAGGTATTCATGAAAATAAAAAGTCATAAAAAAGTCAGTATAGCAAGCCAACAAACAAATGTCTGTTTGCGAGGCCAATTTAAATATCTAGAGCAACAATGCTAAGGAATAAGGAATAAGGATTTATTGATTTAATTTTGTGAATGTGCTAAGAGAAGAAGAAGAATGTTAAATTTTTCACAATTTGTATTTTGTATCAATTAGAACTTACTACTCTGCCAATTTTTGTGTCTTGTTAAAATAACAATAAAATTCAAGACAAATAAAAGCACAAATGGGAAGTAAGCTAACTGAATTTTAGCTTAATATTTCTTTTTCAACTATTGATTACACAGATTTACTATTTATACTCTATGCCATTCAGTAGTATATAGAAGCGGCGTAACGTTATTGTATGCATCTATTTTTTGTATGACAATAGAAACGTGTAATTAGTGTCATTATTAAAGTGAATACCTATAGCACAATTGGTTGTTTGTATGTAGTACATATATAACAACGTGTACGTACCCTGGCATGCACCATGTACCGTTCGTTGCATATGCTATTAAAATTTACAATTTTACAATTTATATTTACAACTTTGTTTGGGTTTATTGCTATCTGATACTACTTTTATTTCATTAAATAGATTGGCGGTGAATAATATGCACTACGTCGGCAATGTATTGGGAATAAAAGATCCAATACATAAGCAAAAGATTGCACTGAAAGCAATGGATGTTGTGCTTTTTGGTCCACCAAGAGGTAAATAGTAGTTCTCTTTATTTTCAACTTAACTCTGCATTGAATACTTTGCTTGATTAAAACAGAAACTGGCACACGTTGGAAGGATTATATTTTGGTGACCTTGTTGCTAAGTGCCATAATTGGCTGCTGGTATGCATATCAACAAAATAAAAATGCAAAACGACATTTGAGGCGTATGGCTCAAGACATGGAGGGGTTACAAAGGGCAGAACAAAGTTTACAAGAAATGCAGAAGGTATGTTTCCGTACAATTTGTTCCGTTAAATTTGTGCATTTTTATTGTTTTTATAAGGAATTGGAACGAGCGCGCATGGAGCAAGAAAATGTTGCCACAGAAAAAATGGATTTAGAGCGTCGTCTGAAGGAGGCGCCGTCCATGTCTTCTTCAAGCTCTGACCTTGAAGTGCAGCAGTTGAAAAAAGAAATTGAAATGTTGCGCACAGAATTATCTCGCGCTGAAATTGAATTAGTCGATAATTGTTGGTCGCCACCGCCACAACTGCAATCTTGGCTGCAATACACCTATGAACTGGAAAGTAAAAATCATATGAAAAAGCGTGTATCTGCCGAGAAGCAATTGCAAACGGCACGTGAAGCATGCGAGAAATTACGTAAGAAGCGCTCCAGTTTGGTTGGAGCTTTCGTATCAACACATGGCAAAAGTATCGACGATGTAGATCGTTCTATTGTTGAAGCACGCAATTCATTGGGTGAGGTGACCAATGAACTGCAAGAGCGTTTGCATCGCTGGAAGCAAATCGAATCATGTCTGGGCTTGAATATTGTTAATAATAACGGTTTGCCGTATTTGGAGAGCATATTATATGGACGCAATGGTGTGCCTAGTAAAAGTTCAAGAGGTAAGTGCCTTCCGCAGTATATCGATGTTTAGACCAATTGTGATATTTACTTCTTTTCCTTTTCTTGTAATCGTATCGTTAATATAGGTCGCATGACCAGCAGCACCGATGATTTGGACGATGACTCTGTACAAGGTAAGCTCAATTTTGAGAACTTTTCGCTGTTCTCCGCGGAATGATTCGCCTTGAGATTGAGAGACAATTTCAGACAACATCCTCCTCTTCTCCACTATCAACCAGAAAAAACTAATACATATTTTACATAAGCAAAAAAAAAAAAATAAATAATTGGGTTTAATGTACATTTATGTACATATGTACGATTATATACTCGTATGCTACGTGCCCATTTGCAATATTAGCAAACTATTTACTTAATTTTTAAGTGAAGACGTCGTTCAGACGCATGCAGATATGTTGAATCTTTTATTATGATGTAAAGTACGAGAAGTATTTCTTTTTTATACAATATTATTGTATTTTATACATACATACGTATTTATGTATGTATGAACATCAAATTAATTTCAATTATGTGTACAATTTTGATTGGAAATCGTTTACATATACAATTGGTGCTAATATATACTTTTTTTAATATATTGATATACATATAATATTACACATTTAAGGAAAATTTTTGATAACTATATTTTTTTTAACAAGGTACCACATACATATTTTGAACGAATTTGTATTTTCATGGAAATTAGATAAATCTAATCTATGTCTATAACATTTCTACACATTTCCCAAAAGTAACTAACAACAATTATATATTTTTAGGCTACGGGTGAAGCTTAAATGGTAACTATTTCGAAAAAAAAAACATATTTCATTTCATTTCGAAACTTTAAGTAGTCTATTATAACCGAAAAAAAGCATAATTTTTCTTTTACATATTATGAATTTTCCAATTCTTAAGAGCGCGAATGTAAAATAAGAACCTAAATGAGTTTCGGACAAAAGCGTTGGATGGCATACACATGGCAAATTCACAAATTGCTGATTACGGTTTTCAACACACATTTAATTTAAGGCATACAACATATGAATATCTACATTCTTCTTCTTTTAATGGCACAACAGTCCATGGTTGGGCCAGGCCGAGCTTTTCGCATCCACTGCTGTTGTGCGTGCTGTAATTGTACATGAATTTTATGCCAAATCCGAACGGCGAACAGCTTCTCTTGGGCAAGTTTTACTGTTGTAGGTTTGCCATTGCCTGTCAAGTGGAGGTGACGTGTAGAAAAATTTCCATGTGCCGAAATTTGAATCCCGAACACTGCATAGCAGGCCAGTGTACTACCACGGCACTACGCCACCGCGACAACATTTTATTAGACTTATTTTATTTAGAGTTATCTAATTTCCGTAACAGAAAAACAAGGAAAATAATATTAAAAATCAGGCATTTTTACTTAAATACTACTTTCCAAAATCCGTCGCATTGCATTTACATTTTTTTCCTTTTTCCAAATAATCAAAACAGTGCTATGGAATACAATATTTTAGCAAATTTTCACCAATTGTATTTTTATATGTTTCTTATTTAGTTATATTTTATAATTATGTTGCATAATTAATTTTTTATTTAAAAATTTACTATCGTAGAATGTGCTTAATCCTTTCCGGTGCTGTAGTTTGTTTTACTGCTGTTACTTCTCATTTTATTTCACTTATTTGAAATTATGCTTATATTTATTTTTTTTTTTAGTTTTTTAAGATCAGTTTTAGGTCAGTTTTATTCACGTTGAATTTGAGTGAAACGATCATTGATCGCAATCAAGCAATCAATAATAATGTTTAATTTCGAACGGTCTTGAAGTTGCCTTCATCATGTCCAACACAAATTTCTTTTCAAAAATTTTAATTCACCTTTTACTGGGAAATTCGCTGAATATTGCAATTTCTTGGAGTTATTAAAAAACAATGATTTTTCAAATGTCACCGGAATGGATTAAATAAATCAAACAAGCTCAAGTGGTTATTCTCTTTTACTATGATTGAACATAAAATTTACTTGCAATATTTTTGTGCTTCCAATTAAACAAAAGAAATCAGAACAATATTTTCAAAGAAAACTTGGCATTTTGTAATAAATAAATTTAGATAATTTTACATGCAACAGTATAACTGTATGAATATTAGAAAATATATTTTTTAATGTAATGAAATTACAAATTTTAAATGTAACGAATGGAAATTTTTAATGAATATTATTTGCAGAAACAAAAACATAAAAAAGAAATTTGTTTCATTTCACCAGAAAGCAAAGAATCGAACTTTCTAAGTTTTCCACTTCTTTCGTTCATTTCCCACATCATTTTCTTCCGCCTCAGTTTGCAATCAATCACACTCAAAAAATCAAATACGGAAAAGGTAAGAAACTGAATCTCAATGTTTTGTCGAATACACAATTACATAATTCTTTGTACTAAATACTAGCATGAATGAGTGTTGGCATGATAAACGCAATTTCATTTTAATGCTTCTTGTGTTGTTTAATTTAATTGATATCTTAATATTACCTATTACATATTTTTCTACTCAATCTCTCTGTCTCTCGCGAGCGCGTCCTTAGTTTTCACACAAACTCTTTACTTATCTTTCTCTCTTTAACGCAAACATCAAATACATACATACATAATAACCGTTAGAATGAGCATAATATTATCTACATAGCCTATCATAGCGATTATGATGATCGTAAGGGAAAGAAATTCTATATATATTTATCCAGGTATGCTTGACAGCTACAGCAGAAGTTCCGTATCCGCTGGTCTTGGCAGCAGCATCATTAACAGTAGCTCAAATACAATACGTGATGACTCATCGTGCAGTGACGATGGTGCCGATACACCTCAAGGCGTTCAATTCTATTTGGGTAGTGCGCCAAGTCTACCAGTTCCAGCAAATTTAGTCAATACGTCAACGCAACGTGCTCATTTGCCGTTAGATGTTACCAACTTGAATCATATTGGCAATAATGTAACAGCAGCAACTCCTGTGCCAATATCAACATCTTCAGCACCAGCAACTAATTTGGCGCCGACAGCAAATGCACCCCCACCACCACTTCCACCGCATAATAGTAATGCACATTCAAGTCTCAGTTTGAATGATAGGTAAAATATTGATTTCTTTCTGTTTTACAATTATTTATTAAATAATGCGCCTTTATGTTTATCTCACTACCATATTTCTATTTATTTCGTCATTGTTTCATTTCATAATTTAATTTAATATGTTGTTATGATGTTGTTGTTCTTTTTATATACACACAGCATTGTTATTGTTGGGTCATCAGACGATAGCCGCCACAGTCCGTCTGCTTCTTCTGAACGTTCGATACCAGTACCACCACGTTCTAAAAAACCACAACCAATACTTCCATCAGTTGTATCATCATCTACACCACCACCACCTCCTAGTGGTAAAATTGGTCGTGCACCACTTCCACCGCCTCGTAAATCGAATCAAAGGTTTGTTGTTGTTATTGCAACAACCAGTTTTGAATAGCATGCAAATTGTGAATCCCGAACCAAAATTCTTTCCCTTCCGCTGTCTTTTTGTTGTTGTTAATTGCTAACATAAATAATTAAATTTTAATTTACTTAAATCGACTTCAACTAAATTACAAGTGCATTAATAATAAGATTTGGATTTCACTTGGAATTACCAGCATAATGATTAACTTCACAAACAAAATTATCAGAAGTCCCAATACTCATAGACATAGATAATTGAAAATAATTTAGTAACTTGTTAATCAATTGCTTGGCTATTCATCAATTACACAGGGCAACGAAAAACATAAAAACATTGCTATGCTGGGAAATGACGCGTTTCTTGGCTGGCAATGAAGTCTAAAATTTGCAAATAGCTGGAGTTGCAAAAGAAATCAGCTTTTTCCCCTCATTGGTCAATACATGTTCTTATGGACCAAGGTATTTGCAACAAACTACTCCTTATAAAAATTAGGGTAGTGGCTAAACAGAAGAACTGTTGTCCCCGCCGTTTTGCTGGGGAAGCGGCCAAAGGTCTAACATTATTTTATTTTTTCATAATAATACATGGTGACAATTAATAACTGTATACATCTTTCTTCGTGCTACAGAAAAAGTATTGTAATTTTTCTGCAATTTTCTTCATTCTTGTATTATTCTATGTAATCGAGAGATTACATAGATGGTCTAGATTTCATTTAGTTATTTATTTTACGTTGTAAAATAATCGCTCAACTATTAACATAACATTGCACCAGCTATTAAGGAGCTGTGTAATGAAGGTGATTGTCCAGGAAGGGGCAGAAAACCCACCGTCAATACTCCCACGAATCGCAAAATCGTCCAAAAGCAGTTGCAGCGTAATTCAATGGTTTCATGAGAAACGTTGGCATCAATCGTGAATCAGTTCGACTCCTAACAAAAAACGAACTAGGACCCAATGCTTTCGACTCCAAAGATGTCGCCTACTTCAACATCGGGCCGTAGGAATTGGGTGAGCAAAAATCGTATTCATAGATGAAAAGTTGTTTACAATTGAACAAGCGCATAACCATCAAAATAACAAAAGCTGGTCAACAGAGGCTCCTGGACCGTCGTTCGTCATTCAACATCGGCAAAATCCGCAATCCGTCATAGTATGGGTGGGATTTGCGCAAATGACAAACACTCTTGATTTGTATGGAACAAGGAGTCAAAATCAACCAACAACTGTACCGCCGTGGAGGCTGTGGTACTCCCCTGGGCCCGACAGTAAGACTCTTCGCCAGCTCACAGAGACAAAATGACAAAAGAATGGTGCAAGGCACATTTTCCTGATTTTATCACATCTCAAGAATGGCCACCATATTCGCCGAATCTCAATCCGATGGATTACAGCGTATGGTCCGTTTTAGTGGTGAGGGTTAATGTCTAAGCGTCATAAAAATTTTCAGTACCTGCAACAATCGTTGCTTTGTGAATAGGACTGAATAACGTTGTAGGAGCTGCGACCCATAGCCAAAAATGCGACCCATAGTCGCAACTTTGAAAGCGGCTGAATATATTTTTATTCATGCATTATGTTATATTTTTCTAATTACAATAATTTCTGTATGTCCAAAACTGTTTTATACACTTATTAATTGTCATCCTGTAATAATAAAAACGGCAAATAATAGGCCACGAATCATAAATAACTGGCCTAAAGTTAATATACTTAAATTAATGGATTTTGTCTCGAAGTGAACACACAGGGGAATATTAACTTCTGAGAGGGTTGGTAGTGCGTTGGTCTGCTACGCAGAGTGTCCGGGGTTCAATGTCAAACCTACAATTGTAAAAATTTGCCTATGTAAGGCATTCACATCGCCGTTAGGATTCGGCATAAAATTGTAGGTCCCTTCCATTCATGTACAAATATAACACGCAGAACATGAGTGGATGCGAAAGATCGGCCTAGGACCTCCATGGGCTGTTGCGCTATTAAAAGAAAGAAAATAAGAGAAGCGTGATTTCTTAAAAGAAATTTAGGGTGAATTGCTATAAAATTGCCAGATTCATTACTTTCAGTTGCAAACTCATAACACTCAACTATGCACGAATCAAAAATTTCCCTTGTTCTTTCTAATTTCCTTCTCTTACTCAATATTTCGAATATTTTCCTTTCGTTCCCTTTGACTTTAATTTAAATTCTTTTCTGATTTTACAATTTCAGAACGCAAAAACAGAAATCTACATGAGCTTTGGTGTTCTTGTAGACTATCTTCCAAAACAATCAATCAAATAAATAAACACAACAATGTCAATTTCAATAATCTGTCTGTCGGTCTTCTTTTATGTTTTAAGGAGAAAATGAAATGCTTGTACCTAACATTTCATTCACGTACTTGAAAAACTTACTTAGTTTTTGTATACCTACTTAAAAATTACTTTAAACAAAACGAAAACGTAAGGATTATTCCAACGTAGTAAATTAATTAGTGTAAGAATTTTCTAAATATTGTTATTCTATTTTGATGTAACAACAAATAAATAGAAGCTTATTCTGTTACTAACATAACTCATTTACACTATATTTATTAACTCTCTCATCGCATCGCCCATCGAATTCGCAGCATTAATAACAACAATAAGCCAATTCCTTTATTCATTTGATCATGAAACTCATGAAAAATGTATATATATTTTTTTCCACATTCCACATACAGCCAATTGTTGCGATCCCAAAGTACGGAACTGGTGCCCATGGAAATATATTCCTTCATCTCTCGACAACAACAGCAGCATAAACATCACCAGCAACAACATCATCCATCGAAACAAAACGGTGGCAATGCGGTGCAACAGCAATTTATTAATACCGGAGGCGGCAACAACACAACAGGAATTTCCGCCATCGGTGGTGGTGGCAGCAAAAAAATGGTTAAACAGCATAGCACCGCCAGCCAGCAATCGACTTCATCAACGTCGTCATCTGTCCAATCTGCACCAGCAAACATCGCAGACAACGGAAATGGACATTCTCCAGGTAGATGGTCGTCGCATGAGCGAGTTATGCCATTACACCACCACGAGCATCAACTTATCTACCATCACCAACAGCAACAATACCACCAGCAGCAGCAACAACAACAGCAGCATCAACATAAGCTCCAACAACACATTGCCGATAAAGAACCACTCTTGCAGTCTCATTACTCATCAGGTACAACAACAGCTGCCGTTTCATACCAGCATCGCCCACAACATCAGATGTCAGCCTCACATAGCCTGCAATCACTTTGTGGTAAACCCCAATACGGTAGCGGCACCAGTACCTCCACCGCCGCATCAGCGGTCACTACTGCATCGTCATACAATGATAACCAATTGGAAGGTCAATTGCTGCTCGCCGCTATCGACAGCAGCAGCAGTATCGATGGAAACCTCAAGAAACGTAAAAGAAGACTACGTTTTCCCTTTGGCAGCAGCATTGGTAGTAGGAAATCATCCGCAAGCAGCGGAATTGCAAAAAGCAAGCATACATAGCTCTCAAAGCGCGGGATGTTTGGCCAACAACGACAACGAAGACAGCGGTAGCTACCGCAGCAGAGATGTCGGAATTTCGAATATCATTCTGTGCTAAGGACAACTAGAAAAGCAATTACAGCAACAGCAAAGACAGAAAGGCTAAACGAAGAAACAACTTTAGAAAATTTACATCACCATCTCAAAGCGGAGCGATTTGAGAATACCAATTGAAATCTTCTGTAAATCAAACAATGATGTTTTCATCTTAACTTTTTTTTAAATGTGTAATATTAATAAACATTTTGCAGTCTTCCAAAAAGAAAACAAAGACAACAAATTTTTTATAGTAATTTTCTCCATCCTGCATCCTTGCAGTATTAAAGTCAAGCTCTCTTTAGTATGCGTTCATCTCTCTCGAATGGAATCTGTGGTGGCACGCATACGAGTTCTTTTATTTTTTGATATTCTTCAACTTAAGCTAGAAAGCTAAACATAATTTTATTTTAAATTAATCGTTTTGTACTTTTGAGAGAACATAAACAATGCTAGGTACTTAACATGTTTTTTATTTATTAAATTTGAACGACTTAAGTTTTACTATTTGTAAATTTTTTTCCATAAGTGCCTCATAGGTGTAAGATCTATATAAAACGTACTTTTACGTTAATACATATACTTATATATATAGCAACGGCACATACTAACTCGTATATATATATATATATAATTATTCGAACACATACTATCCTTCCACGACACATCCTCACTGTATTACACGCAATCTTTAAACAAAATTGCATAAATGTTTCTTCAAACATTTTCTGAATTTTAATACATACATAAAGAGAAAGAAACTTAAATAGCCACATAATTTTAAAATCTCAATAATTCCTATTCCTAGGTGAATTAGTAGTTTACAAATTAAATAATTGTTATTTTGATAAACTTCTCTCCATATTTCGAAGCTGATTTTTTCCCCATACTCATAACTTTTTATTTTATATTTTTACTATTGGACTGATCTTTCCTCGGCTATGATTCAAATATGTATTTTGATATTAATGAGAAAATAATAATGAGATGATGAAACAAAAACCAACAATTTTAATTTGATATTAAATAAAATAGAAATAATATTATTAAAAATAATTAGAAGCAATATTAGTACTAATATATACATATACTAATGCATATACATAAAAACATCAGCACACATTAATAATTTTATACAGACGTATAATGTAAAAATATTGTACGATATTGCCAAAATGCAGTATCTAAGATGAAAAAAGTTGTATCTTTATTATACCTTTTAATAAATTGTTTAAAAAGAAATATGCGGTTTTAATCCATTAATTAAAAATATAATTTTCAGAATTGTTTCTAAACTTTTTCCACAACTACAAAATTAAATGGCAAATATTCTAAAAATCAAAGCCAGCTTTTCTGATTTACTTTTAACTTAATTTTATTCTAAGCTAAGTCTAATGAAGTATTTCAAAACAGGACCTTGGCATTTACAGTTAGAATGAACTAAGGAGCTCCAAATCAAAACGCAAGAAACTACACTGAACTGTTTGGCTTTTAATACATTTTGATTTGAAGCTCCTCAATGATCAAAAGGCCTTTATGTTTTTTTCTTCTTAAAGTTTGGTTTAAAAGCAGAGATTGAAAGCGGAATATCGGCAACGGTATGTTACCGGTTACAAAAAATTAAAAAGACTAACCATTATACAAGCACAGATGCTTTATTGGAAAACATATACGTGTATTGGCGAAGTACTTATCTGGAAAGTATTAAGATATTTAGTTGGATGTTCAGGAATTTGGTACAATATCAATAATCCTTATTTTATTATTAACAGTATTTAATTCTGAATTTTTTATTTCCGGTAAGGAAGTTTCGAATAAGGAAAGCAAATGATAAGGAGATAACGAGAAGTATGTCTCCCCCATTCTTTTATTTATTTAATTTTGTTTGTTTGGATATTTTTATAGGTTGGTTCATATAATAAGTATCCAATGTCGATACCCAGAAATATGTCATGTGGTTGATGTTTAGTGCCTTCGCCCTCTCTTGACAGCTTACGTATCAGTGACTAGAGCGAGGTGCATCTTTGACATCGAAATTTCCGGAATGGAATCAAGCGCACCACTTCTGGGTCCGTCGTTCATTCACAGCATCCTCACTGTAAACCGCACGTTTTTGTAGCGATTTTACCTTTTATATAGTAGCAAAGCATTATTTTCATTCAATGTAACTTTTTACACTAGTAATAAATAATAAATAATAGTCGTATTCATATAAACTCGAAAAATCCTTTTAAACCTTGTGAATTGCGTAAACACCGAAATGAAACTGTAAAATTTCATACAAATCTTGACATATTTGCACTTTCGAAACTTAATAAATCTATCCTTCTAAAACATTGGGAAATCTAGAAAGTTTTCAAGACCATATGATTGCGTAACAGTATGAAGTTGCTAGAAACATAATCATGATTTACATTAAATGATTTGAAGCTGAGTATGCATACGTAGAGCAAAGTAACGTAGTGTGACGTATTCAATATATTGAAGATAGAACTCTACACTGCGTTGCGATTTCGCGTATCTCTTGCACTCACTGGTCACATCACATATCGATAAATTACATTTGGCAACGTTACGATACGCTAAGCTACGTATGCATACACAATCCTTTATGTTTTCGCTTTATGTTGACCCCGCAATGCAAAAATGAGTTAGGATCAAAAAATGACTAGTGTATTGCCTAGCCGAAAAAGAGCTAGTTAAGATACTAGCTCAAAACTGATACAGGGATGAGCCACTTTGAAGCCTACTTAGACTTATCTGCTTATATACACAACAAACACGTTGGTTGTTTATGGCAACTTTTTTCAATAATACTACAGGGGAAAATATTGTCTTGTAATTCTCATATACTTCATCGTTATACATATATAAAGCCCTTTGTCCGTCTCTTAATAATTAAAATTTGCACCGTAGATTTGGTCCAAGCTCTTCTGGGTTTTTTAATTTTTAATATTTTTTTTATTTTTGCTTTTTACTTTCTATTTGTTTTGTTTGTGTTGGTCATATTTATTAAAATTTAAGGTTGGCTCCCCCATGATTTTGGTATATAACCTCCTCAACTCTCCGATGTAATGGAACCTTACTTTATTTACTTAATTTTAATGGCAAAACAGCACATGGAGGGCCTAGGCCGAACTTTTCGCATCCACTCATGTTGTGCGTGTTAGATTTGTATATGATTGGAAGGGACCTACAGTCTAATGCCGAATCCGAACGGCGAAGTGAAAAGCTTTACATAGCAATTTTTACTCTTGTAGGTTTGCCATTGCCTGCCAAAGAGGTGGTGCCGTATAGAAAAATTATTTTTTCTGCTTTTTATTTTGCCTGTGCCGAGATTCGAACCCCGGACACTCTGCGTAGAATTCCAACGCACTACCACTACACCACAGCGACCACAAGGTTAGGAACCAGGTTAGTTATAAAAAAAAAGAAATAATGTTCAATTTCACTGAGGCCACAATTCTTAACGGGAATTTTAATAAAGAAGAGCATGTTTTGCTTACAAATATTACTATAATTCCTACCGGCACACCGATAAAGTTCAAACGATTGCAATTTCAGATTAGATTGGCCTTAGCCATGACCAAAACAAACCAAACAAACAGGACAATCATTGCAAATCTGTGTTTTGAAAGAGGAAGAAGCAGAATGAATTGTCTGCTTATTTGAATTTTTGTTCTATATTTTGCTTGTGTGTACCCACAAGATGGTAGACAAATATTTATAATAAATTCTCAATATATTAAACTGTCTGTTGTAGTAATTTCTGATCCTGCGGAAATGTACACACAACTAATTAGTTTTAAACTAGTTTGACATACTAGTTAAATAACATACTAGTTCAATAGCTAGCTCAAGAGTTATCGAGGATAGGACAATTGTAGGACATTAGCAAGGAAAAAAAACAGTACGCTGCATGTAAATGAAATCGAGGAATGAATTAGTGTGGGCTTATTGACGTTACAGTACTACCGTATGTAATTGGTGTTTAAATTAGTTCGTTTTTTTGGTTAACATTTTTACAAACACGTGTATTAAAAAGTTATAATATGATATGAAAAACAAAAACAAAAAGTTGTACTGTCTTCTTCACAGATCGTCAAAGTTTTATATCTAATGTTTGTTATTTTGTTCATCTCAGAGTTTTTAATTGAGTCCCACTAAACTTACCTATAACAATTATGTGCATCGGCAGTTATCGCTGAATAATATTTATAGCGACAATTCATTGATAAGTATTAGTAATCCAAAACAATGCCGACAGTAAAAATAACAGTGATTACACCAAACGTCAGTGAACAGTGAAAGCGTTTCCATTGTGGCACCAATGTAAGAATGTGTACTAAGTATGAGGCAGCAATTGCACAAACAACAGCACGATTT
Organism: Palloptera scutellata; assembly: GCA_958295655.1. Classification (NCBI taxonomy): domain Eukaryota; kingdom Metazoa; phylum Arthropoda; class Insecta; order Diptera; family Pallopteridae; genus Palloptera; species Palloptera scutellata. Next base: position 149,411,802 of record OY282449.1, on the reverse strand, counting down.
TCTGCTCTTTTACAAAATAATGGTGTACTTAAATAATATAAACTAAACAGGTACGTAAATAAACCTAAATACAATTATGAGCACAAGAAGAGTCCCACTAGCAGCACAAACCACGAACCAAAGTATTTTTATGCAAGACCATGAAGGAAGCTATCATACTCGTGTACATTGTTCATATATTTAATTATGAATATAAAACAAAAAGCAACGATAACAATAAAAAGTAAAGAGTATGGCATATAAAGTTAAATAAAAATTATAATTTTTTACATGAGCATTTCGTTTTGTGCCGTCATCGTTGATGTTGCTGTTGCTGTTTTGTTTGTGGGCTGTTTGGAGCTTGTTGTTGGTGCTGTTGTTTTTGCTGTTACTGTTGCTGCTGCTGCCACTTGTTAACAATGGAAACGCATTCGACCGTGATTCCCTGAACGAATGAGTGAGCGTTGTTTCGGCGGCTGGCTTCACTTTAGTAAGTAAGTCTATGAATGTAAATGCTTGTTGGGCTGCTCAGTTTCAGTTCGAGTTTAGCATTACTTTGTAATGGTCTCAAAGCGCAGCGGCAATAACTGGAGCGAAGATTTCTTCCCAGTTGCAGTTCAATTGTTGGTAAATTGAATTCTTCACACTGAACAGATTGATACACGTTGCAAAGTTGCAAAGTTAAATTCTATTCTACTCTATTCATATTTCAGTTTAAAGTACGAGTATTTTATGGACCCCAAAAAGGAAACTGGGTACTCTCATCAATTGGTGAAAGAGCGCAATCAAGTTAGCAATAAAGTGAAATTGTGCGGCTATTTGAAAAAGAAACGCAATGTTAGTTTAGTAATATATAAAAGTATTTATTAATTATAGATAAATTACTTATAACTTAACTCTTTATTTTCAACTGTTTCTCAACACATGCAGAAAGTTGGTGGCTGGCGTAAAATGTGGTTTGTGCTACAAGATAAACTACTGCTCTCCTATGGCTCAAAAGAAGAATACGATAATAAGCTTGTCTCATTTAAAGATGTCTTAAATTTAGTACCTGGCACATTGGTGCGCCCTTTGGGTGGATTTCGTTTCACCATTGAAACCACTTCAAATGCCATGTACACATTTGTGAGTATTCAAATCTATCAAGTATAATATAGTATTGTAATTGTGCAACAATGAAAGTGAATGTGCTGCTTCAACTTTCTTTTACATATGTACATATGTATATACATACAAACTCGTATATATATATACTCGTATATATGTGTGTGTAAATGTGTACATGTGCATATGTATGTATGTATGTATGTATGTATTACTATCTACACCATTGTATAGCACTGTGATGATCGCACCGCATATCGTGAATGGATTACGGTACTATTGGATAGCCTTGCCACACAACCATCGGTTGTATCACAAAAGTTCTCGCAACGTTTCTGTAATATTTCCGTAGATAACATACCAAATGTAATAGATTTTAATGCATTAAACTTAAATCGCAATGATTTGATGACGAATAGCTTTGATTCTCTAACGATGATGACGACGATGCAGCCACCATCGGCACCATCTTCTGTTGCAGCTGCTGCTACCGCCGCCAACACCACCTCCGCTGTCAGTTGCGTGCGTTTGCCAATTGCATATAATACCGCAAAAATATTGGAGCGTAACGGTGTGAATTCATGCGATTTACAACAAATTCAACAAATATACAACAACAACAGGAAGGCAAATTTGAATTATACACGGAATCGGGAAGAACAGCAGCAACAGAATGAATATGCAAAGAGGTAGGTAAATATACATAAATGTACCAACATATTTAAAGAGTACGTATGCATCGAAGTATTGATGTGTATACTTAGTAGTTATTTAAAGCCATATTATCCCATTACTCAAAACTTATGAAAGAAGCTTTACATATACGAGTATGCTCTAAGCAATTTGGCGTAATATTTCAGCCTGAGTATAAATTCGAGTAGAATATAACTGATGTTGTACCATGATGCCCTACCCAGATTGGATGCTATTTAACTGAATTCCAGATACCTGCTTAATTCCATTAACCTATAAGGGGATACTCGAAAAGAGCAGAGTTGGATTACCAACCTAAGATGGCATTCTGGACATGCATTATCATTACAGACTCGTTCTAAAACATAACCTTAGCTTACGGCAGCTACTAAGATACAGGCACGATCCAGTGTAGTACACTCACTGACCAGTTTATACCCTACAAGACTCATCCTCCTATGTGCCATTTATAGTCTATTGTTGTGCTATTTCAGAAGAAGAAGTATTAGTTTCAACCGCTTTTCCTCAAGATCCAAAATGGAATTTAATCTTTTTATACCACTTATGATTACAAGCTAAAGTCAGTCAGCCCTTTAATAATTTAATTCTTTTCTTCACTTTTTCGCTTACAGTGTACATCATTTTCGCCTACATCGGGATAAAAAAATGACAACTCCACATTCTTCTTATTCGGATATGAAGATTATGGGTTCACTACAGCAGTCATCGTCACCCATTTACCATAAGCAATACGCTCCAGAATCAGTTCTCATGATAAATCGAATGTTTAACAATTCACTGCAACAAAAACATGATTCCAGCAGATGTAACAATGTTGTGCATAAAGAATTTCATATACAAAATTTTAGATCGACAAACCACAATAATGATTATGATGACAACTGTGACGACGAAGCGACGCTCGTGAACGATCGACTTAAATGTGGCTGTAAAGAGAGAAAATTTGTGTGCTCATTATCCAGCAATGGGAATATGGAAATAAATTCCTGCTCAATGAAAGACTGGTGAGTGTGATGGGTGAACAGAAACAAAAAAAAAAAAAACACACAATTATTGTTGCTAAAAATACTTGATGTCGCTTTCGTTTTTTCGGAAGAGAAGAATTTTTTTCCAAAATACAAAAACAAACACTTATGTAGTTTCTCCGGTAGATATTAATGTACTTGCTCAGATCCATTTGGGTAGTAAATAGGGGAAGCATATGGTTTTGCGTTTGTTTAGGGAATATCAAGTAGTAGGGCCATGAATGAACTCAACTCGTAGTAAGTATAAACAAAAATGTGTACAAATGAAAACTTGTTCTATTTAAAGCTATTTTAATCTAAACACACAAAAAAAACAGAAGTTGCAGCATTTCTTATGCAAGTGTTGAGCAAAGAAGAAGTAGTGTAGTCAATTACAAATTTAATGGTTTTTTATTTAAGAAAGAATATGTATTGAAATCTGAAATCGAAGATTTCGAGTTTTGCAATACCTTCAAAGAAATAATGAACTCATTCAAGGCAACTCGCACTGATTTTTTAGTGAATGTGTGTTCAATTAAGCGAGAGCATCTTCAGTCGTTCGAGGAGTATTCTAATGAAATATTTCTTCACGGAAAGTAAAAGTAATTTATGTATTTGTATTTTTACAGCAAAGCAATGGGTATGGTGAAAGATAAAATACAACGTATGAACATCAAAGGAACCAAAGAATTTACATTGGAACACGCTGCTAGTTCAGTGGACCAACAAAATCGTAGTAAAATAGTGACTACCACCAGTGTGGAGGAGCAAGTTTTAATGCAGAAGGAATCACCAAATGTTAATTCAACGTTGGAGCCAATTTATGCTGTAGTTGATTTGAAAAATAAATATGAGCAACGAAAAATGCGCAATTCAAATTTTGAGCTTAAACGTTGCAATAGTTACGATAGCATAATACACAGTACTACTTATAGTGCAACGACAGCATCACCTTCTAAGTTACAACGCAATGAGGTAAGGCAAATTATGTTATGCTGATAAGTGTTGTTTTATCGAACAAGTTTGGTTGGTTGGCCGATTGGGTGGCTGTCCAGAGGACACAGTTAGGCCAGAACGGCCCATTGTGATACCACATGGTTGGACCTACAGTTTAACGCCAGTTCCGAACGGCAATTGGCAATTTGTTATCACTTGGTGATTTTGTCTTTGCCTGCCAAGTGGAGTACTTTCTTACCGTTAAAAACATAAGAATTTTTTAAAGTTAATTACCAGACCAACATATACAAGATTACGCAAATTTTTAGTGGGAACTTTTTCTTGTGTTCGTTTGTAAAGTTTTAAAAAGTGAAAGTAAAATTGTTGTATTAAAAAAAAAACCATAATGGCGTTGAGCTGTTTTCATTTGTCAAAACAATAATCAAACAAAAGAATGAAAGAAAAGCAAAAGAATTTTTTTAAGTAAGTGTTACTTGCAACGCCATTATTGTTTTTTTTTACAGTGTGCTGAAGAATTTTTTGAATCAGTGAATTGCAATAAATACTTCGGCCAATCAGCATTCAAAATAGTGATGACGCAGATAATGACGCCAAGAACGAAAAATTTTTCAACTCGGAACGCTTAATCTTTAATATCTAACTATCGAGGTCGTCCGAATACCTTTAGAGAGTAGGAAAATTTTAGCGAAACTCAACTTCTACTTCTTTCTTTTAATTGCACAACAGCCCATGGAGGGCCCAGGCTGAGCTTTTCCGCATCCATTCATGTTGTGCGTGTTATATTTGAACATGAATGGAAGGGACCTGCAGTTTTATGCCGAATCCGAACGACGAAGTGAAAAGCTTTTCATAGGCAATTTTTACTCTTGTAGGTTTGCCGTTGCCTGGTGATTATGTAGAAAAAATGTTTTGTTTTTACTTTTTGATTTTGAATGGGCTGAGGTTCGAACCCCGGACACTCTTCGTAACAGTACAACGCACTACCAATACGCCACAGCGACCACTCAAATTCTACAATAGATACCTACTAAGTATTATAAATCTACATATAATGGAAAGTAGCTTTTTATGAGGGACCGATTTAATTCAAAATTATCATAAACGATTTTTTAAAAAGCAATTGAGGGTAATTCAACAAATTAAATGTAAACTATTCCGTAATGTCACAGCAAAATGGGTTGAGCAAAGCACTGCAGCAAACAGGAACGAGATTTGGTGAAAAAACTGCGAAATGAGGGACAAAGCATCCGTCAAATAGTTAAAACTATTAGCAGATCCTCAACATTTGTCTACCAATCTTTATTACCACAAAAATTTCATTGCAAGAGAGGTAGGCCCCGCAAAACCACAAGTGCAGATGACAATCGCATAAAAATTTTGGCGGCATGCGATCCGTTTAAGGCAGCTGTCGCAATTAGACAGGAGACAGGGGTTCAAATTTGTGCTCGATCAGTAAGGAGACGTTTGGTGGAAAAAAATATATGGGAGAACAGCACGAAAAGTACCAATGTTGACACAAAGACATCGAAAGTGTCGCATAGAGTTCGCTAAAGCGCACATTGAGAGGGGTGGTCTTAATAATGCAAAAACATGGCCTAACGTATTATGGACAGACGAGAGCAAGCTGAATCTTGTTGGAAGTGATAGCAAACGTTTGGTTAGACGCCCGAAAAATGCAGAATTGAGTCCAAAATATACTAGGAAGACGTTTAAGCATGGAGGTGGAAGTATTATGGTATGGGGATGCTTCTCTTGATATGGTGTGGGCCCTCTGCATTGGATAAAACAAACGATGGACAGATTTCTTTACGTAAACATCCTTCAGGAGGTGATGCTTTCTTATGATGAATGGGAAATGCCCCTGAAATGGCAAATGCAAAAGGATAACGACCCAAAGCACACCTCAATCCTTGCGCGAGATTGGTTTTCCCATAATGGAATTCCCATTATGACCTGGCCTTCACAATATCCTGTTCTTAATCCAATCGAGAACTTGTGGAATATTGTCAAAGAGAAGATTGGGAGTACCAGAGCTAAAAACAAAGACGAATTGTGGCAAAGCATTGACAGAGCGTGGTATTCCATACCTCAGGCTCCCAGGCTACTTGCGCGTCTCTGGTGGAATCAATGCCTAGAAGGTGTAAGGCGGTTTTAATTAACAAAAGCAATTCCACAAAATATTAGCATTAGTAAACAATTTTAGTCAATATTTTATAATTTTTTTTTTTTTAATTGAAGTGTTCTTATTGTTTTGTGCTTTTGAAATGTGATTTTATGTATAACTTTTAAATTTCTTTTTTTACACTGAATTGATTTTGTTTTTGTTTTAAGAAAAAATTAAACTTATGGAATAAATGAATAAAAGTAAATACCTTTTAAATTTATCATAAACCTAGAGAAATATTTTTGTAAGGTATTTGGTTTCAGAACAAGGTGTTCTTATTTGATTGTCCGACAGCTTTAAAATTTATGTCTTTTTAGAAATCCACTAGCCTAACCGAAGATGACATTGATGACATTTACGAGGATGGTGATAAGTTCTTCACTAGCAATATAAACTCACCACCTCTGCCGCCATCGTTGCCGCCTCATACCACCAAAAGTGTAGAGGAGAATGAAAATATCTATGAACCGGTAAGTGGCACTCGTACTCACATATGTACTTATATACTCCTCTAAATCTTCAAATATGTTTCCAACGATTGCATTTCAGATTAATGTGCGCAACTCGCAATCACATGCTTTTTGGAAATATTTCACTCGTCTGAAAGTCAATTCATTGCTGCACTTGACAACACGCATGCGTAAACGTAATTCCGATTATGATAGCATTAAGCTACCGCCAACCATGCCAACATTACCAACAACCGCGTCAGCATCGCCAAAACCTCGGAAAACAAACGCTTCGCATTTCTCTAGCATAAAACATAAATTCGGGACGCATCGCAAATCAATGCAGGTTCGAGTGCGAAAATTGTGTATGCGTGCATCATATGAGCCAAAACCGTTCTTTGTGCATAGTCAAAAGCAACAGGCGGAATGCAATGATGTAAATGGTACCTTAGTTCCTGTAACAAAACCAAAAAAACCAAAGTATCGTTGGAGGTCTGTAAAAATTCGTCCGAAGAAAGTAAGTAACCAGTTTGATTTGGTGGACGCTGATGACGGTGATGACGATGACGGCGATGTTAACTATGATGACGATGATGTTGGTGGCGATGATACCGATGACGGCTGTGGCGTTAGTACGAAAACAAGCAAACGCTTCTTTGGTAGCTTGCCGCATCTGGGGAAAGCACCACGAATATCACTATTTGCAACGAAACATTTACAGTTGAAATTTCCTCGTGAAAATGATAGTAATAATAAAACAAATAATGAAAATGATGATAATGTGATGGTGAATAACAAAGATTTAATTTTCAAGTGATTAATATTCTTATGGTACATATGTACATGAATATATTATATGAAACATGTACCATATGGTGTTTATATGAAACAGCAATAAATACTATATATATTTATTATAAAATAGAATGTAGTATATATTAAGTTGTTTTTAAATGTATGCGACAAAATTCTTCGAAGGACTTCGGAAAATGTGTGTGTTGTGTGGGACTTAGCGTTAGTACATTATCAATATTATTTAAAATATCATCATAATCCATTAAGTTATCGCTGTTATTTACTTGGCATTTTGCATTTAAAACATATGACATAACGTTGCGATTTATTTGATTGACAGTAGAACGATTGAGTTGTGTTGGTATTGCAGCTGTTGTTAATGGCGGCATGATGGGATTAGACTTGTTTTCAAATATTTGCAAACGATAAGGATTCAATTTCTGGTTTTGCTGAACGTGAGGTAGCGATGGCATTGATGTAATTGGCATTTGTGTTTTAAACGTAGTAGTAATGTTAGTTGTGAATGGTGTTCTTTTATCAATATTTTCAGCTGCTGTCGACGATATGTGTGGAATCTGATTAGCATTCAATTTAAAGCTACTTCTCTGTGGAGCAGCAACTAGTTTGTGGATTTGCCCATTTGCGTTAATTTTATGGTAAAGACTTTTGAATTCTGAGAAATTTTGTTTTTCCGGCGTAAGTTCCGTAAATGCTTTTGCCACTTTAAACCACTGTAGAAAGCCAGTTTCCGTTGGACTAATTTACAAAGAGATAAATGTAAAAAAATTTATTTTACTTTCGTTTTACGAAACTGAGTTGAAATGTCTTAGAAGATTTTATTCTCAGTCAATGCTCAATCAATGCTTGAAAGCATAGGACGGGATTTTTTCTCTCAATACTACTTTATAGTACTACAATAACTAAAAATTTCAACTCTTTTGAAACGAAATGTACGTGAGTGTTTAACGGCCATTCGAAAGTAATGGAGAGGATAAGTGGATCTAGTAATACAACGTATTTTCCGTTGACACATGGTGGCTTTAGAGCAGTGATGACCACACACACATGCATCACTGATCAGCTGAACTAAATTTCTATGGAAGTAAGCTTCGTGCATGCGAAGTCTGAAGAGCTCTCGCGCACGCGTGCTTCGGAGTGGCCAGCACTACTTTAGAGAGTCCGATAATAACATCTTACCATGAAAGTTTCGCTTAAAAAAAATATTGAGTCTGAATGAGTTATATATTAGTAAAGTGGATACCGGAGGGGACGCGTTCGATAGCAAATCATAATTTCAAGTCCTAAATTTTGAACGGCCCAGCAAATCATAATGGTTTCGTCGAAAAAATATTCCATAGTGAGAGCAAAACTATGAAAATAAAGGGTTATTCAATAGGGACATAACAACTTTGTAAAAGGTGTTTTTTTTAGAAGTGTGGTTTTCAATCTGGCAAGACTTTTTTCGAAGTTGGTCTTTTTCACAGCTGTCACTTGATTTATGCTTATTTTGGTTTGTAATATCGTGCAAATTTATTACCAAAATAATGGTTCGGTTCGCGCGATTACACAAGAAAATTTTGTTCGGTGATGAAGCTCACTTTTTGCTGAATAGGGTACGTTAATAAGCAAAATTGTCGCATTTGGAGTGATCATAATCCACAAGCCGTTACATCCTCAAAAAGTCACTGTTTGGCGTGCTCTATGGACAGAAGGAATAATTGGTTCATATTTCTTCAAAGATGAAGCCGGTCATAATGTTTCAATGGGGAACGCTATATTTTCATTTATTCATTTAGCTTAGTACAAGCGAGAAAATTACTTAAATTAAAAATTACTTAAATCTATACTTAATTTAGGGGGAGGGATTTTTTCATTTATAAATGGTTTAGCAAGAGGGGGGAGGGGAGTAGGCTTTAGAGCCATGATTAATGACTTTTTCGTGCCTGAATTTTAGGGTGTTGATGTGGACGACCTTTGGTTCCTACAAGACGGCGCTACATGCCATACAGCCAACGAAACAATCAATTTATTGAAGGAAACTTTTGGTAAGCGCATTATCTCGCATCGTGGGCCTGTGGTGCCATCGTGCAAGTTAACACCGCTTGACTATTTTTTGTGGGGTTATGTGAAGTCGCTTGTCTACGCAGATAAGTCCGAGACGATTGACGCCTTGGAAGAGGATATTCGGCGCGTTATTTCTGACATACGGCCACAATTGCTGCAAAAAGTGGTCGAAAATTGGACCTACCGGCTGGAATTTATTCGAACTAGCCGCGGCGGCCACTTGCCCGAAATCGTTTTTAAAACATAATGGCAAATCCCTATCTTTACAATAAAGCTAAATTCGTGACCATAACATTAAATTATATGCGTTTTATTTCTTTTTGAAAACCAGACTCCTAAAAAAAACACCCTGTATTTAAATACAAATCTTATCTTATATTGAAGTTTCTTTCATCTGGCAATGTCAAAACGTTCAGGGGTTACATTTTTATCATGATGAAGTTGACGAACGAGAAACGTTTGGAAATGATAAAAAATTACTACCGGAATTTTGAGTCGGTGGTCGCAAGGTTAAGAGCGATTACTCCAATTTACGGTCATAATAATAGTCAGAAAAAGTTTGGACCATACCGACGCCAATACATACAGTAAAAAATTAATCTTGTTTATTAAATTTAAATTTTTTTTAAAATAAATTTTGAAAAAAAAGAAAATTTACCCAGTAAACCATAAGGATCCGAAAAGACTCTTTTTTAATATTTGAGCTCATAAAAGACTTTTATTTAGTGTTTTTTGTTCTCCGATGGACCCTTTTAATAACTCCTAAATATGAGTCAGAAAGGACTCCGATGTGGATGAGTTATGACTTTTATTGGACGCATTTACCACACATAAATAAACTCATTTATGTCTCTTTTCTGGACCAATGTATAACTCAAGAAATTATCATTTAAGACTCAAAAAATGCTCATTTATGACTTAATTTCTTTGAGTCTTTATTTATAGTAATTTTTAAAGTATTAAAAGCATTTGATTAGTGGTAAAAAAATTCATATTTTAAACAACAAAACAAAGTAATTCAATAAATGGTACGTCAAATATGTATGGCGAATATCTAGCATATACATACATACATAGTACATGGGATTGTAAAATAATTTTAAAAATTGTAAAGTAATTTAATTATGTTATGAAGGAAAGTTTACAAATAAAATTTTATTCAAACTGAATTTTATTCAACTTCAGTTGTAATTTTCTGCTTGAAATCACTAATGCTAATAGACTCATGGAGTCTTTCTCCACAGGAAAATGTCCTATTATGTTTAACTATTGCTTACATATATTTACATATAATACAATAGTTAGCACAATAATAGTATTGAAATACTATATACTTATGTAAAATCCAAATGTTTAAACGATTTGTATTTTTCTCTGTAACAAGCGAAATTTGTGGTAGGTCCAATTTCGCTTCTTACAGATAAAAATACAAATTGTTTATAATTTGTGGTAGGTCCAATTTCGCTTCTTACAGATAAAAATACAAATTGTTAAATTATTTGTGGTAGGTCCAATTTGAGGCACAAATTATTTATCACAGCTCAAAAAGCTGTGTATTTTTTTAATAAGTAATTTATGTGTGACACAAATTGAGTTGGAAATATATAACTTTCAAAATTTTCAGAGTGAACGTTCAAAACGTTGTCTGAAATATAAGAATTATATGTGCGATAACTGTAAAACCCAAAAAACATTCAAAATTATCATTATTTTAGGAGTCATGTGTAACAGTGCTCAGAAAACATGAGCGTTAACGGTAAAGCCTCTGCAAACATAAAAAAATATGATTCTGTTTGAAATCATTTATTGGAGCTCTCAGAAAACATTCAGAAAAACAGCTCTTTTTGGATTCATATTTCAGAGCGCTGACAATTTGGTTTGCTGGGTAAACATAACAAACGCAAATCACATAAAATACATAATTTATATAAAATTTAAGTTTATTAAAAAAAAACTATTTTTTTCGGATTGATAACAAAATGTTGGTTGATTTAGGGTGACACATTAAGCGGTTTACAATTTCTATTTACGTATAAAATCTATTGAAATTATGTACTATGATATATAAAGTACCGCTAACTTCGATATTTTTTCTTTTTAATTTATTTTCACTATTTAATTTAATTTTATTGGTGACGATATGCGACGAACGTGCAATGCGATAGACCCATGCAAATATGCAAAACACTGACTGACTGGTTCTCTGTAAAAAGGGGACAATAACTTTCACTGACCCTGTATGCGGTTTATTTGACTAACTTCACGTGATATCATAAATTTTGTTTAAATGCATGAATAAAAAAAAATTGCTACCTACTACTACGTTAAATAAAGTAAGTCAGATGTTTTAGTTATTCAGTCCAATTAGCTAAAACTTGAAATTGCTTATAAATCTCTTACGAAGATTTAATTTTTCGAAAACAAAAATACAGTTATTGGAAAACGAGTAGCTTGAGAAGAAACGCCACGCTGTCCACTTACATAATATGTGCTTAGTCAGATAACCTCAGCCATATAGCTGTTTACTGTGTCAACAGTTCTTCAAAAAATTTTAAAATATGTCAATGTCCTCTTTCAGCAGTTAACGATTAATATGCACAAGTGACTCCAGGCAAGAATATAAATAAGAACATATGCTCGTTTGCTGCAAGACTGTCATTACTCAAAAAACATAAATTCTAAGAACATTTCAAATTTATCTATCACTTCATACAATTGAGAACAACTCTTGACGGTATGAGTTCATAAAATACAATTATGATTTTTTACACAAGATTAAACACTAAATAACTGTTATTCCTGTATAATTAATTGAAATAAAAATTTTTGATTTATGAAAGATTTTCTTCGTAAAATCTAAGTAAGTAATTTCAGGTAAAACTTTCGTCGTCATTCGAAAATCCATCAAAATGAAATTTTTGTAGCAAATTGGTCCATAGTTGTAGCAAAAGAGTATATATTATATAGAATGTGCAATAAGTTAACTTTACACTTATTTAAACCCGTTTCAGTTAATATTTTAGACTCGTTACCGAAGCAGAACTAAAATTTCATCCATTGCATTGGCTATTTTGGATAATTTTTGAGTTCGATCGAAAATTAGCAATTAGTTTATTATGAAAATTATTACGAGTACTTACAAGATTATTATGCTTACCAACTTTGAATAGGCTTTGCAACACTTATTACTCGATTATTACTATTCAAAACGCTGACATCATCTTCAAATAAAGCAGACTGCCTTTTTACAGACAAATCGAATTCTTTATTATTAATGCGTCGATTGCTTTCATTTGAGATGAGCGTAAACTCAGATAGGAGCGATGCGACTAGGTCTGCACTATCATTGTCAACACTAAATATTTTATTCGTGAAGGCGTTGTAGTCAGCATTTATGGTGTTCTGTTTCGTACTGCTTCTATTGAAACTTTTAGATAGATCTAAAGGTTTTAGATTTTGCTGATCAAGCAGTAAATTAACTTGTTTCTCAGGCGCAGAAGCGTTGATAACGCTAGCGAAATTTTTCAATGAATCTGATTTTATACACGATGATATCTGAGTTTGATCATTTACAACGATCGAAGTTTCATCTTGTAAGTTTTTACTTAAAAATTTTTCATTATTTTCTTCCTCTTTTGGTACTTTTGGTACTTCTGGTACTTTGACACTTCTTCTTTCTGCTGTGAATTCTTTCGTTGTATCAGCAGACTCTTTAAACTTTTTGCTGTTGTTAAAATATTTCGTTATTTTCTGTTGTGTTAGAAAACTTGTTGTATTAAGAGCCACATTTTGTGTCTCATCTTTTTTTTGTAGAACATTTGGTTCCTGTTTCTCGATCAGATGGGATGCCACTGCAGGGCCATCATTTGTTTTTAGTTTTGCTTTAGAAAAAATATATTGTTGCAAGTTTTTTAAGAAACTATCATCGGGTACTGAAGCGACATTGATCGATTCATTCTCTCCGTTTTCGTCGCATTTTAAATTTGATTTTATTTTCTTTGCAGGCATTAATGTTGCATCCAATGTTAATTGTCGTTTGCGTTTAGCTAATCTCTTTGTCGTTTGTTCCTGTGGTTTATTTATAACAAGAGAAGTGTATGCATCTACGCCAACTAAAAGATAGAATGGAATCATTTGACAATATTCAATAAATGATTTTAAAAAAAGTTACATCATTTTATGATAACTTTACAGATTATTTCATGAATCCATCGATATGAATTTAGTAAATCACACTTACCTAATTTAGTGTGAATAACATGAGCATAAATATTTTCCACATCGAGAAATGGAATTTTAATAGTTTTCTCAAAAAAACCATATTCTAGAATAATGTCATCGCTAGAACATAAAAATTAATATCATTATTGGTAAGAAATCGATACTACTGGGTCATATAAAAAGTATACGTGGTTGGTACCAACAAATCTGTCATGTGGTTCATGTTTAGTGCCTCCTCTATCAACTGATAGCTTGCGTGTCGATCTTACTCGACCAGTTGCAAAATTTCATCGGCTTTTTCACTGACTTTGGTATCGAAATTTCCGGAATAAAATCGAGCAAACTACTCCTGGATGCGGTGTTCACTCACAGCATCCTCATCGTAAACCGCACAAATTTTTCGGAATGTTTTTGCAGCGGTTTTACATTTTATATAGTAATAAAACATCAGAGAACGTATTTATTCAGATATTTTACTCATTTTCAAATCAATGTAACTTTTTACACTAGCGACGATTTGCAAAACTTCTGCAAACAAAATGTAGCGTTTCAAACATTTATTCGTTTGACATAATCGGACTAGTGTTGCCAGATTTGTGGGTAACAACACCAAAAACCGCGGATACTTTCTATATGACCCAATACATTTCGCCGGTAGTTTGGATATCGCGTTACAGTTTTTTATTGCTGACAATCTCTCTGCCACATTGTGTCCCAATCAAATTTTTTTTAGCAAATATTTTGATGGCTTCTCTTACCTAATTTGTGCCCGAGGAATTCAATGGTGCGAATCTTTTTGACAGATTAAAAAAAATAATAATAAAAATACTTGAAAAAAAATTGAAATGGTTTGTAAATTGTTCTATTGTATCTTATAATATGTATACTGTGGCGCGACTAGGATTTTGAAATGTGGTGATTATTTTTCCTGGTTCCATGCCAAAAGTCGAAGTCGATAAATATGAAAACTTTTCCTAAGAGATAAATCTCCTTTAACTACGCCACTGCATAAAGATTTAAAACGTTTCCTATTTTAAATGTAGGGCCTTCAAGGAAAACATTAAAAATTTCCATTGAATACCTTGAGCCCGAATTGAGTAAGATCAGCCTTCACAGTGTTATTGGTTTTTTAGACTAGCAAGCCTGACAGGAAAAACCAATGAGTAATTGGCAACGAATACAATATAACTGTTGTTGTATGCACTAATCGAAATTAATAATTTTTTTTAATAAACGATGTACGTTTTACTTTTAAATTTTTGACTTATACAAATATGTATAAACTAGTTTGAACTTTTTTCATTTAAGAATCTAGAAAATGTTGGAAAACTTGTCTCCAAGTGCTTCTAATAAAAATATGAGCTTATTAGTCGAGTTTGCTGTTTTAGTTTGCTAACTTCATATTCGCCATTCTTCATATTTTCTTCTTTAATGGCACAACAGCCCATGGATCATGCATCTATCCTTTCATCCATTTATGGTGTGGGAGTTTATTTGTACACGAACTGTGCACTACTGGCATTTTTAAAGAAAATGTTTAAAATTAAGAGTTGCCCGCTTACAGTTTTTCATCGAACAAAAGCAAATTATTTGACGAATCTCCAATAATAAGTACAGCATTAGAGCCATTAAAAACGTATGCCTCATTCGTTTGCTTTACATAAATATGTAACATGTTAGCGGATTTTAGCCCCAATTGCAAAGAATACTCAGGAAAGGTGAGCAATTGTTGTAATACTTCGTCTCCAAAAGGATATGATTTTTTTAGTATCTAACAGATTAAAGTAGATAAAATCAAAATAATTATTTAGTACAGCAAATGGTATTTTTATATCTTCATATGTATTGCATACTACAATGAATCATAAATTTGGCAACCAACAATAGAAAAGTACAAACCCGTTCAATAGTACGTGCATCTGTCTCCGCAATTGATTTCAATGTAGTTTTCCCAGCATTCACAAGTAAGCTTGAGTGTACAGCGCCGATTTTCCGCAATTGTTTTGCAGCATACTCTGAATTTTCCCACAATTTGGCATGGAAGCATTTTACGATTGTAACGGCATGCAGCAACGCCTTATAGCAACAGCCTTCTCCAAAATGAAAATCATTATAATTTTTATCGCCGTTATTGTAGTTATTGTTTTTCGATTGATTCACAGTCAGGCGCATGTATTCAAGTAGACCTTAAACACATTAGCACATAATAATTATAATTATTCTTAATATTTTACAAATCTAAAATATTCATATATGTATGGTTAAATAAATAAACATACAAATATGTATATTTGTAGTTGAAATCTTACATTTTGCAACGCGATCACCAATGCGTATCATTTTTAGAGATTCCTGATTTAAAGCTGGTGATGATATTTGGAGGTTATCAAAATTTGCTTGTATCAAGCTGCAGAGTAAAATAAAAATACATATTAAATATTCTCAATAGAGAATGTGAAATAAAGCATTACCACGAAATTTTATCTTCACGCGTCTTGATACGCCCCCGAATGGCAAACCTAATGGGATGAGCATTAAGATCATTTAGGGCACGCTTCTCGTTTACTCTTAACGTGAATTCAGCAAACTCCTGGCAACGTACAATCATATTTAAAATATCCAAAAATGTTTCAGTGCCACGAATCTTGTACAAGTATAAAAATTTAGATTAATTTACATTTTGTACATATTTGAAAGTCGATCTCTGTACCTGTCGAAATAATTTCATTGTGTCAAAGCACAAATAATATTTTGCCATTAATTTTCCATATGGCGTCGTTTTGACATCTAGACCATTTTCAAAATTTCGACTTAATAATCCAGCGCTATGAAGTGCATTAATTTGCACCAAACACATTTCTGCAATTGATTATCAAAATATTAAATTACAAATATGTATAATGTACTTACTATACTTAATTATATTACATAGGGTGATTTTTTAAGAGCTTGGTTTTCGCAAATTCAAAAAAACACAAATTTTACAAAAAAGAATGAAATATTTATTTGGTTCGATAAATCAATTCCTGCCATTTACTTTTTAAAGATAATTTCACTTAATTATTGCCCGCGGTTACGCTTCAAGTTTTGGCACACTTTTTCACACATTTCGGCAGGAATCTCATCAATGACGCGTTCAATGTTGGTGTTGGCTTCCAAAGCAGCAATCGTGTTTGGATTGTCACTATAGACAAGAGACTTAACATAGCCCCACAAAAAATAGTGTAACGGGATCAAATTGACTGCACCAAAACGTGAGATTAACTGCTCACCAAATTCGAATCTCAATTGGTGCAACTTTTCGCGTGCAGTGTGGCATGTGGCACCGTCCTGGTGGAACCACATGTCGGCCGAGTCCAATTCTTGCATTTTTGACCAAAAAAAAGTCTGTTATCATCGAACGGTACCTTTTGATCATTGACCGTAACGTTGCGGCCTTCATCGTCTTTGAAGAAGTACAGCCAACTGATGCCGCCGGCCCATAAACCGCACCAATCAGTGCATTTTCCGGGATGCATTGGTAATTGCTGAATTGCCTCTGGCTGGTCTTCACTCCAAATACGGCAATTCTGCCTATTCTCGTATCCATTGAACCAAAAATGAGCCTCGTCGCTGAAGACAATTTTGTTTGCGAAACACATTTTTCACAGAGCACGAATTTTGATAATAAATTTCAATAATTTGCACACGTTGTTCAGGCGTAAGTCTACTCATGATGAAATGGCAAACCAAACTGAGCATTTTTTACTTTGACACGCGTGAACTGTCAGAAATATAACGTCAAAAACCAAGAAGCAAACAAATCACCCTTTATATTGGTTTATTGTCGAGTATAACATTCACAACATGAGTGGATGCGCTGAAAGCTTAAGATCATTCGTGAATGAACCTAATCGAATCTGTATACTTGAATACATCGAAATACATACGAGTACATAAACATTACGTAGGAATTTAGTACATGAGCATGCATGCAAATATAATAAGATAGAATTCATGAGTTTTTTTTTGAAAAAGTACATATATAATGAAAATAAGGAATGAACTCCATCAACAAAGTAAACTTTATTTTACACGTCATACATACATATGTAAAGGGTAGTCCATTTAAAATTACTTGTTATTTTGAGTGTGGCAACTCTAATGTCATTTACATTACGACGGAAAATTAGTTTTGTGTAAAGCGCTTCATTCATGTACAAATATAACACGCACAACATGGGTGGATGCGAAAAGTTCGGCCTAGGCCCTCCATGGGTTTTTGTGCCATTGAAAGTAAAGTAAGTAAAGCGTTTGAACATTGTTGAGACATACTAAAAACTTACTTGTATAATGGTGAAACTTCTACGTTCAAAATTCGGTAGAAAGGAAGTGCCTTCCACGTAATTTGTGGATCAATTTGTGAAACGTATGCGTGAAATTGGATACTTAATGGATGAAACAACACGTTCTCGTGCTCCTACGTTCTGTAGGAAAACCGAAAAAATTGCTGCTGTTGCTCAGAGGAAGGAAGATGCGATACAGTGAATTGTATTTTAGAAGATATGGACTTCAACAACATTTGGTTCCAACGGATGGCAATGCCGTGTCACACAAGTCGAGCAACTATCGACCTTTGGCCATGGGAAGTTAGAAAATCGCGGGAAGTTAGCCGTTTTGGTGATGTGCATTGGCCACTATGCAGTAGCGACTCTTATTTATGGGGAGCCGTTAAAGATAAAAGATAAGTGTTACGCTAACTATCCAGCAACGACTGAGTCTCTTAAGGACAAAATTGGTGCAGCAATCGCTCAAGTACAGCTCCATAAAGTGGAAAATATGCTGAAAAAATGGGTTAATCGTATGGGTAAGGCCAGTTGACGAAATCATTTTAATGAAATAGTATTCCATAATTAACCGGAATGATTGTACTTTCGAATAATAAAAACCACATTGAAAAAAAAATAATTGTTTCATATTTACACCAAAACCAAATTCCAGGTTATAAATAGTACATCCTGTATATTAGACCGTATGTTATGTAAATTCGAGTGCTGAATCCGAAAAGAATTCAAAGAAATTAAAGTAAAACAGTTTTCGATATGTTAAGTTTTTTTTTGTTTTTTGAATTCATTTTCAGGTAGATATACTTATTTATTATTTATATTACATGTATACAAAAAATATCGTAAAAACTGCCAAAAACTCATGAACTGGACTTTTTAATCTGAATTTAAGAAGAATGAAATAATACTGATATATTTTACCTTCCAGTTTCTTTTCAATATCATCTCTGTCCATTTTCGAATTCAATCCATATTTTTCAGGATTCCGTACGGATCTCACATAAAGATATGTCGAACGTATCCAATTCATTGCCACCTCAAGATTATTAATAGTATTCAAAGCAATTTCCGAATTGATATGTTCAGCCAAATGCTTGTGCAAATGTGATTCAACTGGCATTTTACCATTCATTAGATTCTCATATTTATGCTGAAATTCAAAATGAAAAAATATGCATTTGTATATATATGATAGTACATAATGACCCTGTAGGGCCAAACCAATATAGTCCACCCAAAATTAGTACCATTAGCTTTTTTAAATAGTATAAAAAATATAAATTTCTGTAGTAAATTACTGTGTTTTATTCGAGCCCCGGTGGAGGAATAGGTCCCGCAGAAGAGGACCTAACCTAACCTCCGTCGAAAAAACCAGGTACAAGGAGACCTGACTACACTTGGCCTTACCAGCTGGCACCAGCGCGCGCATATCAGCGGCAACTAGCGAAATTTTATAGAGTGGGCCAAGACCGATCATCGGTTGTAGTGCCAACTAAGTAAATAGTAAAATATCAATATCTAGTTTTTAAAGTGGTTGAAAACAAATGCATTAAGTGAAAATATTGTCTTGTAATCCTCATCTACTTTACACTATTTTTATTTTGGATTTTGGAATGTCACAAAGATCACTGATGAATATGTAAATAAAATATGTCTCACACAATGACGACAGCAGCTACACAACCACATCTGTCAAATTATAAAAACACACGATCTTATGGAGACGAATATTTTGGCGACGGCACGACAACGTGACCACCGACCACAATTGTGGCTGTCGCCAATTTAAATCTATTTCTAATTTGACAAGCAATAAGAGGAAGAAGAAACAAAGAGAGAGAGAGAAAGAACTGATTGCGATCAAGTAGCTAACGGCACGTGTTTGTGTATCTGCTGTAGTCAATGTGTATGGAGTATAATTTGGAAGAATATCAACTTATTATATTATATTTATTTATTATTTATTTAATATAGTAATTAACAACAAACATTTTTAAATTATAATACGTACTAGTCACGAACGGAAAAAAACTTTAATTTTACCATTTTCAAACTGGTTGCAAAGCTGGAACATCGATCGATCGGTCGAAAAACTATTACAAAAATTTGTATCATTCAACTAGTTGAAGTTTGATCATGAAACATCGACCAACCAACTAGTTGAAAAGATAAGCAAGCCTGGACAATTGACTTGTGCCTAAGACAACACAATGTTAAATAAACCAGTTCGCAATGACGAAAAACACCAAATGTGGGACTACTTATTTGTGGTGTTCAGCAAACCAGTTTATCGACTAACTTTAAACCAGTTAGTTGCCCCACAGGGTAGTTAATTAGTTAGTACTAAGTAGTTAGTTAGAGCTAGCACATACTCATACTTATGTATATAAAGATATGTATGTACATACTTGTGCATGTGTGTACATATGTAGTAATATTTTAAATTTGTATATTTAACATGGCTGGAAATAAATTTGGGTTTGGTAGTAAAGTTATAGTGCTGAGCATTGCATATCGATGGCATTTGTGCAATATCTCTTGTATAGGAGTGTGTTTGTATGTGGGTATGTGAAACTACCAGCACCAATAATGTCTAAATGTCTTGTAATATTACAATAAGCTGCACAAGTGTTAATGAGAACTAGTTAAAATTCATGATGTTTTTGATGGATGGATAAGACATAAAACACAAAGCGCATTGATGCAAACCCAATGGTTTTGAGGTTTCTGTGATTGAAATCTATTCAAATGAATTCTTGGCAATAACACTTGTTAAAACAATTAATTTATGTAAGTACATACTCGTACATACATATATCACCACAAGTTGATGAAGTTTTATCACCAATATACTGAGCATACTACATATCCAAGTGGGAATTATTTGTGAGGAAAGCTACCAATATTACTAACCGTGTGAGAGCAAAAGTTGGAGTCAATAAATTTAGAATTGCTGGCAAAATAAAATATTGCCTTCTTCATATCACACTATAATGTGATAAACACTATAACAAAACTCACCAACTTAAACTTAAGCTTTCAAGCTTCGGTATATAAATAAACAATATTTAAGCAAATTTGAAATCTCCCAACTAAATCATAGAAATGCAGAATATGGAATATGAGCTACCATCTCTCCTCCTTTTGGGAGTAAACCCTCAATTTTTAGCCAAAATTGCGAAAAGTCACTGAACTACCATTTCTACTCAAAAAACTTATTTTCCCTAATTCACTCATTTACATAACGAAAATTTCGACTACAAGTAAATGGGGAAAATTTACTTTACTTACTTTTAATGGCACAACAGCCCATGGAGGGTCTAGGCCGAGCTTTTCGCATCCACTCATGTTGTGCGTGTTATATTTGTACATGAAAAAAAAGTCAAACAATTTAAGATATTTTATGCCTACCCGATTCGGCTGTTGACGCTCAGAGAGTTTTTGCTGCAATGAATAAAATGTGGACGACGGCAGAGAAATCGGAACTAAAAGCCGAAACACTAAAGGCCATTCTCACCATTAAAGTGAATTTGAAAATTTCGTGCCTGGAATCAGGGAAGCCAACTCTAGTGGAATTTTTCGGTTTTGCAGGGAATCAAAAGGTTCTTTTGTTTTATGTTGAAGTCAATACACTGTGTGTACCCCAATGAATGCAGAGCATTGTGTTGATTGGAAGGAAGATTGACAGGTGGAAGGAAGAAGGAGAGAGAATGAGAGAGGAAATGCAATCATAGGACATCGATAAACAGATATAAAGCTATTGTGGCAAGTGTTATGCCTTTACCACAATGCACTTCAGTTTATCAACGTCGACTATGACCGCATGTAGCGGCAACGAAAGAGATAAGGAGGATAAGGAAACTGTACCGTTGCCTGCCAAGAGGTAGTGCTGTGTAGAAAATGTATTTTTTTGTTGTTTTTTTTCTTATTTTGCTTGTGCCTAGATTCGAACCCCGGAAACTCTGCGCAACAGTCCAACGCACTGCCACTACGTCACAGCGACCACAACATTGTACCTTTTTTTTTGGTACACTATGCGATCAATTTCAACTTCATCTCTGGGACAAGGGATTTTGCATACAGCATGGTAGGGGTACTATACATACCCAGGATCAATACCATCGCTTGACATTTTTTGGTTGGGCAAGTTAAGCGATTTTTTTATTTTACATTTTTTTTTCGCGTTTTTCGTTAATTAAAAAAAATATTAAAATGTAAAGGCGTTATGCGATTTACGCCACTAATAACTCAAGTCAAGGTCATCGAAAGAAAAATATCAATTAAAATACGTAGAGATATACATATCTTAATTTTTTCGCCGCCAGAGGTTCGGTATTTATTATTATTATTTTCAATACCAAATATTGTAATTTGTAATCAAAATGATAATACTCGCTAAAATTTCAAATAATATGTATAATTTTTGAACATTTCACAAACAACTAATCAAATTCCAGCTAGAGTACTGATAGTGGATATGTATGTACTTTTTCCATGCCCGGGAGATGAAATTTAAATTTGAATACATTTAAACATTTAGCAAGTTTACTTAATATGGGAATAGTTGGGTAATAATTCGATATGGGTCGGCGAATTCGAAGAGATCTCGTTGAATTTTTTACTTCAATTGGGGGAACTTGAAAATTTGGGTTGGGCATCCCTCACGGGAATTCTATTCTTTTATTAAATCACAACCGAATATGTTAACAAAATATAATGGAAGCAACAAAGCAATGAGGGAGACGACTTAAGGAAATAGTCGTAGAATAAGTTTCATCCATTATTTGTTACTTTTAAACACTTTTTTGGTTGATTAGGTGGCTGTCCAGAGGATACACTTAGCCCAGAACCGCATATTGTAATACGACATTGTTGGGCCTACAGTTTAACGACGGTTCCGAATGGCAGGGTAGCAACTGAACTAACTGAAAAATCAACTGGCAGAAAGTGATTTATTTTTCTCAATATCATAAACTGCTGTAGAAATACAAAAATAACGCTAGATGGGAAATTAAAAATTGCACACTGATTTTCTCTAGAATTGTTAACAATGAAAGTAAATATGTTTGTGAAAAAAGATGCACGTGGTACTAAAATTTTATTTTTAATCTAAAATCACTTTTAAAATAATTGCGCTTAATTTCACGATCAGGGCTCGATATCATATGAATTTTACCTTTCATATTAATACAATTAAAATATTATCAAAAAAGCGCTGATGATGAATTTCATTAATGTATTGAATTTTAATTTCTATATTTAATGCAAAACAAACAAGCTTTAATTACGAGTAATGCCGTCTTGAAATTCTTTACAGCAAAAACCAACGATTCGCCACTTAATATTGACAACGATATTTAAATCTGTGGCAATCGTGAGCATTTTAAATGTCAAGATGATGCTGCCTTGCACATGAGATCATTAAAAAACAACAGCGGAAAACCGATGACGGTAGCAACGAGATGCCGCTTTATTTCACTACCACTACCACCGATACCACCACAATACAACCACCATCATCATCGCCACCACCATCACCACCACCACCACCATTACTATCAGCGTGTGGGGCAGCAGTATAGAAATTAGCAGCTTACATAAATTCTTTGACATTGTGATAGAGTAAGAATATAATTTATTATAAACTTTAGCTTAATTACTTAATTTAATAATTAAAATTATAAATGAATTGATGATTTATTTTCACATTATATAATATACAGAGAAGTACATACATACAATAGTAATATTGAATTTCAAATAAGTATGAAAAAAAGACACCAGAACAATAACAAGTGTGAAACAATAATGTGGAACTAAATCAGAATTCACATTGCGCATGCTCAACTTAAAGGCATGCAAAAAAGGGTGCCTACCTAATGCTACTAGGTACTACTGCTACTACTACTACTACTACTACTACTACTACTACCACTACTGTTTTCACTAACGACGCTGTTGATGCTGACAAGAATCAACGTAACAATAACAACACCAACACAGTCAACTATTGTGGCGCATGAATGAAGGCAGGCAGGCAGGCAGGCAGGCAAGCAATCTGGCAGGCAGCGCCTCACCTAGGCACGATTTTGAAGGTTACATGCCGCTGTTGACATGCAAACGCGGAGAAATGCCGAAGCCACAGAATCAGATTCCAAAAAGCGAAACATACGAAAAACTTAAAATGCATTATACTTGAATAATGTATGTGCGCAGGCAAAAAAGCGCCCAAAGCATCTAGAAACAATACAATACCAAAAACAAAAAGATGAACAAGAAGAAGAAGATGCCATCTAGCTATGTATTATGCAGCAGTGGCAGCAGCAGCCGCCGCAGCAGACATGTAAAGATAACTTCTATAGATGTTAGGTCTAACACCACAAAGAGCAGCGGTCTTTTTTCTTCTCAATGCAGCCGGCAGAGTTGTGATACACATGGTGCAAGCATTTGTCATGGTATTAAATACCATATTTTTTCAGATTGGCGCACATTTTTCGCTTGAAATGGAATTAAAATGAATACCAAGCAGACAAAAAAAAAAAAAGTCGAGTCAAGAGTTGCTTAACTTTTTACTGTTTTGTTGTTGCTGTTGTCACCGTGTGGTTGTTGTTTCAGTTTCTACTCTAATAGCATTTTGTGCACACCAGCAAATACTTACTTGAAAATATTTACAAAATGGAATAAAAAAAAGATAAAAAACAGTTGACATTTGGAAGCATCAAGTCGGTCGTCGAGTCTCTGATCTATGATCGGAACCTTAAGCAAAAAATGTCTATTTCTTCCATTGTCGCAATAGTAGGAGACAAAGAGAGAAAGAGGTGTATTTAATATTTAAAAGTTACAAAATGTTTAGAAACAAATTAAATATTCTTTATAAGTATCGAGTGATTTGTGTTGTTGTTTGCTGTTTTGTTTAGGCCAGAACGGCCCCAATGTGATGCCGCATGGTTGTTCCTACAGTTCCGGTAGCGATGTGGCAATTTGTTATCACTTAATGGCTATTTGCGATTGCCTACCAAGAGATGTTTTTATAATTCCAAACCAAGAGGGGAATTAAACCCCCAACTCCCTGGGTGAAAGTCCAGTTCTCTACCTAATAGACTTTCATCTTTAAAACCCTTTAAAAATTAGACAGAATCAAAAATTAGGTACAGGAAAAATGAAGCAATATTGCAAATTGATTAGTCTATTCGAACAAAATTTAATATTTCCATTTACAAAAATCATATAGAACTGTATATCCGGAATTCAATTACGTTGACTTAGAATATGTATTTAACAGCAGGGACTCAAACCGAAACGAATATCGTTAACGGTAACGGTAACGGTATACCGGTATGTTGCCAACACAAATGTTCTTTTCAAAAATGAATACCTGGCCTTCATGAGGTGTCATGCCATCAAAAGAAGAAATTACCGTACTTAGCAGACACATTTGGCATTTGGAAAGTATTGAGATATTTAGTTGCATTTTTACATCAATAAAGTTTTTTATGTATGGTACATGGGTTATAAGGTATTTCATTTTGAATAATAAGAACTAACGTTTCGGTAATAATACCAGTAATGAGAACGAACCGGTAACGATAACGTTAAGTGTAACGACAGTTTCAATCCCTGCTCAAAAGCTTAAATATTATGTCGGTACACAAGTGTGTGTATATGTAAATAAAAAATATATTGATCTAAAATTAGTAAAATGTTTATTAATAATGTTCTGTACTGAATTCGGAACTGATAACTTGAAAATTCAAAATCGAGGATGAGCTATTTTTCATACTGTATACTTCCGGTTTCAAAAGATTTATATAAATATATAATCAATTCAATATTTTTTGCAGTATTATTTTTATGCAATAAAGAACAGAACTATTGAGAACCCTTACGTCAATTATTCCAGTGCGATTTGACTTCAGTTTGTGAATTAAAACTTATTTTAAATCAGCACAAAAGTAGAGTGCATCTATTGACGGTTACGCTAAACTAAAGTTCTACACTGAAATGTTTCTATTAACATATTGAAACCATATTTAGAATCAGTTCTAAGTGCAAATACAAAAAAAACTTGTATTAGGATGTTATTGAAATCGTACGTTCACTGAAAATGTTGTTTTAAACAAATTGTACCAAATGTACATTGTATTGAAATGCCTAAGTAAACCGCAGTTGAAAAAAAATATAAAATCTTATTTAAAGAAGAGAAAAGATGCTGTTGGCTGCTCACAAATGATGGCGATGCTTCACATCCCCTCCAATCTCAGTCAGCACATTTCAAACTTTTCAGCAGCATTTGGTAATCCAATGTACTATATCGGAGCTTGGATAGATATATTGCAACGACTACGACAGCGATAACAACGGCGACAAGCAGCAGAATCTTAGTTCATACTTAGATGCATATTGCTGCTGCGGCTGCTGCTTCTTCTGTTTCTCTTATACCTTTGACCTATGATGCAGCGGCGCGACGACCGCAAATGAAACCAAAGTCGTATAAAAGACAAACACGCTAATACAAATGTTGTCAGTACGAATTTAAAAGCTTCTCGAAAACGTATCAAGTCAAGTCAGGCCAGCAAGTGCCAACACGCCACCGAATCAGAAACGTCAAGAGTGTGTGTGTGCGCATGAAAAAAAGTGATCAATCCTTAGGGAGTTCAAAATAGTTTAAAATAAAAAAGTCATACGAGTATTTTGTGTAAAGGATAATCGATTGATTCAGAGAAAATGTCATCAACATTGGCGTGTAAGATCGTTTTTGCATTGCTATGCATGTGTGTGTTAATGGTATATGCGCGGCCGCAAGCTCCAGAACAGCCAGAACCGGTAATTTTTTGCAAATAATATTTAGATAATTTCTTGTTAAATAAATCATCTATGCAATAATCAATCATTTGCTAGAAGAAAAATTATTGGTAGAGAATATAAAGCGCAATTCTGCTTGATAGAATGAAGTAGAAGTACTAGTAGCTAATTGCCACCTATTGAAGAACAACACATTTTACAATTCAATTCCAAATAAATGCGCAACAGTTGGAGTTTTGACAACTATATGTGCCGCATTCATTAGAATTAAGAAAACGGCAGCTACTGACTATTCATTGCAATTGAAAGTGACTATCTTAAATTTTAAGTACCTATTCATAACGCAATATTAAAAAAAAAACTAAAAACAATTATGTAAATAAAAATCTTTAGTCTCGTTTTTAAAACAAGATTTTTTTTATTTATTATTTCAATTTGTATTGGAATACAAATCCCCTATTGGCCAAAAACGGATTACATTTATTCTATTCTAGAACGAAAATACACAAAACATTACTTTTTGTAAAATGTAAATATCAACACATACATGGGTAGACCCTTCTCTTCTTTTCTTTCTTTTAATGACACAATGGTCCACGGCGGGCCTAGGCCGAGCTTTTCGCATCCACTCATGTTATGCGTGTTATATTTGTATGTGAATGGAAAGGACCTACAGGTTTATGCCGAATCCGAACGGCGAAGTGAAAAGCTTTTCATAGGCAATTTTTACTTATATAAGTTTGCCATTGCCTGCCAAAAGAAAAATGTTGATTTTCCCTGTGCCAAAATTTTAAACACGCACACTCTGCATACTACCACTACCAACAACGCCACAGCGTCCACAAGGGCGACTACGGGTAGACTAATAGTAATCCTTATATCCTTAGGATGCATATTTCAATCATCTATTTAAACTACCACCGATATAAATATTTTTTTAGTCCCAAAATAATTTCGTAACAAAAGCTATCAAGCTAACAAACCCAAATTTTGTTGGCACTAAAAATAAAAAGCAGAATTCATGTTCTCTTAATTATAATATTATACCACAATATAATAATAATAATATAGGTATAATAATAATATCACAACAAAAATGAAATTTAACTGTGAAGGAAGAATATTTTTAAAAATCGACTACTTAGTTCGAAAATCATATTTATTAAGTAATAAAAATTAGTTTTTATTCCATACATATCGGAATGATATAAGCGATTTGAATGACAGTTTCTAATGCCAATAAAATCAGTGTTTATTATCACTATTTCCCAATGCTCTATTCAGTAAAATACGTCAATTATACATATGGCCGATTGCAGACGATTATAGACGATGAAGAATAACTTTGAGATCAATAATTATACTTACGCAATTTCTGATAAATTTAATATTTTTAAAACATAATCTTCTTAAATACAATATTTCAATTCGAAAACGTTCTTTCTTCTTTTAGTATGAATATCAATATGAGGTGAAAGATGCCGAAAAGGAATTATTCTTTAATAAAAATGAGGCTGGAGATGCCTCAGGCAAAGTATACACTGCAAAAATAAAATATTTGTGTATATGTAGTAATCAAGATAATATTATAATCTCATAGGTATCTGGTCAATATTCTGTCTGGCTGCCAGATGGACGACTGATGACAGTGGCATATACTGTTGAAGGCGAAAATGGATTTGTACCGAAAGTAACCTTTGATACAACTAATCCGCTGGGTTAAGTTGTGAGTAGGGAAAAATATAATAATGATCCTTAAAATGTAACTCAGCAAAATAGAACAAAGGAACGAAAATAAACAAATGAAAAATGAAACAATTGCAACGCATGGGAGGAGGAGAACACCGAAAGAATGATATATTTTATTGCAAATATTTGTATGTAGCTGCGGCACGAATTTTTTAAATGATAAAAAGACAAACAACAACACACACAATATAATACAATGAATTGAGTAAAAATTCAATATCTTCTTCGTCATCGTTAGATAAAAATATATATGTATAAATAAATCAAACTTAAAAAAAAACTTATAAAAAATGCAAATACAATTTAAGGAAATATGCAATACGTATGAACTTAGTGTACATCATCTTCTTCGCTTTTTTTTATTTTTATATGTGTATATTTTGTTATCTATATATGTACCTAATTAATATCATAATACGACAAAAATAAATTTAATTGTATTGAAATACAAGAATATTGTGTTGAATTTCAACTTTTAGTTCAAAGAGACTTACCACATTTCTATTATGGGTCATTATTACAGCCACACCTTTGATGTCAAATTGTGGACGTCCTGCCCGTCCAATCATTTGTAGTAGGGTACTCTCCGGGTATTCTACTAGAGAACCATGACAATAAGACTATATGTAAAAGGAAACAGATAACAATGTACATTATAGACGATTTATTTCAATTACTTTCACTTATTATTAATGTCTCGGGTACCAGTGATCAAAAACTGATATCCGATGATATTATCATCATGATTATATATTCCGTATCGCATCCGATCTTCATGATTTTGTATAACACTTACACTAGGCAATCTCTTTGACTTTCCCTACTTAGTAAGGGAAGTACTGGATAACCTTTACTCCAATTCCAACGTCATTAAAAGCGGTATTCCTTCACTAAGTAAGGGAATACAAATGATGGAGATTATTTAAAAAGTAGGGAAAGTTGCGAAATACAAACTTTAATACTCTATAACCACATTGCTTTCCAGGGTGACAATTATATTACATATAAGCGTATACAACAGTTTTGGACATAAATTAATTATTGTAAATAAAAACGAAAAACAAACCGGAGAAAACGATATCATAATGCATGGGTAAAAATATATTCAGCCGCTTTCGAAGTGGCCACCCTTAGCACGAATACATAGCTTTAAACGCTTGGAAATATTTTTGGCTATGGGCCGCAACTCCTCCACCGTTATTCAGTCCCATTCACGACGCAACGACTGTTTCAGGGACTGCAAATTTTTAGGATGTTTCGCACAGACCCTGGCCTCTAAAATGGACCATAAACTTTTCTCATGGAAACGATAGTATTGCACTGCCCCCGCTTTTGAACGATTTGGATATTCTTTTGAGTATTGACATCTGATTTTCTGCCTCTTCCTGGATGATCACCTTCATGACCCAGCTCCTTAAACCGCTCACCATAACTGCACGAGAAACTAACGAATGAGCAATGTGAAGCTGCTGCGCAATCTCACACTTGCTTTTGCCTAGCTGGTGCAATGATATAATAGCTGACCGATTATTACTCTCGATTACATAGAATAACAAAAGAATGAAGAAAAGTGCAGAAAAATTACAATACTTTTTATATAGAGTGAAGAAAATTGTATTAATTGTAAATTGTATTAATTGCCACCCTGTAGATTTGTTTGGGAAATGTTTAAAAATATCTCTGAAAGATCATCGATGATTTCGCGAAACTTACTTTTACTTTTAATTGCACAACAGCCCATGGAGGGCCTAGGCCGAGCTTTTCGCATCCACTCATGTTGTGCGTGTTATATTTGTACATGAATGGAAGGGACCTACAGTTTAATGCCGAATCCGAACGGTGACGTGAAAAGCTTTTCATTGCAATTTTTACTCTTGTAGGTTTGCCATTGCCTGCCAAGACTTGGTGCCGCGTAGAAAAATTATTTTTTCTACTTTTTGATTTTGTCTGTGCCGAGATTCGAACCGCGGATACTCCGCGTAGCAGTCCAACGCACTACCACTACGCCACAGTGACCACGATTCCGCGAAACACTGATTTTTTGCAATATTGCAAAAAAAAAACTTTTAACACATATTGCTGAAAAATCGCTGTTAGAAAATTCATTCAAAAATTCCATTTCAAAGTCGAAATCGATTCAGCCAGATTAAAAGGTATTTTTAAGGATTAAACTCACTGCTTGTTTTTTTCCTTACTTTTCTGACTAAAATACATACCTCTGTGGATTTAATTATAACTAAATGTGCTGGTAAGTTAACACCCATCGCCAAAGTATTAGTACACAGTAGAATCATTATTAGATTCTTACGAAAACAATCCTCAATAAGACTGCGATCTTCGTAGGTCATGCCTGCGTGATGGAAAGCAATTCCATGGACTATCAGTTTTTGCAGTTTTGTATCTTGCAATCTAAATTAAAGAACAACAATGAAAACAAAATTAAAATTTTCTTTTCTTCTTTTTCATAAAAGCTATCCCATTCGCAATAGTAGAAGTTAATTGGATTGTTTTACCTTAGAGCAAGTTGTTCAAGATTTGTTTTTTGCTGATCACTTAAAGGAAAAGTTTTTGCATTTTTTTCCAAAGTAGCTGCTGCCATTTCCGCAGATTTGCGACTATTACAAAAAATCTTGAAAGCGATTTTATCATAATTTTAATTTATAACTACCGATAGTAATAACTTACCAAAGTCGCCTTTCGATCCGAGTATTTACGTAATACATTTAGTAGCCTGTAGTTTAAGCTCATGTCGAATTGAAATCCTTTCAATTTCGAATTAAAGCCTAAAATATATTTCTCGAGTGGCACTGGTCGCTGCGTATCACTATATCTGAAAGAATATCATAAATATGGATGAAGCAGAGAAGATGAAAAATTAAAAATAAAGAAACTATCCTATAATTAACATTTATGTATCTAAGGACGGTTCCAGAAATAATTTACCCTTTTGCAACTCTAAATTACCCACGATCCGTCTTGTTGACGTTTTCAAAGTTACAATTAGCTAAGAAGTTACCAATTAATCAGTTGGCATTTTTATTTAAGTAGGTATGTAATTACCAGAAGTAAAGATGCGCAAAACAATTACTTGCAAAATCACATAACGCCGTACTGAAAAATTGGAAACGATGTCGAAACATCACTTGCCACTGTAAAGCGAGCAGTTGTTTGATAAAAGTAAGCAGACACACTAGTCTAAATCTACTAATCAAAAGGAAATTTGCTACAAATCTAACACATCTGTATAAGATATTGCAAGAAAGGAAGATACATTGAAGTCAACCGTTCTAAGAGTAAAACAATTTTAAAACCCATGGAAAGTCTAGAAAGTACCAGATAATGTAGAAGAGGAAAGGTAGGCATAAGGAGTGCACAAATTTTGTAGGCAATAATTAACCAAATTTGAATGTTTGGTTTTGAACAAATAAACTTACGGCAAAGCAGAATTTAGACAACCACTTAGACTTGATTTTCCTTTTTTCCAAATTCTCAAAATACCACAAATTTAAAAAAAGATGGAGTAGAGCTTACACAGAAGGCACAGAAGACTAACATTGTAAAATCTTTAGTAAAATGCATTAATGGCAAAGTGCACAAATGTTATGTAAAAACATATGAATTCATAAAAAGTGACTGTAATTACTTCAAATAAAATAATGTCAGCCTTGAGTTCAAACGGAGATTAACTCTTGCCAACAGGTGTTACTACGAGTTCAGTAGGTAATTCAGAGCTAGAGCCCTCCCTCGACCAACGAAAATAACACTCTATAAGTCCCTCATCCTTCCTGTCCTAATGTATGGCACAGAGACGAGGACATTGACCATCAATGGTGAGAGGTTATTACGTGCGTTCGAGAGGAAGACACTACGTAAGTTCTACGGTCTAGTATGCATGGACGACGTGTATCGAATAAGATGGAACGATGAGCTGTATGAGCTGTACGCCGACACTGACAGCTTCGCAGGCTGGGTCATATTGAGCGCATTGAAGAAAGCGCTCCGACTAGAGGGGTGATCATCGATTGTAGTGCCAGCTAAGTAAGTAGTTACTTCAAATATCTTAAAGTTCAATAAAACAAAATAATTAGAAGTAATTTGTTTCTGGGTCAGTCTTTACTCTTATAGGTTCAAAAATTACACGTCTAATTAAACATTTTAATTTTTTAATTCGTTCAACAATAACTCAATGTCCAGAATACCAGATGTGGGAGCATTGACACTTTCTCTAAATAAATTCTTGCCGCCTTTATTACCCGTTTTTTCGGTTTTTGGAATTTCGTGGCTTCAGCATCAATCCAGTGTGGCAAAAAAAAAATATTTACTCTTGTAGGTTTGCCATTGCCTGCAAAAAGGTGGTGCCGTGTAGAAATTTTTATTTTTTTTATGTTGACTGTGCCTTGATTCGAACCACGGACATTCTGCGTAACAGTCCAACACACTACAACTACGCTACAGCGACCACTAATTATGAACTAAGTAGTAAATTAGGTTTAAATGAAGCTGTAGAATCTATTTCCGTACAAAACATCAAAAACACAACATCGTTAAAGTTTTAAAAAGCGAGCTCTCTCTTTAAATATTTATATGAACTGCATATGGGATACGTAAAATCCATAATGCATGTGTAAAATGCTTTTTTAAGAGCACAAATTTTACAAAAAGCGGCTACGCTTTAAGTGGTCTATTCTGAACTTCCAATTTTGACACACTTTTTCGTGTTTGTTTGGCTTGTCCCTACAGAGAAGAAACTTAACATAGCCACACAAAAAAATAGTCTAACGGGGTCAAATCACACGATCTTGGTGGCCAATTTACTACACCAAAACGTGAGATTAACTGCTCGCCAAATTCGCCTCTCAATTGATGCATGGTTTCGGGTGCAGTGTGGCATGTGGAACCGTCCTGTTGGAACCACATGTCGGCCGAGTCCAAAAAAAAATCTATTATCATCGAACGGTACCTTTCTCCATTGACCGGCCCATAAACCGCACCAAAAAATGCATTTTGGTAGCTGCTGAATTGCCTCTGGCTGGTCTTCACTCCAAATACGGCAATTCTGCTTATTCACGTATATATTAAGCCAAAAAGTAGCCTCGTCGCTGAAGACAATTTTGCAAAAAAAAATCGAATCCTCATCCAGCTTCTCGAAGGCCCATTCCCTGAAAATTCGACGTTGTGGTAGGTCGCCTGGCTTCAGTTCTTATACCAGCTGAATTTAGTATGGCATCAATCCGAGATCTTTGCGTAAAATAATAACACAAACCCAATTGCTGCGATCGGCGCCGGATGGACATATCGCGATCTTCTTCAATACTCCCGGATACAGAAGCAATATTCTCTTCGATAAGCACTCTATGGATACGATTTAGTGGATTGATGTCGAAAAAAGTGAAACTGGTGCGAAATGTGGTCACAATAGCTGAATAGCGAAACACATTTTTCACAGAGCACGAATTTTGATAATAAATTTCAATAATTTGCAAACGTTGTTCAGACGCAAGTCTATTCATGGCGAAATGGTAAACCAAACTGAGCATTTTTTACTTTGACACATGTCAAGAATTACGTGTGAACTGTCAGAAATGTAAACGTCAAAAACCAAGTAACAAACAAATTTTCCTAATGTGTAGATAAATGAAAAAATAAGATATCTTTCCCACATGCAAATCGGTTCCATAATTCTATTGTATATATGTTTGCATATTAATCGCACTTACCTCAGTTGTGAAACATTTGTGTTGTTTTTCCAACTTCCAAAAGCTCCAACACCTCCACTGATCCATAATGTCAAATCTTCAATGTTCGGAATAGTTGCCGAGGCAACAATGAAACGTAATTCGAACTTTACATTTTCTGCACATGCCACACTAATAGTTTTCATTCGTGATACAATCGCTTTCAAAATTGGTCCGCGTGAATCATCATTCAGTAAGTGTACTTCATCAATCATGAAAAGGCGCACCGCACTAACTACATCAATATATTCGCGCCAGCGTCGCGTTACTGAGTCCCATTTCTCTGGTGTTGTAACTATCAATTGGGCACCGCGAATCGCTAAGAGATCGGTCACATCAGAATCGCCTGTAATTTGTACGCAATTAACACCCAAGTTTTCAAAACGTGGTTTCCAATTAAGGAATTTCTCAGCACACAATGCTTTAATAGGTGCAACGTAAATGGCTTTAAATGGCATGAGATACTGAGCTGATATGTGGATATCTTTTTGTTGTTGTAACATACGCACAACTGCTAATTCAAATGCCACCGTTTTGCCAGAACCAGTTGGAGCACTAAGCACCACTGATTTATCGGTGTTGAGCACAGCATGTAGCAGAGACGATTGCACTACATTAAAATTCTTATATTGCTCAAAAAGTTGACTATACGGAAACGCTGATGAACGTAGAATGAGAGAAAAGTTAGTATATTGTAGCAATGGAAACAAATTCATCAATGCAACTTATGATTTATTTAAAAAAGGATACGAATGTCCAACGATGTTTTCAATTCCATGGCTTTTCATTAAACTAAAACCGGAAGTTGAAAGCTTTTATGCGCGCGCAAAAACTAAGCTGCTATTACCGGTAGAATAGGTCATGTGGTACACGTAAACAGGTAACCAATGAAACTTGACATTTATAATTTTAACCAAAAAACAAACAAAACAATTATGTATTTTATTATCAGAACATTTATAAATACGCATTAATGCAAAGTTATTCGCTTCACAAACTACATATTTTATATGAAATAAATGAATTTTTTAATAGCTTTTTTAGTTTGTATAAAATTCAGTTGATACAATATTTGCTGAGAATTCAAAATATTTTCCATGTTGAATGCCTATACGAATTGAGCGGAAATGCTGAGTG
Organism: Palloptera scutellata; assembly: GCA_958295655.1. NCBI lineage: Eukaryota > Metazoa > Arthropoda > Insecta > Diptera > Pallopteridae > Palloptera > Palloptera scutellata. Next base: position 149,376,603 of record OY282449.1, on the reverse strand, counting down.
AGAATGGGACAAAAATATAAAAGTATACACAACATAAATTAAACTAATTATAACATTTTCTTTTAAGAACATAAAAGAGCAAATTGTAACTAAAACTAAATTCAACAGTTTCAGCAGTCAAATGCAAATACACGAAATTTAAGGAGTATGCGGTGCTGACTTTTCTTTAGCTTTGGTTGCCTCGATCTCAGCCTCATCACCTGCACTGGATCTAGTCTCGCTGCCTTCCTCGTAATCACCATCTCCTAATACTACTGCGTTTCCAGCACCTTCGCTCTCGATTTCACGTTCAGCCTCATTTTCATTGAGCATTTCTGTAAGCACGTCAACTAAATTGCGTGCCTCTTCCAACATTTGACGTGATGTATTTAATTCTTCCTCAAGTCCCTCAATGCGTTCGTGCAAACGTTGGTTTTCGACAAGTGTCTCCTCCAAAGCTTCGCGTCGCTTTTCTGAAAGGCGTTCAAAATATGCTTCGCTAGGCTTTGCGTCACTTGTAAGGTCTGCAACTGTAATTGCTTGCGGTACAGCAGGATTTGCTCTTTTTTCTGGACTGGTTTGTGTTTCTGCAATGCGAGTTTCCACCTTTTTGCGTTTAGCGTTCTCTGTGGAAGCCAATGTGATGATGTCAGTAGCCCTAAAACAGATGAAATGTTGATTAAAAAAATTTGGTTTAATAGTACCCAATTTCAATGTAATTTGTAAGTAACTATTTAAGGAAAATGTAATGCTAATTCAAAAAAGTAGTTAACAAAGCGATATAATACTGAAAAAAAAAAAATTTACTTACGCTTTAAGGCGATGCAATTTGTCAATTTGCGGACGCCCAGCTAGATTTTCTTTTTCTGTAGCAACACCTTGCTGCAAAACTTTAAATGTTTTGCGTTGATTCTTGAGATGCTCCTGTGTGAGTGTGCGTACAATAACGGCGCAGCGATATGTGATTAATGCAAATAAATAACAGAGACAAAAACAAATTATAAAATGACAGAAATTAGTAATGAAAATGAGCAAATTAGTAAATGCGACATAGAATGAAAAGGCAGAAAAAAGCAACTTCCTAATGAATGCAGTACATGAATTTGAATCATTTAGATTTAGTGACGCCAGTACCCGAGAAGGCAGATCGCTACCGTTGCTGCTTACCTGCTGTTCGGCCGCTGACTCAATTTGTATGAACACTTTTTTCGCGGAGACATTAGACATTTTCACAAATTAGTAAATAAAAGCTATTTTAAACATTAATCCAACTAGAACTTCTAAAAACTCTCGTTTTACAAATTGCGATAGACGAACACTTCTTACGCTTCTATGAAACAAACAAAAATTATTAAATGTCAAAAATGGCGCCAAGTTGAAAGCTGTTAAGTTAGTTGAAGTTGGTACAAAGTTGTATTTTTCGTTAAATTTAGTTTTTGTGAGATAATCCAAATACATAAGTGTAAAACGATAAGGGATGCATGTGGAAGTACACTTTTTCTCCCCCCGATACATTGAGTCATGATGTTCATATACATCGTTACATTTAACAAATCATTTTAAGGCCGATTATGAAAAAAACGACGGCTTCACTTGGGGACGGAAATAAGTTTTGGTTTTGGTGTTATTGAATTCGCTTCCGCTTTTTTCTCAATTCCGAAAGAATATTTTAAACGTCAGAAACTTAGAGCTACGACTACTCGTTATCTGGAATATAAAATATTTGTATTCTTAAATTTGATACTTCTTCTGCACCCACACCCTCATTTCCACAGCTGCTAAAAAAAAGTGAAAAATATATAAAAAATTGTATAAAACTCAATAAAACTGAAATTTTAAAGCAAATAAAATATTATATTTCATATATGTGGAAGATATGTGTAGCATAGCGCTGTGACTGTTGTGCGAAGAAGAGGAAATGATTCAGGAACGAGCAGCTTATTCCAATCCTTTTGACTAAGAACGATAAATTAATATTTTTTGAGGTTTCAACAATATTGTAGATTGAACAAACCGGAGTTTAAATATGAAGCATTTCACTCGAAATACTTACTTACTTTAATGGCACAACAACTCATGAAGAGCCTAAATCGAGATTTTCGCACTCACCCATGTTGTGCGAATTATATTTTTTTTGAATGCAAGGGACCTACAATTTCATGCCGTTTTTCTAACGCAATTTTTACCCTAGTAAGTTTGCACTGCCTCTTGACCGGCTGAGTAGAGAATATGTTATTTCTACATTTTTAGTTTTCATGTGCCGTTTCAGCAGGCCAGTGCACTAACAACTACGCCACTGCGAAGTAATAAAAGAATTTCTAATTTTGCTAATAAAAGAATTTCTTTCGAACATGGGTAACATTTCGGGTGAAACATTTGATAAGGGAAAAGTAGAAAGCAATACAATTCGGGCGGAAACGTGAGCATGTGAAACTCATAAGGCTGAAAAGCATAGTGCGAAGCAAAACGTATTTGATAAGGCGGAGATTGTACTACTGTTGGACCGCATCCGAATAAAATAAAATAAAAAGTGAGTTTGACGAAGAAATACTTATATTTTAGACTAATTTAAATCACTAAACTAATATTTTTCCTACCTTATATTAAATTTGAGTGTTTTCAAACAGATATGTAACCCCTGGAAATAGTGAGCTATTCCCTAAAACATAAAATCTAAATTTTTAAGAAACTAAAGTTTATATTTAATTAAAAAGTTAGTGTTGATAACTACAACTATTGTGGCCTGCATTTATATGAAAGGTTTTAAACCTATACACCACAAAACTTACGTCGTTGTTTTGAATAGGCAATAATTTTCTTTAAATATAAAATAGCAAGTTGAAACTGATACTAATTTCCACGGAGTTTCAGCAGTCAAATGCGAACACAACGGATTATGCAATTTCTTTAGCTTTATTAGTCTTGATTCCAGCCTCGGCACCTGAACTGGACTTAGTCTCGCTATCATCGTATTGAACATCTCCTAATACTACCGCTTTTCCAGCGCTTTCGATCCCGATTTCACGCTCAGCCTCATTTTCATTGAGCATTTCTGTAAGCACATCAACTAAATTGCGCGCCTCTGCCAACATTTGACTTGATGTATTTAATTCTTCCTCAATATCGTCACTACGTTCGTGTAAACGCTGATTTACAACAAGTGTCTCCTTTAAAGCTCGGCGTCGTTTTTCTGAAAGGCGTTGAAAATAAGATTCGCTAGGCTTTGCGTCACTTGTAAGGTTTTCATCTGTAATTACTTTCCGTGCAGAAGGCTTTGTATTTTTTTCTGCACTTGTTTGTGTTTCTGCAATGCGTGTTTCCACCTTTTTGTGTTTAGCGTGCTCTGTAGAAGCCAATGTGATGTCAATGTTACTGAAAGAGTGACAATGTTGATTCAAAATTGTGATTTAATAGTACCCAAAATCAATTAAATTCAAGTTTGTAAGTAATGTAAGTAAATTGTTAATAGAGCGAATACTGAAAAAACAAAAAGCTTTACTTACGCTTCAAGGCAATGCAATTTGTCGATTCGGGTACACACAGCTAGATTTTCCTTTTGTGTAGCACATCACCTTTCTACAAAATTTTGAATGCTTAACGTTGATTCTTGAGATGGTTGTGTTTTGCACAATAACGGCAGGGGATAAGCGGTTAATGTAGATAGCAAACACAAATTGAAATATTAGTAATGAAGAGAAATAAAAGAAAACAAAAAGGTGTAAATGTACACCCCTGCTCAAATGAATAATTACACTGAAAGACTTTTTGTTGAAGGTAAAACGAAGTGTTTTTTAATTAACGCTATATGGCAATGCCATTGCTGGCAAAGTGAAACGTGTGATTTCCCTAATTATTCTGAATTTTTGCTTTGCGTAAAAAATCTGCTTGCTCAATATAATAGTTACACCTACAATAGTTTTTTCTTTATAAAGTTTTTTTTTAGTTCTTACTATTTTAAAAATAATGAAATTTGATTAAATAATTTCTAATTTAGATTTGTCGTAAATCTCACTGCACTGATGAAGAAGCCCGGTTAGTTTCGAACCTAAGAAAAGAAGGAAAGTTACTTCGTGGCATTGGCCGATTGATGGGGCCAATGAACCCATAATTTTGTTAGAAATGCGTTAAAGCGAAAACCGCAAAACGAATCTCGAGGAAGGCCCAAAAAAAACTAACGCAAATCTCGATCGTCACATTGTGACTATCTGTAAAAAGGACCCATTTAAGTCTTCCAAGGTAATAGCGGCCGAAATTGGTAACGTGGTTAGTGCCCAAACGATTCGCAGACGAATAGCCAAAAAAGTTCATTTGATGCGGGGTCTGAGGGTGAAAAAAAGTGGAGAAATATTTTATGGAGCAATGAAACGAAAATTAATCTGCTCGTAATGTACGTCATCCAAAAGGCAAAGAATTTAAGGAAAAAAAACAGTGAAGCATGGAGGTGAAAATATTTTAGTTTGGGGATGCTTTTCTTGGTTTGGAGTCGGTCCTATACACGAAACTACTAACCATATGACAGCAACCGATTACAAGGACATTGAGGACAATACAATGCTAGCCTATGCGTTGTGTCTATCAGCAAGATAACGCCAAAGCATACAGCTAAGTTGTTAAAAAAAGCTTTGAAGATCATAATGACAATGTTTTAGTGTAGCCAAGTCAATTCCCGGATCTAAATCCAATAGAAAACCTGTGGGGAAACTTAAAAAAGAAATTGGCGACAAAAGTTGTATAGAATAAAGAACAATTATGGGAGAAAATATGGTATGAGACACCCCCAGACACCTGTCGGTATTTTATTAATAGTATTCCAAGGAGAGTAGCGAAGGTAAATCAAAATGTTGGTGGATACACAGGATATTAGTTAAATGATTCAAAAAAACGAAACATAAACAAAAAACATATAATGTTCCCAAACATCACTTTAATTTTTTTTTAGCAAAATACACAGAAATTAACCATATGTTGTCAATATTGAATTTCAGTATACGCACGATTGCTACTTGCTCATTTTATTTTGTACCAATATTTACAAATAAATGTACCATGCAAATGGGGAAAATTGTACTAATTTTTGTATATAGAATAAATAACTTTATTAAGAACTTTTTGTCAGTTTATTAAATAAATCACTATTCATTCATTTACAAAAAATAAGAAGAAGAAAACATAAACAAAACAGTAAATAATACCATAATAATTCATATTATATGTACATAAGTATATAATAATTTAAAGTTTTTTAAATTTTCGTATTGCTGAAGTAATACGGAATAAATTTATTCACATAAATTTAGTTTTATTTATTTGCTAAAAAGAGCTATTTTCAATATTCCTATGACTTTGGATAGATTCATCTTCGCAGTCAGCTATCTCCAAACTCTCGTGTTTATTTGCTGCAGAAGTTTGCTTCTTTCTTATTATAAACCTTTAAAGTATATTAAAATGTACTTTTACATGTTTTGCGTTTTTATGTCGAACACACTCGCAAAACACAGCAAATAAATAAACCAAATGAAATGCTGTAATTTCGCGCTACAACAATGGCGTATTAAACCGTGACAAAAGAAATATTTCTTTTATTATGAAATTTCCATATATTTTAATATTTGTATTTTTTATAGCCGATTTGTTGTTGTATTTGCGTTTCCTTTGGTTTAGCCATCTGTATTTATGAATTAATGTTGAACAATTCATAAAATATATAGGGTGGTCTAACATTTAGAATTTGAGCTGCTGGATAATATAAGTGTGGCAACTCTAATATCATTCGTATTATGATGGAAAATTTGTTTTATATTTGCGGATAACGAAATTGGTCAGTATATGCTTGAACAAAGTTGGGAAATACTAAAAATATACTTGCATAATAGTGGATCTTCTTCCGACAGTGTAAGGAAATTTGGTAAAAGAGAAGCGTCTTTCAAGAAAGTTCTCAAGCGTGTGCGTGCAACTGAACCTTTATTGGATAGAACAACACGTTCTCGTACTGATTGTTGAGAAGCCAATGCACTTTCATTTTATTTGCAATCAATGCAACACTGGATAAATCGTGTTAAGCATCGTTCGCCAAAGCGAACAGCGTTAACGAATAAGTTAATTCGGGGGAGAAATTAACGTTGATTTTTGTATGGACAAAATAATATACACATATATTTTTTTTCCAAAAACACTTGAACAAAAGTGTTACGACTATTTATAGAGAACAGACGTTTAACTGCATTATATTTCACAAACACATTCACCAACACTTTCTCGCTCGAAAAGGCAGCGTCTTAGTGTCTTTCACAAATTTCATGGAATTTTCTTCAGTCAGTTATCAACTAAATCGTAGATGACGCTTTAAGCGACCTGATATTATTCTCGTTATTGCTGCTATTGATCTCATTCGTCATCGAGATCATGATTTCCTTGACTGTAAGTACAATAATTTTTTTTACCTTACTGACCATTGTAGCTGAAATGTGGAATGGAAGGCAGCAGCTTTTTTTTTATTGATACATTCAACTTACAGGTTGTACCCCTATGATTGCAAAGCATTGTGTTGAATGGGTGGTAGAAGGAGGGGAATGAGAGGGAATGGAATCACACAGCGGTCATTCTCAGTTATAGTTAACGGAAGTTAAACGTTAATGGTTTTCGTTATTAACATAAAAGTAAATCATTAACCAAAAATGTAACGCAATTAATAAAATAATTAATAGTAACATATCGTTTAAGTGTAAATATTTACTTAAGTGATATGAATTACTAGTTAAATATCATTACCCTAACCATCCACATTACATTAATTACAAAATGGAAAATAATGAAAAAGTGCACAAACACGAGTGACAAAAAGTGTAAAATTATCCTGGCATCTTAAAAAAAATTGTTTTCGTCCTTTAATTTGTATTGCAGAAAACACGTTCCGTGGTACGCTAACTCGTTCCTGGTCAAGTTCACAGGACGCACCATCTCCTTCTCAATTGTTTATTTAGTTTAATTTACATCATATACATTGAATATATGATGGCAACAATGATTTTCACTAGTCTGGAAATTCTTGAATATATTTGTATTTTAAAAAATTATTAAATATAATTTTCACAAAATAAAATATTTCTTAAAATAGAGATTGGTTTATTATGTTTTTTATTATTTTTGTATAGCTATTTGAGGCGGTTTACACGGGTGGAAGCATGAAAGACTGTGCGGCAGGTAAAAACTACAAAAAATTAAAATGTTGAACAACGCAGTATTCTGCTTTTGTTTAAAACTTCGTCGTTGTACTATACTGCACTGTTCCGCACTGCATGTAATTCTGTTTCTGTTCACCCTGTTAAATTCACTTAAGGCTGAACGAATACAACACTGCTGCGAATATAATGAATTTCAAAATGGCTATTGTGTCTGTTTGCAACTGTCGTTAACAAGTTGAACAAAGTTCCTTACGCTTTTGATTACAAATTTTCTATACACTGAAATCAATCTTATCAATTTTGGTGTTATTAAGGTAAACTTGTTCAAGTGTCCCAAAAAAGGAAATGTATAGAAAGCTGTCGAGAAACTTCAGCAATTGAAAAATTCTTGTTCATCACCGAACATTTTGTTGCATTGCGCTCAACGCTGACAGACGACAGCAGCTGCTGCTCCGTTGTCGTTAGATTCGTTTTCCTTCTCATTTGAGAGAGTGTTCAGTAAACATTTAGTGAGGAGGGCGAGGTCGCTGGGACACAAATTTGAAAATAAAAAGAAACGAATTTTAGTTGGAAATTTAAGTAACTGACGGCGTTTGTCGCATGTGTAAAATTTAAAGGAACAAAAAACTGTTAATTTTTTCTGTTTTCATGGCCGAAAATGGAAGCTTAAGCAATAATAATTACAAACCAATAACGACGACGCCAGCGACAGCGACGACGATAAGGTCATTGGGAGAGCAAGGATTGACGGAAAGTGATGCGATAAATCAACGAATGCGTATTGACTTGGATCGCAGCGATATAACGTGTTTGAGCTGCTATCTGACTTTTGAAGAAGTAACACGACTTGAGATTTACGAACACTACAGCGAATACGACCATCGAAATTTTTACGGGAACTGCCTGTACTGTCAGGGGAAAGTGCATCAATATCGTCATTTACAAACTCAACGTGTACACATTTATCACAATTGCCTTCGCTGGAAGCGAGGGGAGGATAAGTAAAACACTCGCCACTCTATTATCAGTTTAATTGATATGGAACGGATGCTAGAAATTGACATAGATAGCGGTGACGCGGTGTCTCTTACGGAACGTGTGGAAAGTGCAAGTGGTGACTCTGGGGAATCAGAGTATTCGGACAATGCTGGTGGTGTGGATGACGACACGAGCAGTCTCAGTTCGCGCGCTGCCAGTGGCAACAATGGTTACGGGAAGCGGTGGTCAAAATCCGAAGATAATATGCTCAAACGTTTAGTTGGAAAGTATGCAGATCAATGGGAAATAATTGCTCCACATTTCAGAGATCGCACAGAGCAGCAAGTGCAACAACGATGGGCTAAGGTGCTCAACCCCGAACTCATTAAGGGTCCGTGGACACGTGAAGAAGATGAAAAAGTGGTAGAGCTAGTGCGTCGGTTTGGCCCGAAAAAGTGGACTCTCATCTCTCGCTATCTCAATGGGCGCATTGGCAAACAATGTCGCGAAAGATGGCATAATCACTTAAATCCAAATATCAAAAAGACCGCTTGGACAGAAGAGGAGGATCGAATCATTTTTCAAGCTCATCTTGAATGGGGAAATCAGTGGGCGAAAATTGCTAAATTGCTGCCAGGACGCACCGACAATGCCATTAAAAATCATTGGAACTCTACAATGCGTCGGAAATATTACACCGACCGGCAGAGGGTGCTATCGAGACGGCAATGTCCAGACCTGAAAAATTCTCGTTCTCATCTGAAATCGTTAATCAAATCAGGTGGAAACAATGCACCAGCACTTTCGCTATCCGCACAGATATTGCAGAGACCGCAGCTTGCGCGGCAGCAGCAACTTAAACTAGCAGAAGAAAAACCATGCACTTCAGCCAATGCGCAGCTCCAGTCGCAGACAATGGCAAATAAATTACAGCAGCGAATTCATCCAAATATTCTTAAGCGAGCACGTCAGCAATTTGATGTACATCAGCAGCAACAACTACAAGCAAATGCTGCTGAAACGGCTATCGCTTCCTCAGGTGTTGTACCAAAAGCAGAAGTCAAGCTACCAGACTCACCGGTAATGACACCAATCAAACCTCTGCCATTCTCTCCAAGTCAGTTTCTTAATTCGCCCTGCTTGACCACATTCGAAGATATGAATTTGCGAGCCAGTACGCCCGTACACAAGACATACAATCGCGTTGGTATGGAGATCAAAAAGGAATTGGAGAATTCATCGATCGAAACCCCACAAAAAAGTAAGTAATTATGTGTTTATTTTATTACTTGCAAAACTTTCAAATATAAATATATTATATTGCAGGTCTCATAGGTCCGCGGACACCCACGCCCTTCAAGAATGCGCTTGCAGCTTTGGGTAAAAAACGCCGAGGCGAACGTTACATTCCACCCAGTCCTTCATCTCTTGTTGAAGATCTAGCTGAGATTATTCACGAGGAACAAGCTAACGACACGACAAATTCAAATAATATTATAATTAAAAGAGAAAATATCTCTGCAGAGAGTGGAGACTTATCGACGTTGAGTTCGAGCTCACAGTTACCGCCACCAAAGAAAGCGCGAAAATCGTTAATCACCAGCTGGGGTGAAAATATTATGCCATCTTCGGATAAGAAGCAAGAAAAGAAACCATTGCCATTTGAAACGGAAACACCAAGTAAATTTCTTACTTCAAGTGAGTCAATTGCGTTCTCGACATCAAGTATCATAAAAGACACACTCTGCACCGAAACTGACATGTTGCTAGATACCAATGAGGAAGCCAAAAAAGAAAATAGTCCCCAACAATCGCTGCAGGTGTTGCATCAGCGTAAACCTCGCAGTGGCCATCAATATTTGGACCCCAAATGGGAGAAACTGGCGTGTGGCCAAACAAAGGATCAAATTTATATGGTGCAGCAGGCGCATGCATGCCTCAAGAATCTCTCGCTGATGCCGCGCTCATTGAATTTCGAAAAACAAAAGTGAAAGGAACATGTCTTGGAATGCATTCATTTCTTATTCAAACCACACACGCATATATACACTTTATTATTAAGTCTAATCACTAGTATTACATTATTTCGCACAAAGCACATTATATATTTTGTAACAAGTAATACTATTAGTGCGCATTTGACGCTTAGTTTTAAGTCCAAAGAATTATGTTAAATTAATGTTTTGTTTATTTTTTCTACACATTGAGAATGCATTGCTACCTTTTTGTTAACAGTATATGTATATTTAACAGAAGTTCGAAGTTAAATAATGCATACGGCATAAACAACCAAATCTTCAAAATTTTATACTATTATGTTTCGGACATATTTAATTTTTTCTTTGTGATTATCATATCGCAGAATACTTCGAATGTTGAAAACGGGTAATTTATGTAAATTTCTTAATGCATAATAAATTGGAATACATATCGAAAAAAAATATTTATTTTTCATATCTCATTGGCAGGCAAAAAATTGTTCATGGTCTTGACAATAATTTGTGGACCCCACAAGTAGCAGTACATACATACATATCTAGAAAATATCTTTCAAATTTCTAACATTTATGCTGAAGATCTTATTCTGTTTAATCTACTACAAAATACTATCGAGAATTGTTCAACCAACTTTATGCTATTTAACCTATAGTAAAATACAATAAAAACCGGCTTGAACTTGTACAAAAAGAAAATTCATTTAGTTTTTTAAAATTAGAATACAGTTCTATCACATTGACAACAAAGGACAAGCTATGACTAATTAAGTTTTTGCTTAATTTGGACGTAGGATGATCCTCTCGATAGCGCAATAGTCCAATAAAGTGTCCAAAGAGGAATGAATACTGCGGTGATTGAAATGTATAACCAATTGCCGTAAATCTGCAAAATATTAAATAAATTTAGCGAAAGTTTAACAAATATATAATTTTATGTAGCTTACAATGCAATCCATTAGAGTAAGAGTAATTGCGTCCATTGTGGCAGTAATCGCACGAATCAACAATTCCGTGAGGGATAATTCAGGAAATTGCGCAATCGTATTAAAAAGTACAATGATATAAATCACAACCAGAGGATTCAACAACAAAGCATAGAATCGATTAGAATATTTCCTACCAACACCACTGTTACAATCACTGCTGTTGAAAATGCCAAATGGCACAGCAATAAAGGCTAACACAAATCCCAAAGCAAAATTCAGCAACCCCATAATTATCAAAGCAACTCCAAGGAATATTAAGGCGCCAATTTGCACTAACTCCAATCCTCCAACTGGTAGAGTAATAAGAAATGGTAATATAACAGCCAGTATTACTATTACAATGAGTATCAAACAAACGGTGGTTTCAGTGGTTACACCCATTGCTGAAAAGTAATCCCGCACATACTGGTTTAATGGAATTACATTACAGAGTAAACCTAGAGAAGCTGCAGCGCCAAAGAACATTAACACAGAGAGGTAGGGCAACTGTACCCCACAGTCAGCCTCAGCAATAGATTTGTTTGCTTGTGTCGACGTTTTACCATCATCTTCACCATCTGTAGTTAACCAAAGTAGGAATGCCTTGATGAACAATGGGGCAGACATTAGAATCAAGCAAGGCATGTAGTCACCAATTGAAATGAAACGATCATTTTGCACTAGGATGTAGAAGAAATAGCTCTGATGGAAACGTTCAAGTAAATTGTTGAGACTACGTGAAATGCCCTCGATTGTCTTTAGCAGTGGCAGCGCAGCATTATTGCGATTATTGTTGGTGCTACGTTTGACTGCCTCCAGTGTCAGTGATTCAATACGATAACGATGAAAGAGACCATGATTACCATTGGGCACACCAGTCGCTTGGCTCATAACCATGCGCAGCATATGCTTGAGATTCTCTTCAAAATTGTTACGCGAAGAGCGACGCTTTTTACGCGGTGTTTGCATATAACCCGAAGAAATACCTTCGCGCGATGTTATACGTTGCACCAAATTGAACATATCCAAATTGGGTAATTGTCCATTGAGACCTTCAATTTTAACATCAATATAATCTATTTCAGAAGTAGATAGTTTATGTATAAGTTAGAAGAAAAAAATCATAAATCAAATAAATCTTTTACCAATATCTAAATCTTGAACTTCTAAATTCAACGCCGCTTGTAAGGCACCCGCTCTAGCAGGCAAGTTGCCGCAATTCAGTATAGATGAATCTTGTATGCCACCTTCGTGGTATGCTTCCAGCCAAGCATGCATGCCGAGTTGCTCCTGTTCAGTTACTAGAAATATCAAGTCTTTGGCCCAGTAATTTTTTTCTATGCAAAGCAAATACTATAGTTAAAATATCCAACTACACCAAAAGCTGCTCACTTACTGCGTGCGAAATCCGCGAATGCTAACAGCAAGGGTACACTAGCTGAAATATCTTCATGCACTGACGTAGCTGCACGATATGGTGCCGTAAAAACAATCCCTTCTGTTGAACCAATTCGAGGCGCACGCAAAATACCATATACATTCTTGCCATGATATTCTTTTCCAGCTGCAAAAGGGTAATGTAAAGTGAAATTATGAACATGCGTTTCCAGGCCCATTTGTAACATTTTTGCAGCTATCCACGAATGAGGCGTGGTTGATTTATGTTCAGTGCGTTCACGTTGCAGTTCTTCGATTAATGTTTGAGCCAATCGGCTGGAATCTTGTTTAATTTCAGGATAGACAAGGCCTAAGCAATAACAAGTGATATTAAAGCTGTGTGTTTTGATTCAATTCCTTTCAATAAAATAACCTACCAGGAGACAGCGCATTCTCTGACAAATATGTACCATGGTTGAATTCGGGATGAGCCAAGCAAACGAACCAAGCCAAGCCGGCAACATAAAAAACAATACATATTTTCTTACTGTGTTTGGCCAAACTGCGTCCTAGCTTGTTGCGGGGTGTCAAGGAAGGATCTGATAACAATCCCATATCTTTGATAATTTAATTATTGCAAATTAATTTATTTTCAAGAAAATAAACGAAAAATATACCAAAACACAAATTGGTTTGATAAAATTTTTAATTGTCAAATGCTGGAAATGTAGGAATGGTAGAAACTTCAGCTTATTTGTGCAAACTTCACAGTGGCTGTGTTTTGCACGATATCCGTTGATTGTAGCTGCAACTACTGATGCCAACAAAGTGTCAATGTATCAAGAGCGTACGAGTGTCAGAAAGGCCGATATCACACTGGCAACAGTTGCCGTCATACAGACAAGAATGTTATTTTTTCCCATGTAAAAGGAAAAAACTATAGAGATGGAGAGAGTAAGTTTTGACACTGGCAACAGATTTGCAAACGTTCAAGAGTGTAGACTACATTTGCCCCGCCAATGTGATACCAATAATTATAGAAAAGGGTCATACCAGACCCTATGCTGTGATCTGATTGGCTATAGTACAATTTCACGTAGGGCGATGTTATACACACACGTTTGCCACTCTTTAAATTTTTTTGAGGCTGTAAGACAATGCTACTCCTACTTTCTAAGTGATAGTGTCCAGGCACCTTTTTCTCTTACAGTGCCTCGCAGTGCATTAGGATATGTTCTGGTGTTCCCCGTTACTTTGGTAAAACCTACAGGAATTGCCATGATTAATGTCTAAGTTCTTCATGTGCTGCAGTATACAGTGTCCTGAGAGGAAGCCTATCACTATTATTAGTTGGTTTTTGTTAAGCTTAAGATATACGTCGACTCTTTGAGGTTAAAATTCCCAATTAGCAGCTTTGATTGTCTAAGCTTTTGAAGGTGTCCCCAGAAGGATGACCTAATGTTTTGTTACTCTTCCTTTAAAGTAGTGTTTATGGCTTGTTTCTCTATACCTATTATGGGTTCTGAGCCAATATGACTTGGCCTCTGCATTCCTTGCTAGGTGATCAGCTACGTCGTTTCCAGAGATACCTGTGCGACCAGATATCCAGAATATGGTAAACTTATTTGTCTTACTTAATGAATTCAGGAGGTCTATGCATTCCCGCTCCAATTTTGAGGATATCTCAACTGAATTAAGTGCTCTGATAGCGGCTTAATTGTCTGAGTAAATTAATATATCATGACTTTTACACCCGCTTTCGAGGTTGTACTGGCAGTCAATGACTAACCTGTAACGTCAATGACAAACCTTGCCGTATGGCAAGAATCGCCGCTTGAAAATTGCCTGAAGTTCTTCCCATAATCTCAGAGTAGCTGGTTTTCTGGACCATACACCCGCACCCGTTCTTTTATCTCGAGCGAGTGCCCATGTCCTCAGTTGTCGATTTTGGTGCGGCATTAGTGCTCACCACTCCAACCTTGTCCCTTAGTATGGGCTCGGGACCAGATATTTTCCTCTCAACTGGTGTGAGTGACTTCCTCTTACACCACCAGTACTAGTCTTCCTCATGTGCTCTACCCGGGCAGTCTTGGCTTGACTACCTGCTGGGCCGATCATTGCTGAAGATGGAAATCTTCTACGCCTAGTGGGAAGTGAAAAACTTTTTTTAAGCAATTTTTACTCTGATAGGTTTGTCATTGACTGCCAAGAGGTGATGCGTGTGGAAAATTTATTTTTTAATCTTGCTTGTGCCGATTGAATTGAACCCCGTACACTCTGCATAGCAGGCCAGCGCACTACCAACTACGCCATGGCGACCTTACGTCTGAATAAACAACTAATATGAGGTAGAAATCATATTGCAGAAAATGTTTTTTGAATAAAAAAACAATCATATTATAATATTTGCTTCAAACTATCAGAAGTTACTACAAATTGAAAAAATAGTTACCAGGAAAAGAACAAGTTATCAATTTTAATTATAATTTGACGGTTTCACATTCGCGCGATAGTGTAGTGTCGCAACCATTATGTTCGTCTTCATAAGAATATGCGGTATACGGTATTGATAGATGGTGCAATGTCGTTGCCGCGTCCATTGTGTTTGTACTTTAAAGGTGTAAATCTATCAGCTGTTTGTGTTTTTGTAGAAAGAAATTGCTAATTTTAAATTGAGAATTAACTATAATTTGGAAGAAATAAGCTTTAATTAGAATGGAAAATGTTTAAAAAATACTTGAAAATACAAGTATTTGTATATTTGTTAATTTTTTTTACTGTAATTTCAACATTCTCGACAAGTTTCTGTTTTCACATTTTGTTTCGGGCAAGAAATGTGATTCTTTGCGTTCCCGTTTTCCCGTTTTTTAACTTTTTTCTTTCACCCAGAGTTTATTTTCATTTCTCATTTTTCCAAAAAGTACAGGAATAAGTATACATATTATGGGGTAAAACTGGAGTTACAAACCACGCGTCAACGCTCTTTGGACATTAAAAATGTTTTTCTAAGCCTTCTTTTAAAAATAAATTGGATACGTTTAGTTTTCATAGTTTTATTAATTTTTCAATGTAATTGATAATTGATTTTATAAATACATAAATCATAAACTCACTGATATAATTCAATAGGAGAATTTTAAATTAATTTCTTGAATTTGGTATTGCCCACAGGGTTACGTTTTGGTGGCACCCAACGCAAATAGGAAGGATCTACTGTGAGTTTTGGCTTTTTGAATTGCGGCAACTGTAGGTGTTCCATGACTGTTTTAGGCGTAACACAGATGACATGCTGTCCCTTCCAATATTTAACCATTTTCATCGATTGAAGTGTATAAATAATGTCATCATGCGTGATGCCGCTGAGCTCGCTTAACTCTTTTATGCTTTGTGTCGTAGTGCGACACTCCTTCATGAGTTCTAAAAGTGTATAAGCCCAATAACTGCGATAACTTCGGTGAATAATAAAAAACACATTGATATTAGGCATTATATTCATGTATATATATTAATAACTTCTGTCCATACCTCAAACGGCCTAGATCTGACAACGGTTTTTCCGGACTGCCAACAACACCTTCTCGCCGCGACAATTCATAGCTAAAGGCAATTAACAATTTGCCATAACCTTTACGCTGATATGGCGGTAAAATCAAAATACAAGCAACATTGTTATTCTCAGGTGATTCCTTCTCTTTTGAGAAATAACCAACAATATGCGCACCGCGCTTATCAATCTCACACAGCACATAAAAATAGAAAGGCTCCACGTCGTAGTACAAAGTTTTGTGATCCAAAAATAGTTTCGCCATGAGGCACAACATCTGGCAGTACAGTTTATGTTCTTTGCCATCAATCTCAAATATTGAAATGGTGCCTTTACGATATATTTCATTGCCAGGTGGTTGACGCTGTGTGCATTCAGAGGCATGATATCGATATGTTTTCTGGAAACGCATATATTTTAGGCAATATTCACATACGTAAAGTGTACCAACTTTACCATATTCATCTGGATATGGACTAAAGTACCAGGTATCAATTTCAAAACGCCCAATTCGTAGTTTATCGATATACTTGACCTTTGTAATGGCTTCGTGCTCTTTTTCAAGTGCCGCTGTAGTGGGATCCATTTCGGCATACGTTTTTTGAACGTGATTGATTTCATCATGGCGTCTCTTCTGATTGCGAGTGAGTTTACGATCACTATTTTCAACGGGTGAAGGATTTTCCAAGGACGCTATCTGTTCTTTACTAAGTTGCTTTAATGTTTTAGCGCCATTACCATCAGCTATATCAGTTGAGCTGGTTGCGCCAGCGCTTGTATTGTCCCCATCTGTTGCATCTACAATGCGATCTCGTGGGACCCATTCATCCAGCCGCCGATTTAATCCCACATAATGCACATAATATTCAGAAGGTATTGTTGATGCCGCTTCTTCCCCACAGCGAGATTGAATAATTAGAGCGGGATAAACATTTCCATCGGCACGTCGTGTCAGATACACTAAAAGATTATTAGTTGCATGAAGAGTTGAAAATTATTACTTTATACGTAGATATATGTACCTTCTCCATTCTTTATTTCCATACTATTCTGATTTGTTGTAATGGATACTGAAGATGCAACTGTAACTGCAGTTTTGTTTGTGTCAGATTCATTTTCAGCTTTTGTTTGTTGTTTTGCAGCCTTCATAGCCTTTTCCTCGATCTTTGACTCTTTTTGAGCATCGGTCCGTTTTTGGATTTCTGTATGAACACTCTTTTCGCTTCGATTTGATTTTACTTCACTTTCTGTAATTGTCATTTTTGTTTATTTTTCAGGCATATATGTTACAACTCTTTGCGTGTTTATCGAGACTAAAGTTACACAAAGCAATCAATGAAAAAATTGAAAACGAACATAGGGATGGCAATTCGCTCGATAATTACCGATATTATTGACAAGTTACTGACAAACTATCGACAATTGTCGATAATTCCCAACCTTTTCTTCAGTTAATTTTTATCTAAACAAAAGCACTACATTGGTAGGGTCCGAACGCTTAAAGTCGGCTATAAAAAAAAATTTGGCCGAAGTCACACCTATGCTGATACATACATAGAGTAAAAATATATATTTTATTCATAAAATTTTTATTTAATTTTTTTATATTGAAATAAAGGATAACTCGACAGTATTTCGTATCGATTTTCCCATCCATAGGAGAAAAAGAAAACACGTAAAAGGAATATAATTGGTAACTATAACAATACACTAAACCCCAAACTCTATACCACGCGTTTCAGGCGTACACGCCTTTCTTGCTTATATTCTAATTGATTATAAGGTAATTGAATACAGAATATATATTAATATGCACTTTTAATGAGCTATATGAAAAGACTATTGAAATGGATTCAAATTTAGCTTAATTATTGCTAATATCAAATATCTTACTCAGGCAGAAAATCAAACTCTCGTTTAACTCGTTTCCTTTCTAGAGGAAATAAAAATTTATTTTTGTTTAAATTTATATTTTGTTGTTTTCTAGTTCGCACATAGTACCGAAATATTCTTCCTAATTCGACCATTTTTCAGGATTCAATTAAAAAATAATTTTAAATATGTTAAAATTTACGTAATTTATATCTTATTTGAAAGGTAATCAGAAGAAGTATCGTCAAAACAAATTTCTTCAACTTGTCGATTAGTTGTCGACAATTATCCAGAATGAATTTTCATCTTAATAAACTATGTACATAGGAACCTTTCAATTACAGACAAGGTGAAATTTCCATTCCATTATATGAAGCGGTTTAGAAAAAAGGTTCCCTTAAATGTCCAAATTACATTACCCTGGAAAAAGAGTATGCCCATGAACCCCTTATTTTTGAAATATGCAAATTAATCTAAGTATTTAAGCTTACCCATTTACAGATGTACCTTTTCTCAGGCACCAATTTTAAAATTTATCAAAACTAGATTTATAAATATTTTCCAAAACTATTATATATTTTCAAAATTCATTTAGATAAATTAACAAACTTGATAAAGAAATTATAACTCCACAGTCCCCATGTATTTTACAGAGTCTACAGCTGACCAAACTTTTGAAAAAATCATAGAAAATTAGAAAAAACAAAATTTACAAATTTTATTTTCTGTAGCCCTGGATTACACGCTCCGTTTCCACACCCCCTTGCCAGGCCTGGATTTAAACCCTTATTCCACTTTAGTAAACTTTGTTTAATTTGATTAATTTATTGAGTTGAGGAAGGAATAAATAAAGACAGAAGAAAGAAATTAAAATGCCGAAGATCTTTTACTCCAATTTGATACTTTCCGAACGCAATGAGTTCTTATTTTATGAAATGAACCGAAGAAAAGTTTTTGAAATATCGACAATAATTGTAGCTACAATTGTCGATAGTTAACGATAACGTTGCCCATCCCTAATCAAAAGTAGAATTCTCATACGATATTAGCTTATCGCCACCACAGGGAGTGTCATGCACGAATGTTCAATATGTTTATATGGCAGCTATAAGAATAAATCATACAAATTCTGCAATTTTATTTTTAATTGCAATTAACTATATCATAAAAACAAAAAATAGTTATGTCATCAGTTATTTCTGTATGAAACAATTAACGAGGAAATATTAATATTATATATGCTATCACGGTGAAAAATTATAACCGGAATAATAAAAGTGCAGCCAAAGCACAGTTTTTAATTTTGACAGTCAGCGGTGTATTTGTTCTAAACGGTATCATTTATCTTATTCAGAGTGTAAAAGAAAGCAAATAAGAAGAAGACTGACAAAAAAGGAGAACAGAAGTTTTGTATGAGTTTTTTTTTCTAATTTAAACATTTTATTTTAACGAAAATATTTATTTGGAACGATTTTATTTTGAATACAGGAAAACAAAAACCTATCTCAGAAAGAAAAAAGACCTCTTTTGAATTTTGGGCGGTTTTATGGGTAAAAAGTGTATTTATTTATGTTATTACTTTACTTTTAATGGCAAAACAGCGCATGGAGGGCCTAGGCCGAGCTTTTCGCAACCACTCATGTTGTGCGTGTTATATTTGTACATAAATGGAATTATTTATGTTATACATTTATTTAAATTTAAACTTAGTTTTGTTCACAAGAAATTAAGAAGTGATACGCTTTTTTTGCCACTGCGATACTTATCTTATATACGTGTCAAAAGAAACAAAGTTAATATATGGTATATATATATAGTAAATATGTATATACACACCTGGACAAAATAATAGGTGTGAAAAAATTTTTAAAATGAACGAAAAAAATGACCTGGCATGGTTTACAATCAAAAGACAAATTTGGAAGTTTGGTGGAACTGTTTTGGAATGAAATAGGTTGTTTATTTGTTCAACCTTCATATTGATCTGGACAATAAAATAGGTGTGTTTTGGTAAATTAAAAGTGAATAAATTTAAAGCTTTATTTAGTTCCAGAAGGTAAGATTTCGATGAAAGTGAACTAAATAAAGGTTTAATTATAATTTTTAATAATATTAGATGGGTCGTGGAGTTCATTGCAGTACAGAGGAGAGAAGACTTGTTCGTCAGCTCCGAGGCAAAGGAAAACCCTACAAATTCATTGCCAGATCGATGGGACGGTCTCAGAATTTCGTTACAAATGCTCTCAAGCCAGAAAAAGCTATTGAAACGCGTGGAGCACCTAAAAAAACTTTATTAGTGACCGACAATCTTTACATTAGCTAAACGCGACCCGTTCAAGTTGCCCAGAACAATTGCAAGCGAACCTGGAAATGTTGTATCACCACGAACCATTCCAAGACGATTAGTAAGCGCAAATCTACCCGGTAGTATTGTTCGTAAAGTTTCTCTCCTTAGAACTGAAAATTTAAAGCGTGGTGCGGTTCACAGGGAGAAAAATAATCGCGCAATATTCTCTGGAGCGATAAATCAAAAATAAATTTGTTTGGCAACGATGCGGAAAGATATGTTCGTCGACCTAAAGGCAAAGAATTCGACGTCCGGTTCACAAAGAAACCAGTGAAGCACGGAGGTGGCAGCTTAAAGGTATGGGGCTGTTTTTTTTGGCAAGGTATTGGTCCAATACATGAAATTAATGGCGTTATGGATAGATTCGTGTATAAAGATTTGTTGGAAACGGTAATGTTACCATATGCCGAGTATAATATGCCGCTTTTGTGGAACTTTCAGCAGGACAATGATCCTAAACATTCATCGTGAGTTGTCAAAGCATGGTTCCAAGAGCATAATATAGACGTCCTTGAGTGGCCAAGTCAATTCCCAGATCTAAATCCTATTGCGAACCTCTGGGGAGAACTTAAACGCTAAAAACAAAACACAGTTGTGGGAAAATATTTAAAAACATTCCTGTAGAAACTTGTCGGAAGTTGATATCGTCAATGCCCAGAAGAATCGAAAAAGCCATCAAGAATAATGGTGGATATTCTGGGTATTAATGCGTTCTTACTAATTCATTAAAATACGGGACCATAACTAGCAAAATTTCAATATTTATTCCTAAGTTTTTTGTGCACATCTGTTATTCTGTCCAATCGAAAATCTGTGTATTTTATGAATTAACCAAAATGTCAGCTATTTTTTAGAGTTTTTAAAACCTTTTATGTTTTGTGTTATGACGCTGAAGTATGTTTATGTTGAAAACTAATTTATTTTTTGAAGGATAATAAAAAATGTATGAAAACCAAGCTTTTTTGAAAAAAAATATGTTCACGCCCAGTGTTTTGTCCAGGTGTGTATGTATAGTAAATATGTATGTACCTTTACCTTTATGTGTACATAAGTATGTAATTATAAAGGGTTCACTTACCAAAATGAATTAATACCCGTATTATGTGCTTGCGAATTTATGCGTTTTTTTAATTCTCAATCAGCTGGCAAAGCGTAGGCACTGGACATCAACCACACGACAGATTTGTGGGTAATATTATTTTTCCACTCAAAAACAATTTTATCGTCAAAATGTTGTCGTCGTTCATTTCTAAGAATTTCAGCCTTTTTTTTAGCAAATTTTAACTACACATATAAAATAGTTGGAATCACAACTTAAGTTAAATTAAGCAGAATAAACTGACAAAAACAACTGATTCCTTTTTTCCGGTCATCGCCAAAATTTAGTAACTAAATTATTAAAAATTAGCTATGTTCAGTAAGGCAGAATCACAGTTGTCGCTAATTTACACTAAAATTCATATGGAGATATAGTTTAAGTACTAGCAAATAAATCCGGTTTCTGTTGCTCCACTTTTGCTTTTGTTGATTGGGTGACAGCACTGAGCGCACATTATCAGCATCCTCGTTATTTATGCTTGTATTGCCCTTGTGTTCGCATCAAGATCATGATATCCTTCCCAGTACGCACCATAATTTTCTTTAACTAACCAACTTTGGTAATATAGTACTTTTCTTACCACATGAGTCGACAGATAGAGAAGCGAGCTAACATTCCTAGTTTTAGATAACGGAACAAATTTAATGGAACTTACCATAATCAAAACTTCAATCGTTAACGTAAAAGTTAATCGTTAACCAAAAATTTAAGGTAATTATAAGTAATTAACGATTAACGGATTAACAATTTTCTGCCAAGCGCTGTTTCAAATTTATTTAATTTAGCGGTTTCAACTAAATATACTGCATCACCATGACTTTCTCAATTACTGAACGAATGAATGAACATAATTTAACTATCAAGCAGTTTACATAGTACTGGTCACTAATTTTATTCCGATCCGAATTCAAAGGATTATTGTAGGTAACTTTTCTAGAATGGCATTCAATATTCTTTAAGTAGGCTTAACACTCTAGTTCTCAAGCAGGCCTCTATACAGCCGTTACCAAAGCGGGTGTAATAACTACCAGAACAGTATTCTGGAGGTACATATCGTAAAACTCCCCAAACTTTCATAATGATACTTTGGCAATATTGTGTCTTGCGATGTGTTTTACTGGCGGTGGAAGCAATTAAAGCAATTATTAGATTAAGTTGAGAATTTTGGTTATAAATACAATACTTCCTGTGATACTAACGGTATAGGTATAAAATAGTCTATGACTAGCTAAGTATAGGAACATTTATTATAAAATGTTGAACATTAAAAAAAAAAATAGTTACTTACAAGCCTAAACAATCACAATTGGTTTGAGGGATCCGGAATTCATTAATCCACATCAATTAATTTTCTTAAGATTTTAAGAACAGGTCTACGCTCGATATTTATTTATTATTATCTATTATGATTTTTGTAGGTCAATCAAAAACTTGGGAAGTAGACGGTTAATAGTGTAGTGTAATTAATTTCTTCCTTTTTGCACATACTGAATTGTAAACTTATTTTAAATACTAGTGAGTAAATATTAAGTATCAGTACTCGTATACTTACGAGTGTCAATCTTTGTATTTAAATACAATATTAAGTCTTTTGTTTGTAGAATTCTTTGAAACTTTGAAGTTTGTTAGAATTTGGCACTTTATTTCATTTAAAAAATTAAATAATATTACAAACGTTTTTTTCTATGTTAGAATTATCCAAATTATTTATCAATTATTATATATATTTATTTTATCTCAGTTCATTAGAATGATAGAATATATTTACTATAATCTGATTAATTTATAATTGTTAGTTGTTAGTTTCCCTTTTTGCTCTTTCGCTCTGAAAACTAAATCTAAATGATTAAATTTTCATCTACATTGTATGTAATTTATTATAATAAGTTAATATATTGTACATAAGTATATAAATTATTTTCATTTCTATTTATTTGCTTAAAATACTTTTAGTTGCACAAATTTAACAATTATTATTATGCTTTTTCTTAATTGAATTTGAAAAAAGAGACGAAATTGGTGATGATACATATTTTACAAATATGCCTCATACTTAAACTAAAGCTATTACAAAGTTCCTCTCGTGTACTCGTATTTAGGTGGTATTGGATTTTAAAAAACCTCATAAAGTGTTGTCTGTCGGCTGCATAAGTGGATTGAGTTCAATTTGATTTTAAAATGTGTGTGCAGGTAGGAATGTATGCAGATAGTTAACCTGTATTATTTGTATGGCTTATAATTGTTATTTGCTTCCTGTCAAATGAAATTAAAGCCCCAATAAGTTCATTGCTTTGACTGGGTGTATTGTGGTTGGTTGGTCTTGTTTTTCTATTTTCTGCAATCAATGTTACGCACTTCTATAATTGTGGGCCCTCTCTTCTTCGGGTCATCCCTGTACATTGAGATTCTCTTATTTTGTGCCAAATCGCTTGCTTTTGTGTAATTATACGAGGCCACATAGTCGTCGATACTGGAACTATCACGACGTGTTATACTCGCTGTATCCTTGTTAATTTCTATTGGGGATCGTGATTCGAGTGAGTATTTCGGTTGAAGTGAATACTTCATTTCTGCTTTGTCACCATCGTAGTCTCTATCGCCATGTAGTGTTCTATATAAGTCAGGTGCTTGCTGGTGTAAACCTTTCAGAAATATTTGTTTCTTTTCGTCCCTTTGCAAGTTTTTATTCGCTGATGATGAAAGATTTGTTGTATATAAATCACTGTGACCATTATCGATAGCATCAATTTTGGAGAGGTCTTTTTGACTGCGACTTATCAAGTTTACAATCGATGGACTCTTCAGGCCACTTTGAAGTAATGAATTTTCTCTGGAGTCAGAATAAAGGTGTGGATTCGATTTATAAGCTTGGCTTGCATACAAATTGTTCGAGTAATTATTTTTAGTCAATTTTTCAATGTATATGGGGCTAGGATCATTGCTCCCATTTAAACCGTGTACATTAAAGCTTTTACTGCGATTGAGGGCTTTAGCATATGTTCGGGCAGGCTTAGCGGGTCCTAACTTCTGTGGTGGCGTCTGATATTGTTGGCGTCTGTCTGGGTGACCAAGTGTGTGATGACCAGTGGCGGTGCTGTTGGTTGTCGTAGTGGTAAAGCGCTGTATTCCTTTTTGATATTGCTGGG
The DNA here is from genome assembly GCA_958295655.1 of Palloptera scutellata. Classification (NCBI taxonomy): domain Eukaryota; kingdom Metazoa; phylum Arthropoda; class Insecta; order Diptera; family Pallopteridae; genus Palloptera; species Palloptera scutellata. The sequence goes on along the minus strand of OY282449.1, from coordinate 149,352,118 downwards.
GTTGTGAGTGTTGATGGTCATTTAACTTTCGTGGTAATGTTTGAGTCGTTCTATAATCCTGATTTAAATTGGGTGTTGATCCGGCACATCGCTGTCCACTTTTTTGATAGCGCCCCAAAGTATTTGAAGACACAACTCTGTAAAGTGTTTTGAATAAATACAAATTAACAGACTCTTAAATCTGCACTTATCCTAAATCCTACAAAAATGATGTACCTGATATTCAATGCAATCAAATAAAATACGATCTGATTCTAATTTTTAGATGAGGTTACACTACTGAACTTTAAGCTTAACTTATTTAAATTTACCTTTGACCATAAACTTCTCCGTCATCACGCCTATTTACACTCGATTCATGATTGTGTCGTTGTGCGTAGCTTTCCTGAACGTTATTCACTACATTTCGATTACGCTTTGTTATCGATCCTGGATCATACAAATTTTCTTTTCCATATAATGTGCTCGAATATGGATCTTCTCCCAAATAATATCGTTGTCTTGGACTAGTCGCTTGATCTGCATCTCTGCCGTCATTTGCGAAGGGATCTGCTGAATTTGCACGTTTGAAAACCTGTTGTTTTCCGCGTTCCAATTTTGCTGAATGATTATACGAAGAAGATTTGTTTACAACAATAGGTTCTTGTTGCATGCTTTCAAGCTCAGAATCATTTTCGATTGCCTGGTGTCCACCGCTTCCAATATGGCCATCAATAACATTGTATTGTTGATAAGTCGTTGAACTAGAAGTATTACCACCTTGTTTATCAACTGTATGAGGTGGTGAGGGAGAGCGTTCCCGGGACTTTGATTTTTTACGCAGCTTACGTTCGGCACTTGCTGAGCGTATCTTATTAACAAGTTTTCGCAGCGAATTCCCAATAACTTGTCCCACCCTGCTTGACTTATGAGAAGTAGCTGTTGATGTAGAAATGGTGGAAGGTGTTGTTTGTGTGGTTTGTGTTGTCATCGTTGGTCGGCCCATTTGATGTTGGGCAGCCGGATAATATGTCGTTGATGTTGATGGCGTTGTTGGGGCGAAGCGAGTTCGCTGATTTTGTTTTCTAGTTAATGTAGTGGTATTTGTGCTATGCGGCATGTATGTGGATGAATCTATCATATTCTTGTGTTTGGAACCATGTGTATCATAATCGATATGTGGCGAGGAAGAACGACTTCGTGGGGGTGGCGAGTAGTCTGGTGGTGGTTCAGCTAAGTTTATCTGCGAGTCTAATGGCACTTTCAAAGGTGGCGTTATGCTACTCTGCTGTCGCAATTTCTTTTCAATGACGCGTCTACGTTGAGGCACAGTAGGTCGACCTAAAGTATTGGTCTGCATCATTAACTCAGGTGATGATGGTCGAACTGCGGGTTTGAGTGTGTTTGAGCCTTTAGGATCATATCGCAGAGATTTGTGACTAACATCAGTCAATTCACGATCGTAACTTTTTGCCCTGCCATCAAATTTTCTGGAAGTAGCAGCGGTATTTCCTGATGTCGTAGTATTGAAACTGGAAATCGCAGACCGACCAATATCACCTCCATTGCGCTCATCTTTATTAATCATTCTTGTTGTATATGTACGTTTACTATCTGCTTCACCATATCGTAAGTCGATGCGCGATCCAGCAACATCGTTTGTATTTCGAACAGTATTTTCGCTTTGTACCGCTGGAGGCGATACTGTATCCAAGTCATCCAGTTGCTCTCGTGAACTGCGTCGTGATTTTGCGAGAAATTGTGAAGATAGACTTTGTCTCTTTTGATGGATAATATCCTCACGGCTGACATAATTATCATTAGGTTCGACTAAGTAATGAGCATCGTTAAGTTTATCATGGGAGTTAAGGGCCCCTCCCTTTCGTAACTTATTTCTTTCGACAGTCTCATGTAAATCATCACGAAAAGCTTTCGAAGCAAAATGATTGAAGGTAGGAGTTTCTTTTCGTTCAGCCCAATTTGATATACCTTGAAAATACTTTGATTTCCCATTTGGGCCACCTCCCTCGCCTCCGTGTGGTTTCTGCTCTTTAAGATACTTTTTCTCGTATGTATTTGTTGTTGCTGCGCTTACTCTATTCCCATTTGTTGTTACAGTCCCAATGGCAGCTGCCGCTGCAGCTTGAGCTTGATTCGATTTAATAGTAACATTAAAATATGTTTTCTTAGTAGGTTCCACTTCTGCATCATCATCGCGTGAATCATTCGACGCGGTCGATTCACTGCCAAAATGTGACTCCAACCATTTCATAGTTTCGCCCTTTCGGGTCTCTTCTTCACGATCGAAATCCAATGGACGCTTGGTTAAAGCATCTTTGCGATCTGCGAGTAGCGCAGCTTCTTTAAATAAACGAATTAACTTGTAAAATAACAGCCTTACGACAAAGTATTACATATTATATGTAGTTAGGGTTACCTTTATGTTGCTGAAGTATTGTTTTCTGATGTGGTCTACGCAATTTCCGCATGCGATCCGACAAGCTATCCCAATCTCCTGGACGTTCCAGTGAGCCATCTTTATCCAGTTGCATTGTTTCTGCAGCGTATCTCATCTCTGTACCAATAACTTTTCCATCTGCTATCAGGTCGACATTTTGTTCATCTCTTTGCTTGTAGTATCGTTGTGTAGCTTCCTGATGCAACATTAAGTAAATAATAAGGAAGGGTAAAATGTAATCAGTACTCGTACAACAATCATTTCTTACAACTGTCGCGATTTTCTCTCGGCTGCCTGCTGAAATATCGTCCTTTTCGGGTAAATCTTCATCTACAATCACCTCGTGCTCAGTGGTCTTCTTATTCTCGGTTACAATGGTTCCATCCTCTTGCGCTAAACAACGTTTTAACGTATCTTCCGAATCGATGGTTTTAAAAGATTTACTAGTACTTGCCACGACTTTGGGACCTAATGGCACTAATTGTTGTTGATTTTCAGGTGATAAGAGAACTTCTTCAATATTTTCAACGCCACTGTTTACTGCCTTCACATAAGCCTAAGAATGAAAAAAGAAACATTAAAGCTATGCATTAAAATAACAAATGGAGTATTTATTTGTATTGTGGAAATGTTACATCATCATTATCATTATCGCCATCATCATAATCACTTTATACAAGAGGTACCAATCGTGTTTCGAATGCAAGAAAAGTATCTAGAGCAAAACAAAACCCACAATGCGTTACTTTTGAATAACATGAACGCAAAACAATTCACTTTTGCTTCTACTTATAGATTCTATGATTTTACTTTTGTTTTGTTTTGTTTTGCCTTCCACTGAAGAATTCCATCCAATGGTATCAAATTGTATAATAAGTAGCACAACATGCGGGTTAAACTGTTTCAAGTTAGCTTAAAATAAATTTAAAAAATATTTTGTAAGTGATCACTTGTTATACATACATACATATACGAGTATATCAAATACTCAAGATGCGTATATGAATTTCAGTATAAACACTCTTATAATAGAATTATAACAGATTTGGTAAAACACCAGATCCTAAGAATCCAAAGGCGCTTTCTTTCAGGGTGAAGTTTACACCGTTGGTACTAAATACTATTGATAAGTAAGTGCCAATGATTATCGATAGAATTGTAAACACGCAAGTACCTGACTTTAATATCTCACTTTCGGGTTTGATCTAAACTTCTGAAGTTGACTTAATTCAATTGTGAAAAGGCCATGTTGTTGAGTATGGGATTAAAGTGTTTTCCCGCGATTTATTGAAAGTAGAAAACTTTTCAACCAATTCGTTATGGTATTCAATTAGAAATACAAAATGTGCCTTGATAAATTATACTGGAATGCAAACTGAGGTGGAGCATAATACATAATTCTCCCAAATTTATTTTTAAGTGAACAATTCCTGATAAATGCTTCACTTTTATGCTATCATGCTTTATGTTGTAACATGTTACAAACAAAACTTCAGATAACCGTAGCATAAATACGCATAGACACTTAATCTATGGTACTATTGATCTTTGCTTTTCTTCCACTCCCTTATTTCTCGCCATTCATATTGTTTTCTATTTTATTTTAATTTTTTGATTAGTTAACGGGCACATAAAAAGTGATGATTGTCCACTATCATCATATACGATAAAAACATGATTTCCATGCTTTTGGATCCAAAAAAATAATAAAGCAATCGAATAAAAGTGAGATCATAATTATTAGATAATTACTTGAAAAGGTTATGATTTTTGTTTGGTTTTGTTTTTTGTTGCATTAATAATAATTATAATAAATAATATTTTTTAATTTGTGAACAATATTGTAAATAATCATAAATATGTATTATTTTATGAGTTGGGGGGGCGGGTTGCAATTTAAGTGAAAGTCATTCGCAGCCTTACAAACCGGGCCTATCCCAAAATAGAAAAAAATATCAGGTCTCTTGCTTATTTTTAACAACAATTTAAGTTTAATGAGACATTGCTTGTTGCCGTCGTTGTTATTTATTGTTGTTAAATGATTTCATACATTTTCTGCACAATCAACAACGATAACAACAATAATAACAACAAAACTTCAGTTATCTGAAGCTACTAGTACTTTGACTGACTGACTAAAGCACTGCTTACACCACAGAACGATGAACGGATGGAGGAACAGTGGAACAGAGCTGCAGAGAGTAGCAGCACCAACTGCAGCAGTAACAGTAGCAGCTGTAGTAGCACCAGTGAAATAGCAATTCGCTTTCTTTTGTCCACTTTAGCTTTCGTGCTCAAGTAACAAGTATACGAGTGGTACGAGTATGTACATATGTACATACTCGTATATGGAGTTACTAGGTACTACCACAAGTTTATTCGTTTAAAGGGGCAATGATCGACTTCTTATTTTCTCAAAGACTTGTTTGCCTTGGGAGTTGTTATTGTTGTTGCTGTTTAACATGAATGTTTGCACTAAAGTTGTGTTGTGGTCTTTTATGGTTTTTGTTTAACTTTTTCGGGTGTAATGTAAAGTATTTGAGTTGGTATTTTGCATATAAACGAATCATGTATATGAGTAACGATAGTAATATGCAATATACAAGACTAAAATCCTCTGCACTGAGTTGCGTTTACGTATTCCCGGCATTCATTTTTGAGTTTGCTGCTGTCTGCATTTATTGGTAGATTGCTAGGTTTGATTGTTAATAAATACACGGTTCTAAGTATACAAGTAGTAGAGAAAAACAATATACATATACTACTTGTGTATAATTTTTCCATTGGGAATGTTAATAAATCAAAGAAAATGAACACAAAGAAGCACCAAGATGAGATTAAAGAAGTAGGAGCAGTCAAACACTGTAATTGAGTTAAAAGTCAGCGTTCTTGGTTCTTTCAACACTATGGCCTTTCTACATTATCATCATCACTATTATTACAGTCTTTGTCTATTAATTGAACTGACTTGAAGTGAATTTTATTGTATGTTATATTATGTTGCTGCCGCTGTTGTTGCTGATGGTAAATTTTGTTATGCCAACAGCAAGAACAACTACAACATACACCATAAAATGGAATAAGAAGAAGAACAACGATAATAACCACTCCTGCTGTAATTGGCCTCTTGTACCGGTTTAACACACAATCGTCGATCGTAAGAAAACTACCATTAAATTTCTTAAAAGTTCTTTTTCGTTGTACCTACATTTTTCTATTTTATATCTATGCTTTTGAATATTTTCAATCATTAGTTATTACATTTTTTGTTTTTGGGTTTACTTTAACCTTTGCCACATTTGAACCAAACCAATTTGATTTGAGTTTGCAGAAATATAAAAGATCAAGTTCGTTGCTTCAATCTTTTGTTTTACCCATATTTCTCACATATGTACGTCGGATTTGTGCTTTTTTTGTTTTGATTTTTTGTTTTTAAAGACCTTACTCATTTCACGTTAACTAGTAGATAGGCATTCGTATATATGTATGAATGTATTCGTATGCATGTGTGTGGTAGATATGTATAAATAATATGTTTTTACCTCTTTTGTCTTTCACAATAAAAATTTTTTTTTTCAACGATCATATTAATTGTTAACTGATGCAGCGCAGCATTTATTTCAGTAAACAAAGATTGTGTTTCTTTCTCTGTTTTCTCGTTTATTGTATTTAAATGTAATTAGAAGAAAGTTTTTTGTTTTACACTAGTTATAACAAAAAAATTTTAATTTTTATGAAGCAAAAGCACACACACAGAGCGTGTAATCAACACTCACACAACATAAACTATAAAATAGCAACGAGGCGACAACGATAATAACGACGAGATGGCGAAGAAAAAAAAGAATAAGAAGGAGCTAGCAGAAATAAATCTTGTCTGTTCGCACGCTAAGCAACAACTGAACTTTTGGCTTAAGATGCACACAGCTCATTCTGCCAGCCGCCAATCGGCGTCGACTTTTTGCTATTTGTTATTGCTGCTATTTCTGCTATTGCTGCCACTACAACAACTACTTGATTGTGCTTGCGCGATGCTGAAGACTGATAACTTTTTTTCTTTTCAATAACATTTGCTTTTACTCTTTTTTGTGTGCTGCCTCGGATTTATTTGCTTTATTCACATTGTTGTTATATGAAGTTTGTTTTCTCTTTTTTTTTAGCGTTAAAGAGAGTGATTGAGTGAGTATAGAAGAGGAAATTTTAGTTTTTCTCTGATGGTAATTCTTTTCTATTGTATGAAGAAATCTTTGAAAATATCACGTAATCATTACTGCAGCTACAGATGGTCCTAAAATAGTTAGGTACATCATTTTAGTAGTGGCACAATGGAAAAATTATGAAAATATTTGGTTAAAAATAAAACAGGATGAGCTAGTAGATGCAACGGGATCAAAAAGTCACAAATGTATCAACTATTTCTCATTGAATTGTATAAATTCATTTAAGAGAAATAACTTTCATAGACAATGTGAAATATTTGTTGCCTTTTCTTTTGAAAAACTTATTTAACGTGATTGTGTGCCGTTTTTACCTTGATTAAAATATAAGTATTTAATTTTGTATATAGCAATTTCAAAATTATATAATTTTTCTTCTCCATAAACATTTCCTTTTAGAAGTTTGGATAATTGAAAAAAAAACACTTTAAGGATTTCGGAAATTATTTGTTAATCAATTTACTAACGTTTCTTAAAACCATGTGAACGTGTAGGTTGGAAATATAAAGTTCTATACCGGCATCCTTCTATCCGCACCAAAACTTGCATAGACTTAAAATTTTTCCATTACCATATGTTAATCTACAATAAAATAAAATTGAAACGAGTACTTCAACTTTAATAACCGGATTGCAGCTACAAGTTTTGTATTTCTTTCTCATTTTTCATTTATTTTATTGACTCAAATAGACCAAAAATGCCTACGCTATGATATCACATGCAATTCAAAATGCGAATGTGTGCAGCAACCTACAACAGGAATATGGTCAATGCATCGCAGTAACTATGTCTGTCGGCTCTCTGTAGAAATGTGTTGATATGTGTGTGCACACAAAAACACTAAGAGTACGCCACTTACCTCATCAGAGAAATTTCCACGATGATGCACATCTTCCGTTTCTAAATAATCTTTGACTTCTTCATGCGTAATAACTCGTTTGTCATTGCTCTCTCGAACTAATCCATCAGACGGACGTGGAACCAATTTTTTCACTAGTTTTCCTCCTCTTTCGGCTGACTCGGCAATTTCTCCTGCTCCATCAACAGAATCTGTAGCTGCTGTAGCTTCAATTGCTCCACTGATAGCGACAGCTTCATCAGGAATAGCTAAATCGCGTTTCTATTTTAGAAAAAATGAGAGCAAATTATGAATAATTATTTTGTTAAAATGCCTACCGATACCTTCCCGAAAGTACATTATTTTCACAACAAAGAAATCCAAAATTCAAACATGAACTTATGATAAAATGATTTTTCCCGATTATTCTTACAAATGATTACATAATACTATATCGAAAATTGTTTTCTTATGATATAATCGAACATAATAACGATGTTCTTCTAGGACGAAATAATTTACAATTACCTCAGTAGTTTCTGTTTCCTGCTTATCAGTATCCTCTGTGGTGTTCGTTGATACTATTGGTCCTGAGTCTTCTACGACTTTGCCATCTTCCAGAACCACTTGACGTTTGACGCGTGTTTCGATTTGGCGTGTTGTGGTCAGCTCGGTTTTTCGTTTTGTAATCCATTCTTCTGGATATTGCACAGAGAAAAATAAGAGAAATCTGTAAGCTATTTATGAGTACGATTTCCTATTTCATACACGTATGTGCATTCAATAGTTTCAAAAATCATAGGGCTACCAGGAATTTAGCTGCAATTCTTGGAATTCAAGTTCAGAATAAAATCAGCTCTAAGGACATGGACGTGCTTATCATATTATAAGTTATATGTACGCATTCAACATCATTATTATGGCCTCAGAATAGGATTTAAGTTTAGAAAACTTGCTATTTTTTGCCGTATTAAAATATTTGAAATTCTTTGAAATTTAAATACTGAGTAGTAGAAGAAAAACTGCTACAGGTGTCATACCACATTTGATGTTATGTTAACCTCCACAGCAAAAAATCAATATGAAATGTGAAAAGTTCCAGCATGGGCCCTACGCCCATGTAGGGCGTAGGATGTTGTGCCATTAAAAGAAGAAAGAAGACTTATACATATGTATATGTATAATGCTTGGAACCATTTTTTGTTATCATGTGTGTAGTTATTTCATATGGCATGACATTACCCTATATTAAGTCAGAAATTAACTGCCTAAAAATATGCTACATGAATTAATTTTTGACATAAACTAAACATTATTTGTTCGTATTACATTTAATAAATTTATTAATCATAGTTAAATTTTAGTAGAAAAATTCGTTCCGAAGTATATACTAAATAATTTAAATACGCATCTGTGATTTTGTTTCCGCCAGATAAAATGAATCATAAATCGCATTTAGGTAATTTTCGAATGAGAAAATACCTGTGTTCTCCTCCTGGCTTAGTCATGCTAAGCAAGGTACAACATGAATGCTGTTGCTCTAGCCACTGCTGCATCGCGTTGCATCGCAAGCATCCAGTTGTGCTGCACCGCATGAGCGGTTTGCGCTTAGTTGGAGTGTTACGTAACTTTCTATTGAGAAATAGAGACGCTATTTATTCCTCACTAACAACTACAACCTGCTGTGAGTTTCTATCCATGACTACATACATACATATGTACTCGTATATACTTACATAGATACATGCTTATGTATATATATGTAAGTATGTATATGTTTATGCATACATATGTATGTATGTAGCATATATGTGTCGCGTTCAGGTTCGATATAGCGTTTACTTTGCTTTTGTTTCTCGTTAGACTTTTGCTGAATGAAAAACTGTTGTTACTTATTGTTGTTGTTTTTTGTTGAATACAAATACAAAAACAAGTAAGTAAGTTTGTTTATGCTTGCAAAACTGCATTGAAATTGCTGGACCATTAAAGGTCAGTCTCTCGTCTATTTACAAACAATACAAATGGAACTAAAATATGCTGAAAGCGACGCGATGCGACGCGCGACGCGGCGCAACTTACCTAAGAATATATATCCGCATTTTGTTTTTTTCAATATTCACAAATTTTTATTTTCTATATTCTTTGGTGTGTGAAATATTGCAAGTAGATTTATGCATGAAATGATATTGATAATAATTATATTCAAAATTGTATCTTATCAGCCAACGCTATAAACGTGAGTTTAATTCTAAAACTAATATGTGATTACGCATAATCGAATGCGATTGTGAATACGGTATAAACTGAACATGTTCAAGCAATTCCTCAGTTTCATGGTGCTCAGCGTTGTTATTGTTGTTGACGTGCTGCAACCCAAGTTTCGGATTACTAAGAGCTAATTATGGTCGAAAGTAACTGTTAAAAACGTCCACAACGTAATGCTAATTTAAAGAATTTGTAAGGCCTTACACACATGCATGAATGCCAGTATATAAGTATTCGTAGATTGGTATGGTATTTCCTTTGCCACTACTTTGGATATAATTTCATTTCATGTATGTATGCCCGTATATTTGGCATGTAGGTAGGGCTTAAAGAAGATGATTGATTTTTTTTGTTAAGATTTGCTTAACAAGTAAGTTTATTAAGCACAGTGTTTGCGCAAAGTAAGTGTCTGCCTCTAATAAAATTTTCCATTTATTAATATAAAATACATATCATTCTTTTGCTGCAAGACTGTCATAAAGGTACGAATACAATGAACGCGACAACAATATTGTGGCATTTGTGAAGACGAACACAATGTCTGCGACATTATTATTGCGCCAATGTGCAAATTGCCGCTGTCTATTTTGACATGCAGCAAAATGGGGGGAAAAAACAAATTGTCAACTCAATTGTTTGTTTATATTATTTTCTGTGAAAATAAATTACTTAATGAAGTGTTCTTAAATATTTTTATTTTTATCGGTATAAAAAAAAATTTGAATTAAAGTAATTTCGTCGTTTTATCGTTCATTGTGTTTGTGTCGAAGAAAAAATGACAAAATTTGCTGCGGACACATCTTGTCGTCATTAGGCAATGACGCTGTCGCAGCAATTCTGCTCGTACCTTAACTCAAAAAGTATAAATTTTAAGAGAAAGCATTTAAACTTTTAATTTTACCTGCCAGTCCAGGACAAATACTCTTATTACCAGTGTTGCGAAATTAGTGCCTTTTCCAACACATTTGGTAGATTTTTAGAAATAAAAGAACGGTTTTTTTTTCTGTTCTTTTATTCGACTTGACGACACTGTTTTATTTGGTGGCATTGCTTTTGTCGACTTGACAACACTGTTTATATAGTTCAGTAATATTTTTCTTATATGATGTATGTATGTTAATTTTCTCTTTTACTCAGTGTTTTTTTGTTAACAACAATTTCATTTGACTGGCACTGAAATTTGAGCTTACCCAAATTGCAAGTACCCAATTCATTAATTTTCGAATAGTTCTTTCTTCTTTTTTTAATGGCACAAGCTTTTCGTATCCACTCATGAGCGTGTTATATTTGTTCATGAATGGAAGCGACCTATAGTTTTCCGAACGGCGAAGTGAAAAGCTTTTCATAGGTAATTGTTACTCTTGTAGGTTTGCCATTGCCTGCCAAGAGGTGGTGGTGGTGCCGTGTAGAAAAATAGTTTTTTCTCCTGTTTGATTTTGCCTGTGCCGAGATTTGAGATCCAGACACTATGCGAACTACGCCACGACGAATAAATCACTTTTCAATAAATAATCTGGTGGATTTTTTTTTTGCTATTAAGATTATATATAAAAAACTTGTATAAAAATACTGTATAAAAATATGGTGGATTTCAAAAAAAAAACGCGTTGATTTAGTATAAGATAAGATAAAATTTGCATAAAATTTCTTATTTTCCGCATTTTGAAAAACCACATTACTTTGTCGGACTACGTTAATTATCGTGTGAATGAATTTTAATGTCGCATAATAACTTGTACAAACTAGGAAAAGTTCATTCATACAAGGAAAATTCCAATTATTATTTTGTAGTGATGGGAAAGGAAATGTTTATTTAATTAGTTGGCTGAGGTAATTGAACATATAGCGCGTGAGCATATAAAGGTTTCTCAAAGGAAACTTATTTCACACAACCATATTATTCGCACGCAAAATTAATAACTCATGATAAGAAGAGTTTTGATATATTTGCCGAACTGTAAGGAAAAAATTTTGATATTTTGTATTTTCATTTCATCTCTATTAAACTACGTACCATATACAGAAGGCAAAATACGTTTACCTGAAATTCCACTAGCAAAAGTAATAAAATATAAATTTAAAAATATAGAATTTTTTCCTCCTATTATCAAAGGTACGAATATGTAGACTCGTTATTGCCAATTCTATTTTAAACACTTAAACACTTAAAACAGAAACAAATGGAAAGTTATTTTCAACATTTGAAAAAGATAATCACTTTTCCATTAATCTTCTTTTTTCGCTGTTAACATTTACGTTTTGCTGTACATATATTCACATACATACATACGTGTGTATATGTATAGTACATATTTATACCTACTTCATTGGGTGTTGGGTAGTTTAAATATTGGGTCATATAAACAGTATCCGCGGTTGGTACCCACAAGTCTGTCATGTGGTTGATGTTTAGTACATCGAGCTGTTTGACAATTTGACATAGTAGCTTATGTCTGAAAATGAATTTTGAGTAAAATGCTATTTTAAGTCAATATCGTTTGTGGCTGTCGAAGAGAAAGCGATTTTAAAATATTATAAATGCAGAGAGGGCAAAAAAGTAACATAACTTATATAAATAGGAATATTGAGAGCTTCTTCTTTTTCTTTTAATGGCACAACAGCCAATGGAAGGCATAGGCCAAGCTTTTTAGCAGTGTAACATTAATTTCGCAGAGATAAGTTCGGCCTCTTCAACGTATCGATTTTGTTATCAGACTACTATTTGTCGGCAAAGTTACTCGGCGAATTCTTACCCAATTGGAGTCAATATCTCACTTATGTTATGTATCATAAATGGAATTTTCGTTATTTTTATTGTTTGTGTAATACATTTTACTGGATTCTACATATTATTATGAGCACAACTGTATATACAGGGTGTTTCTTTTAGAAGTGTGGTTTTCAAGAAGAAATAAAACGCATATAATTTAATGTTATGGCCAAGAATTTAGCTTAGTTATAAAGATAAGAATTTGCCATTATATTTTAAAAACTATTTCGGCCAAGTGGCCGCCGCGGCTGGTTCGAATAAATTCCAGCCGAGAGGCCCAATTTTCGACCACTTTTTGCAGCAATTGAGGCCGTATGTCAGTAATAACTTGCCGAATATTCTCTTCCAAGGCGTCAATCGTCTCGGGCTTATCTGCGTAGACAAGCGACTTCACATAACCCCACAAAATAGTCCAGCGCACGATCTTGGAGACCCACGACGCGGGATAATGCGCTCACCAAAAGTTTCCTTCAATAAATTGATTATTTCGTTGGCTGTATGGCATGTAGCGCCGTCTTGTTGGAACCAAAGGTCGTCCACATCAACATCCTCCAATTCAGGCACGAAAAAGTCATTAATCATGGCTCTATAGCATTCCCCATTGACTGTAACATTATGACCGGCTTCATCTTTGAAGAAATATGGACCAATGATTCCCTCTGCCCATAGACCAAACCAAACAGTGACTTTTTGAGAATGTAACGGCGTCTTAACAATGGCTTGTGGATTATGATCACTCCAAATGCGACAATTTTTCTCATTCAACCAAAAGTGAGCTTCATCGTTGAACAAAATTTTCTTGTGAAAATCGGGATCGGTGGCCATCTTGTTTTGGGCCCATTCACCGAACGTGCGACGCGCTTGTTGGTCGTTCGGCTTCAATTCTTGCACGAGTTGGATTTTGTAAGATCGCAAACCAAGATCCTTCCGCAAAATCTTCCATTAAATGGATGGGCACTCCTCCAATTATTGCGCGCGATGGCTGATGGACTCATTTGGGTCTTCTTCGATACTCTGCTCCACGGCGGCAACAGCGTCTTCGGTGCGCACTGTTAGGCGTCTCTGAGGATGCGCATTATCCACTAGAGTAAACGTGGTGCGAAACCGATCCATGGTTGCTCGAATTACCGACTATGCTGGGCGATTATGTCGACCGAATATTGGACGGAGCGCGCGATGTGTCGCGCGAACCGAACCATTATTTTGGTAATAAATTTGAACGATTTGCAAACGTTGTTCAAGAGCAAGTTTATTCATTATAAAATGGCAAACCATACTGAGCATAAATCAAGTGACAGCTGTCAAAAAGACCAACTCCGAAAAAAGTATTTCAAAATTGAAAACACACTTCTAAAAAAACACCCTTTACTAAATACTCATCATAACTAAACGCTCTAATGAAAACAGCCAATATATATATGTACTAAGTTAAAGTAGTAATGTTTGTGTACGTATAGGAACATTTACATAAATAATTAGATAAATATTGCGCGAAATGTAAGTACTTACCATCTTTGGTAATAGCTTCGGTATCGCAAATAATATTATCATCATCTTTGGGCTCGAACTCGACCTGCGAAGTATCGATATCATAAAAATTAACACGTGTCACGTGGCGTACGAAATCAGTGGTGTTAGTAAAATTTTTAAAATTTCTTGTCGAAGGAGGAGACTGCCGCCGATGACGACGGCGACAATGCTGCTGCTGCTGCTTCTGTTTCTGCTGCTGCTGCTGATGATGTCGCTGATGACTACTATCCGGGAGGATATTGTATGCTGGTATGAATAAGTCCTGCTTGAGTTTGTACGGTTGTTCTTCTTGCGATTGTTTTTGTCTTTTGTTAGTTGATGATTTCTGCTCCTCTTCCTTCGTCTCCTCCACCACTTTTGAATATTGTTGTCCACGTGGCGGTTTTGGTATTGCATTGGCGTTGATGTTGCCGCTAACATTGACATTTTCATGCCCGCCATAATAGGATTCATATGGTGGTTTACTTTTTGGCAGAGGAGGTGGTGGTGGTGATTGTGATGATAAAGATAATTGTGGTGATGATGTGCGTGGTAATTGTGGATTTGAGTTTGTGCATTCCCAATTAGGGTTGAAGAACTTTTGAAATGCATTATTGTTGTTATTTGTCGTTTGAACTGCAATTGGATATAATGGGTTAATGTTGTGACTAGAGTTTGAAAAGTGCTGTTGCTGTTGCAATTGTGATTGTTGCCCCGTTGTTCCTCTACGCTGTTGATAATATTTCTGGTGTTGTTGTTGTGGGAATTCTTGATGACGTTGCTGATGCTTGCGTTGATTTCGTTTCCGTTCCCGTTCCCGTTCTGTTGCCGATGTTGATGGTGTTGGTGATAATGATGGTGATAAATGCTTGGCAGTGTACAGTCTAAAGCTAATGGTGGGTATGACAGTATCGCCAGTCGATGTTGTGGAAATGGTGGTGCTGCTTTCATTTGATCCTCCATCACAGCCATTTGTTGTGTATGGTGGTGTCAGTAGTAGAATCACCACCATTCGATCATTTGAAATACATGAATTTTATATTTTGCACATTAACTTTATTCTTCTTCGTTTCTTTTTTATATTTTGGAACATTTAATTCACTTGCATTGATTGAAAAGTTTTATAACCTGATAGAGTTTTTTTTCGTGGCATTTTAGCTCAAGTAGGTGTTCCTTTTTTGGCTCTTTGCTTGCTTTGCTTCAATCAATCAATCAAAATTTTTGTTTGTTTGAACTGAAGGAAGTGCAAACACACATACTTATTTTATTATTATTTTTTGTAGTTGTGGTTGTGTTATACATTACATACATACATTGTCAGGATAATCTCATATTTGTAAATCATATCAAGCAGACGCTAAACTACTTTTCCTACTAATAAAATAATTTTGACTCAAAAATAAAGTATCAATCACAACCGTACTCGTACAACATATAGGGTGTGTAAATAGCCTTGATGATAAAATGACGGGTCTATTCTATTCACATTGGAATAATAGATTTCAAATACGTACGAATTCTTTGCTATTTGGCTTGAAACTGATTGATGCTTGTTTAATTGAACGCTAAAATATTCACACTTACTGGATGGTATTAATACGAGAGTGAAAATACAATGTAATAAAAAGTACGTACATTTGTATGCAACTTGTTGTATTAATGAGTGAGTGTGTAATTGCAATTGTTGCAACTGTAATTGCAAGTGGCAACTTCATACTTCGCTTTTTCTCTGTTACTACCTATTTTACATAGTGCCGTAATACACTGTACATTTGTATTTTAAAAACAAAACATTTTTACGGAAGATGACTTCATGCATATTTTTCTGCTTTGTTTTGTTTCACATCAATTTCCTTGAGACTATGAATAATTTTTTCGCAAAGTGCGAACACGAACAAAAAATTCAAAAACATTATTAAAACATTTTTGCAGCTTTTTGATTTTTGTTTGCTATGCATTTTTAATTTCTTTACACCAATTTGATGTTGCATATACTTAATTTAATTAAGTTCCTGCAATTAATTTATTTTATGTTTTAATTTTATTTATTACATTCAACTTTATGACAACAAAAACAACAATGAAAAGTATTTATTAATATACTACTCTGCATAGGCAAATATGGTGCATTATGATTTTATTATTTTAACCGCAAATATGATGATTGCGCAATTGGCCTAGATCTCACGATGATCATTGCGCACAGTTGAACTGAGCCAACAACAACAGCAGCAACAACATCGGAATCTTAAACGTAAAATGAAACGCCAAACTCTTAAAGCAAACATTGCTGAACTAACTAAAATACTAAAGTAAACTACTAAACTAAACTAAAATTGAAGTGAATTGAGTTCGTTGAGTTGAAGTTAAATGCAAATATGAGGCCAGTTACGAAAACCTCTAACCCCAGTTTATAGTCAACGACAACGACAACGACAACACCAATAACAATAACAATAACAACAAACGCATCGCATCTCCACTTAACACAAAGATTATTGTATTTGTATTTGTTGTTAGCGATTTTTTGTGTGTGCTGTTTTGTGCAATTACTGGTGCCCAGCAGCGACTAAGGCTTTTCACTATA
This sequence comes from Palloptera scutellata, assembly GCA_958295655.1. Classification (NCBI taxonomy): domain Eukaryota; kingdom Metazoa; phylum Arthropoda; class Insecta; order Diptera; family Pallopteridae; genus Palloptera; species Palloptera scutellata. Next base: position 149,335,495 of record OY282449.1, on the reverse strand, counting down.
CTCTGCACCTAAGGGCAAAGAATATTTTTAGTGCCAAACTTTGTACTTATACATGCACTGCTTTATTATATATGGTATGAACAATTACAAATCTCTGTGCTATAACAATGAACATATGAACAAACATAATTCGAGAAAATTACATTGAGACTTGATTAACATAACTTCTTCAATTTATCTAACAATATACTAGTACATAAATATATAATATGTAGCGCAGGTAGTTAGCTGCCTTTAAAATAACATACGCAAAATGATTAAACATGGCAACCCTCAAAAACTTTTTTTTTTCGACGACCACGAGTGGTGTATTCAACGTCTTCGCAGAACTTCGCTTCTCTTCGTACGCCATTTTTCATATCATCTTACAATTTATATCTTCTTTTACTAACTATTAATATTTAATAAATATTTGTTGTCGGTTTAACTAGATTATAAGAGTTGAAGTCAATAAAACAATTTTACTCAAATTTCAAACTTCTAAATATTATATATAAGTATGTATAACTTAATTACCTAAAAACTAATAATCTTCAGAGTGGAAAGTAAAATTGCTATAAATTCCAGATGGACACTCTAAGAATATATTCAAATATATTGGAAAAATTTAAATATTATGAACCAAAAATTAATTACTAAACTAGACTTCGGAGATGGGTAACTACTTTTGAGATTCGAACCTAAAATAGGCGACCACCTGTGGTCTTTTTTGTTCAACTAACTTATTGCGAAGCTTTGTAATTATATGTAAATACCACAAATTATTATCATGAAAATTAGCTGCTATGCACGGTTTTCAAAGGAGCTGTTACTTTTGGTTTAGTTTTGAAATTTATCTATGAATTGCTACATTCAAATGCTATAAAATTTCAATATGAATTGTTAGCTAACAATACTAATGCCAAATTTACTGAAGAAAAGTTGTGTGAATGAATGCGGTTTAATAAAATATAAAATTAAGGACACGTGATCAAAGCATTCTCATTGTAGTTATCATTATATTAAGATGATATACATATACTAAAATTAAATGAAAGCGGTACCAAAAAAAAAAACAATATTATGTAAAGTTATGATTGTTGGGTGGTGTTACTTCTGGCTAACTTAAGATACGAGTACATAGACACGTTATAAGCATCACCTTGTTCTGATTTAATGACACTAAACCAAATTATTTGTGCTGCCTTTTTGGTTAAATGTTCAATTGTCACGAACATTTTAAAATTTACGATTATGCATGCATATGAACGCGGTATCTCATGTATGAGAGTGAGCTTCCATAATAAACTTGTAAATATGTACATATGCGCATTTGTAAGTATTACCTTTTGATTTTTTATGACGCATATTATTGTTGTGTTTATGTGCCAGCATGTACTGTACTATATAAATGCGTGTATATGTAAGAATATGCGATGATTTCTGAATTTAAAAATTTATTTATAATTGCTGTTTGATAAGTAGTACATTTTCTGGATGTTCTACCTACTTATATGGTAACTGCTGATTTACTAAAACAATATTATGAACAATAACAAAGCAATTAAAAAGGCGCTGGAAGTGAAACTTAGCATATCCATTCTTTGATTCTCTATTTTCGGAAACACTTCTATATTTAAACAGCCTACCCTCGATTTGTTTTAAAGGAATATAGTACGTAATAATGTTCTGTAATTTGGTTAGACGCGTACTTGTTTAAAAAAATTTGCTACGATTGGTATTTTACAAAACGGCTAATCTTACTTTTGACATATTTAAATTAAATTGTTGCTGCGTCGTATCTTAAACAAGAATAATTTCAAGAATAATTTAATTAGATTGCCAAACGTAACAATGATTGCTATTTAATATAAATTCTAAAATCTTTTGCTAGCACTTTCTATACATAAATATGTACACGTAAAACTTCTTCAGTTTCGGTTCTACTTGATCACTTTGTGAAAATATTTATTTCCCAAATCGCTCATGCTATGCGTTTTCACAATATTTACTCTATGGAGAACTGAAACGATGTGTACAGCATTTGATTTAATTGTTGCATCATTTGATTTTTCAAATTTTGATTTATTGGGGACCTACATCCATCTGGTGGATCGTTTCTGCCCAAAAATATGTGAAGCTACTTTTTCCAGATTATTCTTTCCAAATAGAAAGTTCTTTAAATTAAGAAATAAATATTGAAATCGGACCAAAAACAAAATGCAAGTAATTTCTTCTTCAATTCAATTTAAAACCCACATTTGCCACGTTTGTTAACTTAAAATATGCGACCAAAAACTAAAACCAATAAAAAAAAATGACCATTTTCTATTTGGGTAAAGAATTTCAAATGTTTTTCGTTTTTCGCTTTTTTCTTAACTTTAAATGTGAAAAGGTGAATGCAAGCATTTTGTGCAACTCTTAGCAAACAATCTAATTGCATATGTGTGTATTACATGAGTGTACGGTGATGTTGGTGTGTGTATTTCTGAGTGTGAGTGGACAAAAATAATGTGGGAACATTTTAAGCGGGAATTAAACTTAACAAATAGATAATGAATTGAGTTTCAGATTCAAAATTGAAAATGAAAACGATAATTTCCTTCCTTTTTAGAATAACAAGTCATCTACAGCTACAGTTACAAACTATTGATTACGTAATCAATAAAGATTTTTAACTCTGTTGCAAAGTTCACGAGAACAATTTAAAGCTATGTACATAAGTATTTACAACAGCAACAATTAATTGCTGCAATATTGATGATGATAAAAGTAAGCTCTCAGCTTAGTTAGACAGCAGCTTTAACAAGTCAAAGTCAAGCGGAAATATTTACATTTATGTTTTTCGAATTTTGCAATTATTTATTTATTTATTTTATCGAATAAATTTTCCGTATTGACCGATAGAAATAGAATTTCCTTGAAATATCGCGCACACACACACACATACACGAGAACACAGCGGAGATGACGACAACGACAACGTTGTGCACGTTTAAGTCGTTACACCTGAACTGACGGTCGACTGACAGACTGACTTTTTGAAAACTTACGTATGAAATCGAATTCGAATTTGAGGTGTATATATAATTTTGTCTTTTTTTATTTTTCTTTTTGAGTGAGCGCTTGCACGCCGTCGCTGTAGTTTTAAGTTCTCCTTCTCCGTTCGTTAGTCGTAGTCGTGATGATGAAAAATGAAATGGGAATGGAAAAAATATTGCGCTGCGATTTATTGTAATAACAACAACATAAAAACAATAAACTTCATTCAAACTTTACTCACTCCATTCACACTTCAAACGCGTTCAAAGTCGAACAAGCTAAAGAGCGACGTACAACAAAAATTAAGCTTAGTTACTAAACTTACTACAAACAGCAGCAGCAGTATTGGCTTAGCTTTTACCCGTCGCTCTAATGCTTGTTAGTCTTACGTTAGCCAGCCTCCCCTTATGGGTTTAAAATTAAACGCCGTTACACGCCACATAAATCCGCTCGATCCACTGTCCATACATTGTAAATGTGTGTGTACCTCAGTATTTATCTGCCTTGGGAGAGCTTGAGTTTTGTTTTTGTTTTCATTCCTACTTATCTACTCCCATTTGATTGCAAATTGTTGCAAAGGCTGTTGTTTGCTCTTTTGTCTAGCACTTTTGTATATATTTGTACATATTTGTTTGTGTAGTCTCGATGTTTTTAACGTCATCAATGTACGAGTATGAGTGCGAACAAGTATTTTGCTACTCACTAATTCGGTTTCTAAGCACGCTGTATAACTGTTATTTCTTTTGCTTTTGCTTTTGTTTTCCTTTCTGTTTATTCTTATATTAAATTTCAAATTAAAGTTGCATCAGCAGACAACAACAGCAGGGCATGTAAATGCAGCAATAATAGCGTCAGCGTCAGCGTCAGCAGCAGCAGCAGAAGCAGCATTCTGTATTTGAGTTAAAAACTTTAGTCGTAAGCTGTTGAAAAAGCTTTTCTGATCTCATTGAAATTGCAATTATCCAGCAAATCGAAGAAAATCTCTCTATAATGTACACAGCAACTCACATTGTTTTATATAGTTTTAGTAATATGTTAAGTTTAGTATATCATAGTTTAGTATATATAGTTTAGTATATATAGTTATTTGAACTTATATACATTTAAAAACTTTTCGAATAAAATTGTATGTATACTCACCAATTCCTTTTCACCGACTGCATTTTTTGGTTTTTTCAAAGCAATTTGTTTAGTATTATTTATTTTATTTTTATTTGTTTCGTTTCGTTTAATTGTGCCGCTCATTTTGAAATTAATCCTCTAGTTTTTGTTTTTAATAATATTTTTAGTTTCTCCAATTTTTGGTATCTACAAAAAGATAAAAATGTATCGTTTTAAACGCAAATAATCGATGCATATTTTTAGGCATATGACTTTATAATACTGTGCATACTGTGAATTTATAAATACTGTGCATGTATGTATATTTGATTTAAATTTTTGTACAAATCGTATATAATAAAAGCAGTATATAATATATATATATATAACAACATATGTACATCATCGCCTGAGGATTGTTTTGCCTTAAACGCCTTTTTAAGTTAAGAATGACGTTTTGGGCTTCGAAACCAAAATTTCCAGATTCTTCGACCCGTTCTTTTTTTTATCTGTTTCAAATATCTTGTTGTTGTTGTTGCCAAATATCAAACTTATGGCGAATTGTGATTTCATTGAGTCTGAGATCTGGAAATCATATATAATATTTTGACCACCTAGCAGATATACCGAAAGTAACGGTGAAAAATAAATTTATACCAAGTGGTTTAGTCAATAATTAATTTTTGAGTTTACTCGAAATGGAAATTTGACGTATACATTGTGCCTAGCATTTTGAAATATTTTTTCATATTTCTTTTTCTTCACTGACGGATCCAAGAGAGATGAAGGTACTGGAGCTGGATGGCTCTTAAACGAAGGTGTCAAGTGCTAATATTCCTTAGGTGGGTTGGCAACTGTCTTCCAGACAGAAGTTTTCGCCATCTTTAAAGTAGCAGAATGGATAATTGAAAGAAAATGGCTCGGGAAACGTATAGGTGTCTGTAGTGACAGTCAGGCTGCACTTAAAGCTCTGGAGAACGCGATAATTACTTCAAAGATTGTCGAAGAGTGTAAGAGGAAACTTAGATCAGTCGCAAGACTAAATCAGCTCCATCTTATCTGGGTTCCTGGGCACTGTGGAGTTCCTGGGAATGAGAAAGCCGACGAGTTGGCAAACTGTGGATCAAAGAACATGCCAATAGTCGGGACCAGTTTGGCAGGTGCCATGCATTGGATAAAATCTTATGCTAATGATTTACATAAGAGACGCTGGTCCAATCTGGACATCTGTAAAACAGCTAAGTGTTTTGCCCAAATAGGAAGGCAGCAGAATTGCTTCTTAAATTAGAAAGGAAGGCCCTTCGGTGGATGGTGGGACTCATCACAGGGCATAGTCCATGGAGCCAACATTTGACCACTATCGGCATCACCGAGGACCCGACCTGCACATCTTGTCTGGAGGAGGTGGACAGCACAGAGCATTTTCTCTGCACATGTCTCGCCTTTGCCAGAACGAGATGGCGCATTTTGGGTTTCGATGTCATAGGAATGGACAAAGTTCACTCCTTCCCCTTCTGCGATCTTCTGAGATTTGTGAGAGAATCCGGAAAATTTGCGGAAGAGAACGTAGTCCCCCTATAACCCCTTTTTCAACTTTTTCTCTAACCTCTTACTTGTTGTGGGGGCTACATAGCCTGAGTGCTTGGGGAACTGTTCTGCACTCGTAGGTCAAGTTCTCGGCCTTTTTCACATACATCCATCCATCGTTGGGAGGTGGGTGTTATGTATTGATTTAAAAAATTGAATCAAATAAGAAACTAAGTAAAAGGCAAAAAAAAAAAATATATTGTAAAGGATAGAATTTGCCATTCTTTCATCTTTATTATTGAAAGATAGACGTCTAGATGAAGTTCTGTAGATATAGTTTACTGCAAGACTGCATAACTCAAAAAAGATAAATTTTGCGAAAAACCCATTTAAACTTTTAAATTTATCAAACTCACGTTATGAGTTTATAAGGTACAGACATTTAACACAACATAAAGACTAACTAACTAAATAACGGTTATTTGTGTAAACTTAACTCGAATTTTTAATTTTTGTTGTTTATGACAGTCAATATGTACTTGTATTACATAGATTTAATAATGGTTGCTATAAAAAGAGTTTATATATTTCTTAGAGCCAAGCAAACATAAATGTATCTTTATCCACGAGATAAAATCTTAAGACGACTGAAGTAAAAATTAAAGTTTTCATCGCAAGTTTTCTGACACTTTTCTGAACTTCATACTACACTTGGTTCCGTGGTTTTATGTTCAAATTTGTCGTGTTCTACATTTCCAGAGCTGGGCAGAAAATCGTTAATCCGTTAATTAACAGCGATAACGATTAACTTTTACGTTAATTTCGCAAACCATTAACGGGCCTTAAACCTCAAGTTTCGGCTCAGGTGGTTAGAGAAATACAATATATGTACATGTGTATATTGCCAAGGTCGGTAAGGTATAGAAAATGATGTTCAAGGAAGTCATGATTTCGGTGAAGAACTAGACCGTTATTTTGTGCAGGACAAGCATAATCAAGATGCTGATAATTTTTTTATAGTGCTGACACACAGCCAAAAAAAAAAAAGAAAGAAAGAACAATAGGTCGCTTAAAAGCATCATCCACGATTTAGTTGATGACTGGCTTAAGATAAACTACACGGGATACGGGATTGGTGACAGATGGTGCCTTTTCGAGTGAGAAAGTGTTGGTGAACTTGTTTATCAAATATATCACAGCCATTCCCCATAGTGCTTCCTTAAGTGTTTTTGGAGAAAAAATATTTAGTTTTTATTTTCTCCATACAAAAAGTTAACATTAACGATTAACTTCAGAACATTTTTTTTTTTTTTTGTGTGATTAACGTATTAACGTTAACGAAGTTAAGTTTTTGGTTAACGCTTTTCGGGATAACGGCATTAATTTCTTGATTAATATTGCCCTGCTCTGTACATTTCTTATAATATCTCAATTTAACTTAGTTTACCTATAAGGTTGTCCCTAGAAATCATAGTGCACAATCAATTTAGCACAAAAAGAAACCTAAGATATTTTTTTAATTACAATCTTTTATTTTTTTGTGTAGATACTTTATAAACATATGTTTGTATGTATTTCGACTTAAGATAAGTTTTATAAGAATTTTGTTTTAAATGTGTTCAAAACTTATAAGGGTTGTCGTCTTAAGCCTATATACGTTATTTCTTTATATTAACAAATGTATTGTTCTTCATGCTTAAGTACAAATAAGATATTCTTTTAAATGCAGATCCAGACTTAAGATAGTGAAAAATGGCTGACTGCAAACACTTGACTTTGTATGCTTATTCATGTACAGGTGTCAAAATAAAAACTCGTTTATGGTTTACCATAATTATGCTCAAAACAAAATACGTTTGCCTAAAAGAAAGTGGGTGTAATTTAAAAACCTGCTATGAAAAATTACCTAACATCATAAGGGCAAAAAATGAATTTAATCTGGTACATATGTTACCATATGCCGAGTATAATATGCCGCTTTTGTGGAACTTTCAGCAGGACAATGATCCTAAACATTCATCGTGAGTTGTCAAAGCATGGTTCCAAGAAAATAATATAGACGTCCTTGAGTGGCCAAGTCAATTCCCAGATCTAAATCCTATTGCGAACCTCTGGGGAGAACTTAAACCCCAAAACAAAACACAGTTGTGGGAAAATATTTAAAAACATTCTTGTAGAAACTTGTCGGAAGTTGATATCGTCAATGCCCAGAAGAATCGAAAAAGCCATCAAGAATAATGGTGGATATTCTGGGTATTAATGCGTTCTTACTAATTCAGTAATATACGGGGCCATAACTAGCAAAATTTCAATATTTATTCCTAAGTTTTTTGTGCACATCTGTTATTCTGTCCAATCGAAAATCTGTGTATTTTATGAATTAACCAAAATGTAAGCTATTTTCTAGAGTTTTTAAAACCTTTTATGTTTTGTGTTATGACGCTGAAGTATGTTTATGTTGAAAACTAATTTATTTTTTGAAGGATAATAAAAAATGTACGAAAACCAAGCTTTTTTGAAAAAAAATATGTTCACACCTATTATTTTGTCTAGGTGTTTATTTATATCCAAGTAACCATGAGTTTTAAAAAATGAACCCGAATTAATATAAACCAGACATTCACCCGGACTTAACTTCTGATTCCTTGCAATAACTAACTGACTAAGTGAAAAGCTTTTTTTCACGAAGTGAAAAGCTTTTTTTTTATTCTTTTTTTTACTCTTGTAGGTTTGCCATTGCCTGGCAAGAGCTGGTGCCGTGTAGAAAAATTATTTTCTCTACTTTTTGATTTTGCCTGTGCCGAGATTCGAACCCTGGTAACTCTGCAGTCCAATGCACTATCACTACACCACAGCGACCACTCTTAAGTTAACTTACCATAAGAAAGTTCAAAGTTCAGAAGAATAAAAAAAAATTTTATAATATCATCTCACATATATTTTGAATTTCCTATTTCTGTTGCTTATAGGCAATTTTTATAATACATATACTACTGTGGGCAAAAGTTAGTAAGACTTTGTTCATAATTTCAAATTTTTTTATTCATTCTTCCAAATCTATCACGTCCCCTTCAAAGTAATCCCCCCCGGCCCCAATACACTTGTGCCAAAGTTTTTTCCAATTCTCGAAAAAGTTGTTAGAGTCAATTTCCGGAATAGCCTTAAATGCGCTTAGCGATTCATGTTTAATGTTTAATGTCTTCAATTGACTCAAAACGGTGTCCACGATGCGGTTTTTTGAGTTTAGAAAATAGCCAAAAGTCACACGGTTCTAAGAATAGGGTGGTTGCGGAACGATATCAGTCGAATTTTTGGCAAAATGGTCTCGTAAAACCAATGCAGTGATTTTGGAACCAATCGTGCATTCACTCTTCTTAGGCCCAAATGATGTTTTAAAATGGTTTTCACTGATCCTTCCGATATTCCAACGATGCCAGTAAGGTCTCTGACTGTTAATCGTCGATTCTCGAGCACCAATTCCTTGATTTCATTGACGTGTTGATCATCAGTTGATGTTGATGGCCGTCCTGGACGTGGTTCGTCGTCAACGCGTTCTCGACCATCTTTGAACAATTTGTACCAATCAAAAACACTTGCTCGCGACATACAATTATCACCGAAGGCCTTTTGCTGAACGTTTCGGCACCAGAAATTTGATTCCGCACACAAAATTTAATGGAACTTCTTTGTTGAATAATTTCACTCATTGTGAAAATCGCCGAATGCACTTTTTGTACTTCAGAAAGACAAGCGTATACTAAACACTAATGATTATTTTGATGTGACATTTGGCACAGATGTCACCGACAGTCATACCAACCTTAAAAAAATAATATTTTGATGAATGGGTTTCCGCGCGAAATTTAAATTAAAAAGTCTTACTACTTTTTGCCCACAGTAGTATTACGTTATAAAATCTTAAATTTAATTAATTGCCCTATAAATTGTCATCGTGTAGCATGTAAAAATGTAATGTGTGCATAAGTATTTAGTATTTAGCCGCAAAATTTTTGAAATTCTAACTTCTTCAGTAGTTTTGCTCTACTCAAAAAAGTGGAAAATTAAAAAAGACACGCTCGTGGGTAAAGATATTTTGTAAGTAACATAACGGTTAAAATATTTTGATTGGCGGGAAACTTATTATTCATTATACGCTCCGTACTCTATACACATTCATATGTACATACACATGTACGTATATCTGAATAAAAATATTAGATAACTACTTAATAGTTTAAATTAAATACTCGTAACAGAAAATCGGACTTGATCACCTTCACACGTACTTCCACGAAGATAACGCACTAAATTTCTCATTAAAAAGCCTAAAATACATAAAAGAATATTTTGCAAAGTATTGAATATTTTTCAGAAATCGAAGCTTGCTTTAAACTAAATAATAAAAAATTGTTGATTGTTGCTTTTACGATAATGGCCAAAACTACAAACAAGATTCTTTAAATTGTTTTTACAGCCCACACATTATGACTTTATATGCAAACAAATATCAACTTTTTAATAATAAGTGGAATTGAGTGCGCTGTGTCCATTTTTGGAATTTTGTTCATACGTTATTATGTATAATATGTATTTTGATTTGTATTGTATAGGCATGCTCGTAGTATGTACATATATAATTACACCCAGTTACAAACATATACATATGTATTACTACTTGAACTTTAAAGTGTGAAGCTGTGACATCTTTTTTGTTAAGGTTATCATTTGTCCATCAATTCAAAATCCTCTTCAAATCGACAACGGTACATACGAGTGTTTAAGTATTTCGCGTGCGTAATCAAATGTACATAGATAGATTCACATATGCACAAGAACGAGAGAGCGATAAATAGAAAGAGAGTTAACATTGATATCAAGGTCGTCACTTAACAAATCCAAGTGCATTTGTATTTTATAAACATATAAGTACAAACGAGTACATATGTACACATAACTACACAGTGTGAAAATTACCATATGTGTGGTTACAAATACTCTTAGAATTAGCCAAAATAATGGTAAAGGTGTTTCCAATAGGGACGTAACATAGAATAACTGAGATATCGGGCGGAAATTTATACCAGATGCAGTACACATACATACATTCATATGAGCACCGCGAGCACGTTTGCAACGATCGATTCTTTGGAGCCGATTTTCCACCATTCTTCCAGTTCCGGCCGTTGGCAAATTCGCGTTCGATATTGTTGCTGAGCTCCTCTAACGTTGTTGGCTTGTGTTGGCATAAATCAACAATTTAACGACGTAACCACATAAAAAGAAATCCTTACTTACTTACTTTTAATGACACAACAGCCCATGGAGGGCCTAGGCCGAGCTTTTCGCATCCACTCATGTTGTGCGTGTTATATTTGTACATGAATGGAAGGGACCTACAGTTTAATGCCGAATCCGAACGGCGAAGTGAAAAGACTTTCATAGCAATTTTTACTCTTGTAGGTTAGCCAGTGCCTGCCAAGAGGTGGAGGATTTTGCCTGTGCCGAGATTCGAACCCCGGACACTCTGCGTAGCAGTCCAACGCACTACCACTACGACACACCGACCAATGGCGTTATATTACATGAGCGAGATGGCCATTCGCCCAGGCCATTTCTCGAGATTACACGCGTACCGAACTTCCCCTTCAATAGATCAATTGTTTGAGCAGCTGTATGGCATGTGGCATCATCTAGTTGGAACCATATATCACTGATGTCAAGTCCATTCAATGACTGTAACATGTCATTAATTATCATCGACGAAAAAATACGGTCCCATTGCACCTCCGGCATGAAATCCACACCACATGGTCACTTTTTGTGAATGCAATGGAATCTCTTGAAGCATATGTGGGTTTGTTGTTCTCCAATAACGCACATTTTGCTTATTGACAAAGCCATTAAGCTTCGTCGTTGAAGATGGTTATTCGATGAATTCGAGATTTTCTTCAAACTTAAAGTTGCAACCACCGACTCAGAAACTCGGTAGTAATTTTTAATAATTTCCAAACATTGCTCGTGCGTGAACTTCACCGTGATAAAAATGTAAACCTTGAATGACGTGTCGAAATTGCCAGATCAAAAAAATAATAATACTTTAAGGGTGCCTTTGTACTTATATTTAAATATAAAATTGTTATGTCCCCCTGTTGAAAACCCGTTTACGAATTAAATTGTCATTTTTGTGAAATATATACCATACTATGTACATACTCGTAGATATACTTAAATGTTTTGACTTCATAATAATAAGGAATTTTTCAATTTACTTTCTTTTTCATTTATTTAATTATCTTAAAATCATTGCAAGTGGCACACAAAATTTTTTTTTTTTCCAATTCGTCCAAAGTATGATAATCAGTATTTGAAGCTTCTACAGTATACTATGTATATAAGAGAGTATCCCCAAACATGGAAATCCAATGAATTCAAAATTGAGAAAATTCACATACCGGAATATTGAAAAACTTTTCTGTTATTACATGAATCTCGTAAGTGTAACATGACCGCTAAATCAAATATGTGCTGCTTTTATTTTATCCAACTCAGTAATCATGAGGAAATACTTAAAAAAAAAAACAACAGTTTTAATTTTAAACGGCCTAAGATATTTGTAACCTTACATAATTGTCATACTGTATGTTATTTAATATTTATTATGCAAAGGAAATGTGCTTCTTGTAAATTTGAATGAATGACTGGGAGCGATGGACGTATAGCGAATTTATTTATTCCCAATCAGAAAGACAAACATGGCGAATATACATAGGTATTTATGCACATATGTAGTACAGGGTGTTTTTTTTAGAAGTGTGGTTTTCAAGAAGAAATAAAACGCATATAGTTTAATGTTGTGGCCAAGATTTTAGCTTTATTATAAAGATAACGATTTGCCATTATGTTTTAAAAACTATTTCGGGCAAGTGGCCGCCGCGGCTGGTTGGAAAAAATTCCAGCCGAGAGGCCCAATTTTTCTCCAATTCAGGCACGAAAAAGTCATTAATCATGGCTCTATAGCGTTCCCCATTGACTGTAACATTAAGACCGGTTTCATCTTTGAAGAAATATGGACCAATGGTTCCCTCTGCCCATAGACCAAACCAAGCAGTGACTTTTTGAGGATGTAACGGCGTCTCAACAATGGCTTGTGGATTATGATCACTCCAAATGCGACAATTTTGCTTATTAACATACCCATTCAACCAAAAGTGAGCTTCATCGCTGAACAAAATTTTCTTGTGAAAATCGGGATCGGTGGCCATCTCGTATTGGTAATAAATTTGCACGGTTTGCAAACGTTGTTCAAGAGTAAGTCTATTCATTATGAAATGGCAAACCAAGCTGAGCATAAATCAAGTGACAGCTGTCAAAAAGACCAACTCCGAAAAAAGTATTGTCAGATTGAAAACCACACTTCTAAAAGAAACACCCTTTATGTATTTTTGTATGAAGTTTGTAGGTACTTTTTGTGACAAGATGTTGTCTAATGAAAATATTTAAGCTAATAGAACGGAATTTAAACTCCAATTTATACCATACGTGTATACGAACAAAATGACAATAAATAATAATAAAAAAAATAAATAAAAAATAAAAAACCACATTAACAACAACAACAACAAAAATCTCTAAAATACATGAAATATCTTGACAAAACTACTGAAAACGACAAACACGAGGTAATCAACATTATTTTTAATTTTGTTATTGGTATGTTGATTTGGCCAACGCATACGCGGGGGTTGTAGGCTGAAAACTTACACCATTTAAATGCGCGCGCGCATACATACATACATATGTACATGCTCACATACCTATTACAAGCTGCGCAATTTATGCGTTTTTATGTTTTCGCTAATCGCGGAGATTTTAAAGCTTGGCCAATATATGACATGCTCGTAAACATATTACACGATCAGTTCGTAGTACGCGACGAAATATTCGCAGGCACATATGTACACCGTGCAATAATAAAACAGCAAAACAAAAGCAGCAGGTTTAACTTTTCGCCTCTGGCGATGATGATGTTGTTGTGTTTGTTTGTTGGTGGCGAACCACAAGACAGACGAAACGCTGATGGCGTCGTAATCGATCGATGACGACAGCACCAACCGAAAGTCGCTCGTTGTTATCTAAACTGATGGAGATGATGGTGCTGGTGCTGGTGACAATTGAGAGCAATAGCAACCACCGTCCGATTCCAAGTATTACAATTTCTAGTTAGCCTAATGTATGATTAAGCACGCCGACGATCAGCGATCACAAACGAATATCGATTGATATTTGTATTGTTGATGGCAAAATTAACAAACAGATGGTTTGAAAATTAATAAATTTAACGCTTCAGAGCATATGAAAGAATGACAAAAAATGGCACAAATTACGCACTGATGCAGTGCAAAAATCAACAACAACAAAAAAACAATCAATGCAATAAATACTTCACAAAACATCGGCGACAAGTGGTGGTGGTGGCAGCGAATGCGGCAGCAGATCCACCACTTAGTAGATACGGAATGACTTGCACGCGATTATCGTTAAGCATCGGAGGAACGGAGAGCTCATTATCATAAGGAAAACTCTTTAAATGACGCACGCACACTAGACTCCTATTACGGATTTTACAGATATTTTTTGCAATATTTAAACGCAAATTATTTTCATAATTTGTTCTTTTGTTCTTTACTTAGAACAAAAATAATCGTTAATTCTTAACACAAAACAAAAAAAAAACTTGTTAACTTGTCGAACAATCGCATCGGATTGAATTGAATAAATCTTTATGTATGTATGAGTATGTTTGTATGTATGAATAATATCTCAATATGTATATCAGTCGGTTAACGAATCCGATTGTTGTCGATCGTGCAAGTATCGCGTCACAACTGATCTACCTGCTTACATTTTTTAACCGTGTTCGCGGTCCATCTGAGACGACAACCGAGCGACCGACCATTCCATTCAATTCAAGCCTCACCACCACCATCACTCACCGCCAACCCTCTGCCCCGCTCTGCATTATTTAAACGTTGTGTGTTGTCGCACTGAGTGTGTACCAGCACTTTACTCCCTTCCCCCTTTTGCCCAACTATCATTTCAATTCTCAATCCCCACACACCTTTGCTTGCTAGCTGACTTGCTTGCTTATTGTGCTTCACACACAAACTTACTTTTATTTTTACTTTTAAGCTTAGCAGCAAGCCGTAAAAACAACTACAATAGTAAGTAGGTATTGATCAAAATATGTACATTCAAACCCCGCCAACATGCTGTGTGATGCACAGTGATATGGTATACCAATTAAATGCGGAAGGGGCAGCGGGCGTACATCTAAGCCAAACATTTTTTTTCTCATTAAGAAAGGTATTACCTAATTTCAATGGTAAAAAGAAGGTTCTATGGTTTTTTTTATCGCAAATTTTTGAATATAAAATTTTAAATACTTTTTAGGTTTAAAGAAAGTTGTTGATGGTCATGAAATTTTTTGGAGTTTTTGGAACAAAAAGTCATTATTCCAAATATTTTTCATAACGGAACAACAAAAAACCTAGTAAAGGGATCAAACTTTATGGCTCTATTTCTCTAAAAAATAATTTAGACTTTATTTCACTTTGGAATGTTAAATAAGACCGAATCGATTTACTCGTAATGTGTCGATTTAATTAGTTTAATGTTTCCAAATGGAAGGGCTGGCGCAGGTCGTTTAATTATATTATTTGATTAGAAGTTTCCTTTTTAATTAATACCCCCTTAGTATTGATTCACTTCCACGCCTGTGTGCGTGATCTTCATATAGTTTTTATTGTAGTTTCTTCTCTTCAAGCGAGTTAAAAGTTTAGGCTAGAGCCGGATAATTACTCATTTTTCTTTTGCGGCAACACTGAAGGGGAGTAAGATTCTGCCAGAAGTTTTGTTACAAACAATAATTCTCTTCTTCTCGATTTCATTAGAAAGCTCTTATCAATATTAAATTCTTTTAAAAAACAAAACTAATTTTAAATTAAACAATATCAAGATACCTGTGTAAATAAACAAGAATATATAGTAATTTCTCGAATTATAGGTTTGCAATGATTTACTACCCAAAGTCTCGCCTTTCCTATATTTCCATTGTAACTATGTATTACTCATTAAGTTTTGCCTTCGCAAATTTACAGTGCAGATAATCGAATATGATTTTAAATGACAAGAAATAAATATTTAAATAAAATTTGTAGGTAACTTGTAAAACTGGTAGCCTATATTGGCTACATACTTACATATATATGTATATACATACATACGTGTAGGTAGAATATTTATTTATATACATATGTACATATTTATATACATATTTAAATAAGTATGCATGTGTAACAACACCTACCGGGAAATGATTATTTAAGAAGCCCGCTTAAAGATAATTTAAAAATTCTGTTTGTCGCTAAGTTGGCACCATTGTCCTCTATCCTGACGTGAAGTTTGAGCGTGAGCTCGATTTTATCAGTTCAATCAAGTGTGTTTTGTGATTTTTACAATAAATAAAAATATCGTACAAAGAATTTTTCTCAAATTTTCTAATGCAAATGGAATTTTGTATTGCCGAATCGTTGAAAATGTTACAGAGTGGTACAGTGCATTCAAAAGCTTTCGAGATGTGGTGAAGAGGAAGATTTGCCTCGATTCACCACCGTATTCAACTGATATGGCTCCGGCTGACTTTTTTCTCTTTCCAAAACTCAAATTACCACTTCGAGGCACCCGTTTTCAGTCGTTACATAATATAGTAGAGAATTGGCGGCAAGTACTAAAGTCGATTCCGGAAAATGCGTGGGCTACTACTTTCCAGGCAATATTCAAATGAATGAATAATAAATAGTTTGTGTTTTATTGACCAATTCCATGTGCTTCTTTTTACAGAATGTATGTACATTTTGTTAGGGAAATTCGCAAAACAAATTACGGCAAGTAATTTAAAAAAAACGTGCCACTGTATTTCCAATCATCACATTTTAATTAGTAATATAGCTTAAGAAAATTTTGTTGATGACCTCCCCTGCTCATACTCGTACGTATGCATGCAAATACGTAGCGATACGTTAACGTTAACTTTGAATTTGAATCCCGCTTCAACATATTTCAAAATGTGTGTAAGCATACTTATTTCGAAACACTTGTTTTGTCTCCAAATGGAATCAAAAACAAAAAACGACATCTGCAAACTTCGGTATACAATTTAAAACTATGTACATACGTTAAGTTATGAATGTAACAGAAGGGAGAGTAATGACAAAGAGCAGCATATAAATACCATATGTATTATATAGAGATGCATACTTCGTTCATATAAAAAATAAGTAAAATAAATAAAACCCAATTTGGTACAATGCTAAACAACAAGACTTTGTCAATTTTATCATATAAGCTTAGCCTACAGTAAAATTTATCAGCAGAGACATGCACATAAACACATATCTACATATGTATGTAAATACATTTAAACAAGATTTGAGTTGAAGCGATGAGAACGGTTGCGATTTCACTTGTTCACTTTTTCTACTAATACGAAATTTTTTTAAATACTAAGTATATTCAATTCAGATCCATATATTTGAAAGAATAGAAGCTATACATATTCCAAGTTGATTTAAGTTTGCTTTGAAGTTCTTGTTCTGTAATTTTAATTTTACATCGATAATTATAACATAACATAATTTTACCGCACTGTTGTCAGCAATTTTTACCCATTGATATTATTCAACTGTTTTAAAGTCACTAAAATGAGTGCAGTGGCCTTGAATGAATGGTTGTGCGTCGGGCTTGGAACCCACCACGTTAAAATACCCTCCAATGAAACCTCCAAACAAGCCTCGGATAATGAACCCCTCTAATGTTGACGACTCCCGCAAACGCCCAAAGGACAACGATTTACGGATATGCACCTGGAATGTCCGAACCCTCTACAGGGAAGGTGCCTCTATCCAGCTGGTGGATGTCCTCCAAAAATATAGAGCTGACATCACCGCTGTACAGGAAATGCGATGGACGGGACAGGGTTGCTCCAAAAGAGCATCCTGTGATATCTACTACAGCTGTCATGCGTCGAGACACGAATTTGGTGTTGGATTTGTGGTTGGGAAGAGACTGCGTCATCTAGTCTCGAGGTTCACGGCGGTGAACGAGCGCCTAGCCACTATCCGCATCAAGGCAAAATTCTTCAACATCAGCCTAATTTGTGTCCATGCCCCGACGGATGAGAAGGATGAAACGACCAAAGATGACTTCTACGAGCTCCTCGACAAAGCTTATGAGCATTGCCCCCGCCACGATGTTAAAATCGTGTTAGGCGACTTTAATGCCAAGGTGGGCAAGGAGAGTCTCTTTGGTCCGACGATCGGAAAATTCAGTCTCCACGACGAAGCCACCGATAACGGTACGATAAGGATATCCATAAGGCCACTTGGCTGTCCCCTGATCAAAACACACGAAACCAAATTGATCACGTTGTGATCGACGGAAGGCACGCTTCCAATGTACTAGACGTACGCACAATACGTGGTGCAAACATCGACTCAGACCACTACTTGGTTGCAGCCAAGGTCTGCACACGTATATGTGTAGCAAATCGCGTACGGATAGGTACAAAGAGAAAGCTGGATGTCGAAAAGCTGCAATCACAACAGACAGCCAAAGTCTTTGCCAACCAACTTGCACTTCTCCTTTCGCAAAACACCCCTCAACTTGATGATATATGCGCACAGTGGACGCACATTTCCCGCTCTATGCGTACGGCTGCCGAAGAGGTGCTAGGCTACCACCGTCGACGGAGAAATATGTGGTACGACCAAGAGTGTCGCGATGCTACTGAAGCAAAAAACACAGTCTACAGAGCCACCCTGCAGTCAGTTGCAACGCGAGCTGCTAAGGAGCGATACAGAAAGTTGAGGAGGGAGGAGAAACGTCTTTTCAGGCGCAAGAAAAGAGATGAAGAAAGACGCGAGTTCAATGATATCGAAATGTTGCGGGACAGGAACGAGGTCCGAAAATTCTTTGAAAGAATAAGACGCCTTACTCTTGGTTTGAAGACCGGGGCCTCTTCCTGCAAGGATGAAGATGGAAATCTGGTGACAGATATCCAGGGCATAATGAGATTATGGAGGGAGCACTTTTCGCAGCTGCTTAATGGCGAAGACGGCAATAATACCGCCACTGCGGAACCCACTCCGGAAACCCCAATCACTGACGGCGTTGAAGTACCGCCGCCTGACTATGAGCAGGTCTTAACAGCCATTGCTCGGCTGAAAAACAATAAGGCTGCAGGTGCAGATGGCCTGCCTGCTGAGTTGTTTAAGACCGGAGGCGAAGAGCTCAAAAAACGCATGCATGAGCTTCTATGCCGAATATGGTCAGATGAAAGCATGCCAAGTGATTGGAATCTCAGCGTACTCTGCCCAATCCATAAGAAGGGTGATTCCACGATCTGCGCCAACTACCGTGGGATCAGCCTTCTTAATATTGCATATAAGGTTCTATCGAGCGTACTGTGCGAAAGACTGAAGCCCATCGTCAACAAACTGATTGGACCTTATCAGTGTGGCTTCAGGCCTGGTAAATCCACCATCGACCAGATATTCACACTACGCCAAATCCTGGAAAAGACCCGCGAAAAACAGATCGACACCCATCATCTATTTGTCGATTATAAAGCCGCCTTCGACAGCACGATTAGGGATCACTTGTACGCCGCAATGTCTGATTTTGGTATCACTGCAAAGCTCATTCGTCTTTGCAAAATGACACTGACCAACACCACCAGCGCAGTGAAAATTGGGACAGTCCTCTCCGCACCATTTGATACCAAAAGAGGTTTCAGACAAGGTGACTCCCTATCGTGCGACTTCTTTAACCTAATGCTGGAGAAAATAATTCGAGCTGCGAACATCGACATCTCTGGCACTATCTTCTACAAGAGTGTCATGCTGCTAGCATACGCTGATGATATTGACATCATTGGCAAAAACGCTCGAGCAGTCAGTGCAGCATTCTCCAACCTGGAAAGGGAGTCTCGTTGTGTGGGTCTAGTGGTGAACGAGGACAAAACGAAATACCTTGTGTCAACAAACAAAGAGTCACGGCGTCTTGGACAAAATGTCACTGTTGACAACTACACTTTTGAAGTCGTCAAGGATTTCGTTTATCTAGGATCCAGCATAAACACCAACAATAATGTCAGCCTTGAGATCAAGCGGAGACTAACTCTTGCCAACAGGTGTTACTACGGGCTCAGTAGGCAATTGAGAAGTAGAGCCCTCTCTCGACCGACGAAAATAACGCTCTATAAGTCCCTCATCCTTCCCGTCCTAATGTATGGCGCAGAGACGTGGACATTGACCATCAATGATGAGAGACTGTTAGGAGCATTCGAGAGGAAGATACTCCGTAAGATCTACGGTCCAGTATGCGTGGACGACGTTTATCGAATAAGATGGAACGATGAGCTGTATGAGCTGTACGCCGACACTGACATAGTCAAGCGTATAAAACTCCAGCGGCTTCGCTGGCTGGGTCATGTTGAGCGAATGGAAAAAAGCGCTCCGGCTAGAAAGGTGTTTTATTCGAACCACGGTGGAGGATCACGCAGAAGGGGACGTCCTAATCTCCGATGGAAAGACCAGGTGCAGGGCAACCTGACTGCACTTGGCCTTATCAACTGGCGCCAGCGCGCGCATAGCAGAAGTGACTGGCGAAGCTTTGTGGAGGCGGCCAAGACCGATCATCGGTTGTAGCGCCAGCTAAGTAAGTAAGTAAGTAAAATGAGTGCAGAATGGAAAAAAATTCGATACATTTCGAAAAGTACTATACGGCCGCGAAGGCTAACAGAAAAATTTGTGCACATTATGGAGAAGGTACTTTATCGGAAAGGATAGTTGGAAAATGATGATTCTGCTCTGGAAAAATTTGGTCGACCATGCACCGAAAACGTGAACAAAATTATTGAAAAGGTGGAGGAAGACGGACACAGAGGCAGTCGCGACATCGCTACAGATCTTGGCATTGGTTATGAACCATTTGGTGACCAACCAACCAAACAGCTGGCTATTCCAAAAAACTGGATATTTGGGTGCCACATAATCAGAGTGAAAATATCTTACTGACCGCATTTCAGTATGTGAATTTTTTCTGAAACGCAATGATCTTGAAACCATTTTTGCACAGATTGGTTACTGGTGACGAAACATGATTAACGTATGATAATAATGTGCGAAAAAGATCATGGTCAAAACGAGGTGCGCTGCCCAAACCGTCGCAAAGCTGGAACTGACACCAAAGAAGGTTTTACTTACTATTTAGTGGGATTGCAAGGGTCCTATGTACTACGAGCTGCCAAACGCTTGATTCGGAATTGTAATGTCAACAATTAACAATATTGAATGAAGTGCTCAAGGAAAAACCTCCGGAATTAGTCAAAAGAAAGGGCGTCGTCTTTCATCACGACAACGCTAGACCTCACACTTCTTTGATGGCCCGTCATAAACTGAGGGAGCTTGGTTGGGAAAATTGTGTGCGTCAGTGGTACGCCCTGCAGAAGTTTACTTATTCAGAATGCTTGCGTTTTGGATTTTCAGGTTAGGTTTAGTAATCTTGTAAAAAACCAGAGGCTATCTTTACATTACTGGAGACATTACTGTGATGGCCGAAGGAATTTTTAACGAAGATGTTTTGAAATTGTTTATATGCTGATTTATACAAACGGTAAGCCTGGTATAGTTAAGTTTGATGATTCTCTGATCCCAGGTGTGCTACATCTGGATTAACTACATTTTGATCGTTTGCATTTCCAATGCATCGAAAGCCTCTGCAATATCATCTTCTTCAATAAAATATTCATACCCAAAGCATGCAAATTTATTTGCTACATCATTATAATTTTATCATCATCATCATTATTATTATCATCGTTATAATAATCATCAACATCAATAAAATATTCAGGTTTTATCATCTCAACAGGTGGAAAATTTACCACTTGCCGGTCTGAAAACTCACGAATGTTATGAGGTTGTCAAATCTCGTCTATGTTTTTTGTGCTGATGCGAGTTTTCTTCTTTCAATGGAGGAAAGATTTTCAAGTAAATCTTCTGTCCTTCTCTTTCGTTGAGGAGCTGCGAATTCGGCTACCTCAATGACTGTCTGGTCCTGTATAATCTGAGGACCTACGTCGGGACTCAATAAGATGAGTGTTGGTACAATTATTGGCTCTAATGAAATCACTTGCCATTCATGCTGTCTCTCCGAATTAGTCTTTGTGAATTTTTTTACAATGAAATTCGAATTCTGTTGTGCCTCACTTTGATTTGCAAAGTCTATACTCTCTCGATTTCTCGATATTTTACACGATAGCAGAATCTGAATTTTGTTGGGCCTGTTTTTCTATCTCGTTGTCTCTCAGCAACTGTTTTTGCGTTTTTGCTGAAGATTTTATCATAAAACAATCGCCATTTGTTTGTGTCTCGCGTTTGTTTTTTTAGTCTATACTCGTTAATTCTTTTCGTAGATATAAAACATTTTTAAAGAAGTAAACTTCAATAAACTTAAAAATTACTCACAAGTAAAGAAAACAAAACTGGAAAAACACATCCGCCAAATCAATAATCCGCTTTCAACAATATATACATATACTTACCAACAGAAGTTTCAGGTGGGGTGATAATCATAGAAACATTTTGAAATTTGAAATTGAAAGGTTGTTTGTTACTTTTTTTCACACTTTTGACCTAGTTTCACCTGGCAACCAAGCACAAATCAAATCCCCATTATGACTTTTGGAAATTATTTTTTTGCGTATAAAACAATATTTACAATTTTCAAAAATTATTTTTATTACTATAACATACGTACGAATTTGTAAATTTCTTGGTGTGGGTAATTACTACAACGAAAAAACTCAAAAAAAGAAGGAAAGAATATAACACATACATATTAATGAGGGCGTGTGGCAATTAAAATGCTAAAATGTTAATTTTAATTATATTTATGAATACGTTTTGTAAGATAATGGTAAAACTTACAAGTATCAAACGATATTAAATAATAATTATTCTATGTTTTGTTTTTGTTTAATTTAGTGAATTCATTTATAACAAGAAATTCAGAAACTTGTGTGAATATGAAGGAACGATTTAAAAGTTATGTGATGTGACAAAAGAAAGAATGTAGTTTTAAAACTCCTTACTACTAAGTTAACCGCCAGTATTTAAGATGGTCATGTCAAATTACTGCCATAAGCGACATAAAAGTTAAAGCAAAATCACAACAGTATTTATTTAGTGTAAGTTCACTATCTAACTGAACCTTAAAATTTCAATTGGTGTGATAGAGATAAGACGAAACTTTGCTAGTGGTCTGATTAATAACTTCTTTATGATGAAAATGCAAGAACAGGGCATGAAAGTAGTAGTGGAAGGTACGGCAATTAGCTTATTTGTTATTTTTATCGTTTAATTTATATAGTCAAATTGAACGTGAATTGAAACTCAATTAAAACGTGCATTTGGGCACCTCACATTAAAACATCATTCTCAAAATTAAAATAACACGTCCTGCTTGCACCTCATAATCGCTTAAGCATGCGTTTCTTTTCTTTTATGAGTTTCTCCTTTTTCTTGTCCTGTATTTTCTTATCGACGGCGTGTTTCTTTGATGAAGGTCCATCATCGTCTTTAGAATCTGTACCCTTAGCATACTATAAATTAACATTTTTAGCATTGCCTTCAAATATTATATTTCCACCATTAATCTACCAACCTGTGCATGTATTTCCGTCATCATTTTTGCACGTTGTGAATAATCATCATAACGTTCGAGCAGGAGCTTTCCAGCCTCTTCATTAAGCGCTGACTCTGCATTTGGGACAATTAAAAGGCATTTTATGGTCAATAATATATGTTTAATGCCCAAATCTGGTTTCCAATCTTTTTTAAGCGTATTAACGCAAATTTCACCACTGGCCGCCACATTCGGATGGAAGATTTTAGTTATGAAAAACGCTTTTGGCGGTGATTGTGGAAAATCTTTTCCGAGTGTTAACTTGACACGAAAAACTCCGCCAGCATATGGTGTTCCAGCTAAGAATGACAAGATGAAAACTGTTAAGAACATGTGGCTGCACATATTTGGACAAATATTTAAAAAAAAACATTTCAGTTCGTTTCTTTGAGATACATTCAATTATTATTCTCGGCGTCAGGGTTTTCAGTTTGGCTCACCTGGACCTTCGATGAGTGCCTGAATATCAGTTACATCAGCGTCATTTATTTGTATTTTGATTCCTTCTAATGGATTTTCGCTCATTAGCTGCATCTCCTTCATTACCTGACGTATAGTTTGAGGCGAAAGATTCTCCACGTTTGAAATCTAAAAATACATGACATGAACAAAAATTTAATTGTTGGCTGCAGATTTCAAATTCCCTCCTGCTCCTTTTCCCTTACCGAACTCATGATTTTCTTTTCTTTATTTTCAGATGCTTTCTCGATTGATTGTAATATTTGACACGGAAATCAAATATTTTGAGATTTTCAATTTCTTCTGCGCTGCTGACTCGCGCTTGCCTTCTTCAACCTTTGCTGGTGTTTTTCTGATGGCGTCGTCTTTTGCTTTGATTTTTGTTTATTGTTTTTCCTCGCTAAATGCGAAGGTACTCTTTAGAATTTTTTTTTTTTTGTTTGATATTTTATAAATTTGTGTTGATAATTTGGTCGTATTTAAGTGAACTGAAATATTTACGGACTTTAAACGAAAATTTCCAAAAATAAAAAAATGCTTCAGTAAATGACAGCGAAAACTTCTTAACAACATCCAGTTGGGAAGAGAGCAGTGTTGCATTTACAGCACAATGAAAACATTAGTCTTATTCACGATGAATTTTTTTTAAATATATTAATTTGATAACAAATTGAAGTTTGAACACTCAAAAAAAAAAAGCAAACAAGCACGATTTTGGATTTTGGCAACTCATTCTCTGCTCTCAGTTAATAAAGAAAAAAAACCAAACCGCTTTAATAATTTTCAATATAACCACAGTCCTAATGTGCATGTTCATTCAGCGTTGCCGTTGGTCTGTTGGTCTATTACTTTTTAAATATGACCATTACAAAAATAATCAAGAAATGTTACTCTGACATATTTAAAGTCAATAGTTCCAATTTTACTGAAATAAAAATTCCATTACATGTATAAGTACACAAATATTTGGTTACAATAAAGGAAAAAATAATTTATATAGGGATACATATATATGTGGTCGCTGTGGCGTAGTGGTAGTGCGTTGGACTGCTACGCAAAGTGTCGGGGTTCGAATCTCGGCACAGACAAAATCAAAAAATAGAAAAAATAATTTTTCTACACGGCCTCACCTCTTGGCAGGCAATGGCAAACCTACAAGAGTAAAAATTGCTATGAAAAGCTTTTCACTTCGCCGTTCGGATTCGGCATTAAACTGTAGGTCCCTTCCATTCATGTACAAATATAACACGCACAACATGAGTGGATGCGAAAAGCTCGGCCTAGGCCCTCCATGGGCTGTTGTGCCATTAAAAGTAAAAGTAAGTAAGTACATATATATGTACATATGTACAAACATATATGTACTCATAAATGCCTCATAAGTTTATAAGTATATAAAACCGTTAAAATTTAAAAAAAAAACTTAAAATTTTCATTCGAGTTTATAAGTTTATACGGCTTAAGAGGTATTTATGAGTTAATGAGAATACCGCTAACATAAATAAAGATATTTAAGAGTTTTTCAAGGTGTCGTATCATGTCATAATGTTGTGAAATTTTGTATGAAAAATGAGAGAATTGACGACAATTACGAGAGGATACGTTACTGAATACGACACGTTACTGAATACGTGAACCGGCTAATTATACAGTTTAGACACAGCGCTATTTGCAAAGTATGTGTGTTAATAACTATTTTACAAAAATAATTAGGATATCGTTTTCAAAAGCAACATTTTATTAATTATTTAATTTAAAGCTATTTCATATTTCTATTTCGTTTTCGGTGTAATGTTATAAAAATAAAAATTAGTCATGATTTCAAATAACAAAAAGGTTAAAAACACAATGAAAAATTTAAGTTTATGTCCAATTTCTGTACACCATTGGCTTGCAAAACTGCTTTTAAGCGTCTACGCACACTTTCAGCTAAGTTAGATGTTTCCTCGGGTGTTATATTTACGAATTCTGTGCGTATAGCTTCCTTAAGAAAATCCTTTGGTGTTACGTCATGCCTCCGTATTTTTTTGAAGTAAGCTCCAATATGTCTGATTCATATCTGGCGCCAGTGGGGGTGTTTTCAATTATTGCCAATGGTAAATTAGCCATTCCTGCACAAGATACAACGTATGTTTCGGGTTGTGTCTTGTTGCTAAAAAAAAAAGGATTACCCATTCAACCCTAACTTTTTGACACTGGGAGCCAAATTTTCTTTTAAAATATTTAAATTGAAGTGCTTGTCCATTTTCTCATCAATAACAATGAGATTTCCCACTCAAATGCTGCTCCACACCATGACATTACCGCCGCCGTGTTTCACTGTTGTAATGACATTATTTTATTGCAGCTCTCTTTTCGCCATCTGAACCAAAAAAGTTTAACCTTAAGACTAAATATCACGGTATTCCAAAAACAAAAAGGCTGGCGAAGTCCATGAGCGTATTCCGTATTGTTTGGGGATTGAAATTTTCTTTAAATCATTGCTGCATTTCATGGCATAATTTCACAGCCGAAGTATTTCGATTTTGAATTGCTTGAATTGCTCATTAACTACGTGCAGAGAAACGGAATAGATCACAGAAAATTAAAAGATTACGGTTAAAGATTAGCAAAAATATGACACACACAACGTGTGCCTAAACATCTTTGATGCGGACATTTTTTCTTATATTTCGAGTAGTGTGTGAGGTAACAGACCATTTTTTTATTTATACATTCAACACACAGGATTTACCTTATATGTTTATATTTTTTAGTATGACAGTGACATAAAGTGTCTCCACTAGACATTTTGATGGCAAAACATGAACATTAATCTGAATTATGGGTGGTGGAGACAATATGCAACGGCTGCCAAAATACAAAATGGACCAATTATTTTCACTGTTATAAAAATAAAAATGTATAACTGTTTTGGTATGACGCCTTTGAACTAGACGAAAGAACGAGAGAACATCAGCAGACATCTGGTTTGTTTGCCTAGTGTATACCGCATATTATAATGTTTGGGAACATCAGCAACAACAAGGTTGACATATCGTTGTTGCTGTTGTTTTATTAGTCTGTTTTTAAATTTTTCAACCCTTTCACTAATTTTTTAGCTTAATGACGATAAAGGAAAAAAAGAGATAATAGCTTTCAAATTCAAAAACGTATGAACACATGAACATAATTACGGTGTATCGGTAGTATTCGACGCTGTCAAATAAGAACTCATATAATCCGATGGAATGGGACAGTGATACGACTCTCGATATATTTACGTCGAATTAAAACCAATCCTATTTTTTACGCAGTACGTTACAATTGCATTTGTACCTAAATATTGATATCAATATTTGACAAATGTAAAAGCAGACTTATATTGGAAGTAATTAAAAAAGTGTTTCAGTTCTTTAGTTTTTTGCCCTTTAAAACATAACTTAGCAGGGTTATCGCCTAACCTCGAACTTTCGAACTAAGAAGTCTAGTTAATTCGAAATGAATACCATCTGCACTAGCCGAACATCACTCCCGACAATTTTACTAAAAACACATATTTTGTGCGCAGTATGGTCTACACAACGCGAACGAGAGAATCTGCGCCTAGTGTAGATTAGAAATGTGCAAATCGATTTCGACTTAATCGAAGTCTATTTTTAATCGACTTTTATATATTCGACTTTTTATACTTACTTACTTACTTTTAATGGCACAACAGCCCATGGAAGGCCTAGGCCGAGCTTTTTCGCATCCACTCATGTTGTGCGTGTTATATTTGTACAGGAATGGTAGGGACCTACAGTTTAATGCCGAATCCGAACGGCGAAGTGAAAAGCTTTTCATAGCAATTTTTACTCTTGTAGGTTTGCCATTGCCTGCCAAGAGGTGGTGCCGTGTAGAAAAATTATTTTTACTACTTACACTTACAGTGCAAAATTTTTATAACTACCAATATTACGCTCTGGTAAGTAAGCACTAGTTAACTTTGACATTGAATTTTATAATACTGATATAAAAAAAACATTTTCTTGAAAATTTTTATGTTTACTGGTCATGTATGTATGTGACCTCAAGAAAATAAAATTCAAAATCAGCGTCAAGAATCTGTGAGCAAAGCTGCGGAAACAGTGGCTGCGACAGCTTAATTGCATAATGACAACAATACGGCGTCCGCAGTAATTTATTGTATGCTACTGGGGCACAATGAACGCGGCAACGACAAAATGACATTGCCGACGGCAGCTACACGACCGCATCTGTAAAATTATAAAATCACACGTTTTTATGGAGACGATTATTTTGGCAACGACACGAAAACGTGACCATCGACTATAATTTTGGCTATCGCCAATTTAAATCTATTTCTAATTTGACCAGTAACAAGAAAAAGAAAAAGAGAGAGAGAGAGAGAGAAAATAACTGCTTGCGTTTGTCCTGCTGCTGGGGGGCCTGGGGCGTAGGACACAAGGTAAAGTTCGTGACAGTCGCAGGTGCGTCCATGGTCGATCCTTGCGCTTCTACGTTTCAAGTCGACACACAGCCTCCTCGTGGCGTCCCCTGGATAGCGATCTGACAACCGTCAGTGAGTTAACTAATGTGTGCGGCGGGCTTCTCCATGGCCTTGAATGAATGGTTGTGCGTCGGGCTTGGAACCCACCACGTTAAAATACCCTCCAATGAAACCTCCAAACAAGCCTCGGATGATGAACCCCTCTAATATTGACGACTCCCGCAAACGCCCAAAGGACAACGATTTACGGATATGCACCTGGAATGTCCGAACCCTCTACAGGGAAGGTGCCTCTATCCAGCTGGTGGATGTCCTCCAAAAATATAGAGCTGACATCACCGCTGTACAGGAAATGCGATGGACGGGACAGGGTTGCTCCAAAAGAGCATCCTGTGATATCTACTACAGCTGTCATGCGTCGAGACACGAATTTGGTGTTGGATTTGTGGTTGGGAAGAGACTGCGTCATCTAGTCTCGAGGTTCACAGCGGTGAACGAGCGCCTAGCCACTATCCGCATCAAGGCAAAATTCTTCAACATCAGCCTAATTTGTGTCCATGCCCCGACGGATGAGAAGGATGAAACGACCAAAGATGACTTCTACGAGCTCCTCGACAAAGCTTATGAGCATTGCCCCCGCCACGATGTTAAAATCGTGTTAGGCGACTTTAATGCCAAGGTGGGCAAGGAGAGTCTCTTTGGTCCGACGATCGGAAAATTCAGTCTCCACGACGAAGCCACCGATAACGGTATGAGACTGATCGACTTCGCCGCGGCACGAAACATGACAGTTAGTAGCACCAGATTCCAACATAAGGATATCCATAAGGCCACTTGGCTGTCCCCTGATCAAAACACACGAAACCAAATTGATCACGTTGTGATCGACGGAAGGCACGCTTCCAATGTACTAGACGTACGCACAATACGTGGTGCAAACATCGACTCAGACCACTACTTGGTTGCAGCCAAGGTCTGCACACGTATATGTGTAGCAAATCGCGTACGGATAGGTACAAAGAGAAAGCTGGATGTCGAAAAGCTGCAATCACAACAGACAGCCAAAGTCTTTGCCAACCAACTTGCACTTCTCCTTTCGCAAAACACCCCTCAACTTGATGATATATGCGCACAGTGGACGCACATTTCCCGCTCTATGCGTACGGCTGCCGAAGAGGTGCTAGGCTACCACCGTCGACGGAGAAATATGTGGTACGACCAAGAGTGTCGCGATGCTACTGAAGCAAAAAACGCAGTATACAGAGCCACCCTGCAGTCAGTTGCAACGCGAGCTGCTAAGGAGCGATACAGAAAGTTGAGGAGGGAGGAGAAACGTCTTTTCAGGCGCAAGAAAAGAGATGAAGAAAGACGCGAGTTCAATGATATCGAAATGTTGCGGGACAGGAACGAGGTCCGAAAATTCTTTGAAAGAATAAGACGCCTGACTCTTGGTTTGAAGACCGGGGCCTCTTCCTGCAAGGATGAAGATGGAAATCTGGTGACAGATATCCAGGGCATAATGAGATTATGGAGGGAGCACTTTTCGCAGCTGCTTAATGGCGAAGACGGCAATAATCCCGCCACTGCGGAACCCACTCCGGAAACCCCAATCACTGACGGCGTTGAAGTACCGCCGCCTGACTATGAGGAGGTCTTAACAGCCATTGCTCGGCTGAAAAACAATAAGGCTGCAGGTGCAGATGGCCTGCCTGCTGAGTTGTTTAAGACCGGAGGCGAAGAGCTCAAAAAACGCATGCATGAGCTTCTATGCAGAATATGGTCAGATGAAAGCATGCCAAGTGATTGGAATCTCAGCGTACTCTGCCCAATCCATAAGAAGGGTGATTCCACGATCTGCGCCAACTACCGTGGGATCAGCCTTCTTAATATTGCATATAAGGTTCTATCGAGCGTACTGTGCGAAAGACTGAAGCCCATCGTCAACAAACTGATTGGACCTTATCAGTGTGGCTTCAGGCCTGGTAAATCCACCATCGACCAGATATTCACACTACGCCAAATCCTGGAAAAGACCCGAGAAAAACAGATCGACACCCATCACCTATTTGTCGATTATAAAGCCGCCTTCGACAGCACGATTAGGGATCACTTGTACGCCGCAATGTCTGATTTTGGTATCCCTGCAAAGCTCATTCGTCTTTGCAAAATGACACTGACCAACACCACCAGCGCAGTGAAAATTGGGACAGACCTCTCCGCACCATTTGATACCAAAAGAGGTTTCAGACAAGGTGACTCCCTATCGTGCGACTTCTTTAACCTAATGCTGGAGAAAATAATTCGAGCTGCGAACATCGACATCTCTGGCACTATCTTCTACAAGAGTGTCATGCTGCTAGCATACGCTGATGATATTGACATCATTGGCAAAAACGCTCGAGCAGTCAGTGCAGCATTCTCCAACCTGGAAAGGGAGTCTCGTCGTGTGGGTCTAGTGGTGAACGAGGACAAAACGAAATACCTTGTGTCAACAAACAAAGAGTCACGGCGTCTTGGACAAAATGTCACTGTTGACAACTACACTTTTGAAGTCGTCAAGGATTTCGTTTATTTAGGATCCAGCATAAACACCAACAATAATGTCAGCCTTGAGATCAAGCGGAGACTAACTCTTGCCAACAGGTGTTACTACGGGCTCAGTAGGCAATTGAGAAGTAGAGCCCTCTCTCGACCGACGAAAATAACGCTCTATAAGTCCCTCATCCTTCCCGTCCTAATGTATGGCGCAGAGACGTGGACATTGACCATCAATGATGAGAGACTGTTAGGAGCGTTCGAGAGGAAGATACTCCGTAAGATCTACGGTCCAGTATGCGTGGATGACGTGTTTCGAATAAGATGGAACAATGAGCTGTATGAGCTGTACGCCGACACTGACATAGTCAAGCGTATAAAACTCCAGCGGCTTCGCTGGCTGGGTCATGTTGAGCGAATGGAAGAAAGCGCTCCGGCTAGAAAGGTGTTTTATTCGAACCACGGTGGAGGATCACGCAGAAGGGGACGTCCTAATCTCCGTTGGAAAGACCAGGTGCAGGGCAACCTGACTGCACTTGGCCTTATCAACTGGCGCCAGCGCGCGCATAGCAGAAGTGACTGGCGAAGCTTTGTGGAGGCGGCCAAGACCGATCATCGGTTGTAGCGCCAGCTAAGTAAGTAAGTAAGTTTGTCCTGCTGCTGTCGCTTTCATATTAATCAAGTAGCTGGCTACAGTTGAAACCCCGTAACTGCTGTCGGCTATGAGTATGGAGTATAATTCCAATCTTTAGAATTTCCACAAATTATTTTATACTGATAAATAACAATAACATTTATTTATTTATTTATTTTCAAAGAAAATAACATATAAAAGTAAAGTATAATTTCCCGTTTAATAATTTCTTTTTTAAATTCTGCTGTATGTCAAAGACGTTTGAAATCGACGACAGCGGCAATTTGGGCAATGATGCAGTGTCGTATGTTCGTCAGCATGAAAATGCATGGGATTTCAGTATTTACAGATGCCGAAATGTTGTTGCCACGTCCATTGTGTTCGTAGCATTAGCATTATTTTTTGAAAATTTTTCATATATTATACAAATTTCTTTTTCAACATATTTTCATTCAATAAAGTATCTAAAAATATAGAAATAAGTATTTATTTACGTATAAAAATACTTTTATTTTATACAACTCAAATTCGAAAAGAGTCGATTAACGTCCTTTAAACGTCGAAACCCGATTTTTATCCATCAGTTGCACATCCCTAGTGTAGACGTACCGTGATTATAATCAGATTTTGCTCTGCGAACACCAAGAAATTGTTGCTGCTTCGAACACGAAAAGAGAGAATACGATATGCACGTTGAAATGAACGCAGAGCACACTGACTATTCAGGGTGATAATCAGCAATTTTAACAAAAAGGAAGTATATATATATATATAGTAAGAAAAAAATTTGTAGGAAAG
Source organism: Palloptera scutellata (assembly GCA_958295655.1). NCBI lineage: Eukaryota > Metazoa > Arthropoda > Insecta > Diptera > Pallopteridae > Palloptera > Palloptera scutellata. The sequence continues at coordinate 149,303,123 of OY282449.1, read as the reverse complement.
AATGTAAATATTTTTAGTTTTTGAAAGTGAATATTCTTTATAAAACTATGAAAAGTATTTATACATCATATTAACGGTATTCACATGTGATGTAAATTGTATTGCATCATTGCAAATTTTTAACTTAACTCTCCATCTTAACAGAAGTGATAAAAGTTTGTTTGTATACCATCTAGTGTACCCATTGTGGACAAAATAGTATTAAAAAAGCTAAGTTTCAATGTAACCACCAAACCGAAAACGAGAAAATGTGTGCCTTCCCATAGTTTGCAAAATTTTCAATTGGATCTTCTATCCAATCTTCTAAAAAAATAATACAAATTAATTATCATCGTCCGCCTCAATTGTTTTTACCCAAGCGTACGTAGAGATACACGCTCGAAGTTTTCTGAGCTTAATAATTCAACTGTTATATTTATTCTTTTAACATCAGAAAAAATTTATGATTATGAAATTTTGTATCCAATACTTCAAATAATTTATCCACTCCCCCAAACGTTTGCTTCTAGCTACGATATTGGCGGCATCGTGTAGAAAAATTTCAATATGAGAAATATCAACAAAGCTCAACAAGTATTTCTTCAACATCCTCGCTGCAACCTTCGTCTTCCTTACTTTTGACTTCGACTTCTTTCATAACGGTATCAGCCTGTACCAAAGTGAGCTTTTTGCGTACCAGTGGCTTAGGGACATGATTTTTTCTTATTTTTTGCAGTTCTTCATCATTAAGTTCAATGAAGTGTGTTGTTTTCAAATGAACTTTAAACCTAATACAAATAAATATACTTTAAATAAGTTTTCATTATGAAAATGCTTTTTAAATATTATTTACTTCTGCTTTGATGGATAACCGCGACCGCAATAACCGCATGGAAATGGCATTTCAGAGTGTACAAAAGAATGCTCTTGCAGAGCTTTCGTCGAAGTAAACAGTTTTCCACATTCCTCGCACTGTAACTTCAGTCCTTGATGCCGCCATTGGTGTGTGCGTAAGTGGCCTTTTATCGCGAACTTTTTCCCACAAATTTCGCATTCAAAAGGATAGTTACGCGTGTGAAACCTCATGTGTACACCTAATTCGTATTGCCGGGAAAAGTGTTTTCCTAAAAACAATCAGCTATAAGCTAAAATCTTACAATTCACCGTAATATTCATACCACATTCAGCACACTCAATCGTCTCGCCTTTGTGCAAACGAATATGATTTTCTAGGGCAGTCTTGCTTACGTAAACCTTATCACAATTTTCGCATTGATATAGTTCACGCTCATTGCAGTGCACTTTCAAATGTTGGCGCAAATAGTGTTGTGTTGAAAATTGTTTGCCACATATCTCGCATGCATCGGATTTTATGCTCGCCTCCTTGCGCTGATGATACTTTAAATGTGCACTAAACATAGTTTTAGTGGTAAAGGTTTTTGCTGCAAAAATTGGGAAATCAGTGATATTGAAAAAATCTTTTAATTATACTATGAACAATGTATTTACAGCAAAAATTGCAAAATAGATCCGTATGATCCTCGTGAGATCTCCGCACATGGTCAAGCATTCTTGATTCTTTACACTTGTGTTCACATGTGCTGCACTGTACAATGTGTGAATGTTCCAGCTGCGTATGTTCACGTTGCAATTGGCCCTTGGGTATTTCTTTACTACAAATTTTGCATACAATTGGCATTTTTGGTTTGGTATCATGCACCTTGGAGTGCTGCATAAGTGAATGATGTGTGCTGAAAGTACTTGAACAATGGGTGCATTGAAAGGCGCTACTATATTCTGCGAAAATATAAATGTATGGAATTTATGTGGAGGAAACTTTTACATATTCATAGTTACCACTGCAGATGTTCATATGTGCGTCAAAAATGGAGAGCCTTATATTTTGTCGGCATATTGAACATTTATGATATTTCGCCTCCATATTAGATACATTTGATTTTGCAATTCTTTGAGTTTTTGTAGCAGTATTCACTCTATCCACCTCCATAATTTTGTCAGTTTCACATTTAAGTATTTCCAGCATGAAATCTTCTGCATCTGATAGGTTTACATTTTCGGTATCGTCGTCATAAAAATAATCTGTAAAGAGAGATATAATATAATAAAAATAGATACTTTACTTTTATGACTACCTTTATCCTCATCTGTATTTTCATTTACTTCACTAATTTGCACTTCCTCCAAATCACCAAGATCCTCATTGACGGCATTTTCCTAATGATTAAAATTATCCTAACCGTTAGTATGTAGTATGTATGTCAGCATATCACTTATAAAATCTTACACCGTTTTTAGGACCTTCCAATAAATACTGTTGTGTCTCTTCATACTCAATTCCTTCATCATCATTAATTTCCAACTTTGTTTTCAACATTGCTTCCTGTAACATTTGATGTGCATTTTCGGCCTTTTGAAGAAAATTGTATGTGATTCTCAACTCCATGCCACAAGCGTCACATAAACTCTGTGGTACGTTGATATCGTTAATGTCATCATAAACCTCTGCCAAATCAAGGTGTGTACATTTTCGAAAGCAATCTAAATAGGTAAATGGCTTGGACTGTGTATCGTCATCCTCCTGGTCTTTTTCATTATCAGCGTCATCAAGTTCAAATGGAGTATCAAAATCAATGTATTCCAATGAAGTTTTCAGGCACACTCGGCAAATGGGAATGGCGTCCATACTAACATATACTATTTGCTTGCAAAACTCTTTTTAACTTTCAATTACTTCAAAACAATTTATGCGACAGCTCTTTTTGTTTTTCGGAAACTGTCGAAGCATAAGCTGGCATACAAGGTTGCCACTCCGTACATTTTTTAGTGCTAAAATTCAAAACAAAAATGACCCAAATGGAATAGACATTTTACAAGTAAATACAGCATATAGTAAAATATGTACCAAATATCTTATTTTAAGTAAAATGAAAAAGAAGAAGAATAAATTTTTATTTGTTTTGCAGCACCTCCTCTTGGCAGACAATGGAAAATGTACCATGTATCCTCTCTAACCCTTTCATTGGCGCTACATGCAGTCATAGTTGACATTGATAAAACTGAAGTTCATTGTGGTAAAGACATGCCGCTTGCCACAATGGCTATCTATTTCTTTATCGGTGTCCTGTGTGATTGCATTCCCTCTCTGATTGTCCCTCCTTCTATCTGCCACTTATTAATCTTCCTTCCAATCAACACAATTCATAGGAGTACAACCAGTGTGTTGAATGTATCAATAAAAAAAAAAAAGGTTTAAGGTTAGTTTTAGATGTTAGATATTCCACTACATCATCTTCAATAGTGTCAGTTGAAAAGCGAGACACGAACTTCCTGGGCTGAATAGCGACTAGTTTTTAGACTTCTTAGTAAAACCTTCTTTAAGTGGAGTTAAAGGAGTAGATTTTGAATTGCTAGTAGTTGGAGTGGCCGCTGTGGCGTAGTGGTAGTGCGTTGGACTGCTACGCAGAGTGTCCGGGGTTCGAATCTCGGCACAGGCAAAATCAAAAAAAGTAGAAAAAATAATTTTTCTACACGGCACCACCTCTTGTCAGGCAATGGCAAACCTACAAGAGTAAAAATTGCTATGAAAAGCTTTTCCTTCGCCGTTCGGATTCGGCTTTAAACTGTAGGTCCCTTCCATTCATGTACAAATATAACACGCACAACATGAGTGGATGCGAAAAGCTCGGCCTAGGCCCTCCATGGGCTGTTGTGCCATCAAAAGTAAAGTAAAGTAAAGTAGTTGGAGTATCAGTATTCACCGTGTTCAAAACAACCGGTGAAGAGTCTGTGACGACAATTGCAGGAGTAGACGCCGAAGATGGAGTTGAGCCCTCGTCCACATCTACCTCTGCCAAAATATCTGACATCGACTGTTCACCACGGGATTTTTAATTTTTTGGATGGATGCACTTTAATGCGTATTTGTAGAGGAAACAGGTTCATCAAAACAATTGTAATTAAAGAAAAAGTTTTCATAATGTTTAAATTTCGATGTCAGAGGTAATAACTCCTTCCCAATCTCCGAGAAACACACCATGACTTGTTTGAAAATTTTTTATAAATCGATATCAGTCGAACTACTTTTCATACACGACCAACGACCCTTATTGTCTTGAATTATGTCAAAGGTACTGCCAAAAAATCTGGTACATTGTAAATGAGCTTGGCCGTCACATAACCAGCAAGTGACAAAGCGTTCATAATTACCCTTAACGGCGCAATTTGGGTGCGTGCAGACCATAGTTAGATTAAATTATAAAATAAAAAGTTTTCAAAGGAAGCAGTATAAATAGCACCCACTGTAATTGTAGTAGATTTATCACTATAAAATTTTTAGTTGGATACAAATACAATAAAAAGAGAAACAAATTTTGAAATATAACAACAAAATTTGGTTATCACAAGTCAAAAGTATAAATATAATATATGAAATATGGAAAAAAATAATGCCTGAAATTGTCTTAATCAAACGAACAAAAATAAAGCACTTAGCTGTATATGTTTAGAAACCAATAAAGTAACTTTTTGAATTTATTAATTTTTTTAGAACACGTTAAAAAAAAGTACGGAACGTAAAAGAACACGTATGATCGTTCGAAAGATTACAGCCTTTTTGATAAATCAATTTAATATTATTTTATATTTAATATAAATAATTTAGCTTAAGCGACTATAATGCGACCCCTATATTCCTTTTTCGTTTTAACTTTAATGATTAATTTATCAATTTCCTCAATATTTGCGATTTTGTGTACATTTATAATGTGACGACGCATTCTGAAAAAAAATTTCTTTAAAATATTTGTACATAGAAAAATTCTTTTATTCATACTTGGAAGTTTTCACAAATCCTTTATCGCATACTGAGCACTTTAGAGGCAAGCCGGTATGTTCTTTGCGGTGTTGAATAAGAGTGGATTGATGCATATACTCCTTGCCACAAGCATCACATTTGTAACGATATCCATCATGATAACGAAGATGCTTATTAAGAAGTCCCATCTGTGTAAAAGCCTTCTCACATTTGTGACATTTATATGGCAAATCTCCAGAGTGACTACGTGAATGTATCAATAAATCGCTTTGTCGAACAAAACGTTTAGTACATATTTTGCACTCAATCCATTTGCCGGAATGAAATTTCTTATGTAGCTTTAAACTACCTTTATATAAGAAGGATTTCTCACATTGATCACACTGAAACGTTGCTTGACGGTTACTTTCATGAGTTTTTATATGGGCCTGTATTGCATTTTGTGTAAAGAATTTTCGTCCACATTGTTCGCATGTAAAATTTCGCTCGCGATTCTCTTCGTGTGTGAGAGTATGTTTATGAAGTGCACTGGCATCGCGGAAAGTACGTGCTGTAATACATAGCAAATTTAGATTAATGTAAACCAATTGATAAATTGAGAGAAAACTTACGGCAGGCATGGCACAACAACGTCTCTGACTTGAGTTCACGTGCAATGTGACGTTTCAATTGCTGTTGGTTGCGAAAACACTTATTACACAATTCACACGTTAATTGCCTTTTCTCAGTTGGTGTTGCTAACACAATGCGTTTAATATTTCTTTTTTTTGATACTGTCTTACGAAGGCTTTCACGTCTCCGTGATTTAGTTGATGCTGTGTGGCTATCACCTAAGGTGTTATTCTCACAATCTAAATCTTCCTTCTTGAATAAGCTACAACTGGAGTGTGAGTCATTTACATCAATTTCATTACTTTCAGATGAAAAGTCTTCGTCCTGATCGCACAAAATGTCATTTTTGTTAATAACATCGACCGTGTTTCCTACTATCTGTGTGGAATAAATTGAAGCAATCAGTAATCAAAGTTTATCCAATATCTGGCCTTTACCATTGTTTCTGACATTTTTTCGTTCTGTCCTTGAAATAAGGGCATGTCAATCGTGGCCGTCGATGATGAAGTTACTGGTACCCATTCAAATTCCTCTTTAGCCTGTGAGATATAAGGTAATCTTTCTTGTATTAGTTGAAGTGTCTTATCTGAATTTTGAGCCTTTTGTATAAATTTATAAGCAGATTTAAGCTCAGCTGCACAACAATAACACAAATTCCGTGGATATGAACTATCTGCTAAATCCCTTACTTCTAATTGTGTGCATTGCCGGAAGCATTCTATATATGTAATCTTGTCTTGGAAATTAGAAATCTCTGTGTTCCAATTAATAAACTCAACCGTATCCATTAGGCACGCACGACATTTTTTACTCAAATTCATTTCATTCAACTCTATGCATGAAACAGTACAAACAAACAAAAACCAGCTCCACAGAAATTGTAAAGAGTGATGCCAAAATTTCGATTATTTTCTTTTATCAGAGGATGGAATAGTGTGGCCACTCACGAAATTCGATCCTTCCATATTTTTCGCAAAAACATACCATGGCGATAAGATCCGACAACAATTGCTTAATACAGGGTGTTTTTCTTACAAGTGTGGTTTTCAAGAAGAAATAAAACGCATATAATTTAATGTTACGGCCACGAATTTAGCTTTATTATAAGGATAAGGTTTATTATGCAGCTGGTTCGAATAAATTCCAGCCAAGAGTCCCAATTTTCGACCACTTTTTGCAGCAATTGGGACCGTATCAGTAATAACGCGCCGAATATTCTCTTCCAAGGCGTCAATCGTCTCGGGCTTATCTGCGTAGACAAGCGACTTCACATAACTCCACAAAAAACAAAAAATAGTCCAGCGGTGTTAAATCGCACGATCCCGGAGGCCACGACACAGGCACACGACGCGAGATAATGCGCTCACCAAAAGGTTTCTTCAATAAATTGATTGTTTCGTTGGCTGTATGGCATATAGCGCCGTCTTGTTGGAACCAAAGGTCGTCCACATCAACATCCTCCAATTCAGACACGAAAAAGTTATTAATCATGTCTCTATAGCGTTCCCCATTGACTGTAACATTATGACCGGCTTCATCTTTGAAGAAATATGGACCAATGATTCCCTCCGTCCATAGACCAAACCAAACAGTGAATTTTTGAGGACGTAACGGCTTCTCAGCAATGGATTGTGGATTATGATCATTCCAAATGCGACAATTTTGCAAGTCGGGGGATGTCATGACATTATAAATTTAAAATGATTTCATGACTTCTTTTGTTATACCATTGGCAGCACCTTTTTGTTGTATTTTCCGAAGCTAACAACTTCATAAAAGAATATTTTCGACTTTGAGCTGGCAATTAAGTAAGATTAATGTAAACCTAACGATTATAAAGTGGATATCATGGCGTTTCGACTAGCCATACTTCAAAGCAATGTACAACTACAATTTAAAGTGAAATACTAAATTGATTTCATAAATGTTTACAGAGACGAGAAATTGATGGGTAGCACCCACTACCAATCGAGTATAAAAAAAGCTAGTGTTAAAATAACTATATATACTGATTGGTGAGTAATTGAAATATTTACTTTCCTCTAACAAAACAAATCGAATTACTTTTTCAACTACAGCCATGAAGTTTCACTTCTGTCGTGTGTCTTTATGACACCCTCCGTTTTTTATTGTACAAATACTGGATTTTATTTAACTATTAATATGTTCAAAATAAAACAAGTAGAAACAATAACAACTTTTATTTACGACTTTCTCTCTTTAAACTCCGAGCCCATCTCTTCCTAAATGTTGTCGTTTCCCTGATATTTTTCAAGTTCTCCTCCAATTGAAACAATTTTTCAATATCAAACATTTTATCACAAAAATTGTAGTTATTACTTTGTTGTATTTCGCACACAGCAACATGCGAATTCGGCGCGTCAAAAATAGTGTGAGTTATCGAAAAAACAGTGCGAATAGTGCGGACTCATATGGGTTTCATTACTGTATTTTGCTAATTCGTTGCGCAAAAAACGAGTCTGTGCGCACATACATACCTTAAATCGTAACTCTTATTTGTTACATATTTAAACTAGGAATGAGAATATCGTTAAAAAAATTGTGAAAAACTTATCGTTAAACCCGATGAGCTGTGGACAATAATCGACAATTATGATAAATAACAAGGAATTTGCATCTAATTAAACTATGTCCAAAGAAAAAACTCAACCTTAAATAGTTCAAGCCACGAAATCTTTCACTTATAGACAAGATGAAATTTCAAGTCCATCATAAGAAACGATTTGGAAAAGAAGGTTTTAACTCACATTTTGCATAACTAACGAATTTAAAATTTATATGAATTAACAATAAGTAGCACTAAACATTAACAATTCCATTAAATGTTCAAATATTTACTATTAGTTTTGCCAGTGGTAAATATAAGTTTAGAAAATACATAAACAATAATAAGATTAATGTTTTCATTTGAAATACAATGAAGATATACAAAATTATTGTAAATAAAAACGAAAAACAGAATGGAAAAAAGATAACATAATGCATGAGTGAAAATATATTCAGTCGGTTTCGAAGCGGCCACCCTTGTCACGAATACACAGCTTCAAATGCTTGTAAAAATGTGTGGCTATGGGTCGCAGATCCACCACTGTTACTCGGACTGTTTCAGGGACTGCAAATTAAGCATAGACCCTGGCCTCTAAAATGTACCATACTCTGTAATCCATCGGCTTGAGATCCCGCAAATATGGATCTGGAAAATTAGCCCTGCACCATTCTTGTGTCATTTTGGGCCTGTGAGCTGGGACGTCTAGTCATTAGCCAAAGTGCTACCGAGCCCAGGGGAGTACCACAGCCTCCAAAATTTCACGGCAGTACACTTCTTGGTTGATTTTGACTCCCTGTTCCACAAAAATCAAGGTTGTCTTTCCATTTACGCAAATCCCACCTCATACCATGACGGATTGCGGATTTTGAGGATGTTGAATGACGAATGATGGTTGAGGAGCCTATGGCCGTTTCTGTTATTTTAACGGTTATGCGCTTGTTCGACAGTAAACAGCTTTTTATCTGTGAAGACGATTTTTTCCCATCCAATTCCTGCGGCCTGACGAGGAAGTAGGCGACATCTTTGGAGTCATACGCATTTGTTTTCATCCGTAAGTATCTTCCCTTTTTGGAGCTTGTAAGCATTGAGACCTAGTTCGTTCGTTGCTATGAGTAGAACTGATTCACTATTGATACCAGTTTCGGAATCAACTTTTCTCATGGAAACCGTTGAATTACACTGCATCCGCTTTTGTACGATTTTACGATTCCTGGGAGTATTGATGGTGGATTTTCTACCTCTTCCTGGACGATCACCGTCATGATCCAGCCTTAATCCGTTTAACTGCTCGAGAAACTGACGAACGAGCAATGTGAAGCTACCGCGCAAACTCACAATTGCGTTTGCCTAGCTGTTACAAAAGCTGACCGATTATTTGACATCGTAAAAAAAAATAACTAAATGACATCCAGACCACACAAACATTAAATCAGATGTACACTCAATTACGTATAATAATAAAAAAATGAAGAAAATTGAAGAGAAACTACGATACTTTTTCTATAGCGCGAAGAAAGTTGTATACACTTATTATTTGTCACCCTGTGAAAATAATGATTTTTTGTAAATTAACAAACTTGATAAAGAGATTATAAGTTCATAGAGCCCGATGTCTTTTCCAGAGTCTACAGCTGAACAAACATGTTGTAAAAAACATATATAAAAGTAGGCTTTCCACAGAAGTTAGAAATTTTTAAAAAATTTCCAAATTTCCTTTTCCAAAAATTTCAAAATTTTGTTTTTGAAGGCTCTGAATCACAGTCCTCTCTAAAACATTCTGTCCCGGGGATCTGTCTCCAACTCTCTGTCGCCAGGCGTGGATTTAGAACCTTCTTCCGCTAAGTGCTTCAATATTTATTAAAGTTTTTTAGAATAATTTATTAAGATTAAATAAAAAATGAATGAAAAGTTTTTGAAATATCAACTCGCTAAAATTGCCTAAATAGTTAACGATACTTTATTGTGAATATCGATATTTATCGATTAAATTGCCAGCCCTATGGTAAGCGTAGTGTGCGTTTAAATTGATTTGATTTAATTGGTAACAAATGTAAAGTAATATTGCAAGCTATTAATTATGAGTACCATACCCGTTTGCCGAGTGTGCTTGAAAACTTCGCTGGAGTACATCGATTTTGAGACTTCCTTCGTACAAGATGACGCTGACAATGATACAAAATCAGAGGTATTCACCTATTTGGATTGCTTTCGAATATGTACAGGTCTGCAAATAGAAGAATTTAGTCATAATAATAACAACAGTTTACCACAGAGTTTATGTGATACCTGTGGCTTTGAATTGAGAGTCACATATGATTTTCTTCAAAAGGCCAAAAACTCACATAAAATCATACAGGGAAAGATGATAGAATCAAAGATGAAAATTGTTGAAAATGAAATGGAGTATGAAGAAACACAATTCACGCAAAAAGTAGATTGTAAAAATGAGGTAGGGGGACAACAATTATTATGTTGCATATATTCATGCCGTTGCACAGAACATCAATGATACAATAATTTTCATCCTTAGATAAATTACGATAATGACGATTTAAAAGAAGAGCAGGAAAATATTTCAAAACAAAAGCGATGTCTGCATACCCCACCAGCTACAGAAGAATTCGAATTGGTGACTGTTGAGAATTCATTTTATACTCTTTCTTCGGGGAATGCTTTGGAAACAATGATAAATGTAAGACTACAATGCTCAAAATTTATTACATTACAAATTCAATGTTTGTACATATTACGTAGGAAATAGATGAAAATGAAGCCGATGATAGTGTAAAATATGGCGTTTTGAAAACAGCAGCACCTGCATCATGGCTACGTGTCGGTTCTATTCCAAGAGCATCAAAAGACAGATCCTTCAAAACAGCAACACCCACCCATAGACGGCAAGGAAGTCCTCTCCAAAAAAAAGAAGAAAACGTAAAGAAAAGCATTAAGTTAGCAACAGAACTGGACACAAATCAATTTCAATGCGAATTGTGTAACAAATGTTTCGCAAATAAGGATCGACTAAAACGTCATATTACACGTGAGCGGAACTCAAAGATATGGCTGTGTCATGCCTGCCGTACGTTACTCTTTATACACATACATATTCTACATATATGACATATCTTCACTTTTTACACATAACAGCTCGTATTTACCGTGATGCCCGCGCTTATAATGAACATGTACTCAAGCATGAAGGAAAGTGCGAGCGGAATTTTACATGCGAACAATGTGGACGGAAATTCTTCAGACGTTCTACACTAAATGACCATATAAAGATTCATGAAATCAATCGGGAACCTACTTTTCAATGCGACAAATGTGACAAATCGTTTTTTCATAGGGGCAGCTTAACTTTACACAAGCAATCTCATACGGGTCAGTGGATCGAGTGTGACATTTGTGAGAAACGTTACCTGAGGCAAAGTGACTTAATTATACATTTACGTAGCCATTCTGGAGATTTGCCCTATAAATGTCACAAATGCGATAGAGCTTTCGCACAGATGGGGCATCTTAACAAGCATCTACTTCATCATGATGGATATCGTTACAAATGTGATGTTTGCGACAAGGAATACATGCATCATTCTACGCTTATTGAACATTACAAAGGACATACCGGATTGCCGTTCAAGTGTTCAATCTGTGATAAAGGATTTGTGAAAATGTCCAAGTATGAGAAAAATAACACATAGTTCTCTCAAAATAGATATACTTATTTTCATTTTTTATAACTGACAGTATAAATTTTAACATCTTTAATCTCAATATACAACAAAACTTTTTTTTTTCACAGAGTACATCGCCACCTTGAAGCCGTACACAAAGTGCAGAATATTGAGGAAAAAGAACAATTTATTGTTAAAATTAAAAGGAAAAAAGTTATCTGTGGCAAAAAAGCATAATAAAATATTTTTCTTAATACATGAAATCAGCATGTCAAATTTAATCTTATGGCGCTAATGTAATGAAATCAATCATTTTATATCACAAATAAGGTGGCTTTCTCTAGAGACTGTACTGCACCAACTTGAACAGTGGGAAAGCTTAAGGTTGTAATTTATATCGTTCTATATAGAGATTAAAGGAATTTGTACGATCGATTTAGTGAACTCAATGAATCGGGGGAAAAAATATATTTTTTATTTCTTTCCCAATTATTAATTTAAACAAAGAGTTCCAATCCACTGTCATTATATTCTCATGTAGAAACAAATTCCAATTTATTCCTTTATTCTATTTTATGAAGAATCGGTTTGTAGAAATATAAATTCCTTATGTTTTAAGTAAATCGTTATGACAAAAATTTCTTCCTACCATTGAGAATATATTTATTGAATATGATGCTGAAAAATATTTCCAAAATTAAGAAATTACAATGCCTCAATGGATCAGCTTCATATAAATACATTGGTTTGTTTTTTACAGTAGGATCTAATCGAAACGTCAAGTTTTTCTTATCGTTTTTCTTATTGTTAAAGTTTCAATCGTTTTTTCAAAAAACTGACAGTAGTTCGTCAATAGACTCTCACTCCTCCTATCGCATTGAAGTACCGTCACCCGACTACGAGGAGATCTTCACACGCATCGCTCGGCTGAAAAACAATAAGGCTGCAGGTGCAGATGGCCTGCCTGCTGAATTGATTAAGTCTGGAGGCGAAGAGCTCACAAATCGCATACACGAGCTGCTATGCAGAATATAGTCGGATGAAAGCCTGCCCAGTGATTGTAACCTCAGCGTACTCTGCCCAGCCCACAAGAAAAGTGATTCCACGATCTGCGCGAATTACCGTAGGATACGCCTTTTAATATCGCATATAAGGTTCTATCGAGCGTACTGTGTGCAAGACTGAAGCCCATCGTCAACAAACTAATTGGATCTTATCAGTGTGGCTTCAGCCTTGCCAAATCCACCACCGACCAGATACACACACTACGCTAAATCCTGGAAAAGACTAGATCATCGGTTCCAGCTAAGTAAGAAACTTACACTAACATAAACAGTTTTTATATTAAATGACACTTTAATCGACGATATGAAATTCCCTATGAATTTTTGTGAAAACATTATCAACATTGGGAAAAAGCCAGATCTACTTCAAATAAAACTTCAATATCAAAGGAACAAAGGAATGGGATACAAATTAAACTGCACTAGAACGCTTCTTTGTTGTTCGCTGTTTAAAACCATTTTGTAAAATGAAATTCGTTAACAAAATATGCCCAATTTGTGGTTTGGCAGCCATCAGCTATACTGACATGAACATGCACATTGTCTTGAACTGCAGCTAGTCGGCACGCTATGTTATGCAATCACAAGAGATATGTTACATGGTATCTCCCCTAGCTATATTTCAAAGCAATGTTCAAATATTGTCATCAAAATGTCTTAGTGGAAAATCCTCCCGGTAGAAGGTATATGGAATGATTCTTATCCCATGTATTAGTAAGGTTCAAGGACGAATGAAACGCAGATAATACTTCAATAAGATGAATATTGTAAGTTTTTATTAAAATTAGTGTACTACTTCTCCACTTTCCATTGTTGAGAAAAATTTTCCCAAAAGCTGTATGGAAAAAGATGTAGTGAAATCCTCTGTTAAAAAAGTTATGGAGTGTCATGCGTTTACGGACATTTCGACAAAATATGAGAAACACAAAACGCATATAAAATTTATTTGTATATTAATTTAGACTATTTTTAACTATTAATATATTATCAGATTTAGAAAACAGTAAAAATACAACGGAGCGAGCAAATTAATCGAGACGACACATATGGCGCCTACGTCACGAAAAGAACTTTTCTCTTTTTTGACAGCTAAAACATATTCTTAATTGTCTGATGTAAACGCAGTGTTACACTGTAAGACACAGTTGAAATCGGTAAAAAAAAATACATCAAAATTAAATAGATGGCATCATCAAATTGTAACGCAGCGTTTAGACCGCCCGAACGAATGAAGGTTTTTTCGCTAAGAAATTGTAGCACCAGCCGATCAATCTTCAGTAGTCATCTTGTTCGTTCGCTCGGTGTACATGGTAAAATATAATGTTCCCAAACATTACTTTAAATTTTCTAGTAAAATGCAGAAAAGTAACCATATGTTGTCACTGCACTATACGTCAACTAGGTTATTACTTCTTTTCCAGTTTTTTTTTACTTCATTTTTACAATTACACAACAGCAACATTGGATTCGCCAAAAAAAAAAGATCGAACTCAGTCCGATCATCCCGAACGAAGGTTTTTTCATTCGTTCGTAGTATGTAAACATTCACACCGACCGAATGAATGAAGATTTCGTCGTCGTAGTCGTAGTTAATCTAATTTGAACACAAGTATTGGCAAAGCAAGTATTTCAATATCAAATTAATATAAATATTGAGATAAATGTTCAGCTTTCTGTTTAATAAAAAATGGTTTCGGAAAATCAAATTTTTTTTATAGATTTTTAAACCTAACGTTGTATACTCTAATATCGTTTAAATAGCTCTCTGGGCCAAGTAAATGTACTACGCAGTGTTGCAGAATGATAAAAGTTATTTATGAATTCAAAAGCAGTGAAAACTCATCGTTATTTTGAATAATTATAATCACCCTTATTATGGTTGGCGTCGTCGACACGAATAATATGGGAAGCGTCTAATTGGCATCGCTGCTGTCGATTTCGATAACAATTGACAACTGTTAACACATACTTGGTATCGACTAAATCATGTTGACGTCGACTATAAACGACATAACAATTTGAGTCGACACAATTTTTGGCAAAGACTTGAACAAAATTTTTTAAGTTTATAGTTTTGTGGTATGTATATATCATTATTTATCGTTATTTATTTATATTTGGAGTTTATGTTTTGTGCCTTAACTGAATTACCAATGAATTGTTCCTTATTTCAATTAGTTTATAACCTATGAAGAGCACTGAAAAATAAAAAGACTGAATTGGAATTACAAGAAACTTGTTTTTATTTGATCTCGAATTTCCGAAGCTTCAACATGTTGCAAATTTTCTGATTTTTCTAAAATCCAACAATTTCTTCCACCAGCATCGTACCGTTGCCGTAACAAATGTTTCACAATGCTTATATTGCAAACTGAGGAATCATGAGATGAGCCTGCATATCGAGCATCTAAAAATCTAATAACCATTCTTGGATCACAAATCGAAAAGTAAATTCATTAAAGTTGATAATTATAATTTAAAGTAACCCAACATTTTAACTTACAATCATTGCGTTTAGGCTAAAAATCCTTTCCTGTTGTAATAGAGATCATGTTCTGCCTTGGCGCCAATATCTTTATGTGCATCTACACAACCAATAACATCAGGAAATCCAGTCTTCCACAAAAACTCCAATTTTGCTTTAGCTTTCTCATCTTCACTCATTTCAAATTTTATGAAAATTGGACAACTTACCGCTTCTAAAACGTCGAGTGTCTCTGCCAATATTGCAGAAACAGTGGGTTGTGATAATCCCAGATTAAAATCATTGCCAACACTTAGCTGGTAAGAGCCTTGGTCCAAGAAATGTAGCGTCGTTGCTAGCTTCAATGATATTTTCTCCAAAACGATTTTAAACGCCGATTTGTCGAATTTCCGATCTTTGCCTAATAACTTTTCTTTGAAGCTTCAACTTTCACTTGAATCCAAAACAAAACAAAATTTCTCGACACAAACTGTAAACAAAATGAAACAGCTGACGCCAAAAATTTAGAGACATTGACATTTCTTAAATTATCGATAACAGTCGACGTCAACGTAACATCCTTAGTAAATACCTATTTAGCATTGACGTGGTGTTGATGTCGACATTGAGATAGAATTGACAACGTCAACCATAATAAGGGTGAATAATTTTGAATTTCAGCGATATATTTAAAAAAAGCGGAAATAGTCGGCACCAATTAAGGAATACTTACTTACTTTACTTTTAATGGCACAACAGCCCATGGAGGGCCTAGGCCGAGCTTTTCGCATCCACTTATGTTGTTCGTGTTATATTTGTACATGAATGGAAGGGACCTACAGTTTAATGCCGAATCCGAACGGCGAAGTGAAAAGCTTTTCATAGGCGATTTTTACTCTTGTAGGTTTGCCATTGCCTGCCAAGAGGTGGTGCCGTGTAGAAATATTATTTTTTCTACTTTTTGATTTTGCCTGTGCCGAGATTCGAACCCCGGACACTCTGCGTAGCAGTCCAACGCACTACCACTACACCACAGCGACCACCAATTAAGGAATAAGAACGGGAATAAGCAGCTTAAAAAGGGAAAATATGTCGGCCAATGGTAACCCTGCTACTGCTAACGATAGCTGTCGACAAGTATCGATATGTTTCTTATTCATAATTTTTAGAAGTTACCAAAACTATATCACAACAAAAGTCGAATTGTTATAAACAAAATAACATAGAATTTCGCAGTATGGATCTTATAAACGTTTGCAGAGTATGCCTGAAATCTTCGCTGCAATACATTGATTTTGATACTCCATTTGAACAAAACGATGCTGACAGTGAGATAAACCAAGAATGTGGCGATGCAGATTCAAACCCTTTCACTTATTTGGATTGTTTTCGAATGTGTACACGACTTGAAATAGCAGAAAATTATGATGGTACTAATGATCTCAACGTACCACAGAGTTTATGTGATACTTGTGGCATTGAATTGAGAATCACGTATGATTTTCTGGAAAAGGCCAGAAGAGCAGATGCAATATTACAGAAAACAATGCCAAAAGCAAAAGTGGAAATAAATGAAAACGAATGGAAAATTGAGTATGAAAGCGCGCAAGAGGACCTAAAAGGACACTATAAAAATGAGGTGACAAATGTGTATAAATATATTTGCACATTTGCTGAAACAATATTTTCTTCCAATAGCAAAATTACAGTAATGACCATGCAGATGTAAAAGAAGTACAAACAATGTCAATCGATGAAAATACAGACGAAGGCGATAACAGACTCAATATCCAACAAGCTGAAGAGGAATTGGAATTAGTAACTGTCGCTACATCATCAACGTCC
This sequence comes from Palloptera scutellata, assembly GCA_958295655.1. Taxonomy (NCBI): domain Eukaryota; kingdom Metazoa; phylum Arthropoda; class Insecta; order Diptera; family Pallopteridae; genus Palloptera; species Palloptera scutellata. Next base: position 149,286,082 of record OY282449.1, on the reverse strand, counting down.
TCATTTGACCCGTTGTCATTGTTGCAAGAACAAAATAACAAGGTGTCTACGATTTTGATAAACTTCCAATTTTGTGAATTCAATTCAAAATTGAACCATTTCAGATGAATTTACGTACAACTATACAAGAGGTAAGAGTAGTTGATTCAAAAGTTGATCCAAGGCAAAGAGGCGGTCCTACGAATAGAACATTAAAGGGAAAATACATCAAAATGAAACTAGCTAACCCAAAGCAACGTAGTAATGACTCTAAAAATACATCATTAGACAAACCAATCAAAACATCACCAAGTCGTCGCGGTGGCAAAAGAGAACCTACAGAAATATCTTTAAAAAAGGAAGTATTTCTGTGTCATTTCTGCCGTAAGTATACATTACTTCTTCATAATGTACTTAATAATAAATAAAATAATAAATCTTCACATGCAATGCAATACAGCTCGTACTTACCGAGATGCTCATCATTTTCGCCAACATACACTTACACATGAAGGAAGGCGGGAACGCAATTTTGAATGCGAACAATGCGGGCAAAAATTTTTCCTACGAATTACTCTAAATGATCATGTGAAGACACATGACACCAATCGGCTGCCAACTTTTCAGTGCGACAAATGTGAAAAATTATTTTTTCATAAAAGTAGCTTACTGACACATAAACAAACCCATGGGAGCAAGTGGATCGAATGTTTAATTTGTGAGAAACGCTATGTTCGGCAAAGCGATTTGACTGTACATGCACGTACCCACTCTGGAGATTTGCCATATAATTGTACCAAATGCAATAGGGCTTTCGCAAAAGTGGACCGACTTACTAGACATATACGTTCTTTTCATGATGGATGCCGCTATAAATGTAATGTATGTGGCAGGGAGTACATGCATCAATCATCGCTTAGTGAACACCACAAAGAACACACTGGAATGCCGTTAAAGTGCTTGATTTGCGACAAAGGTTTCGCCAAAACGTCCAGGTCAGAGTACTTACACATATTAGTGAAAATCCAAAATTACATTTATTTTTTTTATAGAATACATCTACACTTAAAGGTCGCACATAAAATTACGAATGCAGAGGAAATGGACGAGTTCATCGTTAAAATTGAAACGGAAAAACAATATCTGCGAATAAAAGGCGTAACATCATTAAAGCCAGTTTTGGGATAATTATTAATTTTCGTATTCTGTAGTTCTACGCTATATTTAAAAGACCCGTGCTAAATACCGAATGTTATGCCTCATTTTAAATATGTCACATTAGAAAAACAAAAGATAAACATATATTTTTATTTTTTATTAGATTTATTTCAATCGATAATATGAAATTTTATTATCAAAAATGAATGATTTTATATCTTAGATTCATTTTAATAAGAGATTTTTGATAAACTATTTCATGTCATTCAGTGATGAATCTTGTGGGAATAACAATTAGGCCGGATGCCCAACCCTTAACAAAAGTGCTTGGCAAATTAGTTATAATTGCAGAATGATCAAAGGATCGTTGCCATTAGCCCTTATAGCTCAATATAAATAATATAAATAAACTTTGTGGTCGCTGTGGCGTAGTGGTAGTGCGTTGGACTGCTACGCAGAGTGTCCGGGGTTCGAATCTCGGCACAGGCAAAATCAAAAAAAAAAGTAGAAAAAATAATTTTTCTACACGGCACCACCTCTTGTCAGGCAATGGCAAACCTACAAGAGTAAAAATTGCTATGAAAAGCTTTTCCTTCGCCGTTCGGATTCGGCTTTAAACTGTAGGTCCCTTCCATTCATGTACAAATATAACACGCACAACATGAGTGGATGCGAAAAGCTCGGCCTAGGCCCTCCATGGGCTGTTGTGCCATCAAAAAGTAAAAAGTAAACTTTGTGTTTTGCCAACTATTTAAAAACAGAATTGAACTTTTTACAAAAAACACTGGTTTATCATTTTCCAAATTTCTAAAAACGAAACCAAATACCGTAAATTTAAATAATAACTTTGTATTCTGCATTTCGGTGTAATTTTCGTTTATGAAAAATTGCTTGTTCCTAATCAGTTTAAAGTATCCATTATTTATGAGCTTTTATTTTACCAAAAAAAGGCTAAAGAGAAATTTTGTGTATAAAAGAAGATTTTTTCAAAACGATCAAGCTCACGAACTGTTCAAGGTACATTTTTAAAATGATACAACAACAACTCTTACTTGAGTGCTTTAATATATGTAGCTGCATATCACTATCTTTATTCAACATATCTCACATTTCTCCATTTTAGACAAAATTTAGTTTTTTACATTGTTCAAAAGCACATAAAATCCATATAGAACGAATTGACCAACGAATTGATAAACTAGTTGAAATCGATTTCATAAATCAAAGCATTTTTATTTTTCTTCAACTGGTTGAAAAACTTGCTGAGATCTCTCAATCGGTTTTTCAACCAGTCTACATACAGCCTATTTGCAATCAAGTTTGTCAACCAGTTGAACGATAAGTTTAACGTTTTCGGTTATAATGTACGTCCTTCATATGTATGAATGGTATTTAAGTGTTGTTGCTGCGTGCATGGTGTTCGTTCCTACACGAACTGTAATGGCTAACGAGTCGAATAGAAAATTATGTAGAATTCCTTAAAGGTGGCAGCGCCATTCATTGGAAGAATAACTATGACAGCTGTTTGACATATTAATATATCAGAACAGAAAAAGATTTTGATTGATTGATTCTAACAAAATGTGTTTTGTGTCCTATTAGACAAATTATAAACAACAATTAGTTACCAGTATACCCCATTATGGATTTTATAGCTTCTTGCAGAGTATGCCTTAAAAAGTCAATGCAATACATTGATTTGGATACTCCCTTTATACAAGACGCTGATAAGAGCAAAAACCAGGAGTATGGTGATTCGCAGTCACACCCATTCACCTATTTGGATTGTTTGGAAATGTGTACACGTATTGCAAAAGCAGACAATTATGATGGAATAAGTGGTGTCAGTGTACCAAAGAGTTTATGTGATACCTGTGGCATTGAATTGAGAATCACATATGATTTTCTTCAAAAGGCCAAAAGAGCACATGAAATATTACAGGAAACACTGCTGCAAGCCAAAGTGGAAATAAATGATGACGAATGGACAGGTGGTTATGAAAGTGCGCAGTGTGATTTCAAGGAAAACTGTGAAGATGAGGATGAAGTGAAGGTTGTAAACTGAGATATACTTACATACAAACTATTAAATGATTCTTATATGGTAAATAGAGAAATTGGTCTAATGATAATGCAATCAATGGAAGTACAGATGAAAATGAGAACATGAAAGGAAAATTCTTCGATACTCAACAAGTTAAAGAGGAATTTGAAATGGCCATCATCGGGGCATCTTCATCGTCTTCATTCGACACGTTATCGATGTTGCAGAAACAAAATAAAAAGGTGTCGAAATTGGTATACTATGATCAGTAGCTAATATTATGAAATGATTTAAAAAATGAAGCATTACACCTATTTATTTATAATTACAATGTAGGAAGTAGGAACTATTGCTAACGGTATTGCAAAATATGAGGCTATCCAAACGTCAACCCAACAAAATCGTAGTGATTTTGCTAAAACTACATCAAAAAGTGAATCCATCAAAACAGATTTAACCAAAACAACGCAAAGTGATGTTCCTAATAAGGAAACGCAAACAAATTCCAGAAAGAAAAAATTGCTTTTGTGCCATGCTTGTCGTAAGTTGTAACATACTTGTTCATTGTATGCATATTTTCAATAACATCTTCGTTCTTTAACAAAATAGCTCTTGTTTACCAGAGTGCCACCGCTTTTCGTCAGCATGCACTAGCACATGAAGGAAAGCGTGAGCGCAAATATACTTGCGAAAAATGTGGAAAGAAATTTTTCAATACATTTGCATTGCACGCACATGTTAAGACACATGACGTTACTCGCCTACCTACTTTTCATTGCGACAAATGTGACAAATCTTTCTTTCATCGCAGAAGCTTATATTTACACAAGCAGTCTCATTCTGAAAAAAGGATCGAGTGTGGGATCTGTGGGAAACGCTATGTAAGACAAACCGAATTGACTGTACATACACGTACCCACTCTGGAGATTTGCCATATAAATGTCCCAAATGCGATAGGGCTTTCGCAAAGATGGACCGTCTTAACAGACATATAAGTTCTTCTCATGATAAATACCGCTATAAATGCAATATATGTGGCAGGGAGTACAAGCATCAATCATCACTTGGCGAACACCACAAAGAACATACTGGAATGCCGTTAAAGTGCTTGATATGCGACAAAGGTTTCTCCAAAACGTCCAAGTATGAATGCCAGAGTTCTTATATGTATACCAGGTGTACAAGTATGAAACCGGAAATGACATCCATGTGTCGCTAGGTAAAACTATACACTCTGTCAAACCAAATCATTGGCGTCATTTCTTCAACAATATTCAGTTCATAAACAATCACGTTTCATCCAACAACATTTTTTTTTCGTTCGTAAAAATGTTGAATTTTGTGCCTACAAACTAAGATATGCGGACATCATTGATTTTCTGTTACCAATTAAAAAAATCTGCTTTGGAATCTCATCGAATGCTTGTGGAAGCTTACGGCCAGCACGCTCTAGGAAAAACTCAGTGCAAAGAGGGGTTCAATAAGTTTAAAAGTGGCGATTTTGATGTGCGAAACGAAGAACGTGGAAAACCACCGAAAAAGTTTGAAGATGCCGAATTGCAAGCTTTACTCGATGAGGATGGTGGTCAAACGGAAGAACAACTTGCAGGACCATTAAATGTGACCTAACAATGCATTTATCAACGTTTAAAAGCCATGGGATTGATTTTGAAGGTGGGAAGTTGGGTGCCGCATGAATTGACCGAAAGGCAGAAAAAAAGAAAATCGAAAAACCAACTGTGAAATGTTGCGCGCCAGGTACAAAAGAAAGTCATATCTTCATGGAATTGTAAGTAGCGATGAAAAATGGAACTATTTCGAGAATCCCAACGATCATAAACGTAAACGATCATATGTTAAGCCCGGTACACCGGCCAAATCGACAGCAAAGCCAAATCGCTTCGGAAAGAAGACAATGCTCTCAGTTTTCTGGTATCAGCGAGGTGTTATCTGGTTTGACCTTCTGAAACCAGTTGAAACAATTACTGGTCAACGCTACCAACAATAATTGTGCGCTTTGAACCGCGCTTTGAACCGTGCTTTGCGAAAAAAAATGCCCAAAATATTAAGCTAGGCAACACAAAGTGATTTTTCCTGATGACAATGAACCATCACATCGAACAAAACAGACTCAGGAATTGGTAGATTCGTACAGCTTGGAAGCCTCCCCCCATGCGGCTTATTCACCAGACTTGGCTACATCTGACTACCACTTATTTTAATCAATGGGGCACGCACTTACTGAGCAGCACTTCGATTCGTACAAACATGTCAAAAAATGGCTCGTATACTGGTTTGACTCAAAAACCGAACAGTTTTATTGGCCAGGCATTCACAAATTGCCAGAGAGATGGCAGAAATGTGTAGCTAGCAATGGCCATTACTTTGAAGATTGAATGTATAACAATATTTCTTAAATAAACATGTATTTTCTTAAAAAAATATCGGTTTCATACTTGTACACCTGGTATATTAGTGAAACTCTCGATTTTATATTTTAACAAGTTATAGACAAGCACAAATGTTTAGACACTCAAAATTTAAACCAAAATTTTATGGTTATTATTTTATTATAGAATAAATCGACACCTGAAGGCTGCCCACAAAGTTACGAATGCAGAGGAAATGGACGAGTTTATCGTTAAAATTGCAACGCAAAAACAGTATCTGCGAATAAAAGGTATAACATCGTTAAAGCCATTTTTGGGATAATCTTAAGTTTTCGTATTTAAAGCTAACCTGTACTTCTACCCTGTATTTAAAATAAATAAATTCTGAATGGAATGCCTAATTTTAAAATTTGAAATACGAATAACAATATTTTGTGCGTAATTCCAACTATGCTGTTTACTCTGTTCCACAACTATTCTACATAGACAAGGTGGCACAAAAGTATTCACCCGATGCAAAAGTAATCACCCCGATTTCCTAAGGCTATACCTTGATTGTAAATGAAAAAAATTGGTTCTGTTTGTGAATAATTTTTATTCGCCATACGTCAAAGTGCATACTCTTTATCTCAGGCGGTGATATATTGCAATTTTTTAATAGATTTGTTTCTATCGATAATAAAAACTTTTATTATCAAAAAAAACTTTTAGCATCAAAAAACTGTGCAACAAGAAATATGCGAATGAAATTGGCCAACCGATTTATATGGATTTAGGTACACTGATTCCATTCGGTTTTCTATTTTCGCCCAACACGTGCAGTTTTTGAGATTTTGCCACTACAAGGTCATATGTAACAATATGAGCTCCGATATCTTGGGAGTCTGAGTAAAAGCTTTAAAGGAGATTCCACAAAATGTATTTGTCTTGGTTGTATCCCCAACTTTCTAGTCCTACCCTATTATTTCGGTGTGTATTTTGCCGTCCGTTTGAAGCAAAACTGTCATAAATCAAAATTTTCGAGTTAAGTGTACAAAAATAACTTTTATTCAGTGCTTTATCTTGTGTCAAAAAATCATAACTGTATCTTATGAACTCTTCACATCGGTTAACTTTTATTTATTTATTTATGAACTTTTATTTTACCAAAGGAGCCTAACGAGAAATTCTCTGTAAAAAAGATTTTTAGAAAACAATCCAGCTCACGAACTGTTCAAGGTACATTTTTAAAATGATACAAAAACTACTCTTACTTGAGTGCTTTAATATATGTGGTTGCATATCACTATCTCTATTCTTCGACATATCTCCATTTTAGATAAAATAGTATATATTAAGTTATCTCTCCAACGAGTCATAGTTTATATACTATATATTGGGTGTATAGCATGAAAATTAGGTATTTTTTTGTTCAAAAGTGTAGCCTTATTTCAATAACAAATCGATTTTTCAGGCAATTTGTGAATTCGTTGCCAAAAAACCGTCCATTTTTTGAGGATATGAACGAATCACTCCCATTTTTTATACTATCAACTGAAGTAAAGACATTATGCATCGATCGAAATAATGATACTGAGACGCAGCTAGGTCTGGTGAATAACGGCTGTTGAGCCAAAACTTTCCATCCACTATGTCCGCGCAATGTCATGTTGGAAAATGTTTTGATCCTGGTCGTTTTTCGGCGATTGCTCTCTTCAAACGAATCTATTGTTTTCGATACAGCTCTATCGTAATAGTTTTACCAGCTTTTAGCAGCTCATAATAGATGACACCCTTCTGATGAATATTTTTTCATTCCGACAGTAATAATTCGATGCAGAACCTACTAATTTTTAGGTTGCTGAAGCAGCATTTCAGGCATGCCAAATCGCCTTTCGAAGTCTCTTCCCACAAACGTAACTGACAAGTTTGTAGCGCAAAAAGGTTATGTTGTTTACACTTTGGCAAATTGATACGTAATCAAAATAGAAGTTACATGACGTAGCTAAAACATGAAAGTAGTTGCAGTATTGTCAGATGTGATTTAGTACAAGTAACGTCTTCAATTATGAATCCTTCATTTTCAAGTTATACACCAAGTTAAGAAAGTTATAACCTTTCTTTTTATTCAATTTAAGTAGATTTTTTTGTTTGTATTAAACTTTTTTCTGAAACAATTTGGAGCAAAAGCGCTTTTGCATAATTAGTTCGAATTTTTTAAAGTCTTTTTCTTCAGTGATATTTATAACAAATCAACCACGGCTAAATTGTTGGCAATTTTGAGAATTTCGTATTTCGAAGAATTAGATTTTAAAAATGCTGTAGACAATAGAAACTGCCAAAGGAATTGTGAATCTCTTCGACGCAAAATTGTAATCCAATTGCTTTTACAAAATGGAGATGTGGATTTGGAATTTCAATTGGATTCGAGCAACCAAACCAGGCTTGTACATGGAATAAGCAAATTTTTAATGAACAAATTCCTTTGGACATTCAACACACATAAATGGTTGGTCCTAGAGTTCGACCTTTTCCTTAATGTCTACTAAGAAGAATTACTATCGAAATCGATGTTTTCAACTAAAATATGAAAAATTTTCGGTTGATACCTAGAATACCTGATAATATCAGCACCGATAAAATTGTTTCTAACAATTTGTTATTAATTTGCACTGATGGGTTATCCAGTCGGCATGCTATATTGCAAAAGTGATCGTAATATTACAGATATACATATTGCAGCAATATTCAATATTTTGGGGCGGAAAAAGAATATATTAATTCGAATTATATGGCATTTTTACATACACACATAGATGTTATTGCTTCTATTAAGTGTTTTGTTTTAAGTTAAACTTATCATTCAACTTGTCGTTGATCGCTCTCTACAACCGCAGCAAGTTAGTTGAACGAATTCATTGCATAGTGTATTCTTCCACTTATAAACATGGCTGGTAACGTTTTATTGATATCTATAATCATAAAAAAAATTTTTTTAATTATTTAAAGTTACTCAGTAAGCTTTTCCTAGGAAAAGGTGTAGAGACTTATTTGGGTCGATTTCCTGGGGAAAATATATCGCCATAACTGATTATTGAATTGTTGCTTTTTCTTTTATATTGTTAACAGTGTTTCTATTATAAATTTGTCTAATATGTGTAGTGGTCAATATTCGGTGTTTCTATAAATTCCGTAATAGTATTCGTTTGGATGAGTGGCTGGTATTTTTCTCTTGTTGTGCTATATTTGGAGCAAATAAAAACTTAGAAACTGAAATAAAAGCAATCGACGAAATGTTGCCTTAGCTGACCAACGAATTGATAAACTAGTTGAAATCGATTTCATAAATCAAAGCATTTTTATTTTTCTTCAACTGGTTGAAAAACTTGCTCAATCGGTTTTCCAACCAGTCTACATACAGCCTATTTGCAATCAAGTTTGTCAACCAGTTGAACGATAAGTTTAACGTCTGTAATTGGTTATAATGCACGTCCTTCATATGTATGAATGGTATTTAAGTGTTGTTGCCGCGTGCATGGTGTTCGTTCCTACACGAACTGTAATGGCTAACGAGTCGAATTGAAAATTATATAGAATTCCTTAAAGGTGGCAGCGCCATTCATTGGAAGAATAACTATATGACAGCTGTTTGACATATTAATATATCAGAACAGAAAAAGATTTTGATTGATTGATTCTAACAAAATGTGTTTTGTGTCCTATTAGACAAATTATAAACAACAATTAGTTACCAGTATACCCCATTATGGATTTTATAGCTTCTTGCAGAGTATGCCTTAAAAAGTCAATGCAATACATTGATTTGGATACTCCCTTTATACAAGACGCTGATAAGAGCAAAAACCAGGAGTATGGTGATTCGCAGTCACACCCATTCACCTATTTGGATTGTTTGGAAATGTGTACACGTATTGCAAAAGCAGACAATTATGATGGAATAAGTGGTGTCAGTGTACCAAAGAGTTTATGTGATACCTGTGGCATTGAATTGAGGATCACATATGATTTTCTTCAAAAGGCCAAAAGAGCACATGAAATATTACAGGAAACACTGCTGCAAGCCAAAGTGGAAATAAATGATGACGAATGGACAGGTGGTTATGAAAATGCGCAGTGTGATTTCAAGGAAAACTGTGAAGATGAGGATGAAGTGAAGGTTGTAAACTGAGATATACTTACATACAAACTATTAAATGATTCTTATATGGTAAATAGAGAAATTGGTCTAATGATAATGCAATCAATGGAAATACAGATGAAAATGGGAACGTGAAAGGAAAATTACTCCATACTCAACAAGTTAAAGAGGAATTTGAAATGGTCATCGTCGGGGATTCTTCATCGTCTTCATTCGACACGTTATCGATGTTGCAGAAACAAAATAAAAAGCAGTCGAAATTGGTATACTATGATCAGTAGCTAATATTATGAAATGACTTAAAAAATGAAGCATTACACGTATTTATTTATAATTACAATGTAGGAAGTAGGAACTATTACTAACGGTATTGCAAAAGATGAGGTCATCCAAACGTCAACCCAACAAAATCGTAGTGATGATTTTATTAAAACTGCATCAAAAAGGGAATCCATCAAAACAGATTTAATCAAAACAACGCAAAGTGATGTTCCTAATAAGAAAACGCAAACAAATTCCAGAAAGAAAAAATTGCTTTTGTGCCATGCTTGTCGTAAGTTATAACTACGACAATGTTATGTTCATAGTATGCATATTTTCAATAATATCTTCATTCTTTAACAAAATAGCTCTTGTTTACCAGAGTGCCACCGCTTTTCGTCAGCATGCACTAGCACATGAAGGAAAGCGTGAGCGCAAATATACTTGCGAACAATGTGGAAAGAAGTTTTTCAATACATTTGCATTACACGCCCATGTTAAGACACATGATGTTACTCGCCTACCTACTTTCCAATGCGACAAATGTGACAAATCTTTCTTTCAACGCGGAAGCTTATATTTACACAAGCAGTATCATTCTGAAAAAAGAGTCGAGTGTGGGATCTGTGGGAAACGCTATGTAAGACAAACCGAATTGACTGTACATGCACGTACCCACTCTGGAGATTTGCCATATAAATGTCCCAAATGCGATAGGGCTTTCGCAAAGATGGACCGTCTTAACAGACATATAAGTTCTTTTCATGATGGATACCGCTATAAGTGCAATATATGTGGCAGGGAGTACAAGCATCAATCATCGCTTGGTGAACACCACAAAGAACATACTGGGATGCCGTTAAAGTGCTTGATTTGCGACAAAGGTTTCTCAAAAACGTCCAGGTATGAATGATAGAGTTCTTACATGCATGTGTTAGTGAAGCTCTCGATTTTATGTTTTAATAAGTTATAGAACTAGCGGTAATGTTTAGCCACTCAAAATCTAAACCAAAATTATATGGTGTATTATTTTTTATAGAATACATCGACACCTGAAGGTCGCACACAAAGTTACGAATGAAGAGGAAATGGACGAGTTTATCGTTAAAATTGCAACGCAAAAACAGTATCTGCGAATAAAAGGTATAACATCGTTAAAGCCATTTTTGGGATAATCATAAGTTTTCGTATTTAAAACTAACCTGTACTTCTACCCTGTATTTAAAATAAATAAATTCTGAATGGAATGCCTAATTTTAAAATTTGATATACTAATAACAATATTTTGTGCGTAATTCCACATTCTTTTCCACAACTATTCCACATAGATTAGGTAGCACAAAAGTATTCACCCGGAGCAAAATTACTCAGCCCGATTTCCTAACGCTATAACTTGATTGTAAATGATAAAAATTGGTTCTGTTTGTGAATAATTTTTATTTGCCATACGTCAAAGAGCTCATAACTATGTAAAAAATATATAAATATGTAGTTAAAAAAATACTATGACAGTATATTTCTTTGACCTTGAAGTGTCAAAAGGGGAAATGGACAACTTGTTCGGATTCAGTTGATCCAAATCCATATAAATCTGTTCATCGACTTTATGTTCAAGCAAATAGTTCGAAATTTGTGGAACTGTGTTAATAGTTTCATTTTAAGAGATTTTTGATAAACTAGTTTGATACCGTTCAGTGATGAATCTTGTGGGAATAACAAATAGGCTGGATCCTCAACGCTTAAAAAAAGTGCGTGGCCAATAGTTTATAATCGAAGGATCGTTGCCATCAGATCTAATAGGTCAATATTACTATTATAAATAAATGTTAGTATTCGGCAGAATCGGTACTTAAAGTAGTAAGTACTCGATTCTTTTAAGAATTAGTACGCGATTCTAGAAAGTGTCGGTTTTGAGTACTCAAAAATACTCAGTAATTTCCGTATTTCCAGAAGTAAAAAGGGGCTAAGAATAAATAAAAGTTGAAACTATCGATACATAAAAGTCCTCTATTTTTCACTAATAAATATAGTATGCCAGATAGAAAAGTCTTCTGAGCTATTCTAAGATTTTACAATTATGACAATACGCTTGCTCAATAAATTTTGGCAATAATTTTGTTTATGATTTTTTCTCTCTTAATTAAGTAAATAAAATAAAAGCAAATAAACGTTTGTGCTTATTTTGGTCTGTGTGTGGTTTTATAAAGTATTTTAGACACTAAATTTGAAATCTTAGAATCATAGACAAATAAAAACCGAACAATTTATAAAACAATTCTACATAGTTTTTTAATTTGAATAATTTCAGCAAATGATGATGAAACATCAGTTTTTCGTTTTCTTTTAATAACACAACAGCCCTTGGAGGGCCTAGACCGAGCTTTTAGCATCCACTCATGCCGTGCGTGTTATATTTGTACATGAATGGTAGGGACCTACAGCTTTATGCCGAATCTGAACGCCGAAGTGAAAAGTTTTTCATAGGCAATTTTTACTATTGTAGGTGTGCCATTGCCTGCCAAGAGGTGGTGCTGTGTAGAAAAATTATTTGTTCTACATTTTGATTTTGCCTGTGTCGAGATTCGTACCCCGGACACTCTGCAGACTAATTATTCAACGCACTACCACTACGCCATAGCGTCAGGGTGGTGCCTCAGGGTATAATTTACATTTAGGACACTTGGTTAAAACGCTTTTGGTGAAAATGTATGCAAAAAACAAATAAAACTGCTTGCTTTTTCGCGGAATAGAAGAAATTTACGCAAATATATATAAATATACGTTTATATATTAGTGTTTTAATAACATAAGAAAAGTACAAATGACCCTCTGCATAACATACTTTGGGAACAGAGTTGTAAAAAACAAAAAGATAGCGTAAAAAGTGACTGACCGTCTACATAACACTGCTAGAGGGGAATCGGCCGTGGAATAAAATAATAGTTCCGTTCATGTATTACAGCGCGGGTGACAACCCAAAACGTTCATGTACTCGAAAAACTTGCAAATAAGAGCGACGACGTCCTTATTTTTAAAAGCATCAAAACCGTAATTTGCGAAAACTTTTGATGCAATACACACTGACGAGCTGAAAGAAAAACAAGAACCTGAATTTGGCGCAATTATATTATGGTGGCATATAACAATCGCTTAAAATATTAAAAGTATTTTTTACACACCTTTCGTCCGTTTGAAGCAAAACTGTCATAAATCAAAATTTTCGAGTTAAGTGTACAAAAATAACTTTTATTCAGTAGTTTTTTATCTTGTGTCAAAAAATCATAACTGTATCTTATGAACTCTTCACATCAAAAGAGTATTTTGTCGTTATCAATTGTATGGAGGCAGTGAAAATCTCTGTCAGTCTTGAATCATGAGAGATATATGGTATATGAATTCCTAAACATATTTTTGTTTTATTTTTATTTATTAGATTAATGTGATGTATTTATATACCATACAAAAATCGGTTGAAATAAAATAACTTATTTGTTACACACATTGTATTGTGTGCTAGATTTACTTGTTAAATAAACAAAATAATGTGAAAACAAATTAGTTCCCTTTTTTCATTGTGATCGTTTTTTTAATTTTGGAGAAAAAAAAATGTTTGGTTTGGCAACAGTGGTAACTATATGCATGTAGAACATGTATATGTGTGCAAGGTATTGTCACTTAAGGCGGTGGTTATATTCAAATTTTACTCGGCGAACACCATGCAATTGTTCTTGCCCGAACACGAAAAAAGAGCTTTTACTCACTCTCACACCGAACACGATATACTGGGTGAAATGTACTTCGAGCACGCCGAGTATTCAGGGTGTCAAAGAGTTATTCTATAACAAAAGAAAAGAAAATGTATGCAAAATAGAAGGAAAATATGCAAACATTATTTTCATATGCAGAAAAGCCAAGTCGCGAATGTTTTTAGTTTTTAAAAGTGAATATTAAATATATTATTCATAAAACTATTGAAAAAAAATCCTATTATTTTCATAAATTTTCAATTATATTATTAATTTCACGCTTCATTTTAATAAAATCGTTTAAAGTTTTTTGGTATACCATTTAGTGTTGCCGTTGCGAACAAAATAGTAGTACAAAAAAAACTGAATTTCAATAAAAAGCAACTCTGTAACGAACACCAATGTATCCACTACACCCAGCACGTGAGTAAAATATGATGTGTTCGTCGAACAGCGAACACCAGTATAACCAGCACCTAACATTAGAATACAGATATATTGTTATTACACCAAGAAAACCGATAAACGAATGTACCCGAAATTATATTTTAAAAGCATAAAGTTCAGGAGCGGTTGAAATCGGTGTCAATGAAATTTTTCATTTTACAAAGTTTGTTTTTGAAATATGAAATTTGTTTTAAATTGTTTGCTAAACGAAATGCGATAACAATGTGCAGGAATTTCCGGATTAGAGGAATCGAAAGAAATATATTTACCTCTTTTCCATATCGCACGGAAACGATTTGACACTTGTTTGTTTAAAGTAGTTCACAAAGATATAAATACTGTAATACGAACAAAGAATTTTGATATATAGTAGGCTATCTCTCTTTGATTACGGAATTGAAATTCATTGTGGAGATAGGCTATTGCCAGAAGTATTTCATTATTGTTAGTAACACTAAAAACTATCGATACTTACCGATGTGCACGACCTATAGATAGTTGTCAATGTTTTTCCCAGCTATACTTTGGTGAATATATCACAACAACAACAAATTTTAATCGAATTGATTTAAACTAAGTAGTTGTTTTGTATATCCTTTAGGAAAAATTATAAACAAAAGCCATATTGTTAGTTATCAGTATACCCTAGTATGGATTTTATCGATGCTTACAGAGTATGCCTTAAAAATACAATGCAATACATCGATTTGAATATGATTTGGTTATGAAAGCGCGCAACGTGATATCAAGGGAAACTGTAAAAATAAGGTGAGGTTTGTGAGTTGAGATATACATATATATGTACTTACATACAAAATATTAACTATACATGATCATATAAATAGAGAAATTGTTCTAATGTTGATGCAATCAATGGAAATACGGATGCAAATGAGAACATGGAAGGAAAATTATCCCATATCCAACAAGCTAAAGAAGAATTTGAATTGGCAATCGTCGCAACATCTTCAACGTCTTCATTCGACACGTTGTCAATGTTTGGGGAACAAAATAAAAAGGTGTCATAATTAGTACCTATATATACTTTGATCAATAGCTAATATTATGAAATCATTTAAAAATTTAAGCTTCTTTATACGTATTTATGTGTAGGCAGTAGGAACTATGGCTACGGAAATGCAAAAAATGGCCAAACATCAACCGTACAAGATAGTTATGGCGGTTCTGCTAAAATTGCTTCAAAAAGTGAAACCAAAACAGCTTCAACCAAACCAACGCTACATGATGGTCCTAATAAAGGAATGCCAACAAAAAATTCCAGAAAGAAAAATTTGTTTTGCAGTTAGATTATTTCATTCGATTCCGATAAGTCAATCAATACCTCATATTGATAAATAAAATAGATAATAAAAACTTGGATTAAAAATAAAAATTTTTTTAAAAACTTTTGGAAAGCTAAAAATTAAAAAAAAAATATTTGTGAATCCTTTCAAATCTTAACAATCTACTTATTGCAAAAAAATACCAACAAATTCTGACTTTTGCTAATTTGGGATCCGTTTGACGTATTCTCACCGAAATATAACTTATTTTTATTATACATAGATGAATTAATTTATTTTCAAGCTTTATAATTTTTTCAAATATTTTTATTGATAATCATAAAACTATCTTTTTTTTGCCACAGACATTCTTTTTTGATTTTAACTTTAGTGATAAATTGGTCCATTTCTTCAGCATTTTCAACTTTATGTACACCTCCTACGTGCCGCCGTATTCTGCGATAAAATTTATTTAAAACATTTGTAAATTTAATATTAGGTAGGTTTAGTCAGTAATATACATATGTATGTATAAAAAAATAGGTAAACATTCTTACTTGTAATTTGTCGAAAATTCTTTACCACAAATCGAGCACTTAAATGGCATTCCAGTGTGTTCTTTGTAATGTCGAGAAAGAGTGGTTTGATCCTTGTATTCTTTGCCGCACACATCACACTTGTATCGATATCCATCATGATAATTTTTCAAATGTTTGTTAAGGAGTCCGACTTGTTGGTAAGCCTTATCGCATTTGTGGCATTTATATGGCAAATCTCCAGAGTGACTTCGTGAATGAACATCCAAGTGGCTTTGTCGCACATAACGTTTCCCACAGATTCCACATTTGAATTTCTGTTCAGAATGATATCGCTTATGCAAATATAAACTCCCATAATGAAAGAACGATTTTTCGCATTTGTCGCAATGGAAAGTAGGTTGACGATTGACTTCATGTATCTTAACATGGAGCTGTAATGCAGTTGTACTGAAGAATTTCTTTCCACATTGCTCACATGTCAATTTGCGCTCGCGCTTCCCTTCATGAGCAAGCGTATGTTGACGAAAAGCGTAGGCATTCCGATAAATAAGAGCTGTGAACATGGTATTTAACATTCCTACATACACATAATTAATACAAAACTTACGGCAAGCATGGCACAAAAAAATTTTGTTTTTTCTTGATATTTTTTTGGGCGTTCTTTCATTAGAACCGTCACGTCGTTTTGGAGCTGTCGAAGTTTTTTGAATGGATTTTCCTTTTGAGACACTTTTAGCAGAACCCGCAGGACGGTTTTGCGCATTTGATATTGTGACAACTCCATCTTTAACATTAATTACGGCTTTGGCTGCTGCTGCTGCTGCCTGCAGTATAAATTATACATACATACGTGAAAAGAGTTCAAAATTAGTGAGTGATTAAAGATAAATATGTTGCGAGCACAAAAAATGTAACTCTTATTTTACGATGGCTATGTACGATTTTCCTTATGGTGAAGAGACTCCAGAAATAAAGTCAAATTTGGTTTATTTTCATATCTTATTTTTACTCCCCATGATTATATGATTATTGCCGTTGTCACCATCAGCGGTTACTATCTAGAAGCATATGCATCTAATTTATCCTATGTATACTAAGCGTAGTTTAAGAATTTTTCAGTGTAACAAATGCGTCCAAAATTGAAAAAATTTTATGTTACTAAAATAATTTAATTGAGATTAATCGCTAATACCTTCCTTTAGAAACTTTTTCTATGTATTATTTGGAGCATTGAAAGTAAGAAGGTGAAGATTTTCCAATTTATTGGGTCATATAAAAAGCATCCGCGGTTGGTAACCACAAATTTGTCATGTGCTTGATGTTTAGTGCCTCCGCTATCTCCTGACAGCTTGCGTGTCGATCTTGCTCCAACAGTTGCAAAATTTCATCGATTTTTTCAGTGACTTTCAGGGTATCTTTGATATCATAATTCCCAGAGCGGAATCGAGCAAACCACTCCTGCGGTCAGTCACAGCATCCTTATCGTAAACCGCATATAATTTTCGGTATGTTTTTGCAGCGGTTTTACCTTTTCTATATTAGTAAAGCATCACATCAGATATTTCACTAAGTTTCAAATCAATGTAACTTTTTACACTAGCGACGAATCATACAAAATGTAACCTGAAATGATACGTTTCCAACATGTGTTCGTTTGACATAACCGGACTAGTGTTGCCAGATTTGTGGGTACCAACTCCAAAAACCGCTGACACTTTTTATATGACCCAATATAGTAAAACGAGCCGGACCCGGCAAAAGTTTTTTCACCTATATCTTAAAAATCTCTGTACATTTTTTAATATTAATTAAATACCGGTGAAAATCAACATACATTTTTATTGTAAAGTAAAAAAATGAACAATATTTTTTGTTTATTGTAATGCCAAAGAGTAAACAATAAAATCAATAAATCTGCTGGCTTCCCGACATGCAAACATGACACGTATAACTGACCGTGGAAGAAGCAACAGTTTTTGAGGTCTAAACCACAGATTTGCAATTATTGTCCTTAAGATTGGTTTATGGTCATAGCAAATTCCACCCTAATCGAAAATTGCAATAGTTTGAACTTTATCGGTGTGTCGGTAGGCATCATAGGAATTTTTGGTAGCAAAACATGTTCTGCTTTAAATTTTCCTTTAAGAATTGTGGGTTAATATTAATTTTACCGATACCAAGATCAAGTAATTATTTTGAAAATCGGTCGGCTATTGGACCATCTTGTAATCGTACTCGCAAGTTTGATGTTAATTAGAAAGTTGAATATGAGCAAAATCAGACCATAATTGAAGTGTTTCAAAATGTCTCTACACCAGCGCCATCTACCGGGTCCATTTTTTGTTGTATTTGTAAAAATAAACCTTTCTACGTGGCTAATATATATTCTGAATATGAATCAAATCGGATTATAAATAGAGTTTTTCAAAACGTCTCAACGTCAGCGCCGCCTAGCGGGTCAACAACAAAACACAGAAGAGCTTGAAACAAACCTACAGTGTAAATCTTAGCCCAATAGGTTTTGTGGTTCCGGAGATCATTCATTACTAACAAACGGTTTATACATAAAGATTTTAAATATTTTTATATCAACGTCAAATTAGTGTATGTACGAGTACTATTGGCACAAAGAAATTGGTAAACAAAAATAAATCAAATCGCTTCAACCACAATTCTCATTTAATGATGGAAGTGAAGTTAGATCTGAAGATCACATATGGATATATTTGCAATAAAAATATGGCACTTTATATTGATTGGAAAAATATTTTTATATGCGAGATGGGAGTGGTAAAAGCCCGATTTTCAAGAAATTTTGTTATATACATACGAGTACTTATATACTTTCTTCTTGTGTTCAAAATTTTAACAAAATCGAGCAGCCTTTACTATTTTTGGCCACCGTTGTTGTGAACTCTACACTGTGGTCAAATAATAGAAAGAAACATTACTTTTTTTTAATAAATAATTTTTGTGAATGTTACAGCACTTTCATGTTAATTACTTTTAACCAGACATTATTGGTTCGCCGACGTAAAAAAAATTGTTAATTTATAATTATTGAATAAGTCAAATAAGTGGTCAATGTGGCGTAGTGGTAGTGCGTTGGACTGCCATACAGAGTGTCCGGGGTTCGAATCTCGGCACAGGCAAAATCAAAAAGTAGAAAAAATAATTTTTCTACACGGCACCACCTCTTGGCAGCCAATGGCAAATCAACAAGAGTCAAAATTGCCTATGAAAAGCTTTTCACTTCGCCGTTCGGATTCGGCATTAAACTGTAGGTCCCTTCCATTCATGTACAAATATAACACGCACAACATGAGTGGAAGCGAAAAGCTTGGCCTAGGCCCTCCATGGGCTGTTGTGCCATTAAAAGTAAGTAAGAAAGGAATAAGTCAAATATTAAGTCTGTTCCCATACTTTTTGGCGAAGTCTGATAAATTAGGTCTGTTCCCGTACTACATACAAAGCGGGTAACGCGTTCACCTAAAACAGCCTAAAAAGAAATCGCTTTCTCGAAAAACTTGCAAATGAGAGAGTCGATTAGAGAGAGTAATTGTGATGTTCTTCTTGCACGATATAGCCCGTACTTTTTCTTCGTTAAAAGAGGCAAACTATCAGAGAAATAACTAAGAACTTATGAAAATATAAGATTTAATTGGTAGCAGTACACTACACTCATTAGAATCAATCAATCAATAGAGATAATGACTCACAATTATTTTCTCTATACAAGACGAAGAGATATTTTCAAAGGTTGTGGTTAAGATCGAAGAATTTTAGGAATCATAATAAAATAAAACGAGTAAATTTTTAAGAACGTAGCCCAATATACAAGCTTTTCAATTCGCTTTTCAATGATCGTATAAGTCTGACATCAATATAATGATGGAAATAATGACAATACTAATATTGTTATTATTAATGACCGTGTAAGGTCCGCCTAAAGAAAGCTAAAGAAAACATAAAACTCTAGGCTCCTTCAATTCATGTACAAAAATATACCCTGTACAACAGTGCAGTTTCAGTTCATGCGAAAAGTTCAAACTACCTACTTCGGTTTTTGTGCCATTAAAAAAAGAAAAAGAATAACCATAATATACATACATACATTCATGAGAGTAGCACTAATAACAATACAGAATTTGATGTTTTTCTGGATACTACTGCCATTTATCCCACTAAAAAGAAGGATTTAAATTTTTAAAACTTAGTTCTGAGATATAGCTTGGCCGAAATACGTATGTAGAGAAGCATTCTTAAATTTTTTTCTCTTAAATTCAGTGAGAGTGTATAGGTAATTTTTTATGCTCGTAACTGGTATATATTATTTTTGACACCTTTTTATTCTGTTCCTGTAACAATGACAATGGGTCTAGTGTGGACGTAGATGATGGGGCGACGGTCACTAATTCCAATTCCTCTTCAGCCTGTTGAGTGTTCTGTAATCTTTCTTCTGTGATGTCAATATCATCTGTTTTGACTTGAACTTTTTTTATATCAACATAAATATCAGTTGCGAAATTTTGCTATTAGAGAAAATTATTTTATTAGCGAATATGCAACTATTTCAACCTTACCTCATTTTTGCAATCTTCCTTTAAATTCCGTTCCACGTTTTCATTTATTTCTAACATTGTTGTCAGTAAAGTTTCTTGTAATATTTTATGTGCCCTTTTGGCTTTTTGGAGAAAATCATATGTGATTCTCAATTCAGTGCCGCAGGTGTCACATAAACTTCGTGGTACATTGACACTATTAATTCCGCCATAATTGTCTGCTATTGAAAGTTGTGTACACAATTGTAAACAATCCAAATAGGTGAATGTAGTCGCAGTGTTACCACACTCCTGATTAGTTAAGTTATTAGTGTCAACTTGTTCATATGGAGTATCTAGATCAATGTATTGCGTCGAATTTTTAAGACATACTCTGCAAACATCTATAAAATCCATATCGGAGTGTAGTATTGACCATATTATTTTCGTTTTTATGTTTAGTGATGGCAACTATCGAATAAAAATTATCGAATTATTCGATAGTTAATAAATTTTCAATAATTCGATAGTTTGGAAAAATCACTCATGAGCAGTGTTGCCATCTTTTGGCAATATCTGTAAAAAATCAAAATACTGAAACCGAAAAACAAAAACAAAATTTGTGTGGGAGAAGTTTCTCAGTCACTTCTATCCAACGCACATGCGAAATTTAATGGGTCGAATGATACAGGTAAAAGTTCCCCTATCCTAATCCTATCACTTCTGCCAAACCCAATGCAATTATGATTCAAAATTGAAAAGAAATCATTTAGACATGATTCGGAAGTCTGTACCCTCTCGTCTTTCCTCTTTTGCCAACAAACTTAACTTGCTTTCAAGAAAACTTGCCGTATGGAAAAGGGGAATATACTATTTGTATACTGTTTAATACACTAGATATAATTAAAGGAGAGGGTGCCTACAAACATTAACGCTAGCTTCAGAAAATAATTCTGACCGTTATGTGCCGAGTAGTGAAAAGAGAATTAAAAACAAATATATGTAAGTATATAAAACATTGTGCTATGTTTTTTAATAGCGGTCTTCATAAAAACGTCTCGTATACCACGTAAATCTCTAATATTTGCATCGCGTCAGCATCAGCTGCTGTTATTCTCCATACAAAAAAGTTTGCGAAATCGTCATGTTGACATTTTCCGACAATGGCCACGATAGTAGTTCAAATATAGTTCACAAATAAAAACAACAACACAAATGTTAAAGCATGCACTGCTTGTATTGGACATACAAGAAAAATGGAGCATGTAGTCTTCGGCCGGCGTTGCGTTTTCGTAACATCAATTTTTAAGCACACTTCCAGGTAGCAGACTCTAATTATAATTACCTCCGTATGTGAACACACAGAATTTTAGTTCCGCCTTTTGCCTAGACAATCCGGGCATTGGGGTTTTCTAAAATTGTCTCATAGATTTTTTCCGATTTGACCATAAAAGTTCCAAAATATATACTTTCACTGGCAATAGTTGCCGCGGTGCAAATATATTCTGCACTCTTGAAAGTGATCAAATGTAGTGCCAGTGACTAAAATTATCGGCCTAGCAGGTGGTTTGGTTGTGTGTGTGTGTTGACAGGTGGATGGTGTACTCGAGTGAAAAAAGTACAAATACATATGTACCTTTCATTAAAAAAAAAAAGAAATAGGAGAAGCTATAGAATTTGTAAAAGTCAGCGCAGCGAAAATGCAACGTTATGCCGAAATGGGTTAAGAGACCTTATAGCAATAATTTCGGAGTTTAAGTAAAGTAGTCTATAAATATCATAAGAAGTCGCATAAATAAGTCGAAGAAGTCTTAATTTAAAATCGACGAATAGATGGTGGGTGTCGATTTGTTTCTCTCGGTTCTTTCCACGATTTGGCGTAATGTGAATATCTGGTTAATGGTGGATTTAACAAAGCTGAAGCCATACTGATAAGGTCTAATCAGTTTGTTGACGATGGGCTTCAGTCTTTCTTCAGGATTGGTTCTGCATAGAAGCTCACGCTTGCTTTTTGTGAGCTCTTCGCCTCCATTCTTAAGCAACTCAGCAGTCATCTGCAGACTTATTGTTTTTGAGCCTTGCAGGAAGAGGCCCCGGTCTTAAAACCATTACACAGGCGTCTTATTCTTTCGATGAATTTTCTGGCTTCGTTCCTGTCCAGTAACATCTCGAAATCATTAAACTGAAGATACGTTTCTCCTCGCGTTGCCACTGACTGCAGGGTGACTCTATATACTGCGTTTTTCGCTATGTGTAGCATCGTGCCACAAATTTCTCCGTACGTATAGACCGAAAAATTTGCGTTAGGAAGAGTGGGAGTTAATTGGCGAAAGCTTAACACAGGCTTAACAAACACACAAATTAAAAACAAATGGAATTCTCCAAAAATTAAATATTTTTTACTCATTGCAACCACCCTACAGTGGTCACTGTAGCGTAGTTGATAGTTTTGTCGGCACAGGCAAAATATAAAGTAGAAAATAATATTTTTCGTTTTTAGCGCAATATACACAAAACATGTACAGTGTAGTTGACGCATGTCAATTTGTAGAAAAAGAAAATTAAATAAGTATTTTAAATAAATGCATTTCCATGGTCTTCCATCCAATATTTTTTTAAATTGAATGGATTATATTCTAAATACTTTCTTTAAGTTTTATCAGTTTAATCAAATTTTAAATTTGTTTGTCCACCAATTTGCTTGTTTCGTCGCTCAAAAATCAAAGTTGAGTCAACTTTCGCAGCAACTGCAGCATCTACATTTGTAGCTGCGACACATTATGCTCGCTGGCAATAGTTACGATACATTTTACCTTTTGACATTATTAAACTACGTACTATATCTATACCATTCTATACCAAAATCTTGTAACGAAAAGCCGTTTGACATAAACTTTTTCACTTCGCCGTTCGGATTCGGCATAAAATTGTTGCGGTCATAGTCGCACTGATAAACTTAAGTTCATTGTGGTAAAGGCATAACACTTGCCATAATGGCTGCCTATCTCTTTGTGATCCTGTGTGTCCTGTGTGATCGCATTCCCTCTTTCATTCTCCCTCTGTCTTCCTTCCATTCAACACAATGCTCTGCGTTCATAGGGGTACACCCTGTGTGTTGAATGTATCAATAAAAAAAATATGACATATAATTAGAGTTAGGTTCGAACACAATAGGCGCGGCAACGACATTGACCAACATGCAGTGCTTAAATACCAAGCATTCTTATGATGACGAAATTAGCGGCTGCAACACTGCATCATTGCGCCAATTGTGCTGTCGACTTCAAACTAATTCCATGTATTTGACATTTGAAATAAAAAACAACTATAAACTGTAGGTCCCTCCCATTCATGTACAAATATAAGACGCACAACATGAGTGGATGCGAAAAGCTCGGCCTAGGCCCTCCATGGGCTGTTGTGCCATTAAAAAAAAAGTAAGTAATAAAAAACAAATTATCTACCGTGAAATTATAAAATTTGCCTGCTTATGTTATTTTCTTTGAAAATAAATCAATTAATGACGTGGTCTATTACATATTATTTTATCTTTTATCGGTTTAAATTGAATAATTTTTGGAGAACCGAAAACAAAATTGTCTTGTGGCGTTATTTTCGCGGATTTAATTAATGTCCAATTATCTCTTTAATTCATTTGAATACGCGTGAAAAGAAATATAACGAACGAAAATTGTATGAATTTATGTTATTCGAGGAGTTATAGCTAAAACAAAAGTCGCTGAAATGGTAATTTGATGCATGTATATTTTAATAAAACTTGAGTAACTTTTAATTATTTTTATTGATGGTTAAAAAATTTGTTTTTTTTTGCCATAAATATTCTTTTTTTGTTTTGACTTTAATGATCAATTTGTCTACTTCCTCAGCATTATCAAGTTTGTGTACACCTCCAATGTGACGACGTATTCTGTAAAAAATACAATCATTTAAAATATTTTTCTTAATTTCGGGTGAATTAAATTAATCTAAGTTATATGAACCCAAAATAAGGATATTGTTGATGACTTATAAAATAAAAGTACTCATACTGATAATTTGTTGTAAATCCTTTATCACAAATCGAGCACTTAAATGGCTTCCCAGTATGCTGTATGTAATGTCGAGAGAGCGATGATAGAGTCAAGTATTCTTTGCCGCACAAATCACATTTGTAACGATATCCATCATGATTTTCCAAATGCTTGTTCAGATGTCCCATCTGTGCGAAAGCCATATCGCATTTCTGACATTTATATGGCAAATCTCCAGAGTGACTTCGAGAATGAACATTTAAATCGGTTTGACGCACATACAGTTTTCCACATACTTTACAGTCGATCCTCTTCTCAGAGTGATACTGTTTATGTAAACGTAAGCTCCCACCATGAAAGAACGATTTGTCGCATTTGTCACAATGAAAAGTAGGTTGACGATTGACTTCATGTATCTTAACATGGTGCTGTAATGCCGTTTGATTGAAGAATGCCTTTCCGCATTGTTCGCATGTCAATTTGCGCTCGCGCTTACCTTCATGCGCGAGTGTATGTTGACGAAATTTATGGGCATCCCTATAAATAAGAGCTGTATCGCATAGCAAATGAATGTTGTATATGTACATATATGCAGCAAATATTACGAATAAGTTATAAGGACTTACGGCAAGCATGGCACAAAAATATCCGTTTTTGTTTAGATTTTTGATTTGATATTTGCTCATTAGGATTTCCACGTTGCTTTGGTTCGGTTAAAGTTGTTTTGATCGATTTGTCTTTAGACGTTCTTTTATTAGCATTGCAACCCTTTTATGCAAAGGATTCAGGTTTTGAGTTTATGAAGTTAGTAAGTGATGAAAGTATAGTAATTACCTTTTTATTTGGTTCCTTCAAAATGATCAACGGGTCGAGTGTGGATGTCGATGGTAAACCTACGGTAACGATATCAGATTCTACTTCTGTTTTCAGCAGTCTTTCCTGCGTGTTTTCATCTTCGTCCGTATTTTCACTAATTGCATTTGCTTGCAATTCTTCAATATCCGCCTCATCACTAGTCCAACTTTGCTATTCGGCAAAAATTATTTGAAAAGCGATTAGGTAAATATGTAATACATCTAAACTTTTCACCCTCACCTCAACTTTACAATCTGCTGCTAAAAACTGTTGCGCGTTTTCATCTTCGTCTGTGTTTTCACTGATTGCATTTTCTTGCAATTCTTCTAAATCCGCCTATTCGGGAGAAATTATTTAATAAGCCTTTATGTAAATATATAATACATCTCAACTTTTCATTCTCACCTCAACTTTGCAATCTGCTTCCAAAAACTGATGCGCGTTTTCATAATCAATTATCCATTTATTTTCATTTATTTCCACCTTTGTTTCCAACATTGCTTTCTGTAATATCTCATGTGCTTGTTTTGCTTTTTGAAGGAAATCATATGTAATTCTCAATTCAATGCCGCAAGTATCACATAAACTCTTTGGTACATTGACACCATTAATGCCATAATTATCTTCTGCTATTTCAAGCCGTGTGCACATTCGAAGACAATCCAAGTAGGTGAATGGTTCTGTTTGCGTTTCACCATACTCGTGTTTCTTTCCATTACCAGTGACATCTTGTTCAAAGGGAGTTTCCAAATCAATGTGTTGCCTCGAATTTTTTAGACATACTCTGCAAGCATCCATAAAATCCATACTGGAGTATAACAACTATATAAAAAACAATATTAGTTTTGTTTATTTTCGTTTTGATCACCGCGTTACTACCGGTGTTGCCAGTAGGTTTTTGTAAACAAAAATAATTTTGAGATCCTTAGAAAAAAGGTAAAAGAAGGCTAAATTAATTATTTCAAGCTTTGAAAAAAAAAACCTAGGATATAAAATTAGTTAAAATTTTTTTTTTTAATATAAACCTTAGTCCATAGCTAAAATAAACAATACGAAAAAGAGTTTCTTTGACATTTTGATTAGCGTTGCCAGACTGACAAAAATTATGTTTTATAAGGTCTGTTCCCATACTTTTTGGGCAAAGTTTAGTAACAAGAGAGTAAACTAAGAGAACTCAAACGAAATTATTTTTTCAGAATTCTTAGTCCTCTTTTCCACTAAGAGAGTTTTCTCGGAAGCGAATCGAGACTGTAGACGAGATGAGAAAGATGAATGGGCACGGATACAAACTCAATCGTGCCGACAATTTCTCCTTTCTGCTCTTCATTCTTTACAAATGAAAGCAAAATTACTCAAGACTCTTGCTGAACAAAATATAAATAAAATGCTAGAAGAATTTTTGGAAAAATCTAAAAAAAAAGACCAGAAGCTAAATTAAATTGAGAATAAATTGAAATTATAAAGGTTAAATCTAGCTTCAAAAAGTATATTTTCCAATGAGTAGTGCTCTATGGGATTTTCTACAAGGCTGTATTGACAAAATGGTGTATTCCATGAATTTTATACTATTTAAGTTCTGCAAACAAAAATTTCTGACTATGAAAAATTCTGTGAATAAAAATGAAATTCTGTTTTCACAAATCTCCTAGGGACGATTGTAAATAAATTTACTACAATTTTTATTACTTAAATAATTATTTTATTACAACAAAAATAGTCGACTAGAAAAGAAAGAGTGGTCGCTGTGGTGTAGTGGTAGTGCGTTGGACTGCTACGCAGAGTGTCCGGGGTTCAAATCTCGGCACAGGCAAAATCAAAAAGTAAAAAAAATTATTTTTCTACACGGCACCACCTCTTGGCAGGCAATGGCAAACCTACAAGAGTAAAAATTGCTATGAAAAGCTTTTCACTTCGCCGTTCGGACTCGGCATTAAACTGTAGGTCCCTTCCATTCATGTACAAATATAACACGCACAACATGAGTGGATGCGAAAAGCTCGGCATAGGCTCTCCATGGGCTGTTGTGCCATGTAATTGTGCCAAATAATTTACAAGCAATTTTACTATTCCCAATAATAACATTAGAAATGCTTCGAGTGAGGAAGTGTACATATATTGAATCTGACGTATTAGGTAAGTATTTGGATTTAAGCAAATAAAAAAGTGTGGTTTAGATATATAAAAAGCAATAATACTTAACACTTCATTATTGTTTATTTTCAAATAAAATAACAAAAACAAGCAAATTGTATAATTTCACGGTAATGAAATTTCATTAGGAATGGAAAAATATCTTAAATATTGATAGGTATATGTGTTTATACGTGCATTTAAATAAATATTATAAGTATTTATTTTAGTTTTTACCTCTCAACTCAATTTAATCCTAGAAAATAGTTTATGCTTTTGCGTAATTTTATTTTAAACATATTTAATCAAAATGAGTGTTGCAAAAACAAAAAAGTTTGGAAATTAAGGATGACTCACAATAGAGTCCATCAGATTGTCGTTAAAGATTGATCTTATTACTTTCTTTTAATAACACCACATCCCATGGATGGCATAGGCGGAGCTCTTCGCTTTACTTAATATTTTCATTTAATTAATATTTTCAGAAATTAAAGATTCGTGCGTGATCATTCACGCTCCTATCTGTAGTTTGGAGACTTTAGGAAAAGATTTCATAACTTTTTCTAGAATACCACCGTAACTTAAAAACGTGATGAAAAAATGAGAACTAAAAAAGTAGACAGGAGCTGAAATACAATATTTGTAGCTAAAGAAAAAAAACTCACAAGTGCTACTTAGTGCACTCGATAGTAGTGAAACTTGTTTGGTAGTATTTTGCAGCCGATTTTGATATTCTTCAACTACCTTTGAAATAATATCGCTCAGGCAATATTTACCATATTGATCGAATCCGCTACATTATATGTATGTGAGAGTACACCATCTGTATGGTTAATGTGAAAAGAGATCCACGTGAATGTATTATTTCTTTCGACTTTTTCATTTCTCTCCCACATTATCCCTAGATGCATCGACTCTTAACAGTATATCACAGAGTATCGATCTATGATATAGGCATTGCGTGGAAGTAATTGTCGACCTCGTAATGCAGCGTAGAGTTCTTTCTTCAATAGATTCTTTACGTTGCTTTGCGCTATGGATATGCATAATCAGGCTTTTACATTTTACACGTATTATTTTATGCAACCGTGTACACTGGATCAAAAACATATAGTTTTTTACAATCTGTCATGTACAGTGTTGCCAGAACGTATTCTTAGTATGAATCGCGTACTTGTCGAAGGTCTGTCGCAATATTAGCTTTGTTTTTTTTGGAGCGTATAACGCCTTAAAGACATTTTTGTGCTGGAAATTAATGATATAGGCTTATATGACTGCAACATCTATCCCTGCTAAGAATTATAACCCGGATAAAAAAATGTAGCCAAGTCATATTTTATAATGTTGACAGTGAGCGGTGTATTTATTTGTAGTAAATATTATTGTGAGTGTTTAAGAAGGAACATATGAAGAAGAATGATAAAAGTTTTGATGAGATTTTTTTCAATTTAAACATTTTATTTTAAGGAAAATATTTATTTGGAAAGCTGGTATTTTCAATACAGGAAAACAGAAAACATGTTTCAGAAAGCTAAAAGGTTCTCATTTCAATATTGGGTGTTTTATGGGTCAAAATCATATTTACCTATGTTATAAATTTATTTAAATTTTAAATTATTGCTGTTTTGTTCAGAAAAATTAATCGGTTATGAGCGTTTCTTCTGTCACTGCGACAGTTTTCTTATATACGTCAGAAGAAACGTAGCTATTGACGAAGTTTCTACATTTCCAAAATCTAAGAACATCCAAGGCAGACCAGTCGTGATTAAGGTTTTATCATCATTATAATAATCATCATCAGGTTGTGTGATCTCAACAGGTGGAAAATTTACCACTTGGTGGTCGGAGAACTCGTGAATGTTATGAGGTTGACTAGAAACTTGACAAATCTCGTCTATATTTTGTTGTGCTGATTTGAGTTGCAATCATTCTGTCTCCGCATTGCGAGTTGCTTTTCAATGAAATTCGAGTTCTGTTGTACCTCAAGTTGCGTGCGAAATCTACACTCTCGCAATCTCTCGGTACTGGTGTTTGGGTTGTTTTTCACGATAGCAGAATCTGAATTTTATTTGCGTCCATTTTTCGACGAAGTCTGCATTCTCGCTGTCTCTCAGCCGCAGGTTTTGCTGGAGGTTTTATCGAAACTCAATCGCCATTGGATTATGCCTCGCGTTTGTTTTTTTTTCAGTCTATACTCGCTTATTCTTTCAGCTCTAGAAATTTCTAACGGTTTTTGTTTTTCCTATGTAAAATTTTTGTTTGAAATGTCAAATTTTACTAGAAATTGATGGGTTCTCTATCAATCAAGTTTGAATCTTACGCGAATCAGCTTCCTCTATCAATCAAGTATGATTTATACTCAGCGCCTCTATCATTAAGTTTGAACCATATGTGAATCAGCAACTCCTATCAATCGCTAGGATTCATCGTGTGATTCATACACATCAATCAAGTGATTCATACTCATGGAAACATGTGTTTTGCATATGTGCTGCCCATCATTTATGTGAATATACATATGCATCCTCAATTTTTTTATACAAAGATTTTTGCAAAGCCATCAATTTTTGTTTACAGAACTAAATAGTCCAAAGTTCCTGGAATACATCACTTTATAAAATCCAATTAGACAGTGAAATTGATATTTCATTAACTGTGGCAGCACCATTCACTGGAAAGTTTATTGCAAAAATTTTGTATCATCTGTGAGATTACAACAGAAATAAACAAAAGTAATAGTTTTTATACAGATAGTATACACCAGTATGGATTTTATAGATGCTTGCAGAGTATGCCTAAAAAATTCGATTCAACATATTGATTTGGATACTCCCTTTGAACAAGATGACACAGTTAATGGGAGAAAAGAGGAGCATGGTGAATCGCAGTCAGAACCATTCACCTACTTGGATTGTTTTCGAATGTGTACACGTCTTGAAATAGCAGAAGATACTGATGGTATTAATGGAGTCAGTGTACCACAGAGTTTATGTGATACCTGCGGCATTGAATTGAGAATCACATATGACTTTCTTCAAAAAGCCAAACGAGCACATGAGATATTACAGGAAGCAATGCTGGAAACAAAGATGGAAGTAAATGAAAATAAATGTGGAATTAATTATGAAAGCCCGCATCAGTTTTTAGAAGCAGATTGCAAAGTTGAGGTGAGGGTTAAAAGTTGAGATGTATTATAAACATATTTACATACTAATTTTTCAAGTAATTATTGACGAATAGCAAAGTTGCATTAGTGATGATCAGGCGGATCTAGAAGAATTGCAAGCAAATGCAATCAGTGAAAATACAGACGAAGACGAAAACTCGCAGGAAATATTGCTAAATACTGAAGTAGAATCTGATATCGTTACCGAAGGTTTATCACTCGACCCGTTGACTATGTTGAAGGAACCAAATAAAAAAGTAATTACTATAATCACTTACTAATTTCATAAACTCAAAACGCCAATCCTTTGCACGCATTTATGTAAAATTATTCCGCAGGTAGTAGGAACTAGAGCCATAATGAATGTGAAATATAATATTAAATCAACAACCGAATCAAAGGGTCGTTGCGACTCTACTAAAAGAACGTCCAAAGAAATATCGATCAAAACAACTTTAACCGAACCAAAGCAACGTGGAAGTCTTAATGAGGAAATATCAAATCAAAAATCTAAACAAAAAAGGATATTTTTGTGCCATGCTTGCCGTAAGTCCTTATAACTTATTCGTAATATTTGCTGCATATATGTACATATACAACATTTTCATTTGCTATGCGATATAGCTCTTATTTATAGGGATGCCCATAAATTTCGTCAACATACACTCGCACATGAAGGAAAGCGCGAGCGTAAATTGACATGCGACCAATGCGGAAAGAAATTCTTCAATCAAACGGCATTACATCTCCACGTTAAGATACATGAAGTCAATCGTCAACCTACTTTCCATTGCGACAAATGCGACAAATCGTTCTTTCATAGTGGGAGCTTGTATTTACATAAACAGTATCACTCTGAGAAAAGGATCGACTGTAAAATATGTGGAAAACTTTATGTGCGACAAATCGATTTAAATGTTCATTCACGAAGTCACTCTGGAGATTTGCCATATAAATGTCAGAAATGCGATAAGGCATTCGCACAGATGGGACATCTGAACAAGCATTTGGAAAATCATGATGGATATCGTTACAAATGTGATTTGTGCGGCAAAGAATACAAGGCTCAAACAACGCTCTCTCAACATTACAGACAACATACTGGAATGCCATTTAAGTGCTCGATTTGTGATAAAGGATTTATAACAAATTATAAGTATGAGTAAATTTTTTTTATAGTTCATAAGGAATATTCTTTTTTACGGTTCATATAACGTAGATTAAGCTTATCCATTTGAAATTAAGACAAATATTTTAAACGATTGTATTTTTTACAGAATACGTCGTCACATTGGAGGCGTGCACAAGCTAGAAAATTCTGAGGAAGTAGATCAATTTATTATTAAAGTCAAAACAAAAAAAGAATATCTATGGCAAAAGAAAGCGAGTTTTCTAACCATCAATAAAAATGATAATTAGAAATTATTTATTCTTTTAATTAAGGTTGTGTTTTATATCGTAAAATCTATATTAAAATTACCATTTCTGTGACGTTATATTTCCTCGAATAACATACATTTAAATAGTTTTTGTTGGTTATATTTCATTTCACACATATTCAAATGTATTGAAGGAGATGATTGGAAATTAAATAGGTCCCCGAAATTATTTCACATCAAAAACATTTTGTTTAAATTCTCTCTCCAGACATGGAACAAATTTCTGTCCCTAGGTCAAATGAAAGACTATGTTAGTCAAGTTGTTTAAAATTTGTGAGTAAAACCACCGAGTTCTTAATCTCTTCTTTGTTTTATCTATTGATATTCGCAATGAAACTGATCATTAGCACTGGAAGTAGTCTTCCAGCACTTGAGCATAGGTGTTCTCTTCACTCTTTCTGATTATTTATTACGTCGGATATTTACCAGCGATTCGTAAAACAAAACCTAAAAAAAAACTTAAACCTTCACTTTATGAATATGTATTTAATAGACTACAGAATACATTCACCTTGAATCATGCTCAACATTTCTCTTTGCCGATAATATTCAATTGCTGTTTTCAGGTGAATCTCAATTTACTGATGCATCAGAGTCTGCATGAACTGGAATCTTAATTTTATTGCTCAATAGATGCCTGCAAACTCTTTTGAATCTAAACAAACGAACCCAAACGGACCCTCCTTCCGCCCAACACGACCGAGGCTTGACTGCCTCCAAAATTTCAAGATGGTACACTTCTTGGTTGATTTTGACTCTTTCCGCAGATCCCATACCATTGCGAATTTTAGCGATGTTGAATGACGAACGCCTCCGGCCTTTGTTGACCAGCTTCTGTCATTTCGTCGCTTATGCGCTTCTTCTACAGTAAATACCTTTTCATCTGTGAAGACGATGTTTTCCTATTCAATTCCTGCGGCCCGACGTTGAAGTAGTCGTACGCGTTTATTTTCATCCGTAAGTAACTGTAATTTCTGGAGCTTGTAATCATTGAGCCCTAGTTGGTTTTTTGCTATAAGGCGAACTGATTCACTATTGGTGCCAGTTTCGGCACTTTTCTCATGGAAACCGAATTCTCAATCTTTTCTAACAACTTGAAAGTTATTACAAAATATTTCAACATCATGTACATGATGTAAAACTTGGTTTAAGCCAAGTTTTAGTGTACGCTAAAATTTGCTCACTATTTATACAAGGAAAACTTTTAAGATGCATATACGTTGTTTAACTTTAAATTTAACCCTCCGATATTTTGATATATAACCGTGTCTAAATCTGCCCTAGGTTTATAAACAAACTCTTTCACAATTGCGCCTTTTGGCCAAAAGTTAATATCACAGATTTTATCAAACCGGAATACTGATTTTAAAAGAATAAATATTTATTTGATATGAAAAGTTAAATTTAAGAATCGAAAGGTCATCATTTTCAATTTTAGGTTTTATATTGGATTTTATATCATCGATTGAAGTGTCATTTAAAAAGTTTTTTTTTTGTGGAACTACTATCAGTTTTGTTTTTGGAACTGGCATGGCACATTCAGCGATAAAGGTAACATTTGATTTTCACTTGAGGTTGAAATAGAAATAGTGGGAACAGCAATAATTATGGGATATTGATTCATAGCGAAAGGAGAAGAAAGTAATGTTGGAGTCAAATCGATAGCACTAGAACAGATTACATAGCTTTCTTACCCCTAAGATTTAAATTAATGCGTAAATTGTAACGACTCTCAATTGGGAGCACTACATTACTAACATCGACAAGGCATTTACTCAAACTCGTTAAAAAGTTATTCGTACTTTTTAAATTTCTCTACAAGCACCGACAACTTCTTACCAATCTCACTAAAACCGTTCCTAGTTGTATTGAACATCTTACATATTTCTACTTTGGAAGATATACCCTTACCAATACCTCTTCCGTAATGTATAATGACCGCGGTTCTTCCGGAAGGACTAGCACACTTGATATTAGCTAGACCATAATAAAACCAGAAAAAAGATTATGCAAACAAAATAGATTAAAAAGAGTAAAAAGTTTGGGAACCACTGCACCACCGTACCTTTTGCAGATAAGTTCAATATATGAGGAAAAGTTTGGGAATCGCTTCAAATACAAATTTCCGTTTGCAGACATTGGTATATGCTGAGAGTGCACAAGCAGCTGAAAAGGTAAATATCGGAATAGAAAACTAATATTGAGTAAAAAACCATAGACTTCGTTCTCACTACTAAATAATACAATATGTATGAATGTATATAAAATATGAAAAATGTGAAAAAATTAATAAGTTATTTAATTAAAGATATTTTAATTAAATGAAATAATGTCACTCAACTGGTTTCCTTTTAAATTAGACAAAATCAGGTTTTTTCTAATTATAAAATTCTGTCTTGGTTGCTACGTATGCATTCAAGACTGGACTAATGTGATTTTCTATTTGAAAATATGTTTTTATTTAAAGAAAAGTAAATAAAATATAATTATCTCGCGTCGTGGGCCTGTGGCGTGGCCTCGAAGATCGTGCGATTTAACACCGCTGGACTATTTTTTGTTTTTTGTGGGGTTATGTGAAGTCGCTTGTCTACGCAGATAAGCCCGAGACGATTGACGCCTTGGAATAGAATATTCGGCGCGTTATTACCGACATACGGCCCCAATTGCTGCAAAAAGTGGTCGAAAATTGGGCCTCTCGGCTGGAATTTATTCGAACCAGCCGCGTCGGCCACTTGCCCGAAATCGTTTTTAAAACATAATTGCAAATCCCTATCTTTATAATAAAGCTAAATTCTTGGCCATAACATTGAATTATATGCGTTTTATTTCTTCTTGAAAACCACACCTCTAAAAAAAAACACCCTGTATATGCATAACTAGTAGCAAGTGGTGAATAAAACACTGCTGCTATTTTCATTCAGTTACAGTATATTTAGTTTAGTAAATAGTAACAAATATTATTTTCTTTTTTAGTTGCTTCATCTTAATTTAAAACAAATGCATAACATTTAACATACATTAATTACATTAACTTCATTCATCATACGTCTTGAAAATACAATCTTAAGACTAAATTCCACTTACAAATATAACAATTATTTTGTAGTTTTTGCACATTATCATAATATTTATTATGTATATTAGTTTATTCTCATATAAGTATAAGTATGTATATGAATATAGATTTATAATTAACTAAATTATTTGTAATTTGAACAGTCTTTTATCACGTTTTTATTTTTTCAACACTATTCAAATAGTGTGTATGTGTTAAATATAGGTACAATAATAATAATAACAATAATTTGTATACTTAAATTTAAAAACAAATATTTTTCTACTAAAAATCAAACAAACAAACAAGTACAATTTAATTACACTATGCTACAAATGAAAAATAGAGATAAATTATGTATCTACAAAAGTTCTGACCAGTATAAAAATACTAGTTTTCTGGATTTGTTTAATTTTGCCATATCTTCGATTTCCTTCCCCAGGCCTCACTGGAATGCGTATATTCTGCTTTCATACTTTGCAGAACTCTAGTGATCAAACCTTAACATAGCTTCAAAGTGATGAAAATCGGTAAAGAATAGGAGGAGAATAATAGGCTTATGACAGATAATGTGATAGAAAATATGTATATTTTTAATATTTTTCAACTTTTAGCACCACTTGATAACTCTCTGAATTTTATACCGATTTTCGTAATGTTAAAGCTTTTTTACAGCAACAAGCAAAATGAGTTATGCAAATAACGAAAAGTAGAATAGTTGTAGACAAGAGGGCCGACGGAATAAATTGAACAATTAAGGACGATAGTATTGTTTATGGCCTAACCAAGCATATAGGTCAGAAGTCCTGTATGTTTTTCATGTAGCACATAGTTATTCTTTACATTACAATTACCTTAATAAATAATAAAAGGAATTACATTCCTTTTGCGCGTACATGTACACAAGGGTTTGTATGTGCATATGTATGTTTATGTCTCTATATATGTATGTTTACAGTACTCTGAATGTATATCATAAATTTTATTTATGCATGTGTGTATATGTGTCTACATAAATAATTTTAACTAAGTTGCGTTGCATTGCATCTTGCTGCAATTTATGATGCTGCACATTTTCAAATTCCTCTACGAATGCTTCTCACTCTGGTGCACAAAATATACCTATTTACATTTTTCTTATTTGTTTGTAAAAAATCAATAAACTACTCTACCACTAGTACCTTGTCGTCGTGCCTTCTTTCGAACACTATAATAATATACAAAATGAGGTAAGTAGGTGGATTTTACCAGGTCAATAAATATTTTATACCTTACTTTGACTCAAGGTAAAAATACATAGGTACGTTTTCGTTTATCTTTTTGAGCTTGAGTCATCTCGAAACCAATGAACAATATATTTTTATATCTATTAATGTGACACATTAATCCACTACATATTAGACTAGACTAGAAATGGTCCCACAAAATTGTTTAGCTTAGTTTGTCATCATCATCGTTCTCCGTTTGTGGATCGGCTCTTGTGGTTGTACTTGTTTTCGTTGTATTTATATCGATGACTTTTTTCTTTTGCATTTGAACTTTATATTCACTTTTGATATATCCATATATTTCCGTTTGCTTTTGGTGTTCCTCCTGTAGGGAGGAAAGTAAGATCATTAAATAATACATAGTTTGAATTGTACAGAAAACTGTTTACGTACTAATATCTCGTCGATACGTTGATTAGAATTGGGTACTTCATATTTATTAATTTGATCCCGTAGTTCGATCGCTGCATTGAATTGTTGACCCAATTTCCTATCTAATTGACTTAGCGAACTTGTTAAAGCATGCTCGATTTCTGAAATAATAAAAGCATAATAATAATAATAACTCAGTTTTGTAGTTAAGATCACATGGTTGTGATCTCCGTTTAATAACATTTCGGAAATGATGCACCACTAACCAGAACTTATCGCTTAATGGAAAATTCTTTCTCAAAGTCCTGACGTGACCCGAAAAATGTTAAAATAAGGTTGCGATCCTTGTAAATACGGATCAGAAAATGTGTGACCCTACCCCGAATTTTGCTTCTTTTTTTAGACTACAGGGGTACACCATGCGTGTACTCCTATGAATGCAGAGCATTGTGTTGTATGGAAGCAAGATTGATAGGTGAGAGGAAGAAGGAGGGAGAATGAGAGAATGAACGTGATTACACAGGACACCGATAAAGAGATAAGCAGCCATTGTGGCAAGTGTTATGCCTTTACCACAATGAACTTCAGTTTATCAGTGTCGACTATGACCGCATGTAGCGTCAAATCCACTCATGGTGTGTGTGTTATATTTGTACATAAATTGTCGAACTGTGTAAATATTTTTTTGTATATTATATTTTAGATTAAAGCATATATAATAACAAATTCACTGTACTCGGAAAATGTTCTTCTTCTTTTCTTTTAATGGCACAACAGCCCGTGTAGCGCCTAGGCCGAGATTTTCGTTTCCACTTATGTTGTGCGTATTATATTTGTACATGAATGAAGGTACGTACCTACAGTTTTAAGCCGAAAAATAGTTTTTTTTTACTTCTGATTTTGACTGTGCCGAGATTCGAAACCCGGATACACTACTACTTCGACTATAGTAATTAGTTACTCTAATTACTTTACAATATATATGTTTAGAGGTCCCTAAAGTACAATTTGGATATAAGTCGCTTAGCTGGAGACGTGTAATGGTTGTATTCATCCTTTTTTCTTAAGATCTTTGGAGCATATCCTAGATATTTACATTATTAGGAGTTAGGTGGAGGACACAATAATATTAAAGTGGTAACAAGCTTACCACAAAGACAGATCAACCGAAACGGCTCTGCATGAGCTGATCGACAAAGCTTTAGCTTTTACTAGAGCTTATTAGTGAAAAGCATTTTAGCGGGGAAAAGACTCGACGTGGAAATCTACATAAATTAGTGAGATTGCTCTATGAAAATTTTGAGATATGGATATAAACAACCACATCCAGACCAAAATATAATGAATTTTTAAACCTAATTGTGTTTTTCAATGTCATAATTGGAAACAGTCACTCTACTCTACCTGTACTTTTGAGGCGTCGCTTTGACAGTTTGACATCGTGACTCTCTTTTGAACAACTAATGCTTCGTTTAATACCCGTTGCTGCTGTTGGCGATGATGATATTCTATTACTGATATTCTGACAATATTTACAATCCTCACTAGTCCCTTGACAAATGCTGCAAGCGAAATCGGTTACATTCGTAACATTTAGGTTTAAATTGTAACGTGTCTCCTCCTCGTCCGCAGCTTCATCCATTGGAAGCGGAGATTTTTCACGTTGATTACATCGCAAATGCTTTGCTGCGTTGACATTCACAACATTGACGCTATTCGATATCGATATCTTCACCGAAGAAGCTTCAGGCGGTACCAATGCTAAGGGAGGAGTTTTAGTCGAACGTACAGAACTAGAGGATGCTACTGACATGTTGGAACGGATGCGCATAGCAGTTGTTGATGACGACGATGTCGATGTTGGTAACGTCATTGCCGTTGCTGAGGAAGATGATCCACTACCGCTGGGGTAAATGCCACCATGTGAAACAAATTCATCGGTATAACTTGATGGTGGCGATGTATCTACATCTTCATCATAATCTGATGATTTGTGTAGATTCTGTATGAGACATAGAACCGCTTTCTCTAATTGCTGTGGATTTTCTGAAGCTGGCACATCTACTGATGACTGCGGTATTTTTTTATTGATGATTATGGAGAACTTATCCTTCATTTCCTGTACACGTCGTTGGCCTTCTTCTTCATTAAGCAACGTATTTACGCATACGAAAGAATGCACATTATTGGTGTCTTTATCAATTTCCAAATACCCTTTCGATTGTAAATATATAAAATTTCCATTGCGTGTAAATAGTCGGTAGGTAGATTCGCCATAGGAACTGTTGCAGTCATACACTGTGAATACGGAGAAAATTATTAAATAGGCTAAAATGCACTCAATGACAGACACATGTCTTGTTTAACGGTGAAAATTGTGTACTAAAAAATCATAATTCCGTAAAAGGCATTTCTTTTGTTCAAAGTACATAGTTACTCGTATTGCTCATGTTTTCACATAAACTTACTCTGTCGTAACGCTACAATCACCCATCGCACATCATCTTGATGCATAAAGGTAAAGGGACTTAAGTTTCGCACTTCATCAGTCATATAACCCGCAACAAGTCCGATTCGCTGATCACAATCTATAATGCGTCCATCGATTAAATGCCGCGTCTTATATTCGAGTGCATTAGCTTCCATGACACAATTAATAATTTTCGGTGGTCGTATGATGCGCGCAATTGCAACTAGTACCTATGTAGAATGAAAAGGAAATAAGTCATGAAATATAATATTTCTTGCGTTAAAGTTCCTGTAAGTGCCTAAATATACTTACGATGTCATTTCCACTTATTGTGTGCAATGGTATTGCATCGTCACGCCCTCTCGAACGCCGTATCAATTGCAAGCTGGAGGAAAATGTACTGCTCTTAATACCACGCGGCGCTGAATCGGCACGCCGAAAATTACCATCCAGTTTCACAACCTCATATGTTGTGGGTTCTGAACGTGGCCCAGCCCGTGCTAACCTACATAGTTTGGATATAGTATGAATTTAAGTACATATGTATGAGCATATTTGAAATACGTGAAAAAGTGTTGACAAAACTCTAGCTTTAGCTTTTTCGACTTATTCACCCCTATTCCAGATTACGTTGTTACAGTTACGAATTCGTAACACCATTTATAAATCATAAAAAAGTTCGGTAATAGAAAATGGGCAACATTTAAAATAATTCCGATTGGATTCCAGAATAAAAATAATAATTTTATACGGGCTTCTATGAACATTTTTGCCATAGAGGGAATAACAGCAATGTACATATGTATCGTATATTACACAGGCAGATCAGACGATCGTTTCAGAACCAGCCATGTTTCCTCACCAGAGGTCTTAGTGGCACAAATGTTCATAGAAGCTTGTATAAAATTCGTTTATAGAAAATACTCTAATTGATGAACTTACCAAAAAATTCGGAAAAATATAATAATTTTCCAAATGAAAAATAAAATCAAAACATAATTTTATTAATTTATAAATTACAGCTACAAATTTTTGTTACGACGGATTCTGGAATTGGAGGGGGGGGGGGATTATCTTTTATATTTAAATGTGATGGCACCGTCTATGGGACAGGATTCAGTTTTGTGCTCAAAGACAAAAAAGAAGCATACCTAACCGTAAAACTACGTTTATCTTCTCGTAATCTTTTATCAATATATTCTTCTTCAGCTTGTGTACGACATCGTGGCTCCCCAGAATCATCATCTGGTTGTATATCGAAAAGACTTTCTAAATCTGTTGGTATTAGTTGTTGCTTCAACATGTTATGATCCTCTGGGTGTGTTATGTGTAAAATATTTTGCCCATATAAATCAGCCTGAAAACGAAAAGAATGCGTCAATTTAATTTGCGTTCTTTGAAATAAATCAATTCTGTTGTAAAATTCATTATGGCAAATAGTGAAATAGTAAATATTATTTGCAAAATGCCACATTATCATAAAAATGACACGAAATCACGATTTCCGATTTTGTTGTTTCCCGTATTTGACGTTAGAACAAAATGTTTAATCGCATGCAACATAGAAACTGTCACGTTTGTAGATGCAAATTGCATTAAATTTTAGCCAGTTGTGTGGAGCGACACAGAGAAAGCGAGAGTGAGAGAGAGGGGAAAGACGAGAGCGAGGGAAAATGAGTAATAGATGTACGAAAGCGTACGTAAGCTTGATTGTTTCCATGCATTGCATTTGAATGAATTAAAGATACTTTTCAATGCAATGGGCAGAACTTTTAAAGAAAGGCCAGTTTAGGTTCTCATCATCACCAATGTAACAAACAAGGAAGCGCATACAGACCTACTATTTATGGCACAGTGCTGTGCATAACAAACCCAAACAATATATTATCTGTTAAACATTGAACACGACCACAAACTTACGAGCTTATGCAACTTTAATAAATAATTATATGTATATGTACCATATTAGACTAATTAATTTAAAAAAAAACAAAACAAAAATAAATTCGTCTGAAAATAAATTGCAAATATTATGCATAGCGTAAAACATACATATGCAGGTTCCTATGTACGAGTACATACGCATGACAGACAATGGCTTTAATTCAACTTGAATTTCGAATTAAATGCAAATTATCACTTGATCTAACTTGATTTGTGCGCTTTTTAATAATAAACACAAATGAATCTTAAACGCAATTAAAAATACAAATACGGGCACACATACTCGTGCATATGTATGTATGTAGGTATACACCCCTGCTCAAATTAATAGTTACACTGAAAGACTTTTTGTTCGAATTGGTTTTTGCAACCATTATCGCGCAAAAGGTAAAATGAAGTGTTTTTTTAATTAACGCAATATGTCAATGCTATTGCTGGCAATGTGAAACGTGTGACTTCCCTAAT
Source organism: Palloptera scutellata (assembly GCA_958295655.1). NCBI lineage: Eukaryota > Metazoa > Arthropoda > Insecta > Diptera > Pallopteridae > Palloptera > Palloptera scutellata. The sequence goes on along the minus strand of OY282449.1, from coordinate 149,244,360 downwards.
TATTTTGAATTGTTGCATTGCGTGAAAAAGTCAAAATCTTCTTGCTCAATATAATAGTTACACCTACAAGGGTGTTTTTTTTACTTCTTACTGTTCTTAATTTAACAGCGGTAAATTTTACTTTAATTAACTTAAAAATAGTGAAATTTGATTCAATAGTTTATAATTTAGATGGGTCGTAAATCACACTGCACTGATGAAGCACTCGGTTAGTTTCGAAACAAAAAAAAAAAAATGAAAATGACTTCGTGACATTGGCCGATTGATGGGGAGAACCCAAACCGCAACTAACTAACTAACGCAAATCTCGATCGTCACATTGTGGCTATCTGTAAAAAGGACCAATTTAAGTCTTCAAAGTTAATAGCAGCCGAAATTGGATACGTGGTTAAACGTGGTGAGTTAACCTACCAGGACGAATAGCCAAATAGTTCCTTTGATGCGAAAAAACAATTTGAGTATGAGGTTAAATTTAGCAATGAAATGAAACTCAAAATCTGGGTGGGGTCTGAGGGTGAGGAAAATTGGAGAAATATTTTATGGAGCGAATAAACGAAAATTAATATGTTCGGAAACGATTCAGAAAGGAATGTACGCCGTCCAAAAGGCAAAGAATGTCACGTTCCTTTCACGAGAAAAAAAACAGTGAAGCATGGAGTTGGAAATATGATTTGGGGATGCTTTTCTTGGTATGGAGTCGGTCCTATACTTACTTACTTTCTTTTAATGGCACAACAGTCCATGGAGGGCCTTGGCCGAGCTTTTTTTTCTCATTCACTTATGTTGTGCGTGTTATATTTGTACATGAATGGAAGGGACCTACAGTTTAATGGCGAATCCGAACGGCGAAGTGAAAAGCTTTTCATGGCAATTTTTACTCATGTAGGTTTGCCATTGCCTGCCAAGAGGTGGTGCCGTGTAGAAAAATTATTTTTTCTACTTTTTGATTTTGCCTGTGCCGAGATTCAAACCCCGGCCATTCTGCGTAGCAGCCCAACGCACTACTAAACATATGACAGCAGCCGAATACAAGGACATTGTGGAAAATAGAATGCTACCCTATGCGGAGGAAAACATGCCTTTACGTTGGGTCTATCAGCAAGATAACAACCCAAAGCATACCGCTAAGTTGTTAAAAAAATTCTTTGAAGACCATAATGTCAATGTTTTAGAGTGGCCAAGTCAATCCCCGGATCTAAATCCAATAGAAAACCTGTGGGGAAACTGAAAGAAATTGACGAAACAAGTTTTCTCTAATAAAGAACAATTATGGGAGTATGTTCAGAAAATATGGTATGGGGATACAACCATAGACACCTGTCGGGACTTGATTAATAGTATGCCAAGGTAATTCAAAATGGTGGTAGATGTACAGGATATTAGTTAAATGATTCAAAATATCCAATGATTTTTTATTAACACTTTTAATCACTATTTTTTTGTTTGTAATACTACAAGTGTCATTATTTTTTTGAGCAGTCGAATAAGCGACTTAAAATGTTTATTGATCTCAGATTCTTTGTTATACTTTATCTAGTAATGGAGTTTATTTTTCTTTATTTATTTATATCCACTGAATTAATGTGCATTTTTTTATTAAAATATTGAATAAAACCACTATTTGTTATGTTGAAGTTGAAAGTGTGCAGGTATATATGTATGTATGTATAAGTACGCAAACAACTCACCTGACAATGACCCAGATGTTGTTCTATGCTGGAGGATATTAACACAATTTGTCCATGGCAGGTAATAGTTATGAAAAAGCTGTCTAACAATTTCATTAATTGGTCAGTAACTTGTGGTCTTTGCTGTTGTAAAGTTTCACTAAAAACTACAATTCAAAATTGACTATTAGCTATTAGTTAATTAACTAATTTTGTTTCACTATTTACCATATTGCAGACGCAATCCATGTGCTGCAAATCTAAGCACAGCAGTCTTGTCGACACGACGCGGGGACTCTGCAACATGAGGCACCATCGTTGAAAGTTCTTGTATTGAACCATTCAATTTATCGCGACGATTTTTTTCTGCACGATTTCGCGCTTCCCGTCCACTGTTTGAAGATAATCAGAGAAAAGAAAGAGTATAAATTAATCATAAATATAATCAATGTTTACCCAATTACATATCGGTCATCTGACATGTCACGGACGTTACATTTGAAAAGTCTAAATGAATTTATTCATGAATATGTTTTATTTATTGAAGTTTACTTCTTTAGAATGGTTTTTATATTTATGTGGTTTTTATATTTATCCATATGTTATATACACATAAATGACGGGCAGCCCATATGCATCCACGAGTATGAATCAAACTTGCGTATGCTTTAAAATAGAGGACGCTAAGTATGAATCATACTTGATTTATAGAGAGTGCGCTGCCCATCAGTTTCTAGTAAAATTTGGCATTTAAAACAAACATCGTTAGAAATTTCTAGAGCTGAAAGATCCCAAAAGTATAGACTTCGTAAGCAACTTGAGGTACAACAGAATTCGAATTTAATTGAAAAAAAACTTGCAAAGACTACTTCGGAGAGAGAGTATGAATGGCAAATGAGTTCATTAGAGCCAATAATTGCATCAACACTCATATCATCCCGACGAAGTCCCGACGAAGGTCCTCAGATTATACAGCACCAGGCAGTCATTGAGGTGGCCGAATTCCCAGCTTCTCAACGAAAGAGAAGGGCAGAAGATGCACTGGTAAATATTCCACCTGTTGAGATCATACAACCTGAGTATTTTGATGATTAGTATTATAACGTTGATTATAATGATGATGATGGTAAGATAATTATAATGATGTAGCAAATAAATTCGCATGTTTTGAGTATGGATATGATTATTTTGCAGAGGGTGTTGCATGCAATGGAAATGCATACGATCAAAATGAAGTTAATCCAGATGTAGCACACCTGGGATCAGAGAATCATCAGGCTTCTCGTTTGCATAAAGATTTGGAAACAAAGAAAAAAAAAAATCTGATGCTTGTCGGAGTTGTAGGCGGTTGCGTAGAATACCTTTCTCAAAAGCAGGTTAGTACTAAACACTGTAACTCAAGAATAAATTGTTTGAAAGGAAGTATTTCGTAATTTTAGCGGTTGGGAAAATTATTTAACATTCGATTGGCATCCAACGTTTATAATGACTGTCGAATCTGTCGTTGATGTATAAATTTAATACAATGTACAGCCACGACTAAAATTGAAGTGATTGATTTCTAAGCTATATTTGTTTTTTTTGGCTTTTATTCTATAAAAACAAAATTTTATTATATTCTTTTATTATAATTTTATATCTAGTGTATCAAGCAGGCTTAATGAATGTTAGGTTTGCCCAAGAGAGAATAACAGCAATGTATATAGAACAGGCTGATCAGACGATCGTTTTTCGGAACCAGCCATGGCTCCACATCAGTGATGTTAGTAGTAAATCTTTGTGTTTCAATAAGTTACTCATATTCGAAAAGTTAACCGAGAATTAAGCATGTTTAATTAACTAGATATAATATCACAAGATGAACTTACTAAATTCGGAAAAAAAAATTTCCAAATTAAGAAACAAATCATATTAGGTATTATTTTAGTTAATTGCTTATGAATTAACACAGTAACGATATCTAATGTTTGAAATGTGGAATAATCAAAAACTCTATTTTTGCTAGATAAAATTGGATTACGTTGGAGATTCTTTTAAAAAAATATCATTCTCTTGAAAATTTCTTAATTCAAGCGTGTGCAAAAAGCAGTGTAGAACATTCCTATAAAAATTATTCACTCAATGTTCCAATTCAAATTAACAGCACTCATATGAAACGAGACTCCACAAAGGACATCGTTAAATTTAATCTTTAGCGGAGCTTTAATAAGAATATAAAATAATCAGTTTTTCAATAATCATAGGTTATTCCGATTTTGTTAAACAAAAAATATATTGTAGCTACCAATAAGGCTATATAAAAACCGATTGAAGCGAAAACCCAAGGGGATGTGAAAATTTTTAAAATCATATGTTAAAATAATTTTATTATTATGCTATTTCTTTAAAGACAAAAATCAAAATAGGTGATGTCAAAAATAAAATTAAAATTGTATGTACATAGATTTGGTTCTCGAGACTAACAAAATATAAATTAACTTTCCAACGACATTCCGTTTTTCGCATTTATACTTATAGATTAAATTAGTATGTGTTCTTGAACTACACTCTTTTCTCGAAAACAAATGTTAACTTTTTCATTCAAATTAAGTTTTTTATTTCACACTTTTTTTAGCTGGTGACTTCCTTAATTAAAATTGAATTTATTTGTGATTTACCTATGTTTACACTAGTATGTAACTATGTATACCTATAAAAAATTTCGAGTTTTAAATCCAAAGACCTTGTACCTGGTCATAAGTCATGCTAATTATTAATTTTTTAGTTTAAGAGTAAAACACAGTAAATATTGTGTTATGAATTTCTTCACCAAGGTAAAGTTAGGGATTCCTGTGCCAGTGTATTTTATCCATACTACACGAAGATTAGGGCAGACTTGTATGTTAAAAAAATTATTATGAAAATATGTGAGTTTTGGGTCTTGCCATATTTGAATAACCTCATATGAATTAGACTAGATCGTGCTAGTGTGGAATAATGTTGGGACGGTATGAGAGATAAGAATGAGAGGTATCATGGAAAGTGTTTTGAAAAAGCAGCTTCGCCCTTATCCTTTTCCCCTAACGTACGATTTCTTTTACTATCGGCATAGAATTCATTAAAAATAAAATTGAGTCTGATTGTTATTCCTCACGCCTTGCATTTTTATACCGTATCTTAATCATTATTGCTTATCAAGAGCAATAGATCAACAATACCAATCACCGGGTTCTACCAACAGGCAGAGACAGCGAAGGTAGCGAAGTTCTTAAATTTGCATCAGAACCATCGATTGTAGTAAAGACAAGTGGACGTAAGAAAATTTCACTGCACTTGTGCATAGTCATTGAAGGCATCTGGATGACCATCAAATACCGGATGTCAATTTAAACCAGTACTAAAATTTCTATCGGGGGGTTAGACTGTAGATCCATGTAGGGGCACAATAGATTTTATAGGTGAAATTGCACTCTTAACAATGCATAACTGTAACCGGTTTCCCTTAAAATCTAAATATACTCTTTCTTGAGTACCCATCTAAAAACCAGGTGAGTGGTACTCCCAAGCCTGGCCGGTCAGCTTCGTTTAAAATTCACTAACGACTTAATTTTAAAAGAACAAAAAATTATTTCTTTAAAAAAAGATTTTTTCAAATGTGTGTTTAGTGTCAAATTTTGTTTGAACAAAATATAAATTATTTTTTTAAAACAAAATATAAAAATTTGTTAACTATGTAACTACATAAACCACCGACTAAAAGAATTAATTCAAGCATTCTCTTACCATATACGTTGATCCGTAGAAATTAAAATGTTTTATAATGTTGAGAAACAATCTATTAGTCGGGGACCTTGAAAAAGGCAAAGTTTGGTTTCGGATTTTTTTCGATTCGGTTCAAAATGCTAACTTCTGTCGGATACAGTGGTCGCTGTGGCGTAGTGGTACTTCGTTGGACTATTACGCAGAGTGAGAATCAATAAGTCCCACCTCTTGACAGACAGTGGCAAACCTACTTATAAGAGTAAAAATTGCCTATGAAAAGCTTTTCACCTCGTCGTTCATAATCGGCATAAAACTGTTCGTCCCTCCCATTTATGTAGGTATAAATATAACACGCACAACATGAAAAATTGCGAAAAGACCGGCCTAGGACCTCCATGGGTTGTTGTGCCATTAAAAGAAAAAAAAAGAAAGAACATGTGACGCATACAAAAATATTTTGTTCTGGAATAAAATTAAACTCTTAAACATGCTGTATACTATCTTTACAAGAATTATGTATAAAAACATTTCTGTTAACAATTTTTGCAAGTACAATTGTCTAGTTTTAAGACGCAATATCGACGAAACAAAACGCAACACTAAACAAATTACCTAATAATTAAACAGAGTAATGTAATCAATACCGAAAGTAGCAATTTGTACTGCAATGTAAACACATACCATCATATCATCCCTCAGCCCCACGTAGGCGCCATAGCTAATACTATGTATAGCCATAATGTAGTAAATAAATAATTTTTACTGCATTTCAAATTTACACTTATGAAGTGTATGATGAGAGCAGCGAGATTGTGTACATATGTATATAGGCTGGCCACAATGTTATGGCGGTGTTAGTTGTTTATGCTGACGTTATTGCTTTTGGTATTACTTAGTATTTGTTTTGCTATTTTCTATTTTCCTTATACTACTTAGTTATTTCCCACTAGTTGTTATCACTCATACCCAATAGTGCATACCCGAACATGCCTACAAGTATGTACATACATACATAGTATGTAAATTCGTAGAAGTGCATGCACTTGTATTGGTTGGTATAGCAAATTGTTTTGTTTTAAATGAAGCGAGAATTCAGTCGCGAAAAATAACAACTCTTTTCGTTGTTTTTTGTCTGTGGTGCTAATGAATTGAATGATAAGTGCACAGTATACTTATGTATGGTATGTATGTGCACAGTCTTATATGTATGTAATTAAGCTGGCCTTGACAAAGTTCAAATACCCATTTTAAACACTAAGAGCTATCAGATTTCATACAATTGCATAATCAGGCCACGTTAAATATTTGTTTAAATGTTTGCGATACGAATAAAAGTTAAGCAGACTAAGTTAACACAAATAACAGGAATTTTTAAAGTTTTATGATTTTGTTTTTTTTATGCTCTTAATTTGAAAATTATTTTCTGAATTTTTGGCAAGTCCAGCTTGTTAGAGTGTGTAAAGTGTGTGTGGTATGTCTGTTTCAACAAAACAATTCAGTGAAAATATTTGAAATGGTAATTCACGTAATGGTAATTCGCGGTTACAAGTTCAAATATGAGTAGCTTATATTGAAACATAAAACAACTACCAATAAGATCACTGATGAGAAATCATGGCTGGTTTCGATATATATTGTTATTATTCTCTCTATGGCATACCTAATGTTCATTTGAGCCTTTTTAAATACATACACTAGGTTTTATGTTTTCCTCATGAAATCTAACGGTTTCCAGAGGGCTTTTAAACAAATTGAAGCAACCGAAATATCCAAATATGCAAAAATACCGGGAATTGGTCAATAAGAGACAAAATGTTTATTAATCATTCAAATTTATGGAATCGCCTTAAAAGTTGGCCCCTTCCGAAATAAGTAATACACATTATATCAATGAATAATCCAACCATAAAAAAATTTTTCAAATGCGTTTTCCGCAATCGATTTCCATTCTCGTCGCGAATTATCTTTTATGCCTTCATCGACTGAAAAATGGTGCCTCGATGAGGTAATTTGAGTTTTGAAAAGAGAAAACTGTCGAACGGAGCCTTATCAGGCGAATACGGTGGTTGTTCGATGATGTTTGTTGAGTTTTTGGCCAGAAATTCGTTCACAATGATAGCCTTGATGATATCGTGGTGCAGAATCCATGAGTTTTATTTCCACAAACTTCTCCTTTTTCAACGAATTTGCTATTTCAAATGCCGCATAACGCTCATATAATATTCTTTATTTACCTTCTGGCAAGAATTACGAGTGCACAACAGCGCTTTTTTTCGGTTACAGCTCACTTCAAAGGTGCCATTCATGCACGTGTTTTGAATACAGTTGATTCGCTGCAAGCCTTCTGTAACATTTTTAGCGATTCGGCATACGAAATTCAATTTCAACGATTATTCAATGCCCAATCACAAGCCATGTTAAAAAGGAGTGCAAAATGCAAGAGTTCTGGAGCAATAGGAAGTAATCCATTGCTCGGTATTGCGCGCTCTATAATTATTCTAGCGATAATACTAAGTTATACTGGGATATTATCTACTATACTATAGTAATTATAGTATCAAAAACCACAGATTCTAGAGGTTGTTATTTCTAAAAGTGGCAAAACTGCAAAAACTTTTTGCCACATCTATAGGGAAATATGTAGGTTTCATAATCTGAGATCACTCCCTGATAAGAGCTAAAAAACTTGAAAATCTCTTATTGTGTGGGCCGAAAATGTTGTTATACACAGACATATTTAGGTGCATAGAAAATTTTTTATGCTCAGAATTTAATACATATTTCCATTAAATTTATACAAATGAATTTTTAAAACAAACACTACGCTTTTAATCGAAATGGAAAACAACAACGGCATTGCTGCCGGGACAAATGCATCAACAATCCTCCTACAATATTAGATTAAGTTCTATAAAAAGAATAGTCCATCAATTATCACAATGCGAGACTATCCTGTTTCAATAGCCACTGATTTATTTAATCTCGAAAAAGTTCTCCTTGTGCACCATGGGGGACTTTTCATATTTACGAAGACAAGAACATCTCATTTGTACTCGTAGGTTGTTTTCGTCGCGTGTGCTGTGAAGGATGTCTTCTTGTATTCGTAGAAATCAGAAGACATCCTTGCGAATCTGCCAAATGTGACAAGCAGGCAGGATATTTCCGTTCGTCGAATTATTTACCACAGCACGCGCGTTAAAAATAAACTTGAGATATCAAGTACACATATTCATAGTACCTACACACATGTACGTGCTTACAAATACACAAGTAACTATTTACATACTCGTACATCTGTGAAAACGAATTTAACTTGTATGAAGAATATACAACGCACTTACCTATTTGATAACTGCAGCATATCCATCATATGATCGTGCGAATGGTGATAACCGCCGCCAGCATTGTAGTGAGAATAACGATGTGAACCACCGTATTGTCTATAATATGGTCCGGTACCGTAGGGTGCATTTGGATACCACATATTTGGATGATGAGAGCCAGGCGCATGTTGATGAGCATACGCGCCATATTGCGCAGCCGTTTGTGCTGTAGGAGGATGTGAGTGTGGGTGTAAATGTGGTTGCAGATGTGGTGCACGTGTATGTGGTGGCGGTGGTTGCATTTCTTGGCGCGGTGATGGTGGCTGGGGATAATTGTAATTGTACTGCGCTGTTGAATTTGATGGTGGACGAAGTATTAAATCGTTTGGTGGGGAATACTTGATTTCTTGTGTTGCATCATCGTGATATGTTACTGATGCCGGTGATGCAACACGTTGGCCTGTTGATCCCGTCGGCGATGTGGTTTCAAAAAAATTGTCATTTTCATGCACCTGACCATACTCCATTGACGCTGACGAATAATTCGCTAACGATTCACCAACTCTTATACCATTACCATCTAAAAAGGCATCATCGTTATCCCAATTTGAGTAATTAAAACTATTTGCATCATCATCGTCGTCATCGCTGCCACCCTCCGTATTTCGACCCAACGATTCATAACTTTTCGAATGTGTGTATACAGCAGCCGCAGAATTTGCTCCATCAAAGAAGGGAATGTTTGTTTTGAAATCTTCATCGTCGGACGTTGCTTTCTCACTATGTGTCTCCGAGGTGCTCATGTTTGTTGAAAAGAAGACGGTGGTGAAGGTTGGTTTTAGTGGCGATGATAGTGGGTGGGCTGGCTCTTATGTTAATGTGATCAATTTTTACGTTTTAATATGTTGGTCATTGTGAAATCATCTGCAAAAGATTATGAAGAATTTAATTAAGTAGTTCAATATAAATCGAAGTACATATTAATAAATAATTAATAAAATATACAATTAATTATGTCAAACACACTAATATCATCACGTAATGTATTAAGTAAACCCAATGTAATTTATTTATAAGTTCTACTTGGTTAACTCGCATTATAAACAACAAACAACTAACAGGTAAAGCAGCAAGAAAGCTTTTCTTTTTGTTTTAATACCTTATCAAGTTATTTAAGCTCATTCAAATACGAACCACAATACATAAGTACATATTTATGGATGAGTATACTCGAGTTAATGTTAAATGCTCTAAAGACGCTCTCAGTTGTTGATGCGGCAGATGTTGTTGCTGACTGTTGTCGTCATTTCGATCAACGACGACGATGCCGATAATGCTGATGACAACGACGCAATCATCGACAACAAAAAAAAGTTACATTTCTTAGTCCGGTTTTAGGGACAGTTTTACAAAAATAACAACAACAACTGCAACTGCAATAAAAACAAAACAAAACGGCAGAGACAAAAACAAAAGTTTAAAAATAATTAACAACAAATTGACCTCTTTATAGCTTGTTGTTGTTGTCGTTGTCTTCAAAATATTATATTTTATTTCGCATTTATTTTCAATCGTTCGTTCAAAACAAGAACCAGTATGCGTACTTAGTAGAACAACAACAGTACAGAAAAACAATAATATACAATTTGTGATGTTTATCATATAAATTTTACACTTTCGAAGTTATTATGACTGAAAAATAGCTTTAAATAGTGTTTAGAAATCTCTTTTAAATGTTAATTGCTTAGGCCTAACATGTAAGAAAATGAGATACAGTAACTTACAAATTAACGCTAAATTTATAAATATGGTTAAAAATATATGAAGTCAGAGACTATATTTTTCGAGACTTTTGACTTGTTGGCTAATTGATTTGACACCTTTATTAGATAACGAAAAAAACAAAATCTGTAAATCTGTAAAATTAGTCAACCAAACAAAGGAGTAACAACTATTACATATTGTACGTTTAAGGTACGAACACAATGGACACGACAGCGACATTGCAGCATCTGTGGACACTTCAATACAACTCATTCTTATAAGACGAACATAATGGCTGCGACACTGCATCATTGCGTTAATGTGCAAATTGCCGTTGTCGTCGGCTTCAATCGAAACTGATATTTCGTCATGCAGCAGAATGAAAAAAATATTATCAACCGAGAAATTATACAATTAGCTTCTTTATGTTATTTCCTTTGAAAATATAAGTAAATAAATTATTAATCAAGTGTTCTATTACATATATACATATTTTTTATCGATATAAAATAAATAATCTGTGGAAATTGTTAAGATTAGAATTAATGTTATTATGTCGTTGTCTCATTCATTATCTTCCAGTCTCAGACAATATGCCGAAATTTGCTGCGGATGCCACCCCTTTTGCCATGATGCAACGACGTTTCGCATCCATTGCGCTCGTACCGCAATATTTTCAAAATTTATTGAGCTAAGAATAACTTTAAAATCTCATACACACCGTTTTGCTCGTATGGCCGGTACCACAGGGGGAAATGTATTGTGCATCTTGAACGTGTATAAATCTGTCGCGAGGGGTAAAAGTACTCTATCCATCTCTCTTCTTCGTTTTTTCATTTTACATAAGAAGCAACAACAATTTTGTCTCCTCGATGGCAATTGTTGCCAGTGTTATATCGGCTTTACCAAATTTTTTTTTATAACCTATCTTTTTTGCTTATATTATTTATAGTTTTGAGGGATTTTTGTAAATCACCCAAATTTGTATGATTTTTTTTCACATTCCCAGTTAATAAACATTTTTTTTTTGCGAATTAAATTTGTTTTTGTATGTGAGTTAAGCTGTTTTTACCAAAACGCCATTTGTAACTTGTATGCTGTGTGTCTTTGCTCCACTAAAATACATGTAGAGGTGTGATCAAAAAATAACCGTTATTTTCAAATTTCGTGAGTTACGTATGTTCGATTTTCGTATTTTTTTTTCTGTTATGTTGGTACACATGTCTGTTATATATGTTGGCAATACCAACCATTTTGGATTGTCATTTTGTTTTTGACAGATAAAAAGGTTAGTCGTGTTTTGATGTGCTCTCCGATTTTTTACTATTCGAAAAAATGGATCAAAGAAACTGTATTCAGTTTTGTGTAAAAAATTAAATTAAATGCGCCAGGACATTTGAAATGTTGACTGTGGCCTTTGGCGAGTCTACTATGAGCAGAACACAAGTTCAATTGTGGTATAACCGGTTTAAGGAAGGCCGAGAAGATGTCAATGACGATGCTCGTCCTGGTCGCCCGAGCACGTCAACAACCGATGAAAACATTGACGCAGTGAAGAAAATGATTTTGGATAATCGTCAAATCACTATCAGAGAGGTTGCTGATGTTGTTGGCATATCGTTCGGCTCATACCAAGCAATTTTTACGGATGTTTTAGGCATGAAACGTGCGGCAGCGAAGATTGTTGTTAAGTTTTTGGCCAAAAACAAAACCGTTATCATGCCTCAATCACCGTATTCACCGCACTTGGCCCCCGCTGACTTTTTCCTCTTCACAAAACTGAAGACACCGATGAAAGGAAAGCGTTTTGCTACGATTGAGGAGATAAAAGAAAAATAGAAACAGGAGCTGTTGGCGATACCAAAAAGCGCGTTTCAGAAGTGTTTCGAGGATTGGAAAAAACGCTGGCATAAGTGTATTATATCTGAGGGGGATAACTTTGAAGGGGACAAGATAGTTGTTGATGAATAAATAAATACTTTTTGAAAAAATTTAAAATAACGGTTATTTTTTTATCATACCTCGTATAATATATGTACGTTAATGTTGTTACATATGCATGTATGTAATTCTGTGCGAATGTGACAGAGTAGATTAAGTTTTAAGTAGATACTGTTCAAGCAAAAAAGCAATTATAGAAAATGATATAACTTAAATCTTCTTTTAAAATGCTGATAAGGCAAAAACGCAGCATAGATAAATGGGAGTATTAAGAGCAGTACAACTCCCTTAAGTCGACTTAAGCTATAGTAGCTATAATCATGTTGCCACAGATATGGAAATTACCATTTCTTGGCAATAGCACAATATATCCAGTCATGATCACCAAAATTACGTAAGCGCCATTTTTGGAGGAAAAATTAAAAGAAAAACGAAGTGAATGATATATATTTTTTTCTCTTTCATATAATGTAACTGTAGCTACTAGCAAATACTATTTTCTGCAACAGTGTGCCCTGAAGCAAAAGCATATGGTTTTTTACTGTTATACCATATACACAGTCTTCCCAGAAAGTATTTCTTAGTACGAATCGAGTACTTTTAGAAGATCTGACGTAACATTCACGAAAACAACGAGGCAGTCCAGTCGCGATCAATGTTTTAATTAGTAAATAATTTTCTCGAAACAAATTTGATTCTAATAAAAAATTTATCAAAAAACAAATAGTTTCTTTCATAATTCGGATGTCTGGAAAAGTAAATTTTTCTCCCCATTGTTCTTATAAAAAAACAGTTCATATAGGTTACTAGACCCTTATTTTAAACAAACTTTACTAGAAGTATCACATAGATTGCCGCCATAAAGTGCATGACAGTATTGCCCTATATGATAGTGGCCGAAAACTTATTAAAATACAAACAACTATAGCATGGGGAAGTGGCCGAGGTTTAATTGACTGGTGAGTTATTAGTTGCAGAAGTCATGACCGAGGTGATATTAGTTATTTCAAAAATTTCCCCATCATTTAATGTTTTTTTATTTTATTTCGTACCTTTTTCTCTAATTTCGTACAATTTCACGAACACAAACGTATTGAAATGTAAACCACTGCTGGCAATGCTTTTCAAATATATATATTCATATCTATTTTATATGTTTATTAATCTTTGCAGCCAAAAATGCCAGTATACTTTTAGGGTGCAAAAAACAGCTAGCAAATTCAAACACATCGTTTGACATACATATTGCCTTCCGGCATAGCTTACCTACAATACATCATTATGGACCCTTTGCTATTTTGTCTCGCCATATAAAAAATATATCGTTGAGAAATACTACGTAATCATAGCGTAATTGGGCATACTAACTGTTGATAAGTTTATTTCAAGATTTATGAAATTCTATAATAAATGTTAAACATTAACCATCTACCTATATTATAAATGATTTCCTAAATGACCCTAAATTTAGAAAAAATTAGTTTTATTGTTTGAACTGAAGTCTATGGTTTATTGACTAATGTTTTAATTGGTTACGGGGAAACAGATCTACGGAATTTCAGAATATCTTTGCGAATTTCAAAAATAGTAGTCAGTACATTTTTTTTTATTTTCTTGGCTAATTGAAACTGGGATACAAGCAACATTTTAAGCTATTTTATTAGTCGTAATTTTTTGATATTAATAAAGGCGACCGACTTGCCATTAACTCTTTTTTTTACTAAATTTCTCAGTTATCGGACTTACTCATATGATTTATGTCCTCGCAAACATACCTACCTACATATATGTACCTTAAAGTAGTACTATCTATATTGCTTGAGGAAAAATAGTTACAGAAATTTACACTACTCGTAAATTATTGTGCTTTCAAGTACTGCGCACTTCATTAAAGATTAAACACAAAGTAGTTTGGAAAACGAAGACGGACGGCAATTCGACGACGCCACTTACTACTTACTTTGTCGCCGTCTTTTATTTACACAAATACTTATTACAACAATGTAAAGTTTGCTATTTTTATCATTCAAGTTGCAGACATGAAGCAAATAAAGCAGTTAAGTGATTTATTATCATATTCATTTTCTATAACCTAGGGTATTAAAGAAATCAAATGGGGTACAAAGAAAAAGATGGAAAGTGCATACAAACATAAGATAAGAAATCAGAAATTGTGGTTGTTACTAAATTCATGTAACCGATACTAGAAATTTTATTGAAGTTTACTACTTTAGAATCGTTTTTTACATATATTTACGAGGGGGTAAAAGATGATCGTTGCCGCGAAAATTGTCACGGAAATGATGGGCAGCGCCCTCTATCAATCAAGTATCAAAAATTTAGGATGCATTTAATATACACACAAATGATGGGCAGCATCCACATGTGTCCACGAGTATGAATCAAACTTGATTGATAGACGACGCTGATTCGCATATGGTTCCAACTTGATTGATGTTGAGCACTGCCCATTAGTTTCTAGTAAAATTTTACATTTGAAACAAAAATATAAATTTCAAACAAAAATCGTTAGAAAATTCTAGAGAGGCACAAACAAATGGCGATAATGTTACTATAAAATCTGCAGCAAAAACTGCGGCAGAGAGAACGAGAATGTAGACTTCGTCGAAAAATGGTGGCCCAACAAAATTCTGATTCTGCTATCGTGAAAAAAAACCCAACCACCAGCACCGAGAGATCGCTATAATGTAGACTTCACAAGTAACTTGAGGCATTAATATTCCATTGTATAAGTAAAACAACTCGCAAAGGCTAATGCGAAGTGATAACATGAATAGCAAATGACTTCATTAGAGCCAATAATTGCATCAACACTCATTTCATTTAGTCCCGACGAAGGTCATCAGATTATAGAGCACCAGTCAGTCATTGAGGTGGCTGAATTCCCAGCTTCTCAACGAAAGAGAAGGGCAGAAGATTACCTTGAAAATTTGCCTGAAAATATTTACTCTGTGAAAATAAATCAACTCGCATCAGCACAACAAAACATAGACGAGATTTGTCAAGTTTCTAGTCAACCTCACAACATTCACGAGTTCTCAGACCAGCATTTACCACTTGCCGGTCCACTTTATTTTACCTTTATTTCCACCTTTGGGATCATACAACCTGAATGTTTGATGATGATGATTATTATAATGATGATGATGGTAATTATAATTAATGATGTAGCTAATAAATTCGCATGCTTTGAGTATGAATATTTTGATATGATGATTTTGCAGAGGGCGTTGCATGCATTGGCAATGCAAACGATCATCAAAATGAAGCACACCTCAGAGAATCATCAAACTGAACTATACAAGTCCTATCGATGAACTCCGGATTTTACAAGTTTACTAAACCTAACCTGAAAGTCCAAAACGCAAACGTTCTGAAAGGCGTCCCACTGACGCACACATTTTTTTTTAAATTTTGGATTGGTAGTTTTTTTAATTGTTGAATGTTGTGAATTAGTCAGATTTCAGGAAACGTTTAATGAATTAAGTATTTTATAATTTTAGTTTTCAACTTAATAATATTTTAGAATTCAACTTATATTAAGTGAATATATTTGGAATACTGAACGTTGTTCACAGCGAGGATATCGGAATATTTTAGTCCCGAAGACGCCGCTATGAAAACAAATACACATATCAACATAGGTGCACCTAGCACTTTTTTTTTATTGATACATTTTCAACACACAGGGTGTACCCCTATGAATGCAGAGCCTGGTGTTGAATGGAAGGAAGATTGATAGGTGGGAGGAAGAAGGAGGAAGAATGAGAGAGGGAAGGCAAAAACACAGAGGAGTTAATTGATGCAAATTGCCGTAAATTATGAACATTTTGAAACACATTTCCGATACTTTAAATGGACTTATTCGCACAAACCAAGCCGGATTGCGGCCAGGACATTAGTGCAATAAATATCATTCAAACTATGAGAATTATTTTAGAACAATCAACAGAATATAACTCATCCCTTTATATGATATTTGTAGACATGTTGTAGACATTCGACATGTTGTCTCCGAGAGGGGTTCCCGATAAAATAGTAAACATTATAAAAAGTCTGTATGCGGGCGCATCATGTAGGGTGCTACATGCAGGGCAAGCCATATCTCTCTTATTCATTATTATGTACACTCGTCGATATGGTGTTTGAAGCGGCTGTCAGAAAACTTATCACAAGTGTGGACAAATAAGTCCGCTTTTCGACAATGAGACCAGTCCCGTAAACCCAGTCTAGTAAAACTTTTTGACATTCTCTTTTTGAAGTTTGATGTAGCTTTTATACGATGACATAAGTCTCATGAAACTTCCCTATTTGTTTTTTATATTATTAATTTACTATTCAAACACTAAATAATTATTATTATGCGTGTGTCGCATTATTAGTGTATGGTGACAAATGAGAGTTTTTTGTGGAAATTGACTGATCAGAGACTCATCGAAAAAGAAGTTTTATGCAGAAAATTCCGATGGATCAGGCACACTCTGCGGAACGACGTAGCTGAAATTCCGCATGTGGCCTTAGAATGGAATCCTCAAGGGGTAAGAATGAGAGAACATCCAAACATGGGTGTCAGCAGTGAAACAAACTGCTTATCATTTAGCTATATGGCGAGAAATATAAATTAGCGGAAATCTTTTGTAGATATACTAAGTTCCTAATTATTATCAATGTTATGTATGTGAAGAACATGTCAATAATAGTGAAATAATAATAATACTGTTAACTGAGAAAAATGAGTATGCTACAACGAAACTCTATGTTAACTTTTTACTTAATTAGCCATTCCAAAAATTATACGCGTTCTGGTGTTTCATAAATTTAGTATAAAGTTTAGATTATTAGGCAACTTGCGAACCTCTTTTCTGATTATTTTAGTTTGAACTACCATTTAAATATAAGCTACCCTTCATTTCTGAAGTGCCGTAGTGTCGACTCAATTGTTACAAATGAATTACTGAAAGGTTTCTATAAGAGTGTGTTGCTTACACCAGCATTTGATGACAAACTTAAAGGCTTACAAATACATAGATATATTTAGCCACTTTGCGACTAAACATTCTGCCATAGGAATACACAATAAGTCGTAAGTATTTAATACCAAGTAAATATTATTAAGTTTCTTGTTAATACATAATATTATGTAAATGAAAATCAATTAAACTTTTATAAAACAGCGAGTTTACGAGTAAATATTTAGAGGTTTCCAAAAAATTTAAGTAACTGGACATAAACAGTCCTTTGCTGAAAATGGCGAATCATTTTGTTGGATAAAACATAATCACCGCTCATAAGCGCATCATTGAGAGCAAGAACAACAGGATATCTAAAACTAAAAAAAAAATAAAGTACTTATTGTGACCATCTCTAATGTAGAACAATTAATTAAAGCGCTTTAAGCCAAATAGAGTAGTGTTTTCGGAACCCACCTAAAAGTGAACCTCGATTTATTTTATGAAAATTATTTAGAATCTAGTGATAACAGTTCGTTAGCTGAATCGCTTTGAAAAACATCTGAAAGTCGTCTATATTAGGCAAATATTATTCTTTAGGTTGTTTTTGGCCAAATAACTGCTCATAAATTATAAAAAACTTAAACAGTATTATGTTTTTCATCAATACAATATGAAAAAGCTCGAAATTATTTCAACAAAAATCTCGAAATTAATTAAATTTTCATAAACTCATTATCTCAAGTCTTCATTTTTCATGAGGTGTCTAATGTATAGTACAGGGTGTTTTTATTAGAAGGGTTTTCAAGAAGAAATAAAATGCATATAATTTAATGTTATGGCCAAGAATTTAGCTTTAAGTATTATAAGGATTTGCCATTATGTTTTAAAAACGATTTCGGGCAAGTGGCCTTTTTGACAAAACAATATGTCTCTTACTATATCTTCAGTAAAACTAAGAATATTTTAAAGGATATTATAATTTTGCCGAAGATAAATGTTTGTACTTACTAAGAAATAAATAAATTTAAATTTAAAGGAATTTAGTCAAATTGCAATTGTTTACTTATTTTAGGCTCGCCCAAATTTTAGATTTTTTCCTAAGTAACTGCAGAAAAAACCAAGAATGAGCAAAATGAATCAAATTTTCAATCGATATGAAAGATAATAATGAGTTTGTTTTATAAAAGTTAAAATTTCCAAAAAAAATGGAACGTTATGTTTACCGTTATTTAGGGCAAAGCCAAAGTGATGAGTTTGTTTACTTATTTATGAGAGCCAGTGTATGTATGTAAAAATGTACCTACATATTATTACATAAATATTTACATATATCCATTTATGAATTACCTTACTTATAGCACTGCTATATGTTTAAGCACATGTTCGAGTATGTGTGGTTGCAGGTTATTTTCCGGTGATATCAGATTTGTTTATGGCTATCGACTATTGTTCCAAGATATAGGATATACATCCACACAAATGTATGTATGAATTTTATTATTATTGTAATTGTTGTTGTGACTCCAATAAACAACGTCGCCGCTAGAAAATTGAAGTCGCCGATTTTGATAATTGTTTTTAGCTAACTAATTGCACTTTTTTTTTACATAATTTGTTTAAAAATTGATAAATAACTTCTTTTTTTAATTAGGTATGTATGTATTGTATATGTATGTTAGACGAATTTTTGTATGCTGGAACTTTTGAGTTTGTACAGCTGAGAGGTATTGTTGTTTTATTATTGTTGGTATTTTATCATTGATAGAACACAAAGTTAAACACATACGAGTACATACATATGTACACCTACATACACAAAAGCGTCATATTATAATTTTAAAAATTGAACGGATTTGTAAAGGGTTTTCTGTACAATTTAGAACACCAACCTTCTGATGATTTGCTGATTTTGTTCTAATTTGTATCAACTTTTGATTAACTTCAGTTGTTTCTTCTATTCATTTTAAATATTTTTATTTTTTTAAATAATTTAGTTATCTATAAATTTTTAGAAACTTGATCATGATCAGTGTCGAGTACTTGAAATTATTACGCATCTTAAGTGATGTATTTATGTATGTGTGTATGTCTGTATATCTGTGTGTACGTAAGTGTATTTTTGTTTGAAAATTTTGCCTAGATTTTTGTGCGCCTGTGTGTGTGAGAGAGTTGTTAGTTTTTCATTTCTTCTATCTACAGGTGGTCAATATCAATAGACCCGTTAGAGTACACTCGCCCATCCATTTGCATACATGCACATACATATGTACTATATATTTACATACTATAACAAATAATTGCATAGGTAAATGGGGTATTATGGTATAGTTTTTATATTTGCGTATAAACAATTTGCTCATTATTTCCTTCCTTTTATTTTACGTTTTTATTTTTAAATTTCTCTTTTTGTTGCTCATTCGCTTTAAGTGTTTATAAATCTTCATTATAATCTTGTATTATACATATTATTAAATGTTTTTTATTTCATTTTGAATTTTTTTAATGTTCTTCACTTCATATACGAGTATAAAATGAAACCGGTTGAATCAACATTTCTGTTTCTGTTTGCTCAGTGTTCAAAAACCGACAACAACAGCAACAAAAAAACCAAAATTGTTTCAGTGTTTTGTACTGTTATTGATTTTTTAAATTATTAAGCTTTTGTGCTGCTCTCTCTTTTGTAAAAACGTTTGCTGCTGCTCGAAGCTGTCGTCTTGTATGGAAAATAATAATAAAGAAATAAAACATTAAGTAGAGACATTCAACGCACTGTCGGCGTATACCCGACAACAACAACCACGTCATAAAATACGAAATATAACGACAATGTTGACGACAACAACGACAACGCTGACGATGTAGTTAACCACGAAATGCACGATGCCTCGACGACGTCTGACGGTGTTACAAACCAGACCAAATCACCAACTTACTAACTAATCGACCGCCCCACCAATGTTCTTAGCGACGGCAACACCGGCAATGTAGTATATTTTGTTAATTTTCCAAAAACTAACAGCAATTTTATGTGTTTTTAGCAAAACAAATCGTCTCTACGTAGATATTGTAAATGAGAAAACGAAAAGCATAGAAATTTCTTTGCAGGTTACTGCAGAAAATCGGACTTCTTTGAGAAATCTCAAATACTCCTTAAGGGCAATCGATATATTAAAGATTAACTGAATGTACATACATATGTACTCGTATGCACATATGTACACATAGAAGAAGTTGGCTTTACTGCTTTGTCATTTTACAATTGGGGTTTACTGTGACTGTGGTTTTAAACAATACGAACACTTAGAAACTTTGCTTTACCGTTGATTTTGTACCTTTCTTTAACTAATTTTCATTCCTTCGATTTAATTAATATCGACGTTTAGTTTCGTAAATAGGTACATAATAAATACATAATAAAAATGTACTGCATAAAAAATGTTAAAAATAAAGTTGAAAGCGAAAAATCAATCAGAATCGACCGACCAATTAAATAAATTGATGGGGAAAAAGCTAAAAATAAGGTATTCGGAAGGAAGTTGCAATACGTTGTCTTGCAAGAATATTTATTTTTTGTATTTTTAATTGAAAACTATTCAATAAGGTTTTATTTTTCCTAACTCGACTTTAGCTGTTACTCCCTGTGGCTAACGATATGTTAATGAGAACGATGTATATATTGTTTTATTTATCATTAATAATTACTTTAATACATAAGGAAAGTATCATAATTATGTACTATCTATCATAAGTACCAAGTGAAAGTGGCTGAGTTGTAGAAATGTATGGCATGTACTAAAAGTAGGGATGCCAATTTCTAGGAATTTTATAATGTACGCAATTTAAAAAATTTTAAGATAATCATCATTATTCAAAAGTATAATTGTCAACAGTGACATTTTGACCAAGACTCTTTGTTTGTTGACACTACGTATTTCGTTTTGCCTTCGTTTACCACTGAAATGCTGTATTGATTGCTCGCGCTTTGGCGCCAATGATGTCAATATCATCAGCGTATTCTAGCAACATGACACTCTTGTAGGCAATAATACCAGAGATGTCGATGTTCGCAGATCGAATTATTATTAAAGAAGTTGCACGATAGGGAGCCAGGTTGTCTCAAACCTCTTTTGGTGTCAAATGGCGCGGAGAGGTCTGCACCAATTTTCACTGGGCTGGTGGTGTCGGTCAGTATCATTTTGCAAAGACGAATGAGCCATGCAGGGATACCAAAACCAAAAATTTCGGCATACAAGTGATCCATAAATATGCTGTCGAAGGCGGAAAAATATATTACGCAATAATAAAATTTTCGGTTGGTGCAGTGGTGGATGTGTGGTTTTGGAGGTAAATATTGCTAAAATGTGATGACTGCTCTCCATTTTTTAAGGCTTTAAACAAACAAACAAACAAAAAGCCGGTAAATAATCCAGACTATTTAGGTATGCCAACTAATATCATATAGCTATGTCATTGGACGTCAACCTAAGAAAGTCAAATTTACGAAGGGTTCCGCGGGAATATGTTTATTTTTTTAAATAGTGAGTTAATTTAAAAATCCATGTAAATATTACAATTTTATGTTGACATGTAATTTTCCAGTTCATGTAACCGCGGTATTTTCCTGTTGCTACTGCTAGTTTCTATGAAGTAGCAAATTAAAACATGTTTAAAGTTCTACACAAAAACCTTTCATTTGATATGAGATTTTATTCTTCAGATACTTAAGAGGTAGTTTACACGGGTGCAAGCATGAGAGACTGTGTGAGAGAGAAATGTAAGGTAGTAAGAAAAATACGCAAAACTTCTATATATCTCGTTCTTACTACCTTACTTTTCTATCTGTCTCTCTCACACAGTCTTTCATGTTTGTACCTGTGTAAGCAGACTCTATGAAAATGCTACATGAAATCGACTAACAGTCAGAGGGAGCTGAAAAGAAGGGCCAAAAAAAATTTAATGTCTATGGGAGCTATGGGAATAGGTTTAAACTATTCTCCTCTGAACTGATTCTATTAAAATAAAATACTAACCACTTCTGTTCGATTTTGTCACCTTTCAAATGTAACTATGACATTTATTATCTCAACAATTTTACCACAAAAAAATTATTTTTTGCTACTATTAAAAATACGAGTAATATGTTGCGCATTAACGATCAACGTTAATGAATATTATTAATACCCATCACAATGCGAGTTAAAATGAACAACAATAGAAAAAGAACAACAACAACAACTGCATAAAGCAAAATAAACCGCTCTCAATCTAAATATATCGAGCATTTCTTTCTAGAGCGCATTGTAAAGGGTGATTTTTTTGATACTTAGTTTTTAATGTTAATATTTCGGACAGTTTCCGCATTATTTTTGGCATGTGTCAAAGTAAAAATGCTCAGTTTGGTTTGCCATTTCATCATGAACAACATTTGCAAAATATTGAAATTTATTATCAAAATTCGATCCGTTTTTTTTCGGTGAAGACCAGCCAGAGGCAATTCAGCAGCTACCAATGCATCCCGAAAAATGCACTATTTGGTGCGGTTTATGGGCAGGCGGCATCATTGGGCTGTACTTCTTCAAAGACGATGAAGGCCGCAACGTTACAGTCAATGGCGAAAGGTACCGTGATAACTCACTTTCTTGCCGAAAATGAAAGAATTGGACTTGGCAGGACGGTGCCACATGCCAAACTGCACGCGAAACCATGCATCAATTGAGAGGCGAATTTGTGGGGGTATGTTAAGTCTCTTGTGTACAGGGACAAGCCAAACACGATTTCTGCTTTGGAAGCCAACATTGAATGCGTCATTGGTGAGATTCCGGCTGAAATGTGTGAAAAAATATGCCAAAATTCGACCTTCAGAATGGACCACTTGAAGCGTAGCCGCGGGCAACAATTAAGTGAAATTATCTTTAAAAAGTAAATGGCAGGAAATGATTTATCGATTCAAATAAAAATTTCATTCACTTTTGTAAAATTTCTGAGTTTTTTTGATTTTCAAAAACCAACCTTTAAAAAAATCACCCTTTATTATCAGGGTGTTTTTTTAGAAGTGTGGTTTTCAAGAAGAAATAAAACGCATATAATTTAATGTTATGGCCAAGAATTTAGCTTTAAGTATTATAAAGTTAAGGATTTGCCATTATGTTTTAAAAACGATTTCGGGCAAGTGGCCGCCGCGGCTGGTTCGAATAAATTCCAGCCGAGAGGCCCAATTTTCCAACAGCAATTTGGGCCGTATTTCAGTTATAACGCGCCGAATATTCTCTTCCAAGGCGTCAATCATCTCGGGCTTATCTGCGTAGACAAGCGACTTCACATAACCCCACAAAAAACAAAAATAGTCCAGCGGTGTTAAATCGCACGATCTTGGAGGCCACGCCACAGGACCACGACGCGAGATAATGCGCTCACCAAAAGATTCCTTCAATAAATTGATTGTTTCGTTGGCTGTTTGGCGCCGTCTTGTTGGAACCAAAGGTCGTCCACATCAACATCCTCCAACTCACAATTCAGGCACGAAAAAGTCATTAATCATGGCTCATAGCGTTCCCCATTGACGGTAACATTATGACCGGCTTCATCTTTGAAGAAATATGGACCAATGATTCCCTCTGCCCATAGAGCACACCAAATAGTGACTTTTTGAGGATGTAACGGCGTCTCAACAATGGCTTGTGGATTATGATCACTCCAAATGCGACAATTTTGCTTATTAACGTAACTTATTCAACCAAAAGTGAGCTTCATCGCTGAATATCGGTGCGTCGCGCGAACCGAACCATTATTTTGGTATATAAATTTGCACGATTTGCAAACGTTGTTCAGGAGTAAGTCTAAACATTATAAAATGGCAAACCAAACTGAGAATAAATCAAGTGACAGCTGTCAAAAAGACCAACTCCGAAAAAGGTACTGCCAGATTGAAAACCACACTTCTAAAAAAACACCCTTTATTATATAATACAACTTTTTTATGCCCTATGTTTAAAAATTCGGATAGCCCTTAAAAATCTGTATCAAAATTAACTATAGTTATTACTTAAATGTATGTGTACGGGTATGTGTGTGTGATGGCAATACATATAAATACAAAGAGGCAGGGAACATTTTTTTCAAAATTTTGTTTTGATATTCCGGTGATTTTCCACTTTGCAAAGCTTTTATTTTACGAATTTGTGATGCACGAGTACATATGAAAATATTATGTACTGCTGAAACGGCCCACGTACATACACGGTATATACATACATGTACATATATTTTCGAGATACATACGAAAAAATAGCAATAACAAAAATAAACGAAAACGATAACAAAAACAAAACTATAAAAACTAACAAAGCTGAAAAATATAAATTTACTAAAACGCGACGATGCGACAATGTACGAGTACACGAATTAATTCGAGAGCCGCTAGCAAATACAATAAATAAGTATGTAGAACAAGACCAACACCAGCGTTCTCGTTCATACTACATATTATTCACTGCATTTGAAAAGGCGAATACGGATGCGTACCGGTAATGGACTGGTGCAGGCGCCATCGTGCACTAATACATGGTAAACACTTCTTCATCACTTCAATTCACAAAACACCGCAGATCTTGAGAAAATATTAGACGCCGTTTTTCTTTCTTTTTCACTTGTTTTTTGACGCGTCAGGTGTGCGCTGTTGCTGCGGCCCTGCCGTTGCTGATGCGCTAAAAATAGTGGATGGATTCCTAGTACATATATACACACATTCACATGTACATACATATGTACAATACATTTGTATGTACATAAGTATGTGCAAAACAAAAAAAGCACTACGTCACGAATAATTTTATTACTTAATAAATTTATATTTATTTTGGTTTTTTCTCGTTTTTTAACTTTATTTCGCACATAGTATGTACATACATATTATTTTATTGCAAGAACAAGAATAACGTATTATTTTTCCGAAAGCGCAAAAACAGATGTATGTATGTACATATGTATGTATATATGTACACATGTGATATACATATGTATGGTGTCTATATTGTTGACACGACGGCTACGATAAAGACGACGACTATATGTCTATTTGTACATATGTATGTATGTATTTACATATATACTGAGCACTCAACAACTTTTTAAGCTTTTTCATTTTTATTATATTCTTGTTGTTGTATATTTAAAATATACAAAAGCGACCGAAATAACAACAATGAACGAAGTAAAATAAAATAAAAAATTATATAGAAATAGAAATAAAACTCGCGAAAACCTTGGAACTACAACAACATTTTTAGAATATATGATTTTTATTTTGTTGCTTTTTACTCTGTTTTAGTTGCGTATTTTTTTTTTTTTTTTTGCCAGCATCAGTTTAAATTTTTAAATTTGAATTTCAAACAATAAAATTAATTAATTAATTAATAAATGCATAATAATATTCCATTTGTGTCCCATTGTCGGCGGCGTCGTCGTTGTCGTCGTCAGCAATAGCATTCATCTATGAATGAGCGAGCGATTGATGGAAGCGACGATTGGACGATTGGCTTTGTACGAACTACTAGTGAATTACGGCCGAAAAATTGCGGTGGGAGACTATTTTTCACTATTATGTTCTTTTGTGAATATTTTCTCAAAATTTTAATAATATTAGAGGGATTCATGTAAAAACTCATAAATGTCCTCTTAAGTTTATAAATGTATACACTTATGAAAATTTGTATGAAATTTTAAGGTTTTCTTACGAGTTTGTAAGTTCACACGGTTTGCGAGGCAGGCATTTATGAGTTTATATGCTCATCCCATTATTATAAATTAAATTCCAGATATCTGAGTTATTATGTAGGTAGCAGGCTGTAAATACTTTTGTTTTACATAAACGTAAGTTTACATAAATTGTAAGTCTACAAGGTAAATGTTCCCAAAAAGAAACAGAGTTCATTGTAAATTGAGCACAAATAAAGTCAAACTTTTGCGATACTGGCCCAGCGTAGCACAGAAATACGCAGATACAAATGCTTGTCAACTTCCTTAATTGTGCTTCGCAACAAAACTTCTCCAGCCTATTGACTATAACTGTCCGCTACCCCCGCCCCACTTTTGCTAGCATTCGTTAGAGCAAGTAAACGAAATCGCACTCGAACTCTACGAAACTATTTTTTATTATGGACTAGCAGCAGCTATACATATATAAGTATTATGGCGTTGTTGATTCTAAATGTACACTCATCTATCCGATTCCGATTCCGCCGCCGTTTCTAATGCCGATTGCGTTGGTGATTGCGACAGTGAAAACCACGACCACGGTATCCACCGGTATTCATCACATATTCAGACAGTGAGAGAACAGAGCGCAATTTTATACTTAAGGAGAGATAGCACAATTTTATATTTTAGATATTCACTGCGTGTACGTTTCTTATTTATTTAGCGCACTAATTTCAGTGGAGCACAATATTTTTTCAAGCGTCCGCACACGATACACGACTAAATTACACTGAAATGTCGCTGAGCGCGCACAAATTGCCGAAGAGGTTGGATGAATGGATCCCAAAACAGTAGCCAACCTGTCAGAGAAGCGAAAAAGACATCGTTCATCGCTACTGAGAATCGCAAGCGGAATATAAGAGAGAAAGAACAACGCTCACATGTAACCAAAGCAATAACAAAATAAAAAGCTTACGGTTACCTAAAAGTTTTACACAGTACCTCGTATCACATACATATGTAAATACTTATGATACTGCTTTAACTTTTTCAAAACTGGTCGCAATATACATACGAGTACATACATTTGTAATTATGTATTTCAAAGTATGTACCCAGTAGCGCAATTTCGGATTGCTCCTTTAATAATCCAAAGCTATCAATAAATTAAATTTCTTCTAGGACCTAAGAGAAGACAACAACAATACAAGAGCAAAACGTCAGAAATAGTAACAGTTTTCTCTTTGAGTCGAAAAAACGTAAAATTGCGATAAGTAAGTTTTTCGTTGTGTTAATTTACTTTCTGTTTTCGATGCTTACAACAATCAAACAAAAATTTATTCAAAAATGAATGTAAATAATTTCCTTCGTTTTTAACATTTAGATAAAGTTTATACTTTATAAATAATAACTAAAACAATAGTATATGAACTAATTTACTAGAAGCAAAAGACAGATAGAATGAGAACACGCCGAACATTATTACTCCCATTTGGAGGTCAAACGATTACTCAATGCCCTAGGACATGCCATGTTAAAAAGGAGTGCAAAATGCAAGAGCTTTGGAGCAATATGGAGTAATCTATTGCTCGGTATTGAGCACTCGATGATTACGCCAACGTTGATCCTAAATTCTACCGGGTACGTATGTATATATAAATATGTACTAGTATTTAAACGAGAATATCCATCATCAATGCAGCAACATTGATTGTTTTACAGACTGTGATTGTTTACCTATTCTCTGCTTATAGACAAAAAAAAAAAAAAGAAGCGGTACAGAACCTTACGCCATCATTCCATTATTATTCATACTCAAATTAAAGCACTTGCTTCGCTCCATCTTTGAGACGTATTTCTGTAGAAGCAGTTGGCGAAGAGGGTTGGCGGGGGAACAGTAGATTGTATATTTTATATTAAGAGACATTGTGGTCTCTTGTAACTTTTGCTCCCACTCACTTTCATTATTGTCGTACTCTCGAAGTTGTTTTTTTTTGTTTCTGTTGTTATTGTCTTGTTTTTGTTTTGTTTTGTTACGTTTTTGTTTATGGTAAACACTTTTTTTCTATTTGAACTTGAACTTTTGACGTTTGGAGCTTGCCCCACACACAAACACACCAAATACCAAAACAACAAAACAGTCACCACCACCACTTTTATCCACATTATACAATGTACATTTTATTTAATTGCGAACGCTTATGTTCATTTGATATTAACTCTGCTCCTTATAGCATATACAAACATAAACATCTCAGTAATGGGTGAGCGTTAGGAGAGTGGAGATTTTTACATATCATTGTGGTTTTTACCTTGAGCTGAGATTGTTTGTGCGAGCGATGGGGGGCAGATTTAGTAGTAGCACGATTAAATATTTTTTTCTAAACGCACATTTATGTTATGTAAGTACGCGTATGAGCGCGTATAGTGACAGTAAAAAACGCAATCAACTGCGGAATATTACAAGTTCCTTTAGAAAAAAAAAAAACAGTATATTTATTTGTTTTTATGAAAAATTTTTAAACATAAATTTGTACATACACATCGGTTGCTAAAAGTGAAAAGGGGCCAAGTCCACTTTTTACAAATAATTAGATTTTGATACATATTGTGCATATGAACATAAATTAATAAAACACATTTAGTAGTTTTAAGTAGCTACATATGATATTTCTTATAAATATTTTCTCTTTACATTTTGAGTTGCTATCTCTTAAAGGAAAAGTTATGACACAAGAATGTATGTTCATACTTTTCGAGAAATATGGGTCAAAAATTAGTGAAAAATAAAAATATCATGATCACTTAATTAGATGTCTCGTTAAGTATAAAAACTTCATTTAATTCGCCAAGTAGTTTAACATGTGCGAATAAAACGATATCAATTTGTTAAATCTCTGCTTCTTCTTCTTTTCACACATTTCTGCTTTGTTTTTTGTCGCACTTTCCTTCTTCCGTTATTATTTTCAGTTCACAGCAGTATCGTTGTTATAGAAACAAGGGATGTGATAGACAACATTAATCGGAATTTCCAAAAATTTTATTTAAAATTTTTCAAAACCGAGACGTGATGACGAAAAACTGTGTAATTCGTCGTGATCATAGCCCGTAAGTTATATAAAATGGGTGCAAGAAAGTTACTATTTGCATAACCGAGCCTGTTTAATTTTATAATCATCATTTTAATAGAAACTCTGAAGAAATTTTATTTAAATTCAGTAACAAAATATTAATTAATTATATGGTATATATTGAAATAGCCTCATGAATATACATAGTTTAGTATTATGAGTTTTGATAAAAAAAATATTTCAAATATATGGTAGGATAAACGTAAAGGGTTTTTTTTAATAGGAACATAACAATTTTGTATTTAAAAACAAAATAGGTCTGATCGAATGGTAACCTCGCTCAAGTGATTTAACGCCGTTGGATTTCTTTTTATGCCGTTACGTTAAGTCGTTATGCCAATAAGCCAACAGCGTTAGAGGAGCTCAGGAAGAATATCGAACGCGAAATTGCAAACGTTCCGGCCGATATGCGTGGAAGATTCCCTCGAAAGAATCGATCGCTGCAAACGTGCATGCGGTCTTTCAATTATTCTGTGTTTTATTTAAACACAAAATTGTTATGTTCCTATTGAAAAAAAATCTTTGTATTAATAATTTGGCCGCGCCTGAACAATTAAAAACTGTTACCTACAACTGAATGATTCTGGTTAACCGTTCAGGGTATATTGGTTTTGCGAGTAACGGTTGATTGTAGTGCGGAGTGGATTTAGCCATGTCCGTTTGTCCGGCTGTCTCTCTTTCTGTGCTTCCGTCTATCTGTGTACACGATACCTCGAGTAAAACTTTAACATTTAAATAGTCTCTATAAAAATGTTTAACATTGGGTAATAGTTATTTACATCTACTTCCCATACAAGTAAAATATGCAGAGGGCAATATCAAAGGAAATAGTGAAGCAAAATGAACCAAATTTGGTATATACGTTAAAATTTTTTTCGAATATGATGTTAAAATAATCGTTATTGGATGCAAAATAATGAATGCAAAAATATGTTTTATTTCAAAGGGTGTGTAGGGCACATAAAGTTCGTCCGCACCCGACTAGTTTATTATTGATATTTGCTTGGATTTATCGGTGTGTGCTTGGATTTCATAGTTTTCAGTCCTTAATATCAAAAGGAGGCTCATAATTTATAGTTAATTTAAACAAAATTGGATTTTTCGGTTGCCGTATGTTTCCTCCTCATATGCATAATTGAGGAGGAGTGGTAATTTGAAGAGTACATTTTTTTTATTTAATAGAATATTTATGGTATAAGTTTATAAATAGTTTTTATGTATGTACATACATATTGTATACACATGTATAGTTAATCTGTTAATTTTTTCTCAATTCCCATGTTCTGTGTGCAAACATACACATGCACATACAAGGTGTGGCGAGAAAAATATCATAATGTGAATTGGTTGCCATTTTGATAGAAATGAAAAAAATTGGGCTCTGTTTTCACGACAAGTTTACTTGAATCTGCAAATTGATGCTATTAAGTAAAAAAAAATTATATCTGTCAAATAACCACCTCCTGATTTGATTCACATTAGTGTTCGTTTTACGGCGTTTTGGCTCTAAATTAGTTATTTGCAGGTGTGTACCGCTCCATTGCTTGTTATCAGCTAATTATCTATCTGTCTATAATACAAACGTCAAAGCACAATGACATTTAACGCCGTTTGCAAAAATTATGTCACATTCACATTATGACAATTCTCATCTCTCTTCAAAAACGGAAGATCACACGGCCCGGAAATTGAGTTTCAAAATCTACATCGAAATCAAATCCACCCGAGGTTTATAAATTCACATTATGACATTACTTTTGCCCCACCCTATACAATCATTATTGACATAGAATCTTTTTATTGATTAAAGATTTTTATTCCAACACAAAATTTTGTAAAAATTGCAAGAAAATTATGATTGAAATTTATGGTACATGGCAAACATGTCTTCACCATTTCCTGATAAAATCGCACAATGGCTAATAAATTAAATATTCAATGTGTTTTGTTTCTTCCCACAAGAGAAAGTCGTGCACTCAAAAACTCGTGTGCAAATTGCGTATTTAAGCTGCGAACACGTGCTCATTTCGCACACCCTAACAATAAAACAAGTATCCTTGAGATTTGTTCTCTTCTTCATAATCCATTGCTCAATCGCATACGCATACGAGTTCGTATACTCCTTGAACTTTCCCGCTCGCTCATTTGTTCGTTTGCATATTTATTCCTTGCCTATGAGACTAAATTCTCTTATCAATGCAACAAGCTAATTTAAGAAACACATTTAAGCAAAAAATGACAAGCTTTTTTTACGAAAGCTTATTTATGCCATTTGATACATACATACAAAATTCAAACCTATGCCCTTTGAAAAACAAACACACAATACGAAATTCGTTCTAGTTGGATGGATGGATGGATGGATGTGAAGAAGGCCGAGAACCTGACCTACGAGTGCAGGACAGTTCCTCAAGCACTAAGGCTATGTAGCCCATTGTACTTAAGGCCTAGGAAAAGAAGAAGGGGTGACAGTAAGTAAGGGGTTAGAGAAAAAGAGGGGAAAAGTTGAAAAAGGAGTTATAGGGGGACTACGTTCTTTTACGAAAATTTTCCGGATTCTCTCACAAATCTCAGAAGATCGCAGAAGGGGAAGGAGTGTCCATTCCTGTGACATTGAAACCCAAAATGCACCATCTCGTTCTGGCAAAGGCGGGACATGTGCAGAGAAAATGCTCTATGCTGTCCACCTCCTCCAGACAAGATGTGCAGGTCGGGTCCTCGGTGGTGCCAATGGTGGTCATATGTTGGCCCCATGGAATATGTCCTGTGATGAGTTCCACCATCCGGCGCAGGTTCTTCCTTCCTAATTTAAGAAGGAATTCTGCTGCCTTCCTGTTTGGACAAATCACAAAACACTTAGGCGTTTTACAGATGTCCAGATTGGACCAGCGTCTCTATGTAAATCATTAGCATAAGATTTTATCCAATGCATGGCATCTGCCAGACTGGTCCCGACTATTGGCTCTGGTCCCAAAGGCATGCTCTTTTGATCCACAGTTGGCCAACTCGTTGGCTTTCTCATTCCCAGGAACTCCACAGTGCCCAGGAACCCAGATAAGATGGAGCTGATTCAGTCTTGCGACTGATATCAATTTCTCCAGAGCCTTAAGTGCTGCCTGACTGTCACTACAGACACCTATACGTTTCCCCCGCCATTTTCTTGCAATTATCCATTCTGCTACTTTAAAGATGGCGAAAACTTCTGTCTGGATGACAGGTGCCAGCCCACCCAAGGAATAGTAGCAATTGACACCTTCGTTTAAGTGCCATCTAGCTCCAGTACCTTCATCGGTCTTGAATCCGTCAGTGAAGAAGATATCCGTCAGATTCTCCAGCACGACCTCTGGATTGCTCCATTGTTCACGCTTCGGGAAGCTAACTTCATATTTTCTTCCGAAAGTAACCACAGGTATGAGGCAATCTTTCGGGGCCATTAGCAATGGATATTGCTCTGACAACCTTTTGAAGATTTCTCCATGACCCGAAGTTCTGTTATCTAACCAATAAGAGTATAGCCGACATGTCGCCTTCATCGCCTTTTGTTGGATCTGAATGTCCATTGGGAGCAAGTCAAGCATGGCGTTAAGGGCGTCACCAGACGTGGCGCCCGTTATGCTAATGCATACGCTTCTTTGTAGCCTGTTCGTTCTTGTTACTAGAAACCTTTATTCAATAAGTCTCGAATAACACATTTACAATACATTTAACGGACAGTTGTCTTCAATATTTTGTAGTATGCTTCGAACTTTCAAAATCGTGCTTTGACAGACAGATTTATTGACTTCCTTCAACTTTCACTTGATTCGACCCATCAACTGTTGCTCGTTCTGAACTTCCCAACCTATCTCGTACACTATTCATTTGAGTATTGTCCTTTTGGAGGATTGTCCTTTTTTGGTACAAATTGAATATTTTGTTCATTGTTTTTTTTTTCGAATACATAATTACATAATTATTGCAAGGTCCGGCCAAAATATGTTTTCGTGATGTGACTGGTGTTTTCCGATGATCTTCTTCAATTTTGGCAAGCATTGGCTGATACCATATATGTAAATGCCGGAATTGATCGCTTTACCTTTGTTTGGACGAATAACTGGTGTTGAAATACGCTTTAACGAAATTACACACTAAACCAATATTTTTCCCTCGAAAAAAAAAATTGTTTTCTAATAATCTCCTCTTATTAAGGGGCGTTAAGATGGTCGATCATCCTTGAAGACGGCATTCTTCGACATGAAGAATAAGCGAATAGTCTTTTAGCAGTTGGCGAAAATAAAAATTTTTGGATTTTCATAGTGTGGCTCGAATGGCACTATTTTTTGCGCCACGCTATGAGATTTTTCGTAAGACGATCTGTAGCTATCGAGCATGCTCCACAAAACCAGTAAGTTACGAACACAATGCATGCGGCAGCCACATTGCGCCATTTGTTAACACTTACCATAAATCATGTATTCTTAAGAAGACGAACATAGTGGCTGCGACACTGTGTCGCCACTTGCCACTTTCGTCGATTTCAACAGATTTCTATTTTCACATTCGTCAGAATGAGAAACAAACAAATTATAAACCGTGAAATAATACAATTTGCTTGTTTATGATTTTTTCTTTGGAAATTAATAAACTAAGTACTTATGAAAATCTATTCTATTTAACGGTATAAAATAAAAATGAGGGGAAATTGTGAATAAAAGAATTAAGTAATTTTTTCAATGCTGCGTTCTTCGTGTTCCAGTCGCTGACAACATGACATTTGCTGCGGATGCAATGACGCATCAAAAATAAATAATTTACCTAGTCGCGGGGACTTGATAAATACCCATCATATTATGTTGAATACACACACAAATAATATAAAATAAAAAATAAAATCCCACAAATTCACCTACACAAATTACAAACTCTAAATCCATCCAAATGTTAGCTTTGACGCCAGTTGCAAAACACAGTGTGTTGAATCGTTGATCAAAATAAATGGAAGCATCGGTAACTCGGGATTGTTCGAGGTAGACCAATCTGCAGCTCAGATGGTAAAAACTGGGGTTGTGTTAATAATAAAAAAGCGAATTTTCTGAAAAAATATACAATAAATTTTTTAAATTACAATTTTTTCATTGAATTTGAGTATTTTTTTCGAACTTGAAAAAACTATTTACAGAAATGATTGAGCTTAAAACTTATTATGGGATAAACTGAATACCAATCTTCTAGTGTTGGTACACTGAAATTTCGTGCCAAAATTTATACAATCGCAGATATATGTGGTCATGTATAGCAAGGATCATAGCAAACTTGGGTACTCAGCTGGAATTGGTGCCTGCACAATTTTCGATGCTCGAATATCTGCTTTAGATATGCCAACGAGCGCCGAAAAAGTTTAATGTCCAAGTGAACAGCCAACAAATTTCAACCATGCAACAAAATGATATAATTTTAAAATTAAAATGAAGAAGTCAGTACAATTAAGAAGAAATATCGTTACCTAAAACAACACAACACAGATGCAGTCATTTCATGTAAACATTAACGATTTTCATTTATTTTTCTCAGTGTAACACAGCATTGCTGTATTTATGAAACTACTTGCATACATAATAATTTTTCTTTTATTCGAGTTTGTTATTAGATATTTCAGAACAACTATCTTTCCTAAAGGTTATGCATTTTTCATTTATTGTCAATCTTAGATGTTATAATGAAAAATTGGAATCAGACTGAAAAACCATTTATGTATGTCTCGTAAGGGACATACATAATAAGGACCTGCACTAATAAGACTTATGACTATCTCAACGTATTTACTAGAGCTCCTAAATCGAATTGAATTATAGTGAAAGTGTAGGATAAGTATCTAAGGACAAGTAGGTATTTAATTTATTTTCCACATATTTCTTGCATGTGTAGAGTCCGTCCATTTTTCTTCTACCTTATATATTTATTTCCATCAAAGATGGCACATGGAGTGAAAAAATGTAAGTTTTTAAAAATTTATTGTAGACGTGAATTTTGTACAGTACTGTAAATTTCTCGTAGTTCTGCGGTAGTCAATTCGAATTGATGTTTTTCTTTTACATGGCGTTCCAAACTGTAAGTACAAGAAAAAAGCAAAACATTAAACATTTACTACTTTATTAATTGGATGGCGTTTTTACATTTTTCTGGTAGCCTGGCGAACATAACATCGTGGACACTTAAAAGGCAACCCGATGTGTTTATATTCATGTCGTCTCATACTCGACAGGCAGGTGAATTGTTGCTTGCAGTGCACACATGTATATTTCTCTCCACGGTGTTTACGCATGTGATATGATAGAGGACCCTGACGGCGAAAACCCTGTCCGCATATGGCGCATAAGAACTGCGTTTCTTTTGTATGGGTCAACATATGAATACGCAATTCAGCTGTATTTGGGAAACGTTTATCACATTCCGTGCATTGCTCACGGCCACCATAATGCATAATCATGTGACGCCGTAATCCGAATACACGTTGGAAACCTTTGCCACAAAGCTCACATTTATAATTGATATCGTTGGAGCCATGCGATAGCATGTGTGCGTTGAGTAGTTTTTTGCTGTAGAATTTTTTTGGACACAATGCACAAGAGACATTTTTTGGACGTATGTCGTGGTGGACCTCAAAATGAGATTTTAAGCGATAAGGGTAAGCAAATTGTTTTGCTGGAAACGAAATTAATGTTTTATTAATTTTAATGCAAAATTCATTTGTGTATCGAAGAGTATGGTATTTCAATAAATTTGTAGGGAAAATATTTAAGGATAATATTTTTTAAGCTTTGAATGTTATTATTAAATATGTATTTGAATGTTAAAATTTGATTTAAATTACAATAATAAAGCTTGTAAAAACGTTTTCCAATCAAAGATTCTATTATTTCATTATTGTTTAATATTTAAATAAAGAGGGTAGTTTAAAAGTGAACTATTTTTCAAAAAATCATAATCCCGAAATTTTATGAATATTTATATATGTACTCATAGTTGAAGGAATCTCAATTTAAGTATTTTGATTTATTTTATGATGGATTGATTCAAATATTTTATATCGAATGAAAAACTTATTTTTAAAAACTGATAAGGAAAAATATATGAAATAATACGTTTTATAAAATTTGAGTAAAGTTAGAATTATAACAATTGAAGACCATATAGTAATCCCCTGTTAATTGAACCCCGCTTATTACATTTCCCGTTTAATTGCGTCAGGAGTCGGTTACTTGCATTCCCCGA
Source organism: Palloptera scutellata (assembly GCA_958295655.1). Taxonomy (NCBI): domain Eukaryota; kingdom Metazoa; phylum Arthropoda; class Insecta; order Diptera; family Pallopteridae; genus Palloptera; species Palloptera scutellata. The sequence goes on along the minus strand of OY282449.1, from coordinate 149,207,875 downwards.
TTAATTGAAACATAAATTGTACATTTCCATCGATGCAATTAAGCGGGGATAACTGTAAGAAGTTTAAAAGCAAGCATTTTTGTTTCTGATTATAGAAGGCTCTTATTGTAAATTGAGACATGTTGACTTACGGCACTTGGGACACTGAAAACCATTCGGAGCTTCCGCATGAATTTTTCGGAAATGTATTGAGTATTTTGCAGGTGGGAAGTGGCGTTTACATACTTTACATTCAATATAAGACTTAAGATCATCACATTTTTGTGTCTGTTCAATTTCGATAGAGTACTGCTCTCGAATATTTTCATCATGAACTGCATAGGAAGATACCAAATTAGATAGAATTAAAATAATTACTTTCAAGCACACTGCATTACTGTACCTTCTGAACCCTCTGACAAATTTTCTATATTTTTCTTAGGAGACATTTCTATGGCAGAATCTTCACGAATGGCTATCTTTACGAAATTTGATTCTTTATCCTAGGATAAATTAATTGTATAACAAATAACTTTGTAGCGATATTTGAAGGTTACCTTTTCAACGTCTCCTACTATGCGAGGTTTGGAACGGTATCGTAATTGAATATCTGTCTGCTGTGCTTTACAAACGAAACGGTAAGCTGCACATAAATCCTTACTACAACCTTCACAAATTTGTTGAGGAAACAAATCATCTTGCGAAGGATCTGCAGTCAATTTGGTTACAGTGGTAAAGCAATCAATATAAGTGATTCCTGTTTGGGCATTATCCTTGCTGATGGTTTCGTTGAAACTATTGTAATACTGTGTCTCTGTCAGGCATACACGGCAAGTTACTTGCATTCCCTTTTTTCTCATTTTTTATTTTCGAAAATAGTAAAATACAAAATTGTCACTTCTTTTGACTATTCACAATAAAATATTCAAGTGTTTGTTTTTTACATGGCATCAGCTGTTTGATTTGTTTAACAGTGTTGCCGTTTTGGACAATTAGATACAAAACTTGGTGTGAGTTTTATTTTCTCTTTGTAGGTGCTAGGTCAAATCGGAAAAAAACAGAGCTGCGTTGTTGTTTTAAATGAATCTCAACGGACCAACCCAACCGCACGAGGGGCACATCCGCATGTGGTACGAATTTGGTGACCGATTCAGTTGGTTTTTGTAATGCACTGGCAACGCGCTGATTGGAGAGAATATCTGGTTTCCTTTACAGCCTACATATTGTTTTTTCTACTCTTTGATTTTGTCTGTGTTGGATTTGAACTCTGCCACTGCGAAGCAGGCTAAAGCACTACCAAGTATGCCACGCGGTATAACAACATATAGTGGCAAAATCAACTGACAAAAGCAGTAGTAAAACAAGTACAAAATATGTAGCGACACATCTTTGTATTGCGGCCATAATGTTGGTATGATTATAATCTCAAAATCAGCTTTTCACCATAAAGGGAAATGATCAGCAAGTTGTTAGTAAATAGTTTAGGTTAAATATAATTTTGGGACTTTTTAGCAGAATTGGCGATGATACAAAAGTTTTGCAAACAATTATACCAGCTGCGGTTCCGGTGCTGCGCGAGCAGGGTATATGTGTTTCCTATTTGGTTAAATAAGAAAAGTACACGCGAACTCGTTTTGGTCGGAATTTCCACAAAACATGAAATATACTTTTGATTAAAACACAAAAATCGACATACATATAAGATTTCCACAAAAAATTAAACATAACAAACTATAGCACTAAAACATCGAAAGCAAGGATAACTACAATGCATGAGGCGAAAGCATGAAATACTGTAGAAAAGTAAAGTAGTAATACCGAGTTAGAAGCTTTGCATATTTTTCTTACGACCTTACTTCTACTTATCTTTCATACCTGAGCCAATACAAACAGCCTCACTATCAACACCTGCACCAAAACTTTTAACACAAGAACTACAATCAACGTATTTTATACAAATTTTACATACAGCAATTGATCCAAACAAAAATTCAAAATAACAAATTACTACAATCTAATTACAATTACTACATACAATGTTTTTACAATTACTACATACAATCTCCTTACAATTACTACATTAAATCGTCTTACAATTATCACATACAATTTACTTACAATTGGCATTCGTACAAAATTATAAATAAATAATGCATAAATAAAGCTATGTAAATCAGCAGCATAAACCTCGAGTTTCCAGTTGATTTCATTGCTAATTCTTGTTGGGTTTTCATCCTGCCGTGGATGAAAAAGCGGAAGAAACAGAAGAAGAACTACACCAGCTAAAGTGCTTTCTAATGACGATTAATGTTGCCCCTTCCTTTAAAAGTTCCCAGTCTCTTAGACTGTGACCCTGATCTCATTATGACACAGTGGAACTTATCACAATTAAGCAAGAAAAATATCTCAATGGACTTACGTAGCCACACAGCTTTATAGCAGCACTAAAGAATTTCATTAGTAGAGTAAATCAATAGAATTTTTAAACTCTCCTTTTTTTTAAACTGCAAGCCAAGTTTATTGGTTTTTTATTTTATAAATAAATAGTAATAGATATATGTATATATGGTATGAATAAATCTCTTGTTACTGCTCTCTTAGTATTTCCAGTTCTTCAGGTAGTGCATAAATACGCAATTGTTTTTCAATTAACAAGTCCTGTAGATGGGATAGTTCTTGCGGTACATATGTAGCACCATCCAAATATAACGCCTTACTCCAGGGACACTCGTCCAGTGCAGTAAGCAAACATTTCTTGCTCGTCTCAAAAGCAGTGCACTGATCAGACAAGCAACGTAAATAAAAACGCCAAAACAAAGCATTTCTCTGCAAAGCATTGTACTTCTGTTCACCCGCTGCCGCAGCCTCTCCGTTTGCAGTGGAAGTTAACGTTTGGAATATATTCAAAATTCGATTGCGAACAATAATTCCATTGTATTTGTTATCCCATTCCGTCACAGCCTCTGGAGTTTCGGTCAACAAAGTAGATATAACTCGAGACTGCAAAAAACGATAACGTGCAAGAACAATAAGAAATGCAACCGATTGAACGCTGGGATTGCTACGCAACATGGCAATTCGTATTTTATACCAAGGAACTGAGGTAAGCATACAGCAATGTTGCAATATAAAGAAATTGCGTGGGAATTCTTTAAGAGCTCCAAAAACTTTCTCGCTTATAAGAAAGTTCGAAATAACACAATTTGAACTCGGTAGCTGTAATATGATTATGTATAGTTCTTGAATATTTTCGCGTAGGTAGCTGTGTCTATCTGAATCACGGCGAAATGTGTTAAGCAACTTATCAAGGTAAGTCATGGCTTCTAACTTTTGTCCAATCAAGTACATCATTAATATGTGCATCTTCAATAGTGACACTGTATAATCAGGCAGCAAATATTGCTCCAGTACCATTATTTCTACGTTACGCTCGATTGATATAACACTTTCCAATTTTTCTGCAATTTTTTGTAATGCAACTAGTTTAGCTGTTGCGCTAATTGACGCTTTGGCTTTTATGTCAATAGACAAAGCATATGAGACGAGTACTTGTAAAGCTTGCTCATATGAACCTCTACCAATGTGAATTTCAGCATAAGTGACGTATGTGTGTATTAAGTCCGATGATAGCGTTTCATCAGCGGCGTTTGCAGCAATAAGGTTCTCAAATATGTTTACTATCGGCTCAATGCTATCAGTCTGCTGCAGAGCCTCGCATTCATATATTGCAAATTCTGTGTATAAATTGAGAACATTTCTATTTGGCTTCTGCTTGAGCAAAGCTTTGAAACGACTTCGACCAGTTTTTACGTATTCGGCGCTCAACTTGTGGCTGTACTTCTGCAACAACATCAGTAAACGTTCGTAGCGGCACCATAATATCACAAAAACTATACGTTTCCTTTCATCAATTCCCGCGTACGCCGCTGCACAATTCATCAGCATTTCTGCAAGGCATCTAGTATATATTTCATGTCCAATATTGCTGCTAAGGAAACTTGGACTCACAGCCATTTCTTTACTCAGCTCATACAGGCTTCCCATAAATGCATCTTGCTCCTGTTGAGGTATGGCGAAAGTACGTTTTATGCAGACGGCTAGTATATCTTCAATGGCATCAGAATCACCAAAGTGTTCTACGCGAGCGCAAAATTTCCCGGCCAGACCATCACATTGCACAAATGGAAATTTCAGCAGACGCAAGATTAGCAGCATAAGATAAAATGAATTTTGGCGCGATTTCAATGGATAAATGTAATGGCAGACGTCTTCATTGAAAACAATGCGTTGAGGGTCACTACATTTTACATTAGTGGGGCAAGGAAGAAAGTTGAATCCTTGTCTTAGCTTCTCAATACGTAACCAAATCTCGTTCATTGGTAAACCTGACTGCAGTATTAGCTCTTCGTAATCAATTAGTGTACGCTGATCAGATTCAAGCGGTGCAAAATCACCGAATTGATCCGTTGAAACATTCAATTCCAACGCCAATTTCAATAACGCAAAGAATTGCTCATATAGCCCTGCTTGTCTCAAAAATAGCGCGCAATTATTAAAGAGTTTTAACATAACATCATCTGAATATGCACTGACAGCATTAGTTGTGCTGCCTGAAATAGTATCAGCTTGTCTGTGTGCATGATGCATCTTTTGCATACAACGTTCATAGATGTGCAACACATCAGGAACTATGCAACGCGCCATGGATCCTTGTGTGGTCATTATCTGTGACGTCCATAGTATGTAGTTATATGGGTCCTTAGAAATTAAACTATCTAGTATTTTGGTTACTTCAAAGGATGGATACGTAGCATTTACGATTTCGATATACATACGATATAGTGTTTCATTTCGCTCATGGTATACTAATGCACGCTCCAATAGCTCCAGCTTTTTCTCTGCCAGAAGCAAACGTGACCACTTGTATGGATTGCGTTCGTGCAATTCAATTAAATCAAACCATATTTGCAATTCGCATGGCGAATCCGCGATATTTCGATTCAATTGGCTTAATCGTAATGTATATTCATTTTCATTGAGTGCATCTCTTGTAGCTTCAACAGATTTCCCTTTTTCTTTTTGGAAATACCGTTTCACTAATTTTCTCGATTTGGCCACTTCACCCCAAAAGTTCAAACCAAGTTTACAAGTGTAGCGGCAACGATAACGTGGACATGCAGGCTTGTGAAGCGTGTGAATCGTTTTGTATTCTCGTGCAGGTCTCTTATCAATGTAATACTCTTCATCGCCGGTGAACTCAAGAGGAATCGAAAGCGCCAAATGTTGTTGTTCGTCTTCTTCACGTTTACGCTTTTTACTTTTCTTTTTGTGTTTCCGTCTCTTTATGATTTGGTTATCTTCTTTGGTTGCAGCTGATGTTCTTGTGACGGATTCAACTTCACTTGATTCATTTTCAGTTTCCAAGGCTTTACTTGGTCCATGCACATTTTTAATTTGCTCCTCCCTCAGGGGAAAACTGTTGTTTTCTAGCCATTCGGGTAAAATGTCTGCAGCACCATTATCCTTTGTTTGATTATCACCAGCTTTAGGAGCTGAGTACGCCGGAAAAAGCGACATTATTGGACAATATTTTACACAATTCAACCTGGCACAGATAAATCAAAACAAACACAATTTCTTGCACATGGTTGCATTTCCTTAAACTAAACAGGTTGCATTTTTGAACATATCGTGTCTTTACTAGCCATATTTCATGTTTCGCCAACAAAAAGTCTAGTGGAAACATTTTATTTCAATCTCATACCAAAAAAATGTAATATTTTGGTAAAACAGAAACTTTGCTATCAACCCTAACATGAATTTGAATTTTAAAATTTGATGTTTACTTATTTAAAAACTGCAATACTATAATTTATTAAAAGCGAAATAATTTATTTCATAAATATTTATCGTGAATATAACGACGCAAGGCGGCAAATACTCTGACAATGAGAGAATAGCTGATCACATTCCGTCGGGGTATCCGTTTGTATGAACACAATAGCATCAGACGACAGTAATTAATTTTCCACTGTTGCACTCAGTCGCGAATCCCATCTCGCCGCAACTCAGTGCTATTTCGTACGATAAAGTGTGTTTTAATTTTGAAAGCTTGTACCCGTCTGAAAATTTCCTGTTGTCCGATGGAATTGCGAGTTGAGTTTTATAACGAAGGGTTGCATCTAATATTTTTTTACTTAAATTGTTTTTAATGGTGACTTAATTTATATATTCGCATAATTCCTCAAATTCTAGAATCCATTTTTCTAAATAAAAAATAGTTATTAATTACCGTGGTCTGATGTAATTGTGTTCATACAAATGGCCAAATACCAAATAGTAAATAAACAGTTGTTCACTTGCCGTCCGATAGTCACCCGTTCCCGACGAAACTATGGATAGAGCTTAAAGGTGTAATTATAGAAACTAAACGTAACAAAATAGCGCATAAAAAATGCTGATTATAGAAACAGAGCACACCAGCTGTTTTCGTAAATAAATAAAACAAAAAAGCATGGAAGATCTACTTTTGGATCTTCATTTTTTAAATATATGTATTTAGCAAATAAAATAAACAAAATACTTACTCTTCGCCTCGATAAACAAACATAAATAAAGAGAAAGCAATTGATTTTATGAAATGTCACTTGACAATTAGCATAGAAATCAAAATTTAGAATTGACCGCTGTAAAATGTCAACAGTTTCTTGCCAACTTTTACGGCATTTACATGAAGTTTATTGTTGTTCACGCGCCAATTTAGATGAGGGCTTACTGTATGTGGTCGCTGTGGCCTAGGACTTGCTCGTACAAAAAGTTTCTTTTCTACTGTTCATTCTTTAACATTTCTTTTATTGTCATTTGTAAATTTAAGTTGGCTGCGCATTGATTTGAACGTATTATTTGAAAAACATCAATTTTTGGAATGAAAACTGATTTTAATATCGAATATTTTATTTAAATTAAAAAATAAAACACAAAAATTTATAATTCGATCATATTTTAAATGTTATTTAATTGAAGATTACTTTCATTTTAACCAACAGTAATTTATTTTTGAATTCACAAGGAGAATGTCAAAAAATTTAAATGTAAAATTGTTCAAGAAATCTGGCTATGTGGTAAAGCAATGCCACGACCAAACGAGAATTGGAAAACACAATTTCCGTGTAAATGTCGCGATATGCTAATTGTAAATAAAAATAATTTATATTTTGATATTTCCCTTAGAAAATAAGTTTTTATTTCTTTTTACTCAAGTAAATTTTCTTGGTTTTCGGTTGGTGGAGCATTTGCATCTGTAAAGTGCTACCATATTTTAGAAATAAGTTGAAGTTTCAGCAACTGTACGGTATTTTTTATCTGGCCTCCATCGATGAAAAATGCAAACCGATTTTGACATTTTCTTATACGCGTACATCTTCAATAAATTTTCAGCAATTTGTTCGTGGTTTACTTACATTTTTAGTACGTTTAGATAAATATGGAGAATATACCCCGTACACATGAAGGTAAATATTGTTTGATCATATTTAATTAAAAATACTTTAAAAGTAGTCAATTTATTGTGTCGGAATATTTTGAGGAATTCAATCCAAGAAAGCCCCTTGACAAATTTTCGTTTGCCTCTTTTTTTTCAGTACAGGCTTAAAGTTATAAATAGCATATATTTATTTAATAATTGTTATAATTTCAGATATTGAATCGCAAATTGCGGATATTCAATCAAAGAAAAAGGATATCCAAAAGAGTACAAATCCAGCAGGCGTTGGCTTGCTCGATAGTGGTGGCTTTTTCGACACCGATTTGTATGATGAGGCCAATGCGAAGGGTAAAGGTCGATATGAGGGCTACAACACTTCAATTGCAGCAAACGATGAGGTAGATGAAGACGAAGACGATGGCTTCCCCGTACCGCAGAAGCGCACCACTTACACTGCACCTACATCTGTACTGAAAGAAGTCACTCAGGTAATGAATTTCTAAATGGGCAAAATTAAAGTTAACTTGTTTAAATGTTTTTATAGGGCAAAGAGGATGTGGATCCATTGGCTGATAGACGACGCCCAACTATTGCCGATCGTGAAGATGAATACAGACAGAAACGGCGTCGCATTATAATCTCTCCAGAACGTGCAGATCCTTTTGCTGATGGCGGAAAAACGCCGGATATTGGATCGCGAACCTACACCGATATTATGCGTGAGCAAATGCTAAAGGGAGAAGAAAGTGAAGTACGTATTTTATTCATTTTTGTTAAAGTATTATTATAGTATTTCACATCACATTTAAATGTTATTTTTCTTTTTTTTTAAATTTAAGTTGCGTCGTAAAATTATTGAAAAATCCAAAGATGGTACTTTGGTGAAATCTTCGAATGGTGAAGCACCTAAAGAAGGTGCCAGGAAACGTGGACGTTGGGATCAAACTGTTAGCGATAGCTTTGTGCCTGCAAAGCAGCAGCAGGTAGCAGCTACACCAAATAGCGCTTCTACTCCTACATGGGAAGATGTAAGCAATTGGCACATTTACAACGTTTATCGAAAAATCCCAACGTTAATACAATATTTTTATTCGCAGAAAACACCTGCTGATCATCGCTGGGATGAAACACCAGGACATAAAGGAAGCGAAACTCCAGGCGCGACACCAGGGTTAGGTACTCGTATTTGGGATGCTACGCCGGCACATGCCATGACACCAGGCCATGAAACACCAGGGCACGAAAAGTCGGCACGTCGCAATCGTTGGGATGAGACTCCGAAAACTGAGCGCGAAACGCCAGGACATAGCGGCTGGGCTGAGACACCAAAACCCGATCGTGGTATCAGTGATAACGTTGTTATTGAATCGACTCCAGGAGCGTCAAAGCGTCGTTCTCGTTGGGATGAGACTCCATCAAATGCAACGCCTTCAATGACACCTTCAGCCATGACTCCGAGTCTCACGCCAAGCATGACTCCACACGCTACCCCCGGACATGTTACTCCAATGCTTACACCCGGTGGCACTACCCCCATCGGCGTGAAGGCAATGGCAATGGCTACGCCCACACCTGGAGCGCTGGCTGCTATGACACCAGAACAGTTGCAAGCGTACCGCTGGGAGAAGGAAATCGATGAACGTAATCGCCCATTTACCGATGAAGAGCTCGATCAAATGTTTCCACCCGGTTATAAAATTTTGCCACCACCAGCTGGTTACGTGCCATTACGTACACCAGGACGCAAGCTTATGGCCACACCCACACCAATAGCAGGCACTCCTGCCGGATTTTTTATACAAGTTGAAGACAAGAACGCCAAATTCATGGACAATCAGCCAAAAGGCCAGAATTTGCCATTCATGAAACCAGAAGATGCCCAATATTTCGACAAGCTTCTTGTCGATGTCGACGAAGACTCACTTTCACCTGAGGAAATTAAAGAACGCAAGATTATGAAGTTGTTACTGACTATCAAAAATGGATCGCCGCCCATGCGAAAATCGGCATTGCGTCAAATTACTGATAAGGCACGCGAATTCGGTGCGGGTCCGCTTTTCAATCAAATTTTACCACTACTTATGTCGCCCACGCTTGAAGATCAAGAGCGCCATTTGCTGGTCAAAGTCATCGATCGTGTGCTCTACAAACTGGATGATCTAGTTCGTCCATATGTGCACAAGATTCTCGTTGTCATTGAGCCGCTGCTGATCGACGAGGATTACTATGCGCGTGTTGAGGGTCGTGAGATTATTTCTAATCTCGCTAAAGCTGCCGGTTTGGCTACCATGATTTCTACTATGCGCCCTGACATTGATAACATTGACGAGTATGTGCGTAACACCACGGCACGTGCCTTTGCTGTAGTTGCATCGGCTCTGGGAATCCCATCGCTGTTGCCTTTCTTGAAAGCTGTTTGCAAATCGAAGAAATCTTGGCAGGCTCGTCACACCGGCATTAAAATTGTACAGCAGATCGCTATTCTAATGGGTTGCGCCATATTGCCGCATTTAAAGGCTCTCGTCGAAATTATCGAGCACGGCTTAGTGGACGAACAGCAAAAAGTTCGCACAATTACTGCGCTGGCTATAGCTGCACTCGCTGAGGCTGCCACACCATACGGCATAGAATCTTTTGATTCTGTTCTCAAACCATTGTGGAAAGGCATTCGTACTCATCGTGGTAAAGGATTGGCGGCTTTCCTGAAGGCTATCGGCTATTTAATCCCATTGATGGACGCCGAATACGCCAATTATTATACGCGTGAGGTGATGTTAATTTTGATTCGTGAATTCCAGTCGCCTGATGAAGAAATGAAAAAAATTGTATTGAAAGTGGTAAAACAGTGCTGCGCCACTGATGGTGTGGAGGCACAGTACATCAAGGAAGAGATATTGCCCCACTTCTTTAAGTTCTTCTGGAATCATCGCATGGCATTGGATCGTCGCAATTATCGACAACTAGTGGATACCACTGTGGAGATTGCAAACAAAGTGGGCGCATCGGAAATCATTAATCGAGTTGTGGACGATTTAAAGGATGAGAACGAACAATATCGTAAAATGGTAATGGAGACCATAGAAAAAATTATGGGTAACTTGGGCGCTGCTGATATTGATTCACGCTTGGAGGAGCAGCTAATCGATGGCATTTTATATGCATTCCAGGAACAGACAACCGAGGATGTGGTGATGTTAAATGGTTTTGGCACAATTGTCAATCAGCTGGGCAAGAGAGTCAAGCCTTATTTGCCTCAAATTTGTGGTACTATTCTTTGGCGATTAAACAATAAATCGGCCAAGGTGCGACAGCAGGCTGCTGATCTAATTTCACGCATTGCTATTGTTATGAAGACATGTCAAGAAGAAAAGCTCATGGGCCATTTAGGTGTGGTGTTGTATGAGTATTTGGGTGAAGAGTACCCTGAGGTGTTGGGTAGTATTTTGGGCGCTCTAAAGGCAATAGTAAACGTTATTGGTATGACGAAAATGACGCCTCCCATTAAAGATTTGCTGCCGCGTCTTACTCCGATTCTCAAGAATCGCCACGAGAAAGTACAGGAGAACTGCATTGATCTTGTTGGCCGCATTGCTGATCGTGGCCCCGAGTACGTATCTGCTCGTGAATGGATGCGAATCTGTTTCGAGCTGTTAGAGTTGCTCAAGGCCCACAAGAAAGCTATTCGTCGCGCAACTGTTAATACTTTCGGTTACATTGCCAAAGCCATCGGCCCACACGATGTGCTGGCTACATTGCTTAATAATCTTAAAGTGCAGGAACGACAGAATCGTGTTTGCACAACTGTAGCCATTGCCATTGTTGCTGAAACTTGTCGTCCTTTTACCGTACTGCCAGCACTGATGAACGAATATCGTGTTCCAGAGCTTAATGTGCAGAACGGCGTGCTGAAATCTTTATCCTTTCTCTTTGAATATATTGGCGAAATGGGCAAAGACTATATTTACGCAGTGTGCCCCTTGCTAGAGGACGCTTTAATGGACCGAGATTTGGTGCACCGGCAAACAGCATGTGCTGCTATCAAGCATATGTCACTAGGAGTATATGGATTTGGTTGCGAAGATGCTTTAATACATTTGCTCAATTATGTATGGCCTAACATATTTGAAACATCGCCGCATTTGGTGCAAGCATTCATGGATGCTGTTGAAGGTCTTCGCGTGTCTCTGGGACCAATTAAAATTTTACAATACACCTTGCAGGGTCTTTTTCATCCAGCGCGCAAAGTACGAGATGTCTACTGGAAAATATACAATTCGCTTTATATCGGAGGACAGGATGCACTTATTGCAGGCTATCCGAGAATAACTAATGATCCAAAGAATCAGTATGAGCGTTATGAACTTGACTACACTTTGTAAAGAAAACGGATATGCATCAGTGCGACATAATTATTCATTGAGCATTTGTTTTAAATATTAACTTTTAAAATAAATTTAATTAAAGTAGCTATATCATAATATGATATACCAACATTTCTAATTTAGTTTATACGGTTTCTTAAAATCGTGTTGGTTTTGCGATTTTCTCTTGCTCGACGATTACCATTGCCAGCCAAGAGGTGGTGCCACGTAGAAAATATTTCATGCTTTAACTGCCGGATCAAAGCCGTGAACCCGTCACACAATCCGTATACATTCTCAAATCCACCAATTAAAATCCTGAACAATGTTTCGGTATCTACTTCACTTTTAGTTTATTATATATTTTCAATAGAATACAAAAACAGTATTGGTAGGTAGGTGTATACATATAATATAAAGGTAAATTTAGACTTAAATCAACTAAAATCTTGACTTGGAGAGTGTGCCAACCTCTGCTTGTTTTGATTTCTGAGGATGTTATCGAACTAGCAATTCTTCCACTACAGATATCAAGTTCTGTAAACCAAAAATGTAGTTAGTATCCAGGGAATTATTTTCTGCAGGAAACACATGAGCAAAATCAATCATTTTCACTTTGACCCAGAGAGAAGGATCTAGTGATGGCATTGATGATATTGACTCCGATGACGAATTCAAAGTTGTATGATTACTTTGAGCATTACCATTGGTCAATTGGCCATTTCTTCCACTCAAGGTCGAGGCCAATGGGAACAACGATGATCGCAGATGTGTCTGTATCGATGCGAAATCATAAACAATGAGCAATGAACTAGCATAAAAGTGAAACAGAGTTTGTCTATTAAACCAGTCGCGTATGGCATAGAGCTGCTTGAGTATTTCACATGCAAGAGGAACGCATGAATTGAGAAAAAGTGCTATTGTTGCACGAAACCCATCAACATCCAACTGTTTACCGTATTCTTTACTATAGCGCTTTATAATGGCGTCATCGCCGATACTGTCACCTTCTGATTTGTACACTTGGAAGCCGGGTACACATAGCCCCAAGAACGGTTTACTGCCAGCATATTTTTGTTCTTCGACTGTGCGTTTTTGTGGAGACGCCAGTGGGTCCCACGTACGTTTCCCAATTTTAATATCCATGATGCAAGGTTTTAGCATACCATGCGTAAGATCTTCTAACTTTAGAAACGTATGTTCGCAATTATTGATAATAAGTTTTATTTTGTGATGAAATTTGGGCACTAACGACTTGACCTCGACTAACAACGGGTCTTTTGTGTTTTGCAGTGTTTCATAAAAGCAGAGTTCACGTTCTCCACACGCAGGCTTTCCCAGTGGTTTAAGTACGCAGGCTGTTGTCGGATCCTGTAACAAACCCAAAGCATCCGAGTCATTTTGAAACGTGTGACCAGCGACTTGTGTTGCCATTGGCTGAAAACCTTCGGGCAATAATATTTGATCCATCGTTGTTCAAAATTATTTCTTTATACACTTGACAAGCACTTTTGGGAGAGGCATTAAGTATCGCCAAACCAAGTTTAGGACAAATCACAATGTAAGGTGAGTAACACTCGTCTTTTTTTACAATTACATTCCATTGACGATTTTTACAACCTACTACTTTTTGTTGTGATTCATGATGTTGCCACACCACCTCTATTTGCAAATAACCAAATACCAAATAGTCACCACTTGCAATCGTTTATGGCATTCTATTCGGGATTTTTTAGCTGTTCCCTCATAAACTAAGTAAGTTCCCCTTACTAAGCGCGGCTGATGAGAGCGACGATGAACGAGAGCGACTATGAATGAGAGAGTAGTTGTCTGGTTCCTGCTACAGGAAATAATTCATACTTTTTCTTTCAGCTGATTTCTTTTTGTGGAAAGAAATTGCAAATTAGTTTAGTTTTTGGGTTTCCGTACTTTTGTACATTTTTGTCTCTCACTGATAGTATTTATTTTTTACTCTCATATTACCAGACTTTGCCCAAAAATACTTAAAGTTATATTTATTTAAGTGGTCGCTGTGGCGTAGTGGTAGTGCGTTGGACTGCTGCGCAGAGTGTTCGGGGTTCGAATCTCGGCACAGGCCAAATCAAAAGGTAGAAAATATAATTTTTCTACGCGGCACCACCTCTTGGCAGGCAATCGCAAACCTACAAGAGTAAAAATTGCTATGAAAAGCTTTTCACTTCGCCGTTCGGATTCGGCATCAAACTGTAGGTCCCTTCCATTCATGTACAAATATAACACGCACAACATGAGTGGATGCGAAAAGCTCGCCCTAGGCCCTCCATGAGCTGTTGTGCCATTAAAAGTAAAGTAAGTATATTTACGTGATTCACAAGGTGTCGTATCCCATCAATGTCGAAAAATCCATATTTTTCAGTCGAAATTGTTCAATATTATGACATTCATTCATAATTGCCCCCGTGGCAACTGTTGCCTTGTGGCATCACCCTTATCAACAAATCTTTAATTTCAAAGCAGCATGACACAATTTAAGAAAAAGTTGATGAATTCCTTACTCTTACTTATAGTTAGGTAATTTTAATAAAATTTTAAAGCTTTTCACTTCGCCTTTCGGATTCGGCATAAAACCGTAGCCTCTTGCATCCATGTACAAATGCATATGGCCCTCCATGGGCAGTTGTGCCCTGTGAGAAGAAGCTCTTTTATTATGTCTTCATTTACTATTTTTTAAGAAACATTATATTATTCTTGTTGTACTAAGATATATAATAAATAAATATTTAATAATAAAAATTAAATAAAGTTTTCTTCTCTTTCCCCAAATCATATATTCTCGCTGTCATACCAGAAGAACTTCAATTTTTTCCCTCTTGCTTAAATTGCGCCAAATGGGATAGGGTTGGCAGCACTGTATAGCGCGAAAATTGTGTGAAGTGAACAGGAAAAGAATACAGGCGAGAGTCTAAATCTGTTGGAATTTCATTTTTGGACAGAAAAATAATTCCTTTCTTATTTTTTTTAATTTGTTGTTACTGTGACTGTGAAAAATGGCTTTAAATCCACAATACGAGGATATAGGCAAAGGATTTGTGCAGCAATACTATGCGACATTCGACGACCCGAATTTGCGTGCGAATGTGGTCAATTTTTACAGCGTGAGTAGTGAATAGCGATTGACCGACTCATTGCACAAAGACCGACAAACCGCAAAAAGTTAATATATACTTTCCATAAATGGAAATAAAAATGGAGATATTTATTTAAATGCAACTGAGGAATGACTGACTTTGTATTGAAATGAGTGTCTCATTCTTGCAACTTCTTTCCGTTGTTCTTGTTTTATTGTAATTGGAAAGATGCTATTTTTAGAAACGCCTCAACATAACCCCAACGTCACTTTAGATTTCAATTTCTCTCTTAATTACCAGTGTTTTCAGGATCGACGATCAATTAAATTATTTGAGGACAAAGATGACTCATTTTCTTTTCTTTTTGGAAATAGCTTCACCATATCACTGCTTCCATGCAATACTGTTTTAACTCCCGCTACGATTTTTCAGGATGCTAATTTTTATGATTTATACTCCTGGCATATGATTACTGTGAACTTATGAAACAATCGTACATCTTTAGTTAAAACCGAATTGCATTGAAGGAGCTAATTGATTTACACACTAATATTAACGAGTTTTCTCTTCATAGGCAACAGATTCCTTTATGTCTTTCGAAGGTGTCCAGATACAGGGCGCGCCGAAAATAATGGAAAAATTATCTGTAAGTTTAATCGTAATCAATACATACATATATTCATATATATTTATGCTGAAGTTATCTTCCATTACCAGAGTTTAACGTTCCAAAAAATCACAAGAGTTATCACGGCAGTCGATTCTCAACCTATGTTCGATGGTGGCGTATTAATCAATGTACTTGGAAGACTTCAGGTAAGTTAAATTAAAGAATATATATGTATGTATGCGTATATCTAGGTTACAATTCCATGTTAAAAATTCATAGGGGGTACTACATGTACAGATTCCGAAAATGAAATGAAAATTTACATTCTTTAAAGATTATTGTATTTTAATATACCTATGTATTATTATATATGTATTTTTCTTTTGTAATTTCTGTAAAATGCTGCTGCTCCTGCATCATCCATCACAGACGGATGAGGATCAGCCACATGCATATATACAAACCTTTGTTCTTAAGCCAGTGGGTGCTAGCTTCTTCGTACAGCATGATATATTTCGATTGTCATTGCACGATGTGTAGCTGACGGCGACAACGACGACTACATCATGAGCACACACTAAATTCAGGAATAGTTCCGCGGCAAATTGATTGCTTCTCCTCCTATCATTTCAATTATAATTAATAATAAATTATCGTGTAAAGTACTAGGATAACTAATTCGACTGACTATGTGACTGTGTTCTGTATATACAATACATGCATATGTGGTTTTCCGTTCTCAAGTATGCGTCTTCTCAAAGTATATGTGTCGTCGTGCGTCAACAAAAAATCAATAACGAACTACAGTTCCGAGTTATATTCAGTTGTTTGTACGTAAAGCAATACATTAGAAAATATTTTTTAATTGATTCTAGTTATCGTTTCTTTTTTTGATGATTTTACTTACATTAAATTTGCACGCTTAACAAAAATATAAATTGGAGTTTGAGGAAACGTGTGTCTTAACAGAAACTCATCAGAAGCTTTACTCATCCTGCATTATTTTAATATAATACAGTACTTTTCGCTTAAAACGAACCCGTTTAAAATGAACTTCCGCCTAAAACGAACTAATTTCAAAAGTACCCGCTTTATTTCTAATAAACCATGAAATTTGTTCGCTTATTTAAAGCGAACTTCCGTTAAAAAGAACCATTTTGCCTAGTCCCTTGAAGTTCCCTTTAAGCGAAAAGTACTGTATTTAATAATAAGTAGTAGCTATACTCACATACTTCTTACATACTTTTCAATAATTTTTAATAATTTTTACCTTTTTCCCCATAATACAATAAATTCATTTAATACTGCTGTTTGGTTTAAAAAATGTATTATTCAATCAATTTTTAATTATAAATATCATATTACTGCAAAAATATTTTTTTCTATATATTTTCAGTGTGACGAAGATCCACCACATGCCTACTCTCAAGTGTTTGTTTTGAGACCACTTGGAGCTTCATATTTTTGTGCACACGATATTTTTCGCTTGAATATCCACAACACAGTCTAGTTCTGTCCACATTTTGATTACATTTATAAATAAATAACATTATTAAAAATAAAGAGATTGTAATACCATAATATAGGATAGTTTAGTTTTAATAAAGGGTGTTTTTTCTAGAAGTTCGGTTTTCAATCTGGCAATACTTTTTTCGGAGTTTATCTTTTTGACAGCTGTTACTTGATTTATGCTCAGTTTGGTTTGCCATGATCGTTATTGGCCGCCTCTACAAAGCTTCGCCAGTCTCTTCTGGTATGCGCGCGCTGGCGCCAGTTGATAAAGTCAAGTGCAGTCAGGTTGCCCTGCACCTGGTCTTTCCAACGGAGATTAGGACGTCCCCTTCTGCGATGCGTGTTCCTCCACCGTGGTTCGAATAAAACACCCTTCTAGCCGGAGCGCTTTCTTCTATTCGCTCAACATGACCCAGCCAGCGAAGCCGCTGGATTTTTATACGCTTGACTATGTTAGTGTCGGCGTACAGCTCATACAGCTCATCGTTCCATCTTATTCGATACACGTCGTCCACGCAAACTGGACCGTAGATCTTACGGAGTATCTTCCTCTCGAACGCTCCTAACAGCCTCTCATCATTGATGGTCAATGTCCCCGTCTCTTTGCCATACATTAGGACTTATAGAGCGTTATTTTCGTCGGTTGAGAGAGGGCTCTGCTTCTCAATTGCCTACTGTGCCCGTAGTAACACCTGTTGGCAAGAGTTAGTCTCCTTAGTCAGCATCTCAATGCTGACATTATTGTTGGTGTTTATGCTGGATCCTAGATATACGAAATCCTTGACGACTTCAAAAGTATAATTGTCAACAGTGACATTTTCTTCAAGACGCCGTGCCGTGACTCTTTGTTTGTTGACACAAGGTATTTCGTTTTGTCCTCGTTCACCACTAGACCCAATCAACGAGACTCCCTTTCCAGGTTGGAGAATGCTGCACTGACTGGTCAAGCGTTTTTGCCAATGATGTCAATATCATCAGCGTATGCTAGCAGCATGACACTTTTGTAGAAGATAGTGCCAGAGATGTCGATGTTCGCAGCTCGAATTGTTTTCTCCAGCATAAGGTTAAAGAAGTCGAACGATAGGGAGTCATCTTGTCTGAAACCTTTTTTGGTGTCAAATGGCGTGGAGAGGTCTGCCCCAATTTTCACTGCGCTGGTTGTGTTGGTCAGTGTCATTTGGCAAAGACGAATGAGCTTTGCAGGGATACCAAAATCAGACATTGCGGCGTACAAATGATCCCTAATCGTGCTGTCGAAGGCGGCTTTATAATCGACAAATTGACGATGGGTGTCGATCGGTTTTGCTCGGTTCTTTTCCAGGATTTGGCGTAGTGTGAATATCTGGTCGATATAATATTAATATTAAAATCTGTCACCAGATTTATATTAATTCAATTAAACATACTAGTTACTTTATTCTGAAATTGTAACGTGATTTTTATTTTAATATTCTAATGTTTGATATTCTTGATGCAAAAACAAGCTTATACGTTATATGTTTTATTTAAGTGATTATGTAAACATCTACTTCTTTTCTTCTTTTAAGGGCACAACAACCTATGTAGGTCCTAGGTTGAGCTTTTTTAAAGTATTATTGCTCTTCTTTACACCGCATTACAAGCAACGTTCATAATATGATTATGATGTATGAATAAAATAATAAAAAACAAGTTTGGTTTCTTTTTTTGAATACAATTTATTAGATACAATAAAAATTTTAAATTTTTTTGAATATATGTACGTTTTCCCACCACGCTCCTTTTCGATATCATAGAAAAGTTGTTTCAATATAACACATTATGATGATATACATATTATGTGTGTATTTCGTTTTGCTCTAATTGTGACTAATATTTTCCTTTTTTTTCGTACTTTTCCATATATAAAATAAACATTAATAACAATGGCTAAAGAACTCTTAACGAAAACAAGAATTATATTTTTGGTAG
Source organism: Palloptera scutellata (assembly GCA_958295655.1). Classification (NCBI taxonomy): domain Eukaryota; kingdom Metazoa; phylum Arthropoda; class Insecta; order Diptera; family Pallopteridae; genus Palloptera; species Palloptera scutellata. The sequence goes on along the minus strand of OY282449.1, from coordinate 149,188,873 downwards.
AATGATAATAAAAGTATAATTATTTCCTAAATGACTATCATTGTGTACTTAAAGTCGTACAAAACTGAAATGGCAACTATATTACTCAAGTCTATAGACATTTTTGGCAAAACTTATTAAATGACTAACATACATATAAATATGCATTATAAGTACATACAACACTAGCAAATAAAACAAAATTGTATATTTTTGTCACATCAAACAAAAATTTGGAATTTGTTAAATTTTCCAAAAAAAAAAATAAAATCAAGTAAAACACTATCACATAAATTTAAATAATTTCCAAAAAAAAAAAATAATAATAGAAGTACATAAATTGAAAACTAAAAAACATAATAATTAATTAAGTTTTTTTTACAAAAATATATCTAATCAAATGAAAGTTATACTCTCCACAGGGATTAGATTTTCTGTAGGGGAAAAAATTGACCAGAGCTTGAGATTCATTATTGTAAAAGTTAACATAAAATAGAATTGAAAGTTAATTCAATGTGCTTGAATTTGTTCGTATTGTGAATGTGTGTATGTGAGTAAGTGTTAATGTGCCTGTAAGCGGTTTTCTTTTTCAAGTTGAGTTGACAAGGGCTTTTTTATGTCTTTATGCTAAAACTATTTTTTTCTGTGTCTAAAATTACGCGATGAAGTGGTTGAAAGCCCTTTAAGAGAACGCATGGCCATGGCGCGGTTAAAATGTCGTTGTGTTCTGGGCTCATAGTCGGATTGCGCTGTCCCTGCAATGTTGTCGGATGTACATGTCTCACCGCTGTTGCTGGAGGATGTTATGACTACAATGAAAACGGCAACGACCTGTAAATTCCAAATGTAGTTAAGCGTAGTTCCCATATGATGTATTTTGACTCTTACTAGTGCTATTATAATAAAAATTGTATGAACATGCAGGGCAGATGATGGACTACCCTCAATAGCACGCAATGCTTTCAATATGGGCTCATGGTGTGGATGCAGTTCGAGTGCGTGACGCAAATGTAAAATTGATTCTTGAAAGTGCCCGTAGGCTTTAAATATTTGACCTAGCGTAAAATATTGTTGCCATGCAGAACGATCAGGTGGTTGTAATTCAAGAGATCTATAGTTAATAAAGAATGCCAAAAAGTTACTGTAAACGAACGAGGAAGTTTGCATATACCTTCGAGTCAAGTGAATGGCATCATCCAAATACTGCAAATTATAGAGTACGCGTGCCATATTTAGTAGCACTTCGGCATTTGTTGGTGACATAGCCAAAGCACGGCGAAAACATTCGATAGATTGTCGCGAATCGCCTTTAATGCGAAAATAATTGCCAATTTGATTGTATAAATGCACAGTACGCGGTTTTTCACGTTTCGCACGTTTCAGGCGTCGTTCCAGGGCAGTGATGTCGAAATTTTTAAAAGTATTTTCATCTTTAGTTCTCAAAAACATATACGCAACCTGTAGAATATACATAGCATACGTAAAACCATAGCAGAAACAACAATACACAACTCCGCGGAGATAATACTCATGCTATACTTACTTCCGGCTCGGGCACTTTTGGATGCGTAAAACGCTGTGATATACCAATGAGATAATCATAATAAGTAAAATTTACAGGTTTCCCACAATTTAATTCATCATCAATTACTAATGCCGTATCAATGCCACTTGTCAATGGTGATGATGATGCTGCTGAGGCCTTCTTAGTACATTCATTTTTATAATTTTTAGTACTATTAACATTTTTTGTATTTATCGCATCATTTATCGTTTCAAGCGAGTTTTCCGGTGATTGGCGTACCCAGCTGTAACTGCCTCCGTTAGCTCCGCCTTCATTTAGTGTGGATGCAATTATATAGAAAACTTCGTCTTGTGCATAAACATCTGCAGACGCATCAAAATCTAAAGAAACTGATTCCTCGAGGATGGCCGCCACCGTTGCACTATCTCCGACAGCTACCGCATCCGATCTTTTCGAGCACACGTGCCCTGACATTATTTTACCACATTCTTTGTTCAATTTCCAAAGCGTTGATGTACGCGAATTTGCCAATTCGAACCAGAGTCCAATTAGCGCAACATAAATCACCATCCGCATCATGGTGCTACACTACGATCACAACAATAACTCTTTCCCTCTTAATGACTCTAGCACGGCATAAGGAGCTTTTGCAAACTAATAACGACGGCAATTTATTATTTTTTGTTGAGAATTTGCAGGTTTTCTCGTGCAATTAAATAGTCCGAAAAGTGTATGTTATCGCTACGAATACGCTAACCGTATCCTTTGCAAGAAATGTCCTTTTATTCGGTCTTTCCTTCGAGATTTTATTATTTGACAGTTATATATACGTGACAGTTATATGTATGTTTCTGTAGCAGAGTAGCTTATGTCGGAAATCGATGATTGGAGAAATTGCCTACTTTGTGCGAAATTATGATTTAAATCTCAGAGGCAGTCAATACATAATGCAAAGAAAATAAAATGTTAAAAATGTGGATGCCTGTATTTTGATCGTTCCGTTACTAAAGTTTTTCTTAAAAACCTAATAGCGTGTCAAACAAACTTAAGCGCATCTGTTGAAGCGGAAGCTTAGTTTTTTGCAATTGTAAGTAGATATATGTAGGTGTCTTTGCTAGTACAGGTGTTGTTTGCTTACGTAAATTATTTGTTAATATACGGTGTTTTTTAAATTTATTCGAGAAAATATCTTCACTTAAGATGTTTTGACAACTGCATTACTGTTTAAAAAACTTTTATTTTTAAAGTAAATTGACATACCTTACACTTACTTAAACTTAAATGCAGAATTTTTAGAAAAATAATAAACCTTTTGGAAAGATGAATAACAATAGCGTATAAACTCAATTTTTACTTATGTCGACCTAAGCTACTCTGCTTTCTTGCCAGATATATGAATATACATTGTCTATTGTGATCGTAAGTGGGAGAAAAAGAAGGTAACAGAAAAATTTTTACAGGGTTGCAACATCGTACATTTCAGTACAGGATATGGATTTCTTTTTGACAGATACACTGAACAATTATTGATATGTGTTTCTTAGAATGACCATGTTCACATTAGCCTCTTGTTCGAACTTAAATTTGGTCTGAACACCGTCGCCTGATTTTTGACGTTTACCTGCTCTTTTGCGCAGCACAAATATTTGCTGTATGAGAAAATTACTAATTTTTACAAGTCTCGTTTACTTTTTTATCATTCTAAATAAAATTTTGTACGGTAAAATTATTTTTTCGCAGCTGATTAAAATGTCACTTCAACAAATGTCAAAATGAGTCGAGAAATTTTTAACAAACTAAAAAATCCCGCCTCACGTAAATTTTCCTCTCCCCACTTCCTCCTTTGCCTGTAGACGTTAAAATGAGTCGGCTCACTGCGGCTAAAGGTGAACATGGTCTATAAAAAACTCTTCTGACATTGGGATAGAACTAAGATATTGAGCATTATGTGTTTTCCCAAACGAATCTAATAGGCGTGAAGTAACAAGATGTGCATTAAATATCTACGTTAAGTTACGAAAATTTGACAGGTGAAATTTTAAATATAAAAGGAAAAACAGTTGAACGGAAGTATTTTATTAAATAAAAATGTGTGCTTTTGCTTCTAAGATATATTTATATACGATTACAGTAAAGAAATTCATATAAACTCATAAATGCTTCATAAGTTTATATGTAAGTGTATAAACTTGTCAAAATTTATATGAAATTTGAAAGTTTGCTAACGATTTTTTAAGTATAAACGGCTTGCGAGGCATTTATGAATAAATAATTTACTGCTTAGTTGTATGTGGCGGGTCAACTTTTGTCCATGGTAAAGTGACATTTTATTAAGTCACGTTACTTCACCTCACGTCCATTATAACCAGAGCAAAAGTGCCGCTAAGTACTTTATGCCAAGAAAAATGTAATATGCTTTTTGAACACGCATTTTAATTGTTAAGAATGGAAGGTATGTTTACCAAACTTTGTAAATAAAAATCCGCTTGGTTAGTTTTTAAACATAACACTAACTCAAGTTTTTAGAAATTGTCAGATAACTTGATTAACTATTTTTTACAAAAAATTTTTTTTATATAACAAATTTTGTTTGTTTATATACAAGTAAAAAATAGTAAATCGAGAAAATATGTTAAAAAGTTTCAATGAAATGAACAGACCTAAAATCGGATAACTTTTAAAGACCACTGCTTTGAAACTCGTCATCTGAATGAAAAAATTCAAACACTAGGCTTTGCGTTGGAGAAATTCTGATGAAATACAATTACATGTTTTTTGACTTGTGAACTTTCAGTTGAGTCATGGCATCGGAAGTGGAAAGCGATTTAGTTGTTGAATTATTTCGAGAAAATCCGCAGTGGAGCCAGAAAACCATTGCAAATAAGGCGAAAGTTGCACAAAACACTGTCTCGATGATTTTTAAAAAATTTATACAGACTTAACAGTTGCTAGAAAATATGGTTCTGGAAGGAAATGCGGTTTCGTGTCTCCACAAAAGGCGAAGAAAGTCGTTGCTCTCTTAGAGAAGAATCCAGCGTTGTCTAATCGAAAATTGGCGGAAAAAGCGAGTTGCAGTGAGTTTTTAGTTCGTAAAATTAAAAAATATGCGGGCCTTAAAACATACAAAGTGCAGTCAGTACCCGACAGAAACGCTACTAAGAAATTGGTAGCCCAGAGCCGAGCTAAAAAGTTGAAGACAGATTTTTTCCAAAAATTCGATTGCTGTGTTATGGACGATGAAACATACGTGTTGTCTAAATTTTCTCAATTGCCTGGTCAAGAGTTTTACACCGCAAAAGAACGAGGAGGAGTTGAGGAAAGAGTTGTGGGCTAAGGAGTAAAAGTTTCGTAACAAGTGGCAAGTGTTTCCGCCGAAATTTATGTAAAGGAGTGCCTCCAGAAGAGATTGTTGCCTTTCATTGGAAAGCACAATGTATGTACTTTCTTTTGGCCTGATCTACCCTCCTGCCACTACAGTAAAGTAACCCTTAAATGGTTCGAAGACCAAAACATCAAATTGGTGCCAAAAATCGCCAACCCACCAAATTGTTCAGAACTTCGGCCTATCGAGAAATATTGGGCTCTAATGAAAAAAACATTAAAGGCAACAAACAAAGAAGCTAAATCCAGGGAAAATTTTAGAAATAAGTGGAATGCTGCCGCCAAGAGAGTCTCAGAAATGACAGTAAAGGCGCTAATGGCAGGCATACCGGAAAAGCTGTCCGAATTCTGTAAAAAGCAACAAACAAATTAGTTTTATTTATCAGAAATTAAATTTTCTTTTCAAAACTGTTTAAATTTTTTTATTTGCATAAGGGATTTCAATGCTTGGACAATTTAAAGTTATCCAATTGTTTCGATCTCACTCCTTAGTATCAGGGCACAAAAGACTGATGGCTGGGTAACGCTGTGGTTATATTAAAATTCAACTGAGTGTTAGGTATTCTATACCTCCGTTTAAGTTATTATTATGTAAAAGCAAAAGAGAAATATGTTTTTCATGTATTTTTCCTTTTTAAATTTCATCTGTTCCAAGCAACGAATCTAAATCTTCTGCGATCACATTAGATACACAATAGTTTTGAAATGGTGAAAAACCGTGGCATGAGTTATACAAATAGTATTTTATTGAAATACGAAATCATAACTTTATAAAAGTCCCTGCATTTCGTTCATAAACTGCAAGTACGCATCATCCTTGGTAGCGGCTTTGTTTGCTTCAGCGGGTTGATTGCTTGGCTCATGTGAGTAGGGTTTCATGCGACTGAGCTTTCTTGTTTCTTCACGTTTCACACGCAGTGTTGAGGGTACAAAACGAGTCACATCAGCACTGAGATTTCTGATTTGCGGTTTGGCAGTAATTGTAGTTACACCCTTGCTGAGGTCTTTAATGTGTTGTTGCTGTTGTTGTTGAGCTTTATGATGGTGTGCCATGCGTGGTGGCATGCCAGGCGGTGGCCCTGGTGCCATACGTATTCCCATGCGTGGTGGCATACCGCCCATGCCTGGGGGACGTGGACCTGGTGGTGGGCCAGGAGGACGCATACCAAAACTATGAATTGCCCCTGGTGGTCTCAAAGGAGGAGGTCCAAACATCATAGGCGGCGCAAGCCCGGAAACAGGTGGCATTGGTGGGCCTGGTATTTGTATACGCGGTGGGGCTGTTGCATTTCCGGAAATAACTGCTGTTGGTATAGGAGGCAATGGTAAAGCTACGGGTACAGATGTGGCAGCCGTTGCCACAGCAACAATAGGTGTATGAGACATTTCTACTTCCTGCCGCTTAGAGTGGCTAGAATCACTATTATTGCTGTTATCACTATCGTCAGCATCATCTGATTGCTGTGAATTATCATCATCGTCGTCCGAGTTAACAGTTGCTGTCTCATCTCCACCAACGCTACCCCGTAAAGCTTCACGTTCTTTTTCTTTTTTCTTGTGCACGTTTTCCATTTCCTTCATAAATTCATCAATGTTTTGACCAGATATTGCCAACATACGTTGTTGTAATGAATTTGGTTTTGGCACGATTTTCAATTTTCCGGATTTCGATTTATATTCTTTTAGGACGACTTCATCATCCTCAGCATCCGTATCGAGATCTGTCATTTCAAGCAGATTAGGTGGAGGACCAGGCGGTACGCCAAGGGGTTCTTTTTTCCTGCTTTCTATTGGTTTTTCTGTGGATTTAGTGAGCTCACTCGGCTTCTTTAAAGTTCCCGGAGGTGCACCTGGGGCAAAGGGTGGCAACGACAATGCTGTCGGTGGCGGCGGCAATCTAGGAAAGGTAATTGCTGCAGTAGTTCCCGTTGGTGGAGCTAAGGTGGCTGACGGCAAAGGAATTTCATCAATCTGTACGCTCTGTGCGTGCTTGACACTTTCATAGTATTGTTGTTTTTTTAAACGTTTCTTCTCATATTCAACCTCCTTGCGTTTCAGTTCTGCCCAGTGCTCGGGTTCATCATTATGCTATTTCATAAAGAAAACAAAGTATTTTAACTAATTTATTTTCCTAGGTGCTTTGCAATGAATTTAACTTACATATAGCCTCATGACACGATCAAAGGTCTCTTTAAGCTTCTTCCGTTTGTCGCGCAGTACTTTTTCGTTCAGCGGCGATGGCTGAAGCACATTATATTCCATTTCATCGATTTTCTCCATCTCCTCGAGTATCTGCCCAGGATCCTTGTTTTTGAGAACGGCAGCACGCACCATTTGACGTTGTCGTTTGTTCTTTTTGAGTTCCTTTTTGCGTGCCTCCTTGCGAGCTTGATCTGTGGGATTCATGTATTTTCCACTTTTAGTGGTGTTGATTGAACGTCGTCCCATTTTATTTGTTAAATATTTTTATAATTCTTCACAATTTCTTAATACATATAACACACCAAATTTTGACATTTCCCGGCGCTTAGTGATGTCGTTTTTCTCATTAAAATTATCGATTTATTATTTCCAGGGGCAGGATTTAGCAAAATATCATCCCTGCAGCTTTTTATATTTTGTAATGTTGTCAGTACTGTGAAATGCGTTTATTTTTTGTTTGAAACTGGCTTGTTTATTTATTTACCATTTTATTTTCAAAGTAAATGTTTGTAAAGTTTGATATAGTCAAGTCTGTTATAATATAATGGAAGAACAACAACAGGAGTTCAAGTTAATACACGCGGTAGATCCAACAAAAGTGAATTTGCCGATACGAGACAGTAAGTCGAGTGGGAAAATTATTTAGAAAAACACTAACTAATTGTCTTCCATAGAGTTTGCAAAACTAACGCTTTCATCTAATACAAAAAAGAATGAGCAGAAGGATGAAGATCATAACGTGCCCCAAGTGGAAAGACGACAAAGCGCAAGTCGCAATCTTTTATTGCAACTAAATAATGATGCTGAAAACTTAATATCGTCAAAGGCGGAAAAAGTTCAAATTTATATCAATCCAATACTTCGAAGTGATTCCGATTCTATGGGAACTTACGGAACTCAAGTAAATGAAGAAACTCAAATAACTGCCTCAGAAGAGCAGAAACATATAGAAGAAGTGGAATCTCTGACTGAAATGGAACGTTCAGAATTAATGGCACCATTGCATATGAGCACAGAAGATTTCACTCAACAACAAGATATTAACTTATACCAACAAGTAGATATTCTTTCAGAAAAGGTTTCGTCTCTTGCCTTAAACGTTAGATCCATTTCTGACTCTGAAAATTCTCATGAGGTTACTCAACTACTTTCAAAGGAAAGTCTAAGAATGAGTTCCGGAATCAGACTGCCACAAGTAGGAAAAATAGAATGTAAGAAGGAATTTACTACTGTATCACAGAATTCTGCAATATCAATTTGTATTTCATTATCATCGGATGATGAGGAGGCACATCATCAAACAGACGAAGAAGACGAGACTAGCAGTGTTATTACAGTTTCTGATTCCACATTAAGTAATGCTGGTGGAGTAGATGGAGCTGTAGATTGTGAATTGATCACCTCTAATATTCCGCATAGCGGTGAGACAGGCGAAGAGTATCTTCCAAGCACTTTTAGTAATGATAAAGCTGATCGCATGGAAGCGTTTCTTCATGATGTTTCCTTGGAACGCAGACAACTGGAGCTGCAAGGTAATGTACAAGCAGCCGAGAAATATGTAAAAGAAAATTCGAAAACAAATCAAGTACATAAGGAATTGCCAAATACAAAAGCTCAACTGTTAGCAGCTGCTGATACTGAATCCATGAGCCCATATGAGAAGGATGAAGAGAGAAAGATAGATGTTAAAAAATTGGATAATGCTTCTGAACATATATTAACCTTAGATGATACAGCTCCTATGAGTCAAAGTCAATTCTCTATGTTTGCATTTGAATCTGAACGAAAGCGTTCGAACGTTGTTGGCTCTCCATCACAGCAGCATGAAATTAATAAAGATTTTAATGATAGTAAAAGATTAGCGGATGATGACACTGAGGTAAATACCCATCTCTATGATAACTCTGACGAATTTTGCTCATTCATCGACCATAGTCTATCCATAAATAATTCGACACACAATCCTTCCCGGGATCCAGTGATACCTGAGGAGTCAGTTGTTATATCGGAAACTTCTAGTGAAGCTGATAGTTATACTCAGAAACCCAGCGAAATTTTAATCTTAAGTGAACAAACTGCTACCGCTGTCCTGCCGAATGACGATTTGGAATCCCAACTATCACAAATACAAATGAGTATGGGAAGCATAAATATATCTGCAAAAATCAATATTAAAATTCAAATTTCACATCAATCAGCAAGCGATGAATCGTCCATTATCTCAGGGGAAAACGATCCTGATGAAAACATTGGTGATGAGCCAAATGCAGAAAACATTACAACTTCGTTTCCGGAAAAAGAAGAAAGTACAGAAGTTGATACAAAATTACAGCAGAAACAGCAAAAACAACATGCAGATGATCAAATAGAGCAGTCTGACTCTACAATTGTAGAGGGTCTTATAGGGGACAAGAAATTGGATGAAGTAGAATTTATGACGTATGCTGAAAAACTGCTAAATGAATGTTATGGTCAATCATGGCGTACTCCAATTAATGTACGCAAGCTCAAGCGCATTGGAAGCGCTAACAGTCCAACATCATCAACAAAGAAGAATTCCTCCAGCACAAAGAAAAATGCAACACTGTCGACAAAAGGGTCAGGAGTGCACAAAAACAAAAATAAAACTGCAAATAAAAATATAGAAGCTGACGTGGTAGAGGAAAGTGTCTTGGACGATTTTTCAATTTGTAAGTGTTTCAGAAATATTGTTTTATTTTCCATTCATTTTATGTTTCTTTAACAGTTCGACGCAATATTGTAAAAACCAATTTAGATTCGACACGTTTGGGAACACTTAAACACCAGAAAAGGGAAGTTGTTAAAAAAAATTTTCCAATAACAGCAACGAACAGTGAACCGAGGGGAGTGAAACCGTCGTCGATGGAATCAAATGTTTTTAAAGTACTTCAATCTGAAATTAAAAAGCGTACAGTTACTACTTCCAGGGGTCGAATTGTTAAAGGGCGATGGAGAAATTTAGTGGACGACGATAACGATTCACAAGGTGCGAATGCTTCGGACGATGATCATGTCAATTGCACTGAAAATAATGACGAATCATCGGATAAATCATGGGGGAAAAACCGCAGTGAAGATGATAGCACTGATAGCGATTATGAAATGGGAGCAACAAGAAAAGCGACGTCGCGTAGTCGACGCTGTGTTTCCAATTCAAAAGATAAATTGATATATTTGGATTTGTCGAAAGATGAGGTTTCTATCCTGGAAGGTGCGCCAGAATCACCGCCAGCAAATAATGGTACGTAGTATTATTGCTGAAATTATATATTTTTTGGCTTTTTTGTTGGTTTTATTGTTAATCCATGAAAATATTGTTTTCAGATGAAAATTTCAATACGCGTCTTCAGGACATTTTACGCACTTGTAAGCACGAAGATAAGCTCAAACTTGTTGCTACGCCCATAACGCCAGGCACAAAATCAAAGCGAAAATTATTTACGCTGAATTTCGGTGATGAAGAAGAACTGGGAGGTACTAATGCACCATTACCAGATCCACCAAAAAATGTCAGAGAGCTTATTGAAGAAGAAGGTCTGCTAGAAAATTTGGAAAATATTTACCCCTCTGGCAAAATACCACCAAAATTTGATATATTCAATAAGCAATTGGAAGCAATAAAAACTGGAAAACCAATTTTTAAACTAACACCACCCCGAAACATTGGAACACCAGTTAAAAGTAAATTTAGTCGACTGAAAAATAAATCCGTATTTAATATTTTAATTTCACTTTTCTGTAGGTACACCTAGATCTAAAGTCGCACCTGTTGCTAACAAGAACACAAGAAGCAAAGAGACATCAAGCACACTTGATAAACTATGTGCCACGCCCGACTATAAATATGGTTTTCTCAAGTCACTTGACGGTAAAATTAAAGTGTTATCAATGATTTTATTTATACATGCTGGTTAAATAAAAAATATTTAACTAATTTTTACTTCAGTTTGTGTTGGTAAATCTCTTTGCCATCCTGATGCTTTAATGTATCGTGAAAATTATCGCACCAAAAAGGAAGAACTTACAGGCATACTCTTTGATCTCTATAAGGCAAAACTGTTTGGAAGCGATTTTAATGTGCCGTTGATTTGGAATAAGAAATTGTGCAATACTGCTGGTAGATGCTTGAACAAGAATAAGTAATACAGCTCTCTGTTACCTTGTGGCAGCAAAGAAGTTTTTGAATTTTTGCACTTCTTTCAGAATGGGTATACGATCCAGCGTTATAGAGTTAAGTGAAAAAGTACTCACTAGCGCCGATCGCTTACGCTGTACTTTAATACATGAACTTTGTCATGCCGCTACATGGATCTACAGTGGAGAAGGTGGACATGGTACTATGTGGAAAAATTGGTAAAGGTGTAGTGTTTTTAATTCACAAAGATCTTTATAAATTAATGATTTGTTTTTTGCTTTGTTTAGGGCACGCAAAGCCAATAGCGTTTTTCCAGAAATACCTACAATAGGTGTTTGCCATCAGTATGATATTGAGTACAAATATACGTACAAATGTACACTGTGCAATGCTAAGTAAGTTGATATTCTCAATGAGCCTGAAAAAATATACAATTGCTTTTTCTTAACATTTCTAGGCAATTACTTGAGTTTAAATAAATAAAAACTCAAGCAATTGCTATTTGGGAAAACAACTGCATATTTTTAAGCTATTGCTTAAAAGCGAATGAATAAAGGAAACCTTGCTTTTGCTAAATAGCCATGGCTAACTTTTGTTGAAAATAGTTGTTGTTTAGCATTCGTTGCAATGGGATGACAATTTTCGAAAGCTATATCGCTTTAATTGAGAAAATGTTGAGTGGTTGGCTATCCATTATTTAGAGGATAACGACGAAAAACGAGGTGCTTTAACAGCGTTTGAGGAAATGAAAGTGTTACTTCTCGCAGTGTCTGACCCTGGATTTCAAAATGGAGTAGCGGAAGAGCTTGGAATTCAGCAGACTACAGAATCAAAAACTTTTAGAAACGTTATGAAAAAAATTTTAAGAAGGCGCATGTGTGGATAAGATTCCCAAAAACTGTTGCAGAAATGATTGACGCTAAAATAGGATGGAAACTTAAAATTTATCAGATTTTATCAGTAGTAATAGACTGCACACATGTGTGAATTCGGAAATCGAATAAATTTGGTTATAAGTACGTAAATAAAAGAGGATTTACGAGTATAAACATGTAGGCAACGTGTAACGCAGTAGAATTTTTCACCAGCATAGATTGTTAGTGGCCAGGTTCTATACATGGCAAAAGGATAAAGCGTACAACTTTTGGTATTAATGATATCATACAATACATATATTTCTTTTTAAAGCTTCCTTTAGCTTCAGCAGCTTAGCAAAATCAGAAATTTCTCAAAATTTTTATTCATATGAAAATAAGCAATATTATTTATCGGCTCAATATTCTCAAGTTGTAATTAACTTATTAAATTCTTATTGTTGCAGATCCCATGCACACTCCAAATCGAAAAAGGTTGAAAATATTCGTTGCTCGTATTGCCATGGAGCTATTGAAATATACCTGAACAAAAAGGACAAGGACGGTAATATTATGCCAACGCCAGTTAAGGAGCCCACCGGTTTTGCCAAGTTTGTCAAAGATAATTACAAACAATATAAGCGTCCAGATTTGAAACATGCTGATGTAATGAAGATATTAAGCAATGAATTTTCTGCCTTAAAACTTGCGAGTGCAACTGCAAATCAAAATTAGTAATATATAGTTTTTAAGTACTTATTTCATGTGAGTCTGCTGATTTTTAAAACTAAATTTTAAATACATAAGATTAGAGTTGGCTTTAATTTTTTCAAAAGACTACATATCCACAAATTGTTGTGATTATATTTTTTTTATGAAAAATATTGACGAAAAATCGTAGTGAGTGTCAGCATTGCAACGGTAAAACGAACCATTAAAAATTAAAAAGAGAATGTTTTTGTTGATAGAGTTAAAAGCTCCGGCAAAAAGTGTCGCCCTGTGGACAAAAAACTTGTTGGTTTATTTAAAGCACACTTGACGAAAAGATCAAATGCATCTGTCCGCGATACTGCTTCCAAACTTGGAACCTCAAAAAGTTATGTCCAAAGAATCAAAAAATGCTCATTTTACATCATAAAAGGTGCAAAAGGTTCCAGATCGAAGCGAAGAAAAATGAAATTGAAGCGAGAATACGAGCCAAAAGGCGGTACGTAAATTTCCTTACAAAGTTTAAATACGGCATCATGAATGAAGAAACCTTCATGAAAAGTGACATTCAGCAATTTTACACAGCCCAAGCTAGAGGCCAAGTCAGTAAAAGGCAAAAAAAAAAAAAAATATAGGAATATAAAAAAAAAATTTGATTTGTCAAGCAATATACTTGTGCAAAAATAAGTGAAACCCAGTGTTACCCACTGGGTCCATAAATCAAGAAGTATACATAGATGAGTGCTTGAAAAGGTGTCTTTTACCGTTTTTAAGAAGCCATAATGTCCCCAGTATCACATTGCTTCAACTGTGGAAGAGAAAGGAGTTGGTGGTAAAATTAGCAATTTTTTCAGAATTTGAAATTTTTGGTTTAAGAAGTTCTAAACACAACATTTAAGGAAAACAAAACAAATTTTGGAAAAAAAATTCCTTATGTAGATATGAATGTAATGAGCTAACATGAAATTATAACTATGGAACTATAGTTCTATATTTTCATTCAATTTCATTTATTAAGCCAACTGGATACAAGTCCTCGCTGACTAATAGATGTATACAATACATATATATGTATGTAAACTGGTTGTAAATTACACATGTTTAATATATTTAATATAGTAATTAGTCCCAGTACAACAACCACATTTTTAAAACATAGTACTACACGAATAGAGGTATTCCATATAACTACAGATATAAAATCATCAGTTGTTAATCGATTTAGTATGATACAAACTTAGTTTAGAAAGTATATCCAAAAGTTATAATTATGTTCTATAGATGTGCAAGGGTAAAGATGCCGAACTTCTTCACAAAAAAAAATGGCAAGTAACACTCGCAATATTAAAATCACCAAGGACAATTAACGAATCAGTTGTAATTTTAGTGTAAAGTTTTGCTAAGAAAGAATCATACCGGAAATAAATATCATCTGTTGAATTAGGCGGGCGGAATGTACGAAGATGTAATAAATAAATAATGCTTGCTTGTCGATCATTATGCAGACACATAAGAATTCAATGTCATCAGTATGATCTAATGGGTGGAAGGATATAAAAACTGTTCGGAGATCATAATGCCACATGGTTTAAGATATATATAGGTTGTTTAATTTTGAAATTAACCCTGACAGTTTGATACATAATTTTCAAAAAATCAGTTATCATAGCAAGTTTTTTAGATCTTCTGAAACTAGGAATAGGTTTATAAACAAATGCTGTCACTCCATCTTTGCTATGCTCCATCTTTTGACCAAAAGTTGATATCAATGATTTTATCAAATATCTCAACCGGAACTAACTAACTTTAAAAGAAGAAATATTTTATTGATATGTGAAATTAAACTTAAAAACATAAAGGTCATCAATATTAGATTTAATATTGAATTTTATGTCATCGATTGAGGTGTCTTTAAAAAAATCGGTATATAAACACATTTTTTTAGGAACAACTACTTTCAGTTCCGTCAGGTCACGTAATATCCACTGGGACCATTGTCAGGTTCAACAACACTTCATTGCAACGCGAAATAATAGAAGAGACAACAGCAACAGACAATGCAACAGGAACAGATATGTGTCCAATGTGTTGCCTGGTGGTTTTACGTGTCCCATCTTTTGTTGTTGCATTTCCAGTCACATTGATTGTGGGAGCTGCAACTGTAGACCATTATGGGCTGGGCAGCGAAGAGCATTACCCACTCTAGCACTAAGGTTCATACGTTTAACGTTGTCATAGGTATTCCACTCCGACATGCAGACACCAAAGGTAGCCATTTAAAATTTGTTGACGTTCACGTCGACGCTGAGCAGCAGGAAGCACGGTAGTATTACAATCAAGATTGAGTGTTAAACAGCAAACACGAAGCAAAATGCAGCAGCAGACGCACGGCAAGAACAGAAGCAGCTCCAGGAGCCCGAGTAGCAAAAATGTACTTAAGTGCTTACGTACCAAAATTAAGGTTATGTATCAAAAATGGCACAGCAAATTTGACATTGGCATTTAATTTTCTCAAAATTGTTCAAAATTATTACTAGTGCAGAATAGATTTTAATTTAAACACTTTAGCGACTAATAACTGCTAAAAATAGTATTTAGGCAGAGATCAAAAATTAAATTACGAGCTAAGTTGACAAGTACTACACAGATCTTCCTCAGTGTGTTCATGTTGAACTTTTGAATTTCTTATTTCAACTTCGCATTCCGGTGATCTGTTTACGCCTGCACAAATGCGAATTTCTTCTAATTCTGCTAACAATTCTGATAATGATTCTGTCG
Source organism: Palloptera scutellata (assembly GCA_958295655.1). NCBI lineage: Eukaryota > Metazoa > Arthropoda > Insecta > Diptera > Pallopteridae > Palloptera > Palloptera scutellata. The sequence goes on along the minus strand of OY282449.1, from coordinate 149,173,290 downwards.
TCTGCGCATTTTTCGATGTATTGATTAGACGAGAAGCTAAAATTACTTTTAACTCGCCTGTTCTTTCAAGTATTAGCATCTTAGTTGCATTCAATGTGATTGCATCCATATACACGAACATAATAACCGAACGTTCAGGGCAACGGTGAACACCCCACAAGGTGTTTGGAAGGTTTACTTCAAAAATATCATCGTATAAGTTATTGAAATGTTCATGTTTCGAATCTGGAACCTCTGGTTGCGCATCCGGTTGTAGTTCTGTTGTTGAATAGACAACGTCTTCTATTTGAGAAATCGAATGACTCTGTAGATATTCCGTATTGATTTGAATATTTTCTACATTTATAATTTGTACTCTGGAATCCCGTTTTGTTTTTTGCTCCATTAGTTCCTCTGCACCATTTTCTAATGTAATTTCTGAACATTTATTGGATTGCTTCCTCGTTTTACGGGTTTGTCTCATCGATAACTTATAGGAATTAGAAAAAGGAATATTTAATGGACATAGTGAACATAGGCTGACTTCCCCAACACCAAAGTGCAAATTAAAATTTATTTATTTGTAGTTGAACACATTTGGATGTTCAGGAAGCCATCGAAAATGGACTGAGCTATCCTTGGCTTACCAAGTTTTCGGCACTTGGCAGATTCAAGCTTGGTATTGCCTGTGCCTTGAGTCGCATTCGGTCTCGTTCTAGCAAATAAATATCTCCATTTATTACATGCTCAAAAGTTTTCTGTATTTCATTCGATGGAAAGTGTAAATGACATATGCGATCGTTGTTCTTCAATGGACGCAGTTTTGGTAGCACTTCAACCCATTTTGCAAACATTTCTGGATCCTTTGGCACAGTGAACATTGAACGCTTTGGCTTGGATTTTTGCTTCCTATCGCAACCGGGTACAAAACAATTACGCATTTTCCGAATAAATGAAGGCAAAATAAACCCAATAGAAATTTATTTAATTTATTTGAAAGCAATTAGGGATGGCAACAGTATCGATGTCCACAGCAATTGCTAAGCGCTTCTTCTTACTGCTATCGATTCACGATGAAATCATTATATCTTCTGGTATCGAACGATGAGTAAAATTAAACTGAATTCTAAGAAGTAACTATAGAAAAGTTTTATAAATCAACTGATAAGCTATCTTATGCGTTAGTTATGCTGCATCAAATCTAATTTTTGCCATATTATATTAAAATCCTTCGATAACTATCTACTCCTTTTACACTTCGATTGTCTTTAATGGATTAGAACTCTGGCCAAAACATATGTGTAATTTATGATGCATATCATATGTCATTTGTTTATGTTGATTATTCTTCCTTTGAGTTTGGAAATGGTTTAATATAAATTTTAAGGTGAAATCACCAGGAATACCAGCATCGCACAAACACATTGGAGCGCCCGTAAAATGGCACGGAATGTGCTGCAGAGCAGTTTGCTCAATGCTGGTTTCAGTATTATATTTCAGGTATGTGTGTTGTCATAGATTGCACAATAACTTTGTATATTTCTGGTGTATATTTTCCAGATTTTATGTCGCATTGTAACATTTGGTATTAATGCCTTTATTGTGCGCAATATAGGGCGTGAAGTTCTTGGAATTATGAATGTGCGTCTGCTTCTGTTGGAGAGCACTTTGTTATTCTTATCGCGCGAAGCTATCAATCGGGCATCATTGAGCGCCACATCGCAACAGCGTGGAAAGTGCTCTTGGGCACAATTGATAAATCAAATATGGCTTACGTGAGTCTCACTCTTTTTTGCTTTATATTAATTTAATCAAATATTGTTTTCTTTTCAAAGCGTTCCTACTTGTATCTCACTTTGCATTCCCTGTATTTATATTTGGTTAAATTGGCTTTCTCCTGTCGAAGCACATTTCGTTGAACAATATCGTTTCGCTTGTTATGCTGTGGCGTTTTCATGTGTTGTGGAATCGTGCGCGGAGGCGCCAGTTTTTATTACTCAAGTATTTTGTTTTGTAAAACTCAAGATTGTACTAAATACGCTTCATATTCTTGTGCGTTCAGTAATATTTCTGTGGATTGTTATCGGAAATGGGCGAGTCGCCATTAATGCTTTTGGCATTGCACAATTATCCAGTGCAATAACAATTATTGTGGGGCATTATGCCTTCTTCTATTTTTATATAAAGAGATTTAATACATATCGCGCGGCAGCAGCGGAGTCACAATTTACAATAAATAATGAAAGTGTTTTCGATAGAAACAAAACACAATTGGATATAAAATTATTTGCAAATATGGATGATTTCCCATTTCGAAGAATAAATGAACTACTGCCTGGAGTAATGACAAATAATGTAAGTTAAGCTACATTTTATTGTTTACTTAAATCAATATTAAATGATAAATAATTGTTAAATCTGAATACATATGGTTACAATTTAAATTGATTTAATTTTCGAGTCAGTATCTACTTACCCATTTTTATTTTGTTCTTGCTTTACCTTTAATATTTAATTAATAATAATATTTAATTAATATTTTTTTAGGGTAAATATTTCAATGCCGATCTGCAAATTCTTACTCTCAGCTTCGTCAAACAAGGTGTGCTCAAGCAAATTCTAACAGAAGGTGAGAAATACGTAATGTCCATGAGTCCAGTACTAAGCTTCAGTGAGCAAGCAACTTATGATGTGGTTAACAATTTGGGTAGTTTGGCGGCACGCTTTATATTTCGTCCTATCGAAGAGAGTAGCTTCTTTTATTTCACGCAAACCATAGCACGCGATGTTAATATTCAAAAGCAAGATCAAGTAAATCCTTTATAATCATATGTACATATATAGAAATAATCATATATTTTGACATTACAGAATAGAATATTAGAAGCTGGTAAAGTACTTAATAATCTCTCACTTGCTGTCACTTCGATTGGTCTGTTGGCTTTAACATTCGGACAAAGTTATTCTCATACCGTCTTATTGTTGTATGGTGGTGCCGATTTTGTTGCTGGTGGCTTACCGGAGTATTTATTGCAATGGCATTGTTTGGCAATATGGTTTCTGGCTGTTAATGGCATCACCGAAGGTTATATGTTTGCAACAAATACCAGTAAAGATATTGATAAATACAATTACCTGATGGCCATATTCTCGATAAGTTTTCTAATACTCTCTTATATACTGACAAGTTTCTTTGGACCTGTCGGTTTTATATTTGCCAACTGCATCAATATGTTTTGCCGCATATGCTACAGGTTGTTATAGGCATTTTTAAACGTATTGTGTTTTCTCATACTAATGCATTTCATATTCCATAGCACACGTTTTATATGGAACCAATACAAGCCTATTGATTATAATCCATTACGCGGTTTAGTTCCTGGAAAGTTGTTTGTCATCACATTGATTATTATTGGGTTACTATGCAAATATTCTATGGTAAGTTTAATATTTAAGTGCAAACGCTAACTAATTATCTCTTAAATTGCCTAATTATTTCCAGTATAATTCGCAATCCATGCTTTGGCATCTGTCATTCGGACTTGTAGGAGTTGCAACATGTCTATTTGCATGGGCATTGGAAAATCGTGAACTTGTTAAACTCGGGTGGATGTATAGTCGGCGAATAAAAATGGATTAAAAATGGGAGTGACAAAGATGAAGTAAAGACTATGTGGAATAAAAATTAAGACAAATTTGCATTCAATCCTATAGGTTTAATTCTTTTATGTATTTTTAAAGTGTGTGATAATTTCATGCTTAAAGTTTGTTATTGTAAATATACAATTTTAAAGTTTTTTCAATTATGATATCAGGTCTAAACGAACCACTTTTAGTAGAGGGATTCTTATAAACTCATAAATGCCTCATAAGCTTATAAGTGTATAAACTTCCCAAAATTTGTATGAAATTTGAAAATTTTCTTACATGTTTATAAGTTTATATGGTTTGCGAGGCATTATTGGATTTATATGAACCCCACTACTATTCCCGATTTACTATTTTCCCCCGAAATTGGTTTTTCTTCTTTTTACGTATATACTAATTTTTTTTTTTTTTTTGACGGACGCTTTTTGATTAAAAATTGTAAATTAAACGAACATTAGATACGTTGACTTTTTCACTATACATACATATTGGAGTTCGTAAGTTTTATCAAAGAAATTTTGGAGTTTTATTTTGTTTATATTTTTCATGAAGTAAATACAACTAAAAAACAACATATCAAATATTTGCTGGTGATTGAAAGGGGAAACATGTAAAAATAGTGAATACAGTAGTTTTCGTTTAATTATAGTTAGATGAGTTATTTGTGGTCGCTGTGGTGTAGTGGTCGTGCGTTGGACTGCTACGCAGAGTGTCCGGGCAAAACTATAAGAGTAAAAAAAGCTCGGCCTAGGCCCTCCATGGGCTGTTGTGCCATTAAAAGTAAAGTAAAGAGTTATTTGCATAATTGAGCAAAAGAAATTGCACTGAAAAATAAACAGTAATTTTCCACTTTAATTGAGTTCTGATATTTGCACTGCCTTCTTCCTATATAATATGCTGTCTTGTAAATCACTAAATATACCGGTTAATTGAGTCCTTTAAAAAACTCCCAAACTCCATCACTTCCTCCAGTCATGTGTTCTGTAGTTTCCATTATTTATGTGTATATCATTTTACTCTGCATTATCGAGTTCACTGCAAATAATTAAACGGGCTTCTTTGAATTAAGTGAGGGGTATAGTAGTATAACCGAGTATATAGTAGGTTAATTTCATCGTTTTATTGCGTCGAAACAGACTCAATTGTAGGTATCTTCTATGCATGTACAAATATAACACACACAACATGAATAAATGCGAAAAGCATAGTCTAGGCCCCCATGGGCTGTTGTGTCATTAAAAAAAGAAAAAAAAAGAAGAAACTTGCTTCAAGAAGTTGACAAAAGATGATTAAAAAACGTCGTAATGGAGGACGCAACTGCGCTCGCTGCGTTCCGAAGGACATAAGTGGCTTATGTCTTGGCTGTAAATCGTCGAAGCTGCAGCAATCAGAGATATTTTTAAAGCATCAATCTGAGAATTGTCTCAATTGTATGCAAAATTGCACTTCTGCGTCTCCTGCGCTATTCGCTATTCTGTGCTATAATAACTCCTAAATTGCTGGGAATGGGGTGAATGTTGATGCTGAGGAACACAAATGTGAAGACTATAAAATTAACATTACATTGGAAAATTATGAGTTTTGATCACACATTGGGAATGTAAAATGAATTACAAAACAAACAAATTGTATATATTACCATGTGCAACAGCTCTTAAAGAAATTGCTTAAGCATAATAATATATTATATAAAATTATAATAAGCTTTGGAGCACCGCTGATTCAAAAGAGTTATATTCAGTATTTAGCTGGATTTTATTTGAAACTCCTAACCAACATTTTGAAGAAAATACAGCCAACCCCAGTAACTGCACCGGTGCCCGCAACACTAAGAGATAACTTAGCAGAAAGTCTTCGTTGAAAAGTTAGCCAAAGAAAAGCTTAACTTTAATGCAATTTAAATTAACGAACACTGTAGCCTATATCCATCCACAACGGTTGATTTTATCTTTTGGCGGCATTACAACTGCTACTAGACTCCATGGCGGATTAATACTAACCAAAGGCACTGCGCCAGGCTGCAACCTAGCTCTCATGCACGGATTCTCTGGAGGAATAATGAAGTCATTAAAAGAAAAAGTATCTTCTCAAATTACTGCAGTCGCTGTCGTCTTAGTTCATTTTTTTTTGGACATTACAAAATACGCCATTCTCGTTTCCGCGCGATTTTTTTTGTAGATAGCGCAACGCATAGCACCCATTTTCGTATTATAAGCACACACTCTATTCACAATGTTTTTGTTTTTATTTATTTTCAAATAAAATAAATAAATAATTCAAATCACAGAAGTAAAATACGTTATAATATAAATATTTTTTCCTTAAATTATTTGTTTACATTTCTTTGTCAAAAACAGCTGATATTTTATTTGACAGTAGAGACATGAATGAAAAAGAGAGTGACATGTCAGATGCGGCTACCTGTTTATACTACCTTGGACAAAATTAGCTTTTTCCATATAAAAAGAAAAAACACTAGCGATAGATTTGCACACGTACAAGAGTGCAGAATACAATTGCCCCCGGAACAACTGTTGCCAGTGTGATACAGGCCTTTGCTGCAAGTAGGGTTCGAAATTTTTGACTTAAGTATTGATACCAAGTAGTCGCGTCTGGTATCTTTATTCTAAGCTGCTGGTTATGCTGGTGTTCGCTGTTCGACGAACAAATCATATTTCTCTCTCGTGCTGGGTGTAGTGGTTACATTGGTGTTCGTTACAGAGTTGCTTTTTGTCGAAATTCAGTTCTTTTTGTAATACAATTTTTTGCGCAATAATACGGCAACACTGAATGTTTTACCAACCAATTTTAAACGATTTTATCAATATGGGAGAGTATTATTATTAATATAATTGTAAAATTATGAAAATAAAATGATTTTCCTTCAATAGTTTTATGAATAATATATTTAATATTAACTTCTAAAAACTACAAAATATAGATGTACAAAAATATTGATGTATAGAAAATAGTGATGTACAGGTTTGCATGTTTTCCTTCAATTTTACGTGCATTTTTGTTCCTTATTTGTAGAATAACTCTTTGACACCCTGAATGCTCGGCGTGTTCGGTGTACATTTCACCCAGCATATCGTGTTCGCTGTGAGAGTGAGTAAAAGCTCTTTCTTCGTGTTCGGGCAACAACAATTGCATCGTGTTCGCCGAGTAAACTTTGAATATAACCACAGTCTAAGAGTTTCTAGGGAAATTATCGATACTATTCTGTATCGAAAATATAAAAACCAATTTTTGATAGGAAATTAAAACTGCGTTATCTTAATTTATATAAAACAATTTTTCCTCTGATATAAACTATAGTAAATTAAATACAAGTATTGTTATTTTTTAATATAATAAGAGCAATATTAATGCCTTTTTTGCATAAAATAAATAAATTCAATTTTCGCATCCACACATGTCGTGCGTGTTATATTTGTATATGAATGAAAGGAATCTATAGTTTTATACCGAATCTAAACAATGAAGTGATCGGAAAAAGATTTATCTTACTGCAATACTAGACTGGAAATAAATTTATTTCGCAACCATGTGGCGTGTAACTCATGCTGCATTTAGACCTCCCGAATGATTTAAGAAAAAATACATCAAAATGAAAGTATTTTGTAACTATAATTTGAACATTCTTGACCAGTTACTTTCACAATTTGACATTTTGTTTCCGGCAGGAGATGTGGTATTTTGCTAGTAGCGACAACATGTTAAACCCTCAAAAACTCATTTAACAAGTCGAAAATAACCAAAAATCTTTTGATTTCACTTTCGTAATGTTCTTACTTTACTTTACTTTTAATGGCACAACAGCCCATGGAGGCCTAGGCCGAGCTTTTTCGCATCCACTCATGTTGTGCGTGTTATATTTGTACATGAATGGAAGGGACCTACAGTTTTATGCCGAATCCGAACGGCGAAGTGAAAAGCTTTTCATAGCAATTTTTACTCTTGTAGGTTTGCCATTGCCCGCCAAGAGGTGGTGCCGTGTAGAAAAATTATTTTTTCTACTCTTTTTTTGATTTTGCCTGTTCCGAGATGTCGTAATGTTTAGTTACCTTTAATTCATAACAAGCGGTCTCGACGATGGTACCAAAGAGAATATGGAAATATCGGTAAAAAAAAAAATCGGCGTGTGTAAAAGTAGATTTTTGTCAGTTTTTTTCGCTTTTAAAAAGTGACAATATGACGAATGAGACTGGCCAATTGCTACTGGTGACATAACAAAAAAAAAAGAAGATATTTCGGTCTCTCACAACGATTTTAAATTTATATTGTTCTTCTGACATTCGATTTTGATGTTTTGCAAATTTATTACACATACATGTTTGCTTACTGTATATTTCTGTATTTAATTGTGAAGACATGCAAATGCTGTAAGAAGCAAACGGAAAAAATCGGACAAAAATCGGTGGTACAGCCGATTATGATTCGTTCTTTCTCATCTCCCCTGCCTCGACAACAAACAAAAAATCGGTGAGAAAAATCGGTTGTAAAAGCGGACAAAGAAAATATGAAAGCGAAGTCTACCAATAACAATTCTACCACAACGGTTATAAGAAAAAACAACGAAAAACGATAGCACTCAAATTACAACCACAAAGTGGAACACAAAATATCTATTATATGGCTCTTTTTCGCTCGCGATATATATTTGTTTTGTTTTTGCTTTCTTCTATTTCTTTTTAAAACTACACATTTTCTTCGTACTTTATTGATAGAAATTCCTTCGGGTACGCCTGTAATGTATGTGATAGACTCTGGTCTCTAACGTTAACGACGGTAGCCTGTTGGTTAACTTTTTCGGGTAACGACATTAATTTTTTGATGTATGCTCTAGAGGAGTTACACCACTTTTATAATGAACGAAATATGTACTTATATAGGAGCTGGTCAAAAAAAAGTGCATAAATAAAAGCTTATCTGGAGTGTATCTGGAAACTCAAGAACAGGGCTTGACAACTGCTACATTTCTTATTTCCGAATGCATATTTTACAGATGAAGTCTGACTCAAAGTTGTGCCCCCTAAATGCAATTTTTATTATCTAAATAAGATTCTTTAAAAATCATTCTCGCTCTTTTTTTGTATTATATATTTAATATGGTAAGAATGCGATGTATCGGAAGAAAAACATCGATATATAACTACATCGAAGCTTATACATTGCATCGAAAATTTCCGATGCAACGACGCCCAAAATATCGATGATTTCGGTGCATCACTATTGTCAACCATTGCCAACAGTCAGCCGTGTTTTTGTGTTGTGAGCGTTTCTTTATTCTTTCTTAAATAAATTTACAAGTTAATATAAAAAAGCTGTAATTTCCAAAGTGCACTGATCAATAATATAAAATTACTTTAACAAGGATATCAATTTAAGTTTTCGAGAACTAAAAGTAAGTACTCAAATAAAATTGCAAAAAGCATGTAATATAAGATTAAATATGATTTGTGAATAATTATAATTGTAATTTGTTAATTTATGAACGCAAAATGTCTTTCACAAAGACTTTCTGCGTTGTTAGTCCATAGAAATAAGAAAGTATAGGTAGTGCAATAAAAACTTTATATATTTGATATTTCCAGATGAAGAAAGTGCTACGCCTGCGCATACCCCAAGAGCTTTTCCAGATCCAGGAAACAGTTCGCAGAACGGGACGCATAAAGGTAAACTGAAAACTTTTCACGTTATCCGAAGTTTTGGATGCATAACTCTTTATCTTATGTATTTTCAGAAACCAAAAGCGGTATTTGACCCTTCTGATAATTACCTACCACGGTCTCAACGTGTCTCAATAGCTGGAAATGTCAATTCTTCCTCCACGCACACAGCACCTGCTGGTAATGCAAATGAGCTTAAAAGAGAAGTTTCACAAGATTCTCAACAACATCCTGCAGTAAGCAAAATACTTTCTCAGACATTGGGAACATCAATGGGCACCAATAGCATCTCCTCTCTAGCAGATGCTAGCGACGTGTGTGCCGTATGTTTGAAGCGTGAATCAAAACGTGGAATATCTACCAAAAAAAAATTTATTGCATGTTTGCAGTGTGAAAGGCGAAGTGAGTAATAAAATTAAGAACAGATATTATAACTGATTTACCGTTTTCTTGTTCTTTTTAATACAGTACACCGAATATGCCTTAAGACTGATTTCGAAGATCTGAATATGCTTCGTCAAAATTTCAAATGCGAAAGTTGTCGCTCTTGCGAATTATGCGATGCATCTGCAGATGTTGGCTCCAAAAACAATGTAAGCTTAATGAAGAGTTTGGTGTTGAGCACTTTTTAATATTTTTATATTTTCAGGCGGATCTGCTGACATGTGCTAAGTGTGTCAAATCCTATCATCACACGTGCCATATACCGAATGTTCAAAAATTCAAATTTATTCCGAAGAACTGGAAATGCAACAAATGTACATCCCCAACTATCGGACATGGTAATATGCTGCCATTGAATACATGTGAAATAATTGGCGATGATCCAAAACCTATAAAATTTCAACAAGCACTGACACAACCACAAGCCAAGCTAAAGCAACGAAGAATTAATATAACAGCGGCTCCTGCTGAAGCAAAACCAGCTGCTGCTTTGAAGCGTACAATAAACGCTGCTGAAAGCAATGGTCTTATGGATGATCACTCCATCATAACATCGTCGCTGCAAAAGAAGCTGAAACTAGAAGTAACCGAAGAATCATCCAGATCCGCTAGCAACTTACGCTACAGTCCTAAGGAACCAATTGATATACCCGATGTAAAGGATTGGAGTGTTGAACAAGTTTCCAAATTCTTTGCGAAATATTTTCCCAATGAGGCTAAAGTCTTCCAAGAATATGAAATAGATGGAGCATCATTGCTGCTACTAAAGCGCAGCGATCTCATTAAAAAGTTCCCTATGAAATTGGGCCCATCTTTGCGTATCTATAATTTAATATTAAAAATACAAACACAACTAACTGATGCAACACTTGGCTGGAATTGTTCGCTGTTATGTTAGACTACTTAAGTTTCTATAAGCATTTAACATATCTGGTCGCAAGAATAAATTTTTTTTTAAATAACTGCTTACGTATATTATGAACATACACACTGTATTAATTTGTTTTAGATTATTATTATCGTAATACATGAATTTGACAGATCTCTTTAAAATAATTATTTTAAGTATTATTTTGATTTTTTTCTTTGAAATTTCTATGTCGTACGTGCAATTTTTTGCTGTATATAATTTTTTACAATAAATAATTTACGTATTTAGTAAAATATCTGCCTTTTACATACTTATAGAGTAATTTCTTGTTTACTCTTTAAAAATTATTAAAAATTCAGAAAACTGGAAAACATCGATGTTTTCATTCGATGCATCAATAAACCACATGTTATCCGACGTATCAACATCTATGTAGAGAAATCTATGTTTGTTTCAGTTTAAGATCTCTATTTCGCAGCCGACTAATTCGTTACGCTATAACTTCAGCGTCACGATAGAGTGAAAAGAGTAGAATTTAACTACGATCACTAAGTCTACATATCCATGGCATAAGTATGAGAGAGCACTCTATAGTGTACAAAGCGTTACTTAATTGCTTCATTCATCTGTGTCATAGTGCGAAATCTAGTGTTAAAATATGGAAGCGGTCATTAAAAGCGTTGCCACATAAAATTTTCTTTTTATGGATAAATTCACATAATTGCATTGAGGATATTTGGTAATGGTTTTGATTTTTAATGTTACACTCAAATATCGTTTTATTTACAAAATTCTTAGTTATTTGATTGTGGTTATATGATAAGTTATTTTTTTTTTGGAACTCCTTAAGATACTACTCCTCGAATGAAATTTCAAGTTAATGTCGAAGTTGATAGCAACAAAACAGTCTTTGCAAAAATATTTAAATTTTTTGGTATGAGGTGTCTCCATCAAAATATGTTGATGACAAAACATGAACATTGATCTGAATTATGGCTAGTAGCGACACCTTATTAAAGCCTAACCAAATAATTTCGAAAATGACCACAATCTTTTGAATTCACTTTGATATAACTGTTTACTTACTTTTAATGGCACAACAGCCCATAGAGGGCCTAGGCCGAGCTTTTCGCATCCACTCATGTTGTGCGTGTTATATTTGTACATGAATGGAAGGGACCTACAGTTTAATGCCGAATCCGAACGGCGAAGTGAAAAGCTTTTCATTGCAATTTTTACTCTTGTAGGTTTGCCATTGCCTGCCAAGAGGTGGTTGCCGTGTAGAAAAATTATTTTTGCTACTTTTTGATTTTGCCTGTTACCCCGGACACTCTGCGTAGCAGACCAACGCACTACCACTACGCCACAGCGACCACTGTCGTTTAGTTACGCAACATAGTTGCGAATTACGATTGAATAGCCAGAAGATATTTCTCAGTGTAAGACCTAGAGCTTTGCTCTTCGTAAATATGTGCGTTTTCCATGTGAGACGTCTATCCAGATGCATTCCTAGGTACTTCGCATTGTTTACTTTAGGGATTTATATTGCGTTTAATTGGACAGGTGGGCAAGTACTGCGCCGTGTTGTGAATGTTACTTGCACCGACTTGGTTTCGTTCGCCACAATTTTCCAGTTTTTAAGCCAGAAGGATATTTTATTTAAACATTTTTGGAGTGTGAGTGAGGCAGTGACAGGATCATCAACAATTGACAAGCCAGCAGTGTCGTCTGCGAAGGTTCCAATAACAATTCGATCAGTTGTCGGCAAATCAGCAGTGAAAAGTTGATATAACATTGGGCCCATAACACTGCCCTGAGGAACACCGGCTTTTATATCTTATAAATATGTGATGTTATTGCCCTATTTCACGAAGAAATGGCGATTTTCAACATACGATTTCAAGAACGTGTAAAAATTTATTGGAAGCATTTTTCTAGCTTTATATAAAAACCCCTCGTGCCACACACGATCAAAAGCTTGTGATATGTCTAGAAAAGCAGTGGTGCAGTATTTTTTGGATTCGAAGGCTGCGTTTATTTGTTCAACAAGTCTATGAATTTGTTCAATTGTACCGTGACCTTGACGGAAACCGAACTGATGATCAGGAATGAGGTGTTTTAACATAATAATAGGCATTAGCCTTTTCATAAACAACGATTCCAAGACTTTGGAAGGTATTGGTAGCAGACTTATGGGGCGGTATGACTTTGCATCTCAAGCATTTTTACCGTGTTTTCGGATCATTTTTATTTATGCAACCTTCCACTGTGGTGGGACAAAGCTAGTTCTCAACACAGCATTGTAGAGTTGGGTTAAGAAGGTTATTGCTTGCTCTGGTAATTCCTTCAGAACCACAAAGTGGAACACAAAATATCTATTATCTGAATCTTTTTCTCTCGTGACGATTCATATTTTATTTACAGCATATATTTGTTTTGTTCTTGCTTTTTTCTCTTTCTTTTGAAAATTAAACATTTTCTTCATATTTGATTGTGGGAAATTCCTTCGGCTATGCCTGTAATGCCTGCGATAGACTCTGGTCTCTACAAGATTACTAAACCTAACCTGAAAACCCAAAATGCAAACGTTCTGAAGAAGTAAATTTCTGTAGGGCGTCCCACTGTTGGTAATCTGTTGTTTAACGTTTTCCGGGTAACAACGTTAATTTTTTGATTAATGATCCAAACTATGGTTTAACGCAAAAAATATATGCTCTAAAAATAATGAGTTACACCACTTTTATAATAAACGATATATATAAGTACATAGAGCGTGTCGAAAAAAAAAATGTAAAAAGCTTATGTGGAGTGTACGAAACCCCAAAAACAGCTAAAATTAATTTTTCTCATGACTCTATTTTTGTAAAGGGCTCGACAAGTGCTACATTTCCTTCTTTCGGAATTCTTATTTCACTAGTGAAGTATGTGACTCAAAGTTGTGCCCTCTAAATGCAATTTCTATTTTACAAAATTAAATTCCTTAAAAATCTTTCTCGCTCTTGTTTTTATTGTTATATATGGTAAGTATGCGATGTATCGGAAGAAAAACATCGATATATAACTACATCGACACCAAAATATCGATGATCACAATGAATATCGTCCATCACTATTGTCAACCATTGTAAACAGTCGGCCGTATTTTATGTTGTGAGAACTTGGGAAAATATAAATTTACAATTAAATATAAAAACGCTACTGTTTCCAATAGTGTAGTGGTCAAAAATATTAAATTACTTTAGCCAAGTACATCAATTTAAGTTTTCGAGAACTAAAAGTAATTACCCAAATAAAATTGCAAAAAGAGGGTATATGTAATATAAGTACCATATATGATTTGTGAATAATTGTAATTTGTTAATTTATGAACTCATAGTTTCTTTCACAAAGACCTACTGCGTTGTTAGCTAATGCATCATAGTCCATAGAAATAAAAAGTTTAGGAAGTACAATCCAATATATTTGAAATTTTCAGATGAAGAAAGTGCCACGCTTGCGTATTACCCAAGATGATTTCCCGGTCGTCTCAAATGCTGTCGAACAAGCAGTTCGCACAACGGGACGCATAAAGGTAAATTGAACACTTTTCACATTATCCGATGTCTTCGATGCATAACTCTTTATCTCGTGTATTTTCAGAAACCAAAAGCGGTATTTGACCCTTCTGACAATTACCTACCACGGTCTCAGCGTGTCTCAATTGCTGCATATTCAAACACATCTTCTACACACACAGCACCTGCTGGTAATGCAAATGAACGTAAAAGAGAAGTTTCACAAGATTCCCAACAACATCATCCAGTAAGCAAAAGACTTTCTCAGTCATCGGGAACATCAATGGGCACCAATAGCACCACCTCTCTATCAGATGCTAGCGACGTATGTGTCGTATGCTTGAAGCGTGAAGCAAAACGTGGAATATTTGCCAAAAATAAATTGATTTCATGTTTGGAGTGTGAAAAGCGAAGTGAGTAATGGAAAAACGTATGAACATACACTGATTTACCGTTTTCTGGTTCCTTTCAATATAGCACATCGAATGTGCCTTAAGACTGATTTCGAAGATCTGGATATGCTTCGTCAGAACTTCAAATGCGAAAGTTGTCGCACTTGCGAATTATGCGATGCATTTGCAGATGTTGGCTCCAAAAACAATGTAAGCTTAATGAAGGGTTTGGTGTCGAGCATACTTTAATAATTTTTATTATTTTCAGGCGGATCTGCTGACATGCGCTAAATGCGTCAAATCCTATCATCACACGTGCCATATACCGAATATTCAAAAATTCCAACTCATTCCGAAGAACTGGAAATGCAACAAATGTACACTCCCAACTAACGGAAATGGTAATATTGTGCCATTGAATATACGTGAAATAATTGGCGATGATCCAAAACCCGTAAAATTGCAACAAGCACTGACACAACCACAAGCCAAGCCACAACAGCGAAGCATTAATATAGCAGCGGCTGCTGCTGAAGCAAAACCGGCTGCTAGCCTTAAGCTTACAATAAATGCTGCTGAAAGCAATGGTCTTGTGGATGATCACTCCATTACAACATGTTCGCTGCAAAATAAACAGAAACTAGAAGTAACCGAGGAATCATCCAGTTTGGCTAGCAACTTACGCTACAGTCTTAAGGAATCAATTGATATACCCGATGTAAAGGATTGGAGTGTTGAACAAGTTTCCGAATTCTTTGCGAAATATTTTCCCAATGAGGCTAAAGTCTTCCAAGAACATGAAATAGATGGAGCATCATTGCTGCTACTGAAGCGCAGTGATCTCATTAAAAAGTTGCCTATGAAATTGGGCCCATCTTTGCGTATCTATAATTTAATATTAAAAATACAAACACAACTAAATGATGCAACACTTGGCTGGAATTGTGAAATTTAAATTTTGCCAGTGCTGTGCGCCCATAATTTACTTACTCCTTTCTCATATCATATGTAATTTCGATACATATTTGTTACAGATATGTATACTGAATTATCGTTTGAAAAGATAAACAAAAAGAACATTTATTTTCAGAATACCTATACCTATCATTAGCATTTTGATTTTTTCTCCATTTAAAATTTTGAATTTTCTGCTTAATTCCACTTTTTTATGTAAATACAAATGTATGTACATGCATATCGCTACCTCTGTTCTTCAATCACGTACATATGCCCAATTTGGGCGAAATTAATATTTTTGCTTACATTGCACTTATATAAAATCACCTTATAATTCAAATATAAAATTAGTTTGTATGAACAAACAAAGTTTTAGTGCCACTTCTTTAAGTTGTATTCATTTTCTGCTATAAATGCTGCTTTTGGTTGAAGAATACAGGTAATGATATGCAATTTGCTTCTTTTTAATTGTAATGAGTTACAATATATTTAAATTTAATTATTCTCTTAAATTTCCTTTTTAAAAATACAATAATTTTTAATAAAAACTTAATTCCAGAATGTTTTTAACTTAATTGGTAGTGCGTAGATTTATATTTTTAGTTGTTGAAGTACAAATAGCCCAGTCTTAACACAACAAATAGTGGCAACATTTTTTCATAGTAAACAGCTTTCAGGAAATATATTATAAAATTGTAGCGTCCTCGAAATCACTGATTTCGTTTGTTTACATTAGGATAAATTCCAACTTATTTATTCATTAGTTACGTACACTTTTCAAGTCTACAGCAAATCTTAATGTGAAAGCAATCAAATGTGAAAATTATACATGCATAGACCGGTGAACATTAAAAAACAACAAAACAAGTGAAAAATATATTCAATACTGTCAAATCTTGTCTTATGAGTTGAGGCTTTATCATCGCATAGCATACACGCTAAACTATTATTAGTTACTTAAACTCTTGGTAGTAATTTCTCCTCATCTGAAAATTGTTGTTGCATCGGCGGTGGTGAATTTTTGGGTGTAGGAATTTTTGGATCATAACCATATAAAAATATTGAAGCTATTACAAGGGCGGCGCCCATGGCAAATCTCATAGTTAAATTGAAATCAAAAATATATATGGAGGCAATGCAGGAAATAATAATGGCCAAAGATGTAGCAAAACCCTTTAGTATATTATCGGCATATTTTACGACAACAGCAACAATGAGACCACCGCCAGCTTGTAGTAGTATTAGGTACCAAATAAATAGATCATAGCCGAAAAAGAAGCCATTATCGATAATTTTACTGCCATCATTCACAAAGCATGTAATCATGCCAAATGGTATGCTAAGTAAACTGAGCTGTACATTACGCATCCACACCGAAATTTCAGCACCTTTCAGAATTTTCTCAAAGTAAATGCCAGCAAAGCCGGACAGAAAGCATGCGCCCAATGCTGCCCACAAACCAAACATTCGATTCTGTTCAGGCGATGCATCTGGCTTAATGGCTGCAGCTGCCGCCTGTGCCACCTCCTCTGCTGCACCGGCTGTCTCTTTAACGTCTTCACCTACAGTTTGTGCAAGCTGGACCAAGATAATGCCCACAACAAGTAAGAGCAGAGCGCCCCATTGTGTAGACAGCAACTTACGCCGTAATATCACAACAGCAAACATTGCTGTAGTCAGGATTTTCAGCTGGTATGTGACTTGATAAGTTGCTGCATCCAAGTGCGAGGCCGAAACGTACAGTAAATTATTTTGTACTATGTACACCAATGATGGCACACAAACTTTCAACGTATCAATCGGATTGGCTATGATGGTTTTGTGAAGTGAAAGCACAAATTTCTGTGCATCTTTACCATCCTCATTGAAGACGAGTACAAGGCAAGTGATGAGTTTCACTATTTCGGACATGAGAACGGCTGAAAAGAAGAAAATATTAGCTTTTAATATGTATCGCATTATCCTGATAATCGCCTAGGATAGATTCTGCTCGTTCAGTATAACAGAGATTTGGGACTATTTTTCCTTGGATTTCAAAAACTATTCAGCACATCATTACACTGCAGTTAAAATTTAAACTTAAAAAAAAAACAACGATAAGCCGAAATAAGTAAACTTATTTTTCGGCCTTAGAATCCCATAGTGCGTTCAGTTCGTCCTCAGCAGGTCAAAAATCAATCAAAATGGGTTATAAATTAGCCAAAAATTTAAAAAGGGCTGAGTCGGCCTATAAGTGGGACTGCTACCATTGTAACAGCTGAGTTTTAATCAATAAAGAATAACTACTGTCACTCTAAATAGATTTCAACGTATTTCCCTACAAAAATTAGCAAAATTTAATTTAAAAAAAAAAATTCATAAAGGGCCAAAACGTGATGTGCTGGGGAAAAGTGCGTACACCGTATATTAAGTTAGATTCTCGGCTTTTCGCTCTAATTTTTTTCAGTCTCCTCAGTGTTATTAACACCCCTACTATAATTGAATTTTTGTTAATTTCTGAGACGAGCTCTCATTGAATGTATTAAGAAAGTGAAATATGTTCTTATCAGAACTTATCTTTTATGTTTCGGTTATTAAAAATGTAGCGCTACATAGCGAACAACGCGATATCATTATGAAAATGAGGCCGGAAATGCGAATGGCATTCGTTACAGGAACATCATGAATGAGTTCTTGTGACCTCAATTGGGCGGCGTCACCTCCCACTCCACGCATGAAACAATCCATTTATTGGAGCAACAATTTCCAGTCTGAATCATCTCCCGAAATTCTGATGTCAACTGGCCACCAAGATCGTACGATTTCTTTCTTTATGATTTCGTGAAATCCCAGGTCTATGCGAATAAACCACAAACAATCCAGGAGTTCAAGGCCGGGATCCAACGCGTTCTCGGTGAGATAGAGCCATATCTTTCTTAATCGTCCATTCATATTGGGACACCCTTTACTTACCCGTGGAGCTGACAAAAATTTCCCCTGGACGCGTCCTGGCATAACGCATGCTAAGTCCCAATATAGCATTCTGTAGTGTTAACGTTATTAAACTGATGTACTTTAATGAGTTATTATTCACTGTGAAAGACATGAAATTATTAAAATTATTATTAATTCAAGCGTAACCGGAAGTATGAACATAAGAAGTTATACTAACTGTGTATATTCATTTTTCGTCGTTGTTTCTCTACCAAATTTAAATTTTATTGAATTATCGTTATTTGTTTTAGGAACAGACAGTGATGTGTGCAGAGCAAACAAACGCGAAAATGTACTTTTGGCAATTATTAAAGCCCGCGATCTCACGTCGTTCGGTTGCCTGTTTTCCAGCGCAGACACGTAAACAGAAATCAACATAAAAACAATAACGAAAAAGAAAATCACAAACGAAAGCGAAAATCGAATGAAGAACCAGATGCGGCGCCGCTATGCAATGCAAACATGAAGACGTTGCAAAACGGGGCCGAGCACGATGATGCTTTGTTACGGCGTTGCTAAATAATTGAGAAAAGGCAGTGAAAATTATAATTTGTGCAAACTTGATTTTCTCGTAATACACATTTTATAAAGTTCATCTGCGCTGAAAACTGAAAGTTGAAAATATTAGAGCAAACGGTTTTCAAATTATTTAATATTTTCCTTTTCAATATTTACGTTACCATTCCGTATTGACTTATATTTGCACAGCTGCAACAACTTTTATTTACAAGGTTAAACGATTGTATAATTTCGGTGGTAATATATAGTTCCTTTAGGTACAACAAATAAACACAATCTCAATGGTTTGTAAATATTTCTTTTATCATTAAATAGTAATTATATAGTAATAAGTTTGATGTGAACAATGATAAATAGCAGTTGCTCTATATAAAAAATAAGTATACTGAAATATTTTGAAACGCATAGAAAATTTATAGAAAAGACTGGTTTGGTAAAATTGGGGTAGTGGTCTTAATTGCCCGTTCTTAAACAGCGCCAAATTCTGGCCTTAGTTTTTAATTAAGTAATGCTGCGGTTGCAAAATCTATTTATTCAAAGTTTGTGAGAATGATACGATATTGATCTGTGGTTGCTTCAACATACAACATGTTTATTGGAATCTGGACTTATTTTCAGAGGCTAAGCCAGTTGATAAGGCTAAGTGCAGTCAGGTTGCCCTGCACCTCGTCTTTCCAATTGAGATTAGGACGTCCCCTTCTGCGTGTTCCACCATTCGCTCAACATGACCCAGCCAGCGAAGCAGCTGGATTTTTATACGCTTGACTATGTCAGTATTCGCGTACAGCTCATACAGCTCATCGTTCCATCTTATTCAATACAAGTCGTCCACGCATACTGGACTGTAGATCTTACGGAGTATCTTCCTCCCGAACGCTTCTAACAGCTTCTCATCATTGATGGTCAATGTCCACGTCTCTGCGCCATACATTAGGACGGGAAGGATGAGGGACTTATAGAGCGTTATTTTACAAATTCTTCTTTAAGAAAACATATTATTTAAAATTATTTATAGTTTTATCGGATGCTAAATGGCCTTTAAATTTTAATGACATTGACATTTAATAATATTATATTTAAGAGTTCTACCATAAATTATGCGTTCCTCGACAAAAGTTGAACACTGCTAATGAGAACTCCAACAAATGTCCGGTGCGACGTTTGAAGGCACCAAGTCCCAAGTCTTTTTTAATAATTCGACTCATGGACTTTACTTACTTTACTTTTAATGGCACAACAGCCCATGGAGGGCATAGGCCGAGCTTTTCGCATCCACTCATGTTGTGCGTATTATATTTGTTCATGAATGGAAGGGACCTACAGTTTAATGCCGAATTCGAACGGCGAAGTGAAAAGCTTTTCATAAGCAATTTTTACTTTTGTAGGTTTGCCATTGCCAGCCAAGAGGTGGTGCCGTGTAGAAAAATTATTTTTTCTACTTTTTGATTTTGCCTGTGCCGAGATTCAAACCCCGGACACTCTGCGTAGCAGTCCAACGCACTACCACTACGCCACAGCGACCACCGACTCATGGACTATTGAGTGATATTCATCTCACGTGCCATGATTTTCTATTTTCTGTTTTAGTGAGCGGATTTCGCTGAATTCTTGAGTTGACGGCTTTGATGACTTGCGGCGTGCGAACTGTACGTGGACGGCCCGACCGGTTCTCATTATCTGACCACTCCATGGTGAAAGCTGGCACAATTTTGAATCTCCGTTACAGACTAACGTTATAGAGGTTAGCTTTCATAAACCATATGGTAATAACAGGGTATGTTCAATTCTACTATTGGAATGGTAGTGTTCAATGTTATAACATTATTTATGTCCCTACTAATTATACTCTCAAAAAGTTTCGAAATTTTGAGAATGGCGTAAAATTTAACACATTGCATTTATAACCCTTTTTAAAAGTTGGAGTAATATTCGCAATCTTCCATTTATTTATAAAGGCTCCGAAGGAAAGAGGAAAAATAAGATAGTTTTTAAGATTTAAAATCCCATTAACTAAATTTTCATGTTTCAAAACCAATGAGCCAAAATCAATCAAGGAATTTATATTATTAAGATAGATTGTAATGAAACTTGTCCAAAATAAAAAGTATAGGAGCGGAAAAACGAAATCACTACTCTATTTTATTACGAAATCTAGTCATAACATTTTCTTCAATTCTTCCTTTTAATAGCACAACACATGAATGGAACCTACAGTTTAATACCGAGTCCGAACGGTGACGTGAGAAACTTTTCCTAGGTAATTTTTACTCTTGTAGCTTTGTCGTTGCCTACCAAGCGGTGGTGCCGTGTAGGTTAATTATTATTTGTACTTTGTGATTTTGCCTGTGCCGAGATTTGAACCTCGGACACTCTGCGCAGAAGGCCAACGCACTAGTAACTAGTAGTAGTGTAAACATACGCAAAAAATAATGCAATAATTGCTCCGGAACGTGAATACCTCAAATATGTATTAAATAATTGCAACACTGTAAAGAATGATGAGAAAAGCTAAAAATTTGTTAAATTGTGAAATATTGAAAGTTATATGAGTGCATACATTGAAAAACTGTGAAAATATACAAATTACCATGCCCTCCCGTATTGAGGACAACACATTTGCTGTAAGTTGTAAAGGAGATAAAAAAGTAACATTGAGTAAAGTAATTTAATCTTTGTAGAATCCAGAAAAGAAATCACTGGAACAGCTGACTTTCCAAATAATCGGCAAAGAAGATGGGGTAATACTAAATCTGCCGGCGCTGGTAATCATGATATGTTTTCCGGTTTTGTACATCTTAATTTAATAATTTCTTTTAAAGAATAAACACTGGACAAGCAAAACGGACTTTGGGAACTATATAAGTTTGATGTCATCGGTGGGGCGCTGCAAGACAGGCGTTGAACTAGAAGAGTGGCAATATGAGGCTGAACATTGTCGTGAGAATTTGGAGTACCTGTTGAATCGTCGTCACCACGAGTAAGGCATACGTTGTATTTAGAAAGTACTATTTTAACTTCGTTTTGTCGGTGTTATTGCTTTTCAGATTTTGGTCGTACATGGTCTATCAGAAAAATGCATTAACTACAATTGTAACATTTTTACAGCGTGCCACTCCTTTTTATTTAGATCTATGGTCTCAAGTGTCTGATGCAGGTGTGTTAGATTTGTATGAGGAGATTCTTAGTTTGGTGTTGCGTATAATTTGTCGCTTGATTACAAACAAGGAATCGTCAGACGCCTGGATCACCAAGGAACAACAAAGTGAACTCATCTATAAACACTTTTTAATATCAGTGCCAATGTTGTTCGATTTGCTGGTGGCTGTGGGTGATGCCGATGAGCAGAACTCCGCTGTGCTACGGAGAATTTTTGAGACTTTACTGAAGATTGAACCTAATTACAAGCAAGACTTACAGGCAGCTTTAGCATTTTTTAGAACTGCTTTTCGCAGCATTCAAACGCAAGCAGAAAATGAAGGATTCGAAGGTGCTGGTGGAGGCGCTGCCGAAGAAAGTGCGGAGACGCCGTATGATGATGTAGCACTCTACACTTTAGATTGCGCCTATTCGCTTAACGTGCTGTTGGAGGTTTGCCCTGAAATGCGTTCACTTTGTGCAGAAATAAAATTGGGACAGAGGTGAGAGAAATCGGACGTTCACATTGATTGTGTTTTTGATTTTAAAATTAATTTTCTGTTTCCTTTTGATAGCATTGCACATTTCTATGATAGCATAATTCCATTTTTATACAAAAATATATTCCTGGTCAATGAGAACGCAACTAGTTTGGCTTGGCTAAATCAAGCGCGTTTGCAGTACCTTCAAGCATTCCGCAGCATTGCTTATTGTTACGTTGACACTGTTTTAAAGAAACCGTATGTACGGATTTAATTATACTACTGTGGGCAAAAAGTAGTAAGACTTTTTAATTTAAATTTCGCGCGGAAACCCATTCATATATATTATTATATATTATTAAATATTATTTTTTTAAGGTTGGTATGACTGTCGGTGACATCTGTGCCAAATGTCACATCAAAATAATCATTAGTGTTTAGTATACGCTTGTCTTTCTGAAGTACAAAAAGTGCATTCGGCGATTTTCACAATGAGTGAAATTATTCAACAAAGAAGTTCCATTAAATTTTGTGTGCGGAATGAAATTTCTGGTGCCGAAACGTTCAGAATGTTGTAAAAGGCCTTCGGTGATAATTGTATGTCGCGAGCAAGTGTTTTTGATTGGTACAAATTGTTCAAAGATGGTCGAGAACGCGTTGACGACGAACCACGTCCAGGACGGCCATCAACATCAACTGATGATCAACACGTCAATAAAATCAAGGAATTGGTGCTCGAGAATCGACGATTAACAGTCAGAGACCTTACTGGCATCGTTGGAATATCGGAAGGATCAGTGAAAACCATTTTAAAACATCATTTGGGCCTAAGAAGAGTGAATGCACGATTGGTTCCAAAATCACTGCATTGATTTTACGAGACCATTTTGCCAAAAATTCGACTGATATCGTTCCGCAACCACCCTATTCGCTTGACTTAGCACCGTGTGACTTTTGGCTATTTTCTAAATTCAAAAAACCGCTTCGTGGACCGTTTGACCGTTTTGAGTCAATTGAAGACATTAAACATGAATCGCTAAGCGCATTGAAGGCTATTCCGGAAATTGACTTTAACAACTGTTTCGAGAATTGGAAAAAACGTTGGCACAAGTGTACTTTTGGCTATTTTCTAAACTCAAAAAACCGCTTCGTGGACACCGTTTTGAGTCAATTGAAGACATTAAACATTAAACATGAATCGCTAAGCGCATTGAAGGCTATTCCGGAAATTGACTTTAACAACTGTTTCGAGAATTGGAAAAAACGTTGGCACAAGTGTATTGGGGCCGGGGGGGGATTACTTTGAAGGGGACGAAATAGATTTGGAAGAATGAATAAAAAAATTTGAAATTATGAACAAAGTCTTACTACTTTTTGCCCACATTAGTACATTCCCGAGAGCATAACTTTAAATTCTGAAAATATTTAGTGAGGATAGTTTGGCGTCATCTGAAAACTATATAGGGCTTTTGACTGAATGCCTCTCGGAACAGATATTTGTAATTGATTATCAACGAGGTTACCCTGTAGAATTGGACATGGAAATTTTGAGGCAAGCATGTAAAGATTTGTAAGCATCGCAATCAGATTATTGTATTTCTATACTGGATCTAAAATGTTTATTGCAATTAATTTCAGAGATGATTTTAAGGCAACTTTCGTCGTTCAGGGCTATCAAAAAGAAGCTGAATCCTTAGCTTTTGGAACAATAGGAAACATAGCGCTTACTCTGCGTAAACAGGAGGCAAAGCCAAATCACATTACCAGACAATTAAACACTACATTAGCTTCTCAAAGAGATGCCACAATGCAAGTAAATGGCACTGCAGCTGTAACTGATCCTATTGCTGGTCGAGATATTGATCTCGAAGTTACTGCAGTGCTTGATGTTCTCCCTCATCTCGGTACTGGATTCGTGCGATGTGTGCTGTCTCGTTATGAGAACAGTGAAGAGGCCATAGCTGCCATACTTGAAGAAAACCTACCGCCTGATCTTGTAAATGCCGATCAAACAGAAGTGTATATACCACTGGATCCACAAGATAAACTTTATCAACAGACGGGCATAAAGCACTATAACGTTTACGATGGTGATGCTTACGATGTGATGACTCAAGATGATCCTAATTGCATTATAAAACAAGGCAAAGGCTTCCCGAATGCACCACAAAATGCCGCACAATTGTTAGACGATAAGAGGGACTTGGAAAAGATTCGACATCGCTATCAGGAATATTCGCTGGTGACAGAAGGTGATAATGAAAATGATGAATATGAAGACGAATATGATGACAGTTACGAAGCGTTGCTTGAAAGTGAAACGCGTTTGATTAAATCGAAAGAGCTAAAAGCCGGCTTGGCGAATGTCGACGATGTATCAGATACGGAAAGTGAGGAAGAAACAGAGACACAAACATCTGGGAACAACAGACGAAATAATAATGATTTCTGTGAAAATCCGGAAAATGTGCGTGCCCGTTATGAAGCGCAACGACAAGCCAAATGGGGGCAAAGAAGTGGAGGTGGTCGCGGAAATGGTGCTGGTGTTCCAAATCGAAATGTTGAAGGTGCACCGCGTGGTCAGGGGCAAGATAAAGATACTTTACGCAATCGTGATAAAAAGGAAAAGAATAAATCATCACGGGCCAATCACAATCGCAAAGCTGGAGCAGCATTTAAACGCAGTAAAGGCATGATGGGCTAGAGTAACTAGACAAATATATGAAAATGACTTTGTCAACAATAAGAATATCAGAATATTCTGATATAATATTTTGACTTGACGCAAAATATGAGAACAATAAAATATGGAAAATAATATTGGAAAAATGCTTGTTTATATTCACTGGTAATTTTTAACGATAGCGCAAATGTTTTATTCGCAGCAGCTATCGATCCCGTGATCTCACGGTACTTCAGTTGTACTACGTGTATACTACTGTGGGCAAAAAGTAGTAAGACTTTTTAATTTAAATTTCGCGCGGAAACCCATTCATCAAAATATTATTTTTTAAGGTTGGTATGACTGTCGGTGACATCTGTGCCAAATGTCACATCAAAATAATCATTAGTGTTTAGTATACGCTTGTCTTTCTGAAGTACAAAAAGTGTATTCGGCGATTTTCACAATGAGTGAAATTATTCAACAAAGAAGTTCCATTAAATTTTGTGTGCGGAATGAAATTTCTGGTGCCGAAACGTTCAGAATGTTGCAAAAGGCCTTCGGTGATAATTGTATGTCGCGAGCAAGTGTTTTTGATTGGTACAAATTGTTCAAAGATGGTCGAGAACGCGTTGACGACGAACCACGTCCAGGACGGCCATCAACATCAACTGATGATCAACACGTCAATAAAATCAAGGAATTGGTGCTCGAGAATCGACGATTAACAGTCAGAGACCTTATATCGTTGGAATATCGGAAGGATCAGTGAAAACCATTTTAAAACATCATTTGGGCATAAGAAGAGTGAATGTACAATTGGTTCCAAAATCACTGCATTGATTTTACGAGACCATTTTGCCAAAAATTCGACTGATCTCGTTCCGCAACCACCCTATTCGCCTGACTTAGCACCGTGTGACTTTTGGCTATTTTCTAAACTCAAAAAACCGCTTCGTGGACCGTTTGACCGTTTTGAGTCAATTGAAGACATTAAACATGAATCGCTAAGCGCATTGAAGGCTATTCCGGAAATTGACTTTAACAGCTGTTTCGAGAATTGGAAAAAACGTTGGCACAAGTGTATTGGGGCCGGGGGGGGGGGGGATTACTTTGAAGGGGAGGAAATAGATTTGGAAGAATGAATAAAAAAATTTGAAATTATGAACAAAGTCTTACTACTTTTTGCCCACAGTAGTACATGAGAGTAAAAGGATTGAGGTAAAATAAAAACCGGAAAACTTATACAGATTCGTCATCAGCGCCCCCGAAAATATTAGGCTCAATGTAGAAACATAACGGGTTTTTTGGGCTGTTGTACAGTGTTAAGGGTTCAAACAAAATGTCAAAAATAAATTATAATCGTTAATCAAATAAATAAGAAATTGATGACAGTATCCAAAGAGTACCCACAAATTTAAATATGAATTATGAAGGTACATACCATTTATATATGTAGTATACTTAACAATCATTTGTGATAATGACTACCATATGTCAAAATATAATATGTGTATGTAAGTATAAAGAATCTGCAGCGTGTTGAGAAACAAGTTCCAAGGCGAAAATGTTAATGCTATTAAATTAATATATACTTAATATAAAAATACGCACGCACACATTTTCGATTTGATTCTAAGAAACAAGAACATAAACAATCGTAGATTCCTCTTTCCGTCGTAATAGCTAATCGCAATGGCGCTGATACATAGTTTGAAACATCTAGCTCAGCAGTATATAAAAGATTCACAGTTCGCCAGTCGCTTGAGATTAGCTGGTGCTTACTTTAACTGTGGAATCATCGGGAGTAATTTTTATTCAACAAACAATGGAACGTTGGCATAATCGTGTGGCTGTGGTAACTGGTGCTAGTTCAGGCATTGGTGCTGAAATTTCTTTGGATCTCGTTAGAAATGGGATGATTGTTGTTGCATTAGCGCGTCGCGAACAACGTTTAATTGCATTACGCGAACAACTTGCAGAACATTTGAAATCGAAATTCCATACGCTCAAATGCGATGTCACAGATGAAGCTGATGTTAAGCGCATTTTTCAATGGATTGATGAACATTTAAGCGGTGGTATTAGTGTGCTTATAAATAATGCTGGTGTGTTGCCACAAGGTGAATTAACTGATTGTACAGTGGATTTTCGATCAAGTGTGGATACGAATATAATGGGTGTGGTTTATTGTACACGTGAAACATTCAAGATTATGCGTTCGCATGGTATTGACGATGGTCATATTGTTGTCATCAATAGTGTTTTAGGACATCAGACACCACCGTTGAATATAGATTTGCCATCGTTTAACATATATCCAGCTACAAAACATGCACTCAGATCGATGACTGAGACATATAGACAGGAGTTTTTACGTTGTGGCACTAAAATTCGTATAACGGTGAGATTGAACTGTACTTTCTGAGTGAATCATATCTCGAGCGTGAAAATTAACAATAATTTGTTTTTAGAGTATAAGTCCAGGTGGAGTGGATACTGATATTTTTTCAGGTGAAATGGCAAATATTATTAAAAGTCATATGCCACTTCTCAAACCGAAAGATGTATCTAATGCTGTTGTATACGCTTTAGCTGCACCGCCACACGTTCAGGTAATACGAGTACGTTAATTAAGTAAACCAAAAGCTGTTTTGTGGATGATAGGATTTGAAAATTGATTGAAACGCATTATGGCAGTTCTTAAAATTCCATTGAACTAAAATTGCACTGAACTTGCTCACTTCCCTTACCTACTAGTTATGTGCTTGTATTCACAAAAACACAGAAATTGCCGTATTTAAAATACACATGTTTTATGTAGTTAAACCATACTTATGGTATATATTCATAACATCAATTCAAAATTAAGTTAATATTAAATATTTTGCAGATATACGAACTTATTATAAAACCTGTTGGAGAAGTGCTGTAAAGTAATGATGTTCGCGTCTGGTTAAGCTGGAAGTTCACAATAATTTGTTTTCAGAACTTTTCGCCCATTGGTTTAATTATGATATTATGTACCTGAAATTTGTTTATATTATCTATAACAATAAAGTTTAGTACTATTTGAAAACAACTACAAACTAACTAACTTGCACATTGGGTGGTGTACCTATCGCCCATAAAACTGCATCGGCGACGTCCGCGCAACTTAGCATGGGCATAAATTGTTTGACAACACCCTGAATTTCTGTTGGTAATATGTCGGTATTGACAATGCCAGGGCTTACAGTCTGTTAAAAGCAAGCATATTATTTAAACAAGAAGGTATGAGGTATGAGTTATGGGAATCTTACCGAGATGCGAACCCGCGTCTTGTGCCGTTGAAACTCCTGACGGTAGATTTCGTTCATAGCGCGCAGTGCAAACTTCGTTGCTGGATAAATATTGAGAGATGGCAAATCAGGACCCAAATTTGGTACTTGGTGTCCGGCTACGCTATTCACAATTACCACATGCCCATCAACATTTCGTTGGCGCATTGAGTTGAACGCTTCACGAGTACAATAAACTGTGCCCATGACATTTGTCTCAATGGTTGCACGTATCTCTTTAGTATTACGTTGCTGGCTCAATTGCGTTGTTGCAATAATGCCAGCATTATTTACTAAAACATCTACACCGCCCAGTTCTTCTTGTATCCACTTGAAGGCATCCAGCACATTGGTTTCTTGCGTTAAATCACATTTCAATGTGTGCAAATTGAAGCGCAATTCTGCGGGCAGCTTATCCTTCAATTGTACTACTCTTTCCTGGCGTCTAGCTAAGCCAACAACCTGTAAGCCTGCCAGCACTAAAGCCTTGGTGCAAGCAGCTCCTATGCCAGAGCTAGCGCCCGTTACAACAGCGACTTTATTTCGCCAACGTTCCATCACGAATGATGTTTGCTGAACCAGTCTGTCTGTCGCTTGTCTAGTAGTTAGTCATCAACGAAAATCCGAATGAAACCAAACAAGTGCTTTAGAAATCAATACTTTGAAAGTCTACGTTGACCTGAAAATTATACAGTAGTATGTAGTATATGGACTAGTCTCAATCAGTTCAGTTTCAATTTTAATTTCAATATATTCACATCGTTGTCGTCGTCGATGATGGAGCGTTGGCATAATAAATTAGCTGTAATAACCGGTGCTAGTGGTGGTATTGGTGCAGCCTGTGTTAAGGCCTTAGTCGGCGCTGGCTTACGTGTGGTTGGCTTAGCGAGGCGAGAAGCTAAATTAAAGGAGTTACAGATGGGCTTGCCCCAACAGCAACAGGCACAATTCATACCGCGTCGTTGTGATGTCTCCAAGGAGTCAGAAGTGATGATGTCCTTTGACTGGATCGAACGTGAACTTGGAGGCGCTAATGTGCTACTCAATAACGCTGGCATTACACGTGAAACGGAACTCGTTACACCTGGTAACACTGAGAAAATACGTCAAGTGATTGATACTAATGTTATGGGCGTGCTGTGGTGCACCCGCGAAGCGTTCAATCGAATGCACAAACGCAACGATGAGGGACACATACTCATTATTAATAGCATTGCTGGACAGCAAGTTTTAAATTTCATTGATGTCTTACCGTCATTTAATATTTATCCGGCAACAAAGTTTGCCATTACAGCGATGACCGAAACATATCGTCAAGAGTTTCAATTGCACAAAAGTAAAGTGAGAATAACGGTAATGCAGTGTCATTTTTTAATGTGTTCGTAACTCATAAACACACACACACACACACACACACACACACACACACCCACACACACCCACACACACACACACACACACACATACATGCATACATATAAATATTTGCCTTTAAAGGGTATTTGTCCTGGTGCTGTTAACACGAACATTTTTCCGAAGGAAATTCATTTCTTTGTAAAGGATATGCCACGCCTGGAGCCGGAAAATATTGCTGATGCTGTATTGTATGCATTACGTACCCCCCCAAATGTCCAGGTTAGTTATAGGTCTATTCGCAATTACTTGCAATTTTTTTAATATGTATTTCTACTCGATTTGCTCGAAAAGCGTTCGTTAATAAACACAAATCTAGTACATAAGAACAAAGTTTGAGTGAAAATAGTAAAAATTTATAAGTAAACGAATAGACACGCATTAAACTAAAAATAATTCTAATTAATGACTTTTTGTTATCCAATGTAGATACACGAAATTACGGTGAAGCCTATGGGTGAAATGTTTTGAAAATTTTTGACACACATACCTACACATATACCTATGTTGAAGAAACGCAAGAATCTGTGAAGACGAGCGAGCTACTTATTGTTGGCAAAATAAAGTAATTTTTAAATAAAAATATGCATATAAGAAAACGTTTATTTTATTTCTATTAATTAAACAATCTCAATGATACCACCAAAAATATAATATTTTTTAGGAAGTCAATACTCCCAAGACAACAACGATAGGAATTGAGGAATTGAGAAAAGTGTGAATTTCTTTTACTTAATTTTTCCAATGAACAATTTTCAGTTTTCTATTTTTTAACTCATGACATCCACTTTACCGCCCTAAATTGACGGATTATTTTATATAGACTGAATGTAGAGTACGAACTGCGGCAAGCAGCGACGTTAACTGAAACTGGTATGCGAATTATGAATATTACAATACATGATACTGAAACTGGTAAGAAATGCTGTAGTTGCTGCTGCTACAACCACGGTGAAAACGTCTGCGCCAACGTCAGCTACGACGACGTTGGTCTCGATGATGGTTGACGACTGTTGCAGTGGTTTTGGTTTCTTTGATATTCAGTTCGTTGGGAACTTCGCTGCGAGACGGTTGCTGAACGAGTCGAGAGTGCGTCCGAGTAATGGAAGGAGCGTGAAAGAGCGTGCGCGTATAATTGTAGTACTTACTTACATAAGTAGATTGAAAATCGTTTATGCAGGATTTTCCTAAGTGAATTGTTACAATCGAGATAGAGATTCTCTTTCTGTGGCTTAGTTTTTCTTAATTTTTGTTTTGTTTTTTTGAGTTCTGCACGGCTAATTGACAAAGACTAACGTAACACATTTTTTGTTATTATTATACATAGTTGGTATTTTTTATTGAATTTATAATTATAATACTTATTGTTGTTGTTTTTGTTTGATGATAATGATGAAAAAATAAACAAACAAAAAATAAAATTGTAATGTGAGACAATTTCATTGTAGGAATACAAATTAAAACAACATTAAGTAAAACACATCAATAATAATAAAAAAAAAAAAAATAACAATAACAATAACGTCAGCAACAAGAAAACGTCAACGTCATTAAAGAAAAGTGCAGCAGTGTAACAACAATATTTGCTTCTATCTCTACATTATCGTTTTCTTCTTCATATTACTGCTTCTTCAGTGTGTGCATGTGTCTGAGTGTTTCATTTTGGTCAAGCTTAAAGCGTTTATTGTTGCCCGAACTGCTGCAACACAAAAGCAACAGCCATATGCGGTTGCTGCTATTATTAAAGAAATTGCATGGTGTTGCTTCTACGGCGTATCCATGCTCTCGCTGCTTCTGCTTCTGCTGTCACTAAAGTAGAAAGTCAGTCGTCGTGTTCACGGAAATTCTGAATTGTTGCTTGCAGTTTTGAAAATCATTTAGCGTTCATGATTTGTGTACAAAGTGTGTAAAGTGAATTCAGCTTTAAACTAAACTCATTTGTCGCATCACCAACATAATTTTGTTGTTTTTGCTTACGATCCCTTAACAGTGTGAATGTGTGTTCCAAAAAGCAATCAAGGTGAATTCAATTTAAAGAGTTTCTTCTTTCTATTTTCAGTTTAGCTGAAAGAGTTAATTCAATAGATTTATATAAATTTTTCCAAAAAAATATTGCTGGCATTATTTTATAACATTTGCAACAACAAACATTAAAATGTCGGATATTTACTACTGCAGCAATAGCAAGGTAAGCTTAAAGTAATTAATTTTTTCTGTTTTAGTTTTCAGTAGATATTCAATCTTCAAATTAGTAATGTGATTGATTATCTTCATGTAATTATATTATTTATGTTGTTAATTGTTAGAGAAAAAACCATTTACATACGTTTAAAATATGTACGAGTATATTATGAAAGTAGGAATAAAAGCATTTTATATGTCTAATTTTGTGATAAATTTTTGTTTTTTTTGTTTTTTTGTTTTTTTGTTTTTTGTATTTAGTATTTAGTATATCATCTTACATAAGCATCATTATTATCTATGCGTATAAGTGTTTGCCTATAGGGGCCTTGTTACTGTTCCGTTATTAGTTGAGCGTTTTGCTGAAATGAATGTTTTTATGTTTCGGTTTTAGCGTTAAAATTGTTTTAAAAGTGAAATTTTTTTTAGTTGCCAATTGTCACTCATATGGAATGTAATATATACTATGTATGTAAGTAGTATCGTAATTTTGTGGTGATAATCACAGGTCATAATATCAGGGTATTGGTAAAAAAAAATGTCTTACAGACCTTTCAAAAACGAATATTAAGAGAAGGATGTCGGTGGTAAAACAGCTGGATTGGATAATATTTGAGCTGGGGGATGGAAATTGGAACTCACGGAATGCGTCTTCCCAATTTAAAATTATTCCAATAATATGAAAGTATACGAGGGCATTGACATTGTTCTCAGTTGACATCATATATATTTTCGGAGTGTCTTCGACTGACCAATGGTTTTGGTCACTATGGCGTAGTGTTAGTTCGTTGGACTGTTACGCAGAGTGTATGGGGTCTGCTTCTTGGCACAAGCAGGATCAAAAAGTATAAACACACTGCACCACCTCTTA
Source organism: Palloptera scutellata (assembly GCA_958295655.1). Classification (NCBI taxonomy): domain Eukaryota; kingdom Metazoa; phylum Arthropoda; class Insecta; order Diptera; family Pallopteridae; genus Palloptera; species Palloptera scutellata. The sequence goes on along the minus strand of OY282449.1, from coordinate 149,140,217 downwards.
CTGCGTTTCAAAAATTGCTCTTCACTTCGCCGTTCAGATTCGGCATAAAACTGTAGGTCCCTTTCATTCATATACCAATATAAGAAACATCCACGACATGAGTGGGTGGGAAATACTCGGCCTAGGCCCTCCATGGACTGTTATTATTTTCATCGTTATTTAAAGTAAACTTAATACCAGAAATATATTTTACCATATGTTTTCTACAATAGCACATTTACTTTACTTTTAATGGCACAACAGCCCATGGTGCGCCTAGGCCGAGCTTTTCGCATCCACTCATGTTGTGCGTGTTATATTTGTACATGAATGGAAGGGACGCACCTATAGTTTAATGCCGAATCCGAAAGGCGAAGTGAAAAGCTTTTCATAGCAATTTTTACTCTTGTAGGTTTGCCTGCCAAGAGGTGGTGCCGTGTAGAAAAATTATTTTTTCTACTTTTTAATTTTAACCTGTGCCGAGATTCGAACCCCGGACACTTTGGGTAGCAGTCCAACGCACTACCACTACGCCACAGCGACCATATTTTTCATTTAAAATAACACATTCTTTTACAAATTAAGTAATAGAACTTACTATATGGTATAGAGATTCAAAACTGAGATAACGATTGTTTTGTTCAATGTTTCAGGATCAAATTTCTCATATATCTGAGCTAGAAACATTTAAATCACATACTTGGATTTAGAAACCAAAAATTTATTTGGAATGACACATTTGATCCACGTTTCTCATTCCTTTAACTGTAAAAGAGCTCATGCATTTTTAAGGAAACAATCGGTTTCTTAGAAAAACTAATTTTTTTCAAAAAATGTTAATCAATTCGCATTTTTATACACTACACTTTAGGAGAATTGAAGTCCTTGGGCATTTAAGGCTCAAGTAAATATTAAGTTGAATTTAAACAATTCAAAAATTGCGTTGCAAATACAAGTTCGCAACTCTAACAAAAAAATTATACCTAAAAATTTAATGATTTATTTTTAGGGTTCTTTCGTGTATCATCAATCTTACATTCTTTTTTTTTATTATATATTTAGAGTAGAGATTCACGTAAACTAAAATATAATTAAAAAAAACAAGTTTGAAATCGTTCAACGAACTTTTTAATAAGCTTATTTTATACCGAAATACAATATTTTCATTAGATTACCTTTTTCGTTCAATAAATCGATCGTATACTGAATACGAAAGTGGGGAGCAGGAAATGTTTTTTTTTCAGCTATTTTAGCTTGTAGCTTCTTTGCTTTTTGTACTATAATACTATTTATTGACCTTATAAATATTATAAATGTTTTTCTGTATCACTCTCAGCATTCTCCACTAGGAAAGAAACCTTGAAACATTTTCGCCCCTAGTTTTTTCTTACACGTGTGTTCTTATGTATGTGTATAAGTATTTTGTTTTTAAATTTTAGAATAAATTAATTAGGCTTTGGTTGGAAAATAGAATTTAAATTAACTAGTATTCCCACGTTACAGAAAAACAACAACAAAAACAATGCGCTTTGTTGATGGCCTTTTGAGAAATTCCTTCCTCAAATTGCAACATGGCCCACTAACGGTTTTTTTTTTTATACTCACATGTTTCCACTTCTCTGCTTACATTGTTTTCTGATTACATTGTATTTTTTTTTACAAAAAACTCCCATAAATACATGAATAACATACACTCACACTTGGAGGCACATCCCAGTTGGCCAAATTCGTCGTCGACGAATTATCGTCAATGATGTCTTAAAGAAATGTCAGTGACATATCAGTGACATGGTTTACGACAATAACTTGTATAGTACATCTCGTTAATGAAAACTTGTATAAAATATCGATTTTCGCATCACCAACGATGAGATGATGAACGCATGATGTGGGTTTGTCAAAGAAAGAAAATAAATTCATATGTAATAAATACAAAATATGTAATAAATTATAAAAATGTAGTCATTATTATGCAATAGGATTGCGTCGTGCAGGCATGAATGCTTTTGCTTTGAGCAATTGTGTAAATGTGTGCAAAATAATTAAATTTCATATATTATTATTATCATTATTATAACTAACTAGTATATTAATGTTCCAGAAAAATTGAAAAATTTTAGTACTTTTAGAAAAGGAAAGGAAAGTGAACAAAACTGTGTTATTAATAAGTGGGCGATATGACGGACATAACCATGTTTTCCACAACGAATGTCCAATCGTAATTTCCATTTCTCGGATTGAATGCTTTTCCGAGCAGTGAAGCAAACCGTCGATGAAAAGGTGTAGAAATTGTAGTGCACATTGTCGTCGATGGCAAGATAAAGAAATTCTAGTATACGTTATCGTCAACGTAAATGTGTTTAAAATGTGGTGACTCAAAAATTACTGCAAAAATAACTGCCATATAAAAATATGAAAGTGTCGTCAACTACTTTGTATGTGGTCGTGCAGGATTCGTCGATGATTTCTTACGGGCATGGCCAGCGGGGATATGCAACACTTATACAGTGTCACTTTTGCTTCAAAGTCTTGCCACTGCTTTTTCCATTTGCTGTTTTTCCATTTAAATAAATTTACATTTATATACCTATCTATTAAGTAAAAATGAAAACTTTTGATTTCATTTAATGAACGAGTAGTGTGATTATTATTTTTATTATTATTTAAATGGCTTGGGTTCATTATAACGGCTGAACTTTCACTGCTTTTGTTTGTTATGGTACTAAATGTTGGTGCTGGTGCGGGTTCTCCAATGAACTCAGCTGCTGCTTTTGTTTTTGTTATTGCTGTTGGGTTTGGTGAGTTCCAGTTTCTTAATATGTAAGATGGGTGATGATGATGGCATTTGATGCTTAAGTGTCATTCATTTTGTTGGGAAACAATAAATAACGGTGAAATTGTAAGCGAGTAAACGGTGAAATGTATGTATGTGTACATAAAGACAAATTTATGATTGATTTAACACAAACACAAAAATAGATACATACATGAAAAACATTTTATCTATGAAATTTAATGCAAAGGAAATATTTATGTCTCTTTTGTATTTAGGCATAAAATATAAGAAATCCGCTTTATCATTTACGTAACTAATCTCACTGTATTTAACTACTCGTAATTGCGTAAGTTTATGAAAACAATATAAGTATTTAAAAGTCTTTGAAATATCGAATAACTTTTAGTATCTAGATGATATTAGTTCGTTAACTTTTCATTGTTGTTGTCAATAAAATCTAACGGCTGACGAAGTATTTTTAAATAAAAATCTAGTTACATAAAAACTTCATCTACAGACAAAATACTCATTTTTGGTGGTTTTGAAATGGATCCAGCGAAAGAAACACACCTTCAAATCTTTTCAAGCCCACCCTGTAAAATATCCAAAATTGCTGAATTTATGAAAAGTATCACAAGTATGCAGATGCTCGTAAAACATGTGAATCGCTACAAAAACTAAGTAGCCCACTGCAAAATATTGCAGTAGAACTAACAAAGGGAATTTCCCACCAGTTGTTGTTGCATGTGCAGTGTAAAATTTGTCTGCTATTTTGTGTGTGTATGTGTATGTGTTTTTGTTTTTTTTTTTTCAATTACAGCCTTAAATTTCACATTATTATTTCAAATGAAAAACAAAATGAACAAACAGAAAATTACATTGTCATACTTAAGACAATCGAAATGAGGAGGGAAAAAATCAAAATAAAAGAAATACTAAGTACTTCTTGTAAACTCGATTCAAGAAAAAATAAAAATACTTAGTTCCCAAAAAACTTGTTTTGTTTTAAATTTCATGACTTTCAACTGCACCTCGAAGCCGAAATATAAATAGAGGTGACGGCGGGGGTGTTGAGTTGAGAGGAGGGAAAGCGGACCAGAGCAAATGTGTGGCCAAATGTTTTGAATTGTGCACTCTAAAGTTGCTGACGCTAACGTCAACGGGGACTTCGATGCCAACGTCAGCGTCAGCGCCGTCGTGGTTGTTGTAGTCGTTTTAAGACTTTCCACTGTACTCATAGCAGCGGTGGAGGTTTCTTGTTATTGTTGTCATTATTATACGTATACTATCTGTCAGACTTAATGCCAAAAGAGCTGCGTCAAGAAACAACAAATACAACAAATACAGCAAACAGCAGCAACAAATAATATGAATAACGTAGAACAGGTTGCAATGCCATTTTGCAAAATGTCAATATGTAGTAATAAAAATTTTAGATATTGAAAAAACACGATCTAAACTTTGTTGTGCGTTAAAAAATTAGTAAAGTATTAAACAAATTAGTATACTTATGTATTAATATGTATAACATGTTCTTAGTGGTGTTTCATTTATACTTACCATTAGTGTATTTTTATTTGGTTTTCTTTTCTTTGCAACAATGTATGCGTGCCTTGCCCTACTCTAACTACCTTATTTTGTAACATAACCGTGCATGCACATGCCGCACATGCCGCACCTATGCTGCCGACAAGAGCGGCGATGGCCGCATTTGCATTCTACCATTGTGAAGTTTTTAGCAGCGATGATTTCTGTACAGCGATAAGTTTTTCACATAAAAACAGAGAAAAATTGGATGAAGGGGGATCAACCAACACATTTGCAAAATATAAAACAGCGGTGGCGACCATTTGCAGGACAATATTTTTGTTTTGTTTCAACTTGATTTTATTGCATTATACAATAAAGTAACTGCAACATATGATCGTTGTTGCTGTACTCGTTACTACATACATACATAAATATATGCGCGTATCTCGTATGCTATGCTGTATTAATTAATTGTGCCATAAAAATGGCTAAGCTTAAAAATACTTATACCTTTCACTGTTGTAGTCATTGGTATTTGGCATGTATGTATGTACAGTAAACCCCGGCTAAGTATTTCCCCCTTAAATGTCATTAATTTTTTACTTTTTCCTGCAAATACCCATAGAAATTTTTTCTTTTAAGTGCATTTCCCCTAAAGTACTTAAAAAGCCTGACATCTTTAGCTGAGGTTCTTAACCGGGGTTTACAGTATATCTATATGAATGTATGTAGGTGCAGCTTTAACTGTTTCCTATGTTTCTCTCATTCGATTCAAGTAGCCATTGCTACAATTGAACTAATAGAAGTTTAATAGTAGTTTGCTTGAAGTGGTGGTTTGGTCCACGAACCCAACTAGCGGTTACTCGTCGTTTTATAGCCACATTCACAGTTATAGGATAGTTACAGTTTGGGTAAGTTCAAAAGATTGGTTACAGTCAATTCGTTTGTCGAAGGATAGTTTTCCCCGGGGTACTCGACCTTTTCTCCCATAAAGCTGGGCATTTTATAGACTATATATGAATGCTTGGTAATACTATCTTAACAGCATACATATTAGATATACATATTACAGTTATTGACTGGCTATCAGGCAAGTATGTAGATTACGACTTGATCCCACATTTTCCCGGCACTTGGTGATATGCGAAGGCATCGAAAGAAGTTGAAATTGGATATTTTCATAGATTGTATTTGGATTGATTTGAAAACTTTAAAAGATGTTACATACGAGTAAATGAGAATTGTTATAGAAATTAAAAACACCCAGCTATAATGCTATCAATATTGTCGGAGGAAGCATGCATTTTACCCTGGACCAGTACAAAACTGATCGTGAATTTCTTTTTGAACATTAATTTAAAAACAAAGAGTTAACTTTGCATTTTCGGTTTGAGTTGAATTGAAAAGTAAATTACATTGTGCAACAAATTCAGGATCACCTTATGGAAGGTGAAAAATACCAATTCCGCATGAAAATATTAGATTAGTAGCGTAAAACCCCAAAATGAGGTTTTTCTATGTGGCTACAAATGGACCTTTTCCCGCCTCTGAAAGTTTCCCCTATAATTGACTTTTGTGTAATTTCTATATCTCATAACTCATGCGCTATTTAGTATTTCTCATTCCATTCTTTATCAAAATTATAGCTAAGATATTGCTTCATAACTTTTATTAAGATATCAATGTAAAAAATTTAAGTTTGAATATTGAGTTGCCTTGTTGAAGTAAATGTTCTTAGAAATGAATGATAAAATAAATTTAACGATACCCTTGTGCGCTATCCCAAAATTTGTAAGGAATCTCACCAAGCTTAAAACTTAGAGGATGACATAAATAGCAATTTAGTTCCTAAATCGTCCCACTTGTTTTATTTACAAGAGAAGAAAATAATTATATAAATATTTATTTGGGTTTTTTAGTATGGGGAATTCGAATCCAAATTTTATTGTTTTTTTTTTGGAAATGTTACTTTTTTATTATTCTTGGGAAAAATAAGTTGTATCCATGGGAATGTGAAATGGCGGGATTCAAACAGGATGTAACCATCAATGGCATGGCTGTCTCCGTGAACAACGGCGGCAGCCCACTCTTCATTTTCCTAAACTATGGTAATTCAAATCGATGCCTTTCCAATTTCAATACTGCTTTGAAATCGTTCAAACTCTAAAATAGTTATGCCTAATAATTTTCTCTTTTGTTTGCAATCTATCAAATGCTTCTAAAATTTTTTAAATAAAACAACCTTGTATTACCTTTCTGGCTGGTGTGTATTTATCTGTGAGCCAGCCAGCCAGTCAGGTAATTTGTGTCGCTTATAAAAGAACGCCTATATTATTATTGATTACTGTGTGCCCAAATAAACCTCGAATATTTGTGTGTTGGAAACAAAACTAAGCCACCAATAAATTTAAAATGCTGCAAGGCTCTTTTATACTTCTTACCACCATTATAGTATTTATATATATAGTGTGTATATAGTATACTATGTTTGAAGTAAAGTATAGCAAAAAAAAAGTTTCCGTCAACTGCAATTAAATATATTAAATGTATCGTGCTCGAAATTGTTGTTATCATGTAATGCACGATTTTTTCCATTTTCTTTTCTTAGTCTTAGTCTTGTCGTTTTAAAATTTTAAACGTAAATTGCTTGTTAATTCATACCTACACATATACATATTTTATATAAATGTAATTCATTCGAAGGCAAGTTAAAAAATGCGATCAGAAAAAGAGGAACAGGAAACGAAAGATTGAAGTGACAAACTGAATATTGGATACTTCTTTACATGAATCATGCGTATATAAAATTTAGTTTCGTCTATTGTGTGCATAACAACTATATATAAATTTTATAGGCATATAAGCATGTAAAGCATATAAAGAACTGCACATCTTCATCAACCTACAAGATTTACAAAACTCCGTAGGTATTCGACTGCCTACATCGAACAATAAACAATAACAGACTTGCACATGTAATTTGTCTCTTTCATTATTCTGATTATTTATTTTAATAAATTCAGTTTTTGTTCTTTGTTTTCTGAAAAAAAGTGAAGGTCTTTCTGCTATCAAGCTATTAACTATTATTATTTGATATTATTTTCTATACTCAAACAAGTTAATTTCGACGGAAGCTGTTAATCGGCATATGTTTTGTTTTTTATTAACTGAGTGTTGTATTTTTCAATTTAACTTTTGCCATTTTTGTACAATATAAATTTATAATCAAAATACCAATGACTTATTAGGTAATCATTTATTGTTAGGAAATCCGATAAATAGTTAGATGTTAAAATGCTTCAAAACTTTAACTCACAGCAACATGAAAACGTATTCGCGAGCTTTGATTAAAAACGTAGAAGAAATAAAAAAAAACTAAATGATAAATAAAATTCAGAAATAAAATTTATTTAATTTTTATTTTTCTTACTTATTTGTTTATTAATTCAGTGCGTTGACTCCCCTTCGAGGAACTTTCTATTTGAACTTAAAATTCCAAACCATATGCAGCAAGATATACTGGATTGGATACGTGCTTTAGAATAAGCCCTACAACTAATTTGTAGTAAATTGACCTAAATAAACTCTTCTTAGTTTTTGGTTGTTTTTTTCATGTAAATGTGTACAAGTAAATTTGAAAGAATATCAATTTGTTGTCGTTGTGTTGTTGCAGACACCTATGCATTCATGTATGTATGGCCTACACGTATTAACAATTGATTGTTGTTGCGGTTGAAAGTAAATATCGCCATAGTTTCATGCGGCTTGTGGGTGCGGTAAATGTGGCAAATTTCAAAATATTTGTGCATATTTGTAAACACTTATTTATTGAAATAAAATTGTGCACAGACTTTTCGTATGTGTATATGTATGAAAATAAAATTTTCAATACTCTTACCGCCAAAATAACGAAGTGTTAAAATACTTCATATCTGTTGACTTTTACTTAGGTACTTATTTGTTACAGCTAAATGTTTGCAATGTTTGCTTTAAAAACACAGTTACATACATTAATGAATGAGGTGCAATTACTTTTTTTTTCAAATTATTGTGCTACTTTCTTCGTTAAATTTGCAGCATTTTACTTTGTGAGTGATTTACTTTAGTATTTTGTTTGTTAAAGTACAAATGAGCAAAATAAAAAAATAAAAAACATATTGTTACTTATGACAAAAAATTCGTACATATATTCTCATCAAAATGAGTACAAAAATATCTGTCAAGTGAAAATTAAATGCATATCAAGCATAGGTGTACGAAAATCACGAAACGAAAGACTTAAGTAGCAAACTTGATGGCCTTTTGTCTGCTTGACATTTTGGTTCATTGTTCAATATAAATAATATCAATCTCAATAGCATAAAAATAAAATGCTAGATATAATAGTATAATAAAATACAAATTAGAAGTCGAATGTTAAAATATTAGCAAGAAAATAAAAAAGTATTGAAAAGATTTCAAGTCACAGCTAAAGTCAAACAATAATGACGAGATTTGATGCTCATGATGGCTATGAGGGTAATAATGGAGTTGTTTATGTTTGGTAGAAGAAAAGTTAAAACATATAGAAGATTTAGAAGAAAGAAACCAAATATGGTGGCGCGTATCTAACAAAAGTAAATATGGAAGATAGGTATAGAAAAGCAGCAGCAGCAGGAGAAAGCAGAATTTATATATGTATACATATAAGTATGTACATAAATTTATAAATGTACATATATTCATAGATTGAGTATGAGCAATAAAAAATAAACACAAACAATTTCTATAAAGCAAAGTAGCAAAACAGAAATCCACTTAAATGCGGTGGTTGAAAAGCAAAATGAGCTGCAAGTATTTACTATGCGGTATACAATGTGATAAATTGTGGCGAGTAAACAAAAACAACAGCAACAGAAACAACAAATATAATAATAGCAACATGATGGCCAATAAATAGAATTCAATTTGAATTCATGAGTACGAGTATCGAGAAACAGAGAGAGATGGCCATATCTAATAAATGTACAATGTAGGTACATTGCAAATTTGTATCTGTTTGTTAGCTGAAAACATGACAGCCAGTGAAATGATCTGAGTTAAAGTTTCACTAAAATATTTATGCATATTGAAATGATTAGTTTTCTTTCTTTCTTATGTGAGTTGTGCAAATTGAAAATTCCGCAACGCCATTCCACGAGCACTTGGAAAATCTCGCTTTCGCCAAGGCAAAAAGTACACAAAAGCGGGATTTAACAGGCGGAGTATGGATTAGTAATAATAAATTTAATGTCTTCTAAGAAGCACTCGTCAAGTATGAAACTCATGTGAAATGCCAGCATACTTAGAAGGAAACGCTTTTTCAAATCGTACTTAACCACGTACCACTCGTACTTTGTAATTTACGTGAAAATTGGCTTGCAATAAGAGTTTTCGACAAAATATGCAGAGCTTTGAAAATCGTTGTCCCCGCCGCATTTCTAACATCATCAGCTATAATGGTTATACCATACAATAGCTCCTACATCGAAACAACAGCGAATTAGATCAGTTAAAAATATGGATGTGGTTAGTGGCTTGCACTGTGTTAGTCCCCAATGAAATATACTACAAATATCTGGACTGGAACCTTCAAGTTTTTTGCGAGAGTATGCCTTCAAAGGAAGGTCATGGAATGAGCATAAAATGCTGGCCAATTATAGAATTGGAATTTTTTTGGAAATCCGTACATGAGGTCCTATGCTGCAGCGGGTGGAATAGCTGCTATTAGGTAATGATGTTATTAAAAATGTTCATAAAATGTTGAACAGCATGAATGTACTCATATGGTTGTTTTAAGTAGTCAGAAGCTGATAACATTTTCTTTTTTAGAATCTACCAGTTCATTTTAGATCTTCTTAAGGTTATCAACAAGATTCATTTACTTACTTACTTACATAGATACAAATATATAGAATATAAAAACTACTTTTTTTCATTTGTATATGGTATTAGTTTTTTGGTTTGCTTTCAATAATTTTCACTGCTCAAAATATTTACATACATAGTATGTAATCACATACAGTTCAGTTCACTGAACTGTGTAGCAAATGTCGTGCAAGATTCAAATGTGAGTGTGTGTAGCAAATTCCCGATTTATAAATATGTACATAAAATATATCTTGTACATCCAAATCAAACCGAATCATATTCACTTCACTTTGCTACTACTTATTTTATTGGAAAGCGAGCAAAATAATTAATGAGTAGAAAGAAACAAAAAGCAGCTTCACTTTCGCTTGTTGATATTAATTCGTCACGAATGATTTGCACAAATGATTGCCGTGGCAGCAGCAAGCAACAACAGCCAATGGCAAAAAGCAAAAACCACAGCACCCTCAAAGGCAGTAAGTAATCATTATTAACATCATCAACAGCAACATCATTATCATGAGCATCAACAGCATCGCAACCGGAGTAGCAGCACAACGAACAATGAATTCAAGTGGCATCAAGTCACATAAATACGAGTACATACTACATATGTATATTCGTTTAAACTAACAACAACAACAAAACAATAACAGCAACAGCAATCGAGCTGGGATTTATTTATTCAAAATTTGTTGTTGACAGTGAAATGTTTTTTTTTTGGCGAATTATGAAGCACGAGGCAGAAACGGCAGCAACAGCAGCAACAATAACAATAAGCAGCATAGCCTCATAACCAGCAGTATGGCTGCTGATTTCACTCGAATGATAACCCCGTGACTGAGTTAAAACCGACAATGAATGAAATGTTCGCCGTCACATATTTTGTTATGCACTTTTACAATTTCTTTGGCGAAGGGCTTTTGAACTTAATGCCTGCCTGCTGTTGTAACAAGTTTTTGACATGCTACTGTAATGCACGATTTTTCGTTTTGTAAAACCAATTTTACAATACAATATAGCTTTTCTACTTTTTTGTGATAGAAGGAGATAGAGAGGGAGTTAGGGACTGCCTGAACTTACTTAGTAGGGTAAAGTAATTTAAAATTAACACCTATAAATTTAGATTGCACGCTTTTTCCAGTTTGGATTAGCAGAAAGAAGAATGATTTGCGATTACCAGCAATAGCAATAGTAAATATCAACACTTAGAACAGATGCATGACAAATCAAAAGATTGTAGCCACAAACTAGAACTTTCCACTTAGCGGAATTTAGAAGGGCCAATGTAGTAAATAATATAATTTAATACCTACGAAAAACTTGTTTCAAAATCTCTTTCGTTTTTACTTTCTCTCTGCGTTTATCTTTAACGAATCGAAAACAAGAAAACTTATTAATAAATTATTTCCATTTTAAAATACAATTATTGCTACAGTCTCTACAGAAACTTTCTTTATTCGTACAATTATTTTCTGTTCAGCATTATACATACACATAGTAAAATAATCGGCAATAAAAATCTGACCACAAAAACAAAAGAGGAAATATTGTGCATTAAAAATCATAATCAGAAAAAGAAATACCAAAAAAAAATAAAAAGAATGTCACCAAAACGACAATAACAACTCAGCAATCTGCTAATCGCATATTCCGATCACACAACACCAAGCAGCAAGTGTCATTGTTTGCACGAAAATGTAATCGATTCAGTCACTCAAAGAGTCACTCACATTTGCCATGGCATTTGCGAAATGTGTTTGTTGAAAAAAAGTGAAAATAATTAATGTTCAAATAAAAGGAAAACTTAAAAAAGAAATAAGTAAATATCAAAAGATATAAGCGACAAACGTGCGATGTTGCTTGCTGCATCTCCATTGTTTCCAGTTTCAATTTCAAATAATTCATACATCTTGTGTGTGTAGCATCTTCATGTTGCAAATTAATACATACAAGTATACATGCTCGTAGCCGCGTGACAGGCTACAAAATTGCACAGTTACATATTCGGGTTTGATATACCCTACACTCAACTAATACATACATTACCAACTTAATGGTAATGTATGTTTATTTGATAAAATATGGTATAAATATAGCGGAAATTAAATAGATATGTACACACTGTATGAAACTCTTTTAAAATATTGAGCTTATATTTAAAAAACAAATGTATTTTGAATAATTTTATTTCTTATTAGGGTGTTAAAAAAAGAAACAGTTTAAGAATAATACAGCCCTCAATAAATTTTCACCATCGACTCTATTTATACTTTTCCTACATCCTCTTCTATTTACTTTATTTTGAACAATTATTCGATTTTTCGTACAGAAACTTTGAAAATTCGTTTAAAATACATTTAAAACTGCATTTATACAATTTAAAATTATTATGCCTCACCTTGCTCAAAAGTTTCGTTGGGTTGATTATTTTGAAGGTAGTTTTGAAAAGCAACAACAAATAGTAAATATAAATTTAATTATTTTGCAAAATAATCAAACGTGATGCAGAAGTAATAACCTCGCAGGTCTTAATATATTTTTGCTGACGAAACTTTTGTAAAAAAAACATATGGAAATATATGCAAATTTCAACAAAAATGCCAATTTTACACATTTCGTTTTTATAATAACTTATAATAACTGCACAAATAATCTTTTAATAGTATTTAATCCCAGAGAATACTTATTGCCAATTATGTTACGTATGAGGGTTTATGTTTTTTTTGCACACTTGGTCACCTCATCTTCTCGGGTAGGCCAGCCAAAAACTTCTACACCCCCTAAAATTCATAACATACTTTTTAGCATTTTATGAGTGGTTAAATGTGGTATAGAATATATATGGAATCTATAAGCATTTAAAAAGATTTCAAATTCGTGGTCTCAGCTGATACCTGGATAAATATCTGGGTTCCATATTACTGCCCAGTGACGTAACTAATTCGGTTGTTTGTGGAAAGTATACCTGATCCAGTCACATCTAGGTAGATTCTTTTCTATACTCTGACGTCTGCTTTATCACTAACAAAACTAAATTAAAACCCAATTAAAAATTCAAATAGATATCGATCGTTTTTGAGTTATTACGGGCGACTGTTAATCCCACTCTAGCATCAGTATTGGGATTAGCTATCGCAAATGGCTAAGAAAGTATTAAAGGTTATGCTCAAAGAGTTTAATGAAGTCTAAGTCACCCAAGGGTTTGGGTTACGATATAAGATAGTAGGTATCCCAGCTGACTTTTGCTTGTGTACATACATATATATATACTCGTACATACAGATATATATATATATATATACGAGTGCTGTATCAAAGATATGCATATATTCAGGTTTATTCAGGTATAGTGCAAATTCACTTTTAAATATTTTAACGTTTTACAGAAAATGTATAAGCATCTTCTCCAGCAGTCAGCCAGCACAGACAGATTCAGTCAGTGAAAGCGAATTTTCCAACAACAGCAATCAGTATGGGTACGATATTGCAATCACCACCATTACCATCATCGTCTTCGTCATCAACAACAACCACAATATTAACAACAACATCAACATCAACAACAACATCAACATTAGCAAACAGCAAACTCGGCAACGGCAGACGTCTTCGTGTGCAAAATGTTGTTTACTTTCTTTTATATTCGCCTGCGCGCTGCTGTACAATTTCTGCACGTTTTACCAGCATAAACAAAAATATGCACACAAAAATTGCCGAAAAATAGCAACAATAATGGATATGTGCAACAGCTGTAAAAAAATGGTTGCAGTGTGTAAATGTCAAGGTCTCACACAATTCCATTTGAGCCAAGTTTAAACATGACGCCCGGTCGTTGACGGTCACAAAATTTTCTCATTGCAAAAAAGAAAATACTCGCATTGCAAAAATTAAAAATAAAATGAAAGTGATCATTTTTTGTTGTTTTTGTATGGAAAACAAAATTCCATCGAAATTTTGCACTTCATTGGCGACAACAACAAGATGATGTAGTCGTGTTGTTGCTTGTGCAACAAAAATATGTTGCTGTTTTTGTTGTTGCAGACTTCACTTTTTATGTAAAAGAAGAAAAATCCAAATCGAAACTCGTTTGTCATTGATCGTTTATAAACGACAGTGGGCGCCAAAGCGCAAACATACTCGTAATTGCAGCAATTGTTGCTGCTTGATATGTACATACTTATGCAGATATCAAGTAGTGTACATAAGTGATGATGAAAACGAGTATCATCAACATTTTCAGATTTTTTTTTGTTTTGGCTTTTGGTTAAATTGATATTTTCTCCAAAAATTTCGTTAGCTTCTTTGTTTTTTGTTACATAGATAAGCTTAGAAACTTTAAGCGGTAAAATATTTTATAAAAATTTAATTAAAATCGGTAACAAAAACTGCGTTTGTTGTAACGTTTTTTCACACAGCAAATGCGCGTCATTTAGCGAATAATAATAGCCACCACGAGGAAAATATAAAATAAAATAAATAAAACAGAAATTTTATTCACGTCTTTTAACCGGTTGATCTAGTTTCGGTTTCTCACCCAAAGTTCAGCTGCCTAGTAAACTCTGAAAGAAACTACAACAGCACCAGTCAACAACGCAACGAAAACAACAGCTTGAGAGGCCGCGGCGCGCGCACTTTCAAATTGAATATTCATGCGTTGCTTGCGTCTCTCTGCGTCCGTTCACCGGCCGCTCTGCTTATTTATCCGGCGTCCCACTATTATTTAAAAGATAATCTAACTTTGGTTTCGTTTTTTTTTTAACTATTCATTTATGAGCATTTATTGTGAGCGTTTTGTATATAGCTTAGTTGTTTTTCTTTGAAATCTGAAATTTCAACTTTTATTTTCTACGAGAGAATTCTGAAGAAATGTTTCTTTGCGAAACTTTAACTTTGCCGTAAATGTTGATGATTAACCGTAGGTATGGTTATTATGATTACAATGCTTGAGAGAGTGTGAGTGATGACGACTTAAGCTGAAGTTGGCGCTAGATTTACTATACTGATGATGTTGATAATAATGATGATGATAATAGTGTTTATGTTGTTGTTGCTGGTGTTGATATGTTGTTGCTGGTTTTAAGTTTGAGGGAGTGGTGTAGGATCGGGTGTAGAAAGAAAGTTTTTACTTTTGCTAACTGAACTCATTTGCATTTTGCTTTCATAGTAAGCATATTTACTTAGTTGCTGTTGTTTTCTTCGGTTTGCTGTGCGGCATGCGAAGTCTTTGTTTTCTGCTGTTGCCTTTTCGTCAATATTTTTTCATTTCAAAACTAGTTCTGCGTATTCCAATTTCGGTCTCTTTTATTTAGCAATTTGGGTCATGTGAATTGGAAATTTTAATAAAATTTACTTTATATATATTACTCGTATTAATAAAATACTCTACGCTATGAATTTTTAGCATTTCTGTTTATTTTTCAACAACATTTCATTATCACATTTTTACTTTTCAAATAAACTCATGAAATTTAAACGCATTTACCTTTTTTTTTCTTTATATTCATTCGTTATTCAATCGCCGACGACAATTAATTCGCAATATATAGAATTGCTCATATTCACATTTATGTTTACTAATTATGTATATTTTGTTGAATTATTATAATTCGTCATGAATGGTTTACGCTGACCTTGTTGCAACATTAATTTACCTTATATAAATGCTTGCGTTTATCTGATTTTCTCACACTTTTGAAGGATGTTTTTATAATTTTTGATTTTGGAGTTATTTAGGAAGCTGCGTAGAAAATAGTTTAAATATTTTAATTACTACATAGGGTAAAAATTTTTGTAAGTGAAAATGCGGTGGATAAGGGGTCAATGTTGCCAAGTTGCACTACCAATGTGTTGCAATTGAACATTTAATTCGATTGAACTAAGCAAAAGTTTTAGTATGTTAGGTTTAGAATGATTTGGTTCAAATTTAAGGTGTGGTAATAATACACTTATATTAGCTATCCTCTAATAAATGTATCGTGTACTTGCAAGAAGAGTATCAGCTGCTCGACAGGATCAATTAGGCAACAGCTAAAAATATAATAATAAAAATATGATAGCAGTTATAGACACAAATAGGTGTCGAAAAAAAAGGATATTGACATCTAGAGTCGACCGTATACCAGAATTGGCGGTAAGAAGCAGACGTGACGAAGGGGCGTTGGGAATGCCGGAATTCCCCCGGGTACCTATTGCTTCTTCGAAATTTCGCAGCCAAGTTTTGGTTATTTTTTAAAAATAATTTGTGTTGAAATTTGCTGATTTTTCTAAAGTTTGGTCAGCTCTAGTCTCTGAAAAATATATGAGGACCTGCGAGTTTTTAATTTCCATATAAATGTTATTAATTTAACTAAAATGGAAGATAATTAAATTTCCTATTTTTAGTTGATTTTTAAAACTAAGGTACTTCTAAATAAGCATGTCTGCTTAACTGACCTTTCAGCAACGTGAGACCTACTAATTTTAAATTATTGAAGTGCAATTTGAAAGCTGGAAACAGTGTTTTCTTTTGGAAAAAGTTTAGAAATTATTTAGAACTTTAGAAGTATTTTGTACGATTTTTCAAAATTGCTATCTTACAGATTGGGCTAAAATTATAATGCTTGAAAGCTAACTTTTATGTGCATATTTCAAAAATAGAGGAGAACATTCTCTCCGCCCGCCCCCCCCTCCCCTTCTTCTCAGACCTGTTAGGACTTCGATGTTAGTTTCGATTTGTATTGGTCCAGTAGTTACATAGTTTGATTCCAGTATCCGAAAATTAGAAGGCTTGAAAACTAAACTTTATGTGCATATTTAAAAAATAGAGGAGAAAATTCTCTTTTCCCATCTCTTCACAAACCTGCTAGGACTTCGATGTTAGTTTCGATTTGTATTGGTCCAGTAGTTAAATAGTTTGCCTCCAGTATCAGACGGTCAATTGTTTTATATGAAATTTCACAGTACTTTATATTAATTTTTTGGTGTCCATCATAATATCATAGATTCCAGTGATGGAATGTGCTATACAATGTAAATTTCGGAAGAACATATCTGGTTCATGCAGGAATCGCGGAAGGTGAATGGTAAAAAGGAAAAATGTTAGGGTTCCTGGATGTCATTAAACAGATGAAACTAATCTTTATTTTCCACTTGAGTTGCATTTCCTCCATTTCTGATTTTCAGTATCTAGTTTTACAGGGCTGAAGGGCTGGAGTTAAAAAGTAACTAATATTGGTATGGGTTTGTGGGCACTCAGGAGTACGAAGAGAGAATAGAAAGGAGGAAAAAATTAAAAGAAAGAAACAAAAGTTTCTGAGCTTCATTCAAATAATATTTAATATTGTGTATGAACCGTTTGTTTGAAAAACTCATTCCAAAACTAAGCAAGACGCGATGGTCCAGGGCGATGTATTCGAAGAGGGAAGAAGCAAATCTCTTATGTGTTGGTCAAACTTGAAACACACTTTACTCTTTTGAATTTAATTACCCCCGTATGATCGAAGAGGCAACATATGATTGAAGCTAATAATAATGACACCTGTAACTCTTTTAAATATTTTCAAATTTAAAGTGTTTAGTGTTTTGGTGTCAACTACAGACAAATAAATTCACACACTTGCATAAACCAGAAACCAAAAAAGTAATTGTGTCATTTAAACAATTGAAATGTGAAAAGAAATTAATTTGTCACACCAATTTTCCACAGAAAACGCCATTAAATAAGCAAATTTTAATGAGAATAAATGGAATTATTAAGAAAATGTCTAAACGAAAAAATATAAAAACTTAAAACGCGTGCCCATTTTCGTTTGCCCAGCAAGGTAAGTAAGGTTGGCTCTAAAGCGTTCATTATATTTAATGTGCGTAGTTTTCTGGGGGCACGAACAAATTTTGTGACATGACATGCAAACAAAAATACAATACATTAATATAAAAAAAAAATATATAATAATAAAAATTTGATGTTTAAGCTTTGAGATATAACATCAGCATGGGTTTTTGTTTGGATTGAATTATGTACATTGTTATTTAGTTATTTTGGAAGGCGAAGAGGCAACACATAATTGAAGCTAATAATAATGACACTTGTAACGGTGTGAATGTTTGTTTGAAAATGGATGCTAAGATAAATAAATACCTGCATGTAAATCTACACAAAAGGTTACCTAATACAGAAACATAAGAAAAATATATATACATATACAATAATTGATATATTGATGTATTGTAGTTGGTAAATTAGCTTAACGTGTGCTAGCTGCTATGTGTATTATTTATGTAAACTAGCTCTTTAAAAAAACGTTAATCATTTTTGTACATTTCACAATGTTAAATGTTATTTAAATATTTAAATTTTTCGGGTTGTTTCTGTGTTATTGTTGTAGATGCGGTTGCCATATACCATAAACTCTAGCAATAGCTAACAGTTTTTTCCATTTTAATTGCGTTGTTTTTGAAAAAGGGTAATGTGTCTTCGTCTTCTTCTTTTTTTTTTTAATGACACAACCGCATATGGAGGGCCCAGACCGAACTATACGCATCCCATCCACTCATTATGCGTGTTATATTTGTAAATGAATAGAAGGGTGCTACAGTTTTATGCCGAATCCTAACGGCGAGGTGAAAAGCTTTTCTTAGGCAATTTTTAATCTTGTAGGTTCGGCATTGCCTGCCAAGATTTGAATTTGTATTTTGCTCGCGTCGAGATTTGAAGGCAATGTATCAGAAACTAACTACAAATAAAAAAAAAAACTTTTAAATTATTACTGAAAACGTAACTTTCCTTTGCTTGCACAATTGCACCTGTACACAAATCATAATTTCTCTTTTACAACTCCTCGCAACAAATGTAGGTACTCGTATGTGTGTACTTAGGTAGATAACAAGAGCTTTTAACTTAATACGACCCACTTGAGGGTTTTATTATTTTACTTTGGTTTTGTTTTTTACTCATGTCAATAAACAGTATAATACAATAAGAAAAACTCATTCAAATTAATGAAAGCTTACCTATAATATGTATAAATGAAAGAAAAAACACTTTCACCATCAACAACAACAATATCATCACTACGCCCATAAAGAACCTTTGGCAATTGCCTTTAGTAAAAAGGTAAAAAAAAAAATAGTATTGTGTTTAGATACCCCAGCAAGCATATGTCATGGTCTTGCACATAAATATTCATAGATACTCGTACTTACATATAGGGTGTCCTAAAAAGAGTGCACCATTTAAATTTTTTGCCATTTTTTTTCTGTGCAAATGGCAGCTCTGAAATTGAACAGCAGTCGTCTACGATTGTTCCGATTATTAAAAATGGAGCGCTAGACAAAGGAACAACGCGTTATCATTGGGAAAATGAGGCAGGAAATGCAATGACTGTGAATGGCATTCATTACAGGCAAATGATACCGGAGTTCTTGTGGCCTCCGCTGGATGGTATTGATTTATTGGATCATCGATTTCCAGACCGAATCATCTCCCGAAATTACGATGCCAACTGGCCACCAAGGTCGTCTAATTTAACTCCCAAGACTGTGAAAAATCAAGTCTATGCGAATAAACCACAATCAATCGCCGACCTCAAGGTCGAGATCCAACGCGTGAGATAAAGCAACATATTTCACGAAAATTTCATTCAAAGAGCAAGCGTTTGTGATCAGAGCCGGCGGGGCCATTTGCCATACTTAATCGAAACATGACTACTTTCTTTTTTTTTTGTTCTTTTAATGGCGCAACAGCCCATGGAGGGCCTAGGATGACTTTTCCGCATTCACTCATGTTGTGCATGTTATATTTTTAGTTGAATAAAAGGGACCTACTGTTTTATACCGAATTCGAACGGGGAAGTAAAATGTTTTTCATAGGCAATTATTACTCTTGTAGGTTTACCATTGCCTGCCAAGAGGTGATGCCGTGTAGAAAAATGTTTTCTCTGCTTTTTGATTTTGCCCGTGTCGAGATTTGAAACCCGGACATTATGCGTAGCAATGCCAGGACATTATCAACTACACAGCGCCACAGCGACCACTTGACTACTTTACATTGCAATAAAAATATCATCACTCGCTTAAGAAATATGCGTTTAATTTTTAAATTAACTCGTGCACTCGTATTACTTACTTACTTTTAATGGCACAACAGCCCATGGAGGGCCTAGGCCCAACTTTTTCGCATTCACTCATGTTGTGCGTGTTATATTTGTACATGAATGGAAGGGACCTACAGTTTAATGCCGAATCCGAACGGCGAAGTGAATAGCTTTTCATAGCAATTTTCACTCTTGTAGGTTTGCCATTGCCTGACAAGAGGTGGTGCCGTGTAGAAAAATTATTTTTTCTACTTTTTTTTTTTTGATTTTGCCTGTGCCGAGATTCGAACCCCGGACATTCTGCGTAGTAGCCCAACGCACTACCACTACGCCACAGCGACTTTTTTTGTTTATGATGATAAAGTAATTTAAATATGTAACACAATTGAGCGGTTGTTAAAAGTTGTATATATTTACAAGTTAAGAGCATTAATTAGTGGCATTAACTTAATTTTAATTAATTCTTTTTATTTTTAATTATTTTATTATCTAATAAAGTTTTTTATTTTCTTTCTAGAGTAAAAAGTCAAATGGCGATGGCAAAACATCATATACTGAGAAATCATCAAAATCTTTAAGCAATAATACTAGTAATAATAATATAAACAACAACAACAACAACAGCAGTAGAGACAATAATAATATATGTGGAAAACATACATCAAATGGCAAACAAACAAATTGGAATATAAAGGTAAGGATGTAGTTTGAAAAACAAACAAAATAGAAACTTTTACAAATTTTACTTATTTTACATATGTATGAATGTTAATAGTACATAGATAGTTTAATTGTGACACCAAAATAGCATCACTTACAATTTATTTATTTACATGCGCTTTCGTATTGAAAACGAAAACGATCAGTCGACCTAAGTAGCTATTTCTCGTTAGGAATCTGACTGAATATTACGAATCAATGTAATCATATGAGTTTTTCATATTTTCTTTCTTCAACAACAAAGATCGTAATTGTTGGAAATTTGAAAATTTGGGAATGGAGGAATTTCGTCGTCGAAATCTCAAGGATTTAATGTTGTAGCTAGTGTAGCGTGTTCTATTTGAATGTAGACGTAGGGCCTGCCATTGGTATACAAAATAATACAGAAAAAAGAGTTCAAATACGAAAAATCCACTAAAAATTTCACTTATTTTTAAATGTCACGTAATTTTGTATTATGCCAGACTGAGGAACCAAAGAAGCCATTTTCTATGGACTTCCTTGCGATTTTGAAAAATGCTGACTTAAGCCGATTTGAATACCTGTGAAATTGACAAAAATAGTTTAATTTTACTATTAATTTATATTAAAATAAAAATTTTTCAGTAAAGCAAATTTTCAGTGAAAGGTAAATTTTTTGGGCAAATTTGAAATTAGCAATGAAAAAGATAAACTTTGGTCCTTAGGATTAAAAAACAAAAAAATTTTTAATTTTTACTGCCTGACACAGTCGTGAACTATGTATATAAATTTATAGCCTCAAAAGTAAGAGTTTTGAGCATTGCAGAATTACGGGTGTTATTTTTAGAAGTGTGGTTTTCAAGAAGAAATAAAACGCATATAATTTAAAATTGTGGCCAAGAATTTAGCTTTATTATAAAGTTAAGGATTTACCATTACGTTTTAAAAACAATTTCGGGCAAGTGGCCGCCGCGACTGGTTCGAATAAATTCTAGCGGAGAGGCCCAATTTTCCACCACTTTTTGCAGCAAGTGGGCCGTATGTCAGTAATAACGCGCCGAATATTCTCTTCCAAGGCGTCAATCGTCTCGGGCTTATCTGCGTAGACAAGCGACTTCACATAACCCAACAAAAAATTGTCCAGCGGTGTTAAACCGCACCATCTTGGAGACCACACCACAGGCCCACGACGCGAGATAATGCGCTCACCAAAAGTTTCTTTCAATAAATTGATTGTTTCGTTGGCTGTATGGCATGTAGCGCCGTCTTGTTGGAACTAAAGGTCGTCCACATCAACATCCTCCAATTCACAATTCCGGCACGAAAAAGTTATTAATCAATCTCTATAGCGTTCCCCATTGACAGTAACATTATCACCGGCTTCATCGTTGAAGGAATATGGACCAATAATTCCCTGTGCCCATAGAGCACACCAAACAGTGACTTATTGAGGATGTAACGGCGTCTCAACAATGGCTTATGGATTGTGATCACTCCAAATGCTACAATTTTGGTCATTAATGTACCCATTCAACCAAAAGTGAGCTTCATCCGTGAACAAAATGTTCTTGTGAAAATCGGGATCGGTGGCGATCTCGTTTTGCAAACGTTGTTTAGGAGTAAGTCTATTCATTATGAAATGACAAACCAAACTGAGCATTCGGATTCGGCATAAAAATGTAGGTACCTTCCATTCAACTACAAATATAACATGAGTGGATGTGCAAAGCTCTTCCTATGCCCTTCATAGACAGTTTTGTCATTAAAAGTAGAAAAAGAAGAAGATAGCAGCGCTACAACAAGTACAACATTACAAAAATACTTTGCAAAGAAATCAGGTGATTCACAAGTTGTCGTATCGTATAGTATTATCATTCTGTTTGTTGTAAGATTTTGTATGAAAAATTTGAGAATTTAAGACAATTGAGACGATGTATAAAGAATGTAAAATTTCAAAATCAGCTGACGTAGTAACTAAGTACAAGCAATTGACATCCAATGTTCTGAGAAGAACAGAAGAAGAAAAGGGTCTTGAGGCCAGCACCACTTTGTTCTAATTTCGCCATCGATTCAAGCTAATAACTATTGTAAAAAATTTAATTTCCCTGTATGTTGAATGTCGCCAAAAATGTGTTTACTTGAACGGTTTTCACAGCTGCTCACTTGCTGTACCGTCGTATGTCGCTATTTTGGGTAGACCATAAGTATTGATCTTTGAGTACTTTTGCCTCTCAAATAAACAGAGAGCAGGTACAAGAAAGGAGAACTAGAAAAGACTATTAGCTTTACTTAAAATATGTAGTATAAACAGTCGCAACCATAGTTTAAATTTTATATTTGGATATCATTTTCCGAATTTTTTTATTCTATTTCATTCTACATAATTTATATGAAAATGTTCAATAATGTAAATAATATGTCTGTTCCTGAACTACAATGCGGGTGAACGCGTTCATCCAAAACAGCCCCAAAAGTGTTCCGATAATCGAAAAACTTGACAATGAGAACAATGGTGAAAAAGCAAGTGTCTTAAGGAGTAAGATCGAAAAAATCGGATATCTTTAAATTGTCCTAGCATTGAAATCCCTTATGCAAATAAAAAAATGTAAACAGTTTTGAAGAGAAAATTTAAATGATCAATAAAAGTAATTTGTTTGTTATTTTTTACAGAATTCGGACAGCTTTTCCTTTATGGCTGCCATTAGCGCCTTTACTGCCATTTCTGAGACTCTCTTTGCGGCAACATTCCACTTATTTCTAAAATCTTCCATGGATTTAGCTTCTTTTTTGTTGCCGTTAATGTTCTTTTCACTAGAGCCCAATATCTCTCGATAGGCCGAATTTCTGGGCAATTTGGTGGGTTGGCGATTTTTGGTACCAATTTGATGTTTTGGTCTTCGAACCATTTAAGAGTTACTTTACTGTAGTGACAGGAGGCTAGATCAGTCCACAAGAAAGTAGATACATTGTGCTTTCTAATGATGGGCAGCAATCTCTTCCGGAGGCACTCCTTCACATAAATTTCGGCGTTAACAGTGCCACTTGTTACGAAACTTTTACTCCTTAGCCGACAACTACAAATCGCTTGCCATACTAGAAACTTCTTCGGGAACTTGGACTTCTTGGACTTTTGTTTTATCCTAAATCTTTCCTCAACTCCTCCTCGTTCCTTTGCGATGTAAAACTCTTGAACAGGCAATTGAGAAAATTTAGACAACACGTATGTTTCATCGTTCATAACACACAGCAATCGAATTTTCGGAAAAAATCTGTCTTCAACTTTTTAGCTCGGCTCTGGGCTACCAATTTCTTAGTTTTAAGGCCCGCATCTTTTTTAATTTTACGAACTAAAAACTCACTGCAACTTTTTCCGCCAATTTTCGATTAGCCAACGCTGGATTCTTCTCCAAGAGAGCAACGACTTTCTTCGCCTTTTGTGGAGACACGAAACCTCATTTCCTTCCAGAACCATATTTTCTAGCAACTGTTAAGTCTATATTAAATTTTTTAAGAATCATCGAGACAGTGTTTTGTGCAACTTTCGCCTTATTTGCAATGGTTTTGTGATTTTCTCGAAATAAGTAATTCAGCAACTAAATCGCGTCTTTCCACTTCCAATGCCATGATTCAACTGAAAGTTCACAAATCAAAAAAGTTGTGATTGTATGTCATCAGAATTTCTCCAACGCAAATCCTACTGTTTGAATTTTTTCCATTCAGATGAAGAGTTTCAAAGCAGTGGTCTTTCAAAGTTATCCAATTTTTTCTATCTCACTCCTTATTCTTCTTGCACGAAATAGCCAGTACTTATCTTTGCTGCTTTGTTTTATGTTTTTAACTTTGAAAAATATTTTCCGAATTTGGCAAGTTCATCTTGTTAGAGTATACCTAGTTTATTTAACAGGCTTTCAGATAGGCCGCTCATAAAGTATTGAACTATTGTATTTTTCCTATTGATAGCCAGGACAAAAAAAGTAATGATGGATGGTTTTCATCTCTTCTTCGACATTACAGTTTCTACAAAGGTCATTTCAGGGCACTACCAGTCTAGTGGCATGAAGGCCCATTAGGCAGTGGCCAGTAATCATCAGTGGCTATCACATTATGTGTTTGGCTTCTGCCAAGGGAAATTAGCTTTCTGGAGCAATTGTGGTTTAACTCAGGCCAAATCAAGTCAAGAAATTGAAGAATATTAAAATAATCATCGACACATCTTAAGATTCTGACATATCCTTGCACTCTCTCAAGAGTGCTCAAGAGTGATATTATATGAAGAGTATATTATATGAGTTTGCGAGTAGATCTACATGCACTTCCGTACACTTTTCTTCCTTAAATTAATATACACACATACATACATACATATTTGTTAAGTACAATATTAGCAAATTTTGTACATTATTCATATAATAATTTTCTTTTAATAAGTTCGTGATTCCTGAAAAGAAAATATTAGGTGAAAATTGCATAAAGCACGAAAATTTATACAAGTATATTAAAATTTGAAAACAAAAACAGAAACAATCAGTAAATGTGTAGCATGCGACTTGGTCAGGTGAGGTTACGTGAGATGAGATGGAGAAAAACACAGTTTCTTGTTCAAGTGAACTTTATATCTTTGCCATATTTTTCTTTCTTTCGTTACTGCTACATAACTATGAATCTACTTATGCACATATGATTTACAGAAAATATTGCTTTATGTAAATTTTCCTTTCCAGAAATTAACTGCAATCGATCACGTAATGTGTTCATATATACACGTACATTTACGTTTGCATCGTACATAAACACGAGTAGATAGGGAGACGTGCTGCAAATATAATTTGTATAAAAAAATGCAGCTTGCCACACATGCAGCATAAAAATAACTTCAGCAACAATAACAACAACCACAAAAATAAGAAATGGCTAAAAGTTTTCTGTTTTCCAAGAAAACAGAAAACAGAAAACAGAAAACTTTACTAATAAAACTGACATGGTCAATAAAATACGCGGCGCAATTGAAAAAAGAAAATATGATAAAATGCAGAAAAAATTAGGTGTGAAATTGTTTGTGCAATGAGGAAGATTTTAAGAAATGGAAATGCAAAATAAAAGAGAGACACGTTTCAAACGCACACACTCACATATGCAGTATAGGAGGGGCGACACATATACAATACATATACATATATGCATACAAACATATGCAGATAGGAATTTATGTTTCTTTGCGTCACGTACGTTTGCAAGAATTAATTGTTTAAATATTTCATTTACGGGATCAGTAGGGAAAGTAGGCCTTCTTTCTTCTTTCCTCATTTCTTCATTTCTTTGTCTCTTTGTCTACTTTCTGCCATCATTATGTACATACATATTTCTTTATTTAATCGTTATTCCTCTGTTTAATTAACATTTTTCAATTTGTCTCTTTCTTTGCTGTCGTTTTTAATAATTTTTCTTTTGTTTTTATTCATTAAACTCACTAAAAGTGGTACACACACATGCTCGATTCATTAACCCTGCTATTGCTGGCTGCAATCAGCACTCGACACGGAAGCTGTGCGGTCTTGTGCTTCTGGCTGCTAGTGTTGTCATGTTTTACTTACTACACGTTTGTGCTTGTTCTAAATTAAATTATTGCCTTAAGAAATCTTGTTAACTGGTTCTGTTACCATGTTTTATTTTGGTTTTTATGTTTTAATTATTTGCTTGTAAAGCTAATGTAAGTAAGTACGAGTAAATGTGGTTGCGCAAATGCTACTGACTGCTCTCAATCTCCAAATTGTAGATTGCTTTATCTCTAAAGTGTTTCGTGTTGTAGAAATTATGCAATTTACATACTCGGAGATAAGATTCTATCCTTTTTTTAATACGTCGAAATCAACTCATTTCCCAAGAGAAGTTTTATGGCACGCAGATAGATATTAGATATTAATTTAAACTATTATATATGTATGTATATATGTACATACTTAAGAAAATCTAAAGCATTTAGCTTGGTGGGCTGCAAGACACATTAGTTTGGCATTAAGTCGTATGAATTTCGTTACTATAGAATTTTTGGCTGTTTATGGTTCTTGCTTTTGGAGTATATCTCTACTCACTACTTACTTAAAGTGAACCAAATTTTTATTTCATATATAAGCTTAGGAACCGGTATCATAGGTGCCGAACGATTGATCGGTATTACATACATATTGACTTGAAAGGAAATGCAGAAACTTCTCCTTTAGTTGTTGTCGCATGGATACAGACTGAGAGTTTTCAATACGCTCCCATGGGTTTAAACCTTCTCCTTTATTTTTCTTTTAATGGCGCAGCATTTGACTCAGCTTTTCACATCCACTCATGATGTACGTGTTATATTTGTACATGAATGGGTTCAAATCTCTAAACATTATTTTTCATGAAAAGTATTTTCCATTGAGTCAGTCGGGGCAGGAAAGTGCGACAGGAAAGTGTGATCTGAAAATTAATGAAAATATTACCCAGCAAAGATTTTATCACATAGAAAATGGGTATTTACTCACGAGTTATTGCATAATGTGTAATTGCACATAGAATCCTCTATGTACTTTAGACCGAAGTGTACAAATGACCCCTAAGATAACTTATATGAAATCGTATGTGGTGTGGCGCATGCAAAGCGTATACGTTGAAGTAACGCAAGAAGTTGGCAAATTTTCAACTTTTGCTCTACGTTGAAAGTGTATGAGACAGAATTATAGATATCTACTTATTATTTTATACTCCATACAAATTGACGACAGCAGCTATACATGACTACGAATTGCCGTCGTCTGCAAATGTCGCTGCGTAGTCCGCCACTTGATTACAATGAAAGCGACAGCAGCAGCACAAACTCTCTCTACTCTTCTTGTTCTTGTTTTCAAATCGTTTTCAAATTTGAAATATATTTAAATTGGCTACAGTCACAATTGTGGTCGGTGGTCATGTGGCCTTGTCGTCGCTAAAATACTCGTCTCCGAAATAATGTTTGCTTTTATAATTTGATAGATGTCGTCGTGCCAACCGATACGAACATATGAATGCTATGGAGTTGCCCCTCTCCCTCATTTCTTTCATGTCAGTTGTATACTTCGCTTCGATTCTACGTGCCAACACCTGAAATCCATCACTATACATAAATGTCAAATGTACTTTATCGCAAATGTGATGGTTGTAATCTCTTCCCCACTTCTCACCTTCCACATGCCAACATTCTGGCTTGTTGCGACACTCATCGCCTTGTATAAAACTGCCAAATTTCAGCAATTTGCAGTTACTTGTTTACTTTAATTAGCTTTATTTCAAAGGTAAAACAAATTGTTTTTCATTAAGTTTTTGATAAGTTTAATTAATATTTATTAAAAATAAATTAAACATGCAGAAAATACTTAAAATCCACGTATACATTAGGCAATTATTGTTAGACCAAAATAAAAAGTCAAAACAAAAAATTTTAAATTTTGATACAGAAAAATGTAGGTTAATAATTTGAATACGATATCGACAATTTCATGCTACAGAGAAAGTCTACTGAAGCAACAGGTCTAAAACATTTTGTCTAGAACAAATGGCTTTAAGCTTGCCCAACACGTAACGCTACATAATGCAAAAAACAGCATGTCAAAAAAATTAAAATAGCGGGACTGAGAAGCCTAGGCAACATCGGACATGAGAGGGTTAAATCTGTTGGCTTACCGACACGTAAGCCAAATTATTGGAGAACCAACTTTCAATTTTAATAAATGTGGCGGTAGACCGGGCATATCAAGGAAATTCAAAAAATCTGTTGGACAGCAAACACTTCTAGAGGGTCTTTTTGTTTCTATAGTCGAATTAAGTGCAATTTTATTTGGTTTTTCCATATAACTTATAAAGGATAAGAAATTTCTATATACTGTCTTCAGCATAGTTGCAGCTATTATCCTTACAAGCAACTTTATATTTAGAATCGAATAAAGTGCGACTTTTTCCAGTTCTGGCCTATAACTTATAAAGGGTGAGGAATTTATATTATTTACTATCTTTAGCGTAGTTGTAACTAAATACACAACATACACAATTAAGAGCCCCCTTGTGCGGTTTTTGGGCTATAACTTATGAACGGTAAGAAACTTCCATTTATTGTCTTCAGCATTGTTGTAGCTTTACGCACAACTTTATAACACATAAAATATGGACAATACACCTCTAGACGATGTTTTTGTTTCTACGGTCGAAATAAGTGGGACTTTTTTCGGTTTTTGGTCTATGACTTATAAATGGTAAGGAATTTTTAAGCATATTTGTGTACAAAAGAATAAGTTACAAGTATGTTGCAGACAGTAAATAGAAATCCCTTACTTTTCGGGAAAAATTTAATTCGATTGTAGAAACAAAAACACCCTTTAGAGCTGTTTGCTCGATATCTTATATATCATATAGTTGTGCGTAAAGGTATTAACTACAACCATGCTGACGGCTATAGCAGGAAAAACGATGCAGCTCATCACAGCTCTCCTTATTTCCCCCTCCACAATACCGTTTAACCAAAGATTTTAGTTAAAGTTTGTTTTCTTTGATATTAATTACCTGGGGCGACGAAGGCGGAGTCACATAGAATAAAAAGAGGTATGACAAATCGTCGTTGCTTACTCGTAAACGAAGCAGAATAGCCGAAGGCACAGATTATATAGGAAATGTTGAATTGTGCTCAAATGAAAGGTATTATTTGAAAAGTGTGACCCACTCGACGAGTTGAAATTGATTTGACAGCTGGTGACCGACTAAAAACTTTTTCAGGACCATAACGAACAAAACAAAAAAAGAATTACGCAAGTCCACGCATAAGGTCGAGTTCATACCAAAATCACATGGAGAAAAGCACTTTCAGTTTTTCTCGATTTTTTTTTTTTTTGTCTACTTTTAAAATTTTTCTTTCTGTAACAACGTAATTTGAACTGTTATGAACACTAAAAAGAAAACAAAATTGCCAAATCTGTCCAACTGTTCTCAAATGATGCAATTACTAACGAACAGAAATTCATTTCATATGTACATACATATATACATATACCTATATAGATACCATATTTCTAGCAATTATATTAAAACATGAAAATCGCATCTCAAATTTAATCGCCCTCGCCACTGATGGCGCTAATGTGATAATCGAATCAACACTTTTAAAGCATTTCAGGAGTACTGTAGTGGCTCGGTTGTACTTGTAACAAAGAAGTAAATTATGTCCAAATAAAAATTGGAAAATATTTTACATGTTTTTACATAGTTTGTATGAAATAGTTTTGTAGATTTAGGAAGAATTTTCAAGATCATGTTGTAGAAAATATTGTTCGGTTGTGGCAACACTGGTTATGACTAAGCTAATCATTGTGAATGATTATGATTGAATAAAATGCTTCAGCAATACTACAATACATATTACACTACCAAAATGTTGATTCTTCAATGAGCGCGATGACGTGTGTATTCACAAACAACACACGTCTGCTCTCACATATTAAACTTAGTTAAACTTAGAATGAGACAACAACCAGTACAGTTAAAAGGTTTGTGAAAATTCTTATCAGTGAAGTCACAGCATAGCAAAGAATACCAAGTATTCCCAGTACAGTTAACCCTGGATAATGTAGTACTTACACGATGCAGCTTTTTTTTTGTAACGTTGTCTGTAAACATTGACAAATCTGTGCATATTTATATTGGCAATTTTACAGTTTAATGCGATTTGGATAACTCGTCTTATATAATGCGGTGTTTCTGTGGAACCTAAAATCTGTGCTATATGAGGGTTAACTGTACTCGTTTTGGTGTGTGCTTTTTTTGTTTACATATAATTTTCGTTTTGCTTTCTATCATTCTTTCTTTCTTCTTTCATTATGGTGGTTGTTTTTCGTTCTTAGCCACAACCTTAAAATGATATTGTTGATGACGTTAAGCTACATAGTGTAGTATTGTGTTCGTTTAAGACATTTGGCAAACCCCTCGCAGCGCTCCAGTGGCGCAATTGGTTAGCGCACGGTACTTATAATCAGTAACTTGTGAGCAATGCCGGGGTTGTGAGTTCGAGCCTCACCTGGAGCATATTTACTAATATTTTTTTTTTGCTTTTTTTTTTTTTAATTTAATACATATGTACATGCAATTTGAAATTTTTTACATTTCGACTTAATGATTAATTAATTCCAACAGCTTTACACATGCACTTAAAACATTTTTGTAATTCCTCCTTTTTTTTTTTTTTGATTTGCATGTCGAGTCCAATTGTAAAACATTTTATTTTTCATTAAACTTTGTATTATTATTGTTTTTGTTAATAGTAACAGAAGGCGATATCTTCTTGGCCTTTGTTGGTTAAAAAATATAGGAAAATACCAGAAATGAACTTTCAAATTAATCAAAAACACGCTCAAGTATTTTCAAACTTGACTGCACACTTACGGAGTCATGCATGCATATGGTATTCGTATTTATGTTTGCTGGTGCTGTTAGTTGCCAATATTTTTTTTGCACCTGATTGTTGATTATGCTGCATCATTGATTATTTTGTAATCAGTTTATAAACTTAATTTGTTTTATGTTTCTACACATTAAAATTAAACGTACAATGTACATGTGTACAGGGTGGCCCGCCTAACATTTGGAATTTGAACTACTGGTTATTTTGTGTTTGGCTACTCCAATGTCATTCGTATTACATATGTATAACGGAAAATTAGTTTTATATTTGCGGTTAACGAAATGGGTGATTTGACTCCGTTGGACTACTATTTTTGGAAATAGGTGTTACGCTAACCATGCGGCAACGATTGGTACAGCCATCGGTCATGTACAGCTCCGCACAGTCGAAAATATACTGACAAATTGGGTTGGATACTGCAAGGTTAGCCGATGAAGTCACTTCAATGAAATAGTGTTCCACAATTAACCGGAAGGATTGTACGTTCAAATAATAATAATCACATTGGAAAAAAAGTTATTCGTTTCCGATTTACACTAAATTAAAATTCCAAATTATAAATGGTACACCCTGTATGAACGTATATTTTGTTCATTGTGTAGTAATTTGGACGCTGGTAAATATTTTGTTTCATTAGTTTCTTTATAATTGTCATACAGAAAGTTTAGGCGCTAAATTTATTTTGTACAATGGATGCAACAGGCTCGATTACGGCAAGAAAGCTCTGGAGTGGTACCAAAGTAATAACATAGTTTTTGTACCAAGAGAGGGTAATCATCCAAATTGTCCGGAGCTAAGACCAGTGGAGAGATATTGGGCACAAAAAAGGTGTCCCAAAATATCGAAGATTTTAAAAGGAGATGGGCAAACTGCTCCAAAAAGGTGTCTGAAACAACTATCAAATCTCTAATGTAAGGCTTACCAAAAAAGGTCCACGAGTTCATAAATAGTGGTTAGAACTATAAAAGTTATATTTTTCTGTAATTTGTAAAATATTATCAATTAAATGAAAAAAAAATCAAAACTCTAAGATCAACCGTTTAAAAATTATTGAGTTTTATATATGTTAAGATTTTTTCGATCTCACTCCTTACACTGGTTGGGCCTACAGTTTAACGCCGGTTCCGAACGGAGGGACACTTAGCAATTTATTAATACATGTGATTTTGCCATTGCCTACCATAAGATGCAATTGTACACTTTCTCATAATTCTCATTCACTTTTATGTCGGTAAAAATATATAAGAAGTTTATGAGAATTAACCACCAGTCCAAGAGAAAGTTTAGTGTTCTTTCAGCTAGACTATGAGGTCGCCTTGGAAGGGGGCTAATAACACAAAAAATCTTAACAGGAATATTTTATATAAGTAATGCCATTTTGCTTTGACATTTATGTTGTAAGACATTTGAATTTTGACGGCTCCAGGCTTTTTCCTGGGGTGCTTATTGAAATCTTGCGTTTACTACAATAAACCACAAACCTTACAAGTCCTGAAAGTCAATATTGAAGAAGAGATCAGATGTTTTGCGAGCAACAAGTCAAAATACTGTAAAACACACACAAATGTGCATCAACTCAGGAGTTGGTTATTTGACCAATACCATTTTTTCAACTTATTGTCATTATTTTAACACCTTCAGTGAAAACTGAGCCCAATTTGTTTAATTTCTAACAAAATGGCAGCTAATTCATATTATGACATTACTTTTGCCCCACCTTGTATGTATATTTGGGTAGTTCCAGCGAGATTCGACTGAAGCGATTCATGCCCATCCGGAAAATATGCAAATCATGAGAAATAATAAACCAATAACATACTCTTTAGTTATTAAATTATTTACCATCGCGTGTCAAAGACCGTTTTCCTGTTTTTGTCTATAGTCACTGGCAAGAAAAGGCGCTTGAATGTACTTACTTACTTAGCTGGCGCTACAACCGATGATCGGTCTTGGCCGCCTCCACAAAGCTTCGCCAGTCACTTCTGCTATGCGCGCGCTGGCGCCAGTTGATAAGGCCAAGTGCAGTCAGGTTGCCCTGCACCTGGTCTTTCCAACGGAGATTAGGACGTCCCCTTCTGCGTGATCCTCCACCGTGGTTCGAATAAAACACCTTTCTAGCCGGAGCGCTTTCTTCCATTCGCTCAACATGACCCAGCCAGCGAAGCCGCTGGAGTTTTATACGCTTGACTATGTCAGTGTCGGCGTACAGCTCATACAGCTCATTGTTCCATCTTATTCGAAACACGTCATCCACGCATACTGGACCGTAGATCTTACGGAGTATCTTCCTCTCGAACGCTCCTAACAGTCTCTCATCATTGATGGTCAATGTCCACGTCTCTGCGCCATACATTAGGACGGGAAGGATGAGGGACTTATAGAGCGTTATTTTCGTCGGTCGAGAGAGGGCTCTACTTCTCAATTGCCTACTGAGCCCGTAGTAACACCTGTTGGCAAGAGTTAGTCTCCGCTTGATCTCAAGGCTGACATTATTGTTGGTGTTTATGCTGGATCCTAAATAAACGAAATCCTTGACGACTTCAAAAGTGTAGTTGTCAACAGTGACATTTTGTCCAAGACGCCGTGACTCTTTGTTTGTTGACACAAGGTATTTCGTTTTGTCCTCGTTCACCACTAGACCCACACGACGAGACTCCCTTTCCAGGTTGGAGAATGCTGCACTGACTGCTCGAGCGTTTTTGCCAATGATGTCAATATCATCAGCGTATGCTAGCAGCATGACACTCTTGTAGAAGATAGTGCCAGAGATGTCGATGTTCGCAGCTCGAATTATTTTCTCCAGCATTAGGTTAAAGAAGTCGCACGATAGGGAGTCACCTTGTCTGAAACCTCTTTTGGTATCAAATGGTGCGGAGAGGTCTGTCCCAATTTTCACTGCGCTGGTGGTGTTGGTCAGTGTCATTTTGCAAAGACGAATGAGCTTTGCAGGGATACCAAAATCAGACATTGCGGCGTACAAGTGATCCCTAATCGTGCTGTCGAAGGCGGCTTTATAATCGACAAATAGATGATGGGTGTCGATCTGTTTTTCTCGGGTCTTTTCCAGGATTTGGCGTAGTGTGAATATCTGGTCGATGGTGGATTTACCAGGCCTGAAGCCACACTGATAAGGTCCAATCAGTTTGTTGACGATGGGCTTCAGTCTTTCGCACAGTACGCTCGATAGAACCTTATATGCAATATTAAGAAGGCTGATCACACGGTAGTTGGCGCAGATCGTGGAATCACCCTTCTTATGGATTGGGCAGAGTACGCTGAGATTCCAATCACTTGGCATGCTTTCATCTGACCATATTCTGCATAGAAGCTCATGCATGCGTTTTTTGAGCTCTTCGCCTCCGGTCTTAAACAACTCAGCAGGCAGGCCATCTGCACCTGCAGCCTTATTGTTTTTCAGCCGAGCAATGGCTGTTAAGACCTCCTCATAGTCAGGCGGCGGTACTTCAACGCCGTCAGTGATTGGGGTTTCCGGAGTGGGTTCCGCAGTGGCGGGATTATTGCCGTCTTCGCCATTAAGCAGCTGCGAAAAGTGCTCCCTCCATAATCTCATTATGCCCTGGATATCTGTCACCAGATTTCCATCTTCATCCTTGCAGGAAGAGGCCCCGGTCTTCAAACCAAGAGTCAGGCGTCTTATTCTTTCAAAGAATTTTCGGACCTCGTTCCTGTCGCGCAACATTTCGATATCATTGAACTCGCGTCTTTCTTCATCTCTTTTCTTGCGCCTGAAAAGACGTTTCTCCTCCCTCCTCAACTTTCTGTATCGCTCCTTAGCAGCTCGCGTTGCAACTGACTGCAGGGTGGCTCTGTATACTGCGTTTTTTGCTTCAGTAGCATCGCGACACTCTTGGTCGTACCACATATTTCTCCGTCGACGGTGGTAGCCTAGCACCTCTTCGGCAGCCGTACGCATAGAGCGGGAAATGTGCGTCCACTGTGCGCATATATCATCAAGTTGAGGGGTGTTTTGCGAAAGGAGAAGTGCAAGTTGGTTGGCAAAGACTTTGGCTGTCTGTTGTGATTGCAGCTTTTCGACATCCAGCTTTCTCTTTGTACCTATCCGTACGCGATTTGCTACACATATACGTGTGCAGACCTTGGCTGCAACCAAGTAGTGGTCTGAGTCGATGTTTGCACCACGTATTGTGCGTACGTCTAGTACATTGGAAGCGTGCCTTCCGTCGATCACAACGTGATCAATTTGGTTTCGTGTGTTTTGATCAGGGGACAGCCAAGTGGCCTTATGGATATCCTTATGTTGGAATCTGGTGCTACTAACTGTCATGTTTCGTGCCGCGGCGAAGTCGATCAGTCTCATACCGTTATCGGTGGCTTCGTCGTGGAGACTGAATTTTCCGATCGTCGGACCAAAGAGACTCTCCTTGCCCACCTTGGCATTAAAGTCGCCTAACACGATTTTAACATCGTGGCGGGGGCAATGCTCATAAGCTTTGTCGAGGAGCTCGTAGAAGTCATCTTTGGTCGTTTCATCCTTCTCATCCGTCGGGGCATGGACACAAATTAGGCTGATGTTGAAGAATTTTGCCTTGATGCGGATAGTGGCTAGGCGCTCGTTCACCGCCGTGAACCTCGAGACTAGATGACGCAGTCTCTTCCCAACCACAAATCCAACACCAAATTCGTGTCTCGACGCATGACAGCTGTAGTAGATATCACAGGATGCTCTTTTGGAGCAACCCTGTCCCGTCCATCGCATTTCCTGTACAGCGGTGATGTCAGCTCTATATTTTTGGAGGACATCCACCAGCTGGATAGAGGCACCTTCCCTGTAGAGGGTTCGGACATTCCAGGTGCATATCCGTAAATCGTTGTCCTTTGGGCGTTTGCGGGAGTCGTCAATATTAGAGGGGTTCATTATCCGAGGCTTGTTTGGAGGTTTCATTGGAGGGTATTTTAACGTGGTGGGTTCCAAGCCCGACGCACAACCATTCATTCAAGGCCATGGAGAAGCCCGCCGCACACATTAGTTAACTCACTGACGGTTGTCAGATCGCTATCCAGGGGACGCCACGAGGAGGCTGTGTGTCGACTTGAAACGTAGAAGCGCAAGGATCGACCATGGACGCACCTGCGACTGTCACGAACTTTACCTTGTGTCCTACGCCCCAGGCCCCCCGCCCCCCGCGCTTGAATGTAACTTATGATAAAATGTCTATATGTATTTTGGAAAATAATATATTTATAAATTTAAAGATACGTATCATTTCATATGCGAGCTTTTTTTTTTTTACTTAGAGTATTATATCGCTGCATCTATTCTTCAACGACGTATCTCCAAACGTTAGGGATTGAAACCGTTACCGACACTGGTTCGTTACCAACCTGTTACCAATCCATTTTCACTACCATTATCTTTACCGAAGTGTCATTGCCGGTAACGATGTAAAAAAGCATTTTTGATGTGGTACCAAATTTCTTAAAATGCAAACTGATATATCGGTGTTTTATTGGCCATCTTGTTTAACATGTGCCAATAAAACGATCAATTTGCCAAGTTCCTTCTTCCATATATTCTTATTTACAATGAAGATGAAAGTGAAACATTTAAGATATATCGTATAAAAATAGAAATTTTTGCCATTCATTACGGTTTATCGACGGAATTGTTTTTGGTTTTTACTCTTCGTAAGAATATTTAAT
This sequence comes from Palloptera scutellata, assembly GCA_958295655.1. Taxonomy (NCBI): domain Eukaryota; kingdom Metazoa; phylum Arthropoda; class Insecta; order Diptera; family Pallopteridae; genus Palloptera; species Palloptera scutellata. The sequence continues at coordinate 149,103,157 of OY282449.1, read as the reverse complement.
ATTGAGAAGACAAATAATTGCAAATATTTTATGTAATAAAATAGTCTAACAGTGTCAACAAACAAAGAGTCACGGCGTCTTGGACAAAATGTCACTGTTGACAACTACACTTTTGAAGTCGTCAAGGATTTCGTTTATCTAGGATCCAGCATAAACACCAACAATAATGTCAGCCTTGAGATCAAGCGGAGACTAACTCTTGCCCACAGGTGTTACTACGGGCTCAGTAGGCAATTGAGAAGTAGAGCCCTCTCTCGACCGACGAAAATAACGCTCTATAAGTCCCTCATCCTTCCCGTCCTAATGTATGGCGCAGAGACGTGGACATTGACCATCAATGATGAGAGACTGTTAGGAGCGTTCGAGAGGAAGATACTCCGTAAGATCTACGGTCCAGTATGCGTGGATGACGTGTTTCGAATAAGATGGAACAATGAGCTGTATGAGCTGTACGCCGACACTGACATAGTCAAGCGTATAAAACTCCAGCGGCTTCGCTGGCTGGGTCATGTTGAGCGAATGGAAGAAAGCGCTCCGGCTAGAAAGGTGTTTTATTCGAACCACGGTGGAGGATCACGCAGAAGGGGACGTCCTAATCTCCGTTGGAAAGACCAGGTGCAGGGCAACCTGACTGCACTTGGCCTTATCAACTGGCGCCAGCGCGCGCATAGCAGAAGTGACTGGCGAAGCTTTGTGGAGGCGGCCAAGACCGATCATCGGTTGTAGCGCCAGCTAAGTAAGTAAGTAAGTAACAGTGTTAACAGGTATTACATTATAAAATGCCTTTGATATAAAAAAAACATTATCGGTAAGCTGTTGCAAATAAATAAAATTAGCACATCCCTAATAACAGCTGATCTAAATAAAGTGATATAAATATTTAATATTTTGTTCAAATTTTTTTATTAAATTGGAAATAAATGTCTATGTTTTTGTTTATTTATATTTTTACTTACTTTTTTTCACTGTTCGGTATTTTTATATGTATTGTATATCCTGTGCGTTATTTTTTATGTCAAACTGTTAATTTTTTCGTTATTCAAAGTTCACGGTAGGGATTTTGTGCAAACCAGGGATGTTAAGCAACATAATAGCTATACATAGCAGTTATATTTCATTATATGTGTTATCTTTGCGGTTTTTGTTGTTGCTTTCCCATACAATTATCCCAACTAGTTATACATTAGTAGTTGTGAGTGACATTGATTGGCCAATAAAACGCAGCTTATCTCAATACTTTCCAAGTACCAGCTGAGTAGTTGGTGCTAAATACGGTATTTATTACTACAACCTTTAAGATCTATTGTGCACTTTCATGGACTTATAGTACTTCCATAAGTTTAGCCGCCGATAGAAAAATTTAAGTATTGATGCTATTTCTATGGACCTTATAAGTATGGCAGAGCAGGTATTTGTTTTCAGTAAAACAGTTGTTACATTGCTATTAACTTTTTGTTATCGGTAACATACCGGTATACTGTTACCGATATCACTTCGATATTGTTATTGTTACCGATATTCGGTTAGGATTCAATCCCTATCGAAAAGAAAACGAAAGAAAACGAAAAAAAGACTAAGTACTTTCTTGAAGAGACATACGAAGTTGAAAATAACCTTTTGGCGATACGAGGCTTAAGAACTGGCTCTAAATTTTTTTCATACAAACTCGCTGAGAATTTACTTTTATCTCGATTCTCAGGTGAGGTTTTTTTTACAATGTAGCAATAGAAAACTCAATTTCGTCCAAAATGAAGATAAGTGGTTGAAGAATAGAGGCACCGATATGATCGTAGATGCTTGCTACTTTTTCGTTAAGGTATTTATATAGTAAAGGGTGATATTTATAAGAGTTTAGTTTTTGAAAAAAAACACAGAAACTTTATAAAAGTGAATGAAATTTTTAGGTGAATTGATAAATCAATTCCTGCCATTTACTTTTTAAAGATAATTTCACTTAAATGTTGCCCGCGGCTACGCTTTAAGTGATCCATTCTGAAGGTAAAATTTTGGCACATTTTTCACACATTTCGGTCGGAATCTCACAAATGACGCGTTCAATGTTGGCTTCCAAAGCAGTAATCGTGTTTGGCTTGTCCCTATAGACAAGAGACTTAACATAGCTCCACAAAAAATAGTCTAACGGGGTCAAATCACACGATCTTGGTGGCCAATTGACTACACCAAAACGTGAGATTAACTGCTCACCATATTCGTCCTCAATTGATGCATGGTTTCGCGTGTAGTGTGGCATGTGGCACCGTTCTGTTGCAACCACATATTGGCCGAGTTCAATTCTTGCATTTTCGGGAAAAAAAACTGTTATCATCGAATGGTACCTTTCTCCATTGACCGTAATGTTGCGGCCTTCATCGTCTTTGAAGTAGTACGGTCCAATGATGCCGCCTGCCCATAAACCGCACCATCCCTCATTTTTCGGGATGCATTGGTAGCTGCTGAATTGCCTCTGGCTGGTCTTCACTCCACATACGGCAATTCTGCTTATTCACGTATCCATTGAGCCAAAAATGAGCCTAGTCGCTAAATGGACGTAGCTTGCGAAACACTTTTTTCACAGCGCATGAATTTTGATAATAAATTTAAATAATTTGCAAACATTGTTCAGGCGTCATAATGAAATTCACGATGAAATGGCAAACGAAACTGAGCATAAATCTAGCGACAGCTGTCAAAAATATCAACTCCGAAAAAATTATTGCCAGATTGAAAACCACACTTCTAGAAAAATCACCCTTTACAATATTGCACTACCTTTCAAGAAAGGAATAGAGCTCGTAATTGCTTGTTGTTGGCGTAAATCGTAAAGGTTTTTTTTGTGTGTTGGTTTTGTTTTGATTTCGTGGTCATTGGCGTTTGGACTTAAGCGTTTATAAAAACATGTGAGAGTACATGAAAAGATCAAAACACTCAGACATACTATGTATAAAAAAGGTTATTTGTAATAATGATGAGTTCGTTTATAATTTTATTATAAGCTTTGATGAGTTGACAATAAAAGTTTAATTAGTTTGTTTATTTATTTATTACATTTAGGAAGGTGTGTAAAATTTAAAAAATATTTAGGTGTTGATATGTTGTAACATTTTATGGTATTTATTTGGTTAGAGTAGAAGGCAAAAGTTTTACATTTACTTAGGTGATTCACAAGTGTCGTATCATGTCGTATTGTCATAATGTTGTAAAACTTCGTATGAAAAATGAGAGAACTTACGACAATTGAGATGATAGGACACTGAATACGACACCTTGTACAATGACCAAATGTGTCTGATATAAGGTTTGTACATGAACCATTACTTCTACAAGATGGCTCATTTCATTAAGTTGGATGAAAAGTAATTTTTTAACAGTATTCGATTTACTTTTGTACATTTCATGTAGTCCAATGAATATGTTCATATTTCGTTAGTAATTTATTTGAGCTACAAGATCACTGATCACACTAAGTAATAAGTAATAATCAATAAAGTATAGTATACAGAAAAATAAAGTATAAAGTTATTTACATACTATTTATTATTAATCTCCATTTGAATTTTGGAATTTGCACGATTGAGCTGAACTTGTTTGATCTTACGTACAATTAGACTCGTAGAGCATAGCGTGGTATTCATAAGTAACAAACAGGTGACTTGATTTGAAGTCGACCTTGGATGGAACATGTTTTGCATTCTTATGCATGAAGTACGGCTACTCGCCACGAAGTACTGGCAATTTCTACATAAACGAGTATAACGTCAAGCTTGGTTAATGATGATGATGGCAATGTTTCTGGTTTCATATACATACATTATCTGTATGAACGCGAGTGCGCCGAACTAATTAAAAGTGAATGTAGTTCAGTGTGTATTCGATTTGATTTGATTTTGTAAGATAAACTGGTATACTGATATACTAGTATGTTAGCAATGTTTTCAAGTTGACAATTTAAATATATAAAGTGAAAACCTATTATTCATTTCAGGGTATACAAAATAATCCCAATGGTCATCGAGGGGATACAGCAGCGAATGGCGGAGACAATACAAACTTAACACTGAATGCCAATACACCACCACAGAAAACCTTTCACAATACACGCTGCACACGGCATCATAAACCGCACACACATCACAGCAGCAACAACAGCAGCACTGGAGGTGGCAGCAACAGCAACTTCACTAATGGTGTTGGTGTCGTTGCCGCTGATTTGAATCATCACAATAGCAGCCAGCAGCCGCAGCCGCAGCACAGTACGAGTAATGGCGGAGGCCATCGGAGAAAATCCGAATCCGTACTCTCAACAGATTCCGATATACGATTTACGCGCCGCAAATTGGGGGATAGTCAGAAGTGTGGCTGTGCTGTGATAGCGGGATTTCTAGTCGCCCTACTGGTAGCTGGAGCCTTTGTATATGTTGGATGTAAGTCAACGGCATCATTATATAGATGCACTAACTATATGGAACTCATATTCTACTTTTCAGATACATACTTTAAACCAGAACCCTTACCAGATCGTGTGTTTCGTGGCAAATTTATGGTATTGAATGATAAATGGTCTATGGATTTAGCGAATCAGAACTCACTGCGATTTCATCATAAATCGCGCGATTATCGAGAACGCATAAATCTGATAGTAAGACGATCGGACTTGCGAGAGGCTTACGAAGGTAGCGAGATATTAGCTTTAGATGGCACCGAAGACACCAATGATGTCGTTGTACACTTCAATATGATTTTCGATCCTTATGCTGGTCTCGTATCTACTGCTGATCTTTTGGCTCTGTTCGCCGAGGAAATTAATGCGCCACAACGCAAATACTTCTCTAATATGACAATCGATGCACAGAGTCTAACCATCAAAGAGGTTACCGGTCTGATCGAAGAACCTGTGATGTCTTCTTCGCCGCTGGGTGGTGACGATGAGACTACCGAGATTATTATAACGACACCGAAACCACTAAGACGTTGTGAGCCATTACGTTTGAACTATTGCCGTTCGATTGGTTACAATGCCACCACATATCCAAATCTGCTGGGACACGCTTCTTTCGAGGAAGTGCAAGCGGATGTGATCGCCTTTCGTGAGTTAGTCGACGCTGAGTGCTTTCGTGAGGCTTTCGATTTTGTGTGTCGTCTGCTTCAGCCGCCGTGCGTCACGCATGGATCATTGGAGCCTACGCCGGGTGTAATGTGTCGCGAGTACTGCCAAATGTTTATGAAAGGTTGTGGCAATCGTTTACCGCAACGGTTTAAGCAATTCTTCGATTGCGAGACTTTTCCCGAGGCAACGGGGACACTGTCGTGCCACCATAAACCGCGTTGCGCCAACGACTTACAGAGTAATGCACAAAGTCCACGTCTGTGTGATGGTTTTGTTGATTGTCCGGACTTTTCGGACGAGCGTACTTGCTCATTCTGTACTGGTAATATGCTCTACTGTGGCAGGGGACGTGCTTGTGTGCCGAGAAAGGCGCGATGTGATGGCAAGACCGATTGCCCTGATGGCGCAGATGAAAAAGATTGCCGTGTGTACATATGACATTTCCCATTTGAGATTATTTATTAAAAAGTTTATTTATTTATTTATTTATAAAAGTTTCGATTTCACCTTTGGCCGCCGATTTGTTGAAGCCTGAGCCGTTAGTACCATACCTGCCACGTTTTCATTCAGAAGGTTTTGCAGTATTTTCAGAGAAGGGTGTCGTTGGTAAACTGTGTGCTGAGGGTCTGGAAGGCGGTGGCAAGTCCATAGTGCGGCAAACGGTCGCCGAGTCGCTATGCAAATCTTTGGGCTATGAGTAAGTTGAAACAAATTTTCTGTGCTATAGTCAGTTATTAGAGTATACCTAATAATTCATTTTCAGATCGGTTGAAATCTTTGAGGTTCGCAATGATACCGAACGTGTCGATGACTATGTACGCGTTTTAGATCCTCATGCGGCCGAAATATCTTTTATACGTACACATTGCCCACGACGCCAAGTGCTTTATGTTGGTTGTGGTGAACTACAATGTGGTGTTCAATCTGTTCTAGCAGCTAAACAGCACCTATCACTGCCGAAAATGTCATCACCGGGCGACTGGCCGTGGTTAGTGGCTTTGTATCGCGAAGATATTCATGTTTGCGACGGTACCTTGGTAAGAATCAATCGCGAAAATAAAGCATACCATGCCAGTTTTAATAATAAAATTTTTTTCTTCCAAAAGATTTCACGCGATTGGGTACTCACCACCGAATCCTGTTTCCAAGGACAACCGCGCGCTACGTGGATGGCCATTTTCGGTTCGGTTCGTCTATCCTCGAATGCACCATGGACACAACGTCGCCGCATCATTGGAATGATCAAAAGTCCAGTTGAAGGTTCTACCGCAGCGCTTATACGTCTTGAAACACCGGTGGTTTTATCCGATCATGTGCGTCCCATTTGCCTGCCCGACGAGCTACAACGTAAGCATGAGCAACAATTACAAAGGCGCTCATTCGTACCGAAGGCGGAAAGATTAGAAGGTTCACACCCCGCAGCAGTTCAACAAATGAATACAGCAGCGTTGGCGGCAGCAAAACAACGGCGTCTGGAGCATGAGACACAGCAATTTTTTATGTCACCCACTTTCCAAAAACTAGAAGGAAAAGGAGATGACGGTTCAACATTCGAATTTGTGCATTCGGGGCCAGAAGCTTTTCATATGTTACCGCCACACGCTGAAGCTTTGTCGCAACAGCAACAAGAAGAGCAAAAACTTGACTCATATCCATTGCCTGTGAGAGCACCCCAGCTAAACTATTATGATGCAAAGCAAACACGTGCCGTCGGTGCATCTGCACCAGTAGGCTATCATCATCAGCCCGTGTCCGCGGAGCGTTTTGTCACTTCGGCAACGGCGAGCAAAGCATCAACAATTGCGAAAAATGGAAAAATTGGAACTTCTACTACTACGCCTCATGCGCCAGTACAAATATGGACCAACTGCAATACGCTGGGATGGTCACGACAACGTGATCATTTGCAGCGGGTCCAATTAAAAATTGGAGACATGGAGCCATGCGAGAATATTTCAATTGCTACAGTTAATAGCATGTGTACAGAAGCGACCTATCAGAAACATGATTGCACGGTAAGTAGAGTTTTTAAGCTTTCTAATGGGATTCTAATGTTCGTACGCAAAAATTGTAAGCATTAAATATTTTCACCCTAAAATGACGAATACCAAAATGAAACACAAGCCACGCGGAGTGTCACTGCGGCCAGTAATGGACTAAAGAAAACTAAATTTGAAACGTAAATCAAAACAGGGGAGACTTATTCAATAGAATATTTGTCAGCAGTTATTTGTTGGTTTTCAGTAGAAATATTAGCTCTGTTGAAAAGAAAATTATTTCACAGTAAAAGTGGAGATAATTAATTTTACAACATGAATGGGTGCGAAAAGCTAGGCCTAGAGCTGGTGTGCCAGTCATTAAAAGAAGAAGAAGAATGAGAAGTATTTCGCTGACTTAATTTGCTAAAGCCCTAACATGAAATTTTTCAAAATCGAGTTTTTCTGGATTATGGATTAGCCTAAAATTTTGAAGCCATATACCAAAAAATTTGGTATTTTTTCTTAATCTTCAAAAAAAAAAATATAAAAAAAAAAAACAGAGAACTTTAAGTCGACAATCATAAGTGCAAATAGATTTTTATGTTATTGTTATTCATCTTTTCAAAAGTTTTACTTCTATGCAACCTTTTTCTAAAAATACTCCATTTAAGCAAAGTTACGATACTTTACTTTATAACTTAAGAGTTTTTCAACAGCGATGCATTTGTCAAATCATCTTAAGTGAAGATATCATTCAGTTCGGTTGTATGTTTCATTGTTTGATATATCTTTTAATTGAAAAACGACTTAATTTATCTAAAAATATCTCAATAAATTTTATATACACCGTATAAAAACAAAAACGTATGCTCAAACAGGCTCCTCCTAATCAGAAAAAAAAGATATCTGCTTACAAATGCCAAAAACTAAGCTTAAGTTTACTTAAGGCGCTATTAGAAAACAATAAGTAAAAATCTATCAAAATACAGCCCTCCTAATGATATATTCTCAAATTTTCGTTATTTTCCTTTAAACAATTTATTAACTGCCTCTGAGATTAAAAACATATCATTAAAACCAAACAGAAATCATTTTTCACAAAACGGGCAATATTCCAAAACATCGATTTCCGACATAAGTTACTCTGTTTTATTGCCACAGATATTTATATGAGTAAGTAAAGCTAAAAGCTCGGCCTGGGCCCTCCAATGGTTGTTACGTCATTAAAAGAAAAAAAGAAGTTCGTATACTCAAAACGTTGACCAATTATAAAAAGATTTTATTAACATTATTAAATATTCATTTTATATCACTTAATATAATTGTACATATTTACATACATAGAATCTATTACTATAAGTCTTTAATAATTTCAAGTCTGGAGTTACTTTGCTTGCGGTCGATTAATATTTACTACTTTCAAGTCTTATTAGCGGAGCTGGGCAGAAAATCGTTACTCCATTAATCAATCCTTAATTAACGCGGTTAAATTAATTTCGAAAGCCATTAATGGTTTGATTAACTGCCGTTAAATTTCTTCTGTTAAATGCAGCTAGGAATTTCTGCCACTAGTTTCGGCTCATTTTGGTTAGTAGAGAAGTATGATATTGCCAAGGTCGGTAAGTAAAAGAAAATTATGGTTTGTACGGTCAAGCAAGCCGATGAAGAACTAGGTCGATATTTCGTTCAGCATAAAAGCAATAACGAGGTTGCTGAAAAATCAAGAAGAAGAATAGGTCGCTTAAAAGCGGCAACCTCCACGGAATTGGTGAGAGATTCTGCCTTTTCGAGTGAAGAAGTGTCGGTGAACTTGTTTAACAAATATTACACAGCCAACTCTTTAAAGACCAACGTCGCACGTTAACGATTAACATTAACTTTTGTTCACTTTTTCCGAATTTAACGAATTAACTTTAACGACGTTAACTTTAAGGTTAACGCTTTTCTAGTTAACGGCGTTAATTTCTTGATTAATGATGCCCAGCTCTGGTTATTAGTTTAATGAAGAATAGGAAGCGGTGGTAAAAATATAACCATTTTAAATTCTTATCGAACGTTTTAATCTGCGTTTTGTTGATGACTTCTTCGAAAATATATTACTACCATCCATATTTCGTGTATTCTTTGCTCTTTGTATAAAAATGTTTGTATTTATTGTGTCGATGAAGTAGTTTGGTTTTTGGACTACACTAGTAGAAAAATATTTTCTATTATTTACTGGTTTGCATGGGGGCAATTCACCGATAAAGCAATTTTGTCGCACAACAGGCACAGCCTCATGGTAGATCCCTTCACTTTCATTATCATCTTCTTCACAGTGACGTTTATTATTTGTTAGATTTAAGGAATCGTCGCCACAATCTATAGAACACATCGATTTTTCAAACTTTTTATAACCCATACGAATATGAAAAATGATTTCAGGTTGCGGAAAAAGTACTAAATAATTTTTCAACAAGTTCTCATCGACAATCTTGCCATCCGCAGTTGTTAATGTTATGGCGTTTTCACGCCCCGTGGGTATAGCAAAATGATTTTTTACTGCAATGAAAGAAAGAGACGTTTTTATTAGCACAAAATTTCAAAAAAATTAAACACAGTTGAGTTTAAGATTTAATTGAATGTTATTGTTATGAATGAGGGAAATATTACTTGGTCATTAGTAGCTTATGCCACCTTTTTTACATGTTAAAATAAAACTACGATTATCTAGTAATTGTTAATATTTTGCGTAAAAGTTGATATTGGGCGCAGCAGAAAAATATCTACACATTAATTTATGTACTTTAGCACTTTCAAACTATTCACTTAAGTTATTAAATTTGTACTTACCAATTTTAATTATTTCCCCATAACTGCATTGACAATCACAGCTTATGTGTCGTAAATCTCCTTTATATATAATCTTCAGAATGATCTTACTTTCCATTTTTTGTATTTCCGATTTGTTCACTTTCAATGTATTGGCATTTACGTGATCTTTTTCTGAGACGTTGTGTTGTATTCAACGTTTCGTTCACTAATGTTTAATGCTCTGCCACAGCCGCTCTTTTTTGTAGGGAAATTTAGTAGCTAATCTACTTTGCTGTACCGCAGAAGTAGTGGAAAAAAAGGGATGATAGCTTGAAATTTCTCTGCATGCCTGAACAAGAGAGAAATATACGAAAACAAAGTGCAACCCCTAGCATTTTGTTTTTGCTTTATCAAAATAAAACGAATCAATGATTTAAGATTGTGGCAAAATAAAACAGTAAATTCTTCACTATGTAAACTAAGGCCGTGGAAAGTTTTGCTCGGGGAACACCGTGCAATGGAACAGATATGCTGGGTGTAACGCACACCGATCACAAATTGTTCGTCGATTAAAATTTTCAAATTATCAAGTGTAAGATATTTTTAATAATAGGTTGATATGATACTGGTAACAGTTGCCCTGAAGAGACAAAATTGTTGTTGTTGTGGCCCATTTCAAATTAAGAAACGGAAAACGTAATTTTAATCACTTGCGACAGACTTGAACGCGTAAAAGAGAGCAGAACATATTGGCCCCCGGGGCAACTATTGCCAGGGTGATACCGGCCATAGCAGAGTTCTTTAGGCAATATGTTAACGTAGTTATATCTGAAAAAAGCATGAAAATGAAGTCAAAAACTTCGGTTTGCATAGGTCTAATAATAGGTATAATAAAAGATTATCAATAAAGTCCATTACAATGGTCTATATAAAACCTCAATGCCTAATTAAAGATTAATACTTGGGCACTGATGTTGCGACGTTGTTGGCGTGAAGCAGTTGATAGTGTGCTAGACAATGCAGGATACCTGGGTTCGTAACTCGGCAGAGTGAAAAATTAAAATATTTAGAAAATGAAGAAAGATTCGTACATTTCAATGTACGAAGAAAACCTATTTTGCATAAAGCTGTGGGCCCCTTCTATTCCAAACGATTTGTACCTCGGTCTTATCCCTTCATGGGCTACTGCGTCGGTATTAAAGAAGTGAAGCAGACGCACAACTTGGCCGATGTACGAAGAAAACCTATTTTGCATAAAGCTGTGGGCCCCTTCTATTCTAAACGATTTGTACCTCGGTCTTATCACTTCATGGGCTACTGCGTCGGTATTAAAGAAGTGAAGCAGACGCACAACTTGGCCGATGTACGAAGAAAACCTATTTGGCATAAAGCTGTGGGCCCCTTCTATTCCAAACGATTTGTACCTCGGTCTTATCCCTTCATGGGCTACTGCGTCGGTATTAAAGAAGTGAAGCAGACGAACAACTTGGCCGATGGCAACGAAATTTTCTGTATCACAATTTGAAAAATATTTAAATTTGTTCGTTGTTATTTTTGTATAATTACAGTATTGAGGTTCTACTGTATTTGTTTAATTTTTCAATGGAATTGGTTTTCTTGTTTCTCTGTTTTGCTTTTTGTTTATTATTTCAAGACAATGGCGCTGTGTGTAAGAGAGAGCGAATAGTATTCTTCTTCTTGCTCGGCAATTGACTGCGAGAGGTAGTTAGTCATCATAGCTCTCCACAATCGTTGATAAATACGTGTACGTTCGCATATTATATTTGTCGAAACATGTCTGTTCGTGTTTAGTGTCGGTTAGCCGTTAGCGCCTTCATGTCTACACTTAACGTGTGGTATCGTAAAAAGCTATGCATCTGTCAACGGACGCTCGTGCTCTTTCGCTTACCTTATTTTCCACAATTTACTCACATATTTTGTTGTTTGTAGGATATTGAACAGCTGTTCGACGTGAGGCTCTTTTTTTGTTGTACACGAAAACTGTTGATTAAATGCATACTTTGTGCTTATTTCATCTACATTCAGAGGGTTTTCAATTACATAGTGAATTTCAGTAGTGAGTGCAGTAAAAATCAACACCCACTTTTAGCAAACTGCTTATGCCGTGGTTATATTGATTTTACTCGGCGAACACTTTGTGCTCGGTGTGCGCTACATCCAGCATAGCGCCGAGCAAAGTTTTCAATATAACCACGGCTTATGAAAAGTTGATCAGTGATAACGATTGATATTTCATGGCTGTAGTTTTTGTCAGTTTATCAGTTTTTTGTTGTTGTTAAACATATTGAGATGATGGAAATGTATAGTATAATGTGTAAATGTAGGGTAATAACTTTTCATTGCAGTCTATATTTTTCCATATGAGTATGTATTTATGTTTTAGAAATCTATATTCATTGTTTTGATGGAAAGTTTTTGGTGCTGCGTTAAATTAGTTTTGTCATTGAGAGTTTTTCAGACATGTTTCAACCTGTTTGACAATTAATTTATTTTGAAGTTTTTTAAAATAAATGCTTGAATTGTTTTGTTAATTTATTGAAGGTAAATCCATATATAATCCATATTCTAGAGTTCATCGTAACAGCTACAAAAAATACATTTGCATATAAATCCAAAATGGATTTGAATTATATGAGTAAATTTTTATAGAGAAGAAAATGGTATGGTATATACTTTATAAATTTCTAGGTGGCAACACTACATTTAAATACTTTTTGGGTATTCCCAAAGAAAAAAGTTGAAGCGAAGCATTCGAAGGCGGACAATTCAATAAGAACAGCAGACGAACAAATTTATATTTTAAAAAGAAAACTTAAATTTTTTTATAATTTGTACTGGTAAGTATTTAAATGGTAGCATTGGGGGTAATTCAACAAATTAAATGTAAACTATTCCGTAATGTCACAGCAAAATGGGTCGAGCAAAGCACTGTAGCAAGGAAGAGCGTGATTTGGTGAAAAAACTGCGAAATGAGGGACAAAACATCCGCCAAATAGCTAAAACTATTAGCAGATCCTCGACATTTGTCTACGAATCATTATTACCTGAAAGTTTCATTGCAAGAGAGATAGGCCCCGCAAAACTACAAGTGCAGATGCCAATCGCATAAAAATTTTGACGGCACGCGATCCATTTAAGGCAGCTGCCGCAATTAGAGAGGAGACATGGGTTTAAATTTGTGCTCGATCAGTAAGGAGACGTTTGTTGGAAAAAAACTGTATAGGAGAACAGCATGAAAAGTACCAATGTTGACACAAAGACATCGAAAGTTTCCCATAGAGTTCGCTGAAGCGCACATTGAGTGGGATGGTTCAATTAATGCAAAAAAATGGCCTAACGTATTATGGGCAGACGAAAGCAAGGTGAATCTTGTTGGAAGTGATGGCAAACGTTGGGTTAAACGCCCGAAAAATGCAGAATTGGGCCCAAACTATACTAGGAAGACGTTTAAGCACGGAGGTGGAAGCATCACGGTATGGTGTGGGTCATCTGTACAACAGCCTATGGAGGGCCTAGGCCGAGCTTTTCGCATGCACTCGTGTTGTGCGTGTTATATTTGTACATGAATGGAAGGGACCTACAGTTTAATGCCGAATCCGAACGGCGAAGTGAAAAGCTTTTCATAGCAATTTTTACTCTTGTAGGTTTACCATTTCCTGCCAAGAGGTGGTGCCGTGTAGAAAAATTATTTTTTCTCCTTTTTGATTTTGCCTGTGCCGAGATTCGAACCCCGGACACTCAGCGTAGCAGTCCAACGCACTACCACTACGCCAAAGCGACCACTTGGCCTTCACAATCTCCTGACCTTAATCCAATCGAGAACTTGTGGAATATTGTCAAAGAGAAGAGCTAAAAACAAAGACGAATTGTCGCAAAGCATTCAAAGAGCCCAGGCTACTTGCGCGTCTCTGGTGGAATCAATGCCTAGAAGGTGTAAAGAAGTTTTAATTAACAAAGGCTATTCCACAAAATATTAGCATTAGTGAACAATTTAAGTCAATATTTTATAAATTTTATTTTTTTAATAGAAGTTCTTGTGCTTTTGAAATGTGGTTTTATGTATAACTTTTAAATTTCTTTTTTTACACTGAACTGATTTTGTTTTTGTTTTAAGAAAAAATTAAACTTATGGAATAAATGAATAAAAGTAAATACCTTTTAAATTTAGCCTAGAGAAATATTTTTTAAGGTTTTTGGTTTCAGAACAAAGTGTTCTTATTTATTGTCCGACACTGTACGTCGGTCTAAAAATATTTAGTGTAAAATCTGTTCCTACATAGGTAATAAAAGTTAAAGACTTAATACTTTTATGTGATATTTCGATCGTTCTGGGCAGCAGATATAGATAAAATTGGAAAAATTGGTATTATTTATTTATTAGAAGAAACATAATTATAAATAATAATAGCATCCTGTTTAACATTTGCCAATCAAACGACCAAGTTGTTATCTCCCTTCTTTTATGTATTGTTATTGACAATGGATATGGAGGTGAAACATTTTAAGAAATATCAATATCAAAAGAAATGATTGCGAGTCATTGGGGTTTATCGTCGGAATTATTTTTAGTTTTTACTCTTCATAAGAAAATTTACCAATGAGAATAAAAATAATGGCATATATTTTATTGAATAAAATAGTCTAACAGTGTTAGCAGCTATGAAGCTATAAAAAGCCTTTGATTTAAAAAACATTATAAGCTGATAAGCTGTTGCAAATAAATAAAATTAGCATATCCCTAATTCTTACTTAATACTTAGCTGGCACTACAACCTATGTTCGGTCTTGGCCGCCTCAATAAAGCTTTGCCAGTCGCCTCTGCTATGGGCACGTTGGCGCCTATTGATAAGGCCAAGTGCTGCCAGTTCAATCTGTACCTGGTCTTTCCAACGGAGATTAGGACGTCCTCTTGTGCGTGTTTCCCCACCGTGGCTCTAATAAAACACCTTTCTAGCCATTCGCTCAACAAGACCCAGGCAACGAAGTCGTTGGATTTTTATACGCTTGACTATGTCAGTGTCAGCGTACAGCTCATCGTTCCATCTTATTCGATACACGTCGCCCAAGCATACTGGACCGTAAATCTTACGGAGTATCTTCCTCTCGAACGCTTCTAACAGCCATTGGTGGTCAATGTCCACGTCTCTGAGCCATACATTAGGACGGGAAGGATAAGGGACTTATAGAGCATTTTTTCTGTCGGTCGAGAGAGGACTCTGCTTCTCAATTGCCTACTGAGCCCGTAGTAACATGTGTTGGCAAGAGTTGATCTCCGCTTGATCTCAAGGCTGACATTATTGTTGGTATTAATGCTGGATCCTAAGTAAACGAAATCCTTGACAACTTGAAAAGTATAATTGTCAACAGTAACATTTTATCCAAGACGCCGTGACTCTTTGTTTGTTGCCACAAGGTATTTCGTTTTGTCCTCGTTCACCCTAATAGCAACTGATCTAAATATTTGAGATTTTGTTATTAAATAGAAAATAAATGTAAATTTTTTTGTTTATATAAATTTTGAAAATTAGAATGTTCATAATTTCCAAATGTGTTATATCTTGTGTTTCTAGTATGCAAACTAATAACTATTACATAAATAATAATAAAAATTTTTTTATTATTTAAATACAGCAAGAAGAATATTCCGGCGCTCCAGTACAATGTCTTATACCCGGCACGAATCAATGGGCACTCATTGGTGTCTCGTCGTGGAGAATTGCCTGCGGCCCAACGGGCGTAGAGAGACCGAGAATGTATGATAAAATAACATCGAATGCCGCATGGATTAGAGAAACAATTAATGCAACATAATGCCTATGATGAGAGGTTTGCCTAAATATGTCCAAAAAGTTAAAAAAAATACAAGAACTTAACGATATTCTTCATTGTAATTTTATTCTGCATTTTTTAAGTTTCTGAACGTTTGCAATTATTTCCTGTTAAATAATATTAAAAACAACAGACATTTAGAAAAAAAACTAATTTTAAAGTGTGCTTGAGTGTGTGATTGTTTAAATATAAATGTTGTCAAAGCAAGACAAGATAATTCTTCGACTATGTATAAGTTGTTTCTTTCATTTCATTTTCTAAATTAAAATAATTTATTTTTTAATATTACTAGAAATTGTAACCATTAAGTACCTTAAGACTTTCACTTCCCAAAAATAAAGAAAAATTAATTAATTTGTATATTTTTGCAGATTTTGTGTTTATTTGTAACAATTAGAATATATAAAACTTGTTATGTTGCAATAATTTAATAAAATTACTTTAATAAATAAAAACACATACTCATAGTTTGGAAAATATTCATTATCCTCTTTACATCCTCGTACATGCCTTAAAAAAACACGAAATTAAATACTTAGTACTTAAACGATCCCGAGCATTAATTATAATTAGTGACACGTTAAGCGATGGTTTACTGTTTGTACGCACATCTGAAAGGTTAATGCTAATGCTATTAACAAATATCATAATTTGTAATTTTTTTATAAAAAAAATCCCTAAAAGTATGCATATTTTATTTTCAAGAACGTTAAATCTAAACGTATAAAAATATGCTGAAGTAATATCGTGGTCATCATTAGAATTCTTTCACTCTTACTACAACTAAATTTCTTTACTAGTCGATTTCTACACCACTGGGTGCTCAATTAATTTTGATTACATTTCGAACTCGATTCGCTGGATATCATTGACATACTAGCGAACACACGCATACGTTATCTGACTCGTTGAAGTAACACAAAGAAGCGATTTTTTTTTCATTGCTCGTTACTTTACACTAAATAATGTTTTTAAAACAAACGTAGATTAAATATTCATCGCGATTACTTTGGTCCATAATCCATAATACACAATCACCAGTAAACTTCATAAAAACCAATAAGAAACTTAATTGTTGAAAAAATAATATTAAATAAAATTTAAAAATATCAAAAAACAAATTTATTTTTCTTCTTGTGCCACGAAATGGTGCGATGCAATTAGTTTTTGGACTAGCATATAAAGACAGTGCAGGCCCAGTCTTGTTCTCTGCTATGGCAAGCCTATATAAAATCAACTGGTCTGTTCTCATATGTTTGAACTAGACTTGGATCTACTTGTGGTCGCTCCCGGTTTAGTATAATACCAGTATAAGACCGATTGGTTATAGAGGAGGCACACAAAAATTATAATGATACACATTGGATAACAAATTATTTTTGTTAGTCGATAAACTGGTTTACTGAACATCACAACTAGTCCCACATATTATGTTTTTCTTCATCGTGAACTGGTTTCTTTGACATTGTCATGTCCTTGGTAAAAGTCAATTGTACAGGCATGCATATCTTTTCAACTAGTTGGTAGATACAGGGTGTTTTTTTAGAAGTGTGGTTTTCAAGAAGAAATAAAACGCATATAATTTACTGTTATGGCCAAGAATTTATCTTTTTTATAAAGATAAGGATTTGCCATTATGTTTTAACGATTTCGGACATTCGCCGCGGCTGGTTCGAATAAATTCCAGCCGAGTGGCCCAATTTACGACCACTTTTTGCAGCAATTGGGGCCGTATGTCAGTAATAACACGCCGAATATTCTCTTCCAAGGCGTCAACCTTCTCGGGCTTATCTGCGTAGACAAGCGACTACACATAACCCCACAAAAAATAGTTCAGCGGTGTTAAATCGCTCGCCGCACACATTAGATAACTCACTGACGGTTGTCAGATCGCTATCCAGGGGACGCCACGAGGAGGCTGTGCGTCGACTTGAAACGTAGAAGCGTAAGGAACTTTACCTTGTGTCCTACGCCCCAGGCCAACCAACTTGCACTCCTCCTTTCGCAAAACACCCCTCAACTTGATGATATATGCGCGCAGTGGACGCACATTTCCCCGTTCAATGCGTACGGCTGCCGAAGAGGTGTTAGGCTACCACCGTCGACGGAGGAATATCTGGTACGACCAGGTGTTTCACGATGCTACTGAAGCAAAAAACGCTGTTTACAGAGCCACCCTGCAATCAGTTGCAACGCGAGCTGCTAAGGAGCGATACAGAGAGTTGAGGAGGGAGGAGAAACGTATTTTCAGGCGCAGGCGCAAGAAAAGAGATGAAGAAAGACGCGAGTTCAATGATATCGAAATGTTGCAGGAGAGGAAGAAGGTCCGAAAATTCTTTGAACGAATAAGACGCCTGACTGATGGTTTGAAGACCGGGGCCTCTTCCTGCAAGGATGAAGACGGAAGTCTGGTGTGACAGATGTTCAGGGCATAATGAGATTATGGAGGGAGCACTTTTCGCAGCTGCTTAATGGCGGAAACCCCAATCACGGACGGCGTTGAAGTACCGCCGCCTGACTATGAGGAGGTCTTAACAGGTCTTTAGAGATCACTTGTAGGCCGCAATGTCTGATTTTGGTATTCCTGCAAAGCTCATTCGTCTTTCCAAGATGACACTGATCGACACCACCA
The DNA here is from genome assembly GCA_958295655.1 of Palloptera scutellata. Lineage (NCBI taxonomy): Eukaryota > Metazoa > Arthropoda > Insecta > Diptera > Pallopteridae > Palloptera > Palloptera scutellata. The sequence continues at coordinate 149,084,799 of OY282449.1, read as the reverse complement.
GCACAGTGAAAATTGGGATAGACCTCTCCGCGTCATTTGATACCAAAAGAGGTTTGAGACAACATGACTCCGTATCGTGCGACTTCTTTAACCTTATGCTGGAGAAAATAATTCGAGCTGCGAAAATAGACATCTCTGGCACTATCTTCAGCATACGCTGATGATATTGACATCATTGGCAAAAACGCTCGAGCAGTCAGTGCAGCATTCTCCAACCTGGAAAGGGAGTATCGTCGAGTGGGTCTAGTGGTGAACGAGGATAAAACGAAATACCTTGTGCCAATAAACAAAGAGTCACGGCACGGCGTCTTGGACAAAATGTCACTGTTGACAATTGTGCTTTTGAAGTCGACAAGGATTTTGAATATCTAGGATCCAACAATAACTCTTGCCCACAGGTGTTACTATGGGCTCAGTAGGCAATTGAGATGTAGTGCCCTCTCTCGACCGACGAAAATAACGCTCTATAAATTCCTCATCCTTCCCGTCCTAATGTATGGCGCAGAGACGTGAACATTGACCATCAATGATGAGATGATATTCCCTAAGATCTACGGTCCAGTATGCGTGGACGACGTGTATCGAATACGATGGAACGATGAGCTGTATGAGCTGTACGCCGACACTGACATAGTCAAGCGTATAAAAATCCAGCGGCTTCGCTGGCTGGGTCATGAATCTTGCGTTGGAAAGACCTGCACCTGGTCTTTCCAATCTCCATTGGAAAGACCATCAGGGCAACCTGACTTCACTTGGCCTTATCAACTGGCGCCAGCGCGCACATAGCATAAGCGACTGGCGAAGCTTTGTAGAGGCGGCTAAGACCGATCATCAAGTGTACTTTTAGATTCTCTAAAAAATCCCGCAAGTTAATGAAATTTTTTATTGAGTGCCTAAGAGTATGCAATAAATATCGATAGTGCGTTGTATTGGAGGAAATAAACACACATTTTACTAAGTAATAGTTTTTAGGAAAGTTATGTGGTTTGAAAATCCGATATCCTTTTCTTCTCTTTTAGAAATTAATAATTCAATAATTTTGTATATACTCGAATGTACTCGTACATATTTGTGCAAGAATGATGGTGTTAGTCACAAATTACCAAGTGTATTACCTAGCCAAAAACGAACTGGTGATGATACTAGCTCAAAACTGATGCAGGATGAGTTGATTTGTATACTGTTTACGCTGTTTTGCTTGTAAATATTATACGAGTATATGCAACAACAAAGAACATCGGTTTTTATTTATATGCAAGATTTTTAGTATTTACTCAAATTTTTCCTACTGGATTATAACTATTATTAATATAAATCAGTGGCGTAGGTATGGAAAAATTAGTTTGAAACTATTTTAAATAAATATAACTAAATTTTAATTTAGTTAGTAGTTCTTCAACTTAAGACGTTATGGAAATTAATTTTGCATTTTTAATGCCCTGCATGGAAGTGATAAAGTTTGCTTTTACAGCTGTTGCTTAAGGAAACAGTTCAAAGATAATTGCATAGCCCTCATGCTGTAAATAATCTCTTTTCTTTTGTCTATCAAAATATACTGCAAATATTAGGTCCGTTCCATTACTAGAAATAACTAAGAATTAATAACAAAAAAATATGTTACATTAAGAAAGGAAAATATTAAAAAAAAATTCTTGAAAATTTATGTTTTTGTAAATTTTTTTGTTTTTTTGATTATAGTTTGAACATTCTCGACAAGTTTCTGCTTTCACAATATGATGCTTTACTTCGGGAAAGAAATGTATTTTTTACGTTCCCGTACTTTTGTGCATTTTTGTCTCTCACAGATTCACAGAGAGTATTTTTTGTTTACTCTCATTTTACTTGACTTTGCGCAAAAAGTACGGGAGCAGACCTATTAATATTCAATTTCTATATCCATCTTTCTGCGCCATCTTTTATGTCGGTATGTAAACATTGACTTGAGTTAACATGTTTTTGAAACTTCAATTCAGTACAATCGTACTGAAACGACGCGCCGAAATAGTTAGTGACGCTGTACATTGAAAATAGTCGTTTAGTTGTGTTAACTAAAAGTGAATATCGTTGAAAATATCGTGGCCAACAAGAACTGTCTGACAACACTACATATTCGTCGTTTGGTGTCAAATTTTGTTGAGCACGGATCAGTGGGAGATCGTCGACAAGCCGTTCATCAACGCCCAAGACGTTCCAATTAACTGGTTGAAGCGGTAAGAGAGGGTGTTGTCGAGAACCCACATCTGTCGTATCGTCACCGCGCTCAGTATTCTGGCGTCAGTGGAACCACCTTGTGGCGCATTTTGAATGATGATTTGCATTTGTTTCCGTATAATGTGTGCAATTGACTCAAAGAATATTGCCGACAGACCATCCACGTCGCTTGGAATACGGCCAAATAGTCGCTCGAATTGTTGACACTCGACCTAATTTTTGGAAGTAAATTTTTATGACCGATGATGCCCGTTTCAAACTCTCTGGCGCCGTTATCAAGCAAAATTGCCGCATTTGGGGAACGGAGAATCTACACGAGATCCATTAAACACTACTGCATGACCAAAAAGAGAAAGCTTTGCATTTGGGCCATTTTTCTTCAGAAAGAGCGAAATAGTCGATGGGAATCGATATCACCGATATCGATGTTGGCTCATTATGTCTACCTAGAAATTTTTGAAAAAGGTCTGGACGGTTACTGGTTTCAACAAGACGGTGCGCCATGCCACGCTGCAAATCAAACAATGCAGTTTCTGCAACGAAAATTCCCTGGATGTGTGGTGTCAAAAAATGGCGACAGGGTTATTTGAAAAGTAAAGTATACACCAGCAAGCCTCAGATTATTGACGAGCTCAAAGCAAACATTCGTGCCGAAATACCGCTCGAGGTGCTCGAAAAATTAATGGAAAATGCTGCAAAAAGGGCATATTTTGCTTTGGTCAATAACGGCGGCCACTTGATTGATGTGGTCGCTGTGGCGTAGTGGTAGTGCGTTGAACTGCTACGCAGAGTGTCTGGGGTTCGAATCTCGGAACAGGCAAAATCAAAAAATTAAAAAAATAAAATTTCTACACGGCACCACCTCTTGGCAGGCAATGGCAAACTTACAAGAGTAAAAATTGCCTATGAAAAGCTTTTCACTTCGCCGTTCGGATTCGGCATTAAACTGCGGGTCCCAACATGAGTGGATGCGAAAAGCTTGGCCTTTGGCGCTACATGCGGTCATAGTCGACACTGATAAACTGAAGTTCTTTGTGGTAAAGGCGTAAACCTTGCCACAATGGCTGTCTGTCTTTATCGGTGTCCTGTGTGATTGCATTTCTTCTCTCAATCTTCCTCCTACCTATCAATCTTCCTTCCATTCAATACAATGTTCTGCATTAATAGGGGTACACCCTGTGTGTTGAATGAATCAATAAAAAAAAATTAAAAAACATTTCACTCTTTGATGTAAATGGTCTCGCATTAATGTAAATGAAGAATGTAATGCCACACTACTCGTATTTGTTGTTGTGATTGCGGAAATATCTTGCATTTGCAATGCTGCAAGACCATTTGCATCACAGAGTGAATACTAGCAATATAAAAATAAAAAGTTTATGGAAATACTATTTATAAATTTCATTGTCACCCGACGCACGAGACAGAATAAAGGGGAGAAAGTTAAAAGGATTTACCTAATGCCAGAATAAATCAAAAAAAAAAAAAAAAAAACGCGTGAATTAAAAACTTTCTGTGAAGAAAAACTTACAATAGAATTCGATTGAATTTTTCAACAAAGTTTTTTCACATAAAAATACAAAAAGTCAACAACTTAATGAAAATGAGCTGCAATCTTAAAAGTCAATGAATTCTTAATGAAATGAAATTAAGAAATTCTCTTTATTAACACCAACCCACGTAACCCACGTTAGGTCTGTGCCCGCTTTTCGTCTTAATACTCACCGGACAGATTATGGTGACAACGAACCAATGTCTAGAATGCTTCGAATAGCCAACGACCTTCCAAAAGTTTTTGACTTTCACCAAAGCAAATGTAGCTTAAAGACTGCTCTGTAAAAAGCCAATTCCCCTCCCTCCTCTTGCTAAGCCATGTATTTAACTATTTTCAAGTATAATTTAAGCTGAATAAATAACAATATGGTGTTGCCATCCTTAAAAAATAAATGAACAAATCCCTCCCCCTCAATTACGACTAAGTATAGATTTAAGTAATTGTAAGTAATTTGCTCGCTTGTACTAAGCTAAATAAATAAAAAAATTATTTTCATTAGTATGGTACATACACTAATGTATCAAAATAAACCAAGTATTTATGTTCGTAAGTGTGAATTTGCTTATACATAAGTAAATAATTGATCAAATGAGATTAAAAATTGATTAGAGTAAAAATCTCATAGCTTAATGAAATCAATTCAATACTTAAGTTAGTTTTCAAATATACTTAGTAACACAAACATGAAGTTAATCTCATGTAATAGGAAGAGGTTGGAAGTTTTTTAACCACCCTTTGTGCACTGATTTTTGCAAAGAGGATGAGAAAACATTTAAAAACATCATTAACGCTTTGTTTTTGTTTTAAAAATGTATCCAAACCAATTTTGAATGAAAATGGTTATTCCACATATTAACAAATAACCGATGAATGAAAAAGAAAAACGAGAGAACATTTCAGTACAAAGGCTTGGGTCATTTGAATAAAACTTTACTTTTCTAAGAATATAAGTATTTATAAACAATATGTAAATTGTTATCACGGCCGCCCACTGTGACTGTCCACTGTCAGTAGAGTACCGCTTTTTATAAAAATAACCATATTCTATAAAATACAACGAATTAATGAAGCAGCAGTAATACAATAGCGAATAATACAAGTGGCATTTCAACAATCGTGACCTATTTATTATTAGCTGATTTAAAATTTAAATGGCCCACGCACAATGAAAGTAATTAATCATATAAATACATACTTACAATACATATTCTGTGGGAAATCTTTCAGGGAAAATTCATTTTACCGATTTCATTGTGATTGAATATTTGAACTTTTGAACCAACCTCTAATTTTCCCACGGTTTTAGGATAATTTGGGGGCGCTGATCACGAATCTGAAGTTAGTTATTCTCCATCACGTCTAATTATGTCTACTTTGGTATATGTATAAGATATTTTATATTATTATTTTATAAGAGTCTATATCTCTTCTTTCCAACGACATATATGGTAAAGCTTACCGATTGGGTTATGACCAGGTTTACCATATACTTGGACCACCTAAAAATTAGTTAGAGGGTGTATCAGAAATTTCGATTATGCATCCTTTTTGATCTGTCTGACCATTCGCTATATCTCGGGCAAAATAACTGTATTGTTTTTGTCACGCAGTAATATTTTCTTTGGGAAAATGTTAAATAGTACCTAACTATCAGGAAAACATTTGTAGAAAGATCTCTGCATTTAATTTACCAAAAGTATAAATTCACATAAGCAACATTTTGGTAGAAAAGGAAACATTACTATTAATTCTGTTAATTAATCTGTTGTATTTAATACGTGCCTGAACTCGGGATGAATATAAGTACTATATACTTATTAATGGCGTAGATCAGTGCGAGAGAGATCAGTCGGAGTGAACTATTTCTTCTTGAAAATAATTGATTGTGTATCTGATGACGAACCTGTCATTTCAATTTAGTTCCCTAGATATTTCAAACCTACATAATTATTCTAATGAACTTTTTGATCATCAAAAACTTTATCCATTTGAAACTTTTAAATGTAATACTATTCTTTACCCAGTTATTCTTCCAACAGAAGTCTTCAAACAGCTGAATTCACTGGAGTTGGCTGATACTGGTGGATAAGATGAAATTTCAAGTTGCATTTTTAAATTGATGCTGTAGCGTTGTGTTAGTAAGTTGGACCGTTACGCAGAGTGTCCGGAGTTCGAATCTAGGTACAGGCAAAATCAATAGCACCACCTCTTGGTAGGCATTGGCAAACCTACAGGAGTAAAAATTGGTTATGAAAAGCTTTTCACTTCGCCGTTCGAATTCTGCATAAAACTGTATGTCACTTCCAATGTACAAATACGACATGAGCTGTTGTGCCTTTAAAAAAGAATATGAAGAGCTTCTGTATGTACCATTTTCTCAAATTTTGGATGCTTTTTTTTATATGTAAAGATATTTTTCTCAGTTCTTGCACAAGAGTGGCCTGATATTGCAAACTACCGCGATATAACTAAACCTAGTGTGATACCAAAATTTTTTGAATCGATCGTTAGAGAACAATGGAAACATTCTGTGGAATCGTTGATACCTCCTTATCAACATAGCTTTCTTAAAGACAGGTCTACAGTAACCAATTTTTTTTAACTCCAACAACTTTCACACTGATACTATCTACACCGATTTCAGTAAAGCTTTCGACGTGGTGAATCATTAATTGCTGATCGATATACTTGATTTGTTTGGTTTTTAACCACTGCTTCATCAATGGATCCTTTCACATCTGAGTAATAGAAATTAGATGGTGCGATTCAACAGCTCCATCTCACTTTGCATTGGAGTTCCCTACGATAGTCACATTTGTCCCATTTTATTCCTTAAATTCATTAATGATCTTCCTTCCATCTGTATTAAAAAGCTTAACCTTTGGCGCTATATGCGGTCATAGTCGACACTGATAAACTGAAGTTCATAGCGGTAAAGGCATAACACTTGCCACAATGGCTATCTATCTCTTTATCGGTGTCCCATGTGTGATTGCATTCCCTCTCTCATTCTCCCTCGTTTTTCCTCCCACCTATTAATCTTCCTTCCATTCAACACAATGCTCTGCATTTATAGGGGTTGAATGAATCGATAAAAATTAAAAAAAACCCACAAAAATTACTGAGATTATGCCCAGAATAAATATTACAAATTTAAAACACGATACTATGTTTTTTTTAAATGTTTATTTAAATTTCAATGAAGTTAAGGAAGAAAAAGTATTAGTATTTTTTATTTATTTACTAAGGGAATGAATAAAATACATGACAATTACAAAATTTATTTCAAATAAATTAATTTAATTTAAAATTTTTTTTTTAATAAATTCTGCTTTTTAATATTAACATTAGATATATATAATTAAATATTTTATTTAATTGATTAAATTTAAGCATTTCGATAATTTGTGTGTAGAAATTTTATAAAAACTATGCATAATAAATAGTTTTTTACTTTTAAGAAAATATGTAATTGCTAGATACTTAATGTATAAAAATTTACAAAAGGCAAATAATATTAAGTATTGTGATTTTTTTGTTTCATTATTTGATTGTTGGTTGCACTCTTATTAAAAATATTAAACAAAAGTTCATAGACGATGTTATCCTAAGGCCCACGACATTTCACAACATTTACGATATTTCTGCAAAAATGTAAGCCAGATAAATAAATAAATAAAACAAAAATAACATATGCAATCATTTATTGAATTTTATGAAGGTTCATGCCAAATTTACCATGAATCATCACGAACCGATCATTCAAAGAAAAACTGAATCATCAGTCTGCAGTGTGAAAGGAGGCACGAGGAGTGGAACGAATCAAAGTTTGAATATTTCATATCCTAGCAATTTTAGTTTTTTCTGAACTTCTTTCTATGGACATCGTAAATTAATAATTTTTTTTATATTATTAACTACTTGTTCTTTTTTCTTTTAATGTCACAACAGCCCGACCTATGCCGAGGTTTCGCATCCACTCATGTTGTGCGTGTTATATTTGTACATGAATGGAAGGGATCTACAATTTTATGCCGAATCCGAACGGTGAATGAAAAGCTTTTCTTAGCCTATTTTTACTCTTCTAGGGTTGCCATTGCCTGCCAAGAGAAGGTGACGTGTATAAAAATTTGATTTTTTTACTTTTTGATTATGCCTGTGCCGAGATTTGAACCACGAACACTCTGCGTAGCAGGTCAACACACTACAAACTACGTCACGGCGACCGCTACTACCTGTTTTTTATGTGTTTATCAATTACCAGTTTGCGGACGTTTTTTCCTATTGATATTTTTTTGAAAGGCCAACAAATTGTTTTGACTATTGCACTATGGCCCTACTGACTATTTTTTTCCATTTATCAAACATTTAAACGAAATTTAATTATTCTATCTTGAATTCATAACGTTTACATACTCTTACGCAAATAGCTCTTGATATTTTCTATGAAAATTCAGTCTGTATGAGAGGTGCCCACATCGCTTTTTCAGGAGATAAAACCAGAAAGGATGGAGATTGTATGGGCGGTCCCACATCGACTTCTCCAAACCTTTTCCTATACTATATATCTTTTGACCTCCACCGAACAATCGGGTTAAGATCAGATGAAGATTCTGGAAATGGGCAAACTTCTTCTATTAATTTTTATATGCATATTATTTTGCTGCGCAATTATAAATGCCATAGTGGGCACAATGCAGTTAAAAACAAATTCGGATTCAAAGGAATTTAGCTGGACCTTTGCGGCATTATTTAAGTATTTTTCCCATATTCAGAATTTGCAGAAGAATTGAGAAAATAATTTTGTTTTTATTTATGTAACAGAACCATAATTAAAAATATGAAAGGTGAGAAATAGGGTTTTATTTATGGGCACTGATTTTGACAACTTCTAAAATAAAAAATTTTAAATTAAAAATTACAATATGACAAAATGACAAGAGTAAACATAGCAAAGAGGAAACTTAATATTTCAACTACATTCTAATAACCAAATGAGCCTTTAATATTTGTGGACTTTTGGCAAAACAGCTGTTCTTTATATACAAAATTCCATCTTTTCTTTTAAGTTTGATGAGCTTTTGCTTCTTATATCTCATAAAAATATAATGCTTTTCGATTTCAAAATTTATAGAATAGACAAAAACCAACAAAAAAAAGATGAAAGATGAGATTAAAACAGTAGAAGTGCGGTGAATTCAAAAGAAATTATAATAATGTAGAGTTAGGTTGTTTTGTTAAAGTCCATAGGTACTCAAACGGATGTGATACATGTAAAAGCTCATTCAACTAAGTATCCGAATAAGATTTATATGAAATTTAGAAATGTTACAAACACCAAGACTTTTAAACTCTACTTTTAAAACGATCTGCGACCGATAGCGCTTTGATTACTTAAAGTTCCATTTAAGAAAAAAAAAAAAAAATATGGAGAGTAGTTTTTTTTAGAATTAGAATAAACCGAATGATAATGAGTATGATTGCAGCCATACACTGAGATTCAAGGATATATGGTACATACATACATACATACATACATACATACATACATACATACATACATACATACATACATACATACATACATACATACATACATACATACATACATACATACATACATACATACATACATACATACATACATACATACATACATACATACATACATACATACATACATACATACATACATACATACATACATACATACATACATACATACATGCATACATACATACATACATACATACATACATACATACATACATACATACATACATACATACACACACACATACATACATACATACATACATACATACATACATACATACATACATACATACATACATACATACATACATACATACATACATACATACATACATACATACATACATACATACATACATACATACATACATACATACATACATACATACATACATACATACATAATCCATGCTTGCTGGTTATCAATGACAATTCTGCCAAACCATGTAAAACCGATTACACGGAATTCTTGATTACTTATTTGTCAGGTATGTGAGTGCAATAATGGCTGATAAATGGCATAGTAGCGTAGGCAAGATATCGCAACCAATCCATATGGTTGTAGCAACAAAGGCATCTGTAAAGAAAGTGAAGAGAAATCAATCAATTAATCAATCAACATACAAAGGCAATTAAAGAATGTAAATAATTATAAATTACATTCAAATGACATGTTGATGACAACAAAGATCGCTGCATTGCCAATTTAACTGAATAAATAATATATTGTTACAATAATATTAACTTTTTGAAGTTAAACTTCTTATGGGAGCGTACTGTAATCGCCAACTATTTTTGTGACAAATTATTTTACTTATTTTGTTTTGCTCTCTACGCACACATCAAAAATTACAACAAACTGATTTCTATCACTCTCTTTATTGAGGAATAATAGAGTGGTGGGGAGTAAAACAAATCAAACAAAAGAGCAAGTAAAAAATGCATTCCTACAAGACCAACACAAACAGCACTCTCGCCCTACTATATTTCTCTCTTTTTTTTATGTATTTGCACTAAAGGAATTTCTCGCAAAAACAACAGAACAAACAATAACAGGAAATTCCTCCGAAGTCAGTCACTGCGTGTATACTCGTATGTACACATGTATATGGACAGATGACATTGAGAAAGCCGGCGTCTCTGCTTGTACTGCATGTGGCCGAATGTTTTTCCATATGCTTACACTGCATTTAGATCATTCGAACGAATGAAGATTCTTTCCTGTAGAAAATGTAGCTAATAGATTTTCATTCGCGCAACTGTTTACACCGGAAGCTATCTTGTTCGCTCGCCCGGTGTAGATGGCAAATTATAACGTTCCATGTTTAAGTATTTTATTAAAATACACATAAAATTAGCATCTATTGTCAGTAATGCATTGTACTATACGCCAACTACTTTTAACTTCTTTCCCAGTCGTCTTTTCCTTTTTTACTCCATTTTCACAATTACACAACAACAGCAATACTGGATTCGCCAAGAAAGACGAACTCAGTTCCTGAACATTTTGTAGCGAACGCAATGTTCAACGCTAAACCATTTACACCGTCCGAATGAATAAAGATTCATCATTCGATCGGGCGATCGGGCAATCTAAATGCAGCGTGAGAATTCAGTGTTGCAATTATTTCTATTTATGATTTGAGTTGATTTTTAAACCAAGCTGCTTATACATTTGTTCATTGCATTGAGTGAAATACCATAGAAAGAACGTCGTCATAAGAGGACGAGGGGAAACATTGAAACGTAAAAAACATATTGATGTATATAGATCATTGATCATCTCACTTCACTCGCAAGTTCTTTTTTCAAAAATCATTTTGTTTTTCATTTATTTTTAAATAATAACCTGTAGTGGGTACTTAACGATATTGCCGCACTTTAGTTAACATTTAATATTCTTTGTTTTTCATAATTATAATATACTTTAATTTACATGCAATTAAGCAAAACTTTGCAACCATAAAATGTTTCTGTTTTGCATAATATTCAATTACCGGAAAATACCAAGCAAAAAACATTTAGCCTGGTACTTGAATACATGTAACGTTTTTATGGTGGCATATTAACAAATTTTAAACGCATCAAGATGTATGCATTAGAGTGAAATTGCTGCTGCTATTGCCGCCATTGTGTGTGTATGTTGCTCAGTAATGTGTACTCAAAAATAGCATTCAGCACGATCGTTCTAGAGGTAGTTAGGTAATATGAAAAAATTATTTAATTAATCTATTTATGTATATATATAAAAATGAAGATATGTTATGGTTGTGATGAATGCTCTTGGAAACGGTTCGATTTTTTTCAAAAATTCAACTTTCATGTTAAAGTACATGCTTTTCTGACGGACATAGGCTATTTATCCGTCCACTGCCCTGTTCGCGAAAAGAGTAAAATGCCTATAACTTTTGAACCCCTCAACGCATTCACTTCAAATTAAAAACACATCCATAAGGAATGTATTTTTATTTCATATTTTTTAACGACTGCGATGCTGAGTGTCCGGGGGTCGAATCTCGGCACAGGCAAAATCAAAAAGGAGAAAAAATAATTTTTCTACACGGCACCACCTCTTGGAAGGAAATAGTAAACCTACAAGAGTAAAAATTGCTATGAAAAGTTTTTCACTTCGCCGTTTGGATTCGGCATTAAACTGTAGGTCCCTTCCATTCATGTACAAATATAACACGCACAACATGAGTGGATGCGAAAAGCTCGGCCTAGGCCCTCCATGTTGTGCCATTAAAAGTAAAAGTATTTTGCGTCGGAGAATGCAGCGTAAAGAGCGGAAACGCCACCAGAAACGACATTGACAGCATTCTTTCAAGTTGTGTCAAACTGATGAATTTGCTAAAACGTTATTGTATGCAGAAGTACCAAGGTATTTTACATGTTATTCAACAAAAAAAAAGAATTTCAACGTCGTAAGCAAGGGAATCGAGTTCATGGCCATGTAAATCTGTTTTCAACTGATTCTGTAGGGCGAATTTATACTGTTCATCCTAATAATGCAGAATGCTTTTATTTACGACTGTTATTGATCAATGTTCGTGGACCAATATCATTTCAGCAGTTAACAACAGTTGATGGACCTGTTTGTACAACATATCGTGAAGCATGTCAAAGTTTACATCTATTGGAACATGATACCCATTGGGATGACAGATTAGCAGATGCATCAGTATCAGCCCATCCACTATAAATTCGTTCGCTATTTGCAATTATTTTGAGTACGTGTAATCAATCGAATCCAATTGATTTGTGGACAAAATATCAAAATTACATGTCGGAAGATATTTTACGTTGAGTGCGTCGAATCAATTCCAATCCTGAAATGGATTTTACGCCGGCAATTTATAACGAGGCATTGATTATGATTGAAGATTTGTGTATGATGATGGCAAAGAAAGCACATTAGCCCAATTAGGAATGACAGCACCAAATCGATCCATGCATGACATATTTAATCGAGAATTAGAACGTGAAAACCAATATGACTCGAATACCTTGAATTCATACGTTCAAGCAAATGTACCGAAATTAAATGTTCAGCAAAAAAGAGTATATGAAACAATTATGCGTGCAGTTAACGATGGAAGTGGTGGATTTCATTTTTTGGATGCTCCTGGTGGTTCAGGAAAAACGTTTTTAATATCATTGCTTTCAGCAACAATACGTTAATTATGCACAGTGAAACGTGCATGGGGTCCGCTAGTAGATTTATAAAAATAAATTCAATGAAATCAAATAAAATTTAATTTTCTCGTAGATATTTGCAAGTATAAACAATCATGTTTTGCATAACTTAACACTATTTCTAAACTACATATGTACTGTAAATAGTATCCTAATAAATTATAATCTAATTAATTCCAAAAATACCATTACATGAAGTGGCTGTTTACACTGAACTTTGACCAGATACAACAAAAAGGAAAATAGATATTCAACATCTTGCATTGTTAAAATTTAAAATACATGGGTAGAAATATCTTAACTTTGCTCTTTTTCTGCTTTAATATTTTTCTATATTGCATACAACATGAGAATGCCCCAACCATTTGACTTTTTTCAATTACGTCAATTCAAAACAGCAACACGCAGTCCTGGATTTAAGGCGGGTCAAGTGGAGCCGGTTGCCCCGGACCCCCATCACTTGGGGCACCACCCACCAGTCGCGACGAAATCTATAGCAATTTTAGTTGAACCGAGACCAAATATTTTTTTATAACATCGTGAAAATTTCATACTAAAATAAAACTTAACTTTCAATTCTTCAGCTAGCATGCAACTCCCAAGAAAATCAAAAAGTTTGATATAAGCTCTTCGTATTTTTACTGCTTTTACTGCCCCCGACAGATGATTTTGAATGATAAACTGTTAACTTTGGATAAGAAAAATAAAGTCTGCACTGTGAAAAATTTGAGTACAATTCGTTGGTCATGCAAGTATGAAGCAGTAAAAGTATTTACTCATCGACAGTAAAAGATTCGAGGAACTTGGACGACGAACAGCAAGAAACCATTGTGAAAAATTAAGCTTCCGGACATTTCCGGAAGAAGATTTTGAAGATTTAAAATTTTTTTTTTACAAATATATGAAACAAAAGGAAAACAAGACAAAATAAACGAGAAGTAAAAAAAAGAAGTAAATGCATGAATTCAGCCACTTGATTTCAGAAAAATATCCGCCGCCTGCGATTAATCTCTCTTGGTAACAAATTATTACAACCTGCTGAAAACGATTTATGTACGTTAAAATTTTTGCAATGAAGCAACAGTAGGTACTTCGCATTTACTTGTCAATGATGGCGACCAATTGCAATGGAGAAAGACTGTTTTCAAAACTAGTTAAGACTTATAAAAAATAGATACGTGCTAGTATGGAGCAAGGATGTCCTAAGAGTCTGATGATTTTTATTGAAAGCGATATTTTTCGCGAATTATCGTTTGAAGATCTTATTGATTTCGAAAGTTTCGAAAACTTGTGGAAATTAATAAAATGTACAACAAATGAAGATATTACTTTTTATAAAATGTTCAATTAATTGTCTCTCATCGTATGAAAAAGGACCCCGGCATCCTTCGGCTTCGGGCCCCTACAAGTAGTAATCCGACCCTGTGTTGCTAACTCAAATGGAAATTAGTGTAGTAAAACAATTTTATTATGTTTAATTTTGACATGCTAATTCTAATGCCACATATTAAAATATAATTGCATATACTTCTGTACTATACGTATGTATGTATATGTATATCGCTGCCTTAATTTACAAAAGTCCTAATATCAAATTTTTCAAAATCCAGTTTTTGATAGACTATGATTAAGCGTATTCATTTGCATATCTACATATTTAAAGTTTCAAAATGTATTATGCTTCTTCCGAAAAATCTGAAAAATACATGTTAAGACTTTTGCAAATTAAGGCAACACCCTAGGCCTTACAAACATACATATATGCATGTAACTTCCCACCGCTCTTTTAAATGCTTCTATGCTTCTGAAAACTGTATAATTCACGGTGTCCTCGATTGTTGGTCATTCAATGTTGTAGTTTAACTAAATGCAACATACTGTAATGTAATGCAAAACATTAATGCTCAAGCTCCTGCTGGGGTTTGGTAATTATTACTCGTTGTTGCCATTGTTTTGCTAAGTAATTTTGTATTCACTTGGGAACATTTATGTAAATTTATTGCTGACAAATGTGTTATTTCACTCAAATATTAATTCCATTATTGAATATTGAGGAACAAAAGCATCTATTAAATAAATAAGGCAAAGTCGTTAAATTTATGAACCATAGGGAACAAAGCAGCTAAAAGTTAATAAAATTGAGAATATTGTAACGATTATCTATTTCCTACTGTTTATTTATTCTCAATAAATAAAAAGTTTCGATGACTGGATTGTGTATAATAGCGAATTATTGCGCCTTTATATAATTATTTCACCACTCAACAACACTTAGAATCACTTTACAATTAACTGTCACATTCAGTTTGTTTTCTTAGACTGGCAATCTGTGATTGTTCTCATCCCCATGCTTGCTTCCGTATTTACATTATAGATGCCGCCGTTTTTACGAACATTCCAGAGATTTTCGTAGTTTCTAGCTGATGCTGAGCTTAATGTCATTAGTTAGCATAGCAACGAATAATTAGCATGGCCACAAACCATACAGCATTTGTTTCCTCTAGATGACGTGGATCGTTATCTATGATTACACAAATACATAAATAGATGTTGCTCCGGAAATAGCGTCACAATATAATTTTTTTCTTTATCGGTGCTCTGCAAATAATCTGGTATTTTCCTTGTTTTTTGTTTATACATTGCAATGGCAACAATAAACTATTTAGCATTAACTGCTATGTGCGGATGAGAAAGACCTAGAGCAGGGAAAAGCAATTCCATTTAATTGTTTCTACTGTTTGTGAGTACCTGTGCTGGTGTCAGTTCTGTATGTGTAGGTGTGGTATGTGTAATTGTTGGCCATGCACCGCAAAGTATGTAATGCACAATACACAAACAACTATGGTAATTGCACATTTGTGTCTTGCATGCTTGAAAACATAAGCACACCAAGCCAAAGCAATTTCGCTGTGACTGCTATTATTGCCACTACTAAGTATTATTACTGCTACTAGCCATGCTATATAATGGTATGTGATTAAGGCAATTATGTATTCTACTATGTAATACAATAGTAAGTACATATGTAGCAATAACGAATTACATAATAGTAGGTAAAAGTGATCTTTTGTTGTACGCAAGTGTTAACAATGTAAAATGGCAAATAATAAAAATATTAATGTTGTTTCCTTGTTTTCGGATTTTTAAAAATAATTTGTCTGGCTCTGTTACTTGTTCTATGCACTAAGATTATGAACATCTTCTGCAGCAAAAATAAACACACTGAAATTCACTATTTTTTGCCCAATTATATGTAGTAGGTCAACATCAATGTAGGTCACAGCTTTAACGAATAGTTTTCGTGGAAGGCCGAAATGTTTTATTAAAATTCAATAGTAAAACATACTAAACAAATCAAAATGGTAGACTTTGACTTAACTTTCCTGGCCTTTGCTAAGGCTTGTAAAAGTGATGATTGCTAGTGTTAAGTGTTTATTTCACATTAACTCCTCCAAGCGACTTGAAAGTAGTCAGAATTTTGAAAATCAATAGATATAGAGGCTTTACCATACTAAATGATCTCGAAATAAACATCCAGCTACATTTTCTTTTACGCAATCGGAAATTATGATTCATTTGTGACTTATACATACCCTCAATTGATTGCATTCTTTTACAGATTTGGCAAATTCTTATACATAAAATTGTTACTCATACGCAGTGTAGTCCAATGAACGCAGTATTATTTTTTGATTGAACTGATATATTTATTTTCGTATTGTTTCAAATATTGTTATTTACACATTCATTAGCATAAATAAATTGCCTAGCCCACTCTCACCCTCTCATTTGACATGGAATTCCACAAATACGGATACCATTACATAACTTTAAAGCGACAAGCTATTCGCATTATTAAAATATAGTGCAGGAAAGTTGCAATTATTTATAATTTATGAGTTTTCGAAGAGCTACATTATTTATTTTTGGGGTTTTTTTTTTAATTAATTAAATAAAGTTATTAAAGTATCAATAAATTTCATGCAAAACTTGAGCAGCGGTGGACCATCTCACATTTGGAATTGAACTACCGGATATTTTGAGTGTGACATTTGTGTTATGGCAAAAAATTACTTAGTAGGGACATAAATACTGTTGCAACATTGAACACACCCATTGCAATAGTAGAATTGAACATACCCTGTTATTGCCACATATTTTATGAAAGCTAACCTCTATAGCGTTAGTCTGTAACGGGAATTCAAAATTGTGTCAGCTTTCACCTTGGAGTGGTTAGATAATGAGAACCGTATCGCTGTTATAGCACTTTTTAAGTGTGAAATGAAAAAGGCGATATTTTCAAAACGCTCCTCCCACTCGGGATTAGTTGCATGTTCGTTTACCTTTGCATAAAACTGTTTGAGGAAACTGGAGATATCAAAGACCGCCACCGGTCAGGCCGTCCATGTACAGTTCGCACGCCGCAAGTATCAAAGCCGTCAAATCAAGAATTCAGCGAAATCCGCTCCGAAAACAGAAAATCGGTGCCCGTGAGATGAATATGACGCAAAAGTCCATGAGTCGAATTATAAGGAAAGACTTGGGACTTGGTGCCTTCAAACGTTGCATTGGACATTTGTTGACTGCAGCTTTGGAAACAAATAGGGTAGAAAAATCCAAACGTCTTTTGGTGAAGCACGCTAATAACTTGAACAGAAAAATCTTGGTTAAGGATGAAAAAATGTTTACCGTGCAGGAAAAGTTTAACAAGCAAAATGATAGGGTGTATGCTTGGCCCATAAGGCTAAGACGACCCAGAACTGGTTTCAAAACGATTTGACAGCTTTTATTTGCACTGAAGAATGGCCATCTGGCAGCCCTGATCTGAACCCACTGAATTACAAATTATGATTAGTTTCAAAGGACATGGTTTTCCACAAAAGATACCCAACACTGATTTTTTGAAGACTGCTTTGATTCGTGCTGTCAGCACTTTTGATAATTGGCCAGGGCGACTTAAGGCGTGCGTGAATGCCAAAGGCAGGCATTTCGAATAAGTCATTGCTTTTTGTATACAATATCTATCAATAAATATATTTTAAGAAATAAATAAAAAAAAAATTATTAAGTTTAATCTTATAACATCAAATGTGTGTAACAGTATTTATGTCCCTACTAAGTAGTTATAGATTAGCGATTAACTAAATTGGTCGATATACGCTTGAACAAATTTGGGAAATACTAAAAAGTTTACTTGCATAAGTAATGACGAATCTTCTACCGAAAGTGTAAGAAAATTACGTTTAATAGAGAAGCGTCTTCCACGTAATTTGTAGGTCAATTTGTGAAACTGGATCTTTATCAAATAAAACAACACTTTCTCGTATTCATACGTACAACCGTCCTTACAACCGAAAAAATTGCTGCTGTTGGTCAGAATGTGCAAGAAGAACCAACCATATCAAATTGCTATCGTTCTCAGGAATTATTGAACATTTTACGCACTTCTTTGTTATCTTATGAAGACGTATAAAGTTCAATCACTAAAGTACAACAGATGAAGCCATCTGCGACGTTTTCGGTTCGCTAATTGGGGTCTGGAACGCTTGGAAGAAGATGATCAGGACTATGTTTCTTTGAAAATGAGGAATAAAGCTGTGTTACAATGGTGTTGCGGTACCCTACAATGATAACTGATTATTTGTGGCCTTTTTTGGAAGATATAGACTTAGACAACATTTGGTTTCACCTGAATGGCGCGCAGTATCACACAAGCCATGCAACAATCGCACTTTTGAGTGGAAAGTTTGAAAATCGCGTTATTAGCCGTTTTGATGATGTGTATTAGTGACCACGCAGTTGCGATTTGACACCGTTGGACTACTATTTGTGGGGAGCCGTTAAAGGTAAGCGTTACGCTAACCATCCAGCAACGGTTAAGGTTCTTAAGGACGAAATTGATGCAGTTATCGGTCAAGTACAGCTACAAACAGTCAAAAATGTACTGAAAAATTATGTTAGGTATGGGCTACTACAAGGCCAGCCGAGGAAGTCATTTGAATGAAATAGAGTTCCGCAATTAACCGGAAGGATTACACTTTCGTATAATAAAAACGACATTGATCATGGTTCACCCTGTTTTGACTCATTATGGGCAAAACTTCAGAGCAATTTGCATATTTAAACGTAGAAACGAAGAAGAAGAGCTTTTGCTGTGGATACTCACTGTGCTGAAATGAAAGTTTACTGATTCTTCTTAATTGTAATAATTACTCAAACTAGCGTTTACTTCTTCTTGAAAATTTGTATAATGAAGTTGAAATTTAAACAGTGAAATTGTCCTAAATAAGTTTAATAGCTGGTATTAATTCTTGATTTCATAGTTAAACAATTTCAAAAGCTATACGCCCTCTTAAATGAAATCTTCTTCTTCTTTTAATGGCCCAACAGCCAAGGGATGGCTTAGGTCGAGCTTTTCGCTGAATGCTTTATAGTTATACATGAATGGAAGGGACCTACATTTTTATGCCGAATCCGTACAACGAAATATAAAGCTTTTCATAGGCAATTTTTACTATTTTAGGTGCCGTGTAGAAAAATGGTTTTTTCTACTTTTTGATTTTGCCTTTGCCGAGATTTGAACCCAAAATACTTTACGTATCAAGCCAGGCCACTACCAATTACGCCTCGGCAATCAATCTTAAATAAATACCTCTTTCCATTGAACCATAAATGGGTTACGGCTATTATTAGATATCGATTTTTGCAAATCCCAACTTTGTTGTGTTCTTGGGGCTGAAGGTTAATTCTCATAAATTTTTGTATTGATATCGGTAAGAAGTGGATGAGAATTATAAGACAGTGTGCAAGTACACCGCTCGGTAGGCAATCGTAAAACCACCAAATGATAAAAAATTACCGCCCTGTCGTTCGGAATCGGCGTTAAATTCCAACGTCCAACTAGTGTGTTCTATCCCTATCTGTTTGCACAATAGATCGGCGATGGCCGCAGTGCACTAGCGTTTCTACTAATAATATTAAACATGATGACGTCACTCCTGTTCACAAATTCCCTAACAAATAAGATTTCGCAAAACCGAGAGACTCCGGCTTGCAAATTTAACATTTTACGCGGATTAATTCATAAAAAGCGATTCATTTCTCATGTGCTAAAAGCACTTGCAAGTATATAAAGCACATAAGTGAATACGAGTATGTATTAGTGCAAACAAGTTTAAATCGCTGTAATTGTGCGAGTTGAATAACGAAAATTTTCATGTCATTTATTTGAGTGCAGCTGCACTTTATTTGAGTGCATTTTTTAACGTAGCAATGAAACTTAATTTTAGCTGAAGCTTTAACATTAAGAGCATTACAGAAATATGTAAGTAAAGTTTTGTGTTTTAAAACTATTTTCGTCTTTTTAAAAAGTTGCGAAAATGCTTCTCCACCGGAAGCTTAAACTCTTTCTTAATTTCTTCTTTGCTATTGAATTTGTTTTATGTAAGAATTTTAGTGCACCAAAGTTTCGAAAAGTCTTTACTTTTCATACTTTAATATTCTTATCCTGTAACTAAGTAATAACTACTATTGACAGCAGAAGTAAAATATCAAGGTTTTTCTTAATATTTTTTCATTTAAACGTTCTGATTATTTTAATTAAAATTGAGAGGAGCTGGGGAAAAAATATTATTCATTTATTTATTTGAAAGTCTTAATTTTTCATATGATGCAAGCAAATAGTGGAAGTTGAGTGAGTGTGGTTCAATAACTTTAATGTTCGTTTCGAAGAACTTTTCACGAGTGATTTAAAGGAAGTTTTATAATTTGGAAAAATCATATTTTGATTTGTGTATGGTGTGAGGTGTTGTTTGGACGACCTCGATAGTCAAGTAGGTAGGGCACTAGACTAGTCTGGTGGTTAATTCTCATTCGTAACCTTCTTACATTCCTTTTGTTTATGGATATGAATATGTGAATGAGAATTACATGTAAGAAAGTGTACAAGGTGTGCTAGTTGTAGAACCCCCAAGTGATAACAAATTTTCTCACGCTGCCCCCTCCTTATCGTTCGGAACCAGAGTTAAAATGTAGGCCCAGTCCACATTATCCTCACTGGTCAGCCATAGGATAGTTTATCTATATGCAGCACAAATCAATTAGTACATTTTCCATTTAGTTCTGTGAGATTTTATTAAGATACCCAATTTTTCTGTTACTAAAGAACATTTCTCATACTTACATACATTTTCTTGGTAAAGATTTCATATTTGAGATATTTTGCTGACAATTTCTGATTTTGACAAGTTTTTCAAAAAGCATGAATGTCATCGTAAGCTGATCTGCAGTGCAGATTGTGTTCATCACAGCAAGAGATATTTACATCCTGCTTCTAAACGTCTTTGGAATGATTAAATTTTCCAGAGTAAAATGGATAATCCTTTAAAAAAATCAAATAAAACACATTAGAGTATTCGGGAGACAATTTCAAGGCAAGGAACTACAAGATTTTTACTCTATCAATTCAGATTAATAACATAACGCAAGCATAATATTCCTTCAAATATACAAGTGTGAAAATAGTTAAAATTATAATAAGCTGATGATGACTGTACATTAAGGTGGGTCACCAAAAAAAAAATTGTACGCAAAAACACCTATTTTGAAAGAGTGTTACAGAGCAAAAAAAGGAGTTCTTGAAAAATGGCTAAATCAGTGTTTTTGTCACAACTTTGATATATGATATCCGATTGTCATTAATATATCGTTGTGAAGCAATCTATGCTTAGAACTAAGCTCATTATGGCTGATGTTGTTGTCGTCGGTTAGTAATTTAAATTGTTGTCGTTTTTTTTTTAACAAAAAATCATTAAACCCTTACAAGGACAGTTTTTTTTTTCCATCGTTCATAAAAAAGTTAGAGTGGATAAAAGTTTCACTATAAATTTTTTTGCAACTCGGATATCAAATAACCAAGTTATGATCTTGGGGGTAAGATAAACTCTCGGGGTAAGCTTTCAAAATAGATGGTGTCGCACTTAATTTGCTTTACCCCCGTAGGAGGTGACCCGGCCTAATAACTAGTCCCACATTTGGTGTCTTTCCTCATCGCGAACTGCTTTATTGAACATTGTTGTGTCCAAGGCACCAGTCAATTGCCTAGGCTTGCATACATAATATATATTATATATTATAAGTATATAAGAATACATATTTATTAAAGGAATATAATGTAAAAGCAAGTAGGAATGTTGTCGCATTGTAATTGGTTTACTGAACACCATAACTAGTCCCATATGTGGTGTCTTTCCTCATCGCGAACTGGTTTATTGAACATTGGTTTGCCCAAGCCACCAGTCAATTGCTCAGGCGTACATAACTCTTCAACTACTTGGGAGATATACCATATATTCTTGGAATAGTTTGTAAACTAATCAAACTTCAACTAATGAAAGATAAAGTTTTTGGGAATAGTTTGCAGACCAATCGAATTGTTTGTTGTATTCAGTTTTGCAACCAGTTATAAGGGTTGTTTTTTTTTAGAAGTGTGGTTTTCAATCTGGCAATACTTTTTCGAAGTTGGTCTTTTTGACAGGTGTCACTTGATTCATGCTCAGTTTGGTTTGCTATTTCATAATGAATAGACTTACTCCTGAACAATGTTTGCAAATCGTGCAAATTTTTTACCAAATCGAGATGGCCACCGATCCCGATTTTCACAAGAAAATTTTGTTCAGCGATGAAGCTCACTTTTGGTTGAATGGGTACGTTAATAACCAAAATTGTTGCATTTGGAGTGATCATAATCCACAAGCCATTGTTGAGACGCCGTTACATCCTCAAAAAGTCACTGTTTGGTGTGCTCTATGAGGAGAGGGAATCATTGGTCCATATTTCTTCAAAGATGAAGCCGGTCATAATGTTAGAGTCAATTGGGAACGCTATAGAGAAATGATTAATGACCTGAATTGGAGGATGTTGATGAGGATGACCTTTGGTTCCAACACGACGGCGCTACATGCCATACAGCCAACGAGACAATCATTGAAGGATACTTTTGGTGAGCGTATCTCGCGCGTCGTAGACCTGTGGCGTGGCCTCAAAGATCGTGCGATTTAACACCGCTGGACTATTTTTTGTGGGGTTATGTGAAGTCGCTTGTCTACGCAGATAAGCCCGAGACGATTGACGCCTTGGAAGAGAATATTCTGCGTATTATTACTGACATACGGCCCCAATTGCTGCAAGAAGTGGTCGAAAATTGGGCCTCTCGTCTGGAATTTATTCGAACCAACCGAGGCGGCCACTTGCCCGAAATTGTTTTTAAAACATAATGGCAAATCCTTATCTTTATAATAAATTATAATAAAGCTAAATTCTTGGCCATAACAATAAATTATTTGCGTTTTATTTCGTCTTGAAAACCACATTTCTAAAAAAAACACCCTGTATGTGGAAAAATTAAAGACATTTTCCCGTTCGTGACTAGTACTAGTGACTATAATTTAAAAATGTTTGTTGTTGTACTAGGAAAAAATACTATATTAAATAATAATAAATAAATAAATGACATTATAAATTAATTGTATTATAGACAACATTAAAAAATATATTAATTTGGAAAAAATTAAGGATTTTTTAATTCCTCCAAATTAGACATATTTAATTTTTCATCTTTGTGACATTTCAGAATTCATATATGTACTAGTGAAAAATAATGTAAAGTAGATGAGTATTACAAGACAATATTTTCACTGCATAGTTTCATTAAAGTGGTTGATCACTAAATTTGTTTTCAACCACTTTAAAAACTATATGTTGTTGGGCTAGATTGGTTTGGCCCTACAGGGTATATAATACAAATCAGCCTGGACATTTAATAATTGAAACTAAATCTTATGGTTTTTATGCACTTACCTCGTAAAAAATGATTAAGCTAGTAGTGGAACATTCCGAGAGTGAAAATTTGTAGCAAAGCGTGCTAACAAATGCCGCCGTCATAGATTGTATACACTATAATACATATATCCGATATAGCTAAAATAATTAAGAAAAAGTTTGTTATCGTGGTCATATGACGATTTTGTACTAGCTTCGACAGCACGAATGAGCTTCCAGCAATAGCAAAAACAAATAGAAGGCTATAGTATGGTGTTAGCCATGTCGGCAGTTCGAAGTTGAAACGTGTGGATTCTAGCACGGAATTGTTTGTAGCGGCGAATATATTAAAGAAGGAAAAATTGCAATCGTCATCATAGTCAACAATAGCTTCGGAGGAGGGCGCAACAACTGCATCAGTTGTTGTCTCAACTAATTTGATATTATGCGCTAATGCTGCATTCGAAAAGAATGCCAGCAAATCAGGATATTCTGCCGGTACTATGGACATGGTGGCGTGTTTTTTATTTGTAGACTCAATTATTATTTAGTGGCTGAAGTTTATTTGTTAGTAGTTTTTTTTGTCTAGGTAATTGCATTTCACGCTCAATTCATGTTTCTTTCGTTGTTCGGTGCGTATGAGCAACTCTATTTAAATTAACGCTATGAATTTAATGTTTACAGATTTGCGCTATTGTTTGTTGTGCCACCAAAACTAATGCAACTTTTATATGAAGCATATCGGCGCACATTGAAATCAATACTTCGTTGTTGCTAGTCACACGAGACATATGAGTCATAACAATTGTTTTTATATATACTCGCATATAGTTAATTTAAAGCGTTTTGTTTTCTCTTTTGCCAAATGAAATAATGAAATTTTTCAATCAATCCGTGTAGTTAATTCGTTTTTCCAAGAATATTCGTTCACTTTCGTTTCACTACTTTCGTTTCATATATTTTCTCGCGAAATTCTTCAGCGAAACCATTGACCATTACACTTTTAACTGATATATTCACGCCCTATCCAATGCAACGTATGAAAGCGAACTAAAAAATATTTATTTTCCTTCACACACACACACTTCAGCTACATCGCTACAGCATCCAAATCTTTTCGAAAGAAGTTAAATGAGAGAAAGCTTTTACAGTTTTTGCTAGTGGGCACAATTGGTAGTAGATACGCTCATAAGAGTTTAACATGAGAATACTTATAAGTTAAAAGCCATCTGCGCAAGTCTATAAATAAATAGCAAAGCGAAAAATAGTAGTAGTATTTTCATAAAAAGTACTTTATTATTTAAGCATTGTTGTCTGCCTGCGGAAGCAAACCAGGAACAAATAATAACTTTGCCTCAATTAATTCTGATTGAACGGTCGACTAGGGAAGTGAAATAAGAGATAAACAAACTTTTTTGATTTATTTAGCTTTTTTTTTGCTTTGGGCAGTAAGATAAAACAACAAAAAGGAGTTAAAAAAAAACTAATGTGGCCTAAGATTAGGGAAGAACATAAAAACAGAACATGCAAGAAAATTATGGAAGATCAGTTAATAAATACTTCAAATGTAAACAACAAATCTTTTCTTTCCCCAACTATTCCTATTTCACCTATTTACGAATTAATTGTAACAGTTACGAATTCGTAGTAGCATTTACAAGTGAACATTTTTTTTATTCATTTTAAATGTTGCCTGATCTGAAATCGGGTGGTTCTTTCATTTCGATCCGATTTCTATTCCAGCATATGATTTTTCTGGAATCCATAAATGGATTTACGAATTCGTTACTATTAAGACGACTCCAGGAATTGGGGCAGAGCTAGGAAAATTCAATTACATTACAATTACGTTACTAAGTAATAGAAATTTGTAATCAATTACATCCGAACCAGGTTAAAGGAATTGATTACTTTTCCTATACCATAGAGTAATTAGAATTGTAATTTTTATTAGCACAATTCGATTACAAGGAATTGTAGTTTATAATTGAAATTTTCAATTCCTCTTTAGTGTAATTAAAATGTTTTCAATTCCATTACAAGGAATTGTAAATGTAATGCCGTTTCCTCAAATGCCTTTTGCAATTCTTTCGAGGTATCATAAAAGGAATTTAAGGAATGGGCAATTATAATTACATTACTTCGTCATTGATTACTTAGAAATTTAAAATCATGTTACAGTAATTAATTACTTTTCCAATTCCATAGAGTAATTGTAATTTACTCCATGTTATTTTTATTTTCACAATTCAATTACTAGGAAATGTAATTGAAATTTTCAATTCCTCTCTAATGTGATTTAAATTTATATTTGCAGGCTTTACATTTTTCTTTCCTTTTTCAAGTCTTTTGAGCTCTCATAAAGATATTTTAGGTATTTCTTGGCATGAATTGAAAAA
This sequence comes from Palloptera scutellata, assembly GCA_958295655.1. Taxonomy (NCBI): domain Eukaryota; kingdom Metazoa; phylum Arthropoda; class Insecta; order Diptera; family Pallopteridae; genus Palloptera; species Palloptera scutellata. Next base: position 149,058,564 of record OY282449.1, on the reverse strand, counting down.
AATTTTAATTACATTGCAAAGGAATTGAAAATGTCCATTAGAAATTATGATTCCTTGTAATGGAATTATGAAAGTCAAAATTATAATTTCAATTACTCTAAGGAATTGGAAAAGTAATCAATTCCTTTAACATGATTCTAAGGTAATCAATTCCTTGTAATTTGTAATTAAGCGTAATTTAATTCCTAAAGTAATGAACCCTACCCAACTGCGAATAGGGGTGATTATAATTATTGCATAAATGTGTGGACCCCTCTCAAAATTAAGAAGCGCCACTAATCTAAATACCTAAACGGGAAGTTAAAATTTTATTTATGCATAACTTTACTTACTTTTAATGGCCCAACAGTCCATGGAGGGCCTAGGCCGAGCTTTTCGCATCCACTCATGTTGTGCGTGTTAGATTTGTACAAGAATGGAAGGAACCTACAGTTCAACGCCGAATCCGAACGGCGAAGTGAAAAGCTTTTCATAGCAATTTTTACTCTTGTAGGTTTGCAATAGCCTGCCAAGAGGTGGTGCCGTGTAGAAAAATTATTTTTTCTACCTTTTGATTTTGCCTGTGCCGAGATTCGAACCCCGGAAACTCTGCGTAGCAGTCCAACGTACTACCACTACACCACAGCTAACAAAGCATTTGAAAAATGACTTTCTTCTGAATGTTGTCGCCTTTCGATTCTGACTTTAAAAATGTATGTGAATTTTCGATTGTTCACTGAACCGAAGTTGAAGAACGTAATAACATTTGAAAATTTGCATTTTTCAACCAAAATAAAAACTCGATACAATATTAAATTATGATATAAAATGTTTTCACAGCAATGCATAGCAATGCTCAATATATGAGCATACTACGCATGTGGCATTATGCTGCCAACATCTTGCGACCCTTTTACACTTTTTACAGTCAGAATTTAAGCCAAATGTTCGTAGTAAGCAGTGGCGTTTTAAGAGTATACAAAATTTACACATTTATGTTGCTAAATAAATTGGTTTTTAATAAGTTCGGATCTGCAAACCTACGGCATAACACATACAGTACTAAAGTAGTACCTAAGTAGATAGGTAGGGCTTCTCTTCAGGCCAGAGATCCAAAAATTAACTTCTTATTCTGTGCATTTTTGTGTTATCACCTTTTTACATATAAAATTAGACTGGACACGATACCCGACAGATGCTTGTACTATTTTTTGCGATTTTTTATTTCTTAATCGTTGTGAAGGTTTGGAAATATCAGTTTTTTCCTGCAGCAGATTCCAGGATTACCATTCATTCAACCTCAACTGCTACTAATCAACTTCCCTGTGTAGAGTAGCATTATTTATTTGAGAAAAGATATATATTTGATATAGTACATAACATATTTTTTTGAATACTTTTGATCAGCCATACAAATTTTTAAATCTTCTTCGTCATAAAAATTCGGCTGAGCTCCACCACTGGTTTCAAAAATCTACTTGCATGTTGCTTCCTTCCTTTTTTCGATAGTTAAACATGCCAATGCTATTGCTGCCACCCAGTCACCGACTGCTGCTGCTGCTACTGGTGGGTTTTGTTAAATTTTCATATTGAATGTCTTTTGCTACTTGTATGTTTTGAAAAAAAATTACATTTGATATCAAATGAATTTACGATATTTCACTTCTTTTTCGCTTCTGTGGCGTAAATAGGCTCTTTGCAGCATTTCTTTTCTATAGCTTTTTTTTTTTTGCTCATTTTTATTCTTCAAACTTCTTATTTGTTATGTCTCTAAGTTCTAATAAAATATTTCTTTAAATATTCTTGTTTAGAATTTTAGAAAAACCATTTTGTTGTTGATGTGTGAAAGAGAAAATTTTTATGGATTTAATTTAAAAGAGGGAAAATATATATAGTTTCTAGCTGCTAAGTTGATCGGTTAGATTACCATCGATACTACTGATGTTTGCAGAAAGGAACGAGGCCCCTCCCAATTCATTTACAAAGAATATCAATTTAAAAAGCGTAAATAATCATAAATGCAAATAATAACCAAAACCAAGTTCAAACATTCACAAAAACATTAAAACTACATTGAATATGTGCATAAATCTGGAATATATAAGTAAATTGAAGAACAAAGCTTCGTTGTGTATGTGAATGTCAACTTTTGAATGTCAACTTATGAATGATTTCTGCAACTCATAGTCTGATGAGTAAATACATATCTCTGCCTTAATTTGCAAAAGCCCTAACATAAAATTATTCATATTTGAATTTTTGATGGATTGTCTCTGACTAAAATTTTGGAATTATGCACCAGAAAATTATGGTTTTATTTCTTTAATTGTTAATTACAATTTTTTCAAAACATTACGAATACTGAAAATATTAAAGTTTCGAAATGGTTTTTGCTTGTTAGCAAAAACCAGGACTTAGGACTTTTGCAAAATAGGGCAGAGCCTACTTTGGAATGCAATTTTATATATATACATACATACTTATTTACATTTACATACTCTTGAGTATGCCAGAGAAAGCCGCAATTTATGAATGAAATTTAACAAGTGTTGGTAAACTTTTGTGGCATTTGCAGAGGGTGTTTATTTTAAGAAGAAGTAAGTAAGAAACAAGTTTCTTCTTTTGCATAAATATTTCTCTTTCTCTCTTTTTGTAGAAGTTTTGATTGTCGACACACACATATACTATACAGGGTGTACCGTTTGTAATTTGGAATTTGTTTTTGGTGTACATATGTATATAAGAAACGAATTATTTTTTCCAATGTGGTTTTTATTATTCGAAAGTATAATTGTGGAACATTCCATTCATGTATAACTATAACGCATTTAGCGAAAAACTCGCTCCAAGTCATCCCTGGGCTGTTGGGCCATTAAAAGAAGAAGAAGATTTCATGTAAGAGGTCGTATAGCTTTTAAAATTGTTTAACTATGAAATCAAGAATTAATACCAGCTATTAAACTTATTTAGGACAATTTCACTGTTTAAATTTCAACTTTATTCTACAAATTTTCCGGAAGAAGTAAATGCTAGTTTGGGTAATTATTACAATTAAGAAGAATCAGTAAACTTTCATGTGGATTCAGCGAGAATCCACAGCAAAAGCTCTTCGTTTCTACGTTTAAATATGCAAATTGCTCTGAAGTTTTGCCCATAATGAGTCAAAACAGGGTGAACCATGATCAATGTCGTTTTTATTATACGAAAGTGTAATCCTTCCGGTTAATTGCGGAACACTATTTCATTCAAATAGTTTCCTCGGCTGGCCTTGCAGTATCCCATACCTAACGTAATTTTTCAGTACATTTTTGACTGTTTGGAGCTGTACTTGACCGATAACTGCATCAATTTCGTCCTTAAGAACCTTAACCGTTGCTGGATGGTTAGCGTAACACTTACCTTTAACGGCTCCCCACAAATAGTAGTCCAACGGAGTCAAATTGAAACTGCGAGGTCGCCAATGCACATCACCAAAACGGCTAATAACACCATTTACGAACTTCTCATGTAAAAGATCGATTGTTGCACGGTTTATATGACATTTAAGCCCATATCTTCCAAAATAGGCTACAAATAATCAGTTAATATTGTGCGATAGCGCGCATTATTCACTGTAATGCATCTCCCTTCCTCATTTTCAAAGAAAAATGACCCACTTATACAGCCGCTCCAAAAACCCACACCAAACAGTTACTCGTTGAGGGTGCATTGGCTTTTCAACAATCGCTCGTGGTGAGCTCAAGTGAGCTTTTTCATTAAACATGATTTTCCGTTAAAAATGCTCATCTTCCAAGAGTTCCACATTCCCATTACCGAACCGATAATTGAACTTTGAACGGCTTCATACCGAGGTCTTTTGCAAAATTCGCAACAAAGAAGTGCGTGAAATGTTCAATAATTCCTGAGAACGATAGCGATTTGATATGCTGGTTTTTCTTGCTGCTGGTGGTCAATCAGCAGCAATTTTTACGGTTCTACGCACTTTAGCAGTACGATAACGTGTTGTTTTATTGAATAAAGAACCAGTTTCACAAATTGATCTACATATTGCGTGAAAGCCGCTTCTCTATTCAACGTAATTTCCTTACATTTTCGGTAGAAGATTCACCATTGTGGAGGTACATTTTTAGTAATTTCCTACGTTGTTCAAGCGTATATCGCCCCATTTCGTCAACCGCAAATAATAAAATAAAACTAACTGTTAATTGGACCACCCCATAATGTGCAATTACATATAAATGTTGTCTTTGATTGGTATTTTCTCAATGGCTGAAAAGTTTCATTAATTTGAAGAATCAATTATAAATCAAATTCATTCATACACACAATAATTAATATTATTCAAGTTTATTTATCTTAAAATTACATAACTAAATAGATACTTAAAATTATGATTAACATAGAAATTTTTAGTTTTCTTTCCAATGACAATAGACTATGAATTTTAATTACTTAATTGCACAACACATTTTCCAACAATTATTGTTCTTTGAAAGTGTTCTAAGAAAATCTTCTTCACTCTAAGAGAAAATTTTGCGTAATTTATTGGCCTATAAAATTAACATTTATTATCGAAACTTTATACTATGAAAGTAAAATCTCTTCCCCCATTCTCACTTTCTACTCTTGTCTTTTCCACACGTTCTTCACCTTGCGAGTATTTTCTGCTTTGGTAGTTCATTCCACTTGATACAATTAACTTCATTTCTTTTTCCCTTATCATTAAGTTTTTTTGTTGTTTATTATACCGTCAAATCTTTCTTCTTCTTCCTTCTTATCCCTCAATTGAATATTCTTTATCGCATTCTGTGATCACTTGCTTCATTCACATGTTCCATCTACTTCAGCCCAAATCATTGCTCTCGAAACATTATTCACACAAATTTAATTACACATTTTTGTGCTCGCACACACTTCCGTAAGTGCGTAAATGTTACCTACTTAAAGCACGTGCGAGTATTTTCACTTAATTTTCACAATTGCAGCAATTTACGTGTGTATGCTACATTTAACTACACTCATTGCTCATTGCCTTCATTGCAGCTGTTGCCGATTTGGGTTTGTTGCTTTTTTTTGCTACAATTTCATGTTTTTATTTTTATAATGTGAAAAGTTTATATTTTTGTTTTATTTGCGTGAAAAAGGGAAATAAATGTAAATTTTTTTATACAGGTACAACTTTGTACCACATCATCACTATCTTGTGGTTTCCTACAATGTGTGTGTCTGTAAATTGCTGCTATTTTTACTGTCTTGTTTTTATCTTTTGGGTTCATCCAGGATTTCTTATGGGATTAAAGTGCAGATGGTTGATGAAGTGTTTTAAAGGTACTTGTTTTTTTTTTTATTAAAAATGTAATAGCAAAATTTAAGAATTTTTAAGATGACGGCAATAATTACGCCACTGCGAAATCTACTCCGCAAACCCCAATCACTGACGGCGTTGAAGTACCGACACCCGCCTATGAGGAGGTCTTAACAGCCATCGCTCGGCTGACCAACAATAAGGCTGCAGGTGCTGAGTTGTTTAAGGCTGGAGGCGAAGACCTCAAAAAACGCATGCATGAGCTTCTATGCAGAATATAGTCGGATGAAAGCATGCCAAGTGATTGGAACCTCAGCGTACTCTGCTCAATCCATAAGAAAGGTGATTTCACGATCTGCGCCAACTACTGTGGGATAAGCTGTGGGATAAGATCCACTATCTACCAGATATTCACACTACGCCAAATCCTGGAAAAGACCCGAGAAAAACCGATCAACACCCACCATCTATTCGTTGATTACAAAGCCGCCTTCGACAGCACGATTACGGATAACTTATACGTCGCAATGTCTGATTTTGGTATCCCTGCAAAGCTCATTTGTCTTTCCAAGATGACGCTGATCGACACCACCAGCACAGTGAAAATTGGGATAGACCTCTCCGCGTCATTTGATACCAAAAGAGGTTTGAGACAACATGACTCCGTATCGTGCGACTTCTTTAACCTTATGCTGGAGAAAATAATTCGAGCTGCGAACATCGACATCTCAGGCACTATTTTCTACCAGAGTGTTATGCGGCTAGCATACGCTGATGATATTGACATCATTGGCACCAACGCGCGAGCAGTCAGTGCAGCATTCTCGAAAAATAGTTTTACTACACGGCACCAGCTCTTGGCAGGCACTGGTCAAACCTACAGGTGTAAAAATTTCCTATAAAAAGCTTTTCACTTCGCCGTTTGGATTCGGCATAAAACTGTAGGTCTCTTCTATTCATGTACAAATATAATACGTACAACATGAGAGGATGTGAAAAACGAAAAGCTCGGCCTAAGCCCTCCTTGGGCTTGTTGTGCCATTAAAAGGAAAGAAAAAGAAAAAAATAGATACGATAGTAAAAGTTAAATCTTTTAAGTCTATGTTCTCAGTAATTGTAACACATATGGTATGTGTGGTTTTTCCATGAACTCAAATATATATATTAAGCATTTTTTGAGCTGCTGAATATTGCCATAGGTGTGTCTTTTACATGAGTGGATGCGAAAAGCTCGGCCTAGGCCCTCCATGGGATGTTGTGCCATTAAAAGTAAAGTAAGTGTCTTTTACAGTGATCATTCCTGGTCATCTGAAAATAGTTGAATTTACCATAACTCAATAGCTGATGAAAATGTAACATGTGGAGTTTTCGAAATTACTGATTGAATTAAAGACGACATTGTTTACTACTACAACTATTTAGACTTTTTCATTATTACTGCACTGCTGAGGTTGATGACTACTCTCTTAACTCTTCTACGAAATAATTTCTACACACAATTCGAGGCATGTACTCTTGCTATTCAAAGTAGATTTGATACTTTCGCAAGTTTGCATCTGCAGCAGCCTTTCGTAGTATTGCATTTTAGTTTGCATATGCAAGTAAATGATATAATATATAATATAAAACTTTTACTCTAGAATCTATGATAACCTTACCGTAGAAAAATAGCAGCAACTTGGGCCAACTAAAGCTAAGCAAAAAAAAAGTTGATGCTGTATCTACTGACACAAATAGAAAACACATTAGAATAAACAATATTCAGTAATGATAAAAAGTTGCCATTATTTTTTATGTTGCAACTTATACAGAACGGTCTCGTACGTAGTCGCACATTCTGGTCGTTTTTCGGCTATTGCTCTCTTCAAATGAATCAGTCATTTTCGATGCAGCAATAAAGATGACACCCTTGTGATTCCACCAAATACAGAGCATTACCTTGTGGCCATGATTATTCTGCTCCATGGTTGATGTTCCTGGTTGGCCGAGCGTTGCATTTTTCGTTCCCAGTCATAATTCAATGCAAAAACGACTTATTTTTATAGAGCTGCAGCTGAATTTCAGACATAACAAATTGCCTTACGATGTCCCTTTTTTTTTAAGTTGTATGGACCCAATTTTCTTCCTTTTGAGTGAACCTCAATGATTTTAGGCGCTTGGAACTTGCTGTTTCAGTAACTCCCAACCGTATTGCAAGTTCCTGTTGCGTTAAGCTTCTTCTCAAATTCTTTATCTTCGAACTTTTCACTTTTCTCCATAAAGTATAAATATTCACCGTAAATTGCCAATAGCAATCGATGGCTTTCAACACTCTTTTTTCGAATTAAAGAAAAAACGCAAAACTTCCCGCAAACGCCGTTTATTTGGCACGTAAACAGACATGTTTGTAGCGCAAGAAGGTTATGTTGTTTGCACTTTGGTAAATTGATATATATTAAAAAAAAACATGAAAGTAGTTACAGTATTGCCAGATGTGATTTAATGCTAGTTACGCCAGCAATTATGAATCAAGTTATCGAAATATACACCTAATATCTTAGATAAATATATATGTATATGAGCAAATTATTGCCATGAAACTTTTAAAACCCATACGAGTATAGTGCAATGACAAATTGTTATTTTTGTTTATACTTTATAGTGTCAGTTCAATTATTAATAACTATAAAGCTAAAAGTTACTGCGGCAATAAAGTTCATCGTTGAAACTGTGAAATCGCGTGTTAGAGTATTTATCTAGTACATTCATCGCCACATTCTGGTGGTGAATACTCGTACATACATACCTTATATACTAGATCAAAATTACAGAGGTGAATGTGGTAACTTTCGAAACGACACGGTTTTGTGGTTTCAAGGATGATATATCTATCATTGGATCAGCTGATATGTAATACAATTTTCTATTAAAGCCAACTACTTTTGCTACATAATTTTGTTTTAAGTTTCTCTTTGGAGAATGATTTTTTCGAATTTTGCACATTCATCTTGTTAGATTTTCTACTTTGATAACAGGGTTAATGATAGTTAGGTTTGCCATAGAGAGAATAACAACAATGTATACAAATAATGGAAATTCTCGGTTACAATTTCAAATATGACCAGCTTATATGGATTATTAAACCACAAGGATTTACCACTAAGAAGACTGATGAAGAATCTTGGCTGGTTCCGAAATGATCATCTGAGCTGCCTGTTCTTTATACATAGTTGTTATTCTCTCTTTATGGTAAACTTTTAATATGGTTCATTTACTCTTAAATTTCATATTTTATACAAGTTAAAATTCTAAAAAATTAGGCCGATATATGTACAATGCGAGTAAATGAACTTTGAAAATATGGTAAGAAATTCTCATGGTGTTGTTACGCATCAATTGTAGGTTAGTTAGGCACGCTTAGTTGCTCGTAGCATATTTACATATTTTGCACCATGCGACACTTACAGCAGGAGTAGCGCATAAAAATTGCTCGTTACAAACAAGATCATAATCTTATTTTTTTTTTTTATAAAAAATTACAGATTTTACATATGCATAGTTACAAGTGACATAGTCCCACTGTTTCGAGATCTGTATCTTCATCTCTTATTCTATAGCGTATAAGAGATTTAAGCGCAGAGCGTAGATTATATATAAAATTATTAAGCTATGCTGTTAGTTTTAAGGTATAAAAATAACTCAGTAGTAATTCTTAATAAAAGTAAAAGAAATAAAACTAACACTTTCATTTGTAAAAGCAAACAAATTCAATTTGCTATTTTTTAAAGAAAACAATAAATAAAACTTTCATTTACATATTTAAAAAAGGTTCATAATTTATAAATAATTCGCATATTATATCTGCATTTGGTAAGTGGATCAAGTAAGTGCTTAATGATGATTGAAAGTATTACTTCCGCAAGAATTTTATGTTCATAATTCATGAAATTTACCACAATTAGGAATATTTATGAAGAAGGCAAATTAATGTAGTAATTGAACAAAAAATTTTAAAATAGTTTTCATTAAATACCAAAGCAAAATTAATTTCTACACAATCGTATTTTTACTATAGATTAAAAAATAATAAATAACAACAAATATCGTGTATTTTGTTAAAATAAAAAAAAAAACATTAGATTCAAAATGCGCGCGTAAATTCTTCTGTTTTTTTTATTATTCTTTTAAGTTTAGTGATTGAAAAAAAAAATCAGTTTCATATCAGCGATTCATTGCATGAAATTTAAAAAAAAAAGAAAAAAAATTATATTTTTGCTATATTTTATTTGAATTCTATAAATCTTTGAGCTTAAAGCAAAAATATGTGGTTTTCTCATCTACTTAAATTTCATTACTTATAATATTAACATAATAAAATTATATTGTAGAAATTCCTGTGAGAAAAGAAGAATCGAAATTCGTTAATTAGGCATGATAATTTCTTTTTGAATTCCGCTTTTAGCAATTGTTTTTGTTAGAAATAATAAATATTCATTCAGGTCCCTGTTTTACGTACATGTTGCGAGTATGAAAATGTTCATTAGACATAATTAAAATAAAAAAGCTTTTAGTACAAAAAATTAATTTCGCTTTTAAAAAAAACATTTATTTTACTCTCGAATGCATACTTATTGTTGAACTGCAAAATAGGTAAGTATTTATTCAACGAAAAACTTTACTCTTCTACAATTTTTTAAGCTGTGGATGCTCTACTTTGTGATTAAATTTAATAAAAATTAAAACTGCTGGTAAATATTTTCATCTGAATTAGTATTCTATTCTTCCATCTACAATGCATTTTATTGTAGCCAAAAGTAAACAAAAATGCATGTAAAATTTGTGCTAGCAGCTGGAGTAAACTTGAAACCAAAAAAATTATAAATACAAAATTATTTATTAAATAATTTCTAGCCACATGAAGTATGGAATTAGAGAGAAGAATGAAGCCTGCAAAATTGAATTCTTCTTCAGTGCAGTTTCTTCATATTCTACATACTACATATAAATATATGTATATTTGAATAAAGTTATATTTTAACAGAATTTCTGTTTGAATTTCCATTACACGCGGCGTATGAGTGACATTTAATTTGATATACATTGCATTTTAATTAGAATGTTGAAATAAGTTTAATTGTATTCTAATTCACCAAGCTAAGCATGCAGTGTTTTTGATCATTGCTTTTGTGTGTAAATATTCACATTCCATTTTGCCTAACCCAAACATTTCTATACACGTGTGTTTATTTAATTCATGTCAGTGCTTGGCATTAAATTTAAATTGTTTGCTTTAAATGTTGTTAACAAAAAAACCACTAAATGCTATTATAAAATCAAAAATTAAAATATTTGTGTTAAATGAAAAGTTTTCAGTTTATTTACATTTCAGTTTCATTGTGGTCAATTTTGTGTACAAGTCCGAGATGATTACAGCAAAGGTTGACTGGACTAGGAAAAAGCTCTACTGGGAACATTTATGGAAAAATGTGGAAAATTAACAAATTTATACATAAAAACTATTAGAATTGAATTACTTTTCGTGACATTAGTTTACTTAAGGTTAAAAAAAGAAAGCTTATAAATATGTGTTTGTAAAATGTAATTTGTGGATGGCTACTTTCTGCGTTGATAAATAAAACTCTGTTATAGTAATTTCCGAATAATTTCGAAAAGCTGCCATCACAACTGAAAGCCGAATCCTTCGCCAATCGACTCTTACTCCTACTATCGCAAAACACAACTCAATGTGATGATATATGCGCGCAGTGGATGCACATTTCACGCTCTATGCGTACGCTGGCGAAGAGTGGCTAGGCTACCACAGTCGACGAAGGAATATCGCAAGAGTTAAGAGTATTGCGATGCTACTTAAGCGAAAAACGCTGTTTACAGAGCCACCCTGTAGTCAGTTGCAATGCGAGTTAGTTGCAAGGAGCGATACAGAGAGTCGAGGAGGGAGGAGAAACGTATCTTCAGGCGCAAGAAAAGAGATGCAGAAAGACGTGAGCTTAATGATATCGAAATTTTGCGGGACAGGAACAAGGTCTGAAAATTCTTCGAAAGAATTAGACGCTTGACTAACGGTTTGAAGAGAGGGGCCTCTTCCTGCAAGAACGAAGGCGGAAATCTGGCGTCTACTTTGAAGTCAAAGTATACGCCAAGATCTTTAATTATGGGAATGCTTGAGTGTCATCATGATAATTAAATGTAATCGATGAGAAACTTAGAGAAAACGTCATGAGCTTGCATTTGGAGAAATTCAGCTTTATACTGTTGTTGACACCACCAGGACATGAAGGAGTTAATGTTATTTTGAAATTTGGTGCATTAGGAAAAGTTCGGTATTAATTCTGTAATAACTAAAACTTTGGCAACATCATTAATAAAACTTAATTTATTTTCAACCACTCTTCCACACATATCGGCCGAATGGCTTGTTGGCATAAACCAACGACTTAACGTTACAAGACACTGTGATAACTAAAACTTGGGCAACATCATTAATAAAAATTAATAAATTTTCAACCACTCTTCCCCATACTTAACGTAACCCTATAAAAAGAATCGATTGCGGTGGCCATGTAACAAAAATGTGAAGTTTTATCAAATTTAATAATTTTTTTTACTTAGTTTTATTCATATGTAAATAAAGTGCAAAGTAATTTTATTTTGTATTTATTATATTTTGGCAAAACTCGCTAGATGCACAAATTATAAAAAGAATAAGTCGTTGATGTCACGATAAATGCTACATCCATTTCTCCCTATTCACATCACAATTTCGTTACCTTAACCTTTTCGCCAAAATCAGCCAGAAGATAAAAGTTTTTGCCACCTTTGCTATGTGGCAAAATTTCATTGTACCATATTTGTACGTTAAAAGCCTTTTCATATGCATTTACGTGTTTGATAAATTTAAGTTTCAGCCCAATTTGCTCTCACTTACATTCACTCACATTCACCCACTGACACCAACTCGCATGCCTTTACAGATTCGAGAAATTGAGTTCTTAGACGAACCAAACGCTCTACATATTTGCATAATTGCGGTTTGAAAATATTTTCGTTTCTACTTGCAAATTGAGGGATGAGTTAAGAAAAACTAAAAGTGCAAGTGTGCGCACATTATTTCAATTCCAACCAAAGGCAAGTAGCAAAATTGTTAAGCTTGCTACAAAACTTTTTATATTACTACAGACTACACTCTGCGATGCCTAACTTGGTAACCAAAAATATTTTTCATTTCCACATTGCTGCTTTGAAACTTAATCAAATGAAAAAATTGTGTGCTGAAATTTCTTTAAAGACATTCTCTATTTTTCAACGAACATGAAACATTCATACATACAACGTTTTTCCATTTACAAATACGTACTTTAAAATAAAACCAGAAAGAGTTAGCAAAGAAATGGAAACATAAAATGAAAGTTCTCTAAGTGAAAATACGGTGACCATTTTTTTCGAAAAGAAAAAGTTGACAATTTCAAGGATAAAATATGGCAATTTTCTGCTGCAGCTACATGATAAATATTGTAATAATTCTGTCAACTTTATTTATTAATAAAACAGAACACAACACATAATCTCAGAGGACAATAAATTCGTAAAAAAGCAGACTGTCCTCTTAAAAAGAGGACAGATGGTCACCTTAACTATATATGTGTACAAAACAGCTGAACCTTGCAGCAAATTCTTTACACACATACTCGCACATACACAAACTATTAGCGGCATTCACTCTTTGTTGTAAATTGTCTTGCATCATTGTAAATGCAAAATATTTCTGCTATGACAACAACAAATATTTGTAACAAGCTGACCCGGCAAACTTGGTTGCGTCCAATTTGTGAAATGCAATTTTTTTGCCCCTCCATTTTTGGTAGCGGGCTACATACACCTGTCCGTCGTAGATTCATAGGTTTTCCAAATCAAAACCACATATATATTAGCATGGACTTGCCCAATTTTCTGAAGTTTAATTCTTTAGAATCGTTTTTCTATTTACAAGGGATATAAGGGGCTAAATGGGATATACCCAGAAAATGATTAGCAGCGCTTCTCTTATCAATCAAGTATGCAAAAAATGAGGATGCATATGTATATACTTACACATGAATTATGGGCAACTCATATGCTGGTCTATCAATTGATAGAGGGCGCTGATTCGCGTATCTAGTGAAATTTGATATTTAAGAAAAAAAAATTTATATGTTATGCAAAAATCGTTAGAAATTTTCAGAGCTATAAGAATGAGCAAGTATAGATTGAAAAAAAAAACAAACGCGTAGCACAAAAAAAGTTCGTTTGTGTTACGAGCAGCAAAACCTGCGGCTGAGAGACAGAGAGAATGTAGACTTCTTCGAATAATGGAGGCCCAACAAAATTCAGATTCTGTAATCGTGAAAAAAAACCAAAAACCAGGCACAACAGAATTCGAATTCCATTAAAAATAAGTAGCAAAGCTTAATGCGGGAAGACAGCATGAATGGCCTATTAATTAGCCAATGATGATGAAGGTCCCGATGAAGGTCCTCAGATTATACAGCACCAAACAGTCATTAAAGTGGCAGAATTCCGGGCTTCTAAACGAAAAAGAAGGGCAGAAGATTTACTTGAAAATTTGCCCGAATATATGGCCTCCGTGGAAAGAAATCAACTCGCATCATCACAAAAAAACTTGGACGAAGTTTGCCAAGTTTCTAGTTAACCTCATAACATTCGCGAGTTCTCAGACCGACAAGTGACAAATTTTCCACCTGACGAGAACATACATACAAGCTGAATATTTTGATGATGATGACTATTATAATGATGATAATAATGAAGCAAATAAATTTGCCTGCTTTGAGTATGAATATTTTGATTGAAATGATAGTTTTGCTCGCTGTGGCGTAGTGGTAGTGCGTTGGACTGCTACGCAGAGTGTCCGGGGTTCGAATCTCGGCACAGGCAAAATCAAAAAGAAAAAATATTTTTTCTAGACGGCACCACCTGTTGGCAGGCAATGGCAAACCTACAAGAGTATAAATTGCTATGAAAAGCTTTTCACTTCGCCGTTCGGATTCGGCATTAAACTGTAGGTCCCTTCCATTTATGTACAAATATAACACGCACAACATGAGTGCATGCGAAAAGCTCGGCCTAGGCCCTCCATGGGCTGTTGTGCCATTAAAAGTAAAGTAAGATGGTTTTGCAAAGGGCGTTGGCATTGAAAATTCCTTCGGCTACGCTGCGATAGACTCTGGTTTTTACAAGATTACTAAACCTAACTTTTTTGTTTTCTTTTATGTTGTTCTCTAACTTACTTTTCAACACTTTGTATGCCCAAAAGTTAAATAACTAATAAGCTAATATAAATATAGAAATAGGCACATGAGACCCATAAAGTTACTTATTTGAAGCATTTGAATATACAAATATTTTGCACATACATATTGGGAGTATAAGACAAATCAGATTATAAAAATACATTTTAGTAAATATCTCCACTCCAACACCACCCACTGGGTCCATTTGTTGTGAAAATATATTTGCACGTAACTGATATAGTACATATACGAGGTATGATCAAAAAATAACCGTTATTTTCAAGTTATTCAAAAAGTATTTATTTATTCATCAACAACTATCTTGTCCTCTTCAAAGTAATCCCCCTCAGCGTTTTTTCCAATCCTCGAAACACTTCTGAAACGCGCATTTTGGTATCGCCAACAGCCAACAGTTCGATTTTTCATTTATCTCCTCAATCGTAGCAAAACGCTTTCCTTTCATCGGTGTCTTCAGTTTTGGGAAAAGGAAAAAGTCAGCGGGGGCCAAGTCCGGTGAATACGGTGGTTGAGGCATGATAACGGTTTTGTTTTTGGCCAAAAACTTACGCACAAGCGACGTTGTTTTTGGTCAAAATTTAGCAATTTTGGAACAATCTTCGCTGCCGCACGTTTCATGCCTAAAACATCCGTAAAAATTGCTTGGCATGAGCCGAACGATATGCCAACATCATCAGCAACCTCTCTGATAGTGATTCGACTCTGATTATCCAAAATCATTTTCTTCACTGCGTCAATGTTTTCATCGGTTGTTGACGTGCTCGGGCGACCAGGACGAGCATCGTCATTGACATCTTCTCGACCTTCCTTAAACCGGTTATACCACAATTGAACTTGTGTTCTGCTCATAGTAGACTCGCCAAAGGCCACAGTCAACATTTCAAATGTCCTTGCGCATTTAGTTTCATTTTTTACACAAAACTGAATACAGTTTCTTTGATCCATTTTTTCGAATAGTAAAAAATCGAAGAGCACACCAAAACACGACTAACCTTTTTATCTGTCAAAAACAAACTGACAATCGAAAATGGTTGGTATTGCCAACATATATAACAGATATGTGTGCCAACGTAACAGAAAAAAAGAATGCGAAAATCGAACATACGTTCGAATCGAACATTTGAAAATAACGGTTATTTTTTGATCACACCTCGTATTCTGAATATGAGCTAAATCGGACCATAAATGCAATTTATCGAAATATACGTATCTCGCCATCAGCATAATCTACCGGGTTCAAAAAATAGATAAACCCACCCAATGAGTTGAAATTTATTTGACAGCTGGTAGCTGACGCAAGCACACTTGCGATATTGCCTTTAAAGAATCTATCTTCTATTTATGGATCTACACATTTGTTAATGTAACTAAATCCTTATTCCAGAACATCGAAAAGTACTACACTATCTACTTTCATTTACTATAAACTTTTCCAGGACAATTCCGAACAAAACAAAAAACGATTACCATGTACAACATGTCATACAATTTTCCAATTTTCCGGCCAACTTTTCCAATTTTTTTTCCGTAAAAAAAGGAGCTAAATCGGTCCAGCCGTTCTCAAGTGATGCGATTACCAACGAACAGCATTTCATTTTTATATATACATATGGTACATAAGGAGTGAGATTGAAAAAATCTTAACACACGTTTTACCTAATAATTTTTTTTGGGTGTAAAATTTAAAAATTTCTTTGTTCTAGTTATCTTTGAAAAATATGTCAGTTATTATTTTTAATGACAAACATGTTGATTTATTGTGAGTTTGATCAAAATGAGTGAAGAAAAAGAACTACGTGTTCAAATTATTAAAAATTTTCAAAAATATTCAAATTGGTACTACAAAAAATTGGCTGAAGAATTGAAGGTCTGCCGTCAAACTGTTTCCAATGTTATTAAACAGTTTCAGGAAAATTTGGCTTGGTTCGGGAAGAAACGAAGGACCACATGATATTGGGAAAGCCAAGAAAATGGAAAGCATATTGAGAAGATCTCCAAATACATCTGCTAGAAAAGCTGCCCGGTTAGCCCAGTGCTCTGACTATTTGGTGCGAAAAGTTAAAGCCAATGCAGGTTGGAAATCATACAAAGTCCAAAAAGTTCCAGACAGGAATGCTGCAAAAATTTTAACACGCCAAAAGTAGGGCTCGGAAATTAAAAGCGAATTTCATGCAAAAATATTCATGTTGCAAAATGGACAACGAAATGTACTGGCAGATTTTACGCAGCTTCCGGGTCAAAATTTTTATGTTGCTGATGCTCGAGAAAATGTCGAAGAACAATTTAGAATCCAAAAGCAGACACAATTTTCTAAAAAATTCCTAGTATGGCAAGCTATATGCAGTTGCGTCAAAAGAAGCAAGTCATTTGTTACAGTGGGCTCTATAAATACCGAAATATTAATCAAAGAATGTTTGAAAAAAAGGCTTCTTCCTTTCATAAGAGAGCACAATGTGTCCACATATTTTTGGCCCGATTTGGCATCATGTCACTACGGTAAGAAAGTTCTGGAGTGGTACCAAAGTAATAACATAGTTTTTGTACCAAGAGAGCCCAATTCTCCAAATTGTCCGGAGCTAAGACCAGTGGAGAGATATTGGGTACAAAAAAGTTGTTCCAAAATAACGAAGATTTTAAAAGGAGATGGGCAAACTGCTCCAGAAAGGTGTTTGAAACAACTATCAAATCTCTAATGGAAGGCTTAACAAAAAAGGTCCACGAGTTCATAAATAGTGGTTAGAACCATAAAAGTTATATTTTTCTGTAATTTGTAAAATTTAAATTAAATGAAAAAAAATCAAAACTCTAAGATCAACTGTTTAAAAATTATTGAGTTTTATATATGTTAAGATTTTTTCGATCTCACTCCTTAATACATATATACGTACATAATAATAATATAATATACACTACTTTTCGCTTAAAACGAACCCGATTAAAACGAACTTCCGCCTTAAACGAACTAATTTCAAAAGTAACCGCTTTATTTCTAATAAACCATGAAATTTTTTTCGCTTATTTAAAGCGAACTTTTTTGGATGCAAAAGCTGTTTATTTTTCGGTTAAAACGAACCAAAAAAGTGGCGCTATGACCAAAAATTTGTTTTGCACTGGTAACACTGTTTTATTTTTCCAATGTTCTCGAATACGGGAATTTACCTAAGTTTATTGTTTGTGCGTGTGAAGGGTGCAGCTGAAAATTACAAAGTTATAAAATGCACGTAGTAGCAGTTGGAAAACAAAGAAAGTGTTTTTCTTTAAAAGAGAAATATGCAATAATAAAACGGTTACAAGAAGGTGTAAAACAAAAGCAATTATGCCAAGAAATGGGCCTCAGCAAGTCAACAATTGCTACAATGTGGAAAAATAAAGACTTAATTCTCAATATTTTGAGCAAAACTCCTAAAAGTAAAGAAAGTCAAAAACCCTTCTTTCATGGAACTGGATAATTGCCTACCAAAATGGTTTACTCAGAAAAGAGCCAATAATGTTACTATAACCAATGCCGTTTTACAAGTGAAAACAGAAGAATTTGGAAAAAAGCATAATTACTGCGAATTAAAATGCAAAATAAAATTTTTTTTAATAAATCAACAAAGGATTTAATATATGCATGTGCATATACATAAATGGTTTTGTTAAAGTCTTTATTTAAAGCGAACTTCGGTTAAAACGAACCATTTTGTCCAGTCCCTTGAAGTTCGCTTTAAGCGAAAAATACTGCAAATAAAAAAAAAAAAAAAAAATATTTTACATTTACAGTAATGCCAGACCATTTATATCAAAGAGTGATTACCGTTTAATACGTCCAATTTCACTTGACATTCGATATTGTGTTTGACTGAGTGTTTTTTTGCTTTGCTTTGCTTTGTCGGATAAAATTTCTCCGAAGCTAAAACGGAAAGTTAAAGATGTTTTGGGCTACTTGTAACTAATGTTACACTAAAATATTTCACAATATTTTTGTATATTATGTTACTTATTTTATTTGAGCATACTTTTATGCTTACAACATAACTAATGTAAGTATATACTACTGTGGGCAAAAAGTAGTAAGACTTTGTTCATAATTTCAAATTTTTTTATTCATTCTTCCAAATCTATTTCGTCCCCTTCAAAGTAATCCCCCCGGCCCCAATACACTTGTGCCAACGTTTTTTCCAATTCTCGAAACAGTTGTTAAAGTCAATTTCCGGAATAGCCTTCAATGCGCTTAGCGATTCATGTTTAATGTCTTCAATTGACTCAAAACGGTGTCCACGAAGCGGTTTTTTGAGTTTAGAAAATAGCCAAAAGTCACACGGTGCTAAGTCAGGCGAATAGGGTGGTAGGGTGGTTGCGGAACGATATCAGTCGAATTTTTGGCAAAATGGTCTCGTAAAACCAATGCAGTGATTTTGGAACCAATCGTGCATTCACTCTTTTTAGGCCCAAATGATGTTTTAAAATGGTTTTCACTGATCCTTCCGTTATTCCAACGATGCCAGTAAGGTCTCTGACTGTTAATCGTCGATTCTCGAGCACCAATTCCTTGATTTTATTGACGTGTTGATCATCAGTTGATGTTGATGGCCGTCCTGGACGTGGTTCGTCGTCAACGCGTTCTCGACCATTTTTGAACAATTTGTACCAATCAAAAACACTTGCTCGCGACATACAATTACCACCGAAGGCCTTTTGCAACATTCTGAACGTTTCGGCACCAGAAATTTGATTCCGCACACAAAATTTAATGGAACTTCTTTGTTGAATAATTTCACTCATTGTGAAAATCGCCGAATGCACTTTTTGTACTTCAGAAAGACAAGCGTATACTAAACACTAATGATTATTTTGATGTGACATTTGGCACAGATGTCACCGACAGTCATACCAACCTTAAACAAATAATATTTTGATGAATGGGTTTCCGCGCGAAATTTAAATTAAAAAGTCTTACTACTTTTTGCCCACAGTAGTATGTATGTATTTATATCAGTGTGAAATCCATACATATCTCTCATAGTCTTGTACCTACTTTGTGTGCTGCCTGCAGTTGTTGCCAAAAAAAATTTCTCCTTAAATTACAAGTATTACACTAACCAGACACGAGTAGGAATAATTTTAGGCGCCACAGGCATAGAAATTTGTTGTACCTATATTCTTCTTCAACGAAAATGAGAAGTAAATATTTTCTGACATGCTTTTAGAGTCAATAAAAAAGTCTTTATTTTCTTAATTTCTACTACTTACTTTTTGCTTCTCTTATGCAAATTATATTAGTACAGGGTGCGACAGGTGTTTGATTTATGTATACCATAAAGTAACTAAAAATTGTATACTTTTCAGAAAACTTAGTTTATTTTAATGTTTGCATGCACGAATCTTGTGGTCGCTGTGGTGTAGTAGTTGTGCGTTGGACTGCTACGCAGAGTGTCCGGGGTTCAAATCTCGGCACAGGCAAAATCAAAAAGTAGAAAAAACAATTTTTCTACACGGCACCACCTCTTGGCAGGCAATGGCAAACCTACAAGAGTAAAAATTGCTATGAAAAACTTTTCACTTCGCCGTTCGGATTCGGCATTAAACTGTAGGTCCCTTCCATTCATGTACAAATATAACACGCACAACATGAGTGGATGCGAAAAGTTCGGCCTAGGCCCTCCATGGGCTGTTGTGCCATTAAAAGTAAAGTAAAAGTAATGCACGAATCTTAAGATACTCATCCATATCTGTCATTACTCTGGTAATATGTGCTCTGGACGTAGTAGTCTAAAGGTGTTTCGGGTTGTGTGACCATACAGATTCTCGGACATGAAATATTCCGTCGTCATGGCTTTGTAAGAAGGAGCAGAGTACTATTGGAATACGTATGGCACCTAACTATGCACGATATATATTCAGAGTTTCACAACTGTTTCCAAAACTTCAATGTAGGCAACAGCATTCGCCCAAAGTCCTTGAGGAAAGAAGTCGGATGGGCAATACGTATTATTCATTGCTCACCACTCCTAAAACCATGACAGTTACCGGAAACTTTGTGTGCATAACAGAGCAAACATGTGAAGCTGAACATTGCCACATATCATTTCGTCCGTTTATTTTTTGGTCTTGGTCAAAATTTTTTTTTCAGCAGTATAAAACCAGATCATATCCACGATGTCAGGATGTTTTAACTTGTTGAAAAGTCGTTTTGCCTGGATGAATCGTTGTTGTCGAGTTTGTGCCGACATATACTGTCCTCTGTGCATCACGTAGGATAATGCGAGAGTGATTGTGCGTGTGACTACGCCACAGCGCCCACTAATGCGGTGGACTGCTACGCAGAGTGTCCGGGGTTCGAATCTCGGCACAGAAAAAATCCAAAAAAAAAAAAAAAAAAATTGGAACAATTATTTTTCTACACTACACCACCTCTTGGCAGTCAATGGCAAACCTACAAGAGTAAAAATTGCTATGAAAAGCATTTCACTTCGCCGTTCGGATTCGGCATTAAACTTTAGGTCCCTTCCATTCATGCACAAATATAACACGCACAACATGAGTGGATGCGAAAAGCTCTGCCTAGGCCCTCCATAAAGAAAAAAGAAAGAAAGAAAGATTGTACGTTTAGAAACTGGGAGGTCTCGAAAGTATCTCGATTTGGCCCTTATGGATTTTAGTGGGTCTTCGTCAACAATGCCTTGGACTTGCTGCTCAAACTTTGATGTTATAAAACTGAACAGGTTGTACATGTTTTCAACTCTCGACGAACTTTGGTAAGAAAAAATCGGGCAACATTATAAAATTGAGAGATTTTAAGATCGCTGTGAATCGCATGAATAGAGACTATATCTGTCTTTTCATTACCTGAGTCAGCTTTTTGAAAAAAAATAAAAACGTGTTGCTGAGATGTGGCAGGTACATATACCATATGAATGTCCTCAAATGTATGTACTTGCCGCACCCTGTATATAAAGGAAAACAAAACATGCTTCTCGCTTGTAATTAATGAAATAATAAGTAATTTGCTGAGTAACTTTATACATACTTTTATCCGTTTCTTTCATCGTTAATTTGTTCTCCATCTTCATTTGTTTTTGTTTTGTGATTGGTTTGTTTTCGTTTTCCTTATACGAGTACTTCTAAACAAGTCATAATTGCCTTGTGAATTTAGAAAAGGTCTCTTTGGTAATTCATTTCTGTTGCCTTTTCTCTCATAAGTATTATTTACGAGTTACAACAAAAAATGAACTTACTTAGATAAGATAAAAATCAGTTTAATTTATCATATCTTTTTTTATGTTTGGCTATGTACAAGTACCATATATATTTTTTATTATTCTTTACCTTTCTTCTTTTTCTCATACTTTCTTCCGATGACTTTCTTTGCTGCTAACTAAAGGAAATGTAAATCTTGTCTAATAAAAAGGATTTGTCGGACTGTTATTGCTTTTGCAGGATACAAATCGATGGGAGTGTACAGTGACAGTCAAAGAAGTTAGTACTGTATTAAATTTCAACCTTAATGTAAGCGTATATAAATCTCCTAAGAAGGTTCTTGTATATAAAAGGTGGTCCATTTAACAGTTGCAATTTGAACTACTGGTTATTTTCAGTGTGGCAACTCTAATGCCACTGTTATAGTGACGGAAAATTAGCTTTCTATTTGCGATTAACGAAATGGGTCGATAAACGCTTGAACAACGTTGGGAAATACTAAAAATTATTTGCAAGATGGTGCATCTTCTAACGAAAGTGTAATAAAATTACGTTCAAAATTCGGTGGAAAAGAAGCACCTTCCAAGCAATTTGTGGATTGATTTGTGAAACGTGTGCGTGAAACTGGATCGTTATTGGATAAATAAACACTTTCTTGTACTTTCACAGTGCACAAGAACACAACCGAAAAAATTGCTACTGTTTTGCTCAGAGGGCGGTAACTGATTATTTGTTGCCTATTTCAAAATATATGGACTAACTTCAAGATGTCGCGCTGTGGCGAACTTTTGCGTGGGAAGTTACAAAATTGCGTTATTAGCCATTTTGGTGATGTGCATTGGCCATCACGTAGCACACTGCTACGTTCCCATACTAGCATGTGACAAAAATTTAAGGAGATGTCATGTTAATAATATGAAACATATTTCATAAATGGATTATGCTGCGCTGATACAAAAAATGTTTCGGTTTTTGCGTAACATTTACGGTTTTGTAACAAAAGTCACATTTTTGTTAGCGTTTTTGGCTGAATCTTTATGCATATCATTATGCCCTAGAAGGGCTATATTAACATTATGTTCTGCTTTAAGGCTTTTTTATTTGGAGGTATAACAATCCGAATTTGAAGAATTTTTAATTTTATATTTATTAATATAATTTTTATTTTATTCAACTAAAGAATTTTCGGGCGAATAGTTTAACAAACGCGTTAAAACATTTACAGTCTGTTCAACAAAAAACGTTTTTCTCCAACAGACTTTATGTTATATTTATTTGAAAAAGTGTTTTATTTTTGAGAAATACATATTATTATGGTTTTCGACAGGAAGTTTAATATGCGGTCCAATCTCCTGTATTGGCTACAACTGGCAGCTTGAATTTCAGCATATTCCACGCAAAGAGACCTCCACGTACTTTTGAGCAATCGAATAAAATGTTTTGATGATTTTATTTTCTTTTTGGATATCTTAACTTTCATTAAAGCCCACACATTCTCTATGGGATTGGCATCTGGTGACTGAGAGGGCCATTCCAAAGTTGTAATATTGTGATCCTCTTTCCACTTTCTTAGTGCATAGTTTACTTCTGTGTTTCGTGTCGTTATCTTTTTGTAATATCCAATCTATGTTATTTCTCCCATATAATAATTCAGCTGACTTTAATAGACAATCCTTATACAACTTCAGCATTCTAACGGGGTCAAAATTTTCCGTGAAGCACTTAAGAAAGCCAAATCCTTGGGCAGAGAAGCATCCATAGACATGAACCTTCTGCGGATATATTACACTTCGTTGAATAAATTTTTTGCCATTTTTCAATCAAGCATGTTTAATTGGATTTAACAACACAAAAGTGGATTCATCTGTAAATATTACTTTAGTCCAATCTCGATCGTTGTTTGTGTAAGCCCACTGAAGACGCTTTTCAACATGCTTTTGTGGTAAATCAAAAAACTTGATTACATCGCATCCTTGAATCAAAACTTTGCGTAAAGAACTAAGTATGCAGTACCAAGTATAATTTCTTATATACAAGTTTCTAGTGTCCTTTAAAAGCACACTGAATTTCTTATTTTCAATCGGTTTGCAGCTTTATTACTTTTAAGATGATGCAAAAAAATTTTAATTCGAAACAAGTCAGTTTTCTGATTTTTGTCCATGAAACGTAGTACTGTGCGCAGTTAAAGGCAAGGACGAAATTGGTGCCGATGTCGGTCAAGTTCAGCTCCTTACAGACGAAAATGTACTGAAAAATTGGGTCGATCGTGCGGTCTACTGCAAGACCAGCTGAGGAAGTAATTTGAATGAAACAGTATTCCACAATTAAACGGATCGAATAATAAAAACCACATTGGAAAAATCATTCGTTTCTTATCTACACCAAAATCTAATTCCAAATAATAAATAGTTCACCCTGTATATAGTAAATAGTTTTAGATACAAAAGCTTAAAGTCTCTAATAAAATTTTAACAAATAGTAAACCTTAATTTTGCAAATAATATCAAATAAAGCATGCATTGTATGGTATATGAAAGAAAGACTTAGTTAATACAAGAATACTTACTTTTGCAAATATTTACCATGTTCTGATTATATGTTGCACATATTGTAAAATGTTATTTCATCATTTACCTATGCTGACAACAACACTACACTGATTGCGGGTAGCGTAAATTTAATATGGATTTATTGAAAATAATAAATCATTTCCCAGAATGTGTTGTAGTTTGCAGACGAAATCACAAATATGTAGCAGGAATGTGAAATGGACTTCCGAAATAATCATTAAATAATGCATTAAAGTGGTTTGTATATATATGTTTATAGTAAATAATAAATCTGTATTTTAAATGGAAAGCTACGTATCTAATTCCATTTCAATTTCGTAGCTATTTTCAGAATAGTTGACATAAGTTCCTTGATAGAATGCGGAGGCATAATTCAAAGTAAATACACCCTTTATTAAGTTTGAGCAATAAGTTTCACTCTCTATGTGTAAACCACTTAAAAATTAGAAGCGTGCGTGTATTCAGGAAAAGTGTGCCCAGAAATCATTGAAAAAATGAAATAGCTTCTTATAGAAAAATAAGTACCTACATACTTGAATTGAATGGAAAACTTATTTATAATATGCAGTTCAACTCTACTCTTTCTAACCAGAGGTTTTTTTTTAATGGAAACTGCTCTCTATTATTATTTTTGCCCATTGTTGTCCCTGCAAAAACTTTGTTGTTTGAAAGTTTTTCTTCTCATTTTCATACACTGTTCTCCTTTTTTATCTTAAAATCATATTACTCGTATATGTTTTGCATAGCCATTACGAGTGTACTAAAAAAAATTCCACCAAGTAGATAAGAAGATCACTTGGAAGATATTTTATTCTTTTGATGCAACAAATATGAAGCTCATACAGACTGCTCATGCTGGCAGTGAAAGCATTTTAAGCTAATCGTGCATGCCTTTCATATTTTAAGTCATATAAGTGGAAAAATCAAAGAGCGGTCAATATAAAGATAATGTGCATTCAGATTTGAGCAACAATTTAGGATCAAACACTTTCTGCTGCCTTGTATCCAGAATAAGTACTAAGATAATAAGGGTCCAGTATGCATTTCTACTCAATTGAAGTAAGTTTATGCAAGATTTGGCCTCACAAAAATTTTTCGTTCTCTACTTCAAAAACGATGTGTGCATGAGTAGAAACTGAGGATTTTTCACAATTTTTTAAAAAAAGTACTCTAAGATTCTACTCATGTATACAAATACAAATTAAAACAGATGCACTTTTTCTAATTTTTTTGACCTACTAAAGAAGTGAGAGGTAATACATAAAAATGACCTGCATAAAAGTAATATTATTACTTACTTACTTAACTGGCGCTACAACCGATGATCGGTCTTGGCCGCCTCTACAAAGCTTCGCCAGTCGCCTCTGCTATGCGCGCGCTGGCGCCAGTTGATAAGGCCAAGTGCAGTCAGGTTGCCCTGCACCTGGTCTTTCCTACGGAGATTAGGACGTCCCCTTCTGCATGTTTCTCCACCGGGGTACGAATAAAACACCCTTCTAGCCGGAGCGCTTTCTTCGATTCGCTCAACATGACCCAGCCAGCGAAGCCGCTGGATTTTTGTCGTACAGCTCATACAGCTCATCGTTCCATCTTATTCGATACACGTCGTCAACGCATACTGGACCGTAGATCTTACGGAGTATCTTCCTCTCGAACGCTCCTAACAACCTCTCATCATTGATGGTCAATGTCCTCGTCTCTGCGCCATACATTAGGACGGGAAGGATGAGGGACTTATAGAGCGTTATTTTCGTCGGTCGAGAGAGGGCACTACCTCTCAATTGCCTACTGAGCCCATAGTAACACCTGTGGGCAAGAGTTATTGTTGGTGTTTATGCTGGATCCTAGATATTCGAAATCCTTGACGACTTCAAAAGTACAATTGGCAACAGTGACATTTTGTCCAAGACTTGCCCACTTTGACATTAAAGTCGCCTAACACGATTTTAATATCGTGGCGGGGCAATGCTCATAAATTATGCCGAGGAGCTCGTAGAAGTTATCTTTGGTCGTTTCATCCTTCTCATCCGTCGGGGCATGGACACAAATGAGGCCGATGTTGAAGAATTTTGCTTTGAGATGCGGATAGTGGCTAGGCGCTCGTTCACGGCCGTGAACCTCGAGACTAGATGACGCAGTCTCTTCCCAACCACAAATCCAACACCAAATTCATGTCTCGACGCATGACAGCTGTAGTAGATATCATAGGATGCTCTTTTGGAGCAGCTCTGTCCCGTCCATCGCATTTCCTGTATAGCGGTGATGTCAGCTCTATATTGTTGGAGGACATCCACCAGCTGGATAAAGGTATCTTCCCTGTAGAGGGTTCGGACATTTCAGGTGCATATCCACAAATCGTTGTCCTTTGGTCGTTTGCGGGAGTCGTCAACATTAGAAGGGTTAAATATCCGAGGCTTTGTTTGGGGATTCACTGGGGAAATATTTTGACGTGGTGTGCCCGACGCACAACCATTCATTCAAGGCCATGGAGAAGCTCACTGACTTTTGTTAGATCGCTATCCAGGGGTCGCCACGAGGAGGCTGTGTGTCGCCTTTAAACGTAGAAGCGCAAGGATCGACCATGAACGCACCTGCGACTGTCACGAACTTTACCTTGTGTCCTACGCCCCAGGCCCCCCTGGTAATATTATTACACTTAGATATTAACGGAGGGATAAGTAATCAGGTGTATTACCACTTTAGGTAAAAGGTAATATTATTACGAAATTAGTTGTATTACGTAACTTGCAGGTCACAACACTGCCTACATACATATACTTGTGTACCCACATACTCTTTAACGTTCAATACATTAATTTAAATTTATAAATAGATATATATATTCTCCCGCCCCTAAAAGCATGCTCCCATAAATTTTATTTCCACTCACATTCACGCATTAGAAGTTTCATTTAATTCCGTTTACATTTTATGAATTACTGTAGAATTATTTGGAAATTATTGCAGCCACTTATGAACATTAGCATGCGTGTTCTAAGTGTTTTCTTCATTGATTTATGTTCGTCCGATAAAATTTATGCCAGTGTGTGCGTGAGAATACATTAAATAAAGTTTGCATAAATATAAATGAAATATTCTTTTTATTACTTGCACGTTTCTTCATTCACCCCAAGGCTTTCGTCCTTTTTCCTTTAGAAAGTTTTAATTTCATGTGACATTCCTTGTGTCTACATTTTAATATCATTTAAAACTTTGTTTCAAATTTTTGTTGTTATTTTTTATGCTGTAGATTTTCTATAATTTTCCTTCTCTGTTTCTTTGCTTGTAAGCCATAAAGGTAAGCACCTCACTCATTCACATACCATGTTCAAATAATGGTTATTTATTATATTCTGCAACAAAGGTTTATTTTTTCCCATACTTGAGATGTTTTGCAATATATTTATAGCAATCAAAGGAGATATTCTGAGAAATTCGTATTCAGCTTAAATGAATGAAGCGAAGCTGTGAATGTTTTAATAACCAGTTTCTTTGTTTGAACTTTGATAAAGTTACCTATTGAAAGTCATGTGGAAACAATGTTGTGGTAGAGTGTTCCAGGAACAAGATTGCTTTACATGAGTTGAGTAAAATTCTACCGTTGGTTACACAAGGTGGGGCAAAAGTAATACCATAATGAGAATTGGCTTAGAAATGAAAAACATTGGGCAATGTTTTCACGGAAAGTTTATTTGAAGTGTAAAATTTATGAAAAATTACCACTTCCTGAGTTGATGCACCTCCAAATAGGTAATTTGTAGCTGTGTATCACTTCATTTCTTGCTGTGAACTAATTATCTATATGTCTACAATATAGTAGTTGTCAAAGCGCAACGACATTTGACGCCATTTTCAAAGTTAGGGTACATTCACATTATGACATTACTTTTGCCCACCTCTCAAAAACGGGAGATCACACGGCCCTAAAATATGTGTTTCGAAATCTCCATCGTTGCCCGATGTGTGTATCACTCCAGTACTTGTTATTAACTAAGGAATGGCGGATAAAGCTTAATGAAGCAAAATCGACCCATGTGGATTTCACTAATAAAAAGCTCTGATCGGGTTGTCAAGTTCCCTATTCCAATACGGCGAAACATTTGGGGATGACACTGGATACAAAACTTTGCTGGAAGGAGCATGTTAAGATAAAAGAAATGTAGTTATCTATGAAACTCAATGAAACAATGAAAATGTACTGGCTTATCGGAAGAAAGTCTACTGTCTCTATTTATCCACAACATAAATGTCAGAGAACAATGGAATTTGATGCCATTATGGCACATTATGACATTATTTTTGCCCCATCTTCTATGTGTACCTTCTTCATTTAGTCAATATTGTTTCTCATTTCACATACTATAATATTATTCTAAAACAGAATCACAACGGTTACCTCTGACATTTACAATAACCATTATGGTAATAAAAATAACAATTCAGACCAATACTTTAAATTGAAATACAAACTTATGTTTTATCAACAAAACTCTCCGTGATTTCATGGAGTTTCATTTATTCCTTTCGAACTAAAATAATGAAGTAAATATGGCTAAAAATATACTATTAAATTGGTTAGTTGTGTGTTGCTGTGTTAAACTTCGGAACTCTAAACTTAAACCAATTCACATATCAAAATCACTCACATTCAATTGAAAGGTTAAGCTATGGATGCTCGTACAACTAAAAGATCATGATATCTTCAATGCGCTAAGCACACAACACCAGAGATATTCCGAGCAAATTTCTTGCTCAATTGTGAAATCTCAATCTAATAAATTTGGCAATGCTACATCGACTCTTGATTTTGGTATTTAATACGAAATTTAAACGCTTATGTGTAAATTCAAACATGATTACAACCAGACACACAAAATGCGTAATAAAATTAAAGCATAACATAAGGCGTGCGACGCCAAAATGTGTAATGATAGCAATTTACTTTGGCAACTGTTTCAAATTCGAAAATGTTGGTGGTATGGAGGCATCGATATCGCAATTGTTTTCATTGTTGTTGCTAGCGCTGGTTTTGTTGAATTTGTTGTTGTTGTTATTGACTAGGCAGACCACATATACCCATAATGCTGCTACAGCTATTTGTTGTTATATAGAAGCATTAATTGCATCATCTAATAGCTCACACATATACATACCATGGATATCATCATCATCAGTAAGCGTTAAGAAATAATGTTACCCTCAACGATGATTATTCTTACACGCGTGATTTAATGATTGTCATCTATGTTTTTTTTTTTGGTCTATTTAAAATATAGGTACACTTGCGTTGCGACCATTGTCCTCAATTACTTGGGAACACATAGAAGTGGAAGTGAAAGAGCAGTATACCAAATAGATGCTTCGATTAGATGCTTTCGACATAAAGTAGAAATTGATAAAAAGGAATTTAGAGCCCAATCTGTTGTAGAGCAGTAGCATGCGTATACATTTTCCTTAAGATAAATTACAAACTTCACCTAAAAATGTTATTTATCTTTCAGACATTATTTACAAGGTTACAATATTGAATTTGTTGTAGTTATATTGAATTTTAATCTTCCAAATGGGAATTTACATTTTAAATGCTTTTTTAAATTTTAGAATTTAAAATTAAATGCTTGTCTTGAGTTAGAATACGGACCAAGCTGTTGGAAAATACCGGATGTGATAATCATTGCAAAGCATGGCAAAAATCCGTACGAAAGATCTTCTTAACGCATCATTCCCAGCCACCATTTCGAATTTCGAATAAAACACACAACTATTGACCAAGTGCCCTAATAACCTAAATGTAATACTTAGAATAAGCTATTGAAAATAGAAAAGTCTGCTCCTCAGTATTTTTTGATGTAGCCTAACCCTTGTAGCCTTTGATAAGGTGTGGCACGCTGGTCTCACCCATAAATTAAAAACATTGCTTCCAAAGCAATATTCAGATTTGTTCTAATCATATCTTCTAACCAGGTACTTTAGAATTAAATGCAGGTTTTCCTCAAGGTAGCATTCTTGGACCCATTTTATGTGTGCGACTTGCCTGTGTCGGTAAATACTACAAACGAATGCTTCGCTGACGATACCTGCATCTTAGCTTTCGCTCTGTGAGAGTGAAGTTCGTTAATAACATTGTCAAATGGAGTAAGGAATGGAGCATAAAGCTTAATGAAGCCATGTCGATACATGTGGATTTCACGATTTTACTAATAAAAAGATCCGATACTTGCGAAGAAATATATCGCGATTTCAAGTTCCCTCTTCCAATACGGCGAAATACTTGGGAATAACACTGGATGCAAAATTGTGCTGGAAGGACCATGTTAAGATTCAAAAAACGAACGTAGTTATCAATGAAACTTGGACAAATATACTGGCTTATCGGGGGAAAGTCAACCCTCTCTACTCATAATAAATTACTTATATCTATTCAAATTCTTAAGTTTGCTTTGGGGCTGTATGGCGTACAGACTCATACTAATGTAATTCAAAAATTCAGAAAGAAAAATAATTTAAAACAACAGGCAACATGGTACATAAGGAACTCGGATTTGTACCGTGATATTAGTATAGCAATGGTGGCTGAAGTCATAGAGCAATAAGCAATAGCTCATCAGATGAGACTAGGTCAATACATCAACCCTGTCTTTTTAATACATACAAAATACATACAGAGCTTACTCGAAGCGCAACAAATCACATGATCTAGTACACTAACACAAAACTGATGGCTGAAGGAAGCTTTATAAATTTTTTTTTTTATATTTGGCTGCAAATACATAAATATTTTAATTTACCCGGTAATAATAAAAAGCTGGGTAAAGTTATACGCTCTGCCAAACCAAATCATTGGCGCCATTTCTTCGCATTTAGTTTTGTCCACAATATTCAGTTCATACACAATAAAGTTTCATACAACATTTTTTTTTCGCTCGTAAAAATTTCGAATTTTGTACCTACAAACTACGATATGCCGACGTCATTGATTTTCTGTTTGCAATTGAAAAAATCTGCTTTGGAATCTCATCGAATGCTTGTGGAAGCTTACGGTCAGGCCAGCACGCTCTAGGCAATACACAGTGCAACGAGTGGTAAAATAAGTTTAAAAGTGGCGATTTTGATGTGAGAAACGAAGAACGTGGAAGACCACCGAAAAAGTTTGAAGATGCCGAATTGCAAGCTTTACACCAATGCGGATAATGGTCAAACGAAAGAACAACTTGCAGAACAAATAAATGTGATCCAACAATGCATTTCTGAACGTTTAACTCCATTGGATCGATTTTGAAGGTGGGAAAGTGGGAAGATGGGTGCCGCATGAATTGACCGAAAGTCAGCAAGAAAATCGAAAAACCACCTGTGAAATGTTGAGCGCCAGGTACAAAAGAAAGTCATATCTTCATCGAATTGTTAGTGGCGATGAAAAATGGAACTATTTTGAGAATCCCAAACGTAAACGATCATATGTTAAGCCCGGTACACCGGCCAAATCAACAACAAAGCCAAATCACAATGCTCTGTGTTTTCTGGGATCAGCGAGGTGTTATTTGGTTTGACCTTCTGAAACCAGGCAACGCTACCAACAACAATTGGCCGATTTGAACCGTGCTTTGCACCGAAAACATCCAGAACTTCAAGCTAGGCAACACAAAGTGATTTTTCTTGATGACAATGCACCATCACATCGAACAAAACAGACTCGGGAATTGGTAGATTCGTACAGCTGGGAAGCGCTCCCCCATGCCGCTTATTTACCAGACTTGGCTCCATCTGACTACCACTTATTTTCATCAATGGAGCACGCACTTGCTGAGCAGCACTTCGATTCGTACGGAAATGTGAAAAAATGGCTCGATGACTGCTCGAACAGTTTTTTTGGCGAGGCATTCACAAATTGCCAGAGAGATGGGAAAAGTGTGTAGCTAGCAATGGTCATTACTTTGACGATTGAATGTATAACCATTTTTCTTATGTAAACGTGTGTTTTCTTAAAAAACTACCACACTTGTACACCGGTACATATTAAAATTACTTGATTAGTAGTAGTTTAGTTAGTAGTCAATAAATTAATATATAAAAAAAGTAGTTTTTCTGTTGCTTTAGTTGGCACTTGCTAACAAATCAAAAAGAAAATATTTATGTAATCTTCAACTGTTCAACTGATATGCATTTTTGGACTCATTTTATATTTGCTATTCACAAGCGACTTGCCTGCGTCGGTAAATACTACCACAGAAAGCTTCGCTGGCGTTACCTGTATCTTAGCAGTCGGTGAAGATGAGAAGAAGAATCTACGCGGTCAACAACGTTGTCAATTGGACTAAGAAATTGCTTTACATAAAAAATATCCTACTTTGCGAACTTTGTATGTTGTAGATTGATCTACAGAATCTTAAATTTCTATTTGGAAATACTTTTCCAATAAGCAACATTGATGAAGAAAATGTAAATGCCATTTACGTGGGTATGCTTAATTAGGTGGAACGAAAAAGGTATTCTCGTATTTTATTGTCAATGACTTCTGAATGAGAAATACATATTTCCAAAAAATAAATGCATATCAAATTTCATAGGCATTGACACAACAACGACATATCGACAATGACGTCAACGAAGCTGACAAATAAAATGCCATGCTGAATGAATTGATGACAGCCGGAGACTTTAACTATTGATTTAATGATTTTGTTGAGCAAAATATGTGTGAGTAAGCAGCAAAAAGTAACTGAGTTTTTTCTTTAAGCATAGCGTAGCTATAAATGAGGGATTACATTACGACTACGAGTATATTCTATTCATATACATTTAAACGCAATTTGTAACATATTTCATTTCGCCATTTACATAAGAATTGTATATTGTATGGTATATTATGGATGGTATATGTACGAGTATGTGTGAGCACATGGACATAATAAATCAGCACCAACTTTGGATAGTACATGTTAAGATAATGTCTAGGTACAACTGGCAATTTCTTTAGTCTACCCACGCACTAACATTTCCTAGTACTATTTATAAGTATGCATTAATGAAAATCAAAGTTCACGAGTATTACATTTTAACAAATGGATTTGGTTTGTATTAATGTATTAATATGTTAATATTAAAATTTTTCTACGTACATTAATTTTAAGACACAAGTTTTTGTGGCCGTAGTGCATTAAGGTCGCTTTGAATATAATACAATGCCATAATATAATAATAAAAAGCTTTCAACAGAAGTATGAACTCAGAGAATTAATGTAGGTTAATTTGAAAATGATGTGCAAATGTGAGAGAAATTAAACAAATGAAAGAAATTTAATCTAAATCTAATTCGCACATTATTTTACGCATAAGTATTATTTTCAGTTTTGTGGTAGCTTGAATTTGGTCTAAATTGCTAATGCATAACTTTTTATTCTCGATTGAGAAAATTACTTGTATTATTTATATTTTAATAAAGAATCCAATATTAACGGGTTTCATCATATGCAAACACATGAGCCACATTAATGATGCCATTGACTGATTCAGTAATAAATATTACTTACATGTGTTGAGCGTTAGCGTGTAGAGAAAAGAAATGTATGTAACGAACAAAATTAAATCTTTATGTATATACCTTATCTAGCTTATATATATAAGTTATAGGTCAGGGCTTTCGAGGTTAGCTTATTAATTTCCCTTTTTAAAAATTTTTCTATAAATTGAAAAATTTGATTTATATTTTTATTTTATTATTCCTCAAAATGCTTCTGATAGGATTTGGTGTCTATACTTTTGCGCCATTCTCAAATACATTGCAAGATTATCCCAGTTTGACCCGTTAAGAATATCTTTTACTTCCTCAATTGCCAAGTTAGCTTTGCCAAAAAACAATAGCCTAATCTCCTTGAGAATTGGGCAATAACCGATGAAATGAGCGATATTTTTTTCACTTTTCGAATTGCAGAGTGGGCAGATGGTGCGTGCTTTTTGTTTGGATATGGGGGCGGTAGTTTAGTAGTAAAAGCTCTCCTCTTGCCTTATTACATCAATGCTATACTTATCATTAAAATAGTTCTTTTCCTCTAGATTATGCTTTAAATGGGGTATAATCTTCTAACTTCACTTTGTTGTGCTTTTCCAATAAAATCATTTCTTTCCTCAGCTTGTATTTTAACCATAATTTCATTTTGCCATTTTTTCCATGTATTTTTATTTTCTAGATCAAGCACTACGTTGTTTTTTCTAACCAATTCTCCCCATACCTGAAAGCATTGAGCTTTATTTCGCAGTAGGTATGTTGTGAAAATTTTAGGTAAGCGCCGGTCGACCAGGTCAACTTACTTTACTTACTTACTTTTAATGGCACAACAGCCCATGGAGGGCCTAGGCCGAGCTTTTTTCATCCACTCATGTTGTGGGTGTTATATTGGTATATGAAGGGAAGGGACCTACAGTTTAATGGCCGAATCCGAACGGCGAAGTGAAAAGCTTTTCATAGCAATTTTTACTCTTGTAGGTTTGCCATTGCCTGCCAAGAGGTGGTGCCGTGTGGTTTTGCCTGTTCCGAGATTTGAACCCCGGAGACTCTGCGTAGCAGTCCAACGCACTACCACTACACCACAGCGATCACCGTCCAGGTCAATAGTCTTGTTAATATAATCGAAATGCATCCGAAGCGTATATATGAAAACAGTTCTAAATGCAACATGTAGTTTGGAGCGTTATACGGGATATGGAAGAGTTTTTTCAGAAAATACCTTAAGAGCTTTTCGACCTCCCCATAGCTAACCAAACCCCACACTTCCGCACTGTATGTCATGATCGACTTTACCGCCGCTTAAAAGAATTTAAATTTTGAGCTATGTATGGACTTTTTTCCCATGAAAGCCTTCCATGTGGAATTTATTGCAATTTTAGACTGTAAAGTTTAGACTGGTCGCTGTGGCGTAGTAGTAGTGCGTTGGACTGCTACGCAGAGTAATTTTTCTACACGGCACCACCTCTTGGCAGGCAATGGCAAACCTACAAGAGTAAAAATTGCTATGTAAAGTTTTTCACTTCGTGATTCGGATTCGGCATTAAACTGTAGGTCCCTTCCATTTATGTACAAATATAACACGCACAACATGAGTGGATGCGAAAAGCGAAAAGCTCGGCCTAGGCCCTCCCTGGGCTGTTGTGCCATTAAAAGTAAAAGTAAAGTAAAGTAATTAGTTTTTCTTCCAAATGCTTGTGAAACGTTACATGTAACAATAGGACCTCTAGGTATTTATAATGTTTGACTTTTTCTAGCACATTTCCATCCCATTGCAACTCCTCATTGTGTGTGTTAACTTTATGTATACTCAATACAGAAATGTTACTTTCTATCTTTCCGCTGAATATTTATTTATGTATTTAAGTGAAAGTCATTTGAATTCACAATTTGATATAAACTTTAAAAATGCTTTTTCTAGAAATATTCAATTGCATTCATGTCCTCAACTACGTATATTATATATAGTTTAAACTTGAAAGTGACACATCCGAAAATATGCGAAATAAATACGCCCTTGCTATGTTGGGAATTTTCTGACATTTAATTAAATACTGATTTTTGCTGTTGAACAATGAATATTTTACTTTGTGGTCGATACTCCACACTGGAAATCCGTTTTGGTTGTTTAAACACAACCATACAGAAAATTCTGCTCCATAAAATTCCATAATTCTCCGACCAAATGTTTAAAGTGTATGCATGCATACAACACAACACAACACCAGTTTCGCAGTATTGTATAAAAGTGCCAGACTGAGAGCCTGAAGATATGCAATGAAAACCACAAAAACAAAAACGAGTGTTACGTACGAAAAGTTCAATGTAACGCCAGTACTTGCAATCTCAAACTAAGAGATAGCACAGCATCAGACTTGTCTGGATGAAGATTGTACAACTTTATGTACCTAAATATTTTATATGTCTTTAAAGGGAGAACGGTAGACAGTGTAGAAGAGTGAATTTTGTCGGGTATCAAAAGAAAATATGTAGTTTGTTTTATTTAAATATTTAATTCATTTGTTTGCTTAGGTTGTTTGGTTTACATACAATGTGCAAACATAAAATTTGCCTGTGCCTGTGCTTGTTAGCATACACATGTGGATTTGTGGAAATTCCTCTGTTTTATTGGCAAACGTACTTCAGCGGCTGACGCAAAAGGAAAAATGTAAAAAGGGGGGAAAATTAAACATTAACCCAAAACTGCAACAAATTAGTCTTGAATACAAAGCTTAAACCAGGTTACACATGCAAACACATTCATTCTACATTCTACTGATTTCAATTTCATATTTTCTTCACTTCTTCTTTTCTCCGTATTCAAGTTTGCAAATATCTTCTTCTTCTTTTTAGTTGATACTACTATCGGCAGAACTTCTCCAGTCGCCAAAAACTATGCACGCGCCGGCGCCAGTTGATAAGGCCAAGTGCTGTTTCCCTGTAACCTGCTCTTTCCAACAGAGATTAGGATGTCCTCTTCTGCGTGTTCCTCGAATAAAATGACCCAGCCGCTGGATTTTTATGCAATTGACCATATCAGTGTCGGCGTACAGCTCGTACAGTATATGGTTCCATCTTATTTGATACACGTTGCCCAAGCATATTGCAAGCATATAGATCGTACGGAGTATCTACCTCTCGAACGCTCTTAACAGACTCTCATCATTGGTGGTCAACGTCCACGTCTCAACGAAGGGACTTATAGAGTATTATATGCGTCGGTTGAGAGAGGACTCTGCTTCTCAATTGCCCACTGAGCCTGTAGTAACACTTATCGGCAAGAATTAATCTCCGCCGGATCTCAAGGTTGACATTATTGTTGGTGTTAATGCTAGATCCTAGGTAAACGAAATCCTTGACGACTTCAAAAATATAATTGTCAACAGTGACATTTTGTTCAAGACGAAGTTTTCAATTGTAATATATACCTTTTATATCAACCACGAAACGGTTCTAAGCACGCTTGTTAATCAATAATGTGTCTGCTTTAATAATTATTGAAACAATCAATTTACTAAAAATAATGTAGCACAAAATGTTATAATAAATCAAGAGTATAGAATTCTTAGGAAATTTTTGCCAAGCTTGCATCTTTTGCATAGAGTGCCGAGTGAATATTGTTTTGAAAATTTTAACCCTCCACTGTCGAATTTTTTTTTTTTTTTGTAGTATTAATTTCAACATACGGTAATTTTTGTGGTCTTTTATATTTCAAAATCAAAACTATTACATTTCATTTACCAATATTTTTTGCTTTTCGATTTGACAACGAAATTTGTGTTTTTCTTTTAATTTTTATTTTTACTAAGTAGTTTTCATCCACTTCACACTTTCTGAGTTCAATTAATAATATCTTCGATATAGAAGAAGATAATGGTTTGAAACAAAACAAAGTGAACAGAGATCGATGCTTAATGGTGTTTAATGGATAGTTTGTTTTAATTTAGGTGTTTCCCGTCTATAGGCGGTCTTGGACGGTAGAGGGTTAACGAATATTAAATGTTACTCATACGCACCGTAAATCAAAAATAAGGAAAATTTATTTAAATTTTTTGTTAACATTAAGCCCTCTCTTTTTTGTCTTTTCAAAGATGCTAATATAAAATAAGAATTCAGTTACAAGTTTTGCCTTCCGGTATTGATTTTAAATTTTAATACCAATAGAATATTTTGTATGTACAAAGCTACGAGTATGTTTCTATGTAGTAAAAACACAATTTATTGTTGCTGTTAATACAAATATTGGAATTTAAGAGTTCAGTTGATTTTACAATGAATTATGATATGTTATCTGGAGATAGGCCAAACACGCTCTTACAAATACGCAAATTGTAATGCTACCGCTTTATATTGTATATTTTGTGTCTAGCTCAATTTCTGCTTCTTTGAGTTTGGAGTTGAAATGCTGAGTTTTGTTTTTCTTTCAATCTTGAATCTCATACCATTTAGCATTGTCTGCTTTTAGGGGTAAAATAAAAATTTATATCATGTTTTTCGCTGGCTTTTGTAGTTGTACATAGCTTTTGCAATCAATTACTGTTATCTATGAATTATGCACATAACGAGAAGCAACTGATACATGCATCAATTTTCCCCATAGCATGTGCATGTGTCTTGGAAAACGATTCCATTTTAGTATTTGTGAAATTGGCGAGTTATTTGTGTGTGCGTGTGATAAAAATACAACTTTTTATATTGTAATTTTAGCTTGAGGTTTTTATACTCATCGCTAAATATTGTCTAAAAATATTGGGCAGAACAGTATTTCTTTGTTGTTTGTTCAGTTTCAGTGTTCAGTGTTTATTGAAGTGGCAAGAAAATGTTCAACAAGAATACAACAGAATACAACAATAATTAAAACGATCCACTTGAATCTCAATTGACAAATTAACTTCTACTACGTTCAATAGTTATTCCAATTTTCCACTTTTTTTTGCGCCCATAACCTTTTACTACTAGCCAAACTTTTGTTTTGTAATTGATTTCGACAAATGAACGTCAAATATTTATTCATTTTCTCGCCTGAAACGTCATCATCGTGTTATAGTCCAACACCGGTTTAGCGTGAATGATTTTGTTAGCGGTGAGAAATAGTTGAGCCGTTAAAAGTTTAGTGATGCAAACTTTGCCAATTTAATTGTCGCACTAAAAAAAGGCAATTTCTATTGCCGAACTCAACTCGAAAGTTCTTGACATAACTGAAAATGAAGATTAAAGCGTGGTAGCCCAAATAAATTGTTGCATAAGAAGAAATTTAGTTAGTTGTCCAAATACTCGCTTTAAACGATCTGTATAGAGTAAATTTATTTAAAATAATTTGTATTATCTGCTGCGATTTTACTATTGCTTTTTTACGAATTAGATTAAATCTTATGTACATTACTTAAATAAGTAAATATTTTTTGTCTAATCATAGAAATATAAATAACCAGTTGCCCGAAGCTGTTTCTAGTTAAAAACCGCACATAAAGTGAAAATTTAAGTGTGAGTTTGTTGTTCAACAAATATTAGTACTTCCCACCCGATTTCGTTGGAATCCTGCACTTGTGTGTGTTGTTTTGTATTTAAGACACGGAATACTTTAAAGTACATCTTCATAAATATTTCGAATAATTTATGAATAAAAATCGTAACCACTCAAAATCCTTCACATTGTACATAAGTTCGTGAATTCATGTTAACTTTAAGTACTCGTTTGCCAAGTGCAGCCGTCATATTTTCAGTGGGGAAAGATAAGCACCGAGAAGCATTTTTGAAGAGTCCTTCAAATTCACCAGTAGATGTTGATCCACTTTTTGATGCTCTTTTCCGAAATTCTTCCTATCTTTCGGTTTAATATTGAGTACACTCATTCGCATGTAACATTACACAAACATGTGAGTTATGTAAGTATGTATGGTATGTACATATGTAATAAGAAAATCAACATGAATTACCAGCAAGCAGCAGGCAGTATATACGAGTGCATAGCAATAAAGTTTAAAATGTAATTAAGTTCAGAGTGCAAGTAAATAAATAATCGTTGTTGCCAGTTGTTGCGATGTTTTACTCTTTTTTTTTTGTAGCGTGGCGGTGGCATGCATGTTGAATGAATGTACATGAATGTTTTCGCTTCTTCAGTGTTGGCGTTGGCTTATTTATTTTTGTTGTTGTATTTTTCCCATAATCTGTCAAATGAAGGATAATTTCTAACATACATAAATAATTTCTTACATTTATGTACATACTCCATCCATTTTGTGTTACTTTTGTTGATAATTACGTCATAACAAGAATTCCTTATTAATTGCTTTGCTTATGGCAAAATATTCTTAAGTCAGATTATTCTGGAAGGAACTTTAAGGTAGACGGAAGAGTGTAAAAGTTATGAGCGATGTGTGTATGCATGCAAACAAAACGATGCTTAACATTTTATAGGAATCAAAAAGAAAGAAAAAAGAAGAAATCTGTGTAATCTTTAAGATTATAAAGCTGATGATACTTTGTAAGGATTTCAGTTCATTGTCAAGTGCAATTTATATAGGGTGTCCCAAAATGAGTGAACGATTTAAATTTTGTCTCCTTTTTTTTCTGTTTAGCTGTCGTCTACGATTGTTCCAATTAATATAAAAAATAATAAAATAAAACAATGAGGTATCATTGTGAAAATGAGACCGGAAACGAGGTAACTGTGAATGACATTCGTAACAGGAACATAATGACGGAGTTCTTGTGGCCTCAACTGGACGGTGTGGATCTGAACGATATGTGGTTTCGGCAGGATGGCGCCACCTGCCACACCGCGCATGAGGCAATCGATTCTCAAACGATTTCCAAATCGAATTATCTCCCGAAATGCAATGCCAATTGGCCACCAAGATCATGTGATTGAACAAATTTCTTTCTTTGGAGTTTCGAGAACCTCAATTGTTTGTGGCCTATGCGAATAACCCACAAGCAATTACAACGCGTCACCGGTGAGATGGAGCAACATCTTTCTCAAAATGTCATCAAAAATTTCATTCAAAATAAAGGGTATACCATCAGAGCCGCTGGGGCCATTTGCCAGATATTTTATTCTATATTTCTTCGGAACATGTCTAATGTACAATGCAATAAAAATATCACCCTGGCTCAAAAAAATATGAGTTTTATTTTTAAATTAAATCGTGTACTCATATTGTGACACACTTTATGTGCCTTATGCTCTCAACAGATTTTTGAGTCAGTAATTAGACTCATGCAGAGCATTTAAACTTTATTTTCTCCATTTTAAGACATTTTAGAATAAATTTCATTCGTTAAAGCATTGCTTAATTTGTAAATTTTTTTTAGTAGAATTTCGTTGAGTTTTATTTGCATGTCGAAAATTTTATAATTAATTCTATTCGAAAAGTTTATATATTTTAATTCACTGCTTAATAAAAAGGTCAAAATAGCGGCGGCCACATTGATTGCGGGGACTTTCCGCACTACCTCTACGACAGCTCTCTGTGCAATTCCTCACTGGTTGCCGAATGCACTTCTGGCTAAGCAACAAGCTAAATGCTTAGCTGCTAGACTCAATGCCATATCTCGCCGGTCCTGATCGGACCTAGGACATGTCAAAATTCTTATCCGGGACATGTCTGTACCTAGAAATATTGACTATGTATATCAGGACGAAGTTTTCCACGCCTATCTCCGGTAAAGAGGAATATATGGAAGATAAGGTGTTCACTGGAAGTTATGCTGAATCTTCACAGATTCAGATATAATATTCAGGTACTAAATTAGATGAATAGTCGGTTGCGGTATTTTCTCTAGCAAACTGGGTCCCAAACTTTGCTTCCATCTTCCTGATCAATGCCATGTCTTTCAGTCGGAAATAAGGCGTCTATGTAGTCTTATTTGTATTTATTTATTTGCTCACGGGACATTCATTATCCATTAAAAAATCTATTCATTGGCTAGTATTTTGAATACATCAGAGCTTGTTTTTGACTGCCAATTTTCTCGCAACATATTGTCGAATCAGTTACAGGTTCACTTGTGCTGGATACTTCGACATGTGCACCATCGGTGCTCCTCTAACGTCTATCAAATTGACCAATAAGCAAAACCACCATGAGTAAGACATATAGATTCTGGGTATCAGAGCATACTTTTGGTATACTCTGGGCTACAATGGACTTTGGACGTACTAGACACAACGATTTACATGCTCACGGGACACTGCTTAATGGGGGGGAAGGAGGAGAGACATGCTGCAAGATTAGGGCATCCATTCAACGAGTTCTGTGGAGGTTGAGGCTCTGAGGAAGAAGAAGAAACAGTTCTACAATTTCTATGTGAATACTAATCCTTGTCTAGGAGGAGACTAAAACTGCTAGGCTCATCTTTCTTCAACATTAGTCTGTCCGAGCTATAGTATTTAGCACAAGTATTTAGGAGCATAGCCATATTCATTACTGACTCCTCACGGTTTTCTACTACGTAAATGGTGTAGTTGCTACGTTCTGTGGTATCACAATGAGCCATTAAAAAAAATGTGCTTAAGTGTGCTTTCATACTGCAGGCTGCCACTCCAACGTAACCTAACCTATTCACTGCTTAGAGCATGACCCTTTATACTTTATAACATACATGAATATTCCTTACAAATGTAGTTGTTAATAAATAAATCTCCGTATCTTACTTAATTGATGTCAACTACATACCGTAACTATGTGAACCAACAAACATAAATACTTTAATGACACAATTTATTATTACTTATGTCATGTTACAGGATAATGGTAATAAAATTTATGATCTCGTAGTTAAAGGTTTAATTACATATATTGAAATCTTCTTCTTCATTTAATGGCACAATTGCCCATGGAGGGCCTAGGCTGAGCTTTTCGCATCCACTCATGTTGTGTGTATTATATTTGTATACTTATAAATGGTAGGGAGCTACAGTT
Source organism: Palloptera scutellata (assembly GCA_958295655.1). NCBI lineage: Eukaryota > Metazoa > Arthropoda > Insecta > Diptera > Pallopteridae > Palloptera > Palloptera scutellata. The sequence goes on along the minus strand of OY282449.1, from coordinate 149,015,803 downwards.
TTACAACGAATCCGAATGGCGAAGTGAAAAACCTTTCATATGGAATTTTTAGTCTTAAAGAGGTGGTGCCGCTAAAAAAAATTGTTTTAATTTTATCTGTGCTGACATTTGAATCCTGGAAACTCGTCGCTAAAGGCCAGAACATTACCAACTGCGCACCGGTGACCACAAGTATAATGAAATATGAAGTCAAATATGTTTTAACAAACTAACACATAGACATATTGGACATACTTACTTATGTGTAATGCATTTGTATTATACATGAGCAAACTGCATCGTTGAAGTTGATTATTGCCATAATATATTTTTGGTTTGCATTCTTTCTAAGTATTTCCAATATTTAAATAATTACACAGGTCAACACAAATTTTGAGTCTGGGTTGTCATTATTTGTTTGTTTGTTTCTTACACACTCTTATTGAATAAATCATAGTTTTACCCGAAAAAGTTTGCTTTTGTACCTAGGAGAACAAAAAAACATATTCGAAGAAAATACCCCCTTTTCCCTTCAGAAGTTTACTTGTTCAGAATATTTTCGTTTTGGGTTCTCAAGTTAGGGTAAGTAAACTTGTGAAAACCAGAATTGAATTTGATGCTTCTGTGATCCCAGGTGTGCTTACTTACTTTACTTTTAATGGCACAACAACCCATGGAGGGCCTAGGCCGAACTTTTCGCATTCACTCATGTGGTGCGTGTTAAATTTGTACATGAATGGAAGGGACCTACAGTTTAATGCCGAATCCGAACGGCGAAGTGAAAAGTTTTTCATAGCAATTTTTACTCTTGTAGGTTTGCCATTGCCTGCCAAGAGGTGGTGGCGTGTAGAAAAATTATTTTTTCTACTATTTTTGATTTTGCCTGTGCCGAGATTCGAACCCCGGACACTCTGCGTAGCAGTCCAACGCGCTACCACTACACCACAGGTGTGCTACATCTGGGCTAATTTCATTTTGATCGATTGTATTTTCAATGCCAACGCCCTCTGCAAAACCATCATCTCCATCAAAATATTTACACTCAAAGCATCCGAATTTATTTGCAACATTAATATAATTATAATCTTACCATCATCATCATTATAATAATCATCATCACCATCATCAAAATATTCAAGTTGTATGATCTCAACAGGTGGAAAATTTGCCACTTGCCGGTCTGAGAACTCGCGAATGTTATGAGGTTGACTAGATACCTGGTAAACCACGTGTATGTTTTGTTGTGCGGATGCGATTTGTTTTCTTTGCGAGATCTTTAATCAAATTTTGAAGTAAGTAAATCTTCTGCCCTTCTCTTTCGTGAAGGAGCTGAGACGTCGGTCACCTCAATGACTGCCTAGTGCTGTATATTCTGTGGACCTTCGTTGGGTCACAATAATGAAATTTAAAATGTAAGCTCTGCATTTGAAATAATTCATATTTAAAAGTTCGTAAGTGCTGAAATAATTCGATTTTAGTTTTTGATAGTTATTATAAAAAATATGTGATACAATTATTGGCTCTAATGAACTTATTTGCGATTCATACTCTCTCTCCGAAGTAGTCTTTGCAAGTTGTTTTACAATGGAATTCGAATTCTGTTGTGCCTCAAGTTACTTGTAAAGTCTACATTGTCGCGATCTCTTGGTGCTGGGTTTATGAGATTTTTTTCATGATAGCCTCCATTTTTCAACGAAGTCTACATTCTTGATGCCTCTTAGCCGCAGTTTTTGCTGGAGATTTTATCATAAGACATTTATTTTCAGCTCTAGAAATTTCTAAGGAGTTTGATTTGAAATTGTTTAAAATGTCAAATTTTACTAGAAACTGATGGGCAGCGCTCTCTATCAATCAAGTTTGAATCATATCCGAATCAGCGCACTCTTTCAATCGTGTATGAATCATACGAGGATCAGCGCCCTCTATCAATCGAAATGAAAATTTTGTGATTTTATGGACTTTTTCGCATTAGCCGTCAACATCATACTTTCATTGCATTACCCCTGAGGAGTGGAAAGGGGAGGGAAGGTTAGGGCAGGGAAACAGGGAGATTCTCCCGGAATTGTAATTTTTATAGGGGCTCGTGTGAGTTGGTTTTCAGTGAAAGAATAGACAGTTTCATATTAAGTCCGAAAAATGGATTTGATAAAAAAAATATAGAGCATGGCAAAGATATGGCTAAAAGATATTAGAATTCTGAATTTTTTAATCAATTACTATACTCCGTTGGAATTAATATTTAACACTTTCGGAATCTTTATAATTTTAGGTTAAATTTTTGTTAAAAACAAAAAAAATCAATATTAAGGTTTATGTGTAGGGGCACATTCGGAAGGGCCCTTAAGTCGGTCATCCTCCTTCCCCCGGACCCCGTAATTTCTCTCTCCATGCCTCCTATGCCTCCTGAAACCACGTGGTTGCAATTAATTTGCGGTTATTTTTCTCAATTTTCATTCCTATAAGCAATGGAATATAGAAATCGAAGTTGATTATGAACGAAAACAATACGAAGTCAATATTTGCATAGAAAATAATTGTAAAATCTTTTAATATTTACATTAAATTTAAAGCTTAGCAGCGCCGTAGATAGGATTTCGTAATAAAGGAAATTATTTTATTTTATACAATTGCTCGAAGACACTGAAGCTTGGCAAATATCATCTCATTTCAGAATTGTTAAAATTTTTCTGTTTCCAGGTTTACACTGCTTTCTGTCTATCATGCCTTTTCTATTAATCATTATTTGTTCGATTCGTTTGCCAATCGAAAAAATTAGTATATTGGCATTCAATTAGCGAAAAGCTCGGCCTACGCCCTCCATGGGCTGTTGTGCCATTAAAGAAGAAGAAGAAGCATTCAATTCAAGATTCTATCTTACACACACAAACACCTAAAACATTCTTTGCACAGGCAAAAGAAAAAAAAAAGAAAAGAAAACTTTTGAACTCATTTTAATACTCATGGTTACCTTATTAATTTTAAGCTTGTAGTCGACTGGCAGCATTACTTCTTATGTTTCCTTAAAATTCTTCCAAAACTAAAAGTTTTAACGCAACCATTTTCATAGCTATTAACATAATATACATAACGAATATGGGTAAAAAGGATTAAAGAGGATGTTTAGATATAATCTTAAAAAAGGATTAGCTGACTAACTAATAGAAAAGTAAGTGTGTCATACTTTGAGAGATGACTACTTAGATGACTGGCGCCAAAGTAAGAAAGTTATTTATGTAGAATACTTTTTTAATATTGAAAGTTTCAAGATATTGTAGCAAATATTGTGAGAGTGCGAACAGTGTGTGAAACGGATTTGCTGATAGCGTATACATTTGATATTATTACCATTTTAATCTGAAAGGTAGCTTCAAAAAATGTTATCAAAAAAAAATCTCATTGAAATGAATATTTTTCTACAAAGTGAAAAAGTGGCGAAAATTTAAATTTTATATATTTTTGTAATCTCCACTTGTATTTTCTATTTTAAAATACTAAATATAATCGTATTTATTAATGAAAATAGCTATCAATTTCATACGTATAAGTAATACATATGCTTAGAAACTATAGCAGAGTAAATTTGATGTGTTTTGAGTTTCTGCTGCAAACGGATACACGCATACTTCTGCTGTTATTATTGCACTGTGGCTCAAAGAGTGAGCAGTATACTGCATTGTGTGTATGTGTGTGTATGTTAAATATTTTTATTCTACTGCTATAACGTTTCATTTTGTTTACATGCTGCTTTTCAAATTGTTTCTAATTGCCAAGGACACTCATGAACTGTGTAGTTATATTGAGGAAAATCGACAGGCTGTCGATACTGTCCAACAAGTGTGAAAGGAAACTAGTGTGGTATATGTAGATATACTCGTTTTTAGCTCCAAAATAGATATATAAAGTAATAAATAGAAATAGTTCAGATTTAAAACATAAAAAGGAAACACTATATACCTCAATTTCCTATAGACGAGCATACTGTATGCCTCCAGTGGTGATTTCAACAAACGATCGGAAGATAACACACGGAATGTGTGTAAGCACGCTTTTGTGTTTGTTTTCTATTACTGTGATATAGTCGATTGTGTTTCCCCTATATTGTTGTAAATTATGTAGGTATGGTAAAAAACTGTCAACTTCAGTGAATAGAGAGAATATTTATTTGTGTGTTATAAACATACACATACAGCGATAAAAAAGAGAAATTTAGCGGATTCGAATGAGGGAAGCGAACGAAGAATGAATGAAGAATGAATGGAGCTCAATGTATTTTAAACTGTGCTTTGTTCTTTGCAAGTCAACTCACTGTTTTTGTTTTTCTTTTGTAGCGTTATTTGTTGCTCCATATAATTCATATTATTTGTAAAGACAAAACAGCAGCACCAACATTTTTGTATATTTTTCCTTTTATACAGTATTTGTTCTGTATTGTTGCTGCTATGGACACATATCTGTGACCCACTTTAATTTACTAGTTTATCACACATTAATCTCACACAGAATCTAATTAAACAAATCGCATCTATTGATTTCTTAGTGTACAAATAGTGGAAATGTGATGGAACTTGATTCAATTCTATCCTTTTACCGATGAACATTGGGATTCTATAAAATTGTTTTCATTTATTGCTTTTCAAATCATTATTGCTATCTTTTCACCAACAAAGTTTTAGCATTATCTCCCATTTCAAAATTGTTGACAATATACAAATCTAAGTACATATATACATAATTGGGCTAATTAGCGTTGAAACGATGACATCAGAACGAACAAGATACTAAGTTGAAGAGTGCTTGAATTGGTCTAGACTGTGTCTTTCATAAATATTAAGACAAAGTTGTTACACTTACGTGCATACTATGCGTACATAAGACTCTGAGCATGAAAGAGCATGGAATGAATTTTGTGCATAGTAGGGTTCAAAGTTATTATGTGCATTATAATTGCTTGAGTGCAACGAAGGGCTACGTATGTATGTACTAGAATACTGGTTGAACAAAGTGAGTATGGTAGTAAAGGGAGCATTTTGAATTTAGTATAGTGTAGGGAAAGGATCGAGTATCGACAAGCAAACAAAAAACAAGAGAAGCTAATGATTTGACCATGGTTTTTTTTTTTTTTTGTTTTTATTGATTTATTTAACACACAGGTTGTACTCCTATGAATCACAGCATTGTGTTGAATGGAAGGAAGACTGATAGGTGAGAGGAAGAAGAATGGAGAATGAGAGATTGAATATGATCACACAGGACACCGATAAAGAGATAGATAGGCATTGTGACAAGTGTTATGCCTTTACCACAATGAACTTCAATTTATCAGTGCCAAAGACCAAGCTTTGCGCATCCAGTCATGTTCTGCGTGTTATATTTGTACACGAATGGAAAGCTGAAAGATTATTTTAGAAAATTTTAATTATATTGTTGAATGGTGCAGAAATGTAAAAATTAGAAATCATTGGATTTTGCGGAATTATAATGAACTTTATTTAGGGGACCCTACACTAAAGTTTAACCCATCCCATATGCCATTGACAAATTAAATAAATTAACAAGACTTTTCTACCCACTAATAAACCGTAATTCATAATAAAAATTTAATATTAAATATTATTTCATGCAATTATATTTTACGCTGCTCTGTTTGGTTAACCTCAGCGCAGTGTCATATAAAAACTACAAATTGCTCAGAACAAACTATTAGAAATGATTTATAATCTGACCTGGCTAATGTGCAGCATGTTTATATTAAAATTCAAAGTCAAACATTAAACTTCAACTCCAGGTACCTTAACTCTGAGTTTAACTACATCAATGATCTGATTTCATCATAATGTTATTTGTAGTTTTAAGCTTTATTTTTATTTATTATTTTTATTATTTTATTAAAAGCATTTTGTACATTTTTCCACTCATCATAAAATTCTATAAAAATCTAAACGTATTATAAGGAATTATAATTAATATTTATGTAGAAAAAGAATATCTATCCTAAACTCTTTAAGACTATATGTATAAATAAGAGTTCTTTGCTGCTGTTTTACTAGAAAACGAATTAAATTGCACATCTTAATACATAACATTACATTTAAGGACTTTTTGCCAAATTTTATGTTAGCAATGTTGGCATAAGTATGCAGCTTTATTTGGCATACTGAACGTATGAGTAACATTTAGGCAAGGAATACTGTAGGTACGTCATTTTGCTCGTAGACTTTAACTTTAAGTAATACTGTTTTTTTTTCTACGCTGCCTACAACCATTGCAAATGAAAGTACGCAAGAAACTGAAGAGCAGTAAATTGCAATGAATGCACTTAAGCACGATTTCAATCAACAGCGAGTATCCGACATTTGATTATGGTAGACACAATTCGGCTGACTGCTTTCTTAGAAAATAACGAAACGAAGAGAAAACCAAAAAGCTTAAATATTTACTATCACGCAAAAATCAAGAAGCTTTTCACCACAACCAAAACAACAAAAAATGTTGACTACAATTTTATGTACATCCATGGATACATGTTGATAATAAAATACATTTTATAAATTGTGGTGAGATTATTAAGATACAGCCAACATTTTTGTATATATACATATACATACATACACATAAATATATGTATGTATATGCATATGTACATAAATACATGTATGTATATGTATACATTCTGCATGTACCATTTTCTTGCATAAGTATCGGCCTATGTGCTTTGATTTTCAATCCTACTTTCTTTCATTCATTGAACAATTGCCAATCGCAATTTGAGACCACTACAAACAACAGTTCCATGTTATCTGATGTCAAATCTTCACATACCACATGTGTTAGCTAAATTTCCATACAAAACACATGACAAGTTTCTGCAGATTTACAATCAATTGTGAATACCCAATTTTTCAATTTTCTAAATTGTAAAAAAACCGCAACATTTATGCAATAATAACTGACAGCAACGCATTTATTCAATAAAAGCTGACAGTAATTCCAGGTAAATTTAATGCCAGAAGGGACTTTATACAAAGCAGTTGAAAAGATAAATGTATTCGTGACTGTGATATGAAACATTTTAACAATAACATACTGGCATACCATAAGTTTAAAATCAATATGCTAGCTGCAAAGGTACAAGAAACCCCACTGGCTCACACGTGAGTTAAATACATACTTCTCAAGAAAGTCACGTTCAAACTAAGCTCTTTTCTATTGATTCAATTACATTTTACTTTAGAATTGTGTTTTACAGTTACAAGATATTTTAAGTTACTTATATTATTACATGCATATTGTGTATAAAAAAAGGGTGTATTAAAAAAGAAATTAGATTTTGTTAGGAAGTCAAAGTTGATTTTCATTGTTTAAATCTAAGGATCAGATTTACGAGATTTCATAACTTGATTTATGTATTAATTGAATTTTGTGTAAAGAGTGTTTTTTGTAGTAGTGTGATTTTCAATCTGGCATAACTTTTTTCGGAGTTGGTCTTTTTGACAGCTGTCACTTGATTTATGCCCAGTTTGGTTTGCCATTTCATAATGAATAGCCTTACTCCTGAACAACGTTTGCAAATCGTGCAAATTTATTACCAAAACGAAATGGCCACCGATCCCGATTTTCACAAGAAAATTTTGTTTAGCTTACTTTTGGTTGAATGGATACGTTAATAAGCAAAATTGTCGCAATTGGAGTGATCATAATCCACAAGCCATTGTTGAGACGCCGTTACATCCTAAAAAAGTCACTGTTTGGTGGGCTCTATGGGCAGAGGGTATTATTGGTCCATATGTCTTCAAAGATGAAGTCGGTCATAATGTTACAGTCAATGGGGAACACTATAGAGCCATGATTAATGACTTTTTCGTGCCTGAATTGGGGTATGTTGATGTGGACGACCTTTGGTTCCAACAAGACGGCGCTACATGCCATACAGCCAACGAAACAATCAATTTATTGAAGGAAACTTTTGGTGAGCGCATTATCTAGCGTCGTGGGCCTGTGGCGTGGTCTCCAAGATCGTGCGATTTAACACCGCTGGACTATTTTTTGTGGGGTTATGTGAAGTCGCTTGTCTACGCAAATAAACCCGAGACGATTGACGCCTTGGAAGAGAATATTCGGCGCGTTATTACTGACATACGTCCCCAATTGCTGCAAAAAGTGGTCGAATTGAGGCTCTCGGCTCGAATTTATTCGAACCAACCGCGGCGGCCATTTGCCCGAAATCGTTTTTAAAACATAATGGCAAATCCTTAACTTTATAATAAAGCTAAATTCTTGGCTATAACATTAAATTATATGCGTTTGATTTCTTCTTGAAGACAACACTTCTGTATATTATTCTTTACATCACATCTTAGTTATTTAATTAAATAGTTCTGTAAGTAGAGGATTTAATTTTGTAACTGAATAAAATATAAGTATATTGAATAGAATTTCGAAAATAATATCGTAGAAAAACTACATATATACCAAATTATCAAAATTCACAGAAAATATAAGTAAGTAGTTGGACGAATACACTCTACAAAAAAGTGGGACTTTAAAACAGTATCTGAGTTATGGCCTGGGGAAAATATAGTTGGACGATTACACTGTACAACAAAGTAGGGCTTTAAACCTATATCTGAGTTGTAGCCCGACGTTCTGTCGTATTTATAGCCGCTGATCAGGAATCTGTAAAAAAAAATTCATAGGTCACGTCACGTTTCGAATATATTAATAAATTTTGTTTTTGTTTTTTATATCTAAAGCTTAAATTTTAAATATTTTGCTATACAATTTAATTTTTATGTTTTGATCCACATCAAGCCTCATAAATTTCAAAAAAAACTTAAATCTACACGAAAGATTATTTTTTGGTTTTTATTTTCATCCAAATCTCTTACAATTACAAATGTAATTCGTGTAAAAAAATTTAATTCATATTAAATTAGAACTAATTTAATTTAAATAATATGACTGCGAATCAACAAAGTCCTGTATTCCAAGTTAATTGTAAGTTCGTTAAACTGTTGTCTGCACTGTTGGTGGCACAGGAGCCAAAAAGTTCAGTTTGCACGAGTCTTGAAAGAATTTTTTATTCTCACAAAATATTAAAAATATTAACATGTACTACAATGACATGTACGTCAATATATTTTGGATATCATTACACTAGAAAATCCCCAAGCGACATAGCTGCAGCAAGAGTAACAACAGCAACGCCAACTACGTAGCATCATATGAGCAGAGTACATCCCTCTGTGCGTTTACTTCTAAGCTTTATTTAAATGAGTTTCATGGAGAACATAAGCTGCAATGAAGTCACGTCAAACGTTACTAAATTACAGTAACGTGAAATTTATATAGCCATGTTGCACCAATCGTGATCAGGCATTTCTCTTACTCTTTTTAATAGTACGAATATCAATAAATTACAGGGTATTATAATTAATATGTAGAGTTCATTGTTATTTTAATAGTACGAGTTTCTAAGTTTCTGCACCTATACGTTTAATTTATATCAAGTATGAAGAACTTAATATATTTTCTATTCTAAGAAAGGAATATTATCATACGTTCGGCAGATAGTGTCTGTATATATGTATGTATGTATGTATGCATGTACGAATGCACAACAATTTTAAGTAGGTTGTAACGAAACCTTCCATTCTGTGGTTTGCAAGTAGTAGTAGTCTCTCCTGCATTGGTCTGGCTGTGCTCAGTGCTGGGGTGGAGTTTTTGGAGGGACTCGCAATTTCAGGTTTGTTAACAAAAAAAAATAAATTGCAGACATATTGTGGAATGTGTGGTTGACCATACATAATTTTTTTAAAATAACACAATAGAGTGGGAACGTACATGAACTAAGTGTAAGTACATGTGCGTTCCCTCCCTATTGGCCAAGATCAGCCCGTCAATCTGTTCGTTTGTCTGTAAATTGTCTATCTACTCATCCACTATCCTGGTAAAAATTTTATATTAAATCATTTTAGATTTTCTTTTATATATTACTAGCGGACCCCATGCACGTTTCATTTATTGTAAAACTCTTTGGTAAATAACATTTTTAGTTTTCTTATTATCTTGACTGATGGTATGCCTACACGTGAACAGGCTACGTATAATTCGTGAGAAAATACTGGATATTCTAAGTTGATACCACAAATTTCCAAAGATTGACCTTGCGCTTTATTAATGGTAATTGCGAATGCAACTCGCACTGGAAATTGTACACGTTTGAATTTGAAAGGCAAATCGGTTGGAATCATCGGAATTTGTGGTATTAACACGTCTTCACCTTTGAATTTCAATCAAAATAGTTGCTATATTAACATTGAGCATCAATTTTTTCATAGCAAGCCTTGTAAGATTGCAAAGTTTCCGTTGATTCAAATTACTTACTTACTTACTTTAATGGCACAACAGCCCATGGAGGGCCTAGGCCGAGCTTTTCGCATCCACTCATATTGTGCGTGTTATATTTGTACATGAATGGAAGGGACCTACAGTTTAATGCCGACTCCGAATGGCGAAGTGAAAAGCTTTTCAAAATAATTCAAGATTCAAATTACGAAGCATAATAATAATCGCACCGACTTTCAATTGAAGGTTATGCGGAGGTAATCCGGGTAAATCCGAAGAATTTAAAAATTCTGTAGGATAGTTAACCGCATCTTCTTCATGGGTAGCAATATCAATAGACTTATACGAAACCAAAACACCAGGTAGTTTGGATTGTATAGCAACATTTAATTCATTGACAATGAGAGATATTCGGGAAATTTCCAATTTGTTTGGTGGAGGATTAGGATTTTGTTGTCAGGAGATTTCCGACAAACTTTGACAATTATATCAAGATCAACCACTGCCGATGAAATACATGCTTGTTTGAAAACATCGTATTTGTGGAGACATGTAAAAATATCCTTTCTTTCAACAAATGTTTGTGATCAATTGCAAAATGATGCATCAGCTGTTGAATTTTCAAAGCAATTGATGACAATTGGGAATGGTACAATGCCAGTTGATGAGACTGAATTTATAACGGTGCCGGATAACTTTTGTAGAATTACACCATAGTTTCCGCTCTTGGCGCTGCATTCTCCGTGGTAAAATACTCACGCTGTCCGTTTTCAAGATGAACAGCTAACCGTGCAGCATCGGTTGGGTAACGTTTATGTATCGAAAATGAAAAAATGCGCCACACCGCCTCGTTACTCAGTTTCATCTGGTGTAATTTTTTCGACTAACCAAATGAGAATGTGTGTATGGGGCAATCCACGTTTCCGCCACTCAATTGAGTACATCCAGCAGCGCACTTTACCAAACACTTCGGCTTTTACAATGAAATTCATGAATAATGAAAAATCGAAAGAAATTCAATTCTAAATTCCAAATTAAGCGCGGCTCGCTAATTTACACGGAACGGTCGCTTTGTTTCAGAAAAACACTGTCTCACTTGTGGAAAGATAAGAAAATTGTATTAAAGCAAATGATTTCGTTAAAAAATATGACAATAAAAATATGAAATAAAAATACATTCCTTATTGATGTGTTTTCAATTTGAAGTGAATGCCTTGAGGAGTTCAAAAGTTATAGACATTTTACTCTTTTTGCGGGCGTGGCAGTGGGCGGATAAATAGCCTATGTCCGTCAGAAAAGCATGTACTTTAACATGAAAGTTGAATTTTTGAAAAAAATCTAACCGTTTCCGAGATCATTCACACACATAACATATCTACATTTTTATATATATAGTTTTTCAATTCTGAACAAAACAGCATAAAAATATTTCAAGTTTGCTATGAAAAGCTTTTCACTTCGCCGTTCGGATTCGGCATTAAACTGTAGGTCCCTCCCATTCATGTACAAATATAACACGCACAACATGAGTGGATGCGAAAAGCTCGGCCTAGGCCCTCCATGGGCTGTTGTGCCATCAAAAGTAAAGTAAAGTTGCGTTTCAAGAATTTTTAAATTATATATGTATCAAAATTATAATTCAATATTTTTGTTTTGTTACTATGTTTTAAATTTTATTTATTATAATTTGCAAAGTTTATAGGAAAATGTATGGGTTTGAAAATAATTGTGAATTTTTATTTATTCTAATTTTAGTTATGATCCATGTTATATATACCATACACATACATAAATAAAATAAATAACATTAAGATCATTTACTTGATTCAATGTATGATCCATCGATGAAGACAGCAGGCATCTGATGAGCTTCGTAAAAGTATATTTATTTATGTATGTATTGTAGATGCATATAATAACTTAATTCAGATTAAATTTAAGTATACAATTAAATTAATTATAAGCAGAAATAAGCATTTTAAGTGCTAGTTTTAAGTAAAAATTATACAATTTCATTTTAGACTAAAACTGCAAATTGATAGAATCAAATTCTGTTTAAAAATTCGTGTCCAAAGAAGCAGCCAAGTGTCTCGGCTTTCTTAGGCGGTGTAAAAAATATTTTAATTCGGCTGATCTCCGCATAATCTACACCACCTATATACTTACGTCCTGAATTGGAGTTTAATTCGCACCTATGAGCTGGAGCGTCACGAACACAACTGGAGCCCCTGAACCGTATCCAACATCGAGCGATAAAGCTACTAGGAAACAGTCGAGTTTCCAGCTCTATTGACTCCTTGGCACATCGCCGAAACGTGGCTTGCGTCTCACTGTTCTAGCGTTACTTTAACGGTAGATGTTCTTCTGAGATGCGCAAGCTGATGTCGTTGTGTTCAACAGAACTAAACGGTGAGCATGCGGAACTCACACCTTCCACGTAGACACGGTGTTCCAACGCACTACTCATTACAGAGAAAGTTCGTTCATCTGTCGTACCGCGCGTATTTGGAATAAGCTCCCTTCAACAATTTTTCCCAATTATTATGACCCTTGCAAGTTTAAAGCAAACATTCATAAACACTTCTCCTTCCTTTTTTCTACCACCTATCAATCTTCCTTCCAATCAACACAATGCTCTGCATTTATAGTGGTACCCCCTGTGTGTTGATTATATTTAAAAAGAAAAAAAAAAGAAAAAATTAAAAAAAAAAAGAACAATTACCATAGGTAAAGAACCTTTTCCTTCTTTGCTTTTAAAGGTCTTACCTTTACTAGGGACACTTACTTTTTTCAACAATTAGCTGAATTTTTCAATTCACACACAATTTAATTTTTTTAACACACAGTATTTTATTATTACCTTATCACAACTGCCTACAAAACCTAAAATTTATTTTCTCTAGAAATGTTTAAAAAAATTGAAGTAAAACTGATAGGTCGTTGATGATGACAGTCGTTTTCTTTTAGACCAGTGTCACATCAAAATAATCATTAGTGTTTAGTATACGCTTGTCTTTCTGAAGTACAAAAAGTGCATTCGGCGATTTTCACAATGAGTGAAATTATTCAACAAAGAAGTTCCATTAAATTTTGTGTGCGGAATCAAATTTCTGGTGCCGAAACGTTCAGAATGTTGCAAAAGGCCTTCGGTGGTAATTGTATGTCGCGAGCAAGTGTTTTTGATTGGTACAAATTGTTCAAAAATGGTCGAGAACGCGTTGACGACGAACCACGTCCAGGACGGCCATCAACATCAACTGATGATCAACACGTCAATAAAATCAAGGAATTGGTGCTCGAGAATCGACGATTAACAGTCAGAGACCTTACTGGCATCGTTGGAATAACGGAAGGATCAGTGAAAACAAATTTAAAACATCATTTGGGCCTAAGAAGAGTGAATGCACGATTGGTTCCAAAATCACTAAATTTTATGGAAAAACAGCGTCGCGTTGACGTCTGTGAAACAATGCATTCCGACTACCAGGATGTCATGAAACGAATATCATGCCAAAGGTGAGCCGAAACCGAAAAAACCCCGTCAAAGCAAATCAAAAATCAAGGTCATGTTGACAGTTTTCTTCGATTATCGAGGTGTGGTGCACTCCGAATTCCTTCCGACCGGCCAAACTGTCAACAAGGAATACTATTTGAGTGTAATGCCTCGTTTGCGTGAAGGGATTCGCAAAAAAAGGCCAGAATTATGGAAAGATAACTCATATTTTTTTGCATCACGATAATGCGCTGGCTCACACTGCATTGGTTTTACGAGACCATTTTGCCAAAAATTCAACTGATATCGTTCCGCATCCACCCTATTCGCCTGACTTAGCACAGTGTGACTTTTGGCTATTTTCTAAACTCAAAAAACCGCTTCGTGGACACCGTTTTGAGTCAATTGAAGACATTAAAAATTAAACATGAAGCGCTAAGCGCATTGAAGGCTATTCCGGAAATTGACTTTAACAACTGTTTCGAGAATTGGAAAAAACGTTGGCACGAGTGTATTGGGGCCCGGGGGGGATTACTTTGAAGGGGACGAAATAGATTTGGAAGAATGAACAAAAAAATTTGAAATTATGAACAAAGTCTTACTAACTTTTGCCCACAGTAGTATATCATTTATAAATATCGGACATCAACTGCCAAAGTTATAAACAAAAATTAATTTTGGCAATTTTTAGCGTGGTCCGACAAAAAAAAAATCGTTTTGAAATAGTCTCAACATAAGCTTTCAGATAGGGGGTGGTTTTTTGAAACTTTTTTTTTGTGACCCGCTCTATTTTCTATCCATCTAAAACATAATTGTCAAAGCACATTTACATCTGACGCCATTGGCAAAAATTATAGCACATTTACATTATTACATTACTTTTGCCCCACCTTGTGTTATTATTAAGAAGGTGTTAAGTGCCAAGGTGCACGCACTGGAAGAAAATCTAGGAAGCAATTTCAAATTTAAATTAGTGTACGAACGCTAATATAATGTAAATTAAGAAAGAAACGCTCCCTTTTGTGGTTTACTTTTATTCTCTTGATAATTTTTGTGCAATTACATTGTTTTGCACTGTTTTGTTATTGTATGTAAGTACTAACACTAAATAGACTGTGAATGAATGAAAATAAATTCAAGCCAAATTTGATTGAAGAAGTAATGAAGAAGTAATTTTTTTCTATATTCTAATGTTGCTTCTCAATGAGCAGATACAGAAGAGGATGCTGAACAGAATAAGGAAAACAGATGATAGCATCTCAAGCAGATAGATTACTTCCTGCTGGCATCAACTCAAGTTGAACTGGACGTGTGCTGAAAGCTGCAAATTGATCTAATAAATACCTACAGGTTTTCTGCAAGCTCTTCAAATCGTATGTGGGTACATATATATTTTATATTAAATGCAGCACAAAAATACCGGCTACGGCAACAGAACAAATGACAACAACAAAAATTATCCCATAAATATTACTAATATTTGTTCAAGATAATTCAATTTAGTTTTGCCTTTCAATTAAATTGTACACATAAATTTTTACAGTATTTGACCATATTCAATGAATATGATAGTGAATAACAAACACATACACACCCACAAGCACTGAAATATACTCACACACATACTCGTAGTTCATTGATATACTCTCTTCACTTATTTGCTACATTTCAGACATTTTATGCTGTCGTGTTTTGTCAGTTTTGCTTTTGATGCTGCTGTTGCATGTTGTTGTCTGTCAGCCCCGTCCCGTTGACTTCCTTCCTTTCCTTTTTCTTTTGTTAACAATTAGCATGGGCAGTCAACAGCACAAACACATAATAATGATCAGCTGATTAACTTTGAGGTAGTTAAACTGTTAAAGAGTCAATGAGGCTACGCTGCTGCTGCCTACATTCTGTTGCTTGTGTATGTTCCCTTTTTCCATGCTGACTAATGAAATTAAACTGCTTCTTTGTTGCTGTTGCAGATGCTGGAGCTTTGCTGTGAAACTGCATAAAACATGCATCACCGTCATGCACAGCAAACAGTTAGTGTTAAAGTCTTAACACCTTTTAGCCATTCCATTCCTCCATTCCTGTTGTAGCTTTGCTCAGGGACCCTTCTTGAGGCATCGTAGTCAAACATCGTAGCGACCATTTGCATGTAAATGTCAAGAATTTCCGTTAGCTGATTAAGTCTGAGACTTTTCGTCTTGAAGCAGCTGAAAGTGGTCTTTAAATCTTGGCGAAATTAGCGTACATGTACAGAGATTTAAGAAAGAAACCTTTCAATTCGTTTATTAAATTTATAAAAATGAAAGGTGAGCGGTGTATAATCTTATTTCTATAGTTTGACATTAATTCGACAATAAAAACAGCGACGCTCCCATGAAAGGCTACCTCGCAAAACACGCCAAGTATTTCAAAATAACGACTTAATAAAATTTAATTTTAAAACTAGAATAAAAAATAATCGTCTAACAAGTTCAAAAAAGGCAAATTATCCATAAAATTTAATTATTATTTATTTATTTCACTCTTTTTGTTTTCGGGTACGCTTGCTATCCTTTGGCAATAATTATAAATTTTGGTTATCTACATACACAAACAGTCAGTCTTTTAAAATAAATGTTCACACTCTATGAGACCGCACAGTACACACACTGAAATAATAATTAAATATATTTTTGCTTGTGAAGTGAGAGAGAGAGCGAGAGAGAGAGAGCCTCAAGAAAATGGGGTACACAATTATGTTGCTAAATGTGTTTGCATTTGCTAATTAATTTAAAAATATAATGAAATGTTTTATGCAAATCAAGACTTAATAACAGAAAAGCAATTCATTTTAAAACCTGCAACGAAAATGAATTCAGTCCTATGGCTACACAGTGGTTAAGCGATTTCTGCCCACGAAAAAGAAGAAAGAAGAGTAGTTCGGGGTGAGAAAATATAAATCCGTTGTCAGATTTGAGCTAGGATGTTCCTAAGCACGGTAAATGGGTGTCCTATATCTAGGACCTTGAGCGCTGTTTGGCATATATTTATTTATTTTGATAAATCATTCAATTACTAAATGAATTAAGAAGCAGTGGCTACCAGGGCCTTTGGCTTGCCATCATCTTGCTTCATACTATGTATCAAATAAAGGGTGTTTTTTTTTAGAAGTGTGGTTTTCAATCTGGCAATACTTTTTCCGGAGTTGGTCTTTTTGACAGCTGTCACTGGATTTATGCTTAGTTTGGTTTGCCATTTCATAATGGATAGACTTACTCCTGAACAACGTTTGCAAATCGTGCAAATTTATTACCAAAACGAGATGGCCACCGATCCCGATTTTCACAAGAAAATTTTGTTCAGCGATGAAGCTCACTTTTGGTTGAATGGGTACGTTAATAAGCAAATTTGTCGCACTTGGAGTGTGGTCGCTGTGGTGTAGTGGTAGTGCGTTAGACTGCTACGCAGAGTGTCTGAGGTTCGAATCTCGGCACAGGCAAAATCAAAAAATAAGTAAAAAAATTATTTTTCTACACGGCACCATCTCTTGGCAGGCAATGGCAAACCTACAAGAGTAAAAATTGCTATGAAAAGCTTTTCACTTCGCCGTTCGGATTCGGCATTAAACTGTAGGTCCCTTCCATTCATGTGCAAATATAACACGCACAACATGAGTGGATGCGAAAAGCGAAAAGCTCGGCCTAGGCCCTCCATGGGCTGTTGTGCTATTAAAAGTAAGAAAAGTTGTTGAGTTCTCATTGTTACGCCGTTGAGACGCCGTTACATCCTCAAAAAGTCACATTTTGTTGTGCTCTATGGGCAGAGGGAATCATTGGTCCATATTTCTTCAAAGATGAATCCGGTCATAATGTTACAGTCAATGGGGAACGCTATAGAGCCATGATTACTGACTTTTTCGTGCCTGAATTGGAGGATGTTGATGTGGATGACCTTTGGTTCCAACAAGACGGCGCTACATGCCATACAGCCAACGAAACAATCAATTTATTGAAGGAAACTTTTAGTGAGCGCAATATCTCGCGTCGTGGGCCTGTGGCGTGGCCTCCAAGATCGTGCGATTTAAACCAGCTAGACTATTTTTTGTTTTTTGTGAGGTTATGTGAAGTCGCTTGTCTACGCAGATAAGCCCGAGACGATTGACGTCTTGGGAGAGAATATTCGGCGCGTTATTACTGACACACGGCCCCAATTGCTGCAAGAAGTGTTCGAATTGAGGCTCTCGGCTCGAATTTATTCGAACCAACCGCGGCGGCTACTTGCCCGAAATCGTTTTTAAAACATAATGGCAAATCCTTATCTTTATAATAAAGTTAAATTCTTGGACATAACATTAAATTATATGCGAAAACGACACTTCCAAAAAAACATCCTGTAATTTATTTCTGATCGAAATCATTCTAAATTTTGTCTCTAATTTGCGTAAGTATATGGAAAAAATTTACACCCATATGCTATGGGATGAAAAACTATTTTACTATAGAAAGTATTATCTTTTGGCCATAAGGTCACATCGTTACATTTTTAAAAAATATTGTGACGTTATTTTCAGAAAAGAGCCACCAAATTGGATCTATTCAAACACACACGTTTATTTAGTTCACAACACTTAAGTTATTTTATGGTTAACTACACATATGGAATTAAGTATACAAATTTTTAGCGACCCTTCTAATGGACTCCCAATTAAGACTGTAACGATAAGATTCCTTACCTTAGCTTTATGGCTTCCTTTTTTAGCCAGAGTGCTGAGTCCGCGATTCCCATGGGTTCGGTAAAATTAGCTATGGTTGTTGGGTGACTTTAAATCTAACGATATTCACATGTGTAAGAGGATGTGTAACGTCAGCGTCTGGCAGTGATTATTGTTGCTGCCGTAGGTATATATGCAGGCGGTTACGCGTTTGTGCATGAGCTGACTTACGTATGTTGAGCAGTGTTAACTTGCATGTATGTAAGCACGAAACAAGCGAAACAAACATGTTTATGTATGTACCATATATGTATGTGTAGTGATCTGCAGTGGTAAGTATACACGTGTATGTAGTTATTATAAATCGACGCCATCTAGCGACCTCGAAATGTATTGGAATAGAAACTCGGAAAAATCTTCGAGGTTTATGGACAGGCTAATGTTCGTAGTTATGTTAATTAATGACATAAAACATAACATCTTCTGGAAATTCGAAGAGCTCTGGAATTTTTGTAACAGCGATGAAATCTGTGCTATAAATACGACTGCAGTAGCGGAATCGAGTCAAAGTCACAGTTCGGTAGTCTTAGAGTAAACACAGACTGTGCGAGACTGAAATTTTAAGTGTTGTTGAGTGGTCAATTTAATAAAGCTGCAATAATTGCGTTTAACACAATCCGGTGATTGAACCTCTTTTTAGTATATAATAACAATAACTAAACATTTGAAATTATATATAATAATATATTTAAAAATGTATTCTTGGTATTGTGAAAATTTTACAACAAAGGAGGTTTTTTCAGTGTATAACTAACTTGAATACCAAAATCGCTAAAGAAATTTCAATAGATTTTTTGGGAAGCTAAAGATTCAGCATTTTCAATGATATTAAATATGTCTAGACCATAAGTAAGTAAGGATGGAAATGGGTTAAAGTTAAATGAAGAAACGATTTTAAAGAGGGTAGTGGTTATAAAGCACACAAAAATATGCGCGCACACAATCGAATATTCAATGTCAGAGATATCAATGTCAAGTGTGTTCCAGTTAATTCCTCATTTGAAAGAAGGAAAACCAAGAGCGGGCTGAATGAAAAATTGATTCTGTGAACTTGGTCCATTTATTTTTGAAGTTAATTATTAATTTTAATCTTTTGTAGTAAGAGATGAATGAAAATAACATGAATCTGAAATTAATATGAAAGTAGAAACCTCATTTACTAACATCGAAAGAAATTATTTTCCCTATCATGGATTTGCTATATTAGAAATAAATACATTTTACAACGAATTTGGTATAGCAAATGATGCATATTGTTTATAATTTTCCTGCTTCCCTTTGAATTAAATTTCTGTGAACATTCACAGTTATACAATCTACATATGTACGAGTATATATGTATGTACGAGTTTAATGAGAAAAGAAAATAGAAATGTGCAAAGAAATTTTTTGTTCTTTTTTATTAGTAAAATTTCCATGGTTTTACTTTTTAAGATAGAAATACAAACTGTGAAATCTATTCCAAGTTATATGAAATTTTGACATTTCGATATGTGAGCACACTCACACGTGATGATATTTTTGTCACACAGGTTATATTTGCACATTTGCAGTCAAGAAAGTATTTCGCTACGTGTCATTGCACTTAATGGTTGTGTGACTTTAAGCGTGTTGATATTTATTTTTGAATACGAGAATATTTACATTACCTTTCATGGAATTCTTGTTCTTTCTTGAAATGTGTAATGGCGTTGTGCAGACGAATTTCTAACCCAACTCAAAATCAGAAATAGCACACACACACACACACACACACACACACACACACATACAAACACACACACAAACACTTAAGATACTTACCCGTAAGTGTGAGTGGAAATGTGTGAACATAAATAAATATTATATATACAACGGAATGTTTGCTTGGAGTTGCATTGTATGCACATGTTCACATGCGAGTTGGTTGAGTGTGTGAAAAGCATCGGTAAGGGTGTCGCAATTGTCCAACTTTTATTGTTATTGGGTCACACACAGTTACTGCATTACATTGCACTTGCACGAGTATTTGTCAACAGGAACATTGTACAAAATTGAACATTTTGATTTGCTTTCCCTGCTCAAAATTAATAGCTTTATTTACAGTACGAGTTTGTAGTTTACTTAGTTGAGACATTTTTCCACTTTTCTGTTTTGGCAGCCTCATTTTCTAAATTTTAATAAAAATAAATTGGGAAATGTTTTAGATTTGAAAATTTCCCATTTAAGTATATTCTCACTGAATAAAAGGAAAGTTTAACAACAAAGAGATAACTTGGCGGTTACTTTTTGTTTCTGTGCTCGCCGGCCAGCATGTGGAAATATTTAAAAATAAAATAGCAAAGTTTATTACCGAAATAAAAAAGTTAAACAATATAATAAAATATTGCTTTGTATGTCTTTTCTTAGAAATACTTGCCTTTTTCTATGAATTTTATATACTTTTAATGTTGCTGTTTTCTTTTGGCAACAATTTGCCCCACGCATACAAAATAACTCACTCAAGTCAATCACATTACCGGGATTGTGGCATTTCCTTTTGACCAAAAAAAAAATAATATTAATATTGTGGTCTGATGGCGCTTGTAGCTACATAAATACTATAAACATAGGTATTTATCTTCCGCATTTGTTTGTGAGCCTACGAGAGACACAGAGAGATCTACTCTTTCTATTTGGGAATCATGTTTATGTATGTGTTTATTGAAATGTCGGCTCCTTTGAAATTCAGAAAAACAAAAATTAAATTTTAGCAGATTTTCGCATCAATCTAAAGCATATAAAAGAAAAACTTCTATGACATTCAGACATACTTTCCTTTATCATTTAGTTTTAAGGCATGTATGTATTCATTAGAGTGGCTCGATATGAGTACTTGTTCAAAACATAATCACACTAGTTTCATAAATACAATAAAACTTGTTTTTTTTTAATGTGTAATTTTCTTTTTACTATACATATTAATTTTATGAAGTTATAACAATTTTTTTAAATACTACCAACTGTTTGATCTTGAAATTGTAAAAGTTTCGACGACGATTGGTAAATATGCATGCCTACAGATTTTTGGTTTTTAAATTTGAAGATAGGATATAAAGATTTTTGATCAAAGGTAAATTATAGAGAAGAGTTAGGGCTACAAAAGTTTAGTGGGCATCATATTTGTACCTGATTCCAGCTGGCCGCCAAATAAGCGATAAGTGAGATGCAAATTGGTCTAAAAATTTCTCTTGCCCAGAGTTACTTTGAAGGGACGGTTGAAGTGCGCTCCTGGATGGAAGTAGGGAATGTTGTAGGTCGCAATTCTACCTTTCAAGGCGGGCCGGTGAGATTTCAAAACTTGGAATTACACTAATTTCAGGAAAAGTCTCGTCTCTCTCAGCTATAGCTTACTTTACTTTACTTTTAATGGCACAACAGCCCATGGAGGGCCTAGGCCGAGCTTTTCGCAGAGTTACATGCAGTCAACCGGAATTTGAAGTCAAATGTAGTTATTGGAAGTTACTTGGATTCTATTGAGGTTTTGAATTCAATTGGAGTCACTTGAAGTCATTTGGAGTAAATTGGGATTTAAAGAAAATTTTAAGTCAAATGGATTCAATTGATATTTTCTGAATTAAAATTGATATTTTCGAAACTCAGTTTGGATATTCGGATTTAAGTTTCCTGAATTCAATAGGATTTTTCTGAACTAGGTTTGATTACTTTGAATTTAAATAAACGATTTCTGAATTTACTTTACTTACTTTAAATAGCCCAACAGCCCATGGAGGGCATAGGCCGAGCTTTTCGCATCCACTCATGTTGTGCGTGTTATATTTGTACATGAATGAAAGGGACCTACAGTTTAATGCCGAATCCGAACGGCGAAGTGAAAAGCTTTACATAGCAATTTTTACTCTTGTAGGTTTGCCATTGCCTGCCAAGAGGTGGTGCCGTGTGGAAAAATTATTTTTTTTTTTTTGATTTTGCCTATGCCTAAATTCGAACCCCGGACACTCTGCGTAGCAGTCCAACGCACTACCACTACGCCACAGCCACCAGTTTCAGCTATTGCAGTTTATTTATTTAGAGAGACAGGAAAAATAACAGTATTTGAGAGAAGTTTACAGAAATAGGAAAAAAGAAAGAGATAAGAGAGAATACAGGTAGAGGAATAAAATCTTAAGACATACGTAGTCAGTAGGCATGCGAGCGTGTTCGGGAACCCATACTCGTTATATTATTAAGTCTTATTTGACAACACCTTAAGTTCTATTCAGCAGAATGATCCACATTTCAGATTCAGCTTAATGGTGGTTTTTTTTCGCGTAAAAAATGGTGTTACCATATTGAGCGAATAAAATAAACTTTTTTCCATTTTTACGAAAATGCACGTAAGTGTCTGTTTAAAATGACAGTAACAACAAAACTATTTGACAGATCTGATAAAAAATTGGGTACGTTCATTCGAAAGATGCTTCTTAAGAAGCAAAATGTTGTATTTTATGCGGCGTTGCCACCTATTTCTATTTTAGGTCTCTCGTACCTCACATCATATTTTATAAATTTTTTACATTTTTTAAATATCTTTTTGTTTTTTAAACTCCTCTGCAGGGTATACCCAAAGCTTTGCATTCGTGTCGATTGTGATAGAATAATAGCTAAGAGGCAGGAGGAAAGAGAGGCAAGTATCGGTGAACGTTCATTTTGTTTTTTCAGCCACTTGTGAAATTTAACCAATCTAATGAACTTCTCATTTTTTGTCAGTCTGATGCGTTTTGAAGTATGAAAAGTTGAAATCGGGCCACTTGAGTGTTAATCTGTCCATATCTAATTTATAGCTCACTTGACTGTTCAATATTTAAGTTATTCTACTACGTATGTCGAAAAATATCTAATTTCATGCATAAATACAACAAGGCATACTTTCAGGCGAATAATCTTGAGAAACATTTGTCAACGATTTATTGATTTGTACATGGAATTTATTTTTCTCACAAAAAAAGAACACAAATATTTGCTTGTTTTTGTAATATTTTCTTTACATTTTATTACATATTATTTTCGCAACACTAAGTTAGAGGGGGCAGGTCATATATGTAATAAGCTTAAAGACATACACACATTACAGTTAAACTGTTTAATTCGTTTCAGTTAACACACTATGACTTCGTTCTTGTTGTTGGATAATTTCCTTGGATATTAAAACAATTACTATTGAACCTGCAACTTTACAATAGATCACCAATAAGCATTGATAAACATAAAATTTAACAAATATTATTTTATTGAAATTAAAGTAATTGTTTCTACTGGTACTTGAATAACAAACAAAATTACTCTTGAAGTTTCTTTCCACATTTTGTCTGCTCTCAATTTCGTTGCACAGCGTGTTGCAATTCATTTATTTCCATTAAAAAATAAATGAAATGGGGTTTTTCGATGATGCTGTTATTTCGGCTACTGTCGCAATATTAGCTGGCTTCCATTCAATTCTCTTGAACCTATTGCTTTAATCAAGAAAATGACAAAAAGTGAATCATACAACACAAATCACAAATGTAAGTAATCTTTCTGCATATAGTAGACAAATTTACGCACACGAATTTAATATCAAGAACACGTGCACTCATCTCAATAAATATTATACAAAATGCTTAACAGGGTATATATGTACGTATGTGTGTGCTCGTAAGTAAGTGGGTAAGTATGTATGTAATTGTGCGTGGGTGTATGTGTGTGTGTTATCACATATGGCATACTATGCATTGTAACACTTTTTTGTTTGTGTATGTAGAAAATGACTACCCCGTGTCGTTTTGTCAATGTCCTTTAACGAAATCTTGATTCTACAAGTAACACACACTTGCACTTACATATATACTCATACACACACGACCGGACACTCACACGTAGAGAATGATTCAGACAGTCAATGCAAACTGTAGCTGTAAAAATAATAATAAGCGGTGGCAACAGCAAAAATATTGTTCAAACACATCACTGCAGCAAGCAGCAGTTACAGATTTCATGATGAATTTCTTGCTGCTCCTTGTGCGTGCAAATGAGCAACATTAACTAATTGTTGCCATCAGATATAGAGGTGTTGCTGTAGAGAAAATGGAAACGTGCTAGTAAAAGCTGCAAACCTACCAGTAGAAGCTGCATACCATAACGTTGCTGCCTTCTATCAAGGAACGTATCCATTACCTTTAATTATATTGTATCTTTTTGTTGGGAATTGCCATTGGTGTTTTTTTATTTTGTCTTAATTTAGTACTAATGAAGCTGAAAGTCGCTGTGGCGTAGTGATAGTGCGTTGGACTGCTACGCACAGGTAAAATCAAAAACTAGAAAAAATAATTTTTCTACACGGTAGCACGTCTTGGCAGGCAATAGCAAACCTACAAGAGTAAAAATTGCATATGAAAAGCTTTTCACTTCGTCGTTCGGATTCGGCATTTAATTGTAAGTCAATTCCATTCATGTACAAATATAACACGCACAAAAAGTAAGTAAAGTAAAGTAAAGTAAAGTAAGAAGCTGAAAGACAACTTGATTTTAAGTTGATGCTTATCACATTTATAGCTGATTAATTTTGTGCTGTCATTCAGTGGTTTTTGGCATACAACTACAATATAAAGCTAATGATTTCTCTATTTTCTTTATAGTAGTTTGAAAATTTTATTATACCAAACAGCTCTTGAACTTAGTTAATTTTGATGTTGAGTCGCAATATGTGGCATCGAAACAAAAAATGCAATTTCTGAAAAACGACCACAAGCTGCTACCAATGCGTGATCGTAATGCAGCTCACTTCGTTTGTAAGGGGAATTCAGATGGTCGAGCATGGTCAAAGATGGCTGTCGAAGGCAAGTACGATGAGCTAATGGGCTTTTTGTTTACATATTTAAGATTGTTGTGAGACCTTCATAGCGTGTCTTCGAGATGTTATTGAAAATCTTTTGGTTTTCATTAAACGTGTGAGCATGCATGATGCGCCCTAGAGGTGAGGAATCTTCAAAGATACCAGTAGCCCGAGCTATTGGCATGTACCACCCGCATACAGATAGTGTGTGTGTACATATGTATATTTGTAGATCTTCGGCACTGAATCACGTTGATTTAGTTTCGACATTTTCCAAATATGCGTGAGTGTGTATGTGATGTGATGGTTATATTGCGAAACGTGCCAATGGCACTCATTATAAATATATTCCATATATTCCCATTTTTGTTGTTTTTTTTGCATTTCTTCGCTTTTATTAAAATAGCACATTTCAATAAAAGAATTTATCAAATACTTTATGATGTAGAAGTTTTTATATTCGTTCAAAGGCATAGCTCAGAAGTAAGTAATATATTTTATTTAAAATATAATATAATGAAAATGGATCGATTAATTAATAAAATTACAATATTTTAGCTAAATACTTATATGAAACGAAGTTGTTACTAGAACCAGAACAAATACTATACAGCATTTTGAAGTTTATGTACGAGTACTCATTCTTATTATTTTTCAGTTTTCATTAGTATTTTGAAATACTTCCTTATAAGCACATTAAACTTTATATTTACAATACAATTTAAGATTATTTAATAAAAAAATTTATTAAAGTAACAATGTTTTTCTTTCTTTCTTTTTTTTAACAAATTTTCGAGTAAGTTGATACATTTTCTTTTAAAACTGTTTTTGGCGTAGTGGTAGTGCGAGAACGAGAACAAAACGAAATACCTTGTGTCAACAAACAAAGAGTCACAACACGGCGTCTTGAACAAAGTGTCACTGTTGACAATTATACTTTTGAAGTCATCAAGGATTTTGTATATCTAGGATCCAGCATAAACACTAACAATAATGTTAGGCTTGAGATCAAGCGGAGATTAACTCGTGGCAATAGGTGTTACTACGGGCTCAATAGGCAATTGAGATGCAGAGCCCTCTCTCGACCGACGAAAATAACGCTCTTTAAGTTCCTCATCCTTCCCGTCCTAATGTATGGCGCAGAGACGTGGACATTTACTATCAATGATGAGAGGCTGTTAGGAGCGTTCGAATGGAAGATACTCCGTAAGATCTATGTCTATGTAAGATGGAACGATGAGCTGTATGAGCTGTACACCCCGACACTGACACAGTCAAGCGTATAAAAATCCTGCGGCTTCGCTGGCTATGTCTTGTTGAGCGAATGGAAGAAAGCGCTCCGGCTAGAAGGGTGTTTTATTCCAACCACGGTGTAGTAACACGCAACGCATAAGGACGTCCTAATCTCCGTTGGAAAGACCAGGTGCAGGGCAACCTGACTGCACTTGGCCTTATCAAAAGCGACTGGCGAAGCTTTGTTGAGGCACTCAAAACCGATAATCGATTGTAGTGGTGCCAGTTAAGTAAGTAAGTAAGTAGTGCGTGGGACTTGGAACTGTTACACAGAGTGTCCGGGGTTAGAATCTCGGTATAGGCAAAATCAAAAAGTAGAAAACAAATTTTTTTCTTCACAGCACCATCTCTTGGCAATCGAAGGTACATTTTCCTTATCCTGCCTATATCTTTCGTTGGTGCTTCATGCGGTCATAGTCGACACTGATAAACTGAAGTTCATTGTGGTAAATCTTTCCACAATGGCTGTCTATCTCGTCATCGTTGTCCTGTGATTGCATTCCCTCTCTCATTCTCCCTCCTCCTTCCTCCCACCTCTCAATCAACAAAATGCTCTGCATTCATAGCGGTACACCCTGTATGTGGAATGTAACAAAAATAAAAGAAAATAAAAACAAATTTTTTTGGTTAATTTTGGTAGAAGATTAAGTTATAGTTGAAGACCCTTGTAAAAAAAAAATGATTTTTAAGGTCTATTAAGTTGCATCTGGTTACAGAATACCATATATTAAATGGTTGAACAATACTCAAAATGTGGGTTAATAATAACGCTTTACAAGTTGATTGCAGTTATTGTATCAAAAAACTATTTTTTCGCTCAATATTCTTACATATATATTCAAAATGTTCTTTAAATTTCAAATCTATATCATTAATAACACCTAAGTATTTATATTATGTTAACTTTTTCAATAACATTATTATTTATTTATCTTTTACTTTACTTGACTTTTCATATTTATTATTTATTTATTTATTATTAATTTAGTTTTTTATTGATTCAGTTTTAGTTTGTTACTTTTAAGCCACAAATTTAGTCTGTGAATGTCATCTAATAACATATTTCTGCACTCAATTTCATTTTTTGCCTCCACATATATTAAGGTGTTGTCAACATATGTACATTAAAATTTTACTGTCTTTGAAGACATTTTGTATATCATTAATGTAAATAATGAATAAAAGTGCGCCAAGAATGGAACCTTGTGGCACAGCTACTTTTTCATTTTGAAAATTTAAGACGCAGTTATTAACTTTAGTTCGTTTTTGATCTACTGATCTACTCGTTAGATATGAATCAAACCGCTTCAGTTCGATATCTTTTATTCCGTACATAAGCAATATGTCTTTATTGATAATTTCGAAAGCTCTTTTAAAATCTAAAAACAATGCCATAATATTAGTTTGTTTTTTCCATTCGTTTACAAGAAAATTAATAGCGGTTTCCCAAGAATAGTATTTTCTAAAACCAGATCGATACTTTGAAAAGAGGATATTTTTTTCCATACTATATATTTTTCAATCTGGTTTTTCACTACCTTTTCAAGCAATGTTTCAAGAGTTTTTAGTCCATTCACAGGCCTGAACTCTTCACAATTTTTAATTTTTTCTTTTGTTGTTATCATTGCGTCTTTCATTGAATTCGGAAATTCACCTTTTGATAGTGATTCATTTACAACTTTTAACATTAGTAAACCCAATGTATCCCAATTGTCAATATATCCCAATTTCGGGCAGATTCTTTCAAAATCTAGCTTATTCTTGAAAGATTTGCACACACAGTGCAAATCATTGATAGATATTTCATAAAATTTAAATGAAGTATTTGCACTTTCGGCAAAATTATGATATTGTAATGCTTCTATTGAACTTGTTACAAAGCACTCATTAAATTTATTTGCAATTTCTTTGTAATATTTCATTAAATATTACGGTTTAAATTTGGATTAAACTTAACTTGGTTACTACATTCTTTATTTCATTCCAAATTTGCTTTTGCTTATAAGATTCGTTTATTTGCATAAATATTTTTTGCGTTATTTATACATACTTTATATCGATTTCTAATTTTTTCCAACATTCGCTTGTTCTTTTAATTCTTCCTCTCTGATAGGTCCGAATTTTTGTTTTTTAAATGATTATGTTCTACTAAAACATTTTTTTGAATTATTGTTGACACATATTTATAGACTTTGTCTTAAATTAAATTTTTGGAAATTACTGATGTTAAACTTGCTTCTATCTACTGAACCACAAACAGCACCGAGTATTTTAATTTGTAATAAAATTTAATTAAAAACCTTTCCGGAATTTTACTCCCACAATAATGCAGAAGATATTACTTAAATTTGAGTTTATTTAATGTGCTACAAAAAATTTAGCAATTAATTACAAATGGTAATCTTACAATAAATGTCCACACAATCTTCTCATCATAATCACTAAACAGATACGTATTTATATATGTATATATATCCAAAATTAATTCAAGTCATATTTCTTCTTCCTAGTTCCTTGTAATTAAGCTACACGTGTCACGTTTCATTTAGCTTACATATTTTACACATTGCACACATTAAAAAGTGGCGCTCGAATGCTGCCATCCAGAAAACCCGCAGAAAAATTTAATTTATTTACATACATATACTTATTTACTATTTGAAAGATTTCATTAGTGTTTGGCTTCATTACACTCATTCATTCTTCCTTTCTCTTCTCCAATCTCCTTGTATCAGGTCAATGAATTCTTGCCAGAAACGAATGTTGAACAGCAAAAAAAGAAGAAATATGAAAAATTAAAAAAGAAGAACACAAATCTCTCGTTTGCTGAAAGGCTGTCAGAACTCAAAAAACATAAATTCCGAGAAAGACTCATTTAAACATTTCAATTTTCCTGTCACTCCATGCAATTGATAACGACAAATACTCTTCTCACATCAATAATTCACAAGATACAATTATTTCTTTTTAATAAGATTGTTCTGTAGATTTAACTCAAACAAAAATTGTTTTTTCTTTATGACAGTCTTGCAGCAAACAATCGAAATGAACATTGAACTTGTTGAAACGAAGAAACTGTGTATGTCACAGTGGAAAAACCGCGAAAATTCTAATTAACTTTTTCCACATTCATGGACTTAACATTTGACATGTATTCTTTCCTTCGTTTTCTCGTCGTAGCTTTCATTCGTCCTTTGCTCTCCCAGTAGTTAGTTAGTCATTTATGTACAAGGTGGGGCAAAAGTAATGCCAGAATGTAAATTGGCTACCGTTTTGCTAGAAATGAAAAAATTGGGCTCCGTTTGACCAAAAACAGGCTATCGGTCAAATGGCCTCCTCATGAGTTGACGCACATTTGTACTCGTTTTATGGGATTTTGGCTACAAATTGATGATTTGGAGGTGTGTATCGCTCCATTGCTTGTTGTCAACTAATTCTATATCTTAATTTACTTTTAACGGCACAACAGCCCATGGAGGGACTAGGCCGAGCTTTTCGCATCCACTCACGTTGTGCGTGTTATATTTGTACATGAATGGAAGGGACCTACAGTTTAATGCCGAATCCGAACGGGGAAGTGAAAAGCTTTTCATAGCAATTTTCACTCTTGTAGGTCTGCCATTGGCTGCCAAGAGGCGCCGTGTAAAAAAATTATTTTTTCTACTTTTTTAGTTTTTTTTTCATTTTGCCTGTGCCGAGATTCGAACCTTGGACACTACGACACAGCGACTACTCTATATCTGTTTGCAATATAAATGTCAAAGCTCAAAACATTTGACGTCATGAGCTGAAAGTATGGCATATTCAAGTTATTTTTTTTTTTTTTTTTACTTTTGCTCCACCCTGTATGTAGAAGGTAGTTTGTAATGCTTGGAAATGATTCGGTAAACTCCCACTCTTCCCAATGTTGCTGTAACTGATTGTTTGTTGTATGTTGAATTTATTACAGTGTTCTTTGTTGATTTTTGTTTTCCAATTTGGAATTCTAAGTGAGCTTGTTCTAGTTTTTAACACCCCTACAAACAAATTTACGGTGATTTAGGAAATTCAACTACTTTTGGTGAAAAGGTTATTTTTCGATCTTATCTTCGAAGAGCTGTTGTTTTGACAAATTCTTATAAATGTAATTATGAATTTGTGGTGAATGTATTTATGTACATATATTCCTAGTAGACAGTAATTTTTTTTTGTGCATTGCGACCTTCAATATTTACTTTGCTTCCTCATGTACTTGAAGTGCTTCCATAAGCCCCATAACCAATATTTTAGTATTCATCTTGTATTTGATAATCGCCCAGATACTTTTTACGCGTATGCATAAGTACAGGGTACTGCCCTTAGATGTAGATTGTACCCGCCTACCCTAAAAACAAAAAACAGTTATACTTTGCTATAAGTTTGCTACAAACTTTTACTCGCGCCTTTAGGGAAAATGAAATTCTAACATTTGTTCTTTGTTTACTACGAATCTCTTGTCATATTGTGGCCATCTTTATGTGGTTGGAGGGTAATTTTGCAAAACTCATACATTTTGATCGTTGCTCATAAAAATAAAAAATTTAAGCCGACGAAGAAATTGAAACCCATTCTCTTTTCTGCCTTCAAATTTCAATGAATGCATGTTTGTCGTCTATGACAACTGGAGGTTGTGGTAATAAAAATTAAAGAAAAAAGCCAAGTGAAAGAGATTGATCGGAATGAATAGAAAAGCTACCATGCTAAATTTTAAATGTAAAGAGTATTTACAGCAATATATAGTACAACAGGCCCTTGATACAAAAGCTTTGATACTTATTACTTCCATGAGTAAGTTAGGCTTAAGATCCAAGATATTTCACTTAGTATCAACATGGAGCTGTAGGTAACATACCGAAAGTGAGCCCCTCGAAACGCCTCCTTCATTTCGCATGTGTTGGCATGACAGATGCGATGAGAGGGATGCTGAATCACGCTATGGATGCACTTCTCTGTCTGCCACCACTAAATCTATTCATCGAGAATGAGGTCCGAAAATCTCTGTATCGGATCGGTATATTGCTTGGAACGGAAATATTTTTCGGTGAGAGATGCAGGGCTGGTGGAATATCGAACTTATTAAAGCACAACACCTTGATTGTAGAAGGTGCGACCTATGCCAAAAGTTTCCTTTACATAACCCCCTGACCGGGATGAATGAGATAGTGAGGGATGAACTGATTTTCACCCAGGGAGCAATGTTTTATACACTGATATACCCTTAAAAGCTGACCAACCTAGCGCTGGTATACATTCTGAAGACAATAGGGTAACTCTATATTAATTTGCTCGGATAGCTAGGCAGCTATCAAAGCCTGTTCAGCTTTTACTATCGCCTCAAGCTCAACATAATTGCTAGTAGTACTTAATTCAGTAACGCTGGTATTGTTGCCTAGCTACGCAAGTATCCCAGGTAACGAGGTAGTGGATTACACTGGCTAGAAAAGGTACAACTCAGATATTTACTGACCTACAAAATGTCATTGGCTCTTTTGTTAACCACGAAATGGCGCTGAGGTTGCGTAAATCACACTGCGACCATTGGCGAGTACTGGCGTACTGCCGACAGTCGAAGTTGTTTATTGACTCTTGACGGATGTATGATAATAATATCTAATAAGCCGGCGTCGGTGTGACTTGAGACCCAGTTGTACGACTCGCTACAAGCTTTCTCAATGGCGTCAAGCATGTCTAAAAGATGATGGAATTGCAGAATATTTCTTCTGCGAATTTGCTGCTTTCTCTCGAATGAGATATGCTATCCTAGGACTAAAGACTTCTTGAACACGGAAGATTTAGACAACCTTGATTTGTCTACGCTATGTCGGTTGGCTAAGGCTTCTGGCAGATTTGGGGCTATTGACGAAATGTAAAATGAACTTTCTAGTCTACGTGCTTGTGTATGATCAGAATGAATACTACAATATTTGTGTATGTGTGCATTGTGTGCGTGTATTTGCTAATTGTAAATTAGCATAATTTCAGCATGAATTAACTTTGCGCAACATTGTATAAGTAGTAGTGTTACGGCTCAGAAACTCAATTATCTCTCAACTTTTATAATGCATGCATGTGTGGCAAACAAAAAACTTTTGTTTGTATGCGTGTTATTTATGCCTGTGCTAATGAATTTTAACTGTATACAAAAAGGCTATTGTAGTTAATGGTTTCATTGCTTAACAGTACAATAATTATACATAATTAAATGTGAAATTAAAATTGATAAAATTGATAAAATTATTAATTACCATTTTAAACAAATCGCGGCATAAAATGAAAAAAATATTTTGAAAATTAAACGAAAACAATGTGAATGGAAGTAAATTAATGAAGCTATTCATCTGCATACTTTACTGTATATTTAATATATGTAGGTATACATTCTGCCAGAAATACACAATGTAACACAAAGTATTTATTATTCATTCCAATTTATTGTTTCGCCTTCAAAGTAGGTCCCTTTCGAAATAATACAAGAATGTCAACGAATAATTCAATTATCGAAACATTTTTCAAACGCATTTTCCGGAATCAACTTCAGTTCTCGTCGCGAATTCTCTTTTATGACTTCCTTCGACTGAAAATGGGTGGCTCGCAGTGATAATTTAAGTATTGAAATGAGAAAAAGTCTGGCGGAGCCATGTCAGGTGAATACAGTCGTTGTTCGATTATATTTGTTGAATTTTTGGCCAGAAATTCGTTTACACTGATAGGCTTGTGAGATGCTGCGTTGTCGTGGTCCAAAATCCATGAGTTTTCTCTCAACAAACTTGGCTTTTTGGATGGGTAATATTCTTTATTTATCATCTGACCTTCTGGCAAGAATTCCGAGATAGCAACACTGCGATAATCAAGGAAAACAGTCATCATTACCTACCAGAGAGAGGCAAAACAATGCAACCACATCTCGACCGCTTTTAAATGCATTGTACCACTCATATGAAAGTGGTTTAGATAAAGTTGATTCACTGTAACAAGTCTCATCTCTTCACCACACGAAATTCCATTTGCAATACAAATTTTGAGACAAATTTTTTGTTCGATATTTTTATTCATTACAAAATCGCAAAACACATTTGATTTGAACTGATAAAATCGAGCACAGTAAACAAAGTAGATGACAAATCGCGCGCTATCTTCATGTCAGGATAGAGGACAGTAGAATAGTAGTGCCAACTTAGCGAGAAAGACGAATTTTTACAATCCCCAAGTGGGCTTTTTAAATTAGAATTTCCCGATACTTTTCTGAATGTGCATAAATTCAAGGTACATACTAGGTAACAAAATTCTCATAATCAAAAACGTCTAAATAAATTATAACGTACTTATGTTTACTTCTGAGACTGTTGTAGCTGTTGTTAGCTTGTTGCCTGTCAATACAATGTTATCAGATATCTTAGCTTCCATTCATATTTAGCAAGAGCGAAAGAAGCAAAAAAAAAAAAAGCAAAGTGTCAAATAAATTACAACATACATAATTGTCGTTGTTAATGTTTCGTTTTCTTTAGGTTTTTTTTTTTACTTTGTACTTCGCTTCAGAAACATAGAAAAAGAAAAATACAAATTATAAACAAGTGAAAAAAGAAAAGAAGAAATTTTTGACACCGATATCAATCAATGTAAATATGTAATCAAAGACCAATAACATCGTTTAGATGCCAAACAAAAAGAAAAA
This sequence comes from Palloptera scutellata, assembly GCA_958295655.1. Lineage (NCBI taxonomy): Eukaryota > Metazoa > Arthropoda > Insecta > Diptera > Pallopteridae > Palloptera > Palloptera scutellata. The sequence continues at coordinate 148,981,431 of OY282449.1, read as the reverse complement.
ATGTGGCTTCTAATTTGCTCATGTTCTTTTTCGATGACATATTTCAAAAAGTCGAAAAGCAACGAAAACTTTCTGAAAAAGTCAACAATAGAAGAAAATAAATTAAGAAGAAAGAGGATATTTATGTGCATATAAAAAAAATTACTAAGTCGAAACTGTTTCCATTGTCCAAATGCCCGCATTTTCTCTATTTATGTTATAACGCAGAAAATAGTGCACCGAAAAGTTTAGAGATATTTTCTTATGATAAAAGGATGAGTAAATTTTTCAACTACGTACTAACTTAACGCGACACACACAGAGTGCAAATAAGTTCCCTTATTTCTTAACTTATTTGCTCAATTTAACAAGAGAGTAATAAAGAGAATAAAATCTAAACAATTCGCAATCATTTGCGGCTTCCTTATATTTTTGTTGTTGTAATTTTACTAGCCAGCCAGTCCTCATGTTTTTGGAAACTTAATTTTATTTGCCATTTATTTGGTTTTGAAAATATAAATGTAAATCTAAATCTTTTTGTGAAAAGTCGTATTTATTTATGCTGTAAGTGTGTGTGTGTGAGTACGTAAGCCGGTACTGTGCCGTCTATGCATGTATTTTCATAACAAGCTTAAATTTATTGCGGTCCCTATTTTTAGGTGTGCGGAAATCATCATAAAAAACAATCTTTCTCATTTCATATCCAAGCCCTTATATTCGCTAAGTTGTTAGCCATGCTTTCTAAGCAAATAAATGATAGCTTTGAATTCACTGACTGACCACTGACCCAATGGCTTGGATATGTGCGCTTGGTTTCCTCTTCATGTGTGTGTTTTTAGAACGGGTGCGTACTCATGCGTGTATATAAAAGAACTACTTTTGTACATAAGTATAAATATAAAAAATAGTAAATTTAGGTTAATTTCTGCTTAATATTTTTCTCATAAACGAAAGAATTTCTGCTCTGCTTTTTATTGTGATTTCATGACAATTGTTGTTGCTGTTACTTTTCATCGTCCTCCTTCCCATATGACATTTTTATTTAATTTATGAAGTTGGATAGCAAAATTTGACCAAGGATTAAATTTTTATTCTCATGTTGGTGATCTAAATAATTTTTACATTTCTTTACATTTTTGCATTTATATTCAAGAAGTGATGTTTTTTAAAGACTATGACGAGTCAGATAAATGATGAAGGAATTTCAAAAATTATGAAGAGAGAGAGGAGAATAAAGTGATGGATTAAGCTTATCGAGCAAAAGGAAAAGAAGTGAAGTGAACAAGTTGGACGTGCTTGTCATTGCTTTGATTTTTCCTACAGTTTTTTAAGTGCATTTGATTAACTTTGATTTTTTCATTGATCATCTGGATTAGCCGAACATTTTAAATCTGTGTCCAACTAAATTCAACACATTTTTACTTAAAGGTTTTTTGATTTTAAAATTAATTCATTTCACATACTTATGAAGGGTTTCTAAAGTGTAGAAACGCTTGCTTGTATCCCAGTGGTTCACTTAGCAAGATCGAGAGTTATTAACTCTCATTTATTTCAACTTCAATACCGAATGTGGTCACACATATTTATAACATGCCACACATACATACATTCTTGGATATTTATACCTATCTCTCCTTTTTATTAACAGTTACGGTAGATGTTCTTCTGCGATGCGGAAGCTGATACCGCCAGTTCGTGTGTTCAACAGAACTACACGGTGAGCAAGCGGAACTCACGCCTTCCACGTAGATACGGTGTCCCAACGCACTACGCATCATAGAGAAAGTTCGTTCATCTGTTGTACCGCGCGTATTTGGAATAAACTCCCATCAACAATTTTTCCAAATTATTATTACCCTTGCAAGTTTAAAGCAAACGTTCACAAACACTTCTCCCTCCTTTTGCCTCCCACCTATCAATCTTCCTTCCAATCAACACAATGCTCTGCATTTATAGTGGTACCCCCTGTGTGTTGATTATATTTAAAAAAAAGAGAGATATTGCGGTTCTTCTTAATTTTTCCTATTGTGTTTTTTTTTTTGCCTTTTGTTTATAATATCTTAGCTGTTTTCCGTTACAGCTGACTTCGACTGTGTATCCCAGTGGTTCTCAATCATTCTATAAATTTTGTATTTTTGTTACTGCTAAATATTACATTTTTCAATCTGTTTTAACCGATTCTTTCAGAACATTTATTTCTTCAATACATTTTTATTTTTCAATACATTGTTCATTTTCGTTATATTTTTATGACTTGTTGCTACAATTGCACGTTGGTTGTGTGATGGCATTGTGCATGCAATATGTGTAGGCTTGTCCAGTCGCACATCGTTGGTCATGAAGAATAGATCAATTGATGTCGATTTGATTATTTAATGGCACAACAGCCAATGGAGGGCCTAGGCCGAGCTTTTCGCATGCACTCATGTTGTGTGTGTTATATTTTTACATGAATGGAAGGGCCCTATAGTTTAATACCGAATCCGAACGGTGAACTGAAAAGCTTTTCATACCAATTTTTACTCTTGTAGGTTTGCCATTGCCTGCCAAGAGGTGGTGGTGGTGCCGTGTAGAAAAATTATTTTATCTTATTTTTTTTTGATTTCGCCTGTGCCGAGATTCGAACCCCGGACACTCTGCGTAGCAGTCCAACGCATTACTACTACGCCACAGCGACCACAGCTGGTACTCTTTCAAGAAATGCTGCTTCTCCCATTTCCTGGCTCGCACCTGAAATTATGATGGTTAATGCAACTTCTAAAGAGCAACGTGCTACTAAAACTCCGACACCTAGATTAATCATACCGCAACCCACAGACAGGGCTACCGATGCACCTGTAACGTCTAATATTTATTAATGAATCCTGGTTGAAACACAGTGATAAGATCCTCTGTAATTCTTATAAAATTTAATTAGCAAAAAGAAAGCGGAAAATTGGGCGGAAGTGTATTGATTGCTGTACCTAACATTATTGTTTGTATTTGATGAAATTTTTCTCCCTAAAGAGAACGATTTAGAATTAAATTCTGTTCGCATTTGCTTTGAAAATAAACACATTTACTTCTTCATATATCCACCTAACTCAGATTTGAGCATCTATTTAAAATACGCTGGCTTAATTAGCCTTTTTCATCTAAAATTCCCTTAATGACTGCCTTTGATGATTTTAACTTAATATAGGCTTCTTCGATTCCGTGTAGTGATACCTTAAATTTTTTACCGTTTTTCAATTTATTTAACAAAATAACTTTTCAGCATTCTGGTAAAAGTTATACATCCAAAGAACGAAGCTATGGAAAATAATCAGCCGAAAAAATTTCTTTCAAAGTAAAATAATAAAATCTCAGCTGAAATTAGAAGTTGCAAAAAATTTCGTTGAAAAATTCCACTGCTGTTGTCGCCACTCCACATTTCTGGGAAATATTGAAAAGTGTGAAAAATAGTAAATTGAACAGAGAATTTAGCGGGAAATAAATATACATATTTACATACGTGCATATGTACTATATGTAGATGAAAAAATGCTAAAAGGAATTTGCGTAATGAATTGATTATAAAAATGCAAATTGTTGAAAAATGGATTACCTAAAGCTGAAAGTAGAAATTCATTTCAAAAAAAAAAGAAAAAAAAAAATTTATTAACATTTTCTAAAATTTGAACGAAAGGAAGTTTTCCACTTCCTTTCCATTCTACTTTTAATATTTTAGAAAATGCTAAAAAAAAAAAAAAAAATCGGTTATAATGAACATTAATGCCAAAACACTACCCACGTTCATAAACTGGCAGGTTATACGATAATTTCGAAGCCCGTCATGGTTCCTCATCAGTGATCTTTGTGATAGATCTTTTATTTAAAAAATAGCAGACTGGGTATTTAGTCACTAAATTTTTACTGCACTATAACTTTCACTACCACTAAATCTTTAGTGCTAGTGGAAATAAAATCCCATTACTAAATGTTTTATGGTAGTGGAAATAAAAATCAGCTTCCACTAAACATTTAGTTGTAGAGGAAATAAATCCGACTACAACTAAACCATTAGTGGTAGTGTAAATCAAATGCCATTACCACTAAATGTTTCGTGGTAGTGGAAATAAAAGTCAACTATCACTAAACGCTAGTAGAAATAAAATCCCATTATCACTAAATATTTAGTGGTAATGATATTTTATTTCCACTACCACTTAAGGTTTAGTGGTAATGGAGTCTTACTCAAATTGGCACTAAAAGTAGTGAAGGTCGAAATTTATTCACTGAATCAGTAATTTAAAAAATACTTATAAGTGAAAAATATTTGTAAAGTAAATGGGAAAGAAATGAGCTACAACAACTGTTCCATTAATTGTTGTTATTCTCTTTAACACTTGCATATTGCAGTGTCTGTTAATTCGTTTCGAATTTTTTTTATACAATAAAAAAGTATTTTACATACACTCTACTTGAAGCAGACTTCAATTTAAAATGCAAATTTCCAATTAACTCTTCGATACTAATTCAAAATGACAATGATGGCAACGGAAGCTTGAACTTCCGTTTAAAATGGTTGCTGCTGTTTGCTGTTGTGCATGCAAATAGCCACATCAAAATGCTTCAACTAACTTTAAATTTAATAAAAAATCATCATGATTTTAATTTTACTTTCATGCTGCGATAAGTATTTCAGTGGCTCGTTTGTTTCTTGGTACGAACGAAAGGAAGTTTGCCGCTTCCTTTCCGTTCTACTTTTTATTCTTTGCACTATTTCCGCTGTTATTCGTTTCGCTTTTCTTTGCTGGCTGTGGGCTAAGCCAATTGACAGTTTTTTGCGTGACTGGCATGGCGCATAGTTAATAGTTTTGACTCATTGTGTTGGTTCAAAGGAGCAACATGTCTTCTTTTATAGGAGGTGAAATATGTAATAGCTTCAAGCGTTTCCACTTTATAAGCATTCACTTTTTATTCGTTTTACGCACAAAGAAAGAATTAAATACACTATGCTCTTCTGAAATTGCAAACTACACTACACCATGCTGCAAAAGAGAATGAAAAGTAATGGAGAAATAATTGCAATAGTTTTAAGCCAATAACTTTGCGCTTAGAATAGTGAGTAACTATTATTCGGAAAAGTTATGATTTTATTTGGTGATCGCCTGCGCTGACGATGTGCCAATAGATATTAAACCCTGGCAAATTCTTGTTGACGATTAGTGAGAATATGGAATCAGCACATGGCGAAATTTGCGAGTGGACTCTGCCTTATTCAAGGCCTAAGAGTTAATCCTGCTAAAACTAAGTTATTGAGTGTTGTTCATGAAGAAAATAAAAATATCTGAAATTAAATTACCAAAGAATGGAGTGGCGCTGAATTTCTTCTCCGAAGAAAGGTACCCCGGTGTCATTCTGTACTACTACTACTAACTGGAATGAAAATGGAGGCCGCGCTTAGAGAAGTGCCTCCTCCTGGTAATTAAATGAATCACAATGGATCATTAAGTTTCTGAGTAGAAGTACCGATATACGTAAACATATTCGCTCACGCCTTTCAAACCTAACCTAACGATTTCTACTATTACTTCGTTGAATTGTAATTGTTGCCCTAAAAACTTATTGCTGTTAAAAATTTCGGAGCACATGTCGGTATTACCAGGCCCTTGTCCTAATGCAAAGCGACTACCTACACTATATACTGCCCTCTTTCTGATTCAAACACGTAACTCCAATTTTTATCAAATATTCATTTAAGTATGTCGGAAAACATATATAAGTACCATCTGTTTTCATTCCACAACTAAAGTTGAACAAATTGGAGATACATGATTGAGTCAGTAACCAGTCGATACATATAAAGTGTGTTTTTTCTAGAAGTGTGGTTTTCAATCTGGCAATACTTTTTTCGGAGTTGGTCTTTTTGATAGCTGCCACTTGATTTATGCTCAATTTCGTTTGCCAATTCATCATGAATAGACTTACGCCTGAACAATTTTTGCAAATTATTGAAATTTATTATCAAAATTGATGCGCTGTGAAAAAAGTGTTTCGCAAACTATCCACTTAGCGACGAGGCTCATTTTCGGCTCAATAGATACTTGAATTTGCAGAATTGCCACATTTTGAGTGAAGACCAGCCAGAGGCAATTCAGCAGCTACCAATGCATCCGGAAAAATTCACTTTTTGGTGCGGTCTATGGATAGGCGGCATCATTGGGCCGTACTTCTTCAAAGACGATGAAGGCCGCAACGTTATGGTCAATGGAGAAAGGTACCGTTCGATTATAAGACTTTTTTTGGCCGAAAATGCAAGAATTGGACTCGGCCGAGATGTGGTTCCAACAGGACGATGCTACATGCCACACTGCACGCGAAACCATGCATAAATTGAAAGGCGAATTTGGTGAACAGTTAATCTCACGTTTTGGTGTAGTCAATTGGCCACCAAGATCGTGTGATTTGACCCCGTTAGACTATTTTTTGTGGAGCTATGTTAAGTTTCTTGACTATAAGTACCAGCCAAACACTATTACTGCTTTGGAAGCCAACATTGAATGCGTCACTGCGTCATTTGTGAGATTCCGGCCGAAATGTGTGAAAAATGTGTCAAAATGGGACCTTCAGAATGGGCCACTTGAAGCGTAGCCGTGGGCAACATTTAAGTGACATTATCTTTAAAAAGTAAATAGCAGGAATTGATTTATCGATCCAAACAAAAATTTCATTCACTTTTGTAAAATTTCTGTGTTTTTTTTTTCATTTTTAAAAACTAAACTCTTATAAAAATCACCCTTTATATGCTTGCTCTCTTTTAGCATATAGTTTACACTTACAGCTTCTGCTATTGTTTTTGCTTACTTTGTATGAAATATGTTTTCCATTTAAAGAATAGTTAAAACAAGTTTCTATCGACGATGTGATTATACGCCAACTTCGTGGCGCAAACTTCTTCCGAATTTTCTATATGTGGAGACATGTACTATGTATATTTAGTAAAAAATGTTTAAGAGACAGTTGTGGGGAAGAAACAATGATTATTAATACCTTTCACACTTAAGTTGCTTGAAATATGAATGAACTTCTGTTTCTGTACTGTTAAGAGGGTGAACTCGGTCGGTATGCCGGACTTGTTCTTACTTTACTTACTTTTAATGGCACAACAGCCCATGGAGGACCTAGGCCGAGCTTTTCGCTATTCGCATCCACTCATGTTGTGCGTGTTATATTTGTACATGAATTGAAGGGACCTACAGTTTAATGCCGAATCCGAACGGCGAAGTGAAAAGCTTTTCATAGCAATTTTTACTCTTGTAGGTTTGCCATTGCCTGCCAAGAGGTGGTGCCGTGTAGAAAAATTATTTTTTCTACTTTTTATTTTGCCTGTGCCGAGATTCGAACCCCGTACACTTTGCGTAGCAGTCCAACGCACTACCACTACGCCGGACTTGTTCAAGAAACGCAATTTACATAATTTGTCATATGAAAATAAAAATTACATTTGATAACGATTTTAAAGTCAAAACAGAGACTACAATAGAAGAGTTACCTGATTAAACTTTTAGTTTGCATTACCATTCGCTAGCAGTTTGCTTGAATGTTTAATATTACTTAAATAATAATTTTCAGACAAAGGAGTTAATTTCGAAATTGAAAAATATGTATAGGTACATATAAGTATTTTGTAAAAAAAAAACAATATCCCTTAGCGAAAAAAAATATTTATTTAAATCGTAGTAGAATTTAATCTAATAAGGCAGCACTGTCAGTAGCATCATGAGCATGTGTAGGTTGTACTTAAGTCAGAAATAGAATCACTTGCAGGGCGGTGCAGTGTTGTGCATTGTTTTTATGTAAAACAAAATGCTCTACTGCGTTTATTTTTTTTTTTAATATTTCAGTTTATTGTTGTTTTTATTGTATTTGTGAAAAAAATTTAAAATTTAAATTTTAAAATGATTCGGCAAAAAAGAAAAAGAAAATTTCAATGATTGGAAACAATTTCATTACTCTGCACTTGCAGAAGAGAGGAGAGAGCTGATTCGTACTACAGTTATTTTTTTTTTGTAGAAATAAGTCTAACCTTGTGCAGTGTATCTGTGTTGCTTCATATGTATTCCTTGTTTCTAAATTAAACGTCACAAATGCGGAAAAATTGTGAATTGTTTAAATGAAAAAATTAAACAGAAACAAAATAGTTTACATCAAATTTACGAAGTAAGTAAAGATTAAGTGTACGCGAATAGTAAAGAGGAAGAGAAAGAAATCGCCAAGGGGAGTGAGCAAAAAAAAAGAAAGAGAAATCATTGTTGCTTGGTAGCTACCTACTTTTATTACATTTCTCTTACAATTTCTTTTCTTTCTTAATCACTGTGTAAACTTGTAAAAATTACTTTGTCCTGCGCTGCTGTTTATGTTTGTAATACAAAAAAGACAAATAGAAAGTCGCAATGTCTCTGCTTCATGTTAATTTGCTAATTAAATTTTAATTATTTGGAAATGCGGGTTTTGTGTTGCGTAGTGGTAGTGCGTTAGGCACTACCTAACGTACTGTTGCTCAGAGTTGTCGGGTTGCTCTTGGCAGGCAATGGCAAACCTACTTACTATGAACAGTTTTTCACTTCGCCGTTCGGATTCGGCATAAAAATGTAGGCCCCTTTCACTGATGTACAAATATAACACGCACAACAACGAAAAGCTAGGCCTAGACCCTCCATGGGCTGTTGTGGCATTAAAAGAAGGTAGAAAGAAGGAAATGCGGGTTTTATTTTTAATAATTTAATTGTGTTAGGCTATAGTATAAACTTAAATCAAAGAAGTGGTGCTATTCAGTTGCTATGGTTAAAATTAGCTAGCGATATACCACCCACTAAAGTGTTTTTTTTTGTATTTGCACAAACAATTTTGTATTTGCACCATTAATATTTTGTTTGATCTGGCATTATCAAACGCCATTCAGGAACGAGCAACATTTGGCAATTATTAAAAATTACTACTGAAATTGTGAGTCGATGGTCGTAACTTCAAGTGCGCTCACTCCAATTTTCGGTGGTAATAATCGCCCCGTCTGACAAACTGTACTTGCAATAAAAGATACATTTAAGTCAACATATACACTATTGAATGTTCGTATGCCAGTGAGACAACGCAACGGTCAAAATACCGAAAATATCGCAGTCGTAATGCTTCAGTGCAAAATGAGCAAATCAGTCGATCTCATGCCATTCACAGGAATTGGATGTCTCTCAGTCCACATTGTGGCGAATTCTGCATAAAAATATTGGTATAAGCCGGTGTCAAACAAGCCAATCCATAAACATGCATGCTTGTGTTTGTAGCAGAGAGAGCGACAAAGCTGCTTGTTTCAGTGGCGTAAATGAAATAAACTTTGTAATAAAAAAGTTTTAAATAATAAGTTTCTTACGCTCACGTAATTTTTTTTACGCTACAATTAACAATGAATGACAAACAAAACTTCGAATTGTAGGGATTTTTTTGCCAATGCTAATGAAACAACATAAGAAGCCTTTCTAAATTCTAACTTATATTTCAAAGGTACTTGATATCATTATTATTATTCATATACATAGTTTCAGTTTCAGTTTCCTTTGTTCCGCTGAAAATGAATCATAATTTGCGTGACAAATAAAACATAACAGAAGGACAAATAATGCTTTTGCAAATTAAGAAGCATTGCGCTTCATCGTTCATATTATTTATGAAAAAGAAGTCATATTCCCATTTATCATCAAACATTTTTTTTCTGTGCTTGTTTTAAAAAATTGCTCAGTGACAGCTTGCTAACATGAATGCTGAAAGTCAGCTAACATGATTTACGTTGACAAAATTGCTCTCAAACTGCACCCGAATTCCATTGTTCGTCAATAGTTCGCTACCTAACCGAAGAAGAGTAAGTGTGACCGCATTGTGAATAGCAAAATCAGAATTGCCCGACACTGATCTAAACATTTACAAGAGAAAATTGACTCAAAAATGTAAAGCGTCGCGGTCATTTACAAAATTTTAAGAAAATCCTGAATTTCTTCGAAAAATTATCTTCAACGATGAAGCTCATTTTTGGCGAGTTAACGTAATTTGTCCATTCATGTACAAATATAATACGCACAACATGAGCGGATGCGAAAAGCTTGGCCTACGCCCTTCATGGGCTGTTGTGTCATTAAAAGTAAGTAAAGTAACGTCGTTTGAGATCCTTTTATGGGGTTATGCCAACAAGCTTACAACGTTAGAGGAGCTCAGGAACAATATCGAACGTAAAATTGCTTGGAAAATTGGCTCCAGAGAATCAATCGCTGCAAATGTGCTCCAGCTGGTGGCCATATGAGCGATATCAAATTTTGCACTTAAATATATCACGTGTACTACACGTGAACAAAATTTCACCCCGATATCTCAATTATTCTGCGTTATATTTAAATACAAAATGGATATGTCCCTATTGAAAATACCTTTATAAGCTTCAATGAGAAGTGATTTGAACTGAACAGTCATCTTCGAAATTTTGTTTAATTTATACATATTATTGCTATGTGTAACGCTGTCACTGAGGTCAACTCACTAACTAATAGCCAATGTGTTCAACAACCGACACATTAATATTCCATATTTTAGGCCGTAACAATCGAAACTACACTTGAATTCCTTTGAGGGAAGTTTTTGATTTAAATATTTTACATCAATGAACCACTTTTCAGGGTACCCTAAACCTTAGACTTTATTTTCTCCCAGCTTACTCCTGAAATATGATCCAACTTAACGAAAACTATAAGGAATCAAATCAAATCACTATTCGATGAGGCTTGAGTTAAAAAACCATCACTCTCCTTTGAAGTCCTGAGTCTGCATGAGAACCGTCAGCTAGAAGTATTGAGGTTTTTTGTATAGTTAGTGACACTCTTGAATAATCATCCAGCTTGGATTCATGAATTGTTTATATTGAAAAGGGGCCATACAAAAAGTGTTTTTGTTTAAGTGTTATTAATGAACATCCTGAAAGTATAATTTCCATATCTATTCCAAATAATCCGTAACATTTATCGTAATTAGAGCACACAACATGAATTGAACACTCGAAACACATTCAGCTGCAGCTACTGTCATATCCGAATCGGCAACTGGTGTAACTGTTGTATTAAATTTAACTATTCCAGATTAAAATAAATTATCTGTTGTGAATTAGTGCGTTCTGCATTTAATATGTCTCCTCTGAATTCACCAAACAACCCTGAGTTGAAATAATAATTGCATAATAATGCTGTTATTTATTTAAGAATTTTTCAATGAGATTTTATTTTAAATACTATACTACAATACAATTACAATTAAGAACAGAATGTTGAAAAATGTATGAGAGTATATGGAAGAAATGTTTTATTTGATTTCAGTTTAAGTAATATTTTAAAAGAATTTTTGTTATTTTATTCAAATAAAATGGTTCATCTTTATTTTAAATTAATTTCAACCGCATTGAGTATATTCAGTAATTCATGCAAATACTTCTGCTGCTACTGTCGTCTCCATACGCCAATCACACTCACCCACTCACTCACTCATAATCACAACTGTTCAGATTATACTTCACAGTACGAGCAGATAATTAAACTTTGTATATTGCTCGTTTCTACTTTACACTGATGTCTGTTCTATCCGCTCTAGTATTCGTTTTGCAATTCGATTCTTTTCTCTTTTACAATCTCAGAGACGTGGACTTTCAAGCAGCGAATTCGTTGTCATCATCGTGGTGCTGTTAGCCAGTATAATCGAGTTGCCAGCTGCAGATAGATTTTTCGAACTCTTTCGCAGTATCAAACGTCCACAAAACTGTAAGCATTTGAATGAATCCAGGAAAGCACGTCGAAATCCTGCATTCATAAAGCAATAAGTGATGGGATTGCAGCAGCTGGAAGTGTAGGCGAGCAATTGGACAACACTAATACATGTGTGGTTGATGTACTTGTAAAAGGGTGGCCCAATGAACATGGCCAGCGTGTTGATTACGTACAATGGTGTCCAGCAGATAAAGAACTCAAGGACGAGCACAAAAAGCATTTTAATGACTCGTTTCTTGCTTTCCAAACTTTTTGTTTTATTCGATCTGCAAAAGAAGAAAATGGAAAAGAAAAATATTTTAGTTCGAGTAATTTGTATTTGCTTTGTAATAGTTAGAAGAAACACAGTTCACTGCAAGTTTAAATCCCCATTTGATGGTGGTGATTTGTTGATCCTCTAAAGGCCAATTGCATATTGATTGAAGTGAATCTGAATGATGTATATTAGCGAAGGAAATTCCGGACAAGGGAAGTGCACTTTGCTGCATTTTTCAGGCAGCACGTTTTTACCAGAGCAGGCCACCAGAAGACATCTAAGATTTAGACGTGATAATTTTATTTGCTTTTTTCGGGAAACTTTGCTCTTTGCTTAATAAACTGATTTTAATGTCCAACTCGGACGTCAAAACTTGCCAAGTTTTAACTACAGTATGAACATAATATCAAGGTTGGTAGCGAGGAAGCAGCTACAGAGCATAGCGAAGAAAACCACTCTGTGTTACTGAGTTATTTCGAGTTATTTTAGACAGAATGTGTTTAGCAGAGCAGGCCGCCAGAAGACATCTAAGATTTAGTCGTGATAATTTTATTTGCTCTTTTCGGGAATCTTTGCTCTTTGCTGGCAAAAGAAACTGATTTTAATGTCCAACTCGGACGTCAAAACTTGCAAAGTTTTAACTACAGTATGAACATAATATTAAGGTTGGTAGCGAGGATGCAGCTACAGAGCATAGCGAAGAAAACCACTCTGTGTTACTGATATATTTTGAGATATTTTAGACAGAATGTTTTTAGCAGAGCAGGCCGCCAGAAGACATCTAAGATTTAGTCGTGATAATTTTATTTGCTCTTTTCGGGAATCTTTGCTCTTTGCTGGCAAAAGAAACTGATTTTAATGTCCAACTCGGACGTCAAAACTTGCAAAGTTTTAACTACAGTATGAACATAATATCAAGGTTGGTAGCGAGGAAGCAGTTACAGAGCATAGCGAAGAAACCCACTCTGTGTTACTGAGTTATATTTAGAAATTTCGTGAATATTTTTTGCCGCCACTTTACTTTTCATTCTGTGAATTCAAATGGTTTTCTTTTCTTTTCTCTCGTCGCTTTGTTCGCCCTTCCACTTTTGTTTTAAACAAAACTTCCGCAACAAGCCGAATTTTGCAAGAATTTTGCTTGTATGAATGAGTGACAAATTATCAGATCACAAACTATAAGTTTCAAAGATTTACTTGCATATTTTTTCGTTCTTTAAGAGACTCGCTCACCTTCTTAATGCTCCATCGGTGATACGCAAACTTGGGGTTGAATTTGATTTACGCCTTTCGGCATCTTGATGATGTTGCTGCCGTTGCTGGTGCAAATTGAAACGTTGTTGCTGTGGCAGATTAATAACAGTCATTGAAGGAGATGGCGATGTAATGCAAACACTTCCGCCCCCACCATTACCACGGTCATTGTTGTTGTGGTTAAATGATTTAATTGAAGCTGTACGCATGTAATACATATAACTACGGCCATTGGAGGTCGGAGTGAGCAGCTTACTTTTCTGTCCGCCAATGTCATCTGAAAAAAGGAAATAACCCGAAAAAGGAAATATTTACTTACATAAATCATTTAGTTGGTTATAACTATATAACTATTCGTGGGAATTATATCTAACCACAATGTAAGTATGTAAATCGCTAAGATATTGCACCTATACAAAAAACGTTTTGAATATAACTAAGTAGAGATGTCGTAGAAATTCATTTGACGAAAATGTAATTTTCCCTTCTGATGAATTCATAAAAATTCCACACAAAACATTTACAACTACCAAGTTTCCGTTTCTATTTTTTTAAATATTTTATCAAGCGTAAAATACAAGCTTATTTTGTTGGTTGGTTTTATTATGGTGCGGAAAATCCTCCAACACTTTTCAGCATCCCATCTAAAAATAATATTCACACTCAGCAAAATTATCTACAAAACAACTTTCATGCTTCCCTCATTTTGCCGCTGCTGACTAAAAATGATAAACTAAAGCTATTTAAATCAAAACTGAAGAAAGGGAAAACAAAAATTATCCGCACAAAGGAAGCAAAGTAGACCCAAAAACAACAAATAACACTACAAACAAATAAAAAGTAAATTGCGTGCCATTTTTTGGTCGTGGCTTCCTTCTGTTCCTTCTTTGATTTCATTTCGAAATACTTATAAATTTAATACAAATCACAAAAAATTGCAAAAGAAGATACGTAAAATTTAAAGCAACGTTTCAATTCATTAAATTATATTGGTGCGTTAAAGGGCAACCAAAACAAATCGAAAAGTAAAACATTTCATCCCTTTAGACGCAACTCAATTAAGAAGTTTTCACAATAACATAAGAAAAAGCAGAAAAAGTTGAAAGCGAAAAATTCTAAAAATTATGTATTTGTAGAAGAGATTGAATGAATCCACTTAAGAATTTTAAAGTAGCTTAAGAAATAAACTTATAAGCTAATCATATTTTTTCATATTTTTCTATATTAAAGATGACGCATGCAAGTTAGAAATAAAACGATCATATGTCAACTTATGAATTTAAGATTTAAAATGATGGAAAATTGTAATTGGCAATATCAACGTAGTAAATTTAATAAAGCTCGAGAAAAGAAGGCGTGTGTGTGTGTGGCTGTGACATCCGAGGGCAACTGAAGCCGAGTCGGTAGATCAAATGTCAAAAGCGTTGACTGTCAACGACACTGCAATTGTTTAGTTTGTATTTGAAATATGAAAACACAATCTTAATTCACTGTAGTGCAAGAGCAGAAAGGGAGGTGGGTGGGGGAATGATTGGGTCGAGAAACGTTTAATATGTATAACATTTCTGAATTTTAACTTAATTTCACCATTTATCTTAATATGATTTTGAATTAGTATAAAAAAAACACAAAAGTGAGAAACATTGCGAAAGTAATCTAAATTTACAATTTGTATTACATATTTGTATATGTGACAATATGAACCTTCAATAGTCAGGCTGCTAGTCACAATTAGCAGCTAGTTTTTATAATAAATATCACTTTTGTAAAAAATTTTCATAACATTTTTGGCGGAGCTCAGGAAAGTAAGGTGATACGTTTTTTCGATAGGTGAGAGCGGAGATTATGCTAAATTTTTCAAGATCTAATTAAGTTCTCCCTTATGAAGTTTGCTTTTCGGAGGAAGCTGTGGAAGAAAGAAGCTACAAAGAAAGTGCAACGCCAAATTTTTATTTCTTATAAAGGGTGATCTTTATAAGAGTTTAGTTTTTGAAAGTGAAACAAAAAAACAGAAATTTTACAAAAGTGAATGAAATTTTTATTTGGATTGATAAATCAATTCCTGATATTTACTTTTTAAAGATAATTTCACTTAAATGTTGCCCACGGCTACGCTTCAAGTGGCCCATTCTGAAGGTCCAATTTTGGCACATTTTTCACACATTTCGGCCGGAATCTCACAAATGACGCAGTGACGCATTCAATGTTGGCTTCCAAAGCAGTAATCGTGTTTGGCTGGTCCCTATAGACAAGAGACTTAACATAGCTCCCCGAAAAATAGTTTAACGGGGTCAAATTACACGATCTTGGTGGTCAATTGACTAACCAAAACGTGAGAGTAACTGTTCACCAAATTCGCCTCTCAATTGATGCATGGTTTCACGTGCAGTGTGGCATGTGGCATCGTCCTGTTGAAACCACATGTCGGCCGAATACAATTCTTGCATTTTCGGCCAAAAAAAAGTGTTATAATCGAACGGTACATTTCTCCATTGACCATAAAGTTGCGGCCTTCATCGTCTTTGAAGAAGTACGGCCCAATGATGCCGCCTATCCATAGACCGCACCAAAAAGTGAATTTTTCCGGATGCATTGGTAGCTGCTGAATTGCCTATGGCTGGTCTTCACTCAAAATGTGGCAATTCTGCAAATTCAAGTATACATTGAGCCAAAAATGAGCCAAAAACGAGTCTCGTCGCTAAATGGACGTAGTTTTCGAAACACTTTTTTCACAGTGCATCAATTTTGATAATAAATTTCAATAATTGGCAAAAACTGTTCAGGCGTAAGTCTATTCATGATGAAATGGTAAACGAAACTGAGCATAAATCAAGTAACAGCTGTCAAAAAGACCAACTCCGAAAAAAGTATTTCGGAGTTGGTTGGAAAAAAGATTGAAAACCATACTTCTAGAAAAAACACGCTTTATATGGCTTAGCCAACACACTGGGTACCCCTGGAATGAAGAAACGATAGGTTGGAGGAAAAAGGAGGTAGAATGAGAGAGGGTATGCAATCTCAAGACCTATACAGACATAGACAGCCATGGCAAGTGTTATGCCTTTACAACAATGCATTTCAGTTTATTAATGTCGACTATGACCGTATGTAGCGCCAACGAAATGCATATGAACTATAAGGAAAATATACAAGAAATGTTTTTTTTCTACTTTTTGATTTTGTCTGCACCGAGATTCGAACCTCGGACACTCTGCTTAACTGCCTAGCGACCACAAATGTAATATCATTTGCAATGTAAAATCAGAAATGTTAATTTGACGGTAAAAAATGTCAGACTGAAATGTTTTGTGTCGAATTTACATTAAAATACATTCTATACACCCCTATGAATGCAGAGCATTGTGTTGATTGGAAGGAAGAATTATAAGTGGGAGGAAGAAGAACGAAGAATGAGAGAGGAAATGCAATTACTGGACATCAATAAAGAGACACCGATTATTGTTCACAAATATTGGCAAACATTTATGTCGTAATAACATATTTATTAGTAAAGAAAACCAAAAAGTTACACTTCAAAAAAGCGATGGAATAAGAATTAGATCGATTACCAAACAATTTAAAAAAAAAATATAAGGTCTGCAAAAAATCGTTAACAATTTCTAGCTCAGCGACCCTTAATTAGTTACTAAGTATATAAATTATTATCGAAATCAAATCACTCCTTCTATTTTGGCCCCATTTTCTTTTGAGCCAGATTCCTGAGGAGCGTAGCTTGCTACTTCGGCCTTTGCTACTTATTCTTTAGCATACCGATTTTTGTATGTCAATATATAATTCTAGTAAACATTTCTTTAGTGAAAAACCACCAACAACTTCCAGATTTGTTTCAATTGGTTAAATAAGTTTTCTGCGATTTGATAGAGTTCTCAAACGTTAAATATGATTTTGGTTTTCTAATTCACACAAACCGAAATTGCCTTAGTTAACATCAAACGAGTCACGACAATTTCACAAAGTTGTTTTGTGGTATTCAGAAAAGAAAAATCAACGTTTAAAAATAAAATCGAGGTTATGACACAAATCCAATCTATCCAACACCATTAAGCTACGTATGTATTTATTGAAATACAAAATTTTTTTTCAAATTAACATTGACAGCTGTTTTCCACCCATTCCATATTATCTGCCATTTTTAACATATTCCCCGAATTCGCATCAACAGGTTATTGTACCTTTGTGACACTGACACTGACGTATGAATTTATGCAGATTACGTTTTGTCAAAATTTATCTAATTTATTCCCAACAACTTGAACCATTTCATAGAAAAAGTTTAATAATTTGTATGTGTCTCGAGTTCGTTTACCTTCATCATGAAGGCTTCCCAATATAACTCAAAATATACACACAAGTTTTTAAAATTATGGTAAAATAAAATATTGCCTACATTGCGAGTTTTGTTTGCTTTCAAGGTGAGGGGGAGAGACCATTGCAACTGTCCCATATGCCTGCTATCTCACGAGTATAATGCCATAATAATGTGTGATTTAAAAAGAAGTTTTGAAAAACAAATCATAAAAAAAGAAAGAATTAAAGTAAAATAAAATTTATAATAAAAAGTGAAAACTTCCAGCCTACAACGTCGAATTCAGAGTTAGCATACATTCATAAATACGATTTTCTTTACGTGAATGAGTTTCCCGATTTGTTCAACCCTATTTCCGTCCAATATTTCTGAACTCTATTTCCTTGGTCTCTTTTCTTGTACGCTAATTGAACATGTGATGGCTTTTACCATACAATTGCCTCTTTTATATTCCTTTTCACTTTGATGCGCTTTCGTGGTTATGATTCAAAGAAGCCACATTTCATATTGGAATTCTGAGTACTTTCTTTCCTACCCACAAGAATCAACAAAAGTCGACATTCATATGTACATAATATGCAGGCATGTGCAACCACATGTGTACTACAATACTTATACTTAAACATTCACTTACTTATATTGTATGTAAGCACCCTGGTGGAAATTTCTACTTTGGTGTCTTAGCTGTTACGAAGTAGGTTTAACTCTATAATGTTCTTCCATACATATATGTGTTGGAACAAATTATAACTAACGCTTGCACTAGACATTGCCAGCCAATGATAGATGGAAATATTTCCTTCTCAGTATAAATTAAATATGCATACAATAAGTATGTACCATATGTATGTATAGTATGTACTATTTCCATACGTTGCAAATCGCCCAATCTCCCCCACATTTCAGTTTCTGTTTATTTCCAATTTTGAAAGTACACACATGCTTTCGCTGAGATTGTGTGCGAGTGTATACACGCATATACTATTAAATGTTATTGTATTGGTTGCCTTCATTCTTCTCTCATTAAACTCGATGCAGTTGTGGTTGCAACTCAGTGGTTGCAGACAGATAACAAGTGAATTACAACTTTGAATATAAATGTTGTCAATGCACACTACCACACCTTAATACATACATACACACATGCTGCTAAGTATTCCACAAGGATAAAACCTGACAAAAAGGTTCACTTAACAGATTTTCTATTGTTTTTACTTTACAAATGCTTTACAGCTTCATTGTTGCTGTTGCTTCTGGCGATGACAATAGCTGTGTTTCTTCGGACGCATACTATATATGTATAAGATAAATATCGCAGAGATAAAAGAATCGCGCCTCCATGATTATTTTTTTTTAACAAAACTTGGCACCACTTTTGTCAAGTCAATTGGCTTATCAAATTGATAAATAAATAAGTTTAAATCTAAATAATTTTAATATTTTTGTATTGTAACATAAATAAATATAAATTTGGCCAATTTTTCCTTTCGCATTTGCAGTTGAATAAAATTAAAGCAGGAAATGGTTAACATTATTCAGATTTAGGTTTCTTTTGAGATATAAAGGTATAGGCAATCCATATCTAATGGTGTAATTTATAGTTTAATGGTGTTAATGGAAAAAATCCGAGATGAGTTAAGGTATTTAAACTTAGGCACCATAAAATGTTGGGATCTTGCCGACTGAGATCTTTCGTATAATTAATTTGAACAGAAAGTTCCTAGCTTCCAGATAGTCAGAGATACTACAACCTAGAATCTGATTCCTACATTAAGTTATGTGATCAAACCTTCTTACACCATAGACATATCGTGTTATATTATATTATATTATTGAAAGCCACTTCAAGCTTGTGGAGCCAATAAAAGTCAAGCTTACTGTAAACAAGCTCCAGAGTATGTTACCTTTTTACTGTCACTGTTCTACAAAAAGTTGAAGGCGTTTTTTCAGCATTGGAACCAAAAATTTTTGGTGCACAAAAATGTGGACGACTTGCCAAATCGCGGTATTTGCCGCGAAACAGTAGGACTTGGTTATAAATAGGATTAACGAAGCTAATCCAGCCATATCCTTGAAAGCAACTAAACAAAAATTGACTCGAAAGAGCATACATGAATACAATAAGAAACAGTTTGAGGGAATTTCAGATGCAATTTCGAGCAACGACGGTAAAATCCTTACTAACTGCAAAGTAAATAAAAAAACGCCAAGAGTGGGCAACTTAACATGTGGATGACGATTGTAGCCAAGTGGTGTTCAGAGACGAATCCTTCTTTTGAATGACAAACACTATTAAGCGTGCTTGGTCTACTAAAGACGGTAAGATGCTCCAGCGATCAGTGAAACATCCAGGAAAGGTTCATGTTTGGGGATGCTTCACAAAACAATGATTTGGAAAATTAATCTTGCTCACGAGGAATTTCAATGCCAACTTCATGACCACGATGTACCGTCGTGGTCTTCTGCCATCAACGGATATGTGGTTTGGGACAGGAAGCCGAGATTGGGCTCTTCAAGAGGATAACGACCCAAAACATCGCAGTCGCTTGTGTAGCAGTTGAAAAGAGGAAAACGGCATAACTTCATTGGATTGGCCCTCACAGTCGCCAGATGCAAATCCGATCGAAAATGTTTGGGCTCTTATGAAGTTAAAACTACGTGGAAAAAAGATACGTTCAATAAATCATTTGGAACGGCTTCTTAGGGTAATGTGGCGAAGTTTAACACGGTCATATACTGAAAAATTAGTCGATAGCATGCATTTCCGTTGTAATGAAATGAAAGAATGGTGGCGACTGGACGCCATATTAATATATTTACGCAATGAATAATTAATCATTTCAAGATGCTGTGGACTTTTTTTTAAGATACCTTAATTTTTTCAGTGATTTAAGCCGATTGCTTTCTTGTTGAAACTACTGTACATGCACAGCTAGGCGTATGAGTGACATATAATTCGGTTGATAGGAAAGTTTCCTTTAACAACGGAAACTCTATTCAAACATTCAAAATAAAAAAAACATACATTTAAAAAATTGATCTTTGACACATTTAAGCAGCAAAAAAAAGGAATGCTCAATATTTCAAGTACAAACATTTACAATGCTTTACTTACAGAAAGAACGTAAAGTGCGAAAATACTGCGTAGTAGTGAAATAACTGCGAAGACAAGATGAAGTGTAAAACTCTCTCGAGCAATTTCTTAAAACGCTGAAGCAAGCAAGAAATTTTAAAGGTGCATGAAAATATTATGTATGTACGAGTACTCAATGTACAGACAATGTATGTGTGGGTGTAGCAACGTTTTAGTTACTTTTTATTGGTTTGTTTGCAACATACCGAGTTTAAAATTAAGCTTAAGTATTTTTATTTATGCAAACTTGTTCGGTATGTTGTTGTTTTATTGTCTTGTAGGGTTTTCGTATTGTGTACTTCTAATCTGCTTACTGTGTTGCCGCTGCTGTTGTCGTTTATTATTGCAACATTTGCTTGTACATTTTTATCATATTATGCAAATCATGTATCATATTATTACGTGAAAACATACAAATACGGGTGAAACGAGTATAGGCGAGTCTAAATGTTTATGTAATAAAGCAAGCAATATAATAAGTACAGCTCACACTATATATGTATGGTTAAGCTCAAGTAGTTACTCGAATATATACATACGAGTATGTACTTAATATATCGTATATACTTATGTATGTATATTTTTTACTTTTTATTGCGTAGATATTGCTACTAAGTATTGTTCTACTTATGTATTTCCATGCTCCGTGCGCCGATGTCGATGATGATTATGGTAATAACAAGATGATAGTAGCAAATTGCGATTGAACCGATTGGATCCTCTTTCTTTCTTCGTTTTTGTGAGATGTTGAAATTTTAATAAATTGCCATGTGACGTGTTTTGTCACATTGTGTGATTTTTCCATATCACAATTTCTTTGTCAGTTGCTTTTTTTTGTTAATGTTTTTTGTTTTTGTTTGGCGTGAAATATCTAAATTAAATGTTTTATTTATGCATGAGAAGAAAAGAGTAATGGCTTCTTGTTCTTCAGGAAATTAAAGTATGGTAATGCTTTTAAAATTTAATGTTTCATGGAGCCAATTGCATAGTTTTAAATAAATGAAATAACAATATCATTTTATGGAAAAAATTTTGTTCTACATATGCTTCACAGTTATCGTATAGATACGTTAAGAAAATGCAAGCTTTCTATCTTTTAACGGTTGGTATTGACTAATTTTTACGACACTAGTTAGTAAGTCTCTGAAATATTTTTACGCAGTGCAGTGTAATAAATTCTAAATTTCCTTTCTGATGTGATGACATCTTTGCCGGGGGATATTTAAAAAATGTTCATGTCGTTCTTGGGATTGATTACCTGATGTTAGTGTTAATGCTACTCTTTTCTAGTACTATTTTAAAAAACTAATTTTACTATTATTTTCTACTATTTTTTGCAACTAGTTTACTAGTATTTTCTACTACTTTTTTACAACTAGTCTACTACTTTTCTTCAACTAGTTTACTACTATTTTCTAGTACTTTTCTACTAATATTTTTATTCTAAATTTCTAAACTTTTTTCTGCTAGTTTTTTACTGCTATTTTTGACTACTCTTTTAAAATTTTATATTTTTAAAGAATTCTTAAAAAAACTAAACACTTTTATTAACATATATTATGAACACCTCTTTAAAGTATTTGCGTTGATAATGTATACCGATCAGTTGTTCAGTGCCCTAGATCATAAAGATGCTGTTATTTATATAAGTATTTAACTAGTAATGTTTCATTCATCTCAAAATGAAACACGCACAGCATGAGTGTATGTGAAAAGCTCGGTTGCCTCTCAATTGATGCATGGTTTCGCGTGCAGTTTGGCATGTGGCACCGTCCTGTTGGAACCACATGTCGGGCAAGTCCAATTCTTGCATTTTCGGCAAAAAAAAGTGTGTTATCATCGAAGGGTATCTTTCTCCATTGACCGTAAAGTTGCGGCTTTCATCGTCTTTGAAGAAGTACAGCCCAATGATGCCGCCTGCCCATAAACCGCACCATCCCGCTTTTTTCCGGATGCATTGGTAGCTGCTGAATTGCCTCTGGCTGGTCTTCACTCCAAATACGGCAATTGTTCTTATTCACGAATCCATTGAGCCAAAAATGAACATCGTCGTTTAAGACAATTTTGCGATAAGTCACATTATTCACAGAGCACGAATTTTGATAATATATTTCAATAATTTGCAAATATAGCTACGCAGAATGTCCAGGGATCGAATCTCGGCACAGGCAAAATCAAAAAGTCGAAAAAAAAATTTTTCTACAGGGCACCACCTCTTGGTAGGCAATGGCAAACCTACAAGAGTAAAACTTGCTATGAAAAGCGTTTCACTTCGCCTTTCGGATTCGGCAATGAACTGTAGGTCCCTTCCTTTCATGTACAAATATAACACGCACAACATGAGTGGATGCGAAAAGCGAAAAGCTCGGCCAAGGCCCTCCATGGGCTGTTGCGCCATTAAAAGTAAAGTAAATTAAGTTCAGGCGTCTATTCACAATGAAATGGCAAACCAAACTGAGCATAAATCAAGTGACAGCCAACTCCGAAAAAAGTATTGCCAGATTGAAAACCACACTTCTAGAAAAACACCCTTTATTTTTTATGTAAAAAATTTAATTTGTCATCATATCTGAGAATATGATGTGATTTTGTCCTCAGCATAAAATTCTAATAGCTTGTTGTTGGTTGTATAATTTTCTTTAATTTTTTTTGTCTTTACATTTACTATATAATGAAATACTTGTTTAAGCCATTTTACTGCGTTCTCTTTTTTATTTCGTGAAACTACATTGAATAACATTTTTAAATTGTTATATTTGTTTTATTTATTTCATTTTATGTATGCCATCCTATATGGCAAAACAAGCTAAGCTTAGCTTTACCTACTCAGAAAATGCAAATCAAATAAAAAGAAATTTAATAATAATTACAAAAAATGTATATGTATTGTAGTGGTAGTGCGTTGGACTGCTGCGCAGAGTGTCCGGGGTTCGAATCTCGGCACAGGCAAAATAAAAAAGTAGAAAAAATAATTTTTCTACAGGGCACCACCACCACCTCTTGGCAGGCAATGGCAAACCTGCAAGAGTAAAAATTGCTATGAAAAGCTTTTCACTTCGCCGTTCGGATTCGGCATTAAACTGTAGGTCCCTTCCATTCATTCCATGGGCTGTTGTGCCAGTAAAAGTAAAGTATATGTATCAAGGCATAAAAAGGTTTTTAACAAAATATTGTACGAAAATGTCTACTAAATATTTATGCTGCACTCATTCATACATAGAAATGAAGTATGTACGAGAATCTTAACGAATATGTCGTTACAGTCTAATGATTTATTTTGTCCGCTCCTTCTCTCTGGCTGGCGGCAGCGGAAGGAGCACAATGTATGTGCGAATGTGCTGCAAAAAGAAAATGTGAGTAAGTAAATAAAAGAAAACCGTTTTCATTTTGCGTGTGTGTGCATTTGATGGCTGTAAAGAAAATTGCTTCTTAGTGGCAAACCATGGCTATAACCATGGAAACCCATGATGTTAGCAGCTGCGGCATCAGCATCTGCAACCATATGATTGAAGTTTGAGTGTGGTAGAGTGACGATCATATCTTTATTTATTATCTGTGGGCTTTTGCATATGTACATTTGTACAGATTGTTCAATTTCCGTTTTTGTTGTTGTTATTGTTATTATTGTACAAGTTAAACATTGTATTTTTGTGAGTAGATTTTCACTTTTTGTTTGTACCACAACATTTTTTCACTCCCTTTTTTTCTGTATTTTGTATGTTGCTATGACCTTCTTCTGCTATCGTTACTAAGCATGAATCTGATTACTGTACTTAAAATAATTGAACTACGTTTGAGCCTGCTGGGCGTGCTTTTTGATTTCTGATTTTTGTAACTTTCTATTTACATCGCACAGAATGACAGTGACATCATTTTAGTTATTGTCGGTTGACATATACCATCATTATTCTGGGTACGAAATAAATGGTGAGAAAATAAAAAACATTGTATCTTTTTTAAAGTTGTTGTCCGATTTTTTTTATATATTAAATTTTTGTGAAATTTTTTTGTTTAGTTTTTCATCATTTGCTGATTCATTTCCTTCCTTGTCAGCCTGAAAATGAACCGGCGAATGCGAAGGTAAAATCATAATGCAGATGGAGAATAAATTGCAATGCCTAAAAATTTAGTCTGATTTCGGTATTCATTTGCTGCTGCTGATATACATACATTTTTGCTTTTCTATAATACACATTTCTTTCGCCGTTCAGAATCGGCATTAAATTGTAGGTCCCTTCCATTCTTGTACAAATATAACACGCACAACATGAGTGCATGCGAAAAGCTCGGCCTGGGCCCTCCATGGGCTGTTGTGCCATTAAAAGTAAAAGTAAATAAAGTAAACATTTCTTTGAAATGCTTAAGCAATCACACCGAAATTCTGTAACAAGAAGTTTGGAAAAATTATTTGAAAAATTGCTAAATTCCGATAGCAGAATTTGCTTCAATTGATTTTTGTTGTAACAAAATATTTGCTGCTGTCTGCTGCGATTGTGTTATGATTGGGCTGCGTAATGTTGATGAAGAAAATCTATCTATTTTTTCAGTGAAGTTTAAATATAAATGCATTGCTAAGTTATCTTTATTTTCCATTTAAACTGATATTAAGCTATCCTCTTAAGTACTCAGAAGTATTGAAAATAAATTTACTCTATGTATTTAAAGTTAAATTACTAGTAAAAAAAAAGGAGAAATGCTATAAGATGTGAATTGATTTTATTATTCGTTTCAAATGAAATCGGTAAATACTGGAGATGTTTGTTACTTATTTCTTTATTTATTTCTTTCTGGCACGACAGCCCTTGTAGTGCCTAGATCAAGTTTTTCACTTGTTTGTACCAACAATGAAAACTTGAAAATCTTTTCACTTTGCTGTTTGAACTTGGATAGGAAATTGTAAGCTACTTTCATTCACACTTTAAACAGCATGGAGTGAAAAGCCTGGCCTAGGCCTTCAACTATTGTGGCTATTGTACCACAATTAAGGTTTATAACAGCACGGATGCGACGCTATATTTTTCAACTGAATGCCTTAAATTTTACCGGTTTATAAAATTTTTAGTTTCCTTTATTTTAATTTAAGTATTATAAACGAAAGAATTCTAAAATAAATCTTGTTAAGCTTTGCCAAAATCGATGCCAAATCTCAATGATTATAACATGGAATTTTTTGCTATATTACGGAAATACATTGATACTTCATCAAGAGGAATCATTTCAATCTCATTCATTTAAGTTTCAATCTTTCGTCCAAGCGTTCATCTGGGCACAAATTGATGGTGGTAACTTTTCATATAAACAAGTTAATGCCCAATTCACATATAAATACATATATCAGATCAAGCAATTTAATATTTAAATCCACACACTCGTGCATGCTGTATGCTTATCAATATCATCGTTAGATTGCCTATTATGTAACATTAATGAAATTAAATAATACACACTAACCTAACAGTTTCACACTTTTCATCGTCCTCATCTTGTTGTCGTCATCATCATGATGAGAATCACTTCCCAAAGAAAGCAAAGCTGAGAACATTCAGACGAGTTGAATGAGATTGAGTATAAAAAAGAAAACAAAAAACGATAGTGAACACAGAAGCCACATATTTACATCCGTTTACACATAGATATATGTATACACATCCTTAGAAATCATGTATAGTTTTCCAGGCTTCGGCCTGCATATGCAATCTTTGCCGGTTATCATAAATATTCACACGACCTTTCGTGTGGGCGTTTTCTTTTCCTTATTTATTTTTAATGTTATTAATGGATTTGATTGTAAGCAAATTCGAAGGGTGTGTGCGTGAGTGTTTGACATTCTCTGGGTACTTAAAATTTTTTTTTTCCATTTAAAAAACTTTTTAGAAAAAATTTAAATTAATTTTTATTCAATATTTAAGTGTCAAATGGTTTACACAATCAAAATTACTAACATGTGTTGACTGATATTGGAATCAATACAATTTGTATACCTACATATATTTCAAAATTAATATCTATCAACATTAGTATGTATGAGAATGCTGGCTCATCGTTTTGTTGTAGCCAAAAACTTGAATAAGAATGTCAAGGTTAAGATTTAACGTCGTTCTACGTACGTTCTACGTACCAACACTCAGGGTATCCGAAAAGACGACTTCATCCCTTGGAGGTCTGATATGTCAGCTCATAAATAATCAGAATATCAAAATATAGCCTTATGAAAATATTGTTAGTCTTTGAGATATTGGTACTTTTATGGATTTCGAGAAAACCGATACCTTAAATCAGTTTTTCTAGTGCCACAGCTGCAAAACTTCATATTTTAATATTCTAATTTTTGTTACTGAAAACTGAATAGCCCTATTGATTTTAGTCGAAAATAAAATTTAATTGTGATACCTTTGGGTAAAAAACATCTTTGCCCGATTCATGAGTTTTCACGAAATTCACCAAAAAGAGGTAATGTCTCAAAAACTAAGAATTGCTCACGGAGGTAATGTTTCGATATTCTAGTTGTTATGACCTGGCATATTATCCTTCCAGAGGTTGACGTTGATTTTTGAGACATACATGCTTAGTTAAACGAAAGAAAACTACCAACATTTTTTATTTTTATGAATAATAAAGCAATACCTTGAAACGCAACATGTGGGGAATTGACTTAACTTTATTATACCTATACACATCATAAACATGCTCATATAGTGCAAGAAAATATTACATACTTAACAGCAACACACTTTTTGCGGACTAAGAACAGCCCACATAAATTAAAAGTAATGATACAGAGTAGCAAAACCCCTTACCAGGTTTGGCCCTTAGACGTCTCACATTTTTTATGGCTTCTCAAACCTTGGGGCGTATGAGTGATTTTTTATATTTATACACATTCAGTATTAAGCTCATTATCCCTAAACCATTGATAATTTCTCTTTACTGTATTTAGCAAAACAAAAGCTAATGTCATAACTGACAAATTTTTGAACATATTTTGCCATGAGATTAATAATAAATGTGTATGTATAAATATAAAAAAATTGCACTGACGCCTGAAAGTTTGTGAAGCCATAAAAAATTGTGTCACGTCCAGCAATAAAACCTAGTATTGGCGTTTGCTATTGTGCTTCACTACTATCAATTAATGTGGCAGGTGTCGGTTTTAAGGTTTTAAGCTCGCGAAAAAATACTTCGAAATAGTTGCAGAGTGTTCTCATGAATATTATTCACATGTTCTTATTTCTCTTTTCTCGTTAAATCTACGTGTCAATATTCATTTATAGGAAAGCCAAGCATTTCTATCAAGAAAGTCTTTCTATCTTCAAATAAGTCAACAGTCTCAAATTTTCATTTATATGAATGCCAAGCCTTTCTATCAAGAATATCCTAGAATTATCCTTATTTAATTCCTTACTTTCTTTAACCAATCAACATTGAAATTAAAAATGAAGAAATTAGGCAATAATTTTCACTGTGATATAAATGTTTGTAAATTACATTTACTTACTCAGAGAAAACAAAAAACCGCAGTAGCTCAGAAGCACCAACATACTTATACTTATTATATAGCACAATACATAGACAAGAATACATGTACAAGAGACTTCTTAAGTAGGCAAATCTGATACACAGAATTGTAACCTTTTGAAAAAGCTTATTCAGCCTAGAGATATTTAATATATGCAATTTAATTTGCTGCCGAGGTAATATTTATATTTCTTATAAACAATGAGTTTTGGAAAATCCTCAAGAAGAAGCAATTTAGTGTCCCTCACATGCTACATACCATACATACATGTTTACAATGTTATAAGAATACAAATAAAGATTAAGAAATTTATTTATAGGAGATAAATTCAAATTTTGTATAGACTAAATGCATCAACACGATACTGTCGCTTAACTACATTTTAATTGAGTTTAGAGAAGATTAGTAGAATAGTTGGAATTTTAAATACAAATTGTTTTAGCAAGAACAAATATCAAGGTTTTATTTATAAGGAATAATATTTTTTTTTGGAATTAAAGTAAATTAAGCTTTGATCAACCAGGAAACCAGGAAATTAGGAAATTTCAAGTACATCTGATTGACATTTTTAAGTAAGTGAAGTTACTGGAAAAGTATTTCATACAAATAAGTACTGTCAAAAAATATATTTAAAATTTAATAAAATTAAATAAATATTTAATTTTCACCACTTTTTATGTGACCCTTGTTTCTCCGTGGGAATTTGCAATACATATATATATATATAGTGGCGTATAGTTGCTGTGGCGTAGTGGTAATGCGTTGGACTGCTACGCAGAGTGTCCGGGGTTCGAATCTCGTCAAAAAGCAGAAAAAATAACTGCACCACCTCTTGGCAGCCAATGGCAAATCTAAAAGAGTAAAAATTGCCTATGAAAAGCTTTTCACTTCGCCGTTCGGATTCGGCATTAAACTGTAGTTCCCTTCCATTCATGTACAGATATAACACGCACAACATGAGTGGATGCGAATAGCGAAAAGCTCGGCCTAGGCCCTCCATGGGCTGTTGTGCCATTAAAAGTAAAGTAAGTAAAGTAAATATATATCTATTTTCTCTCTGCGTAGCAGTCCAATGCATTACCACAACGCCACAGCGACCACATATATATAGTATGCTTATATGTATATACTTTTTATGTGTGTGTGTAGAAATTTTTACATAAGTAAGAAATGATGCTTCATGGAACTAATCAATACTTACCATAGCATTGTTGCTGGTCTTGTTGTTGTTGCTGTTCTTGTTGTTGTTGCTGCTCTTGTTGTTGTTGCTGTTCTTGTTGTTGTTGCAGTTGTTGCTGTTGTTGTTGATGTCGGTGCTTCTTTTTCTTGTGATGTTGCTGCGATTGATGCTGCTGCTGCGGTTCATATATTATTTCAGATCTCGGTCTACCATTACCACGTCCACGCGTACGAAATGACATATTCCATTGAAATCCATTTGATGGTGCTGTTTTCGAGGGTGCAAGTGTTGCAATTTCCTCTACAACTTCCATATTTTCATTATAACTACGAATCACTGTATTGCTACCAAATATCATAGCACGTTCATTTTGCATACCAATGTACAGGGTGCGTGTTATCTGTATGTAAGCAAAGCAGAGTAAGAACAATGGCAGCACAAGTAAAGCGAAATCGAGAGCAATATTATACGAGCGTTCATAGCCAATGCTATTTTCAGGCCAATGTTCGCGGCATTTGCGATAGCCTGCAAAAGAGCAATTGAAATAAATTAATAAATAAA
Source organism: Palloptera scutellata (assembly GCA_958295655.1). Lineage (NCBI taxonomy): Eukaryota > Metazoa > Arthropoda > Insecta > Diptera > Pallopteridae > Palloptera > Palloptera scutellata. The sequence goes on along the minus strand of OY282449.1, from coordinate 148,951,412 downwards.
ATAAATTTAGTTTATGCCTGAAAGTATGCTTCAGATGTGAAATAAAGTATGACTAAAAACCTTGCGACTTATTCATCGCAATTGGGTTTCGAAAGGGTAATGCAATTATCAACTGACATTCAAAATATTTCTTTGCAAAGCCTATATTCTCTTAATTTCAACTCGTCTTGGGTTTTCAGTGGTTCTGTTAAATTCTAAGGTTATATACAGATTTATACAGATTTTGTGAAGAATTTATGTAATACTTAAATGAAATGTTTTTGTTAAATTTTCTAAATTTTTCCATTCGTGCACGATTCCTTTGAAAACCTCATAAAATCTCTGTACACAAAGGCATATGTTTGCGAATGTGAATTATGAAGATGGCAATACATCAGAGAAAAAGGCTAGAACACACAAAACACATACAAATGAAAAAATTCTGCATGAATTTTTGCACAAGAGAAAATGCTGTGATGTTGTAAAACAAGGAAGAAGAGCCTAGTAGTATTTTATGAATGCATGGTTTATTGTACACACACACACACACACACACACACACACACACACACACACATTCAGAAACACATTTACATCTGTGTGAGTTATAGCAAACATAAATTGAAAAAGTGAGTTATATTCTTTTGATTGCACTCGAGAATGAGAGATGAAAAGTGTTTTGTGTGGAAGAACTTGTGAAGCTTGTTCTTTGGTTGCAAAGTTTACTTAAATCGATAGCCTTTTGCTGCTCCCATTCAATCATATGAATACATACCACATTGCTTTTATATCAACAAAGTTAGATAAGTGTTGCAAGTGTTGAACACATTCCAAAAGACTTAATAATTGCAATCGAATACGTACGAGTATGTACATACTCGATTGTTTATGATTTCTTTGTTTAAGAGTTTTCTATATGTTCTGCCAATTCAATTCACTGATGGTTGTATTTTATTTGGTCATATACGAGTACTCGTATGTATGAATTTACTTACCTTTCCTACTTGTTGGCATTAGTTTGCTAAATATCATTATGGGCGTCATGCTTAAAATGCTTCCGACCCATATGACAATAATTATGCGATATGCATGACTTATCGTCTGCCAAGTACGTGAACTTAGCGGATGACAAATCGCATAATAGCGTTCACAGGATATGGCAACTAAAGTCCAGGAGGAGACAGCAACCGATGCAGCTGGAAAGATAAGAAAGGGAGAAATTAAACAAAGAAGAAAAGGAAAAACAATTACATAAAATGTAATTTGTAATTTATATTTTAGCGTATTTCAATTCCTAAAGTAATGATTTCTACCCGGCTCTGGTTGGTTCCTATTTGACGTTAATTGCAGTTTTAGGTACTTTAATAAAAGTGAACTTGTCACTCGGCAACTTCAGTCTTAATAAACTCACTCACTCATCCATGCACTTGTTGTTGCGGAACTGACTACATGTGTACATATAATTATCACGCTTACATAAGTTTTCCACTTGAATTGTACTCAACGAGCAGCATACTCGTATACCTGCTCAACGTTGAGTAGCAAGTTTAAATTATTTTTTAAATCTCCTTATAAATTTGCTGTACGCTGCTGTGTTATTGAATGCTTTGGAGAAGTTGAGACACACACAAGGGAAGATTTAAATTTATTCTAAATTTAATTTGTACAAAAAATACTTATATTTTCCCTGTGTTGTTCAATTGTGAAAGAACAAAATGTTATTTTTCAATTTGGCTTAAAATAAGAGCAATTCTAATTTTCGAAGACTTTTCTTGACTTCCTGTGGCCACAAGTCAATATTTAGTTGCTTGGTTTATAATTAAATACATAAATACCACAGTTTCGAAGGATATTTGAGGTAGGTGTACTTTAAAAGGTGTGGTGTCGTTGCTAGTACGTTGGCCTTCTACGCTGAGTGTCCGAGGTTCACATCTCGGCACAGGCAAAATCGAAAAAGTAGAAAAAACAATTTTTCTACACGGTACCACCTGTTGGCAAACCTACAAGAGTAAAAACCTTCACTTCGCTTTTCGGATTTGGCATAAACCTATAGATCCCTTCCATTCGTGTACAAAAATATAACACGCATAACATGAGTGGATGCGAAAAGCTCGACCTAGGCCCTCCATGGGCTTTTGTGCCATTTATTTCGTATAACTTTCAAATACGAGTATGTTTAACGTCTTCTCCTTAGCTTTGTGTGCTGTTATTTGTAATTTCCCCTTTTTCACACTCTCTCTCATGTGTGTTGAGAGTAAATTTAGATAAATTTAGATTATGTATGTGTATTTAAAAAGGTAAAAACATTTTTGAGTCACATGTGTGGCAACAGGATTCACTTTAATAGTAATAAAAATGTTGTTTGTTTTTGCGTATTCAAATTTGTTACTATTTAAAAAAAAAAATGTCATCAGGAATCTGATCATTTAGCTTTGTGTATCGTCATTTGTAATTTCCCCTTTTTAATTTGAGTGAATTCTCATGAATTCTCTGTTTATCATGAGAGCGCCCGATGCAGAGGGAATTTATTTTTATTTAATCTCGTGGAGGCAATGTGTGAGACCTGAATTTGACTTTAAAATTGTTACTGAATATTTGTATTTTGTTTCTAATTACATTTTTTAAATCTAAAGTTAAGAGTATGCGAGGATAGTACCAATAAATCGAGCTATCAAAAAGAGAGACTTTCAGCAGTAATTCTAATAACAAATAAGAGGAATGAAATTAGATAAAAGAAGATATGATTGACAATAGAGTTTGCAAAATGGTATCGAATTGTATGAGAAACGATATGTGTTAGATGTCAAACGAACCCGCTTTCGTCTCCCCTCCTTCGTGCACTATTGGGAGAACCACATGAAAGAAATCGAATTAGCTCTTTGGCTTTCGTGCTTTCATTTTCTTTTGATCTCTCTATTCCTTTTCATCTAACATATACTCTCTCATTTTAGTACAATTGCACATTTTTTGTAATAAATAAGTTTAATGATTTTAGCTACTCAGCAATACTCCGATTAAAGTATTTGTACTCCAATTAAATATCAATGTTCCTGTTCTCCCCAATCGACGAAAATCCTCCCATTTTTGTATTCTATTTATAATTGTTAGGTTTATTTAGTCTTATTTATCGCTGGGCTACTGTTGAAATCGAAAAACTCATCGTGTTCCATTTCCACGTGTTTCATTTTTCCTGAATTTTGTACAATTGGTATAATCTTACGCGTGGCACCTGGCAAATAAAAGCAAAATTGTAATCTTTAATCCTTGGCCAGTATACTTCTTTGAAGTACCCTTTCAAACTGATGTGAAAATTGACAATAAACACGTTTACTTCCTATACACAAATGAAATTTCAAAAGCAAAAAGAAAATTTCTAAAAAAGGGAAAATTTATACCTTTTTTAATGTGGTTCCTTGAGTTTGTTTATTTTATTTGAGATTAAATTATGTTTCGTTTTAAAAATAAAAAGGTGCTGCAATGATTTTGTTCGTGCTTTGGCACATTTTAAGTCACAAAATTCGGAAAAAAGTATACTGAATACCAACATTTTTCTGTTTTTTCACTGTGGAGCAAGAAGCATTACTTTTAATGCTTGGTTATGGACTTTTAATTGAAAATTGCTTGAAGTTTGAAGGACTTATTCGTTTTGCTTCTAACTTATGACAATTTTCTTTTACCATAACCGAGAAAAATGTAATGGTCATAAGCTAAAGCCAATGGCATATGTACGAGTACATACATATTTACATATAAGATCTGAACTCGGGCACTCGCCACTACACTAGAAACTACGCCACAACGTCCACGGCGTAGTTTCATACATAATATTCTAATTATTTTTCGACCAAAGAAAAATAGAAATGCGAGCAGAACAATAAAAACAATATAATATTATTAATAAACCTCAACTCTCAATTAAATGTAAATTTAACGTATAAAAGCTGATGTGAAGTATGCATAAAAATACTGAATTTTTTAACCAAGTAAAATATGTATATAATGAAATAAAAAATATACAGAAATCAATACACGTAACAAGTAAAATATAATGAAATAAAATGAAATGCTATGTTTTCGCTTATATATGTACATATATAGTCCAAATGGCAGGAATATAATGGCAGGCAAGCATGACATGGCGGGGAATGTTTGACAAATTCTCCTAGGATATTTGAAATTTGGTAATATACTATATACTTATAATATATTTAATGTAAGTGCTGCTTACATTTCTTTGTTCTATCAAATATTTTTCAAGAGTAAATAACAAAATCTCTAAGCACTGGAAAATACACCACAAAGTTAATCTGCGCATACCAACAAATAAACGAAGAACTTAGCAGGAATTTTGTACAGCAAAACACTGGCGAATGTTAAGGCACCACATTATTTTGTTAAAAATAAGATAAATAATAAGAGAAGGAAAAGTACGAAACAAAACGAATTCTATTTTCATTACCAACTTGTAAAAGCCGCTAACAGCAGTAGCTTCTATCATTTTGTTGTAGTAGCTTAACAAAGTCAAGCCTCTGTATTTTTACTTCTCAAATTTTAATAATCATTTTACTATCCAATAGCCTGGCAGTAAATGAATGCTGCTTGAAAGCTATCAGAGTAGCGTTGAAATATTTTTTTGCACTCGGTCAAAATTGTTAGTGGAATTTTTTGATATTCTGTACTTTTGTACTCATTGTACTTTTTGGATATGTTTTTTAATTAAATTTTTTTTGAAAAAATGTCATCAATATGTTGTTTTAACAACAACATTTATACACACATACATACATACATGCATATGTTTCAATATGTGCGTGCGTGTACATATTACATAAATTGAAAATTGCAATTGTTGCTGCTGGTGCTACTGGTATTTACTGAAATATGTTGCTGGAAATGTTCAAATAAATACGCAGATTAAATAGAGTTGCAATTCAAATTAAATTTTAAGTTAATATCACATTTCAGTTGTGACTCATTGATGTAAAAGGTGTTTTTTTCGAAGTGTGGTTTTCAATGTGGCAATACTTTTTTCGCACCACGTTTACTCTAGTGGATAATGCGCATCCTCAGAGACGTCGTACAGTGCGCACCGAAGACGCTATTGCTGCTGTGGAGCAGAGTATCGAAGAAGACCCGAATGAGTCCATCCACCATCGCGCGCAACAATTGGAGCTGTGCCCATCGACTTTATGGAAGATTTTGCGGAAGGATCTTGGTTTGCGATCTTACAAAATCTAAGTCGTGCAAGAATTAAACGACCGAACGACCATCAAGCGCGCCGCACGTTCGGTGAATGGGCCCAAAACGAGATGGCCACCGATTCCCATTTTCACAAGAAAATATTGTTCAGCGATGAAGCTCACTTTTGCTTGAATACTCTCTCTAATACTCTTAATAAGCAAAATTGTCGCATTTGGAGTGATCATAATCCACAAGCCATTATTGAGACGCCGTTATATCATCAAAAAGTCACTGTTTGGTGTGCTCAATGGGGACAGGGAATCATTGGTCCATATGTCTTCAAAGATGAAGCTGGTCATAATGTTACAGTCAATGGGGAACGCTATAGAGCCATGATTAATGATTTTTGCGTGCCTGAATTGAAGGATGTTGATGTGGACCACCTTTGGTTCCAACAAGACGGCGCTACATGCCATACAGCCGACGAAACAATCGATTTATTGAAGGAAAATTTTGGTGAGCGCATTATCTCGCGTCGTGGGCCTGCGTCATGGGCCTGTGGCGTGGCCTACAAGATCGTGCGATTTAACACCGCTGGACTATTTTTTGTGGGGTTATGTGAAGTCGCTTGTCTACGCAGATAAGCCCGAGACGATTGACGTCTTGGGAGAGAATATTCGGCAAGTTATTACTGACATACGGCCCCAATTACTGCAAAAAGTGGTCTAAAATTGGGCTTCTCGCCTAGATTTTATGCGAACCATCCGCGGCGTCCACTTGCCCCAAATAGTTTTTAAAACATAATGGCAAATCCTTAACTTTATAATACTTAAAGCTAAATTCTTGGCCATAACATTAAATTATATGCGTTTATTTCTTTTTGAAAACCACACTTCTGAAAAAAAACACCCGTTATTAGTCTCAGTTAATTTGACGTGATACTGGAAACTGCTCAAGGTTTACTAGTACTTGTAGATCCTTTTATTTTCATGCCATGTTCTAGCAATACATAATTCGCCCATATTAATCAATATACAAGCTCATACTTTTTATTTAAGTACTAAAAAAATTATCGCACATTCAGTATTTGTTTCATGTAAGATTCTTTTTAACTTATAAGCTAGCATGCAACTAAAAGTCCACACATCCTATGTATGAAGCATTAAGCGAAAGCAAGTGTTTATTTTGATATTGCATTAAAACTAATATTAGCTAAAGAGAAAGAGCAAATAACAATAAAATTTCGCAGTTTATGTCGCAGTAAATTTCTTAAACGTCTAAAGTTTCTAGCATACTTGCCCTATTTGATATCTGTGGAATTCTTGTGTTATGCCTTAAGTGAACATAATTTATACACAATTATGGTAAGTTATATGCAACCTGACATGTACTTTGGCATATTACAGTAGGCGTATGTGGATAGGGAAAAATTAAGAACATACAGTAAACAACAGTCAATGACAATAATAAAAACAAACAACAACATAATGACAGTGTCGGTATCATGCATTAAAACTTTCTTAATGAGATTAACATCAACCATTAATATTTTAGAAATTCGTATTCGTATAAATAGTGGGTATTATTATTGTTAACAATTTCCATAAGGGGTGTGCCAGTAGGTTTGATAACACTGTGCAACACAATTTTGGATCCAGCGCAATGATTTTAATGCCTTAGAAACACTATTGAAGATTATGTCGAAAGCCTTAGTAGGGCGTTCAGTAGAGCCCGTTGAAGTTGTTTAGTTTCAGGGCCCTATTATGTTTTCTCCTGACACTTTGGTACATGGCCGCACATTTCACCATGTTTATGTCTGATAATTTATTGCATTAAACGTTGAAGGGAGAATTTTTGTCTAGCAGCGGAAAATCAACTCCCTGTACCTAATGGGCATTTTTCGCCCATGTGATAACAAATATCCCAAAAATAAAATTTGGATTGGGAATAGGAGAACAAAAATTATAATATATATTTTTATAAAATTAACTAGGGTCTCTTACTTTACTTACTTACTTTTAATGGCACAACAGCCCATGGAGGGTCTAGGCCGAGCTTTCTCACATCCACTCATGTTGTGCGTGTTATATTTGTACATGAATGGAAGGGACCTACAGTTTAATGCCGCATCCGAACGGCGAAGTGAAAAGCTAACTAGGGTCTCAGAACTTAAAAATCCGTTTTTGCGATGACGGAAGAAAACTGATGAAGGAAGTAATTTTTCAACAAAGTTTAGTTATAGTAGGACGACTCCGATTCCCCTCTTGGTCTGTTGGTTAATTCACATAAACTTCTTTTATTTCTACCGATATGAAGTGAATGAGAATTGTAGCGAAAGTGTTGAGGTACACCTCTTGGCAGGAAATCGCAAAACCACAAAGTACCATACCGCCATTCGGAATCGGCGAGAAACTGTAGGTCCAGACATATGGTGTCACAATGGGCCGTCCTGGGTTAAGTGTGTCCCTGGACCGCCATTAAATTTAAAACCAAACCTTGCTGTATTAAGTACACAAATTATTAAGTTCCCATTTAATAACTGAAATAAATGTGATTTAGAGTTATTTCACAGAAAATATCACATTTTTCCTCCCTTTTTTTAAATACTTATGCTTAAACAATGACAACATGAAAATATTAATTAGCTCATTATGACGTTTTCTATGAATATGTTATTGTAGGACAAATCTGATAGTAAAGAGTCCAGTCCTCAATACCATATTCTAGCGGTGAGGCAATATTTTGTTGCACAGTGTAATGCACAGAGTACGTATTACATAAACGAATATAAAAAATGTATAACAAGAGTTTGGTGTTTTACCAAATTAAATTCACATTTGACATTCAGAAAAATTTGTTAATTACTACACACTCTCTTTTTGCTTTTCTTTAGGATATACTTTTAATTAGGCTCGTGCGCCTGGTTATTAAAAGAAAATTATATATATTTTTACTAAAATTTTTATAAAATAAAAAAAAAATAACAGAAATCTAATATGTTAGAATGGAATTGTTTACAAATTATTTATTCATCAAAAGTCTCGAGAAAAGTTGACCCAACTACCATGAACTGTATATATCGTTCTAAAAGTGAATACTTTCACTTTCTCCCGTTGTGTAAGAGTAAAAGATAACTTTTATCAACAAATATTATAATATAAAACTAAGTTTAACTAAAACAGGAGGGCAAATGTAGACATTATGAAGCATTAATTGAAGGCAGACAAATTCGATCATTAACATTTTCAATTCTATTCATTTTCATACAATTTTGTTAATCTCAGTGTAATAACTAAAAATGAGTGATGTTCAAAAAGTTCAGAAACTCAACTGTAAACTCGCCTGTGAATCAGTAAATTTTAATGCGATTATCACAAACATTAACTAAGTATACAAAAATCAATCAATCAATTGTTGCATTTAATAGCTTGACTTTCTTTAGGAATTACAGGGAGTGATGTTTCTACTGATGGGAGAAAATAAGTAATCGCAATTTTTGATACTTTTAACATACTTGTAGTTTACACCTTTTCTAAACGTTGATGTAAATTGAACTTAAAATGTGCGTGATATTGTTTTTTTTTCTTGATTATCGCATGAGATAAATGTGTCATTTCCATAGGTTTTCACCAACAAGATTACAAATTTAACTCGCTGGAGGGAGAAAAAACTGCCGCCCCTCTTCTGAGACGTACTTTTTTACGTTTAATAAGCACTTTATTTATGCAACACAAAGTAATACATTTACAAGCAATGTTTTACTGAATACCTTCATACACATGTAATGTAACTCCTTCTAGCCACTTACATTTTTATTTAAGCATAAAAAATGTTTTATTTTATATAGGAAACATATGTTCGAAGCATTAATAATCTTTAAGGTAAATACACACACTCACGAAAAAGTGTTAACATTTTAAAAGCTTAAACTTCCAATGACCAGGGTTACTGGTCATTGCGTAATTATTATTGTTCGAACCACCGGCTACTGGGACATAGTGATCTGCCATTTTAATGTATTCAGCGTTTGCTTTCAGATCCTCAGGCGTTACCATTACCACAAAATGTACAGCGCGTTCATTTTTCAGCATTTCATATGATCATCTACGTATGGAACGCATACATTTCACAGCAGCAATGCCATTGTTCGCAATCAGGATACGATTCATGACACGAGCACCACCGAGCAATGTTAAGAACTACTTTAAATATGTACTTATGTATGTATATACATATATTGTATGCAATATTTACACACCTTAGTACTTATACAGGGTGTTTTTTTTTAGAAGTGTGGTTTTCAAGAGGAAATAAAACTCATATAATTTAATGTTATAGCCAAGAATTTAGTTTTATTATAAAAATAAGGATTTGCCATTATGTTTTAAAAACGATTTCGGGCAAGTGGCCGCCTCGGTTGGTTCGAATAAATTCCAAACGAGAGGCACAATTTTCGACCAAATCTTGCAGCAATTGGGGCCGTATGTCAGTAATAACGCGCCGAATATTCTCTTCCAAGGCGTCAATCGTCTCGGGCTTATCTGCGTAGACAACCGACTTCACATAACCCCACAAAAAACAAAAAATAGTCCAGCGGTGTTAAATCGCACGATCTTGGAGGCTACGCCACAGGCCCACGACGCGAGATAATGCGCTCACCAAAAGTTTCCTTCAATAAATTGATTGTTTCGTCTGCTGTATGGCATGTAGCGCAGTCTTGTTGGAACCAAAGGTCGTCCACATCAACATCCTCCAATTCAGGCACGAAAAAGTCATTTACTGTAATGTTATGACCGGCTTCATATTTGAAGAAATATGGACCCATAGAGCACACCAAAAAGTGACTTTTTGAGGATATAACATAACGGCGTCTCAATAATGGCTTGTGGATTATGATCACTCCAAATGCGACAATTTTGCTTATTAACGTACCCATTCAACCAAAAGTGAGCTTCATCGCTGAACAAAATTTTCTTGTGAAAATCGGGATCGGTAGCAACCTCGGTTTGGGCCCATTTACCGAACGTGCGACGCGCTTGATGGTCGTTCGGCTTCAATTCTTTAAATGACAAGCCAAACTGAGCATAAATCAAGTGACAGCTGTCAAAAAGACCAACCAGATTGCCAGATTGAAAACCACACTTCTAAAAAAACACCCTTTATATGTACAACCGTATGAATGCAGTATCCCATTAAAAAAAATAATTTCATAAATTGGAGAAAATTCAGCATGAATAAGCTAAAGTAAGTAAGCTAAAGGATTCATTTTTCATTTTCAAAAGTAGTACTACTAACGGACCCCATGCACGTTTCACTGTGCATAATTAAAAAAGTAATTCAAAGCATTTTAAATTTAAAGTTTATATTTATTGTAAAACTCTATGGTACACAAAATTTTTAGTTTTCTTATTATCTTGGCAATAAATACTGATGGTTTGCCTTTCCAAAGATTCTTCTTTTTCCAAAGATTGACCTTGCGCTTTGTTAATGGTAATTGGGAATGCAACTCGCACTGGAAATTGTACACGTTTGAATTTAAAAGGCAAATCGGTTGGAATCATCGGAATCCGTGGTATTACCACGTCTTCACCTTTGAATTTTCCAATCAAACTAGTTGCTTTAACATTGAGCATAAATTTTTTCACAGCAAGCCCCGTAAGATTGCAAAAATTCGGTTGATTCAAATTACTTACTTACTTACTTTAATGGCACAACAGCCCATGGAGGGCCTAGGCCGAGCTTTTCGCATCCACTCATATTGTGCGTGTTATATTTGTACATGAATGGAAGGGACCTACTGTTTAATGCCGACTCCGAATGGCGAAGTGAAAAGCTTTTCAAAATAATTCAAGATTCAAATTACGAAGCATAATAATAATCGCACCGACTTTCAATTGAAGGTTATGCGGAGGTAATCCGGGTAAAACCGAAGAATTTAAAAATTCTGTAGGATAGTTAACCGCATCTTCTTCATGGGTAGCAATATCAATAGACTTATACGAAACCAAAACACCAGGTAGTTTGGATTGTATAGCAAAATTTAATTCATTGACAATGAGAGATATTCGGGAAATTTCCAATTTGTTTGGTGGAGGATTAGGATTTTGTTGTCAGGAGATTTCCGACAAACTTTGACAATTATATCAAGATCAACCCCTGCCGATGAAATACATGCTTGCTTGAAAACATCGTATTTGTGGAGACATGTAAAAATATCCTTTCTTTCAACAAATGTTTGTGATCAATTGCAAAATGATGCATCAGCTGTTGAATTTTCAAAGCAATTGATGACAATTGGGAATGGTACAATGCCAGTTGATGAGACTGAATTTATAACGGTGCCGGATAACTTTTGTAGAATTACACCATAGTTTCCGCTCTTGGCGCTGGATTCTCCGAGGTAAAATACACACGCTGTCCGTTTTCAAGATGAACAGCTAAATGTTGCACGGTTGGGTAACGTTCATGTATCGAAAATGAAAAAATGCGCCACACCGCCTCGTTACTCAGTTTCATCTGGTGTAATTTTTTCGACTAACCAAATGAGAATGTGTGCATGGGGCAATCCACGTTTCCGCCACTCAATTGAGTACATCCAGCAGCGCACTATACCAAACACTTCGGCTTTTACAATGAAATTCATGAATAATGAAAAGAAATTCAATTCTAAATTCCAAATTAAGCGCGGCTCGCTAATTTACACGGAACGGTCGCTTTGTTTCAGAAAAACACTGTCTCACTTGTGGAAAGATAAGCAAATTGTATTAAAGCAAATGATTTCGTTAAAAAATATGACAATAAAAATATGAAATAAAAATACATTCCTTATTGATGTGTTTTCAATTTGAAGTGAATGCCTTGAGGAGTTCAAAAGTTATAAACATTTTACTCTTTTTGCGGGCGTAGCAGTGGGCGGATAAATAGCTTATGTCCGTCAGAAAAGCATGTACTTTAACATGAACGTTGAATTTTTGAAAACATTCAAACCGTTACCGTTAGATCATTCATCACACATGTGTACTCCTTTCTAAAAATACTTCATTCATAATACAAATTGTTTTTAATGATTTTTCGAAAATGTTGAGTAGAAATAATTTGCACAAAGAAAACGTACCTTCATAAATATTTAATTAACTTGTCATCCACTTGATTACCCGATTGATAGTCACACGATGTGTATAGAACTTTTATGGCGTAAAGATTTTCTCGAAAATTATTAATTTATTTTTCTATTTAAAGTGCATCACTGTGATTGAATATGATACACGTTTACTCGCCCACATACGCGTCAAAAGCATACTTTTTTTCTGTGTGGGTTCAAAAATTGCAAAACACAATTTATGTAATTAGTGTCTCAAGTGCGGCTTGTAATGAAAATAAATTAAATGCGTAGTAAAAGTCGAAACAAAAATCTTTTTATGTTTAACAATTCCAATTATATATACTCGTAGATATGTATTAAATTTTAATTGATTGAAATTTCTTGAAATAGAAATTCTTTCAACGAATTTTAATCCTTCAGTTTTATTAAGTACGTGTAGCTTCTGTTGTGCCAAGAATTACTTAATTACTTTAAATTTCAATGTTAACATGATTGCAAGCTGCTTTGGCAACACTGAGCTAAGATATTGAAATAGGTGTGAGTTATTCAGAAAGTATCACAACATCCGTTTCATGCTAAATGGTGTGGAATTTCAGAAAATCGAATGCAATCGATTGAGAAAATAATTCCAGTCATTAATGAAAGCGCTTTACTGGGGAAAGGGAATAGCGTTTAATCAAAGGAGAACAGTGAAAAGGAATGTTTGATGAAAGATTCCAAGATGAATTCCGCTCTGCGTAAGTGAGACCTACCGAACATTTAAGTAGATTAAAATAAACTAAATATTTTTTAAGAGACTTGGCGAACTTTAACTTGAATGTTAATTTGTAGAAATTACGAGCGAAAAGGTACCTACTTCAAAATAGTATCAGCGTACGCAATTGATTATGTTTTTGCATAACGATATATGTATCAGTTACTAAATATTAATGCTTTCAAGTATTTCAGAGTTGTATGGTCAGTTTTTATTAAAATAAAATTGTTTTGTTTTCACAAAGCAATGCAACAATTACAAAGCCATAAAACCATAAATTCCACAGTAAAACATACATAGATTTCAATACATGGCGGTGAAACAACAGCACGAGCACTAACGCCTGAATACAAATAGTAATTTTCCTTTGAAATAGCAAACAAAAGTATTAAAAACATTGGGAATGTATGTGTGTGGTGTAAGAGCGTACGTGTGCATGAGAGATATTTGCATATTGTAATTACATTTTTTCTAAATGTAGAGGAAACAAAATTATACATACATACAAAATTATACATACATAAGCACAAAAATATTCATTTATTTGCTTACATTTGTATAACCACGAGTATGGTATGTATAAAAAAGTACTCATGTTACTCATACGCCATGTTGACAGCTTAAACTTTTATAGATGCTTAAATAATTAGGCTTGTGCATAAGATGGTTTTTTTTGTGACTTCAAGTGTTTAGAAATACTTAAGTTTACTTTGTTTACTTTTTGGTGTTTGTGGTATGAGTAAAACTTTTTTGGGAGCAGATGAGAGACTACAGAAAAAACTTTTTTCTTTCGAAAAATACAACTTTGTTTGTGATGTTATTTTAAACGGTGCTCCCCAGGGAATATTAAGTAATATTGAGAGTAGTAGGTGGTAGTTTATAACATCCGCAAGGAACTTGTAGCTGGCATGGAGATACTGGAAAAGATAATTGTGGAGAATTGGAATGGGATTGCCTTAAGTGCAGAAACAATAAAAGTTCAAGGTTTCATGTGAATAAATGTGAAAAGTATCACATGCCTCCTAAATAACAACAAGAGTTTTGTCGTGACAACGTTAGTCATGAAACTCTACCTCAAACGTTGTTTCAGTTCGAGTTTCTTTTTTACTGTTTCACTTTGAGCGTAAACAAAACTAATCATGCTTTCTCGTTATTGTTTCCCCGTTGTTCATGGCTATGCGAACTGATTTTGTGCAAATGCCATTGCATACTAGAATATATCTTAAGAAACCCATGGCGTGCATCAAACTTTGTCGAGGACCTTCTGTTTCGTAGGTTCTTTAGAGGCTTTTAAGATCCATTAACTCTCTCACGAACGAGGCAAAAGAATAAAAATAAATATATGCAAGCGGTAAATCTATCTAATCGATTACATTTTACAAACTACTGCTGGTTTTGATATTGCGCACACATCTTAACTGTTTTACTGTAATACATTTCCCCAGTTACTGCATCCTATTCTAGAACTTTCATCTCCAGACATGTAAAATAGTATGATTTTTCGGTAAATTTTGTTTGCTGTACAGCTTTAAAAAAGGTTAAAAGAAATTTTAAGATATGAGTCGGTTAGAACCCTACGAGCGAACCTAATAGCAACTATCTTTACTCTAATCGCTGATTTTCTCTACTGATCTGTAGCTGAATAGTACCTCTATATCCGTGTAAGTGTGGGAGTTAAGCGGAGTAGTGACTACATAAGCAAAAAACCAGTATTAACTAGTGGTAAAAAAAGTGATGCTAACGAAAGATTTTACATTCTAATCAAATTTGATAAGCGAAGTATATACAAAACTGGCAAGCGACGAAAGCTTTATTCTTAGTAAATGAAATGCAAGTTCATTGAGTCTTTTGTTTTATAAACTTTAACTAGCTATTATTGTCTTGGTGGGCGAAAAAAACTTTATACATACATACTTTAAAACATATAACTATTTGAATATCTTTGCCTTATGGCTACTCTCCCCTATTAATTATTTCGTTTAGCTCCAGCTAAGGTAAATGAAAAAAATCTCTTATACTTACGACGTTGTTACTTTCACCCAGAGCTATGACAATATTGTTCGGCCTTAAGTGCTAAGTGTATGTACCAGACAGTTTTTATTCGGCATAAGTTTTCTTTAAATTTCCTTTAAGTGTTCTTTATGTTTTCTCCTGTATTTCAAATATTTTTTTTTTTTTTTTAACCTTTAGATTCTGCTACTGTACCCACGTGAAACTCATAAAATTATAAATACTATGCAGTAGATTTAGAATTACTTTCAGCTGGTGCTTGTGGCAATTACTAGTAGTGACCTATATGAGGTAATATAAAAGCATCAATCAGGAAGAAGCAGATCATAGGAGCAGTGTAATTTTAAAATAAAAATGCAATATCAATTAAATTGGATTACTTTATAAAATCTTCTTATGAATGACTAGATTAGAATTACAGGCTACATAATCCAGGTGGTTTAAAATATGCTTTAAAAAAGCACACAAATATTTGCGCATTAGTTAGCTTGTGCCAGCGAGCGTTTCATATCTATGCAAATAAATTTGACGCTCTAATGAACTCAACCTTGATCTGAAAAGAGCTAATTTAATTTTATAATATTATTATTATCATTTTGCTGTTTGTCGGTTCTATGCTTTTGTTTATGTTATTTCAAGTGCGCAGTATGCAAGAGTGGAATCTGTTAGTAGGAAGCACTTAATTGCCCGTGTTATTCTTGACTTCCACACAATTTTCTGGCGTCCGTCTAGAGTGCGAATGTTTTACTTGCAGCGTTCATGCTTATTTAAGGATTTCAACAAGGGGTCAAGTGTAAAAGTTGTCAATTTCAGTTAACTCTGCAAAGTGCAAACAAAGTTTACACTTACAATAGAAAAGGAATGAAATGGAAGGGAAGCAGTAAGTAGAAATTACATAGTAAGAAATAGCAGAAAAGAAAATGAATAAAATGGAAGTTAAGGGGCAAATAAAAATTCTTCCAGTAACTAAAACTGAAACATTTGAGATTTGGTATTGATTTGAACTTTTATATCATGCTTTACGTAGGCATATGAAAGAAATTGAATGTGGTGTAAACTTTTCCAATTTATTGCTTTTAGGAAAGAAAATTTGTTGCTACTCTTGCTACTTTAATTACAATTTATCGTATTCTTTTCTTAAAAGATTTTACTTTCACAGCAATATTTTTTTTATTAGGTATTTATTACCCTTGTAATAGTTTTTCGTTACACCAAACAAAAAAAAAAAGGAATTTTTTTTTTCAGTAGACTATAAATAAATATTTTGAAATAGCTTTTGCTCTTGACTATTTACTATATAACTTAAAAAAAAGAAGAATTTTAATTTTTATTGGTTGTAAGAATATTTTCGAAAAATTGCGAACAAATTTTGTAAATTAGTTGCTATTGAACTTTTTGGTTGCTATTTTATGGCTTGCCAATTGCTTTTTAACTTTCTTCCGTATCGAAGGCAATAAACTCGATGTAAAATTTAATGGTGGATTTTTTTACGTTTCTTCCATATTAAAATGATCCAAAAGTCAACTATTAAATTTATAATCAACTTTATTTCCTCTATTACTAAGGTCCATTAAGTTTACACGGAGCAGCGATAGTGCATATTAATATAATATTTATATTGTCACTGAAGGATCTGATATTTTTACTTGTGAAGTAAAGTTTTCCAAAGTTTTCAAAGTCCATATCTTCTTACTTACTTACTTACTTTTAATGGCACAACAGCCCATGGAGGGCCTAGGCCGAGCTTTTCGCATGCACTCATGTTGTGCGTGTTATATTTGTACATGAATGGAAAGGACCTACAGTTTAATGCCGAATCCGAACGGCGAAGTGAAAAGCTTTTAATAGGCAATTTTTACTCTTGTAGGTTTGCCATTGCCTGCCAAGAGGTGGTGAAGTGTAGAAAAATTATATTTTCTACTTTTTGATTTTGCCTGTACCTAGATTCGAACCCCGGACAATATGCGTAGCAGTCCAACGCACTACCACTACGCCACAGCAATCATATGTTCCACTTGAATTAAAGAACCTCAGCTTCCATTGTAATTTATTCTGAGTACATTGCCCTGTGACGCAATCGGTAGGTGATTGTTTAGAAAGATGTAGATTTTTTTCTAACTTTGGGATTCGAATAGCTCATATTTCATAGCCATATTTGCAATTCCGTAGAAAGCTCTTATTACTTGTTCTATAATATCCATTATTGCTCATGCTACGGTTGCAATCGCAACCGTCTGGCTGGACCCATCATTCTCTAAACCAAATTCATATATATAAATATAAATTTTGTGCCAAAGGACAATAAAATATGTACCATATCGCTCGAAAAAGTATTTAAATCTAGCAAACCCACAGAATATAATACTCGTTAAAACAGATGCTTTCTCACATCATTTCTCAACTTTTCACAGAAACGTGGATAGCGTTTGGGTGGTCCATGCTCATCCTTGCTATAAAATATGGGGTCACCAAAAACCCATTTTTTTTAATTCTTGACTGTATTAAAAACCCAAAAATATATAAAAATTCATAAGATAACAAATTTATTTGATCTTCGCATCAAGCAAATATCTCATGATAAGGAAACAAACATCGCTGGCCTAGTTAATGAGTGCTAGTGCTGGAGTTCTAGTATCAATTCCCCATCTATTTTTAATCACAAAAATTTTTATTTTTCCATCTTCATGTTTATGGGCTCTATACTGCACTCGGGCTGTTCAACACTCAGGAGCACTGGTGGACTTGAACCATCCGAACACCCTGTACATATGAACAGGAGTATATTTCGTTATAGCCTATTCATGACTCAGTGAATGCTTTTGTGAGTTAAAATCGTCACTACTTGTGATAAAATTTTACCAAATATTTCATTGTAGTTTTGGCCTTCAAATTGTACAAATGCAGTATATGGTAATTGTCCAAGAATATCATCACTGTGATGTAATGGCACTTCGTGCATTATGTGAGAATTTTCGGTGCCCCAGAAGTTATTGGTCATTCATTGAATCGTGGCTTAATAACGAGTAATATATTTTTGCAATTGTGTATTAGTAAGTGTAGCTTTTTTAACATTAATGGAGCGTAAAGTTTTAGGATATATTCAAATTCGAAAAGGTCCAAAAAAAGTAGGTTTAATAGGAATTCCTCAGCCTTTTTGTGATGCAATTAAGTTATTTACTAAGGAACAAACTTATGTATGTATACCCACGCTTGCGCGAAATAAATCAGATAATTGATTATTATTATTTTTTTAAATCATTTTTTTACCAAAACTGAATGCATTTAGGTATTACTAAGAATATGCAATTGAAAAATTTGCTAACAAGTAACAATATTTTACAGACTATGGTCAATCCATCTACAGAATAAATAAAGTTACATAATTCTTTTCCATCTATGAGGTAGACAGGCTAGTATGTACTCGTATAAATGCAAAAAGGTATTAGAAATATTTAAGAAACCTGCGGCGTGAAAATGCTAACCTCAATAAAGTCCTTCATTCGTTTACAGAAGCAGCCACAAAATGGCAGCAATAACACCCAATGTAAGGTCTACTGCTGTACGGTCAAAAATAGGACAGCGCAACAACAATTTTCCTTGAAAATAAATGAGCATAATTGAATATGAAAATGGAAAGAAAGGGAAAAACAAACTCAACCATTTGCCTAAAAGCATGCTGCAATTTATGACCTGATTTTAGGCGAACATCTTAAATTCTCTATGTGCTTATTTTTTCCTCATAGATTTATATGGTAGAATCTTAAATAATATTGTAGTAACTTTATTATTTGATTAATTTTTCTGGTTACGTTTTTCATGTTTTGCCATGTTTTGCCATGTTTTGCATGATTACATTTGCCACAGTACATAAATAATTGAACATTTGTTTGCTTCTTCCTCATCTTCTTCTTTGCCTTCTCTTTCTACGGGCGGTCTAATTTCGTTTTTATGCGAAATTAAATAAAAAATATTACGTTTTTGTTTTTTTATGGTATTGGAGGATTTTGTAGAACGCGAAAATTTGCACATTCTGATGGGATGGTCGAGATGGCGGGCATTGGCGTATGATACGTGCGTGCCGCAAAGGAATATTGTTAGCCTATCGTTAAACTTCCTACCAGCTTCTTTCAACAATTCCATGAACTAACTTCTACCACCTTCTCAATTGTATAGACTGTGTAGGCAGTTGAGCACGTGACGACTCAATCTGAAATTTTTTATAAGCAATTTGTTTATTTATATATAAAATGTGTATGAAAAATGAAATACATACAAGAATTTTTATTGGTGCTGATAGCTGAATTATAACTGATACTTGGTCCCGATGGTGGCTATTATTATTTTTTAATCAAACAGGGAATTATGCTGAGAATAAATCGTGTATCAATTGTGTTGATCGAAGGGCACAAACAAACCAATTAGGCATTGGAAGGAGTAGAAAACTAATGAGAAAGCAGTAAAACTTTGCAAGCCTAAAGAATGCTTCCAACTACTTAGTAGTGAGTTGGGAAACACGACCGCTTTGATTGCTTTGATTGTTCCAATAGAAGCTGCTATAGTTTGAAATTTTTATATTATTTCTGAACACAGTGTAAAATCTTGTTTTATTTTCATGTTATAAATTCGAATAAATAATAGCATAGACATAAAATCATAATTTCTACGGAATTTATGTTGAATTTTTGAATTTTTATTTTCTTTATTTATTTTTTTTGGAAAAAGAAAAGTTAGTTAATGAATGTTTAATAAAATTTCGAGAAAAAAACAACTTCATCAGGGATTTCAAATTATTTTATATTTTTATAATTGATGTTGAGATATATCCCCCAGATCCAAATCCATCTTGTAAGATCTAGAAATAGTAGCAGTGTTCCGATTTCAACCCACAGAGCTATCGTCAATGATGCTAACGATGCCTAGCCCTAACCAACTCGGGCAGGTGCGTCAGGCTTTCTGCTTCTATCTAAGATCCCCCAGATCCAAATCCATCTTGTGAGATCTAGAATAGTAGCAGTGTTCCGATTTCAACCTACAGAGCTATCGCCACTGATGCTAACGATGCCTAGCCCTAACCAACTCGGGCAGGTGAGTCAGGCTTTTTGCTTCTACTCTAAGATCCCCCAGATCCAAATCCATCTTGTGAGATCTAGAAATAGTAGCAGTGTTCCGATTTCAACCCACAGAGCTATCGTCAATGATGCTAACGATGCCTAACCCTAACCAACTCGGGCAGGTGAGTCAGGCTTTCTGCTTCTACTCTAAGATCCCCCAGATCCAAATCCATCTTGTGAGATCTAGAATAGTAGCAGTGTTCTGATTTCAACCCCCAGAGCTATCGTCAATGATGCTAACGATGCCTAGCCCTAACCAACTCGGGCAGGTGAGTCAGGCTTTTTGCTTCTACTCTGTCACGGAACTGCAACAGAAAGTATTGTGATGGATGTTTAACACAGCGGGATGTTTACCTACATTCGAGTGCCCAGTGAGAAATGCAGTTAGTCTGTAATTTATGAATCGGGTATGTTAAAATGTTTTTATGACAGCAACATGGCGTATGGAGTATGTGTGTGTGTAACCATTTCCCAGAAAAAAAATAAATTAGGTTTCGGCTAGTAAAGAGAGAAGCCTTTCACTTAAAGTTAACCCCCTTTTCACTTTTACTACCACCGTAAGTGTATTGAAAACCGCATCATAGGAGGCAGCAGCAAATGTTGCCAAGTATCAAATACAACAACGTTATATGCAGCAAGTATCCTATTGAGTAATGAAAGTACTAAAGTTTATGTGCACATTAAAAAACCATTAAAATGCTCAAAGACAAATTTATTTCCGTACTTCCAAATTGTTTAAGCTAATTGCCAATTTTCTTGTACTTTAATATTTGCCCTTAAGATTAACATTTACAGGAGTAAATATTTAACTCCGTAGTCAGTTTAACAGGGAAAGAGGAGAAAGTGGGTAACGGAAGAGTGCGATTTGGATGTAAAAGCGGTACAGCGATATGCCAACAATTTCGTTTTACTAACAATAAAAGCGCAAAGTAAAAAACAAAAAACAAAAAACAAAAAAAACAATGAAGCAAACAAATAAACGGAAATGGTTGATAAAAGTTGCAAACAAAAGACAAATAGACAAAAACAAGTGTCTACATTCCCATGCAGTGCAAGCAACTAGCTGAAAAGCTAGTTACCAAAAAACAAAACTAGTTCATTCCTTGATCATGATGGCGTCCTACGAAAGACAATATTCTTATCCTCTTGACATAGTATCAAACTATTTGAAAACTACTTAACTATATAGTTGCGGACTACATTTTTTCAGAGTCAAAATATCAAAAAAATCTAATTTAATTTCAAAATTTATTATAAATAAGTTTCGTGATCAACAAAAAAAACAAAAAAAAAAACATTATTTACATTATTTAAAAAATCCATATATGTACCATAAGTGAAAAATAAATATTTTCACTGAATATTTTTATGGAAAGAAGTTCATTGTTGTTGTAGAAAAGTCTTAGCAGTCTTCAAGGTGACTCATCCTGCATCAGTTTTGAGCCAGTATCTCAACTAGCTCGTTTTTAGCTAGGTAATATACTAGGTAATTTGTGAGACTAACTCACTTTTACACTGCACAGTCATATCGAACTTCTTAGCTATACAGAATGCAATGTTTTGTGAAACATGACAATAGCGGAAAGATAAGGAAGAGCAGAATAAAACAAAATAAAAACTTTCATATTTCAAAGAATACTTAATTTCATTTCATTTTGCATAAAAATACTTAAAACAATGCAACATTTTTGGTTAAAGTTAAAAAGTCCCCTGCTACCATATTTCAAATGCTCGTCTCTGTTTGGTGTGAAAGCCTTTGCGTTCCCGTTCTTATGTATGCAAGTGAATGATTTGTTTCGCTTTTACTGGTGATGTCACAAAAAAACTTTTTGTTATTGTTGCCAGTTAAGTAGTGACGCTATCCACAACGTAATAAAGGCAATATTGTTCAGGAAAATTTTATCGTTCTCACGATGCTAATAAATAAATAAATGCTCACATTTTTCTTCTTTTGGTTCACCTTTTTGGTTGTATCGTCGATTTTGAATGGTGGCATGAATGCAGACACCACGTGCGCAGACCGTCACCACATATCACAACATTGTATGGTATGTATAATTTATCTCAGGTGGTTGTGGTGGTTGTTAACATGATTTACAAGTATATATATGAATGTTGTACAGGGAAATGTAAGGCGAGACGTTAATACATTGTACAGTATTAAGTTATTATCACACAAATCACATACAGATTAGTTATGCCTTGTAGCGTTGTCGGCTGGTTGGAATGTCGGCTAAGACCAATTGCGATTTCATATTCAAATTTATATGCACACATATTTCTCTTGCACGCACGTAACTTTGTAATTTCCATATTCACATTTGCACAAATGTCGTTTATTAGCATCATAAATAAATAAAAGATGAAATACTTATTAAAATAACAACATTCATTTAGATTTCAATTGAAATACTTATGTAAATTAAACAGAACATATTTAAAAAAAAAATTATTAACCTCTTATTGCATGCATTTTTTTATGGTGTATTTTACTTCTTCGTGGCTAAGATAATTTTGTAAGAATTACAAGTTTTCTCATGATTTTTAATTTTCTTTAAAAAAAAGATTCTCACAATTTAATTAATTAATATATATTAACTATATATGTATAATATTAATATATTTAGTTACATTATTATTATTTCTATCTGAAAATATAGTAAATTTTTAACCAAAATTAGCCCTTGAACAATTCACTTTAATTACAAATGTGAATTCAAAAATAATTTTCCAAAACATGAAAATATTTGACTTGCAATTTTTTGCCAACAAATCTCAGGATTTTTTGGGTTTCTCTACAAAAATTTCTTACCAATACCATTTTGAATATTTTGCATGATTTTGCGTAAGTACATTTAAAAACTTAACCCAAAAGTAATCACTGTTTAATAAAGGGTGCTTTTTCTAGAAGTGTGGTTTTCAATCTGGCAATACTTTTTTCGGCGTTTTTCTTTTTGACAGCTGTCACTTGATTTATGCTCAGTTTGGTTTGGCATTTCATCATGAATAGACTTACGCCTGAACAAAGTTTAAAAATTATAGAAATTTATTATCAAAATTTATGCGCTGTGAAAAAAGTGTTTCGCAAGCTACGTCCATTTAGCGACACAGCTCATTTTTGGCTCAATGGATACGTGAATAGGCATAATTGCCGTATTTGGAGTGACGACCAGCCAGAGGCTATTCAGCAGCTAGCAATGCATCCCGAAAAATGCACTTTTTGGTGCGGTTTATGGGCAGGCGGTATCATTGGGCCATACTTCTTCAAAGGCAATGAAGGCCGCAACGTTATGGTCAATGGAAAAATGTAACGTCCGATGATAACGAACGTTTTTTAATGCCGAAAATGCAAGAATTGGACTCGGCCGACATGTGATTCCAACATTACACTGTACGCGAAACCATGCATCAATTGATAGGCGAATTTGGTGAGCAGTTCATCTAACGTTTTGGTGTAGTCAATTGGCCACCAAGATCGTGTGATTTGACCCCGTTAGACAATTTTTTGTGGAGTGCTGTTAAGTCTCTTGTCTATAGGGACCAACCAAACAATACTACTTCCAACATTGAACGCGTCATTTGTGAGGTTCCGACGGAAATGTGGGAAAAATGTGCTAAAATTAGGCCACTTGAAGCGTAACCGCGTGTAACATTTAAGTGAAATTATCTTTAAAAAGTAAATGGCAGGAATTGATTTATCGATCCAAATAAAAATTTCATTCACTTTTGTAAAATTTCTGTGATTTTTTTTTCATTTTCAAAAACTAAACTCTTATAAAAATTACCCTTTATTTCAATATATGCTTACTTAAAATTATCAGGCTTCACCTTGCTTAAAGATCAGGTAAAGAGACATAGTTTTGTTCAAGGTAATTTTAAAAATCAGCAAAAAAAAAAGGAAATTTAATTATTTTACATTTAAAATGTGAAATTTATGTAGACAAAATAAATAAATTTGATGGTTAAATTAGAACCTCGAAGCTCCCAATAATATCTTCTTCAGAGACTAGAACTGATGAAATATATGGAATAATAGTAAAATTTCATAAACCAACTTTTTTTTCCAAATTTTATATATTTCGCTGACTTTAACTTTTAATAACTTACTTCTTTAGAATTCTTATTTACGAGAGTGTTAAAGGTGATCTTGGAAAAAAGGAAATTGTCACGGATATGAAGGACAGCACCCTCTATTAATCAAGTATGAAAAAAATGAAAATGCATATGTATATATATACGCATAAATGATGGGCAGCACATATGCATTCACATCTACCCACGAGTAAGAATCAAACTCGATTAATAGAGGGCGCTGATTTCCGTACGATTAAAATGTAATTGATAGACGGCGCTGATTATGAATCATACCCGATTGATAGAGGGCATTGCCAATCAGTTTCGAGTAAAATTTGACATTTCACATTTCAAGCAAAAATTTTACATTTCAAACAAAAATCGTTAGAAATTTCTAGAGGTGAAAGAATGAGCGAGTTTGGACTGAAAAAAACAAGCGTAAGGTACAAACAAGTGGTAAATGTCTTACGATAAAATCTCCAGCAAAAACTGCGGCTAAGAGACAGCGAGAATGTAGACTTCGTCGAAAAATGAAGGCCCAACCAAATTCAGATTTTGCTATCGTAAAAAAATCAGCACCAAGAGATCGCGATAATGTAGAAAACTTCGCAAGCAATTTAAGGCACAACAGAATTCGAATTCCATTGAAAAACAATTCGCAAAGACTAATGCGGACAGACAGCATGAATGGCAAATGAGTTCATTAGAGCCAATAATTGCATCAACCCTCATTATTATTATACAGGCAGTTATTGAGGTAGCCGAAGGGCAGAAGATTTACTTGAAAATGCCGTCCGGATGAAATTTTTCCTTCGTGTAGAGAAAACAGCTGGCATTAGCACAACAGAAAATACACGAGATTTACCAAGTTTCTAATCAACCTCATAACATACGCAAGTTCTACGACCTGTTGAGATCATACAACTAGAATATTTTGATTATGATGATGATTATTATAATGTCGATGATGGTAGGATTATAATTATAATGATGTAAGTAACAAATAAATTCGCATGCTTTTAGTACGAATATTTTGGTGGAGATGATGATTTTGCGGTACCGCCGCCTGACTATGAGGAGGTCTTAACAGCCATTGCTCGGCTGAAAAACAATAAGGCTGCAGGTGCAGATGGCCTGCCTGCTGAGTTGTTTAAGACCGGAGGCGAAGAGCTCAAAAAACGCATGCATGAGCTTCTATGCAGAATATGGTCGGATGAAAGCATGCCAAGTGATTGGAACCTCAGCGTACTCTGCCCAATCCATAAGAAGGGTGATTCCACGATCTGCGCCAACTACCGTGGGATCAGCCTTCTTAATATTGCATATAAGGTTCTATCGAGCGTACTGTGCGAAAGACTGAAGCCCATCGTCAACAAACTGATTGGACCTTATCAGTGTGGCTTCAGGCCTGGTAAATCCACCATCGACCAGATATTCACACTACGCCAAATCCTGGAAAAGACCCGAGAAAAACAGATCGACACCCATCATCTATTTGTCGATTATAAAGCCGCCTTCGACAGCACGATTAGGGATCACTTGTACGCCGCAATGTCTGATTTTGGTATCCCTGCAAAGCTCATTCGTCTTTGCAAAATGACACTGACCAACACCACCAGCGCAGTGAAAATTGGGACAGACCTCTCCGCACCATTTGATACCAAAAGAGGTTTCAGACAAGGTGACTCCCTATCGTGCGACTTCTTTAACCTAATGCTGGAGAAAATAATTCGAGCTGCAAACATCGACATCTCTGGCACTATCTTCTACAAGAGTGTCATGCTGCTAGCATACGCTGATGATATTGACATCATTGGCAAAAACGCTCGAGCAGTCAGTGCAGCATTCTCCAACCTGGAAAGGGAGTCACGTCGTGTGGGTCTAGTGGTGAACGAGGACAAAACGAAATACCTTGTGTCAACAAACAAAGAGTCACGGCGTCTTGGACAAAATGTCACTGTTGACAACTACACTTTTGAAGTCGTCAAGGATTTCGTTTATTTAGGATCCAGCATAAACACCAACAATAATGTCAGCCTTGAGATCAAGCGGAGACTAACTCTTGCCAACAGGTGTTACTACGGGCTCAGTAGGCAATTGAGAAGTAGAGCCCTCTCTCGACCGACGAAAATAACGCTCTATAAGTCCCTCATCCTTCCCGTCCTAATGTATGGCGCAGAGACGTGGACATTGACCATCAATGATGAGAGACTGTTAGGAGCGTTCGAGAGGAAGATACTCCGTAAGATCTACGGTCCAGTATGCGTGGATGACGTGTTTCGAATAAGATGGAACAATGAGCTGTATGAGCTGTACGCCGACACTGACATAGTCAAGCGTATAAAACTCCAGCGGCTTCGCTGGCTGGGTCATGTTGAGCGAATGGAAGAAAGCGCTCCGGCTAGAAAGGTGTTTTATTCGAACCACGGTGGAGGATCACGCAGAAGGGGACGTCCTAATCTCCGTTGGAAAGACCAGGTGCAGGGCAACCTGACTGCACTTGGCCTTATCAACTGGCGCCAGCGCGCGCATAGCAGAAGTGACTGGCGAAGCTTTGTGGAGGCGGCCAAGACCGATCATCGGTTGTAGCGCCAGCTAAGTAAGTAAGTAAGTGATGATTTTGCGGAGGGCGTTGCATGCATTGGAAATGCAAACGATCAAAATGAAGTGAATCCAGATGTAGCTCACCTGGGATCAGAGAATCCATAAAACTGAACTATACCAGGCTTATCGTTTGTATAAATCAGCATATAAACAATTTCAAAACATGTTCGTTAAAGATTTCTTCGGCCATGCCTGTAATGTCTGCGATAGATTCTGGTTCTTGCAAGTTTACTAAACCTAACCTGAAAACCCAAAACGCAAACGTTCTGAAGAAATGAATTCTGTAGGGCGTCCCACTCAAGTACACAATTTTTTTTTTTAATTGTATTTGATCATAATAAATACTTATTGCGAACTATGTTACATATGAGTATTTATGGTTTTTACGCTCTTGGTCAAATCTTCTCCTTCGCGGATAGCCAAAAAGAAGTGAAAACCCGTATAGGAAACATGTGTAAACGAAAAAAATAAATGGTTTTAAATTTATAATTCGTATTATGGCTTCTGGTTAAAATATCTTTGCCGCGTTCAGAACTGTTTCGCAAAAGTCTATGAAAAACTATGTATATATATACTATGTATGTATACTATGTAATTGTATATGGCTTTTATGCAGTAGAGTGTTAACCCTTTAATACCCTGAAATAAATATATGGTATATGTGTGAAAGCGAAATTTTTAAAAAAAAATAAATTTTTAAAGAAACGATTTTGTCCTTAAAAATACATGAGGGTTTTATCGATAATTGTAGAGTTTTTGTCGCTGATTCAAAATGTGTGACGTTTCTATCACGCCAGATAATTGAGAAAATATTATACGAATGACTGTTATATTAAAAATTCGGAAATTCACATTTCCCATTTTTGAATCTCTACAAAGTTCTTCACCATTATTTCGAGATCTGTCGCAACAGCTACGAATTCATTTATCAAACCAAAAAAAATTATATATTGGGATCGAAAACGGCTACAAATGAAAGACATGACATGATACGTTATGTATTAATGAGTTAACAATTAAAATGTTACCAATTGGATTCCAGAATATAAATAATTTGAATTAGTAAATGCAGCTCAAAATTCGTAACTGTTACGATGGATTCTGGTATAGGCGGTGTATGGTTTATCAGGAGGTGATTTTAGAGCGTAGGTACACTGGAGTGTGAATCGTGAATGCTGAACAACGCGGGGCTGCCAGTATCTTTAAAGATTTCTCCTTGTCGTATAAAAAACTTACACACACTTATGCACAATCAATTAGGTAACAGCACATGCGAAAAATACTGTCAAAGCACACATCAAGAAACAATAACAAACACACACATGAATGCCTAGCAACAATAAATCTATTGCAGTTTTTTGTTTCTGCTTTGCTTCCGGTTCGTTGAATGCCACCAATTATTATTATTAATGTTAGGAAATAATGAACTATTTATGTGTAAAATATTAGGAAATGTAGTATGTATGTATGTACTTATGAATCTGTATTGTAAGTATTGCAGACTCATACTACATATATACTATAGAACTACATAGTACTATAGAAAATATTAAGTAGTTTCACAAAGGATTACAAAACTACCTTCATTAGCATATTCTTAAAATCGTTAATATTGAATAAATTATGGCTCTGGTATTCTTTGTAATGCGTTGTTATTCTTTGTTTTACAAGAAAAATGTTGTTAAGATATGGCATTAACGCGAGGGTGTGTGTCTATGTATTGGAGTGAATGTAATTGAGTCGATACATCTCAAAACCGCCTAAGTCCATTCGCGAAAGTTTTCCAAGCTTTTGATTCCTTACACACAGAAGAGTGGAAAGAAAAGCAAAATCTAAATTTGGCAAAATATTATTATTGCCTGATATTTTGTAATGAATCAATTTGAACCCTCTAGCTGTCACCGAAATGGGTGTAATAACAATCAGAACCGTAGTCTGTACACTTTATCATATCGTGTAGTGAACTCCTTAAAACGTTCATAATAATGCTTCGGCTATGAGCTGCGATGTGTATTACAGACGCTAGAAGCAAACAAAGTCAAAGATGTTTCAAAATTTGAAAAATTAATTATTTACCATAGATGAGAATTTTGGCTAAAAATAAAAACAAATAAATAAAATACTTACTGTGACGGTATAACGGTATATAAAACAGTTTATGACTAGCTAATATAAAAAGTTTAATCATGAAACCTAAATTACAAACATGTTTGAGCCACAATTGCTTTGAGAGATACCAACTTCCCGACTTAATAAATCCGCGCCAATATATTGTCTTCTTAGTTTTATATCTATTATAATTTTTTAGGGGAAATCAAAAATTTTGAAACGAGAGGGTTCAATAATGAAGGCGTGTCAAAAAAAAAAAAAAATTTTAAATTAAATATGAAAGCATTAAGTGAACGAATGAAATTTATGCACAAAAAAGTATTTTCTCACTTAAAAGCTTTTAGTAAATAATTTTAAACGATGAAATGTAAAAAAAAACGTTTATCATCTTCAGCCACAATAGCGTTGAATGAAATATTTAATGTAATCCTAATCTTTTTAGAGAATCTCAAATTGACATTTACTCGGAAATTGTGAAACATCTGCGGTTTTTTTTTTTTTGTTAGAAAAATATATTTTTCTTTTAATTCAACTTTATTTATTTAAATTTTTTTTGATTTATTAAATCTCTTTGGTAACTTTCAAGCTAACGTTAGTCACTTTAGTTGCCAATATCAGTTTTGTTTACAAGCAGAATAAACTCGGGGCAGCATGCTTCGTGGAAATTTGCTTACTAGTTTTAAACAGATGCCACTTGTATTATATTTTATATTTAAGCTTATCCTGGCTTAGTAAATATTAGAAAAAAAATGTTAAATCGAAAAAAAAACACTTGAGAAAGCGGAAATGAAAGTTGGTAAGCAAGGGTATTTGTTTACCTATTTTTTTTTTATTTATACATTCAAACACACAGGGTGTAAACCCTATGAATGCAGAGCATTGTGTTGAATGGAAGGAAGATTGATAGGTGGGAGGAAGAAGGAGGGAGAATGAGAGAGGGAATGAAATCACACAGGACACCGATAAAGAGATATACAGTCATTGCGGCAAGTGTTAGCTTTCCTGAGAATTAGAGAAAATGGGCCAATAACAAATGACGATGTTTCTAAAGTAAGTTGTTGTCTATTTTTAGGCATCTTTTACTTAACTTATGCGTTTGCTTTTATGTGTTTCTCAAATTCTCAAAGTAATGGCATAAATGTGACCCTATTTATATTAAGTATATTATAATTATTTGTTTTTTGTTTCTAGCTTTGTTCGTACACTTTCTATAAATATCATAACAACACATGTCTCATGCATAATGTTGTCCTCGCCCAATTACATTATATTATTATTTTGCAGCATGCGTAGAGCTTCAGCAGTATTCTATCATGTATAAACAATGTATCTTTGCTAGTTAACATTCAGTGTTTAGGTTTAGAGTTTAAAATAAATATGGACCCGTTGCGATCCCAGTCTGACATTCTCAGTGTTGAACACAAAAGCCTAAAACATAATTAAGTTTAAAGAAAGGAAAAAAAGTTCCTCTAGAAATTATCATAGTGATATTGTGCCTAAAACTAATTTTTTTATATATTTTTTCCTAAAGCCCTCCGTGTTACCTTTTTAACAAGCTACATATTGTTAATTAAAATTAGATACAATGTGAGTTTTGGGGTCTTGAATTTGACTCTTTGGCACTTGTTCGGAAACTTTGAGTGAACGCTGTAAGCGAACCCTGAGAGATAATAAAAAAAATCTCACATTCTTAAATGCTATAATTTTCTAGTCTTCAACATTTATTAGTTTTTCTACTGGCTGTATGCAATTAAAAATTGTGCTTGGGGCAACTTTTCCTGCCAAACGCAAAAGCATAAATTATTATTATGTTGTCGTTGCCGTTGCCGCTTGTTCAATGCTGTTCTTGCTGTTTTCGATGTTAATTTCAATTTGTGAAAATGTTTCAATAAATTTTAATACTAAATCAATGAAAATTATTAAAGTATTGTATATTTTTATTTCTTATTGTACATAAATTATATTTACAATGTTAATATTTTATTGTTATTATATTACAAATATAAGAAGGACCATAATCTATGCATTTAATGATTACAGGAATTTATTAAACAAAAATGGGGAAAACATAAAAATATTCACTTCACTTGAACTGGAGAAGCTAACTGATGGATAGAATGACAATTATACTAGAAATATTTAAATATTTTAGAGCTTTGAATACTTTTTTTGAGAATAAGCAATCAATTCTTACTCCGGGATCTTAAAGGTAAATAAACAATACACATTTATGTTACAAATACTTTATATTATCATAATACCAGGTTGAGGTTTAGTTGTCCCAAAAAAATATACCTCAAAATTAAGACTGTAGAATGCCTACAGAGTTAAACTATCGATAATAATAGAACTAAACTATCGATAACATCAGCTAGCCAGAATGACGTACTGAGTCCGAATTACACTCTCTACATACATTACAAAAGGTCAAATTGACTTAACTTAGGAGAAGAAATTTCTTGCAATGAAATCATTATACCTTTTAAAAATTAGCAATAAGTCCAATTTTCATCTGATTTAACTTTTTATGCAAACACTACAAAAATTTGCATTGCCTACAGCTTAAAATAACGATACAAATTAACTAGAATTTCCCACAATACCATACTGCTTAAAGCCATACACTAAAATTTAATGAAGGAATTCGTATTATCACTGCCTGCCATTCCATATAAGTTTCAAAATTCTATGCACTATGCGCACACACGCACACACGCACACAAACCAACTTACACAGTCAGCAACAATATGTAAAAGGAAATCTGCAAATATTATATGCGGCATAGAAACCAAAAAACCACGAACATGCGGGAAAAAGGCAAAGCACGCATGTGATTACGTGGCGGTGAGGTGTTGGCAATGTGTGGCAGTGACTAGAAAATGGTTAATGACAAATTGAAGGATGCAAGTAGTTAAGAGTGTAGAGTTATTAGAATGCGAGAACGGATGATGGTGTTGCCGCATTTATGGTAAACCGGGCGAATAAAAAAAGTGTTTCTCGAAAAGAATTTTGAATTTCCAATTACTTGAGTTCCTTTGCCAAGTTATTTTTAGTTTACATTCATGTGAAATAATTCCCAATGCAGCGTTCCACCGGCGTCGAGCTGAATATTAAAAGAGCACACATTTACACACATATAAAATATACTTACACATGTACGTCATGAGTATATTTTATGCACACAGAAATAGTAGTCGAAAAATGTAAATTTCAAATCAAATCTAAGCATGATCTTGAATGGAACCTTAAGCTCGAAAAATTTTAAAGCTATGCCATTTGCCATATGAGGCATACTATACCCTAATGTTGTTGCTTAATATTATGTAAATTCAGAAGGTTGCATAATTTTATCCCAAAAATAATAACAGGAAAAATATTTGTGGTTGTATTCGCAACCATAAACCTCATAGTGGCAAATGAAATTATTAAAATCAATGAGAGATAGAGAGTAAGAGATGAAA
This sequence comes from Palloptera scutellata, assembly GCA_958295655.1. Classification (NCBI taxonomy): domain Eukaryota; kingdom Metazoa; phylum Arthropoda; class Insecta; order Diptera; family Pallopteridae; genus Palloptera; species Palloptera scutellata. The sequence continues at coordinate 148,919,026 of OY282449.1, read as the reverse complement.
ACAGAGAGGTAGAGAGTGAGAGAGAGAAATAAAGAGGGACATTGAGAGAGAGAGGGGAAGAGAGAGAGAAAGAGAGGGAGAGAGAAAAAGAAATAGAGAGAGGTAAAGAGATAGAGAGGGAGTGAAAAAAGAGGGAAATTGAGAGAGAGAGAGAGAAGGGAAAAAGAAGAAGAGAGGGAAAGTGAGTGAAAGAGAAAGAGAGTAAGTGAGTGAGTGAGAGAGAGACAGTGATTGAAAGAGAGAGAGAGTGATTGAGAGAGAGAGAGTGATTGAGAGAGAGTGAGTGAGAGAGAGTGAGTCAGAGTGAGTGAGAGTGAGAGAGAGTGAGTGAAAGAGAGTGTGTGAGAGAGAGTGTGTGAGAGAGAGTGAGTGAGAGAGAGAGAGTGAGTCAGAGTGAGTGAGAGTGAGAGAGAGTGAGTGAAAGAGAGTGTGTGAGAGAGAGTGAGTGAGAGAGAGTGAGTGAGAGAGAGAGAGAGAGTGAGTGAGTGAGAGAGAGTGATGTAGAGAGAGTGAATGAGAGAGAGTGAATCAGAGAGAGTGAATGAGAGAGAGTGAATGAGAGAGAGTGAATGAGAGACAGTTAGTGAGAGAGAGAGAGAGCGAGAGAGAGAGAGCGAGAGAGAGAGAGAAAGAAAGACGAGTCATGCCACCCCACATCTCTCCTCAAGGTTTCTAAAACAGTTGTGAAACCCTGGATAGATATCGTGCATGGTGAGAGGCCATACGTATTCTAACAGGACTCTGCTCTTTTTCACAAAGCTATGACGACGCAAGATTGGATGTCTGGGAATTTGCATGATTTCGCAACCCCAAACATGTAGCCACCTAGCTAAATTGCTTTACTACATATGTCTTAAAATATATATTTAAAAAGTACAAACACGTAATAACTTTATTGTTATATTTAAAACAGATCATGAATTATTTAATTGTTTTTTGTGAGTTTGTAATCAGTATAAGTCTCTCCATCTGAACCCTAAAGAGTTATGTGCAGTTTGAATTTCGATTTCTGAGATTTTATTAACGTGTTGCAGGAACGATTTGCCAAATGAGCGAACTCTTTCTTTTGCCAAACCTGGGCAGGCACATAAATAGTAAAAGAGACTTTCCGCCTCTCCCTCATCCTTATAGCTACGACAGGAAGTATTGAATGGAAGACTGAGTCATGCTGCATGTTCTCCCACCTTCCAGTAGCCTTTGAGAACAGCGGTTTTGCGTAACATATTGGATATTTTAAATATGTATTTTCACTGAATAGAATTAGTGAAATGAAATTGAATGTTACCAAGAAGATGTCATGAAAATGTAGGCAAAATGTGGAAACTTCGTCAAGTATGACTCAGGAACGCAGTTCATGAATGGAAGAACTAACTAAGTATGGAAGTTGCACAAAGTCAGAGCGTATCATTCAGAAAGATACCGCGCTCTATTTTCCACATTTTAATTGATCCACATTTTCGAATTTCTGTGTTTTTATTTTAATATTTTAGTCTTCCAATAATTTTTATTCCACATTACAATTTGTATCACACAATCGATTGTTTGGGTAATTCGATGATATATGTATGTAACTGTAATGCAATGCCGTTATCACTTAAATAGTATGAACACTATATGGGCCAATCGAAACTCTATAGTTTTTTTTATTGCCCTACAGCAAATGTGTGAGAAACTCTAATTTCATTAAATGGTATTTTGGTAGAAACTTCGGATGATTAGTAATGGTTACTTATCATTATTTGAATAAAAATTATGGTAAGTTTGTGATGAATTTTTCTATTTTGTGTACATTTTTCTCAAGCGATGATATAAGACATAAAATATTGTCATTCATTAGAATCACATAAGAAACTGCAATTTAGGCAAAATATGTGCTATCTACTCAGATATCTTACGCTATAATATAAATTAAAGTAGATATTACTTAAATAAAAATTAATTTCAGTGACTGTATTGCATGTAAGTACTTATGTGTGTCACGTGACTGAAGTACAATAATGATTTTGCTATTATTCTTGCGTCTAAGCAAAAATAGCAAATTACTTGCTACTTCACCGCCCACATCTGTGAACGAGTACATGTGTTCGTTCTTATCAGCACAAAAGAATTGTCACAGCGTCTTGTACAGAAAGAAATTCCTGCACGCAAAGTTTTTGTTTAACATAAAAACAAAAAAATATGAACATACTTTTAGGCTATTAAAAAGGCGGCATAGAAAATTGCGTCCAGCTGTTGTTATGCCTGCTATTGTTATGCTGCTAGCAATGATAAGGTTTACGCGTAAAATACTTGGTATTCTATTCTAAACGCCAAGTAAGTAACTTATGCATATCAAAATCTTAAGTGAAACAGTTTAATAAATTGCACATATTTGTGTTTGCATCAGATTGTGCATGTAGGTGAGCCAGGGAATAAACCACGTAGTAAAATATTAAAATAAAAAAGTTGTATAATTACAACAAAAAGCGAAAAAGCTAAAATAAGCTGCAAAAAAATACAAAACATAAAATTTACGTAAAGACAAAACCAGAACCACAAAAAAGTAACTCAAAATACTTTTGCTTGTTTTTGTCTGATGGCAAAATTATAATACGCTGGAACCAGCACAATTAAATTTGTTTCTCCTCAGCATAAGTAATTATATTTTTCTAAGAGTACACAAAATTAATGAAATACATATAAGGAAAAAGGCAGAAATATTTACAACATTTTAATTTGGAAATTTGTATTCCAGGAGTGACACGAGTACAACATAACTATGTAGAATAAAACGACGGCATCCCTTTAGCATCTAATGTGACTATGAATTTTCACTTGTTCTGCATTACACTCTACATAAGTACAACGATTTGAAGCCCTTTTTTGTCTCTCTTTTCGGTTTACCTTAAACTGTGTGGTAGGCAAAACAGTTACAGCTTGTGCTCGTATCATCACCATTATTTATAAGTATACATTGACACATGGCCAATTACAGAAAAAAACAGAAAGGTTCCACATCTGTCAATTTTCATTTGTAAGCAAGACTCCAATTAGAATTTTTATTAACACATTTTCTTGGGATACAAAATGTCACAAGTGTTAATTGTTGCCAAATGTTTCTGGACATGCTCATGCAATTTCAGTTTAAAGAGTATGAGGTTGAAGTAAAAAAATTGTTAGTGTTTTGAAAATAATCTTTAGAGATTGTCATTATGATACAAATTTAGTTAATTGAACAGTAAAATAAATTTAAAAAGAAAAGTATAAGAGACACCGCAAGCAAATTTAACTAAGTGCCATTAAAAATATCAAGGGGGAAGTTCCCTGCGAACGACGTTTATATTTCTGACAGTTTACGCGTAATCCTTGACATGTGTCAAAGTACAAAATGTTTAGTTTGGTTTGCCATTACATCATGAATAGACTTATGCCTGAACAACGTTTGCAAATTGTTGAAATTTATTATCAAAATTCGTGCTCTGTGAAAAATGTGTTTCGCAAGCAAAATTGTCTTTAGCGACGAGGCTCATTTTGGCTCAATCGATACGTGAATAAGCAGAATTGGCGTATTTGGAGTGAAGACCAGCCAGAGGCAATTCAGCAGCTACCAATGCGTCCCGAACAATGCACTGTTTGGTGCGGTTTATGGGCAGGCGGCTTCATTGGGCCATACTTCTTCAAAGGCAATGAAGGCCGCAACGTTATGGTCAATGGTGAAAGGTACCGTTCGATGATAACAGGCGTTTTTTTTGCCGAAAATGCAAGATTTGGGCTCGGCCGACATGTGGTTCCAACTGTAGAGGCAAATTTGGTGAGCAGTAATCTCACGTTTTGGCGCAGTCAATTGACCACCAAGATCGTGTGATTTGATCTCGTTAGACTATTTTTTGTGGGGCTATGTTAAGTCTCTTGCCTATAGAGACAAACCAAACCCAATATCTGCTTTGGAAGCCAACATTGAACGAGTCATTGGTGAGATTCCAGCCGAAATGTGTGAAAAAGTGTGCCAGAATTTGACCTTCAGAATGGACCACTTAAAGCATAGCCGCGGGCAACATTTCAAAGAAATTATCTATAAAAAGTAAATGGCAAGAATTGATAAACTTTTGTAAATTTTCTTTTAGCTAATTGATAAAAAACATAAACTTCAAAAATAGAGGGAAGTAAGTATTTGTAAATTGTGGAATGGAAGAAAGCGCTCCGGCTAGAAGGGTGTTTTATTCGAACCACGGTGGAGGATCACGCAGAAGGGGACGTCCTAATCTCCGTTGGAAAGACCAGGTGCAGGGAAACCTGACTACACTTGGTCTTATCAACTGGCGCCAGCGCGCGCATGGCAGAGGCGACTGGCGAAGCTTTGTAGAGGCGGCCAAGACCGATCATCGGTTGTAGAGCCAGTTAAGTAAGTAAGTATTTGCGAAATTGTTCTATAATCGAACGCGTTACTGTTGCTCCTGAGAGCAAAATGTATACTATGGTGGGCAATTGTTGTCATAAATTCAGCATGTTGGAGAATTGGAATCTAACACATTCCAAAGTTATTGAATGCAATAATTTTCTACTTCGATGCATTGTGTATGCAATTAAAATTTATTAACAGTATTCTGAAAAGCTTTTACTTACTTAGTAGTGACATAAATACTGTTACAACATTGAACATAACCATTCCAATAGTAGAATTGAACATGCCCTGTTATCACCACATGGCTTATGAAAGCTAACCTCTATAGCGTTAGTCTGTAACGGGAATTCATGGAGCTTTCACCAGTGGTCAGATAATGAGAACTTTTAGTCGCATATTCGCATGTTTGGTCGCATGTTCGTCTACCGGTGCATAAAAGTGTTTGACGAGACTGGAGATATCAAAGACCGCCACCGGTCGGGCCGTCCACGTACAGTTCGCACGCCGCAAGTCATCAAAGCTGTCAAATCAAGAATTCAGCGATATCCGCTCCGAAAACAGAAAATCATGGCCCATGAGATGAATATCAAAAAAAAATTATTAAAAAAACTTGGGTTTTGGTGCCCTCAGACGTCGCATCGGACATTTGTTGACTGTAGCTTTGGAAAAAATAGGTTAGAAAAATGCAAACGTCTTTTGGTGAAGCCAGCTGATAACTTGCACAGAAAACTCTTGTTAACGGATGAAACAATTTTTACCGTGCAGGAAAAATTTAACAAGCAAAATGATAGGGTGTATGCACGGTCATCTAGGGAAGCATCTGAACTGATCGTACGGGTCGAAAAGGGTCATCACTCAGCTTCAGTCACGGTTTGGTGGGGTATCTCTTACGATGGGGTCACTGACTTGCATTTCTGCGAACAACGGGTCAAAACTTCGGACAAAGTTTACCAAGAAACTGTTTTGGAAGCTGTTGTGAAGCATTGCCTGTTCCAAAACTAGGCGTGGACTTTCCGGTAGGATTCTGCGCCAGCCCATAAGGTTAAGACGATTCAGACCTGGCTTCAAAACAATTTGCCAGCTTTCAGTTGTTCTGAAGAATAGCCGTCTAGTAGCCCTGATCTGAACCCATTGGATTACAAATTATGGACAGTTTTAGAGCACAAACTACAGTGGCAAACCACAAAAGATACCGCAACATCGATTCTCTGGAGACTGCTTTGATTCGTGCTGACAGCACTTTTCCGTGCGACTTAAGGCGTGCGTGAAGGCCAAAGACGGGCATATCGAATAAGTAATTGCTTTTTGTATACAATATATATCAATATATATATTTTAAGAAATTGGTACAAAAAAACTAATTATTTTAAATTTTATAACATCAAATGTGTGTAACAGTATTTATGTTTCTACTAAGTAATTGATAAACATTTGGAATTCATTAACATTAACTTCCTAGTTTCTACATATACTGAGAAGTTGCTAATATTTTTGTGCATATATACGAAACTATGTACTTACTTACGTTACTTTTAATGGCACAACAGCCCATTAAGGTCCTAGGCCGAGCTTTTCGCATCCACTCATGTTGTGCGTGTTATATTTGTACATGAATGGAAGGGACCTACAGTTTAATGCCGAATCCGAACGGCGAAGTGAAAAGTTTTTGGTAGCAATTTTTACTCTTGTAGGTTTGCCATTGCCTGCCAAGAGGTGGTGCTGTGTAGAAAAATAATTTTTTCTACTTTTTGATTTTGCCTGTGCCGAGATTCGAACCCCAGACACTCTGCGGTAGTCCAACGCACTACCACTACACCACAGCGACCACTATATACGAAACTATGTATGTATAGGTATAATAGAAAAAAAAGTTAAATGATATCATTCATATCAAATGCATTGTAACTTTTGCATGCACATTTAAAGTTGGCCAACAAAATTAATTCACGCTAATTTCATTAGTATAATTATTCACGATGGTAATGAAAATTATACATGACGTTACTGTATATGTTATATATACATATGTACTTATGTACTATAGTATTTTTCGTTAGCAATTTACGTACATATATGTTATCATTTTAATTAAATTTGTGAAAATTCACCTGATTTTACATATTTCGAATACATTAATATTCATTATCTAATAAAATTTTTTTTTTTTTCATAATGAATTAATATGATTAACCTTCCGTCTACCAATACCCAACCTGGTAACCCAGATGAATTTTGTAGGTAAATGCAAATACTGCTAAGGCTGAAACAACAGCGATTTACTTGTCCGCACTGCGAACACACATTTGAATTGGTCAAAGAGCTGGCTAATTGGAATATGACATGGAAGACCCAAACGAGTTGAAACCATCACCAGTTTCGGGAAGTGAAATCAAATTTATTTGACTTTGCTAAGAACGTCATTATGCCCCAGCTAAAAATAGGTCTGTGCTCTTAATGCCTAGTCGCATAGAGATGGAGATGTTCAGAAATCATTTTGTATTATAATAAAACCAAGGGCAAACATATTAGGTAAAATGTTATCTCAGAACTCCAGCAAGAGAATATCACATCGTAACAAAATAAAACATTTCATGGAGAGCTTGGGCGAAGACCTCTTCCTCTAATATTGACCAGATCAAAAACTAAATTAGAACAGGATCATACTTACATGTATCTTCCACGGCACATAGTCCGCTAGACCATTCTAGTTGAACACAAAAAAAAAATAAAAAAAATAGGAAAAGTGCTAAGTGGATAATTGTAGGGTAACGAGGTCATATACCCGGGATAGATTTGTTATCACTTGACGGCTTGCCATTCATTACACTGTGTAGCAAAAGAAGACATTTTATGGAGAGCTTGGGCGAAGATCAAAAAACTATAATAGTACAGATTAGATTTGGATACGGGCAGGAGAGCCATAGATCTTCCTCAGCACATAGTCCGCTGGAGCATTCTACTTAGCCAAAAAAAAGGATAGAAGAAGGGTTAAGTAGATAACTGTAGGGTAACGAGGTCATATACCCTGGATAGACCTACAGTTTAAAGCCGGTTCCAAATGGTGCGGTGGAAATTTGTTATCAGTTGATGGTTTTGTCATTTCCTACCAAGAGGTGAGTGAGCTTACACCCTTTCTTATAATTCTCGTTCACTTCATCGGTAGAAATAGAATACGAATTTTTTTGAGATTTAACCATCAGAACAAGAAGTGGATCAAATTCCCAACCTTCCGGGTGAAAGTCTAGTCCTCTACCAGGCAATCGAAGTCTTCAAAACAAAAATATTACTGGAACTAATAAGCCTGTTTTCGAAACTTAAGGGATTTTAGGTAAATGAGGTTACGGAGCGAAATGCTACAAGGGAAATTTCTGTATTATGTGTCGGAAAGAACACACGGCAAATCTGTTTAGGGCGTAGAACCATCGGCGGATTTAGCTGTAGGCAGAATAGGCATTAGCCTAGCGCCTCCAAAATTAAAAAAAAAATTATGGAAAAAATATAATAGTCGTAGAATTTGAGAAATTAAAATTTAATACTATTAACTGAACTATATTTATTTGTGATTGTAGTAGGCCGTTACAAAATAAAATACATGATACAGAAAACACCAGATATAAATATAAAAATTAGAACACTTTCAAAAGCAAATAGGAAAAAAAAGAACCAAGCATAAGCAAGCTTTGCGTTTCTATATTTCGTTTGCAAAATGCAATTTCATTCATTTCATTTCATTGTTTGTTTGAATTTTGTTGCGTTTACATCAAATTTTCTTTGCACGGTTTTGAATATTGAGAACAATTATTTGTGATTATTGAGTATTTCTATTAGCATAATTTAAATTTTTATTTGAGATTAATATTTTCAGAACAACCAACAGTTTTTTTTAAAACCACCAAGACCAACGTTGTTGCTTTCATCATTTTATAATTCTTAATTCACTCAAAAATTATGCCATTTTATTTTAAAAAAAATTATTTTAAAATATACTTTAAAATGAAAAGAACTTTCAAGTCTGGCGCACAAAAACGACTACGAAAAACAATTCAAATGAAGGAAAATGAAAAGCAAAGAAACTCCCTTGCAAAATAGATGTCTTGGGATGGAAACGTTCCATCTACCAGTACTGCGGTGGCAGATAACAATGTTTCACTACCAGTAATAGCTGATGACGATGTTAATCTTTCAAATCGGAGTATTTGTGTAGAAGAAGGTGCAAGTGATAATTGCATTGCCATTACCAATGACATAGAGATCGAAATTGAGAGTGAAGTAATAAAATGTACAAATACTTATCCTAACTTTACTGACTGACATTGATTTTTGACCAAAAATAATTACTAATGATTTGATTGAACATTGTATTTGTAGAAAACCCAAAAATGTGGGCGATTTAGAATCCTCTAAAAAATGTTATAAAGATAATAATGATCAACAAATATACCGAATATTAAATGATGTACATTTTTATATGACTAAAATAAACGGAGCCCAAGAGCGAAGAGAATGGTTGATTTATTCTGAAACAACGAAATCTGTTTATTGCTTTGCTTGTAAACTATTTAGTAAAAAGTCTAATGTTTTAGTTTCAGGATGTTCGGATTGGAAAAATATTGTAGACGTTTTGAAAAGACATGATGAGTCGAAAGAACATAAAAGTTATATATATATTTTTTTAAATATAATCAACTCACAGGGTGTACCACTATAAATGCAGAGCATTGTGTTGATTGGAAGGAAGATTAATAGGTGGGAGGAAAAAGGAGGGAGAAGTGTTTATGAACGTTTGCTTTAAACTTGCAAGAGTAATAATAATTGGGAAAAATTGTTGCAGGGATCTTATTCCAAAATACGCGCGGTACGAAAGATGAACGAACTTTCTCTGTAATGCGTAGTACGTTGAAACACCGTATCCGCATCTCAGAAGAACAGTGAGACGCAAGCCACGTTTCGACGATGTTCCCAGGAGTCAATAGAGTTGGAAACTCTACTGTCTTCTATTAGCTTCATCGCTCGATGTTGGATACGTTCCAAGAGCTCCTTTTACGTTCGTGAAGCTCCAGCCCTTAGGTGCGAATTAAACTCCAATTTAGGACGTATATAGGTGGTGTAGATAATGCGGAGATCAGTCGAAGTAAAATATTTTTTATACCGCTTAAGAAAGACGAGACACTTCGCTCCTTCTTCGATACGTCAAAAATGTTACCCCACTCATATCTAGGGGGTTAACTGGGGGGTTGGGAAACTCGTTTGTGAGATAATAGACAACATTGGGTCTTACGCGCATTGAACTCAACTCTATTCGTAAGACCCCACTCGGAGATTGAGTGAAGACCTTTACTGAGTGCGTCATTCATAACGTGCCTTTTCCAATCAATCTCCAAAGAGTTAGGGCGTTTTGAACAGGCATATGGTACTGTCATCTGCAAATGAGTAAAAAGGATTTTTCGTTAATGAGAGAAGGTCATTAATGAAGATAAGGAAAAGTGTAGGGGATAGGACCGAACCCTGCGGCACTCCAGCATTAATGGCACGATCTTCCGAAACAATACCGTCTATCACAATACGGATAGAGCGGCCGCTTAGAAAGTTCGTGATCCATCATGTGAAGTTATGAAGTTATGCCACACTCTGTCAAACGCCTTTGAAATATCCAGAGCAGCCGCCCTGCTCTCACCAAAGCCATGGACACTATGGTACCAGTGCTCAGTGGGGACCGCCCGAGAGATCACCCGTAGAGCGATTTTGACGGAAACCGTATTGGCGATCATTAAGCAATTCGTTTTGCTCAAGATATTTCACCAAGTAGAAGTTAACTACACTTTCCATGACTTTGGATAGCGTAGAACAGATTGCGATGGGGCTATAGTTCGCAGGGTCTGTAGTCTTACACTTTTTAGGAACTGGTTGGACATGTATGTATGTATGCTTATGTTCGTCGGGCTAAAATAAGTGGTCGTGTCGATTCCAAACTTTTAGAAGTAATAGAAAAAGAGGCAATTTATTGGCGTGAGGTATTAAAACGAGTCGTTGCTACAGTTAGACTTTTGGGAAGTTTGGGCTTACGGTTTAGAGAAATGCTAATTCTTCCAAAGGCAATTTTCCCAGATGGATTAAATATTTGGCTGAATTTGATGACTTTTTAAAGGTTCACTTAGAAAAATACAGTAATTGCGGGATTGGACATGTTAATTATTTATTATAAAACCACGTGTGATGAATTCATAGAACTTATGGGCAAAAGTGTACAAAACTCCATTGTTGATGAAATAAAACGAGCTAACTATTTTGCTCTTATAGTTGACTCCACGCCTGGTGCTAGCCATACTGACCAAATAACTATTATTATCAGGTATGTAGATTTAGATCAAAAAATTCAAGAAAGGTTCATATGTTCTATTCCGATCGAACATCTTGATGCAACATATTTAGAAACGACTATTTTGTCCAGCTTGTCCGAATTAGGGTTGAACATTAAAACATTAATAATTGCCGGGGACAAACGTATGACAATGCTTCGAACATGTTAGGCATTTCTAACGGTCTCCAAGCTAAAATTGAAAGTTACAGCAAAAATGCTGTTTTTGTGCCTTGCGCAGAACATTCCTTAAATTTAGTTGGAAATACAGCTGCAGAATGTTCTTCTAAAGCTATTAGATTTTTTGATTTTATTCAAAAGTTATTAGTCTTTTTTCCTCTCCGACAAAGACATGGGATTAGCTAATGAAAACTGATCAAAAATTAAGTCATACTTTAAAACGTATATGTGACACTCGATGGCCATCCAGAGCTGAAATTGTATTAACTGTTCGAAAGAATTTTTCTTTCATAAGAACCGTTCTTGGTGAAATTTGTATTAACCTATCTGAAAAAACCATAACAAAAATTCTAGCGAAAAAATTACATAGTAGTTGTGAAGAGTTAGAGACGGCTCTGTTATTGATTTTTTGGAATACACTATTGCAAAGAATTATTGCCACCAATAAATCGTTACAAAACAAAGAATGTAACATACAAAAAGAAACTAATTTATAGCAATCTTTATCAGTATTCATACTCAGTATTCGAACTGATGATGCATATTTTCACGAAATGGAGAAAGAAGCAATCGAATTAGCTGGTAGTACAGAATACTCAACAGCAAAAACTCGAAACCGGAAAAGAAAAACACAATACCATTCGATGAAACTTCAGATAATGACACAATTTTGCGTGGGAAAGAATTATTCAAAGTTGAAACTTTTTACTTAATTTGTGATACTTTACACTCTGAAATAAAAAAAAGGTCTGTAGTTTATGACGAGGTATTACAAAACTTTTTAATATCTGCTGATATTGATTTGCCTGAAGAAAAATTTGCTCAGTGTGTATCAAATTTAGTTGAAAACTATAAAGATGACATAAAACAATTAGTATTCAAAGATGAGGTTGAGCAGTTCCTTTATTTTGTAAAATTGGAAAAAATATTAACACTGCTTGAAATGTATGCGTCAATTCAACATTTTTAAACGTTGAAATAATCGAAAAAAATTTTTTAACAATACCAATTGCAAATGCTTCTGGTGAGGGATAATTAAGCATTCTTAAGCGGGTCAAAAACTACCTAAGAACGTCACTTTGCCAAATAAAATTAAATCACTTAGCTATCATGGCCATTGAAAGCGACTTTGAAAAAAAAAATCAACTATGACTCCCTAATTGATAGTTTTGCAAGAAATAAATCACGAAAAAAAATAATATAAATGGTCTTTAATTTCTAACAAAATATTTGTCTATCAAAAATTTTATTTCTTTCGTCAAAATTTAGAAAATTGAGCCACAAGTACAAAAAAAAAACTTAAGAGGTCCACAAAAATTGATTTTTGCCTAGGGCCTCAACATGTTAAAATCCGCCTCTGCGTACAATGCTCTTTGCGTATAGAGCAGAGTCAGTAAAACTAAGTTAAAAAATTGCTGTTCGGCCCATCCTCATCAATTCATTGTTTGAGGAGCCAAAAATCCTTTATTTTACGTTTTTTATAACATAGGGAAAATTTTTACTTTGAAACTTATTACTCTTTTCAATAAACTAAATCAAAATTGTACATTGGAAATGTCTGAACATTTTTTCGAAAGTTCCTTTTTTTGTTAATTGAGTCGATATCGTTTTAAAATTGGATTAAAACTTGCCAAAATATTAACAAATAAAAATCAAAAAGGTCGGGTGGGTATTGATTGGTAAGCGGAAGATTAAAAATGTCTGGTCAAATATTGCTCGTTTGCTGCAAGACTGTCATAAATCAAAACAAGTTAAGTATTCTGATGTAAGTATCTTTACTTTACTTTACTTTTAATGGCACAACAGCCCATGGAGGGCCTAGGCCGAGCTTTTCGCATTCACTCATGTTCTGCGTGTTATATTTGTACATGAATCTAATGGGGGACCTACAGTTTAATGCCGAATCCGAACGGCGAAGTGAAAAGCTTTTCATAGGCAATTTTTACTCTTGTAGGTTTGCCTGCCAAGAGGTGGGGCCGTGTAGAAAAATTTTTTTTTCTACATTTTGATTTTGCCTGTACCAAGATTTAAACCCCGGACACTTTGCACAGCGACCACTAGATATAAGTATCTAGTGTAATAAAATCATTTCGGTATCTTGTAACTCTTCACGAGAAAAGAGTGTTTGTACTCGTAGTTATAATTTGCATGGAGTGTTAGGTAAATTGAAAAAGTTAATTAAATTCTGTTTCCTCGAAATTTATGTTTTCTGAGTTATGACAGTTTTGTAGCAAACGAGCGATTTGTATTTTAATAAAGTATATTACAGTATTGATAAGCGCTCTGCTTATCCTACTCAATAATTCCAGACTCACCAGTATTTTTTACGTTTTCTTTAAAAGGTTTAAGGTTTTCTTTAACAAAAGAATAATTAAATAAAGAAAATTGCGTTTAAAGTTGAAAATCTTTGTATATTTATCGGGTCATTTCAAGCTTTTTATCAGTCACTTTTTCGTTCCTTTTTTGTAATTATCGCACTATAAAGTAAAAGCCAACTTTTTTTTTCTCGCAATTACTGTAAAACAGTAACAAACACAGCCACTAACAACATTTTGTGAATTCAATTTACAAGCTCAAATAATTAGTATAAAAGATGTGCATAAATAATTCACAGCGAAAGCATTAACAACCCGCCAACTTAATCTCATCTATCGTGAACCTTTAACTTTATTTAAAATTTCTAATTATCTCTTTACCGAATTTTCCCTTTTCGTAAAAGATTTTTCAGCTACAATGCTATCAGCTACATGCTAAACTACCTTAGTTTCATCAGTTTTTAGCATCTTTATTCAAGTAAAAAGTAAAAAAAAGTTGTAAAAATATAAAGGGTTTTCTTTATCTTTAAAACGAAAATACAAGGCAAACATGTTGAGCGCCAGCTAGAACTAGTTAAAAGATGCCCACTTTAACTTTTTCGACACTCTGGCATACTTATTAAAGTGTTTTTTTTTCTGTTTTTATATTTTATTCCCATCTAAAAGCAAAAGTCAGTAAAAGTATCAAGAGACTGTGAACAAAGTAACTAATTAGTGAAGTGAAGTCAACGAGAATGAGTCCAATGGCCTGGCTGGAGTCTTTAGCATACAAACAAAAATATTAGTAAGTACCATATTACGAAAAATTTAACTAACTCTGAATAATTCAATTCTATAGATAATAAATTATTTATTGCATTATATACTAAATTGCAGGAGTAGATCTCCCAGGATTTGCTCAAGCTTAAAGCGTTTTAAATTTTTTCTACTATACCTGTACTATATAAGAAAAAGCAAGTAAAAATAAGTGATTTGCAGCGTAGGTCATAGTTGATACTAAGTACTATTCTGGACTATTACGCAGGGTGTTCGGCACAGTAAATAAACTAAAATAGCAAAACTAAACAATTTTCTGAACGGACACTTGCCGGTCAATGGCAAAATACCAAAAGTAAAAATGGTCTAAGAAAAGCTTTTCGGATTCGGGATAAATGCATGAGTTCTTTCAATTCGTGTATAAATATAACTCACACAACATGAATGGGTCGACCTAGGTCCGCCATCGGCTGTTAAAATTTCACCTGCTCTCTGATAAAATTAAATAAAAAGAAAAAGTTTCAATTTCAGGCAACATTTTCTATTGGCAGTCGTTGTTTTCTATTATAATTTTATATGTACTAGGTGGATTCAAATTTAATTTTAACTAATCGAGAAACTAAGTTCGGGTATGTTCAAGCTAATAAAAATCCCCAAATAAGGAAAAAATCATGTTTCATAGCGAACACTTTCACAAAAAATTTGACTTTCCCTACACCAAAGTCACTTTTAATTCTTTAGAATGAATAAAGGAAACAAAAATTGCTTTGGTGTAGTTAAGTCAATTGTTTTCTGGAAATATATGCTGAAGCTATGAAGCACTTTTTTATTAGAAGAATTTTATAACATGATCTGAAATGGAATTTTCTTCATAAAAGCGGCTTTTGGTTTTCGAACTTTTTTTTACCGGTTTCTGGCGCTTCAGCTAACACAGTACAAAAGTCAACCAGTTTTTGATAAAAGTACTCGTCTAGTAGAGTGAAACCTCCAAAGGGTTTGACGTTCCCTGATCGCTAGTTTTTTTTTATGGCTATATGTAATTTTTCATTTTCTGTAGATGTTGATCTATGATGATGACAATATACCTATAAATTCATATATTGTATTTCCTGCGGTCTACGTACTCGTATAGAAACTAATTGATACCCAATACTTTACATACAGTTTGGGTACTAAAAGCTAACCAATTAGGAATTGTTATACTTAGTTGTATGTTATAATGCGAATATTTTCCTCACTACCATATAACTGAATAAGTAATGGGTACCGATAAGTGAAAGGCTTTATTATGGGCATTTATAATAAACAAATTTTTTTAACAACAACCTTTCAAGCAATTCAAATTAATGAGTTAATATCCTTTGAAATTCCATAATTTTCATCATTTTTTAGTATATTTTTTAGATAAATTATTTAAATTAATTTTCTAATTATTATTCATCTTTTCTTTTGGATTAGTGTATAAATTGTTTAATTAAATTAAATGTAAACCAAGGTATGCATTTAACTATTTCTTCTTTATTCTACATTTAATTTGATGAGAAATTCACATTGTCTTTACTACTTATACATACAACAGCAAAATCTGCTGTAATTTCCTTTACTGAGTTTGTTTCAATTTCAGTTTATTTTTATGTGCACTTTATTTATTTATTGTCATTTGATTCGACTTAACTTAATCTTGCTTTGATATGTCTTTGATATATTTACTTATTGTATGTGAAATTAAATCACGCACGATTAAACACGGACCTGATTGGAAATAATACATACATGCTTGTACATACTCAGTACATGGAAGCTTATGTATGTTTCCTTATTCAGAAATGTCAGTAAAAGGGTAGAATTATTTGAAAAGGAAAGCATTCTACATTTAAGATAGTTTTCAGCTTTCAAATAATACTGATGCTAAAGAATTCGAAAAATACTAAATCGAGACATCCGAATTTAACCTGTCGAGCAATTAAAAATCTGTTAAAAGTTCTTACTGAAATTCAATCAAATGAAGAAATATCTGCTATATAAAGGAGTATGAACTCATGAACTATGAAGTAATGGGATTTAGATGAATTGTTTTTATACGCTACTCGTAAACATTCTGTGTACAGTGTATATACTCATATTGGTTTTGATCGAGTAACAGTTGTTTGTAAGGCACCCTACTATGCGTCATTGGGTATAAAAAGATACTATATACGAGTATATACTTATTTAGGTTTTTATATTGTTATACCCTTTTTATTTAATTCACTTTGGGCATATATTATATTGTAGTTTTAGTTTCTTATAGTTTAAATTATGTTCATTGAAATAGTATAATTAAATCGAACAGAAATACTTAGTTTAAATTAAATTAATTTTAACTGAAAATATGTTTACTGAACCGACGACCGACTACACAGCACGACTGTCTCAACTCACAAACCACTTTTCGTTCGCGTTCCTTTTACTCGTCTAATACCTTCGTCCAGTCCGGATTGCCTTCTTCTCTTTCCCTCTTATTCCCTTCCTACATATACTTATATAAATGATCAGCGTGAAAAGTCTAGTCGATTCAGGCATGCCCCTCTGTCGTCCGTCTGTTTGTGGACACAATAACTCGAGTAAAATCTAGGCAATCTCAACCAAACTTGGTACAGACATTTGTTATCGTCAGGAAGGGGATAAGTTCTGAAATGGGCAAAATCGTTGAAGGTGGTGTGGTACCTCGCATACAAGTGAAATGTTCAAAAAGTGATATTGAAGGCAAATCCAAACCGAATCGAACAAAACTCGAAACACCTCATTGAAATAGTCTCTTAAATAACTGTTCTGAAAATTTTCAACATTGGGCAATAATCACGCTTACTTACCTTTTTTTTTTTTTTAATAGCATAACAGGGCCTAGGCCGAGCTTTTTGCATCCACTCATATTGTGCGTGTTATATTTGTACATGAATGGAAGGGACCTACAGTTTAATGCCGAATCCGAACGGCGAAGTGAAAAGCTTTTCATAGCAATTTTTACTCTTGTAGGTGTCCCATTGCCTGCCAAGAGGTGGTGCCGTGTAGAAAAATTATTTTTTCTACCTTTTGATATTGCCTGTGCCGAGATTCGAACCCCGGATACTCTGCGCAGCAGTCCAACGCACTACCACTACACCACAGCGACCACTTACTTACCATACAAAATTTTATAATTGGGCAATTACCATGCTCACTTCTTCTTATTCTTCTTTTAACTCGATTAACACTTAAGCAATATCAATCAAAGTTGGTGCAGACATTTGATATTGGCAGGAAGATGCTAATTTCTGAAATGGTGAGAATCGGTGAAGGGGAAATCACATGAAAATCACATTATTGGGTAAAAACTATGCTCACTTCCCATACAATATTTAAATTTTACTCAAAAACCAATCAAGTTGACTTCACCGTTAGGTGCTTGAAGGCAAAAATATGTTTTATTTCAGAGGGCGTGCAGGGTATATAAAGTTCGTCCACTCCCAAACTTGCTTTCGGGATTTTTGACCATAAAAATGACATGAAAATTGACTGCACCCCCTTATCTTCTTCATTGCTCTACATTGCTTCGCAGTATATTTCTTTCAGTTATTCGTTAATAACATATATAGGTATGTGCGTGTATGTGTGCGTGTGTGTGTGTGTGTGTGTGTTCAGCATGAGTTGAAAATAGTATTGTGTAAAGTCGTATAAATCGATAATGGTGGCGCTATTCTTTCGTTATTAATTCATATGAACCTAAAAATACTTCTTACAAAATATCTAAAAATAATTTCAGCTTTTTTAAAATCGATAAAAGTTCAGCCAACAAAGAAAACTTAAAGTGATTATGTGAGTCCCTTTTTGTCGTGAGCACATTGAGAGAAATCAAATTAAATGTTCTTTATTTTCATTGTAATCGTGTATAAAAAAGTTGTCGAAAATATTAAATATAATTTTATTTAGAAAGTTTAACAAAAAACATCTTAACTTGTTTATGTAAACAGTTAGCTTCTTTCGACTATGACACGGACTTATGTGAAAGCTGCTTAGCACTAAATTGAAAATTATTATCAAAATAATATGTTCTCAGTTAATCATAAATTTCCGTAGATATTTCAAGAGCAAACCTTTTTCGAACCATTTGTCAAAATGGTCAAAGTATTCATTCTCCTTTTGCTAAGAATAAAATAAAACAAAAGAGTAACAAAAATCACGTAGGAAGCCAGAGATTTCAGACTTATTTTCTTCGGCTACGTACAAAACTTGCAGTGACTTCATATGGACAAATACTTTCCATACTTTCATTCTGTTAGGAAAGTTGTAAAATATGGAAATACGTTTTCATAGCAAACAGAGTTTCGCCGAAAACACAAATTGTGTAATGAAATTTGATAGCAACACTTAATAGTGTTGACAATATCTTCTATTTGTTGTAGATACAAAAGAACTGTGTTGTGTCACGTATACAGCTACAATCAACGTTTTTACCATCTACCAAATATTACACATATAGTATATACAAATTGTTCGAATGTAAGAGGCAGACGTTACAACAAAAAATGGACAGCGTAAATGTTCACCATGAATATTCGCTTGCAGCATTCATTTCCATTATGTGTGGCACTGAAGCATACCAAAATGAGTTTGTCAGTCACGCTGTATGTAGGTACATAAAACTTATGCTTGAAATAAGTTCGCATAATAAACTTTTGTGTGCATAATGAAGAATATTTGAAGATTTTTTCCTAGACATTGGGACATGCCTGCCATACATGCATTTCCTTTCTAGGGAATAAATTGAGAGTGATGAGACGATAAATTTGACTACATGTGAGATAAGTGTAGTTTTTCTTGAATTCCTGTTTGCTTTTGCATTTGTGTGTTTGTCGTTGTTAGTATTTCTGCTTTGCTTTCGGCATTTAAGATCATTCATGGAGTTTTTCTTTACAGGAATTTAGGATTTTATATATTCAAGCTGACAGCACAAGCTCACAGAGTCAAGGGCAAATGAGAAATAAAGGGGTATTTTGGATTAAAGTAAATTTTGCTAGTATTTCAAGATCAACGGAATTATGCAGCAGAATTTGTTGGGTTAATAGAAAAATGGCTCTTTATCTCAATTGCTACTTATTTTTCAATCGCAGTATAAATTTATAAAAGTGAGTTCTATTGAAGTTTACTTGATAAATCTTAGCAATCGTACTTGAATACTGTTTCTTTCTCTTTTATGGCACAACAGCCCATGAAAAGCCAGAGCTTAGGTTTTAGCATCCATATGAGTACATGATGTGATTTACGTAGGCAATTTCGGTATTGGTTACGCGTATAATTTTTGTATTTACCAGTGATGGAGAATTGCATTCGAGTAGCGTATTTTTGAGTAGCGAGTACTTCAGTGTCGATACTTTTAAGAGTCGGGTATTTTTCGAAAGAATACGGTTACTTTTTTACATTAATCTATTTTTAAGCTTTTTTTACTTTTGAAAACACTACAAAATTTTACATCATTACTCAAAATGAATTTCAATCTGGCTGTACTTTTTCACTTTTCCCAAGTAGCTGATTTTCCTGCTCCAATGCCACCAAGTTCAAACATCTGGGAGAATAGTGTAAAAAAGTTTGTTTTTTAGACCGGCGTTTTAAAGCCATTGGGTTTGATATCGCTTCTCAGACACATACCACCACTAAGCGTTTTGTCTGCTGAACAATTATCAGCATCGCCAAGAAGAAGAGAATGAACAAATGTGATATACTATATGATCATATTGCGACCAAAAATACAGACGTGCATGGGCTGTCGTCGCTGATTAAGGTTTAGTATAATATATTTTTGTTTACAGATGGCACTGATTGCACTTAATGTTTCCCATTAATTACTTTACTTTACTTTTAATGGCACAACTGCCCATGGAGGTCCTAGGCCGAGCTTTTCGCATCCACTCATGTTGTGTTATATTTGTACATGAATGGAAGGGACCTACAGTTTAATGCCGAATCCGAACCGCGAAGTGAAAAGCTTTTCATATGCAATTTTTACTCTTGTAGGTTTGCCATTGCCTGCCAAGAGGTGGTAGTGTCGTGTAGAAAAATTATTTTTTCTACTTTTTTTTTATTTTGCCGTGCCAAGAATCGAACCCCGGACACTGTGTGTAGCAGTCCAATGCATTACCACTACGCCACAGCCCATTAATATTGATATTTATCTCTGAATAACTCTTGCGTTATATAAACAAAGATTTCCTAGAAAATAGTTTTTAATTTGATATAAAGTCCAAGACTTTATTTTAACTACTTGACACAGAAATGCATGCATATCAGAAATGCATAGCTTAGTTTCTATTATTCTATACTCGATTTGCTTCCGACTAGGGCGCGCTATAAAGTTTAAACTGGAAATTTCGCTTAAGGTTGTCGAAAAAAAATGTGATGTTATTGTATGTAAAATTAAAATCTCACTTTGCATCTTTTTCGTTTTCTCTAGTGGTTTGGTTTTAAAGTAAAGAAATTACTTTTCTAAATTTACAAAGAATAACAAATCTATTTGTCTATTTTTGAATACTTTATTATGCTTTCATACTTTGCTTTGCTTTTGTTGCACTCCACTTTAAACTTAATTTCATCATTGAGATAGTGACTATTTGTGCTAATGCAATTGCTTCAAGCAAATAAACAAAACTACTACATAAATATTTAATGCATATGAGCAGATACTTTTGAAACTTTTCGTATAATTTAAGATGAATTTATTTATTTGTTTACTTGCTTGCCGATAATACATGAGTATAATTGAGGAGACTAGTTTCCCCGCAATTTACTACACTTTTTGCGAGCTACTATTCTTTAATTTGTACCGCACGTAAGTGTGTCACCTAAAATGCTAATGGGATCTTTCTCTCTAAATAAAATGTTAGAGGATTACTTACTTATGTAAATACCAACACAATTTCTAAAACTTTCTAAAAATTGTCTCACTTTAATTTGGTTTGCTTTTTAGTATACTGGTGTGCCAGTATACTATGAAATTATACAGATTTTGTATGCAAATCTATTAGGTGCATTTTGGTGCAGGAATCAGAAAGTCATAATTTTTTTTTTTTTTTTTTTTTTTAAATTAATTTTTGAAGACGTTACGGTGGAAAACTTTACAAAATTATGTTTTTTTGGGGGGAAACCTCGCCTACATCTTTAACAAATGGTCGAAGGTAAAAACAATTTTCCAGATAAATTTTGCTTAGAAAAAAGGTGTAACCACTGAACAACAAAGGGAAAACAGTTCTTATAGAAAAATATATCATGATATAAAATAATTGTTGAATGTATATTTTTCTTGAGTGTGCAGCCGCTGCGCATTGGAGAAGTGACATGTTGAAGTAAAACTTCTTATAGGAGGTTACTGAAATCTGGATCGGCAACCTTTTATGTGACAAATTATTTTATTTTATTTGGCTCTTTTCTCTCAATCTCTTTATTGAGAAATAAAATCGAAATGTTACGCTGTGTAACACAGAGGGTGGTGGGCTGTTATACTGAACAAACTAAAGACCAAGTAAACAAGATCCACTCCTGAAAGACCAACACCAACAGCACTCTCTCTCTCTCGCTCTTTCTTTCTCTTATTTATGTGTGTTCATTAAGGAGATTGCTCCCAAAAACAACACAACTAACCAAGAATGATAGAGTTAGAAGATTACAACATAAGGTTGACCAAAATTGCCTCTCTCTGCGCTTGTTGTCACAAACAGTATTTTTAAATGGGAGAAAGGCGGTTGTATATATTTTGTACGTGAAAATTTAAACATTTATATAAAATGTTTAAAATCTTCTAAACGAATGAATTAGTAAAAAATCATATTGCATATACTTACATATTTTCTGTTTTTTTAAAGTTTACTTCTTTAGAATCATTTTTATATTTACGAGGGCGTTAAAGATAATCATGGCAAAACGGAAATGGTTACGGAAATTGTTACTATCAATCAAGTATGGAAAAAATGAAGATGCGTATGTATATACACATAAAGGATGGGCAGCATATATGCATCCACATGTATTCACGAGTATGAATTAACCTCGATTGTTTGAGGGGGCTGATGATTCGCTTATGATTCAATCTTCATTGATAGAAGGCGCTGTGTATGAATCATACTCGACTGCTAGAGCGCGCTGCCCATCAGTGTCTAGCCAAATTTGTTATATCAAACAAACATTTTATATTTCAAACAAAAATCGTTAGAGATTTCCAAAGCTAAAAGAATGAGCTAATATAGACTGAAGAAAAGACGCGAAAGTAGCGTATGAAAAATTATGTGTATTGAAATCGCGACAAAATATTTTGCGTTTGATGAAGGCGTAAGAAAATGAACTAGTAAACGTCGCGTGCGTTCACATTGACGTTCAAAATGCGAGAGAGAAAATTGGTTTATTTTTATCGGTTGATAACTTTTGTACCGGTCGATGAATAGTAATACAATTACTGGGTACCAACAACAGTGAGAAAATTACTGGGTACCACATTTATATTATTATCTAACGTTTTGCTGGGAGAAGTCTCATTCGCATTTTTAGTGGCGCACTGCGTTATTTACGGTCCTGATTTATGCGTTTTCCTTCATTAATTTTTCTTTGTTCCATTTCTGCATGTGATTTACTGTGATGATGTGATGTGTATGTACATGTGTATATGTGTAGTTGTATTACATATGTCACCACACTATATCAATTTAATTTGAACGTTTTTAATTATAAAGTGTGTGCAGTGGACATTGGATAACGAAGAGCCTCTAGCCTTTCATGTTGAAAGTTTCACAATTTATATTTACTTTTCATGTGTTACGTTTCTATCTGTTGTCAGTTGAAGTGTAGTTGAACTGAAGCGTGTGGGCACATTTGGAAGTAGCTTCCAGGGAACATTTTACTTTTCTAGGGAAAACTGCTGTAAACTTTTTCAATTGCTACGTGAATTTATTGCTGTATTGGTTGTTTGTTTGTTTGTTTATTTTTTTGCTGCTGTGTGTCTTTCTGCTTAGGTGGTAGTTCCTGCTGCTGTTCCATTGCAGTGAACAATGCTTCTGCTGCTTAAATTTCCACACGAAATACATTTTCCAAAAGGACATTGGAGAGACTTTTGTTTGATTTACTTTATTGCAAGTTGTAAGCTGGCCGCTGTAGTGTTCAATGCTATTTGCAAATCGATGAGAAAGTGAGCAAGATTTTGAATAGTTAAAGTAAGAAGTTAAAATAAAACTTCAACAAAAATCTATTAGCGTCACTGACGGCCCTAAACAGAAAGATATTTTTATCTATGAAGTACAATTTCTTTTAAAAATTTACAAGCATCCAGGTCTAAAGAGAACAACTTGGTTGACAGATATCAGGACTAAACACTTTCTTTCATGACACAATTTTAAGAACCCAATTGTGAAAATAATGCGCCAAAATTTTGAATGTAACTATTTGCTGTGGGGAAACCCAAACTGGGCAAAATTGAGGCGAGAAAAAGCGAAAAGCAATTTAAATGCAAATTATGCGTATGCACGAGAAGTGGTTAAGAGCTCATTTATTTTACCCTAATGCTATTTAAACCACACCTACCCCCACCTCCCCATTATATATGAGCGCCGCTTTCAATATTTTACCTCATTGAATGGCTACGCATTGTGAGCAGATTACACCACGGGATATTTATCGCTTCATTGCGTCATTTCTACATTAACTCCACAAAACATTGTCGAAGAAAAATAACAAAGACTTAAAATTACAAAAATCACAAAATTAAATATACTCCGACACAACGAAATGTAGCCAGATTTCTTGAATGCATGGTTAACAATGTTAGCAAAAACATAAGTAACGAGAGAGAGAGAGAGATAGAGAAAGAGAAAGAGAGAGAGAGAGAAAAGGGAACTTTCAAGATCATTAAGCGAGGGAATAAAATGCACAACAAAATCACACGATTTTTGTTAGTTAAATAAAAAAAATGTTCTCCTGAAATATGCAAATCTTTGGAAAAACTCTCGACCCACACATACACGAGAAACAATTACCTACACCCACATGCAGACAATATGATGACGAGCAAAAATAAAGAATTTGAATCGGAGATAATTCGAACATGTCGCAAATCTATAAAATGGAAGGGCTCACATTAAATACACTCACATGCTCGTATACTTTCTACATACATGCACTTACTTATACACACTCAAATCGAAAGTGTTCGTGCCAATGGTTAAAATCTCACACATATTACAACTAGAGAAATAAACAGGGGAAATCACATAATTGAGATATTTCTTCATACAGAAGAATCAAATCGAAGTGGAAATCATGAATTAGAAGCTTAAGATACACTTGCAAATGATAGGTAATAAATTGGTGATAAAAAATGCAAAAATCTATAATGTGTTTGAAAAGTTTTAACAACGATTTGCTGGCTATTTAGCAGAGCTAGAAAATTTCCAGCATCAAACAATGGAAGGCCATAGTACTTATATATTTTATGTGATTGAATGAAAATAGGCTCAACGTATACATACTTACATACACGCATAAGTACAACAATTATTTACTTTTGCATGTCGATGTGTCACGGAAAGAAGTGAAGTAAATAAACAAAATTAAAATCAGAGTTACCAGCGTAAGTGCTGCTGCCCATCAATCAATGTGTAATTTCCATCCAATTGATATGAGTTGAAGTTCATGCATTTAATATGCATGGCAGCACAAATTGTATGGCAATAAAGAATAAAAGTTCACAAAAAGTGTGAGAGTTACGATTTTATGTATGTAGGTACCATTTTCATTTAATTTTGTACTTAAAATATGTGAATAACCTTTGATTTATTTACCTTTAGCCCATTATTGAATACTAAACAATAAAGTTTTCAAATTAATATTGACAAGATTCAGGATATATCAACTTTTACTCACTTACATATATACACATGTATGTATGTATTTCACATACGCGTTATTATCTTAAATCTCAAGTTGTTACATTATTTTTTTATTTTTTTTTTTTTACATACAAAAAAATTACTGTGAAACATCATAATCGCTTTTTACACATACTTACATTGTATGTTGATGCAATTTGTTTGTGCGGCATGGTGTAATGCCTGCTCATGAAAATTTCCCAGAGATTTTACAAGATTATCGAAGAACTTTTGCAATTTGCAAACTTTTTATACTTAGAAAATCAGAAAATTTAATTGAAATTTAAAATATGTAAAACTTTTGAGTTAGAAATGATAAACGATTGCATGCGGAGGAGTTATACGTACATAGGCTTTAGTGTCAGGATCAAAAAAGACAAAGCATCAAAAATTTAATGGAAACTGCAGATTCAGACATACTTCTCCCAACATAAGAATTATATGGCTTTGCCTCCGCACTTTCATATTAGACATACATATAACAACAAAATGAGATTTTTACAAGAGAAGGTTTTTTGCACTTTTATTTTGTATTTTAAGCAATTTGTTAGCAGGTTTTCACTGTATGGGAATCAATGCTGAGGTAACTGGAACTCCAGTCTAGCACTCACTGGATCATCGAGCTGGACCAAGGTGTGTGACACTTTTTTAAATTAAATAATAATTAAATTAAAAGGACAATTAAAAGCTCCCTCCCAACTGAAGTATTGTTAAAAAAAAAAGATTCTTGTAGAAATTGCCTTTATAGTAATTTAGCAATAGTGGCTCGGTGCAGAAATAGTTTAGTTAATTTTACTTTTGCGCGTTACTTAACTTTAATCTTTCTGTTATAAAATGTTTCTTTCGATTATAAACCATATACGAGGTGTGATCAAAAAATAACCGTTATTTTCAAATTTCGTGAGTTACGTATGTTCGATTTTCGCATTTTTTTTCTGTTATGTTGGTACACATGTCTGTTATATATGTTGGCAATACCAACCATTTTGGATCGTCAGTTTGTTTTTGACAGATAAAAAGGTTAGTCGTGTTTTGGTGTGCTCTTCGATTTTTTACTATTCGAAAAAATGGATCAAAGAAACTGTATTCAGTTTTGTGTAAAAAATGAAATTAAATACGCAAGGACATTTGAAATGTTGACTGTGGCCTTTGGCGAGTCTACTATGAGCAGAACACAAGTTCAATTGTGGTATAACCGGTTTAAGGAAGGCCGAGAAGATGTCAATGACGATGCTCGTCCTGGTCGCCGGAGCACGTCAACAACCGATGAAAACATTGACGCAGTGAAGAAAATGATTTTGGATAATCGTCGAATCACTATCAGAGAGGTTGCTGATGTTGTTGGCATATCGTTCGGCTCATGCCAAGCAATTTTTACGGATGTTTTAGGCATGAAACGTGCGGCAGCGAAGATTGTTCCAAAATTGCTAAATTTTGAGCAAAAACAACGTCGCTTGTGCGTAAGTTTTTGGCCAAAAAAAAAAACCGTTATCATGCCTCAACCACCGTATTCACCGGACTTGGCCCCCGCAGACTTTTTCCTCTTCCCAAAACTGAAGACACCGATGAAAGGAAAGCGTTTTGCTACGATTGAGGAGATAAAAGAAAAATCGAAACAGGAGCTGTTGGCGATACCAAAAAGCGCGTTTCAGAAGTGTTTCGAGGATTGGAAAAAACGCTGGCATAAATGTATTATACCTGAGGGGGATTACTTTGAAGGGGACAAGATAGTTGTTGATGAATAAATAAATACTTTTTGAAAAAATAACGGTTATTTTTTGATCATACCTCGTATGTACCTACCAAAAATCATCCTTTGACAAACTGGTCCATTTATGTAATTTTCACACGATTGTTTAATTTGTTGTCATAAAAATACACTTTTTCACTTGCATTTTATGGCTTTCCTAATAATTGGATGTGCTAAAAATGTCATTTCTTTCTCATACCATCATTTACTTTCAATTGATCCAGCTGATATTTTACCACTAACAAGTTTGTCTTTTCATATAATGAGATAATAAATGCAATCAGCTTTAAAAAAAAGTAAGCCTAAAGAAATGTACTACATAAGAGTAGGGTGTAATTTGAAAAATATTACAAATACCACAGAAGCAACATAAGGTTGAGTGATGATGGCCCATTGTTTATTCCACCAGAAGACTATAAATTAAAATAAACTTATTTATTATATTTAATAAATTCGCAAAGGTAAAAACGAAAATATTTCATTGGTCTTTTATTTTCTCAGTTTCTTATTTAATCGTAAGTACTTTTCATTTAAACATTAGAGTGGTAATTTGATTAATTGTTTTGAAATTTTTTGATTTTCCCCACATAAAACTTAAATTCCCTACAGCTTCTTACTGAATGCATAGCTTAGAGTTTTAGAGTCTATTCCTGTGATATTAATGATACCTTTGAGAGGCGACTCAAAAAATGTAAATCTTAAATTACCAACAAGAGGATAATCTATCTACATTAAATAATTTTATAATTCTTTTGTTTTTTTTTTGTGCCACAGCTTATGAATCTCTTCATTACTTTACACATTTTTTGATGGTTTACTATTATGTAGCTATGGAATTTCAATGAATGTCTTTTATTTATGTACCTCCATTTATTATGGAATAATTAAGTAACACTGACACTTCATAAATTTTAAACGTAAAAATATGAAATTTAAATCAATTAAAGTACATAGTAATAATCGAACAGGGTGTTTGTCGGTTATTAAAATGATAATTATTTGTAAAATGTGAGCTAGTTTATATTCAGTGCGCTTTTTGTTATGTCTTCTTTGCGCTTCAGCTTCTTCCTGTAGCTAAATATGTAAGTACAAGTAGTCTTCAAGTAAGTAAATCACATCAACGATACGCCTTTAAGGCATATTCTCTTAGCATTTGCGTAAGAAATTTAGTAAACTAGTTAACAACATTATGGCTTATTACGAATGGATAACTTTCTCCAGCCAGTGTGTGTCAAGAGACCACCCTCAGCACTAGTTTATATGCTTATTACTTCCCGACAACTAATCTCTATAGAGTTTAGCGTCAAGTCACATGACAGAATAAACATTTTAATTAACTTGCTGACTCACACTCTTGAATAATTCAGTAATTCAGAAGCATTTGATTTAGTAATTACCAAGTTCAAGGAAGTATTTTTCTATGTAGTATAAAGTTTTTATTTTTTTGATGATGAATATGAAAATGTCATGGGCTTTAAGATTCTACTAGTACTTCGAAATTTTTTTTTTTTTTATGAATGTTTTATTTATTTTGATTTATAACTTTAGTTTCATTTTCATTTAGGAAGAAAGATTCATGTTAAGAAAAGCCGAAACAAGCAAAAAAAAAAAAGAAATGAAGGTAAACGCATGACACTCTCTGTGTCATTTAAGGGGTGACAGTTAGTTTTAGTCAGAAGCTGTCAGTGACAGTCACAAGCTGTCCGCTGCAGTTCGTCAATTTCAGTCAGGGTAGTACTTAAAGATATTCAAATGTCAGGGGATATACTTAAATTTATTCAAATATAATTCCTTTCAAAAAATTAATATTTAAACTTTAAAAGGAAGTTATTTCTATCTTCTGATGGATTTGTAAAATCTAAAACTACTTATATAAAATCTTCAGGCTGCATATCGTCGTAGAAGAATTTAGGTGTTGTGTGTGGTTTTTGATAGTATTGAGTAAATTAAATTTAAAGTTATTTTTTATAATTTTCTATTTTAGCGGAGGATTAATTTCTTATTATTAAAAGTATAATCAACTAATATGTGGTCGCAGTGGCGTAGTTGGAGGTGCGTTGACCTTCTATGAAGATTTTCCGGGGTCCAAATTTCTGCACAGGCAAAATCAAAAAGTAGAAAAAACACGGCACCACCTCTTGGCAGGCAATGGCAAAAATTGAAGAGCTAAAATTGCCTATGAAAAGCTTTTCACTTCACTTTAAATTCTTATTTGACGGTATAGTAATTCTCGTCACAAAAAACAGATAATAATTTCTTGCAACTTTGGTCGATTGAGTAAGCCTTTACATCAAATGCTAATAGCATAAATAATTCTTACTCAGTTCCTATATTTTAACTCATATTTAGTCAAATTCATGCTCACTACTTATAGTAGATACACACATATGTAAGTAGCAATTAGATAAGGGAAAGAGATTTTTTAAGTTTTTTCTCCCTCAGAAAAAATCTACTTTACTTTATGTATAATTTAACAATGCTACGGCATTATGTTTTAGCCCCAGGTGAATTTTCCTGCTGTGTTGTTATAAAATATAAATTATTATGCAAATTAATTTTCATAACGAGAAAATCTCCAATACAACAAAAATACCCGTGTTGACCTATTTTGAAACACGTTTTCAAGCTCCTTCACTTGGTGCTCATTGACAAGCATTGTTCATTGTATCATGTCGCTCGTTTGGCACAAGACTGCCATAAATCAAAAAACTAAGACAGAACAGAAATAACTGTTATTTTGTGGTTTATCTTGTGGAAAAAAATCATAACTGTAACTTATCTGTACGTGAGAAGAGGAATCAATCGTCGATTTTTATCAATTGCATGGAGTGATAAGTAAGTCAACTGAAAAGTTAAAATTCGTTTTTCTCATACTGTATGTTTTTTGAGCTATGTCAGTCTTGCAGCAAATGATATCGCACAGTTAATATGAAAAGGCTGACAATACAATTACATAAGTGACGTGACGTGACGTGACGTAACTTAATAACATCAAAACAAATCAACAATAACAAGAAACAGATAAACTAAGTACATAATAACTTACCCTGCGCGAACTGTATTCCTTTACAAATGAATTCACCAAAAACAAATTGTCGCAGCACGGTGCCAATGAGTGTTATTGGCATACAGAATACACCCAGTAAAATATCGGACACGGCCAAGTTGAATAGAAAAACATTGGTAATTGTGCGCATACGGCGATTCTGGCACAATGTTGTCATAACTAAGACATTGCCAACAATTGAGCAGATGAAAATAATACTATAGCCTGTTATCAACCAAATTGGTGCTTCGATGGTTATGCGCGGCGTACTTGTGGCGGAATTTGAAATGTCGGATAACGATTGATTCATTGCGTTAGTGGCGTCACTAGCGTTGACATTGAACATGACATTCTCGAATTCGCTAATGTACGTTGATGCATTGAGAGTAGTTCGAATTGTCTCATTGACTTGTGCCTGTGCCAGTGCCAGCGAGACTACATTGCTGGCGGAACTAGAATCTTTGGCGAAAAATGTTAATAGCTCGTGGTATTCTTCAGGTGAAATGGACGACATGTTGGTAATTGAATGAGAGTTGAGTTGAGTTGAGTTTTGTCAAATGACTCGTTTACAACTTTCAAAATTTGTTATTTTATTTCTTGTTTTTTGTTTTTGGTAGGTATGTGTTTGAGAATTTGTTTTATTTTTATTTTGTTAATTATACTACTTCTTTATCACAATTATTTAACTTCAATAAATTAGTAATACTATTTTTCTTCTGAATACTAATATTTAATTACTTTTACACTACACTACGCGCAGCTGTGTTGTGGGCACTTGGACGCGTCACATTGGACTGAAAACATTTGCTGTTATCTTTTGTATAAAAACGGTTTTCTAGCTTATTTCTTTGGGCCATACAGCATCAGTGCGCTGCTTCCATTGCGTAGCCGGCATTATTTGTTGGGTGAAAGCGAATAAAATGTTGCTGCGAAATGTTCACCATTTGTTTTTGGGTTTGTCAACATGTTTGGAAGCACTTTATAGCAACATGTGGTAGAAGAACAACTGCTTTAGGAAAGAGAAATAAGAAGCCTGTCTAAATATTAAGTAATTCTTGTGCTTACTTTTACATAGAGGTAATTACAACAAATATTGTAGTACGTCCTCGTACCTACATAAATCATTTTTGATCACGACGAATGTGTCTGAGGAAAATTACGTTTCTACGCCTTCAATGCCTTAGAATACGAAATTTTTTATTCACAGCCCTAATCGTTTCATATAAAACATGAACTAATTCAAATCAATCGAACGTGTGCTGGAATATCTGAGAGACAATATCACTTAAATATTTTCACTATACTATAATCATGTGTACATATAATGAAGGCAATCGGGAAAATTGTTAAAGTTTTTTATTTCGCTTTCATTAAATCTTCTTCACACTTTCCATGTCTGTACACTCCATCACTTTCTGCTCCACGTTTCGACGGTTTCCTCACATAATTCCGATAGTAAAAGTCCAGGAACATCACAGCCATAATGACGTTCTGAGTCAGAACAAATAACAGCGCCACTTTTGAGTAACTGCACTTACGATTGAATAGCAGTGGTCGCGCAAAATGTAAAATCAGCAAAAGGAATTGCAATATCTGTGCCTGGGTTATGTGCTTTTTCCACCATAGAGAGTTCTTCATTTCCGGACGCATAGCAGACATAAAGTAATAAAAATACATAATCATGTGAACGTAAGCGTTGAACAGCGGCAGTATGGCGCCATGCCCACCGGGCAAATAACGCATAAAGATGTAAGAGCCCAAACTGACCATAATGTGATGATAGAAATGCAGAAATGTTATTTGCTTATCGCGCTTGCGTAGCACGAAGAAAATCGTATCCATATAGTCGACCACTTTCAACAGTAAATAGGCGTAGCCGTAATTCATCTCAATCATGCCCCAGCGACTGGAAGTAATGTGCGGCATCATGCAGCCATAATTGGGGTACGGTTTCTCAGTCAATAAAAAATAAGTGCCCTGGGGAAGTACAAATATAGTTATACTATGTAATCCGTTCGATTCAAGAGAGTTATTATTAACAATCATGCGCAGAGGACAAAGAACTCGGTTATCATTGAGTTACAGTAAAATACGCTCACTGTGCGCAGTGGAAATATCAACTCAGTTGAAACGAATTCCAATTAAGTATATATGGATAAATGTTAACAATACGAGTACTTACAAATACTGCCAGAAATGCATTAAATAAAACTTGCAGAAAATTATAAACCAGCATTGTAGTTTTCAGCTCAAACGCTTTGCGTTTTTCCATAAATTTAGGTCCGATGTATTTTACGAAAACATAGTAGAGTCCAATTGTTGCAACCATTTGCAGTGGATTAGAAAGCAAGAAGTAATTCTCGGAACGCAGATCTGCCAGACATAAAAATATTCGCAATGAATTGTTAATGTAAAAATGATTGAGGTGCAGCATTTCTAAGCTACTACAACTTAAGGACCTGCGAAACTTTTTAAATGTTTACATACCTCGATTTTTATCATCGAATTCTTTTAGATGTTCATAGATTAATCGTAGTAATAACATTTTATTTTTTGAGCTTAAAACCAAAAATTTTCATATCAACTTGCCCAGGCAACTTTTAGTTTTCAACTATTTCCAAATTTGAAAAAATTATCAGAGCTTTTATTTATTCTTTATTTTTGTGGTATCATTTGCCCACCTTTACACATACTAGCAGAGCTGGGCAGAAAATCGTTAATCCGTTAATCTTTAATTAACGGCGTTAACTATAACTAGGAATGTCCGCTAGGTGCTGCCTTCCACCCCAAGTTTCGGCTCAGAGTCGTAAGTACAATATTTCCAATATCGGTAAGGTCGAGGAAGGTGCGTAGGGTCAAGGAAGCCATGATCTCGATGAAGGCCGCGATTGATATTTCGTGCACCACAAGCATAACGAGTATTTTCATATGTTTTTTTGCTTCTATTTTAAAAGCGGCTTCCACGATTTAGTTTATGACTGGCTGAAGAGAAACTCCATGGAATTGGTAATAGATTCTGCCTTTTCGAGAGAGAAAATTTAGGTGAATTTGTTTATCAAATATAACACAGCCAACCCCTACAGAGCAGTTGAACGTCTGTTCTATACTCTTTCCATAGTCGTAACACTTTTGTTTAAGTGGTTTTGAAGAAAATTAGTTTAACGACGTTAACTTTTTGGTTAATGTTTTCCGTGTTAACGGCGCTAATTTCTTGATTAACGATCCCCAGCTCTGAATATTAGTTCTAGTGTAGAGTATTTTAGTTCGGTTTCAAATAATTCGTTTTCTCGAAAGTATTTATTATGCTAATACATTACTATTGGTCACTTAAGGTGAATCAGAATAAAACTATCCGAATTAAGTAAATTCAAAGCATAATTAATAGTATCTAAATGCAGTTCAACTTAAACTAAACTACAATAAAATTGTAATACATTTTTTCATACATTATTTTCCATGATTTGAAGGCATAAATTAAATGGTGTGAGAGTTTTACTGTTAGCTTACGATGTCAATGTAATCGAAGTCATTGACTTTCCTTTGATAATGAGAGTTTTACTGTTACATTACAATGTCAATGTAAGTATTTACATTTGTAAACAAATAGCATTGGGAGAGAGAGAGGAAGTAGGAGAAATTTATGAACAATTGAGAAAATGTTGTGGAATATTGATATTTGCATTTTGTCACCTGGATAAATTATTCCGATAAAAATCGGAAAGTTTTGAATTATTGATGCAGTTATATGTGTTTCGGTTTTTCGGTTATCGCTCCAGTTTCCGGGTCAAAGTCACGATCTCTTTTGTCGGCATATGGCGTATGTTGTGTTTAATCTTATTTTGCTTGTAAAATAAAGACACTTTTGTGTTTGCTTTACGAGGTTTTAAATAATTTCTCGCAAAACATATTTCTTCTTCAATGTTGGCTTTCAAAACTTGCGAGCTTTGTCGTTTGGTGTGGTAAAGGCGAGTTTAAAAAAAAGACCAAAGGAAGAAGTCTGGCGCCGTCAGATCTGACGATTGGTCCGACCAGTTCAAATCGCCAAAACGGGAGATAACATGACCCGGAAATTTGTGTTTCAAAAGACAATGCAGAGCCTAGGCCGATCTTTTCGAATGTACATATAAGTATAATTAAATTGTTCATTACTCATTTATTAATAAAACGAATTTTAATAATTTTTCGTAAAAAAATTTTTTTAAACTTCAATTGTGATCTGCCAAATGTTGTCATATGCAACATACGAAAATAATTTATGTCATTCGTTTTTGAATTATTATAATGATTATATTTTAAAACAAAACTTTTCATTTCATAACTCATAAAAAAAAAAAATTATTTTCTATTCTTTGTATACTTTTCAAAAAACGATGTATAAACGTTTATTTGACCTTTGATCAAGATGAGACCCAACAAATTTAACTTCTCCAAATTAAGTTTTAAAGGTAGCATATGTTGAAATACTAAACAGTGATTATTTTTGTGTATAATTTTTAAATATATTTTTGTCGAATTTTTATAAAATATACACACAACAATTATTTTATATCATGATATATTTTTTTTAAGAGCTGGTGAAAATTTGCTCTGTCAAATTGTTTTTACCTCCGACGATTTGTTTAGAATGATGTAGGCATGGTTCTTCCAAAAAAAAAAGATTCACATTTTAGGCGGAGCACTGCGTAATTTACATCTTAACAATCGGTTTTAAGTGTACGCAGTCTTTGTCAGGATTGAAAAACTCGAATGCAACAAAGAGTGAAAAGTTATAACAATATTTGCATTGACATTGAATCAAAGTTGAAGAGATTTGATCAATGATTAAATCAAAATTAAAACAGACTGCAATAAAGTAAAAAGTCAATAATATACAGCATTTACTGCTTTTGGGGTAAACATTGTCATGGAAATCTTTAGAATAAATACTAATGAATATTTAGCCTTTTTTCCCCGATAAAATTAAATTCGGTATAAGTAGCGACAGTTATGAAAGCTCGGAAATATTTTATAGTATTTATTCGTTCACCACAAGTTGCTATAAATTGGTTGCCAGAATGTTGACAAATAAATAAAGTGGCAGCAACATTTTTTAAAAGATATTCTCATTCAGAGGAAATTGCCAAATGCCGGTTACGCTATGGAAGGAAGCAACGCATGGATGCTACGACTCAGGAAAGAAAATCAAGACAAAAAACCAGTTTTAAAAGAAGATGATAAGAACAAATCGGTTTAGTTCAATGAAATGCACCAAAGTAACAAAAACCAACAAGCGCGTGTACGAGAAAAAAAAATTTGGGAATTTACGCAAAGAAAAAAAAAATTTATTTAGTGAAGCAAGATATGTATTTGTAGAAAATGACGTAAAAAAGCATTTTTCAAAATTTGTAATTCAGTTAAAATGTTTTTCAAATTTGGCATTTGTTGACTGGCACCGATTTACATCAATAACAAAATGCATTGACTCATGTTTAAAATATTTAGCATTCACAAACTCAATATAACGACCTTTTTCTATTACATAGAATCCAACAAGGAGCACCCTTAATTTGAAGCATACTCGTATCATCAACTGTTTATATTTTCTAGTTATCTTTATAAGTCCTCACTTAATGAATTCCAAGTATGTTAAGATTCGAATTGAATTAAATTGTTTTTTTTTTTTTTCGAATTAGAATATGCAAAAATACGTTGAAGAAAAGTTTACCAACTGATAAAAAATTCATGACAATCTGATAAAATCTTCATGATATATGTATTAATATATTATAAAAATAAAATTAAAACTTTTTGCGTGTAAAGACGTTCACTTAACATTTAATGAAAGGCGGATGAGAAATATCCAAATTTTAAGCAAGAAGAATTTATTAGGAATAATATGCCGTGAGGCAAAAAGTTTTGATTACGTCAGTGTCGGCGTGTAGCTCATTTTGTAGTCTAGTTTACAATCATGAATTATAAACAAGAGTTCAACCGCTCTGTTTAAATAATACATTTCATTTTGTAATAAAGTAACATAATAAGAAGACAAAATCAATATGTAATATTCTTAAACAATTTTTTAAATTTCATTCTTTATTGTCTTCAGATTTATGCTTTCAATTATATATAATTATAGAATACATTCTTCTCCCGCTTGAGCTGTCTATAGTCACATCGATATGCATGATTGAATAATTCGCCCCTATTTTCGTACTTACTTACTTAGCTGGCACTACAACGGAAGATCGATCTTGGCCGCCTCTGTACAACTTCGCCAGTCGCCTTTGCTATGCGCTGGCACCAGCAGTTGATAAGGCCTAGTTCAGTTAGATCCCCCTGTACGTGGTCTTTCCAACGGAGATTCGGACGTCGTCTTCTGCGTGTTCCTCCACCTTGGCTCGAATAAAACACGCTTCTAGCTGGAGCGCTTTCTTCCATTCGCTCAACATGACCCAGCCACTGGATTCTTATACACTTGATTACGTCAGTGTCCGTGTGTAGCTCATATAGCTTATCGTTCCATCTTATTCGATGCACGTCGTCCACGCATGCTGGACCGTAGATCTTATTATATCAATATCATTTCATTCCTCTCGAACGCTCCTAACAGACTCTCATCATTGACGTCTCGGCGCCATATATTAAGACGGGAAGGATGAGGGACTTAAGGAGCGTTATTTTCTTCGGTCGAGAGAGGGCTCTGCTTCTCAATTGCCTACTGAGCCCTTAGTAACACCTGTTGGCAAGACCTAATCTCTGCTTAATCTCAAGGCTGACATTATTGTTGGTATTAATACTGGATCATATGTAAACGAAATCCTTGCTGGCTTGAAAAGTACAATTGTCAACAGTGACATTTTGTCCAAGACGCCGTGCCGTCACTCTTTGTTTGTTGACACAAGGTATTTCGTTTTGTCTTCCTTCAGCACTAGACCCACTGACTGCTCGCGCATTGGTGCCATTGATGACAATATCATTTCATTGTATTTTCATACAAGCGCATAAAATTGCCCCGCTAAATATGCATGCTATTGTTTATTATCTTAAAGTTTTCCGAGCTATGCGCAATACAACAAAAAAAGTTCAAAAAAATGTTCGGTAGATTTTTTGCATTCATTCACAATTATTTGAAAACTTAGCGTTTCCTTTTTATTCATGTGTTTTCATTTTTCTTCAAGAAGACATTTTTCAATTACATATTTACTATATGATTTCCCATGCTTATTTCTGTTGTTGTATGTGTGAGGTATCCATCATTGGCACAAACTCTTTTCAATTTGAGTTTGTATGAGTGCATGCACATGTATTTGATGTGCGCCTTTCACTTTATAGATTTGTGATATGTATGTTTGCATTATCTCCTATTTAAATTCTTAATACATACTTGCTTCTCATCATACTGTGTGTTTGTATGTGTAGGGGATTGTTTTTCGCGCATCTATTCTTTTCTGTGTGTGAGTTCAACAGTTTTTCCAATGATTTGCATATTTCGGGAAAACATTTTTTTTCGTACGAGTTCTTACAAATATAAATAAATGAATTGTGTGAATTTGTTTTCAGTTATTTTTCTTGCTTAATGATCTTGAAAGTTTACTTTTGTCTTCCCCTACTTCTTTCTGTTTTTGCCAGCACTTTCAACCGCAAAAGAAGTTTGATAATTTTGGTTGGGGAGAGAAAAGTTAAATTTAGCGATTTCAGTAGTTGAAATTTTTTGTTTATTATTCTTTTGTATTTTTGTGGTGCTAATATAGTAGAAGTAACGCATTGAAGCGATAAATACCCCGTGGTGTAATCTGCACAGATTGCGTAGCCAATCAACAAAGCAAAACATTGAAGGCGTTCTAGACAGATGGGCGGGGTACGTGTAGTTTGAGCTGTATTCGGTTCTTAATCACAACAAAAAATTTGCATTCAAATTAGATTTGAAACTTTTTGTTTCAATTGAAATTTAAAATGCCAGGGTTTGATTTTCCTTAAAGACGTTGAAGATATCAGTTTTCATTATTTACTCAAAATGATTACGTATACTTTAAAGCGTACCGATATATTTCAAACAACCAGTGATAAAAAACTTTATTGAATGTAATTATATTTTAAATTTTTTTAAGCAAAATGCATTCAAAGTATTTCTCTTTAATAAATATTAAATTTAACTTTAGTGGTTTTCACTTTGTCACTATGCATGTATAAAAAGCTACATTATTCAATCCAACAAAGAACTTAATAACAAGTTCTTAAAATTTAGTAATACTGCATTATTTTCCTTACCTTATTAGATATGTTTTCAATATCATTTCATTTAACTAGAATTATTGAATTACAATCTCAAAGCAAATTAAGCTTGGTATTTCTATTGCATGCTACATAAAAATACTATTGTTCTATTTGTATCGTGCAATATTTAGTTCTACTAAAAAAACTATGACTTGATGCTTTTTATACATTTTCTAATTTAAATCGGATTTATTTTTTACGCAATTTTTTGCTCAAAGAAAATATGAGAATGTTATGATGAGGTGACCGTTCTTGTTTTTTACATTTTAAACTTTTTGTTTACTCCTACTATATATTCTATACTATGTACATACATACGTTTTCTTTACGCTCATTCTTTCATTAAATTTCGTTCGAATTTCGATATCATTGTGTATTTTAAATGGATCCTGAATATCTTCTCCACCCACATATAATAGCAATAAATATGCTGAGCTCGTAGTGATGACATTTTGAAAAAAGAGGTTATTTCTAGTGAACTTTTTAGTTTCTCTTATGGCAAATACTGCAAACTTTTTCAATTGCTACGTGGATTTATTGCCAAATCATTTCTTTAGTGACATGTTACTGCTGAGTCTCTTCCTGCTATCAAGTTTCAGCTGTAAAGGTGTTGAAGGTGAGTGTAAACAACAGTACATATAACATATTT
Organism: Palloptera scutellata; assembly: GCA_958295655.1. Lineage (NCBI taxonomy): Eukaryota > Metazoa > Arthropoda > Insecta > Diptera > Pallopteridae > Palloptera > Palloptera scutellata. Next base: position 148,880,422 of record OY282449.1, on the reverse strand, counting down.
GATATGGTATGTCCACAGTATTTGTGCAGCTGTAATAAATTAAACTTTTCGCAAAAACAAGTGTTCACAAAAGTTTTATTGACATTTTCTTAAATAAATAATAGTTTAAAAAAACATTAAATGCAGATGTACCAATGTGAAACTAGACGTTCTTTTTTTTTTAAAAAAAGAGCAGACAATATTTAGGTATTAATCTGATCCTTGAAGGTTAGGTAAGGTTGGGAAGGCTCGATCAGATAAGTAAATTATCCGCCCTTTCACTCGGAGATACCAGTGTCTCGAAGATACCACTGCCTTCAAAAAATTTACCAAGAATAGCCATATTTCCCTATTTTTAATTTCCGCTTAATGTCAATGTGCTATCATTATTAAACCACTTGGTTTGCCAAACGAGCGCAAGGAGATCCGATACTTCCACTTTATTCCAACGAACATCACATCTTACGCGCATTGAACCCAACTCTATTCGTAAGACCCCACTGGGAGATTGACTGGAGATCTTTATTGAGAGCGTTATTCATAACGTGCTTTTCCCCTCAATCTCCACATAGTTAGGGCGTTTTGAACAGGCATATGAATGAGAGGCATATGGTGCTGTCATCTGCAAACGAGTAAATAGGGTTTTTCGTTAATGACAGAAGGTCATTAATAAAGATAAGGAAAAGTGTAGGGGAGAGGAACGAACCCTGCGGCATTCCAGTAATAATGGCACGATCTTCCGAAACAATACCGTTTATCACAACACGGATAGAGCGGCCGCTTAGAAAGTTCGTGATCCATCGTGTGAAGTTACTCCCGACCCCATGCGCAATTAGTTTTGACACTAGTACTTTATGCCACACTCTGTCAAACGCCTTTGAAATATCCAGAGCAACCGTCTTGCTCTCACCGAAGCCATGGACACTATGGTGCCAGTGTTCAGTGTGGACCGCCATGAGATCGCCCGTAGAGCGATTTTGACGGAAACCGTATTGGCGATCATTAAGCAATTCGTTTTGCTCAAGATATTTCACCAAGTAGAAGTTAACTACACTTTCCATGACTTTGGATAGCGTAGAACAGATTGCGATGGGGCGATAGTTCGCAGGGTCTGTAGTCTTGCCCTTTTTAGGGACTGGTTGGACATTGGTAACTTTCCAATAAGACGGAAATACACCAGCTGTGTATGAAATGTGGAAAAGATTGCGCAATGGTTGCGCCAACGTTGTCGCACAAGTTCGCAATACGTGGGCTGGATTGTCATCGGGTACCGTACCGAATCCTTGTTTATGTTCAGATTTGCGAGAACTCTCTTAACTATTCGATTTCGAAAATGTATCTCAGGCATAGCACAAGATACAGATTCGATAACGGGTAGTGGTTGATCGCTAGCTGGCAGAGAAGAATTCGCTGCGATAACGTTAGCTAAAGGGGTCGCTTTATCAACCGAGCTAGTGACGAGGCGATCACCTGTAAAAAGAGTTGGAATTGACCAAGTCGTATGCTTCTTTACTATCTTTACAAATGATGACCAAAAATTCGTACTACCCCTATGGAATTGTAAGACTTTGTGCCCCAAGCTCTGTTCGTGTAGAAACTTTTCGCGCTTTAGAGTGGCATCACAGCGATTCCTTTCCTGCTTACGCAACTGTTTAGTATTGGCATTCTTGTTAGATTGCCCACTTTGGACCTGACTGCTTGTCTGCAAGTCGTATTAAACCATGTAAGTCTTTATTTTCTTTATGTTTAACACTAATCGTTTTACTTATTAGGAATGAATAACCGCATTCCTAATAGAATTATTTATTCTATCATTTTAGCACTGGTTTCTATATTTTTGGTAGTCACTGTGGCGTAGTGTGGTCGCTGTGGTGTAGTGGTAGTGCGTTGGACGCAGAGTGTCCTGGGTTCGAATCTCGGTACAGGCAAAATCAAAAAGTAGAAAAAATAATTTTACTACGCGGCACCACCTCTTGGCAGGCAATGGCAAACCTACAAGAGTAAAAACTGCCATGAAAAGCTTTTCACTTCGCCGTTCGGATTCGGCATTAAACTGTAGGTCCCTTCCATTCATTTGCAAATATAACAAGCATGATATAAACATGAGTGGATGCGAAAAGCTCGGCCTAGGACCTTAATGGGCTGTGGTGCCATTAAAAGTAAAGTAAGTTCAATGTTTTTTCCGATAAAACACAATTTCCAATTAAAGGTATGAAAAAACTTATTGAGACCATTCCAATTTGCCTTTTCGTAAAGCCACGTTAATGGCTTTGGAGCTACCGTCAAAGAGTTGTGGCTTCTAGAATTCGGAAAGAATACTAAAATGTTACAGTGCTCCGAGTTCCCAAGAGGTGCGTGGACACTTACATCATATTTGTCATGATGAGAGGTATGAAATAGGTCAATGAAGTTTTGGGCTTGACCTGCAATACACGGAATGTGTGTCGGTTCGGTCACTAATTGAGTCAGGTCGTCCGACACGGCAAAAAAGTCGACAAAAACTTCGGGTGTTGTGTTATTTGAGTGACACAACCAATCCGAATTGTGTACATTGAAGTCACCAGCAACCACAATTTCACTGCATGGCTATGATTCCAAAATAGAAGCGATCGAGTCGGAAAGGGAATCTAACTTATTAAAAGCAGAATCCTTATCAGAATTCGGGCTTCTAAAAAGAAAACAGAAGTGCAGCAAAAGAGACTCAATGTTGAACTTAACCCACATGGAGCTGAACTCAGCATCCGTCAGCAATGGTACGCGACATCCTCATTAATAAAAAGGGCAAAACCCCTGTAGGGAGAGAATACTGACACCAGCCGATACCCTGGTACGTGAAAATCCAGTGGATCTGCATCCTCACATACCTGAGTCTCACCTAGTGCCATTACATGGGGTTTATGGAGGTTTATAAACGCATATACAGAGAAGAAATATGATCTGAGTCCGAGAATATTACAAAAAACTATACTAAAATTTCCCAACATTTATAAGCCTAGACAAAATTAAAGCAAGCCAGGAGGCAGGAAATGCGATAACAATAAGACACCGCATATATTTTCAACTACTTAATTGAAGGTTAGTTAATTTAAAAACTTTTTTAAACCAGTTATATTTCATAATTTTGGGGCATAAGGAAAAACAACAATTATTTAGTTTCATACTCGTATTAGTTTTGTTTATTTATTTACTTATTTTGTATTAATAAACAAATTATTTATTCAATTTTGTGAAGTCTACTTGTGAAGTCGAATCTACGGATGTGAATTATAGAGTAATGGTCTTATTAGCTGAGGCACATCAGTATTGATCGTATGAATGTTTTAATAGCAATATGTACTTATAAGTAGTGTCTCATTGCTTTACAAAACAAAAAAGAAAAATAACTGCTGTTTTCTGCAAACATTTTCAGCGTATACCTGAAATGACTTACTCATGCGTACGCTGGTATATTAATTGTATGTATGACTCGAGTAAGTCGTAGGCTTAATTCGTTGTGGCGGAGTTATTTTTTTCTCAAAAATTAATTACTTTTATTTTCTTGAAAAATTTTCAATAATTATTCAAATTGAACATTTAATAAAAAATAAAGTAAAAAAGCAAAATAGGTATAACTAGTAAATACAAAAAACTTAAGCGACAGAGCGAAATTTTAAACCAATCTGACTACCACCTCCATATAGTTTCGCAATTCATTGTTTTCTAATTAGCTTTTCAATCAGTTGTTTTAACAAACTGGTTGCTTTATTCCGATAGGGATAGGATCTACTCGATTCTAATCTTACACATATCTATATACTTAAAAGCATGTATTCAAATTCTTGCTGCAAATAAACACGTGTAGTTATGCACATAAAAGTATTTATCATTTATGCAAAGCAAACATCAGCTATCTCTAGCCAGATAGAAAGTCTAGGCGTACTTATGTAAATGTCAAGCAGCGAAATCTTTAAATATTTCATCATGCACAAGAAAATTAATTGTGTTAATTTATACCACGTGTCCAAACAGCGTGACTGATGAATTCATTTTGAGAATCATTTTTTTTTTATTACTCCCACTAATGTGTCACACAGCACCAAAATATCTACTGCAATCGAGTAGTAAATTGACTCAATTCCAGGTTTCTTGTGTTTTAACAATTTGTATTTAGCAGATAGAACAGATGCTGGTTCTAGCTCTTTACGTGACACTAGTTTCGCAAAGTAAATATAAAGTGTTGCTATCAATTATCATTACTCAACTTCTGATTTATATCTTTTTTTTTGAGAAAAGGTAACATTTCCCTATAAATATTTGGCAACTACTTCAATAATACAAACATTTTTCTATTAAAAATTTATTTACATACATAAAATTAAATGATTTTTCTTTTTTTCCTTCTTCAATGATATGATTTGTTGGACACTCTTCTATTTTTAGTTTTAGGAAAATGGAAAAGGTGTTGCAGTTTTTGTTTGTTCTCTCGAAAAAATATCTGTGAATATTTATGACTACCTCGAATTGAATGTTGATAACAATTTTCAATTTAGTAATAATCTTTTAAATAATAAAAAAAAAGAAATATATTTTAAAATGAATTACTTTTTGAATTCGATGAATATGAAAGCAATAGCGCTAACATTGCCGCTTTAAACTAAAGAGGTAATTAAAGCTTAACCCCACATAAATATTTTACGTATGTATATACATAAGTATGATATATGATATGACAATCGATTAAATTATATGGCGAAAGCAATATAAAACAATGAGAAAGTCAGTTATCATGACATTTTTATGATCAAACACAATTTATCACAAGCGCATTACTTTATATATGGTATGGTAACTATCATGATATTTCTTTTTTGCATGATATTTCTTTTTTGTAAATAAATATATAAAAATAAGAAAATACACATGCAATAAAGTGAGAAAAGATGGGGATAATTTATCACATCGAAGAAATGGAAAATATTGTGACATTGTGGCAAGGTTTATTTTTAATAAATCTAACCCTCTGGTTTAAGTGAGGAACAGAATGTTAAGCTAGAATATGAGCCTAACTGAAGCGCAACAATCTGTCATGATATTTTTTTTTGCATTTTAATTGTAATGCATGCATTTTAATTGTAATGCATGCATTTTAATTGTAATCAACTGAAAATGGTGAGTTGATTGGGATAAGCGAAAAGATTTGAAGTTTCAAGAATCTGGAACTTTGTTTTTTAAATTTTAATAAAAGTTGCAGAGCTGCAAATTCTGTTGACATTTTTATCGTGATCCATTTTTCGCAGCTCTAGTTTTCTTGCTTCATCTGCATACTTCACGCTTCACAGTCTGTTTCATTTGTAACAACCACCCAACGCACTTAATTAATTCAAATCTCAGCACAGAAAAAAATAAATATGTAGAAAAAACAATTTATCAACACGGCACCACCTGAATGTTTGCGCGAAGCTCAGCTCATTGTGACATTAAAGAAGGCAGAATAGAAGAGACCTCCTCATAGTCGCCGCCCGACTATGAGCAGGTCTTAACAGCCATTGCTTGGCCGAAAAACAATAAGGCTGCAGGTGCAGATGGCCTGCCTGCTGAGACAATGGCTGTTAAGACTATGAGCAGGTCTTAGCAGCAATTGCTCGGCCGAAAAACAATAAGGCTGCAGGTGCAGATGGCTTGTCTGCTGAGTTGTTTAAGACCGGAGGCGAAGAGCTCAAAAAATCCATGCATGAGCTTCTATGCAGAATATGGTCGGATGAAAGCATGCCAAGTGATTGGATTTCTTATGGATTGCCAATCCATAAGAAAGGTGATTCCACGATCTGCGCCAACTACCGTGGGATAAGCCTTCTTAATATTGCATATAAGGTTCTATCGAGCGTAATGTGCGAAATACTGAAGCCCATCGCCAACAAACTGATTGGACCTTATCAGTGTGGCTTCAGGCCTGGTAAATCCACCATCGACCAGATATTCACACTACGCAACACAAATCCTGGAAAATACCCGAGAAAAACATATCGACACCCATCATCTATTCGCCGATTATAAAGCCGCCTTCGACAGCACGATTAGGGATAACTTGTACGTCGCAATGTCTGATTTAAGTATCCCTGCAAAGTTCATTCGAGCTCATTCGTCTTTGCAAAATGACACTGACCAACACCACCAGCGCAGTGAAAATTGGGAGACAGACCTCTCCGCGCCATTTGATACCAAAAAAGGTTTCAGACAAGGTGACTGACTCCCTATCGTGCGACTTCTTAACCTTATGCTGGAGAAAATAATTCGAGCTGCGAACATCCACATCTCTGGCACTATCTTCTACAAGAGTGTCATGCTGCTAGCATACGCTGATGATATTGAGATCATTGGCAAAAACGCTCGAGTAGTCAGTGCAGCATTCTCCAACCTGGAAAGGGAGTCTCGTCGAGTGGGTCTAGTGGTGAACGAGGGCAAAGAGTCACGTCGTCTTGAACAAAATGTCACTGTTGACAAATATACTTTTGAAGCTGTCAAGGATTTCGTATCCAGCATAAGCACCAACAATAATGTCAGCCTTGAGATCAAGCGGAGATTAACTCTTGCCAACAGGTGTTACTACGGGCTCAGTAGGCAATTGAAATGTAGTGCCCTCTCTCGACCGTCGAAAATAACGCTCTATAAGTCTCTCATCCTTCCAGTCCTAATGTATGGCGCAGAGACATGGACATTGACCATCAGTGATGAGAGGTTGTTAGGAACATTCGAGATGAAGATACTCCATAAGATCTATGTTTATGTAAGATGGAACGATGAGCTATATGAGCTGTACGCCGACATTGACATAAAACTCCAGCGGCTTCGCTGGCTGGGTCATGTTGAGCGAATGGAAGAAAGCGCTCCGCTCCGGCTAGAAGGGTGTTTTATTCGAACCACGGTGGAGGAACACGCAGAAGGGGACGTCCTAATCTCCGTTGGAAAGACCACGTATAGGGGAATCTGACTGAACTAGGCCTTATCAACTAGCGCCGGCGCGCGTATAGCAGAGGCGATTGGCGAAGCTTTATAGAGGCGGCCAAGACTGATCATCGGTTGTAGCGCCAGTGAAGTAAGTAAGTAAGTAAGAAGAAAATGTTCATCTTGAAATGGAGTATAGAAATGCTCTAGTCTCACAGCATTTAAGAGATTCATACTATGGCTTACTGGTTTATTTAGATAATAATATATCCTTAAGCAAAAATAACCTTGTACGTAGGCAGTCATTATTTTTTAATAAGTTTTTTTAGCTGTGATAAAGCTTAAGATCTAGTTGATATTGTGCACGAAAAACAAAGACAATAATTGAACTGAAGTGTAGTTAATTTTTTGGATCAATTGCAAAACCACAAGCGCTGCTCATCAAAACTTGACAGCAATATTTTTTGTACAATTTTTGAACATTTTGAGTTAGAACAAAAAATTTTCTATATGCCTTAAATTATTGGTTGAAATATCAATTTTATTTTCTTGTGGCCTTTTTGATGGCGATGACGGGATTTGGCCTTCCAAATTTTTTTAATTTTTTAAATTTTTTTGAATATTTTTCACTATACATATATGTATTTTGGGTAATTTTCAAGGTCAAACAGACATTTTCAAAGGATAATGTCAAAAGAAATAGTAAAGAAACATTAACAAAGTTTGGTACCCTCAGTTAAAATATCCTTAAAAATAAGGAAGTCTGAATCGGACGGATATGTAAACATTTTAAAGAATTAAAAATTTTTTCATTGACTTGAACTTCCTATTCGATTATACTTTCTGAAAAGGTTTATAAGGTCGAAGTGGAGAAATTGGTGGATGTGTTGAGCAAATCTGCAACTATGTACGAGTACATTCCTAATTCCCATTTTGCCTAGAAAATAAAATAATTTAAAATGCGAAGAACGAAAACATCTGGCAGATTTCACTATTAGCGCCATCTCTTGAGAAGTAAAATTAATGTAATATTTTCAGGGTAAAATGTGTTTTGATTTCGTATTGTTAACTGAACTCGTATGCACAATGCTTTTTAATTGTTCCCCTTTTAAATTTCTATTGCGCATACATTTTTAATATGCTAACTTAACTTCGTCTTCCATGTTTTCGTTTCCTTAGCTTACTGCTTACATAACCATTTTAATAAAGTTTTTATGTTTTGTTTTTGTTATTTTCTTGAAAATCCGCTTAAGAAGATATTGTTGTTGTTTTATTTTTTTTTTTCAGCTGAAATTTATGGAAATTATGCAGGGCAAAAATGTGCAAGTTTTTGAAGGCATTTCTTGTTCCTTTTTGTGTATGTGCCTACGCTGTTTCGCAGACAAACATTAAAGGAATTATTTAATTTCCTGTTTTGCAGCATTTTATAACCCTTTTTGTGCTTCTGGGTACCTGAGTAGTAACAGCTACTTAAAAAAATAATAATATTCAAGTAGATTTAATTTATTTAATTTATTTAATGTATTCAAATTGACATTGAAAGCTGTAAGAGGTAATAGAAAAAAGGTATTCATTGTTATGTTGATCATTTTTCAGATGGATGTGAGACAACAAAAGAAACCTTAGATATGTAAATACATTTATGTACATACATATGTATTGGGCGTACAACTTGGAAATGAGGGATTCACAATTGATGCCGTAACTTGACATCTGACAATACATGTCAGGATATGTACCTATATTTGCCAAATAATTCGAAAATAATATATTGCTGAAAATCATCGTTTGCTGTTGGAAGTTTACGATGAGCATACCCCATCGATTAAAACATGCTAATTCTGGTTTCGAAGCTTTAAAAGTGGAGACTTTCACACGGCAGACAAGTTCGAAGATGAAGAATTGGAGATGTTACACTACGTAGACTCGTGTCAAACGCAAGGAGAACTTGCAAAAGCATTGGAGGTATCCAAACAAAAATTTCCAAGCGCCTGAAATCACCAATTGCTTGTCATACGATATGAAACCGAGAGATGTCCAAAGGCGATTTAGCAAGTCTGAAATGCTGCTTCAGCGGTATACATAAAAATAAGTAGTTTTTACATCGAATTATTACTGGCGACGGAAAATGTGAAGCTCGGCCAACCAGGAACATCAACGCCGAAGCAGATAATTCATGGCGTTAAGGTAATGCTCTGTATTTGGTGGGTTCAAAAGGGTATCATTTATTATGAGCTGCTAAACCGTGGTGAAACTATTACGGGAGGGCTGTAACGAAAGTAATTGATTCGTTTGAAGAGAGCAATGTTCGGAGAACGACCAGAATATGCGACCAGCCACGAGACAGTAATTTTACAAAATGACAACGCGCGGACTCATGTTACTATACCGGTTAAAAATTATTTGGAAAATAGTCGACGAGAAGTTTTGGCTCACCCGGCGTATTCACTAGACCTTACTTCGTCTGACTGTCACTTATTTCGATCGGTGCAAAATTCGATTACTGCTCGTTAATATCCTCAAATGATGGCAAGGGTTCCATAAATTGCCTGAAAGATGGCAACATGTCGTAGCCTCCGATGGACACTACTTGTATTCATTGATGTATTCATTCGATTTTTATTGAAGTAAAGCTATATTTTTGTCAAAAAAACTCATAATTTTCATGTTATACATCAATAAAAAGAAAAAACAATTTTTTTTTTTTATATTAGTTAAATTTTTGAAAATTTTATACTAATTTTTACAATTTGAAGAATTATTGACGTCATTGATTAGTGTCTAGACTTTGAAATACTATCTCTACGAAACTCTATAAGTACCGATAAAGTAGAGAAAATATGTAATTCATACATAATACAAAAATGTACTCAAACTTTAATGTAATGTATTCAAACTTTTGCCAAGAGTAAATTAGATATCTACACACTTGTTCTTTTTTGATGGGTTCCTGTATGACTTTCATCAATTTACATACCAATGTAAATGTTTTCTAAGATTCTGACGGTGAAAGCTGCACACAGTAAATTTCTCACATAGAAAAGCACTTATTCTTATTAACTGCAGTCTTTCTTATACAGGCATGTCATTAAAATACATTGCAATAAAAAAGTTTTTACGAAATTGCAAGCCAAAAAGTTAGTAGGTAGTACTTATATAAAAAATGGAAAAACTCAAAAGATCAAACTTAAATTGCAAAATGAAGGATTTTAATTGAAATGTTGCTGTGATACAAGTTAAATGTGAAACTTTGCAACCCTTTCAACAATTTTTCTTTATAAATATCAATTTAATCTTGAACAACAAAGTTTTTGCCTCTCACTGGCAAGAGTGAAGAGATTAAAGAGAGTAAATTGAATCTGTTAAAATCGGATTACTTTAAGTATAACACAACACTTAATTGCTTACATGAAACCTTCAACTTATTCTGTGATTCATTTACACATTTCGCCTTGATTGTTTTTTTTACTCTCTCTCTCGCTCTCTCTATTTTATTTTCCCCACCCTTCCTCCTGAGTCTTTTATAAAACTCTGTTTCTAGAAAATTGTCTGCCTGTCTGCCTGTTATCTTGGAATTGAACTCAGGTATCCTGGTAATAAGACGGATACATACAGTGTCGGACAATCAAATAAGAACACTTTGCACTATAAAACTTCCCTCTCTCTCCATTATATATTGCCCACCCTTCCTCTTGAGTCTTTTATAAAACTCTGTTTCTTGAAAATTGTCTGCCTGTTATCTTGGAATCGAACTCAGACATCCTGGTAATAAGACGGATACATACAGTGTCGGACAATCAAATAAGAACACTTTGCACTATAAAACTTCTCTCTCTCTCCATTATATATTGCCCACCCTTTCTCTTGAGTCTTTTATAAAACTCTGTTTATAGAAAATTGACTGCCTGTTATCTTGGAATTGAACTCAGGCATCCTGGTAATAAGACGTATACATACAGTGTCGGACAATCAAATAAGAACACCTTGCACTATAAAATTTTTTTGATTTTTTTTTTATCGGACTGCTTATGGCAAACAATTTTTATAGAGAAGAAAATGGTATGGTACATACTTTTTAAATTTCTAGGTGGTAACACTACATTTAAATATTTTTTGGGGATTCCCAAACAAAAAAGTTGAAGCGAAGCATTCGAAGGCGGACAATTCAATAAGAACAGCAGACGAAAAAATTTATATTTAAAAAAAAAAAACTCAAATTTGTTTATAATTTGTACTGGTAAGCAGTTAAATGGTATCATTGAGGGTAATTCAACAAATTAAGTGTTAACTATTCCGTAATGTCTCAGCAAAATGGGTCGAGCAAAGCACTGTAGCAAGGAGGAGTTTGATTTGTTGAAAAAACTGCGAAATGAGGGAATTGTGGAATAATGTCAAAGAGAAGATTGGCACAACCAGAGCTAAAAACAAAGACGAATTGTGGCAAAGCATTCAAAGAGCGTGGTATTCCATGCCCCAGGCTACTTGCGCGTCTCTGGTGGAATCAATGCCTAGAAGGTGTAAGGCGGTTTTAATTAACAAAGGCTATTCTACAAAATATTAGCATTAGTGAACAATTTGAGTCAATATTTTATAATTTTTTTTTTTTTTTTTTTTAAATTGAAGTGTTCTTTTTGTTTTGTGCTTTTGAAATGTGATTTTCTGTATAACTTTTAAATTTCTTTTTTTACCCTGAATTGATTTTGTTTTTGTTTTAAGAAAAAATTAAACTTATGAAATGAATGAATAAAAGTAAATACCTTTTTAATTTATCATAAGCCTAGAGAAATATAATTTTTTAAGGTTTTTGGTTTCAGACCAAGGTGTTCTTACTTGATTGTCCGACACTGTATACCAGCTAGATCACATGAACCACATTGTTAAAAATTTGTTTAATTGACAATTGATCCAATTCCCGTGCACTTTACTAATTAGTAAACTCGTAAACTCGTTAATTAGTTCATAATATCTTGATATGTATTTTGCTAAGAATCAGATTAGAAGAAAACCAATAATAAATACATTCTGTCAAAACAGGAAAGTAAATAATCATTTAAAAATCACGCTTAAAGGTATTGGAAATTTTATTTTTGTCGCTAAGTTAGCACTGCTGCCCTCTAGCCTGACGTGAATTTTGAGCGCCATCTGTCATTCAGGTTGTTTACAGTGCTTGATTTAGTCAGTTCATCTAAATTGTGTTTTGCAATTTTTACTATGAATAAAAATATCGAACAAAGAATTTGTCTCAAATTTTGTATTGCAAGTGAAATTTCGTGTATCGATTTGATGAAAATATTACAGATGGCTTACAAGTGCATATATGGTATTAAAGAGCGGTCGAGCTAAGGTGGAAGATTTGCTTCGCTTAGGTCGACTATCAACGTCTTCAACTGAAGTTAATATCAGTAAAGTGAAGGAAATGGTGAAGAAAAATCGTCATTTAAGTTTGAGAGGTATAGTCAGTGAACTTTGTGTGTCTCACGATTGCTTGGTCATGATACTAGTTCCGAAAGATCTGAATTTTCATCATTCTTCATTGCGAACGAATTTCTGGCCAAAAACTTACCAAATATCATCGAGCAACCACCGCCATATCATCTGATATGGCTCCAGTCGACTCTTTTCAAAATTCCAACTACCACTGCGAGACAACCGTTTTCAGTCGATAGAAGACATAATTAGAAAAGAGAATTACCACCAAGACCTGAAGTCTATTCTGGGAAATGCGTTTGAAAAATGTTTTGATGATTGGATTATTCGCTGGCCTATTTTGGATGCGATACAATAAATTTGAATGAATACATAATAAATATTTAGTGCGTTATTGGCTAATTTCCTGTACTTTTTTGTCAGAATTTATTCCGACATGTCGAACAAGTTTTATTCGTTTTGACTCCCATTTGCCTTTGTTTTGTCTTCTTAAAAATGCACAAAATTTTATTATTTTCTCATTTTATTTTTTATTTTTTGCTCTTCAATTGAGTAGAGTGGCTAAAAATTGGTTCTAACATGTCGCATTGATAACTGAAAAATCTTGATTTGAACAATGCGAAAATACAAAAAAAACAAAACCTTAATATGCACAGTAAATAATTCAGTTAAGTTTAAGTTACTTGTTAACGTCTTCAAAAACACGTGCTCGGATTTATTAATGCGTGTTTACAAAAATTCTTTGACCTTTTCACTTTGATACACAGAATGTTAGTTATAAGTGGTTCCTGTTCAGTGATATTTGGCATTCCAGCTGTGTAATTATGAGTGCGTAATTTACATGAAAGACACAAAAAGTTTCGTTTTTATATTTTCTTTAAATGTCAAGAGACGTCTTAAACTGAGTAGATTGATAATTGCAAAAACAAGAAGCAAGGCAGCAATCAAAACGAAGAGACAAACTGACAAAAGATTCGAAATGAGCTGCAAAGTATGCTATGACTTTGTACTTTTATGAACTCCTGGAATGAGATTTTCAACTTTAACCTTAAGGTTCTTATTCATGAATACATATTGACAATTGAAAGTGATTTGTGATATTACGTGTAGTGTAGAAAACTGCGGAAAAAACTTGGGATATAAGTAGTCAGCCGCTATGAAAATTTATCATTGAGAAAGTTCTCACCACAGAGAAATAAAATTACTACATGACGGTATTTCATTCATAAGCTCCGGTTCATTTCTCAATTCCCAATTGCGCCAGACAGCCATTCGAGAACTATGCTCTTTTGAGATAACCTCTAAATTAGTGCGGGATTGTTTGAGAAAGCATGAACAAGTGGGCAAGGGCAATAAAGTCGGTCTGTCTCTGTATTGGTCTCTGGATACGTAAGGAAAGAGGGGAACGAATAAGCAGACGAGCTAGCTAGCAAGGAGGCAGCGACCTCAAACATCGGATCTGACAGCGTAATCAGGAAAGTATCTGTTTCTACAACAACAGACAAGAACCCTTCACCCATATTCCGGGACTGAGTCAATCCAAATCGCGCTTCTAGGTAATTATAAGAAGGGAGATTCTGTATTGGTCTTAACAAAAATAGTTTGCGTATACTTATTAGATGGTATTTTGGCTGGCTACTATTTATTATATTATTCCCCTCAATTATTATTTTTATGACTGTAAGAGCCGATTTCATAATGACGAGTTAACTGGCCAATAACTTTAACCAAGATTCCAGAGGAAAGTGTGAGTTAAAAAACTGTAGCTTTCACATCAAAGATGTAAACAGTAATTCCTAGTCTAAGTACTAGATTCGTTGGCATTAGTTAACTAATGACAAGTGTTTAACTAACTAATAACTGTTGCTGTTTCAAATTACACAATGAACATAAATTTAAGTTAACCAACTGGTTAACTAACGTCTGTGAATACGGGCGTATGTAAGGCACACAACTTTACTACGAGTACCTTTAATATTTTTAAATTATTTTTGTACGCTAAAAACCAGCTGCTTCTATTCATCCAATTTCCCTATTACACTTTCTCTTTTACACCAACAATGCACGCTCACATCCAGACAGATTTTGGTTTGTCAACAATTGCAACATGCGACATTTTGCATCCCGAGAAAAAGTCTTACTTAGTAAACCTCTTCGATTTAATTGTCCATGTCATATTGCCCTATAAATAATGTGGATAATGCGGTCACAAGCTGTGAATGTGTTGCATACAAAATATTGAAGGTAAAAAAAAAGAGAAATGAAAGGAGAAAGAGCAAGAGCAAGAGTGTAAGTAGAAAAGTGTGAATAATTGAGTACAGTATATAGGGTGCTTGTGCAATATGGGCCAAGTGAAGCTGCTCAACTGTGAATGAAAATGTTGGCACATTAGCAGCCGAAGGGATGTCATAGTTTTTTTTTAGTTAACTACGTTGTGCGTTAAGCGTCACTGCTGGAATACAAATTACAAATTATGTAAAGTGTAAAAATATCTTGGAATTCTCTGCTGCTTCTTTCACTACCATTTACTACGCTCTTCTTCTATACTTGTTGTTGTTCTTCTAAAACAGAAAACGACAATGATGCCGCAAATACATGTCAAATTGTGCTGATTTCAGCAATTTTCGTTTTTCCACCCAAAAACATTAACTTAAACAATGTTGCTTATTTTTTTGCGGTTTTTGTTTTGTCTTGTCAGAGATATTTTAGGCTTTTATTTTTTACACTCTACTATAACATTTGATTGGTCTTATTGTTTATAACTTTTAGCGATATACAATTTTTTTCGTTCAGGGGGCTCACACACGTGCAATCCGATAAACCAAAAAATACAATTAAACTGTGTCAGTTAACAGTTAAGTATGTGCGTGCAATTCACTTCGCCCCCAAAAGTATACACGTGTTTTTTAAATATAAACCTTATCATTGTTGCCACCACAACACCACCCACCACCCACCACCACAGAAGCCAAGCGAAATCTGGACTCAATTTTCTGATGTTCCAATGAACCGCCTTTTCAATAGCCTAAAAGTATATTCATATTTTTATTTCGTTTTTACAATTCTGTTCCAAATCTTTAGTGTTGATAACATTCAGTGCGGCAGAAAGAACGTTTTAATTTTATTTAGGGAAACCAAATATGCTATGGGCATGTGGCAAAATTTGCTCAGAATCGTTAGGTAATATTTTTATAATCATATGCACATAATATGACTTTGGTGTGTGGGTGAAATTTACTTCTACTTTATTGATATGTATTCCTCCTGCAGGCATCTATGTAATAAATTTGTGGTTAATTTTGGATGAGAACTAGAGAAAATTTTGCATGCAAAATTGTAAAATGAATAATATATTGATATTTATCAAGGTTGAAGTATGTGAAGGTTCAATGAACTAGATACACACAATTCAGTGTTCGCACCTTAGAGGAACTTAGAAAAGTTACAGTTTGCCTAACTTTCAACTACAAGCGTCTCATCGGAGGGGAAATACGTCATGGAAAATAAAGTAATACCAGGAATGCAAAATTGAGTTTTATTGAAACTACATGCTTCATTTTTTGTATTTAATTCTAAGAATGTTATCTTTGAAGCAGCCGAGCGTAGTGCTAAAAATATGTGAATGGCAATACGCATTTAAATATGTGCTCGTTTGTGTGTGTTTGTGCATTCATAAAGTCCTGATTGAAACCTTTTTGATGTCAGTTTTGTGGCGTTATTGTGACTTTATATTTTTAGTACTGTCTTTTTCCCCCTTTGATTGCCATAACTTCTCACTATGAAGTTCATGGTTTTGATTACATAACATTTTTTTTCTTCGTATTAAGTAAAGTTTTTGAAAAATAAACAGCTAGAAGAAAATAAAAGAGATTTGCGCAGATAATCACGTTGAAAATTAAATAATGGCACGAGCTTGAATGTTCAACGTTAGAGCTGCTGTTCCAATATTTATAGCTGCCTTTAAGTCAATGACTTTAAGGAAGCTGAAGCGATAATATTGACCAATTGCACACGCCAAGAAGTTAATTTAATTAATTAAGGAAGTAAGATAGAGAATTAGCAGCAGACATGCAACAAACGGTAAATTAATTGAATTGCACACGAAACAAAATGTGTAAATATTTATTAGTTTTTTTTTTGTTGGACTTTTGAGTACCTATCCAGCCATTGTTTTTAAATTAAAATTAAATAAATCTTAATCCACAAACTTTTAATTCCATCGTTTCTCCGAAAACAGTGTAACATAAGAAGAGAGACGACATATCGCTCGATTGCTGCCATGCTGTCATAACTCGAGAATCATCAATTTTGAGAAAAACGCTTTTAAACTTTACACTTGGTTAAGATTGATTTATGACGAGAATTTCTTATGAATCCAACATGAGAATATTAAATGTTGAAAGTATTTGTTAAGATAAAAAAGTTGGCAAAATGAAGTGAAATAAATGGTGTTGGAAATATAACCAAATTCAAATCCGGTCTCAGAATTCGAGCCATAGTGTTACCAATTCACTAAAGGAAACAAATTTAATCAGCGTACAACTTCTAAAAATACATATTTCATAATGTGATGGCAACATAGTTGATGTGTACACAGTTTGTCTATATTTGCGGTATACATTTGTCATTGTGGCTTGTTGCTTGTTGCTTGTTGATTGTGTGCTCTTTCGCTGTATGTTCATGGTTTTTGGTTTGCATGCCACATTAAAAAGTTAGATATTCATTTTTATTACTGCTGTGAATGTATGAACGCATGCTTATGTATGAGTATTCATAGTAATTATATAACTAAAGTATTGCTATCTATGGTATTTGATTTGGCTGGCAAATTACATGTGTACATATACTTATGATTTTTAATTACTTTTAGCACGTGTACTTTTAGTCCATTCAAAACTAGAATTTTGCATAAAGTTTTATAGTGTACTATGAATTTATTATGCATAAAATAAATATTTTAAATTCTTTACAGTGAAAGTCGATTGTAAGCATTTGAAAAAATTGTCGAGTCACTCTACATTGTGCTTGATTATTTATTTATTAACTTACGCGTATGTGATGAGAAAAGTTTTTCTTGCTCTTATGCTGTTAGTTGCACATGTTACCCCTTTACATGAAGTACATAGTTATTGCAGCAACATAGATCCAAAACAAAAAATAAAAAATGGAATTTTATTTATTCTAAGGCGTGGTAAAAACGATGAAGAGGAAGTTGAGGGAAGGAGTCTGTTATTGCTACTAATTTTACAATATATTGTATTAACTTCATGAGCAAAAGTTTCTCCTTTAATCTCCTTTTAGTACAAAACAATTTTCCCTACGTTTCTGCAATGTCTTTAATCCCTCAAAAAAATACGATTTGTCAAACTCTTCAAACAACGCTTCTGTCTCGACGATAACCTCCTCGTTTGAGCTGAATTTTTTTCACCCGAACCAAGTTTTCATGTTGGGGAACAGAAAGAAGTCGCAGGTAGCCAAGTCGGGCGAGTACGGTGGGTGCGGCAGCAATTCGTAGTTCAATTCATGCAATGTGGCCGCGACAATTCCGTATCCGCTTGTTGTCCACCGTAAGCAATCGCGGCACCCATCGGGCCGACACCTTTCTCATACTTAACCTATCATGTAAATTATTAATTACCGTTCCGTACGACACTCCTACGGACTCTGCTACTTAGCGCACTTTCGTTCGGCGATCAGCGAGAATCATGTCGCGGACCTTTTCAACGATTTCCTCGGTAACTACGTCTGTCGGGCGGCCTGGGCGATCCTCATCAAAAACAGATGTACGACCACGTTTAAGTTCGTTGAACCAATATCTTACGATTGTCATAGATGGTGAAGGGTCCCCATAGACAGCATCCAACTTCGCTTTTATTTCTTCGCATGTTTATCCATCCAAAAATAAAAAGCGAATTACGGATCGACATTGTTCTTTTCCATTTTATTGCGAAACACCAAACACGTGTGATACTAATGGCTGCCAAATAAAAACTAACCTATGAATCAGTTTGATTTGAATTTAGTGTGGTGTCGTATGACAGATGGCAGTACACGACGGTAATGTCAAATTCCCTCAGCAACGCCACCTATCTTCACACACGGGTACTTATTGATATACCCTCGTATTTATTTATTACAGTAATTATTGTAAGTAAGTAGAAGACCCAATGACGAGTGTGACCAATTACTAGGTAGTTAATTAGTTAAGAAAACAATTTAATTAAAAAGATATTTAAAATGGTTCCAATATTCCAATTTATATACATTAAAAAAAAAGTAAGTAATTAAATATTCTTAGATAAATTTTTGAGCATATTTTTAATTGCTGCTTGGTTATTTATTCTCTTTTAAACTTGCTAAATTGTACTAGCAAAATTATATACATATTTGCTGTTTTTATAGAATTTTTTATATATCGAACTCAAGTTCTTCTTCTTCTTGTTTTTTTTCATGACAAAAGAGCCCATGGAGGGCCTAGGCCGTGCTCTGCGCATCAACTCATGTTGTATGTGATAAGGAGTTTTTCAATAGGGACATAACAATTTTATGCTTAAATATGTAAAACTCAGATTAATTGAGATATTGGGCTGAAATATATTCCTGGTGTAGTAAACATGTTACATTTAATTATGATATTCGATATAGCCATCGATTCTTTGAAGCCAATTTCTTCTAGTAATATCGGCCGGAATTTTGGCGATTTCGCGTTCGATATTGTTACTTAACAAAAGTTATTTAAAAAGTTAAAGTTAAAATGAAATGTACATACAAAATGTAAGAGTAGAAAAAGGATCGACCGAAACGTTGAAAATATTCGAAAGAAGAACTAAAAGTAGAAAGAAAGAATAGAAAAAATGAAGCAAAAAGAGAATAGAATAGGAAAGAAAAAGAAAGAAAATATACATTAGGATGGCTTAAACATCCTTCAGTAGATCAATTTGTTTGACATGTAGCATGTGGTATCAACCACATATCACTGCTGTCAAGTACATCCAATTCTGGTCAATAATAGTCCTCCAACATAGAACGATAGCGAACTCCATTGACTGTAACATGGCGATCAGTTTCATCGACGAAAAATACGGTCCCATCACAACTCCGACATGAAATCTACGCGACACGGTCATTTTTCGTGGATGCAATAGAGTCTCTTGCAGCACATGCGGCTTTGTTGCTGTCCAATAATGCACATTTTCCTTATTGATAAAGCTTTTAAGCCAAAAATTAGCTTCCTCGCTAAATATGACTTTTCGATGAAATTCAGGTTTTTCTTCCAACTCAAAGTTGCGACCACCGACTCAGAATTTCGGTAGTAACTATTAATAATTTCCACGTGTTGTTCGTTTGTGAATTTCACCTTGAATGACGTTTTGATATAGCAAAAAAAGAAAAACAAAAAAAAAATTTTATTGCGGGTGCGTTTTGTTTTAAAATTATGTCCCTATTGAAAAACTCTTTATTTGTACATCGCCTACAGTTTTATGCCCAATCCGAACGGTGAAGTGAATAGCTTTTCTTAGGTAATTTTTACTCTTGTACTCTTGTTTGGCATTGCCTGCCAAGAGGTGGTAAAAATTATGCCATTACTTATGGAGCCAAAAGTACATACTTGTTTGTATACTTATATGCACATATGTGTCGCTACCTTAATTTCCTAAAGCCCTAACATACATTCTTAAAATTTTCCAAAAACAAATTGAAACAATATTATGGGGCGGAGAACTTTAAATTGAAATAAAACACATAAAACTGTTTTTTCAATATCCATTAAATTGACTTTATTTTAAAGATAATTTTTTGACGCTAATGTTTGAATACGAATTCGAAAGCGGCTGGCGCATATATGGCGTCCAATGAGGTCCAATTTTTACACAATCTTCGCAGTAAATCAGGCATTCATAAGTCTGTAACGCGTCGAATGTTGGTTTCGAAGTGCTCAATTGTTTCTGTTTTATCGGCGTAGATATGCGACTTCATATGTCTGAACGCAGTAACAGATAATTACAGTGTAGATTTAAAAAAATTTCAACGCAACTTAAAGAAAAAAGACGTAGCTAAAATTGCGATCATCGAATTAAAATTTAGGGGCATTTTTGTTTTGGTAGAAATACAGAAGGGATTACACTTAATCAGAATCTATCAAGAGCTCGAATTTGAAAAATTTTATGTTATGGTCCAAAATTTGTTTTTTGGTCCAAATTTTGTTACAGAAGGGATTACACTTAATCAGAATCTATCAAGAGCTCGAATTTGAAAAATTTTATGTTATGGCTTCAGTAATTTAAAGTAGCGTTTGCAGTAGCACCACTTAATATTATTCACTGCTTTGTAATGTTATTATGAGAATTTTCATTAACACGCACGTTTGACCTTAATTGGCTTTTAATTTGCCACTTGCTCTGATACGCTTAACTTAAGCAGAAAGTAAATACATATTTATATATGTAGGTTTTTTTTTTCCCTTTTCTTGTTATTGTTTGAGTTAGTGTATAAATCTACTTAAGCGAGGAAGATAGTGAGTGTGCACGCATGTATGCGTATACAAAACCCAAAACCCGATGGTGTGTGCTGAGTGCGTGCTGATTGAAATTTGAGCGCGCTTTATTGCGACCAATAAAGTAGCCAGCAAATATTCGTGCCTTAATTTATGATCGAAATTTTTGTTCACCTTTACATTGGAAGTGAGCAAAATATATAGTTTTCGTAGTTAATAGGATTAGTTATTTACTCAGGCTTTCGCTTTTAAGGAACTAAATTTGAAAACTGTTCCTTTTCTTTGTTCCCTTCTGCGTTTCAAATAATTTGGTATATGCTCATTTTCCAGACATTGCTTCGGAATATCATTTAACATAATATACTCGTATATGTTCTATATACTCATTTCATTTTATTAACTAAAAGTATAAAGAAAGTTTTAGTATTTCGTATTTTGTTGTTCTTTCAAACTTTAATAAACTTTAATAGCAGAAAAAAAATGTTGTTAACAAGCATTCAATATTACCAAATGGAAGGTAAGACGACAATGGATGATATGTCATTAACTCATTTATATGTAGATACTTCTGAAATTAGAAAACTTTTCTCATAAATAATTCCGGAACGGAAAATTCTTAAATAATATTTCCAAAACTTAATTCGTTATGGAGCGCCAACTGCATTACTTACTTACCCTAAAGAAGATATGAACAGTGGAACGAAAACATATATCAGGTTTGTCTCTACAAGTCATAATCTGAAAGTCAATTGCTTTGCGTATACGTGATAATGCCATAGAAAATAATCTCAGCATTCTACATAGGTACACCTTTTAAATATGAATATTATATTTACAGTATGATAACAAAATGAAATGGAATTATTTAGCTTGTTTGAAAAATCAAAATTTCTGTGTTTTTCCATTATTATTTTCCAATTGTTTTGTATGTGTCAAGGATTTGCACACTTATCTACTTCCAAGTATGGTAAACTTATCAAATACACGTGCATGTTTCCATACGTGTATCATTGTATGTTTGTAAGTGTTCAAGTGCTTATGTATTTTATTTACATAGCAAGTAGCTAGTTTCACACGTTTTTCTTGTTCATTTGTTTGTTTATTGGTTTTGATCTCATATTTACTATATATATATTATTAACATTCATGTTTCCTATGAAAATGGTTGGCACCTGCCTCATTTTATGTATACGAGTATATGTAAGTGCCCGCTTTCCTTCAAGTTCAGCTTGCCTTCTACAGATGAAAAAATTTGGTATTGTTTTAAAATTAGTACGATAGCAAAAATATGAATCCAAAACTCTCAACTGTTACCACTACCACTAAGTCCACTTAGCAATAATGGGAAGGGGTTTCGTTAATTTAGGTCATATAAGCGATGTATTTCAGGTCAAAGTTAGGAATGTAGGACATATATATGTATAACTAAACGAGCCTCGCCCAGCTCACCTGTGGTTAATAGGTAAATTCTCAAGTGTAAAATACTTAAATATTTTCCAGGCAGCAAACTGCATAAACACAGAAGTTTCATTTCAATATCTCTTATATTTTCGTACAGTTCACTACTAACATAATTGAAACCTAATATTTATTAAAATTACCGTAAAAATATGCTCAACTTTTTGATGACAAGAAAAATTTTAAATAAATACTTATAAAAAAAGACATTTTAGTTTTAAGTTGTTGATGAACAATTTTTAACCCCACTTTTTCGTTTCAAAAATTTATAATACACAACCTTGCTAAAAATGGTAGTAAAAAGTATTAGAAAATAATAGTAGAAAAATGGTGGAATATATTAGTAGAAAAGTAGAAAAAAATAGTAGTAAAAAAGTACAATAGTAGGAAATAAGTAGCAATATTAGTAATGAAAGAGTAAATTCGACCTCTGCTGCACGAAAACTACATCAAAATAAACCATCCGCAAGTAGTAGGAAATAGTAGTAGGAGATAGTAGTAGAAAGTGGTATAAAATAGTAATAGAAAAGTAGCCGAAAATAGTAGTAATAGTAGAAATAGTACTATTGAATTATTAAATTCGATCCATGCAGCATGAAAATTATGTACATCGAAATAAACACAGCAGAAATTCAATGAAAAATTCAAAATCGCTAAAGTATTGTAGTTTCTCTTCAAACAAATTACCCTAAAAGTATACTATATTTTTATAATAATTTTGTGCCATACTACTTCCATTTTCCTGTAGCAGGGGACTGTTATTGTACATATCAAATCTCAGCGCTGTTTCGGAATGGTTCCGGAGATATACCTAAAAAAAACATAACGTCCACTTTTCCTTGCCAATACCAAATCTTAGTATCATACCATAAATGGTTTCTGAGATATCTTACAATGAAAATTCAAGTTATGTACATATGTATATATGGGATGTGCCACATCCCCTTTTCGAACTCACCCACATTTTTGCTGTAACATGTCATTATCAACTAACGTTCTTGTATCAAATTTAAGTTCTTTCTTGTAATTAATTCAGGAAATATACGCAAAAGACCATTAATATTGGAAGGTGCCATGCCCAATCGACATATACATTCAAATTTGATCCGTCACCTATATGTATATCAATTTCCAAAAGTTTCATCTAAAGTCACTAAACTTCCTAATGCATAGCTACTTTGATTAATTCATGATGGACTCTCTTCTTGTTCTCAGGTGTAATTGGAATATTTGTACACTAAAATCAAAGGGATTGTTTAAAAAAAAAACAAAAAACATAAAACATTCGCACCTCCGACAAAAAGTATTAGCTATAATTTATTTATCAGCAGCAACGCATGTATTTACTATTTCTTTATACATAAATAATATATTAGTACAACGATCCGGATACAGTTGTCAGTCATTATGATTCACCTGCTCAGCTCAACTGTCTACGCGGTCTACGCGGTCTCCGCAATCAAGAAGGTGTTAGAGGTTTCTTCTGGGTGAGAGTAATAAGAAGAAATCCAAAGATGTAATGATAGGCAATTTTTATTGGCAGGCAGCACGCACTTACAATACTAAAACAATGCCGTCGTCCCTCCCCAACTAACGCCAACCCAAGTAAACCAAACAGTAACAGATTGTGCAAGGTACACCATATTCTCCATTGCCATAACGAAACAAAATCGTATAATTTTTCATTTAAATTCTCATGAAAACAAAATTTAGCTTTCTCAACGTAGTCAGTCAACCCAAAGAAAAGCAGCCCACGGAAAAGAACACAAATGTTTAGTTATTTATTATGCCAAATGAAATCATGAAAATATAAAAACGCTTAACTGAACGAAAAGAAGAAAGAAAGCTTCATGGAAATGAATCAAATAATGAGCTAAATAAGAAATACATTTGGAAGCAAAAATAAACGTAAGAATTATTGCTGTACGCCTACATGCAACACGTAAATTGCAGCATACTTTTAGGGGAATGCTTGATTATTGATTAGTGCTTTTTGTTTCATTTTCAATTGCCATTATGTACCCCGCATACATACCATATATTATTTTCCAAGAACACGTTTTTAATCGGCTGCATTATTTTTAACCATGCTGAGCCAGCGCTTTTGCTCGATGTTATTTGCAGCTATTGGCAGCTTAATGGAGTGAGTGATTGAATGATTTGTTTAGGTTTTCCCATTTGCCAATGATGAGATAAGTTTGTGTGTATATCCAGATATTTATAAATATCGTTCTACATCTTCTACATCTCAAAGTGAGGAGCATAAGTCGATTTTGTTTCACATCGGATAATTTTATTGATTTTTGCTACACTTCAGTAAGCAAATTTAACATTAAATTTGATTCTTTTATAAAATTAATAAAAAAATAAATAATAATATGTTATATTATCCAAGTCAATTTATGACTCAAATTTTATCGCTGCCTGTTTAAAATAACAAAGGCCGAAAGGCCAAAATGTTTTTACAAAATTTTCTCTAGTAGAGGATGGGAAAAGCGTTTTCTTGATTTCTTTTCATTAATTGAACTTCATAGGATTCTTTTTTCGTACCTTTTCCAACTAATTGCATACACATTACATTGAAAGTTTCTCTGGTTATCAATGATTACGATTTTTCACATCCTCAACATTTTTATCATTATGATTACATTCGTTAGTTTTGAAAATTTGAAATATAATTTTTATTTAATAATCCTTATCCATTGTAAAGAATACGAAAACATAACTACATATGAACATATGTATGTAATATATGTATATTCTTATTTAAATTAAAAAGTATCAAAATTAGTTTCACTTGTCTTATAAAAAGTATAACTCGACTTATATAAATTCTCCTTCCTTATAGGGACTTCGTGTAAGCTAGAGCTAGAAGCTTTTAGCTAGTTTTAACTATCTTCGGAAGAGGTTAAGGAATATGTAGAGTGTGACTGAAGAAGAAAATATATTCAGATTGCTTAATACTCGTAAAGTAGTTGACAAAAATAAGGTAAACTTTAATTAAAATGGCAAAGCTAATGCATAAAAAAGTCTTTTTCTTAATAAAAATCAATATCAATGCAAAATCGTAAAGCTATAAGCAAAACTTTTATTCACTTTTCATATTCTTTTTTGTTTTCAAAAAACTTATTTTATATTCCTTTCTATTTTTAGATGAAAGCCTTTGCTACACTCTTTCAGCTTTGGAAATGTTTGTTCTTGATCCTTCACTAAAAACTAAAAAATAAATATTCACTACATGCTTTTATAGCCAATGAATTCGAGTGTGACAAACTGCGTAATTGAAATTATAGTAGAACAAAAAAACAACAAAATAATAATATTATAAATCTTAACAAATTATGGTTTTTCAGATCAAGGTTAAGCTAATTAGAGCAAAAAAATTTTTTTAAATTAATTTTTTCGGCTTATGGCAAAACGAGATCATTTTTAAGTGGCATACTTGTCGGCGCCTGTAAATTTTATAATGCAATGCAATGCATATTTATGGATTAATAAGCCAACTTCTCAATGGAAATTTATATTAACTGATAAAAATTATTTAAAATTATAATTTGGTTAGGGGGTGACCTTTTGCGTTTTCCTTAACGCTGTTGATTTTTATTCAGAAGACTATAGTTCATTTATGTAAGTCACTACTAATAGTTACTTTATGCAGACTAAGGCAACACCAGCTGAAGCAGATCACATTTTCCATTATATAATATTTTAAAGTTTATTATCTATGCACTTTAGACTTTTATGTTTCAGGTGACACCAGAAGGTGATACTTTTAAAAATATTACATAATAAATAACAGAGATTGTAAAGTTTTTCAGTCAAGAAGGCAAAGTTAAAGCAATGCATGTTTGTTAGCTTAACTTTAGTTAAGCTATTATCACAGAGTAGGTGGCAATTTCTTTCTTCCTTTTTGACACTGTTTCTGGTATTTGCGTTTGAAAACTTTCATTTACAAAATAAAAAAGTTTTCTTCCATCTAAACTGAATAATTTTGTACTGATACAAGTTAAAAATGTCTTAAATTTGGCGTTGCGTCTTTCCGACCTTGGAAATCTAATACGCAGTAAATCCGCATTTTTCCCTTGAAATTGAAGTTTAAGATAACTTTTCTTCTTTTGCAATATCTAAAGAATTCGTGCGTTACCCAGGGGAAGTAAGAAGGTTACATTTTATATTATCTGCGTTTCAATGCCCAAACTACTTACATTTCTTGGCGGCTTAAAAGCTTTTGACAGAGCGACTGCATTTGTAGCTCCTACCACATCTGATGTTCTAATGTTCTGTAAATTGGTTGCTTAACATATTTTTATATTTTAAATGTATTTTCCAGCAGCGATTGTCATTTTTTAAACTAACATATTTACAGTTTCCTGATTTTTCAATGCCAGTCAAATGTGTAGATGCAACTGATGTGTGAAAGTTTATGTCCTCTACCCAACAGCACAAGATTGTGCGGGGGAAGGGGGTGAAAACCCCTATGCACCGCTCTAAATATGGCTTTGTTCCACTTTCATTTACAATAGGAATGGATGCGAAAAGTTGTGCCTATATTAAAATAAAATGTGTCTACATTTGTGTAAGTATGTGTTTGTATTTACATGCTTTAAGCTAATTAAGGTCAAGCCACAGATGTATCGTTTTGCTAATAACTGAAACATTTTATATATGGCCAAACTAGTTACATATTTGAGTAAACGGCATGGATTTGTACATTGCTACAGCTGCTTATGGTGCATTGTGTGGTAGCAAAGTTAAATGAAAATGTGTATAAACCTACATGTTTTCATTTTTGCTAAAGAATAAATTGAGGATTTGCATTTATGTTTCAGCTCAAACTATCTACAATAATCAGTAGATTAAATAAAGAATTTCGGTGAAATATCGATGAAGTAGATAAAGTAGAAATGCAAATATTTGCCATTAATTTTCCCGCAAATGTTCTACAATGACGTTTTTAATGTTATGGCATTAGCTAGTAGCAGAGAGATCTCAATCAGCAGCTCAGTCAAAAGTTGTTTTTCTAATTCAATCCGATTCAAATCAGCTCCAAAGTTTAAATAAAAGCAATACGTTTAAATTAATGCCAAAAGTTAAATGCAATACAATTTTTATGCTCCTTCATTAAATTTTATTTATTTCTCAAATGCCTAAAGTGAATATTATGTAATAACTTGTTTCATTCGTAAGCGAAACAAAGCTTTTAGTGTATGCTGTCATCAACACTGCCCTTTTATCCTTTAGATGTTGCTGTTTCTACTGATGATATTATTGTTTATGTAAGTGTTTGGTGTTCTGGCACCAGTGTTGCCAGAACCCGGGTTTTAGCTCATAATTTAAGATTTTTTGTACCATGAAAGGGCACGCGAGATTTTGAGCTAAAAAGAGAGACACTTTCATTTTTCATTTGTTTGCAATTGGAATTTCTTTCCGCCTTTCTTTGAAAGCTATTTGACATTATTAAAAACGTGAATTAGCTTATATTTTATGTTCTTCATGTTTATTACTTTAGTGTGGGTAAATTAAGATTTTGATTTACTTATGCATTTTATATTTTCTAGCACGATGGCGTTTTTAAATTTCTTCAGTTTTCATCCGGTTCAAGTGATATTATTATTTGTGACTTCTTCTCACAAAATCTTTAAAGTATAGATAGGATACGAAAACAAAAATAACTAAGTAGTAAGAAGGTAGAGGTTTAGCTTATCGATATACAAAATATTACAACATTTTCTTCTTTGGGGAAATTTGGGTGAGTCTATCAATTCCGGATCTTAAGACGATTCATGAAGAAGCTTGTAAGTCAAACAGAATGTGACGCATGAACTAATTTGTTATTGTATATTAAAGGCTTTGACAAAAGCTTTGCAAAATTGTAAGACACTGACATGTGTATATTTAATTTCTAAGATATTAGGTACTCTTTAAAGCCCATTTCTGGGATATACTGTATTATTTTGATTTTGGCAAATATCTAGGAAACTGCAGCTGATAGAAAGAAAATTAAATTTTCATTTAAAGGGGCACTTAATGTGCAATATATTTGCTAAGTAAAAACTTAACAGCATTTGAAATTAAAATTCTGCGAATTTAAAATTTCATTTTTTGCGCGACATGAGTTTTTTTTTGAATACTTCTTGAAGCGCATAAAGACATCATCATGCCTATACATAATTGCAAAATTCATAAGCCAAAAATTTTTCTTTTTTCTTGTTGGACTGCAAATAGGTTCCAAAATATGCCCAATGTGTTAATGACAAACACTTTTTTGAGAAGACAAAGAGATTATTTAAGCTAGGTCTCTGGCAACCCTGCCTGGCAATAACTAATTACAAAACTTAATATGTCAAGGTTCATATTTAGTTACGTATAGTATAACTCAAAAGAAAAAATACTCCTTTTATATCTAAAAAAAAAAAAATACGGTGGGGTAGCAAAGCAGAAAGTTGCCAGGATAACTTAAAGCATTAAACAAAATTATTTATATGACTTTGAACTAGAAATAATGCAGGCAAAACTTTGTGTATATCGAAAAAATAAGAAATTGTATGCAAAAAGTTGAGATGAGTTGAAAAAAGTTAAGGCGTGAATTTCGTAATCTGTGGTGATTTGCAACTGCTGCTGTTAAGTTTTCAAGTAAATAAAAAGATTAAATCATTATAATTCAAGCAAATGCTGAAAGTTCTAGTTAACTAAGTATTTAATAATAGGTGCATTTTATTCGCCACTCGCTCTTAGTTATATATAACTAGCAGTGATAATTTTATGGGAAACAACATAATAACAAAATTATTGCCACGTTTCTAAATGAATAAATATGTAAATTTCTTTGGGTATTTCATACATATTTCGGTCAAATTCTGTGATCTCATTTTCTTGTTTTCTCATTTGCGAACAAATAACGAAGTCTAATGTGTTGTTAGAGTGACTTTAAATGTGTGTTTTACCCGAAAATGAATCACGCAACATGCCTCGCTCACGATCTTCGTCGAGTAGCCGATTTCAAAGATGTGAATGACATAATTTCAAGTGTTAAGTCAACATTTTTGAACGTGAGTGATTTGCGCAGAAAAATTTGTATCAAGTAGGTTTTTTCATTTCAAGAATTTACCAAGTTATGTTATGTTATTCATTGAACAGCATGTTAATAATATACATACACATATCGTTTTAATTACTATATGAAAATAAATGTTTACATCAAATATTTTTATCATAATTATTTCCACCGTTTTTTCTAACACATATTTTATGTAGTATATGTATGCACGAGCATGTGTATGTAAGTATAAGAAAATGGGAAATTCAAATTTCCCATGAGTATGTAATGAAATTACTTTTCTTGGCATTTTGGCTGGCAATTGTTTTCGTTCGGGATTTGAGGTATGAAATGAAAATATGTACATATGTATATTAAATCTTGAGTTATTTATCAAAGTTACTCAACACGTTTTCTTGTAGATTTTCCTGTAAAGTAATGCAAATGTGTTATGTACTATTTCGGTTATGATGTTGCGCAAGTTTGTGCAAAAAAATTATTATTTATTTGTCTAATTTTAAACAAAAATAGCTCATAATTTCTTATAAATGTATGTAAAACAAACTAGTAATTACAAGCTGTCTAACATTTAAAAAAGTGTTCATGCAACCTCTGTAAAAATAACATTTTTTTTTCAGGCAATAACAAAAAATAACCTAATTGACATTAGAAGAAGATAATGTAACATTGGCATTGAAAAATTAAAGATACTTTTGATGTTTTAAACAGTAAAATAATATAAAATTTTTATGACAATAACGTAAAATTGATATTAGAACAATGTAAAATTGATATTACGAAATATACATTTGCTATAACTCCAACGTAGAATTATTTACGTTCAGATAAAAACTTGAATTTTTATTATTTGTTGAAAAGTGCTTTGTAAGCTCTCTACTTTATTGTTAATAATGGTAATTAAGCATGAAAAATGTTAATCCATTGCTTTTGTTTTTTAATTAAACTGTATTTAAGGAATTTTTAACTAATATTATTCAAATTGTTTAAAGATTGTATATAAAAAGGTTTTTACTTATATTATAATTTCATATTTATTGTCACACTTCTTCTGTCTTTTAATGGCACAACGGCCCATGGAGGGCTTAGGCCGAACTTTTCGCATCCATTCATGTTGTGCGTTGTTATATTTGTACATGAATTGTCACACTTGTGACCTTAAAAGAGAACCTTTTTATATATATACTTACTTACTTTTAATGGCACAACAGCCCATGGAGGGCCTAGGCCGAGCTTTTCGCATCCACTCATGTTGTGCGTGTTATATTTGTACATGAATGAAAGGGACTTACAGTTTAAAGCCGAATCCGAACGGCGAAGTGAAAAGCTTTTCATAGCAATTTTTACTCTTGTAGGTTTGCCATTGCCTGCCAAGAGGTGGTGCCGTGTAGAAAAATTATTTTCTACTTTTTGATTTTGCCTGTGCCGAGATTCGAACCCCGGACACTCTGCGTAGCAGTCCAACGCACTACCACTACGCCACAGCGACCATATATATATATATATATATTAAGACGAATTAAGAAGCAGGTTTACTAGGAACTTTACAGACTCATGTGAATATACCATATACATGCACATATATGCATGTGTGTATGTATGTATGTATGTTTAAAAATTTATTTAAATTAAAGAGGAGAAAGTTCCAAATTCCAACATAATAAAGAAGAAGAAGCAAAATAAAATTATAAAAGGAATACTATTGGTCAATTAAAAAGTTTTACAAAACCATAAATTAAATACAAAACCGAAACTTACTTCAAAGAATCTTGACGACTCTACTCGAATATTTGAGGTTACCAGCAATTAACTGAAAGTTTAACACGCACGAAGTTGTTCAACTTGTTAATGTGTGGCTTTTGTTAGCCGTGTCCTTCAACATCAGTCTTCAAAAAATACCCAAAACCTAATGTACATATTCTTGTTACATAAAGTGGATTTGAAACAGAATGGTTAAACAGAAATTTATATATATATACATATACTTATATGTATTTAATTTCCCATTTATTTTATTCCAATATTCAAAATGAAATAAATTAATGGGCCTTAAGTGAAATATTGTACTTTGTGTACGCCTCTCCCTTTAACAGTATTGTTGAAACTCATAAGCGCATTGGAATTCAGTGTTAAAGCATCTCTCTCTCTCTCTCCCTCTCTCTGCAGCTCGTTGAATACAATTAAAGTGGAAATCTAATGTAAGCATAATACATAAAACTTTCACAGCTGAACTCTTTTTCTATGCAAATGAGCCTGGTACATGTGAAGTTTAAACTTATCTCTCGCACGCGTACTCTGGAGTGGCCATCACTGCTCGACATACATGTATTTATTATATATCCACAATTGTATTTAAGCATAACAAGAAGCTTTAGTGAGTGGGTGAATGTTTATTTGTTTCAGCTACTTATACCAGGTACCAGGAAAGGAAAGATGATCAAAATTAAGAGCGAAAGCTTTTAGCTTTCGGAATTTTTCCCCAAGGTATGTGTATTTAAATATATTTGTCTGCTGAAATCAGCTAACGTCATCAATGTAATTACTGTCAACTGAAATTAATTAAAAATATGCGGTGGATCGATGAATAGAAAAGCTGATGCAAGGTTGTTCTTTAAGCGCCAAAAAGTATGCGAAGTTAATTTATTTTTGTATACGAGTGGAAAAGGTGCAATAACCCAATCGGTAGTCTTTCCGGGTGGTCGCCGAGGCGTACTGGTAGTGCGCTGGCCTGCTACTTATGTGGAGTATCCGGTGTTCAAATCTCGGCACTGTCAGAATCAAAAAAGAAAGTAGAAGAACCTATTTCTCTACATGGCACCGCCTTTTGGCAGGCAATGGCAACCTTCAAGAGAAAAAATTGTCTAGCTAGAAAAGCTTTTCACTTCGCCGTTCGGATTCGGCATAAAATTGTACGCCCCTTTCATTCATATACAAATACAACACGCACAACATGGTTGGATGCGGAAAGCTCGGCCTAAGCTTTCATTGGGCTGTTTTGCCAATAAAAGTAGAACATAAGTCTTCCCGGCTAAATATAATAACTCCAATTAAAGGCAGAAGAAAGGACTACTTTTACCACTATATTTGCGTAAATAAAATAAGGTAAATAAATATTAAATAAAACACTTAAACTCGGAAAACTATTGGTGCTCTCTCTCCTTTTTGTATATCAAATGCTTTCACTCAATGCTCTTTAACTTATTTTCTGAATCTAATCATGCAGAAATTCTTGGATTTAATTTGTTTCTTTTGTGTTTTATGAGCTCTAGAATCAGTAGCTATTGTCTTCATGTGTTTCATTCATCATCATCATCAATTTTCAAATCCAAAAAATATACAATATTAGTTGATACATACATACAGTTTATATTTGTTTGATCGTAGGCTCCTTTTTGGCTTTCTGTGAACATCTCATCATTTGTATGTATAGTATGTAGGTTTTGCATTCATGCAGCAAGATTTTTCGGAGTGATATGATTTTATATGAAGGAAGTTGTTTGCAAAAATCAAATAAAATCTTTCAATTCTTAGAAAAGAATCTAACAACAAAAGAAACACGAAAAGTGGAGTACTTTAACCCGGACATATTGTTGTTATTGAAATTTTGTTTTTTTCTTTTTGTTTGGGCTCAACGAGAAATGATTTATTGTGATAATAAGATTGGCTCCTTTTACGTTTCATTTCCTGACAAAAACAAAATGAAAGAAAAAGGCTTAGTTTAATGCCAAGCAATTTTCTTTGTTTTCTCGGAGTTCAAAGTGGAATGGAAAGATTTGAAGCATACCTATACTTCTCAGATAAACATTAAATCTGCATATATGGATGAACAATATTTAAAATCTACAATGCAATTTATATGTAGAAGAAAAATATTTCTTGGAAAACAATAAACACCAAAGCTCATTCGTAGGATTGTTTATTTTTTATACACTGATTCATTTATTGCAGCAAGTACTTTTTTCCCCCTCTGTTAAAACTCTTTTTCTTGTATTCTTGTGTACCGATAACATGAATTCTGTATGTGGGTTTGAAATATTAAGTTACTATTATTCTTGTTAGCAATAACTACCATATACTATACTTGTAGTAAAGAAGTGGTTAAAGTGGTTGAAGTAGTTATAGTTCTTCTTCGAATAAGAAACCTTCAAAAACTGTATCAAGTGGATTGCATATAAATTTTCTTCATTTGTATCAAGAACATAAAACATAAGTAAATCATCAGCAGGAAAAATAATAAAAACTGAGTTATTATTAAAAGAAGGAAGAAGTTAACGCTGTCAAAGCAGATTTAATTGATTAACTGTCATTAAGGCTAACAGTATAGCCTGTGCGAAAGTGTGGCTAACACATTTTTACTAGGTATTATATTTTTTCCTTGGATTCTTGTAGTTGGCAACTTTACAACTTTCTCACTTTTGTACTAAACTCAATTAAAAGTAAGCCATGCTTATAATTTGATAAAATGCCAGGTACTGTATGTTTGCGTGTGTCTGCGTATGACATTTTTTACTTCATGAAGGCAAAATTGGCAAAATATAAACATATTTTTATTCCAAGTTGTCTGCGTAAATTACATATACTCAAAAATAAATTAAATTTTATTTATGTATAAAAAATTTAAATGCATTTCTATTGAAATTGTTTATTTTCTACATCAGTTATTTTCAAGGTCATGATTCATATGCGATATGAACATTTTTTTCCCAGTTGATTCTTCATTGTTTTTAAAGCTAAATACATAAGCATAATACATATTTACATATGTGTGGGAGTTTCTTATCTTCTAACTTAATTTCAAAACGTTATAAATAAGTTTACATATAGCAGCAGGAATAAAATTTGAATATCATACAGAATTATTGCTTAATTTAAATTAATAAATGTTATTTTAATGTTGAGAAGCTCATTTTTTATATTTACATATAAGTTTAATACAGTAGCTTAAGTTGATATAACAGAAAATTGAGCTATGCGAAACGCCTACTGATAGAAATTCAATCAGACTCTAGGAATAAAAAAATTTAATATGCGCTCTCTCTACATAATGAAGACAACACTCGAAATAAATGGCATTTGATTTGAATGTTTTGGTAGCTTCTATTCTAGCAGCAATACTTATATACTCAGTAAAAAATCATACAAAAATCTTCCAGATGAACGGCGAGCGAAATGAGTGAGCCCCAACTGGATGGAATTTGTTCGTATGGTCGCTTGAGTGAGAGCGTACATTTACATTCTACTCTTCCCGTGTGTTCGTTGATTCTGTACTGTGTAAAAATTAAAATGTACCAACTCAAGTTTTTACATATTTTTACATGGTTTACTTATATCGCTTGAAACTCATGTTGTAGGATGATTCAAGTGGTGAACCGTTCTAAGGATATAAGTTTTATGCGAATATGTTACCGTTAATACAGGTAAAAAGGGAGGTAACTGGTTTTTGCTTAGCGTATTAATACTTAAATATATATTATTATTCTACCAGTTTGTTATTACTATTATTATTTCTATTGTTACCATATATATATATATATATAGATGTTAGTTTTTTGCATTAACTTATTTTTAAAAGAAGTCTTGGAAACCAAGTTATTTGTTTTATTTTTATTTATTTAATAAAGTTAAAACTAATCCTAGTACAACGAACCAATTTTGAAATTTCAGTACTAGTCACGAAAATTAATATATGTATATTTATGCGAGAATTAACCCAGATATGCCAAGGGAAATCTTGTACTTTGATTGATATATATGGTCATTTTTCATTTAATCAAAACCAAACATATTTGAAGTATCCCAATATATGGGTTAAAGAAAATTAAACTAGTAATATTAAAGGGTAATTTTTTCACGTATCCATTGAGCCAAAAATGAGTATCGTCACTGAAGACAATTTTGCGATAAAAAAAGCGGATCCTCATCCGGCTTTTATAAGGCCCATTCACCGAAAATTCGTCGTTGTGGTAGGTCGCCTGGCTTCAGTTATTGCCCCAGCTGTATTTTGTTGAATCCGAGATCTTTGCGTAAAATCTTCCCAATTGCTGCGATCGGCGCCCGATAGACATATCGCGAGCTTCTTCAACACTGGCGGACACAGCAGCAATATTCGCTTCGGTACGCACTCTATGGATACGATTTGGTGGATTGATGTCGAATAAAGTGAAACTTGTTCGAAATTTGGTCACAATAAGCTGAATAGCCTGCTCTGTGGGCCGATTATGACGACCATAAAATGGACGTAGCTTGCGAAACACATTTTTCACAAGGCACGTATTTTGAAAATAAATTTCAATAATTTGCAAACGTTGTTCAGGTGTAAGTCTATTCATGATGAAATGCCAAACCAAACTGAGCATTTTTTTCAAGAATCACGGGTGAACTGTCAGAAATATAAACGTCAAAAACCAAGTAGCCAAAATATCACTATTTATATTAAAGAAAATTTAACACTACACAATAAATACAATAATAATTTAAAAAAGAATAAAAACGCTTGGCTGAATAAGAAACAAATATACAATATATCCTTGTAGTATAAGAAGATTAGTGTAAGTTATTTTTTACAACCCCATTTTTCCTGGTTAGCATAAATTAGGCGGAAGAAAGAAAAAATTAACATTAAGATATCAATTTACTCTATTTATTATGAATTAATTGTAATAATTGCATTGAACATGTAAACTGAAGCCTGCAAAAGATATAGTTCTAGTGGTTCCTTACTGTAGAGTATTTTAAGTATGTAGCATGGTTAATGTTCTAAACTTTAGTAAATTGTTGAAAGTCATAGAGAAAAAATATGGTCAGGCCACTCCCTATCACATATGCATATACCGTTCTAAACACAAAGTCACAATCAGCAAACAGTTAACATCCATAAAAAAGCGTAAGTATCAGGTAAGTTTTGGTAAGTCAGTTAAGTAGCAGACGAATTTTCACTGGGTTAAAATATTGAGCATTAAGGGTAAAGGCTTAGCATCGCTTCGACCCTGCCTATAACACTGGAGATGTAAATGTGAGAGTTCTGTTAAATAAGACACCGAGATTCTTGGCAAAGTCTACAAAACTTACCACACAGCTGTTTAATTTTATCCTATCCAAATTGTTAAGATTAAATGCTTTCTTATACATAATATTCCACTTAGATTTACTAGGGTTTTAATGCTCATTAATAAGGCGGCTTAAGATTAAGATAAGATTACTTATGCAAGAATCGATAGAGTCAAGAAGACCACTGACATATAATCGGACATCATCCGCATAAACATGAATATCACAGTACTTAATTGTTTTTGGTGAAACAATTATATAGAGGATGAATAACAAAGGATCCTCGTGGGACATCTGTAACTACTGACAGAAAATTAGATACAGAACTAACGACCCAGACTGCTTGGGATCTATCTGAAAGATAGGATCTGTCTAGTTTTATTGCTGGCGATGGAAAGTTAGACAGATTTATTAACTTAAGGCAGAGTAATTTATGGTCAACTGTGGTAAAAGCAAAGTAGAGTGGTCAAGAAGAGTAAGTAGAGTTACGTGCTTACAATCATTTCGAGTGAGAGTGTCTTCTGTACAACTTTTTTTACTTGTTAATGGCACAACAGCCCATGGAGGGCCTAGGCCGAGCTTTTCGCATCCACTTATGTTGTGCGTGTTATATTTGTAGATGAATGGAACATCTAGTTAGTGTTAGATCTAAAGCTAGATTGACATTCCGATATCATTGAGTGCTTATTTATAAAAGAGTTAAATTGAGTATGTTTTATACGTTCCAAAACTTTGAATAGAAAGGGTAAAGTAGCTATAGGTCAGAAGTCATTATTAGATTTGTGAACCGGAAGGATTTTGACGGCTTTCCAATATTGGGGAAAAACAGTAGTCGTTATTGTAGTGTTAAGAACATGTATTAAGTACAGAAGGATTTCACTACCGACCTTAAAAATTGTCCTTAAGATGGTTTATAAAGTATTCCAAAATATTTCATTTAAAATCATTGATCATTGATTTTTCAATTCTTTTTTCAAAATTTATTAACTTAAAAAAATGTACAAACAAAAATGTTTCCCATACAGGTTTTTGAGCTATTTTCCAGCTCATTAAAGTACGATTCCGAGAGGTCTGCAAAATATGCCTCTACGGCTGCTATAGCTTCTTCATTTGACGAAAAACACTTTTCACGAAGGAACTATTTCAGGTTTCGGAACAGGTAGTAGTCGCTGGGAGTCAAATCTGGAGAATACGGTGAATGGTCAAGCAATTCGTACATTAATTCCTTGAATTTAGCCATTGTGAAATCGCTTGTGTGAGGACGTGTGTTATCTTGATGAAAAGGGATTTTTTCCTTCTTTAAACACAGAACAAAATCCCTTTTACATTCGAGAAAACAGTAGCCATAACCTCTTTTGCCGATCGTTCGTGCTTTGTCCGCTTTGGCGCCGAACATACCGCTTCAGTCCACTGTAAACGTCACTGTTTCAATTTAGGATCATGATGGTAGACCCAAGTCTCATCCACGGTTAGGAAACGATGCTTAAAATTCATTTTATTCTGCTTAAAACGTTCCAAATTGCACTGAGAAATTCGTTTTCGATCGAATTTTTGCTGAATTGTTAACGTGTGCGGAACTACTTTTCTAAACAGCTTTTTCCTATGTAGTTCTTCATGCAAAATTTGGTTTACTCGTTCCCCTGAGAAGTCTATGGTATCAGCTATTTCATACATATTCGCACTTTCATACATATTAGAAACAATAACATGTACTTTTTCAATGATTTCTGGTGTCGAGGCACTGTTTGGACGTCCAGTACGTGTTTCACCTTCAATACTGGTACAACCACGTTTAAATTCAGCAATCCAATTTTATACTGTTGCATATGAAGGAGCATATTCACTTAACACATTTACCATATCGGTATGGATTCTGTGTCCAGATAAATCTTTTTTAAAAAAACACTCTGACGTCAACTTTAAGCAGCTGTTAAACAAAGAATGGATTGCCAGATTGATTTGAAATTTTAGACGTTTCATACGAAATATGAAGTCTTATATTGAACAAAAATTCACTGATCCACTAGTGCTATCTATGTGTCAGGCTAGAAACTTTTCAAGTAACATGTATTTTTTATTAATTAAGGAAATACTACTTAGCATCCTTAGCAGTTTCACTGATTCCACTGGTCTTCAGGGATATTATTACAAATTATTTTTAATCGCTTTGAGTGAAGGAAGACATATGTATATGTAGAAATATTTATTCGTTTGATATGTTAAGAAACGTTAAGAAATATTTAGCTGTCTGAATTAGCGTCTTGTATTGCCCTACTTGAGTGGTCCTTGAGTAACTAGTTATATACATTTTTTATATATGGTAAATACCAGGTGTACAGGTATGTAACCGGTATTTTTTTTTAAGAAACTACACGTTTATTTAAGAAAAATGGTTATACATTCAATCTTCAAAGTAATGGCCATTGCTAGCTACACACTTTTCCCATCTCAATTTGTGATTGCCTCGCCAAAAATTTTTCGCGAGTCTGTTTTGTTCGATGTTATGGTGCATTGTCATCAAGAATATCAAGCCCAACTTGCTATTCTGTACGTTTTTAATGCAAAGCACGGTTCAAATCGGCCAATTGTTGTTGGCAGCGTTGACCAGTAACTGTTTCACTTGGTTTTAGAAGGTCAAACCAGATAACACCTTACTGATCCCAGAAAATACAGAGCATTGTGATTTGGCTTTGTTGTCGATTTGGCCGGTGTACCGGGCTTAACATATTATCATTTACTTTTGGTATTCTTGAATTCTTGAAATATATCCATTTTTCATCGTAACAATTCGATGAAGATATGAATCTCTTTTGTACCTGGTGAGCAACATTTTACAGGTGGTTTTTCTATTTTCTTGCTGTCTTTCAGCCAATTCATGCGGCACCCATCTTCCCACTTTCAAAATCAACCCCGTGGCTTTTAAACGTGGAAAAATGCATTGTTGAGTCACATTTAATTTTTCTGCAAGTTCTTCTTGCGTTTGACCATCATCCTCATCGAGTAAAGCTTGCAATTCGGCAGCTTCAAACTTTTTCGGTGGTCTTCCACGTTCTTCGTTTCTCACATCAAAATAGCCACTTTTAAACTTGTTGAACCACTCGTTGCTCTGTGTTTTGCCTAGAGCGTGCTGGCCTGGCCGTAAGCTTCCACAAGCATTCGATAAGATTCAAAGCAGTTTTCTTCAATTGGAAACAGAAAATAAAAACGGCATATCGTAGTTTGTAGTTACAAAAGTCGAAATTTTTACGAGCGAAAAAAATATGTTGTTGTATGAAACTTGATTGTTTATGAACTGAATATTGTTGACAGAACTAAATGCGAAGAAATGGCGCCAATGATTTGGTTTGATAGGGCGTATAGTTTTACCTAGCGACACAGAGATGTCATTACCGGTTTCCTATTTGTACATTTGCTATATACATACATATGTACATGTATGGGTACATATGTAAACTTGGTATAGATATTCTCTGCAGTCTGGCATAAGCTAGGTTCTCAAATGGTAGAAATTGGTTTAGCAGGGGTGGTAACTTCCTTACAAGTGAAACTTTCAAAGATTGTACATGAATGGAAGGGACCTACACTTTAATGCCGAATCCGAACGGCGAAGTGAAAAGCTTTTCATAGCAATTTTTAATCTTGTAGGTTTGTCATTGCCAGCCAAGAGGTGGTGCCGTGTAGAAAAATTATTTTTTATACTTTTTTTTTTTAATTTTGCCTGTGCCGAGATTCGAACCCCGGACACTCTGCGTAGCAGTTCCAACGCATTACCACTACGCCACAGCGATAGACATCATTTAACAAGCTCTTGAACAACTGTTGAACAACATTGGGCAAAAGCAACGCCTACTTCCCACGCAAGTGAAATATTTAAAGGGCAATGTCAAAGGAAGTGCTGTATGTAGCAAATGGAACCAAATTCAGTATACACAGTTAAAAGGGCTTTTAAAATAATTAATGTGAAAATTATCATGATTGGGCAATAACCACGTCTACGTCACATACCAGTGAAATATTCAAAGCACAGTATAAAAGAAGCTAGTGATACAAATACAAAAAAATTTAGGCGAACAATTCAATACTAAAAAGTGTTTTATTTCCAAAGGATGTGTAGGGAAGTAGTTTCCCAATCTCGAAAGTTACTTTCGTCAGCTTGAGGCGCCTTAATATGTATACATATGCTAACAGGTATGGAGGTGTATGTAGGAAAATAAGCAAATTATTTTCTCGTTTAAATACATATGTATGTATGTAGGTTGGATTATAAAGTACAATTATTTACGTGACGTTGTACGCAGTAAAAACTCACAGCAGATTAAATTAAATTTATTCAATGCATGTGATATTTATGTGCTTAATTTAATTTGGTTTTCATTGCTAAAGGGAAATGCTTATATTATATTATCAATAAAGTTATGTTCTTTGCGTGGGTTGTTACACACAGAGATCGAAAAAGAAAATATTGAAAATAAATGTATTACAATATATTATATAATAATGAATTTAATATGAATTTCTTTGAGTTATTCATTTGAACGCAGTACACCGAATACAGAAAGGTCACACACAATGAGCTGTAAATTTCAGTTTTGGTTAAATGCTTTAATTAAACCAAAGAGAAATAGGGAAAATCACTCGACTTCTAGTGAATATTTATGTAAACGGAGTAGGGTCATATGTGAAAAGCCGACTGTAATAACCACGTTTGTATTCGTGTCCATTTTTAAATGGATGTTTGCCCTCAATCTCATTAAAGTCAATCAAATTTAAGCGTCTTTTTTCTCGTTTTTTGCTATTGGTTTCATCTTTGAATTTGATTTTCCTTTTATATCATGGGTATTATCACATCATGATGGGGATGACGAAGCATGCGAGGCTTTAATTTGATAGCATTAATACTTATATTTACAACTTATTGATGATACTGATGAGCATGTTTTACACAAGAATGTGGATTTAAATATTGAATTGATACTAGTTTTGGTCGTAACTTTCGTCGATGCATAAGCTACTTATTAGAGCATTAACTTTCAAAACTTATCACCGTCAATTTGTGTATTGGTAAGTTCTTATATTAACTTAAGATTTAATGGCAGACGATTTCCACTGAAGCTGCGGCTATTTCCAAGTGTACAGTAATAAATTGAAAGCTAACTATTTATAAGCACAGACTTCGTAATGATCAGTTGAAGAAAAAGAATTGTCTGGAAAGAATTTAACTGCTATTAAAAATTTTTTAACTATTTGTATGGCCTTAATTAAAATGGTTTTCCATTTCAAATACGTATGACACAGGGCGAATGAGAAACAATTGAATTTACTGAAGGAGGAAGGAAAAATTTTACAAACGTTTATGCAGCAATAGTTCATTGTTCTGAAAGTGCATGCTGAAAAAGGCAGCAATACAACAATTGATTGAATAACAACTATCTATTAGAAAATAATATAAGCATTTGCAAAGTAAACAAATGTTCAGACTGCAAACATTTTGACCATCAAGGAATACAGCAATTTTCCAAGCTATTGCTTTTTTGTTTCTACTTGTTGGGTGCAAATTGTGATGTGACTTCTGTAAGAAATTGCCGGAAGGATTATAGTAATAACAGACAGCAACATCAAATAAATTCACATAACGAGCAGTTGGTAAAAAATATTATTAAATTGCAATCCATAAAACTGATGCGTGCTGCAATTTATTTCATTGGACATTGGAAAAACAAATAATGACGCATTTAATGTTGTGGAAAAACGGAATATAAATTGTTATTTAGCTCTCTCTTCTTTTCAGAATGACATGAGTACACAATAAATAAAGGATAAACATATTGAAAATAACAAAAATATTTTCTAATTCACCTACAGAAAAATTCCAAATTCTTTTAAGAATTAAATTGATATTTTCATTTTCTCGCAATGACATACTGACAATGTGCTTTTTCGTTAAGTTATAAATTTCACGGTGATTATACAACAATACCCAAATATCTTATTTTGATACGGTCTGCACAGCGACGGAATAGAAAGAAAGAAGCTTACAGCCACAGTGAGAGCACTTCAGGCAGGCAGCAGTATCTCATGAATATACTGAATTACAGGAAAATTAATTTATGCAAATTGACCAGATTGTTACACTCTAATAAAAATATCACAAGGTCATGAGTGTGGGCAGAGAACGAAAGTGAATATATTCGTATGTAATAGTGCCAATATTGAATCAAACTGTACATCAGTTTTAAACTGGCCCAATCATAACAACATCAGCAAAGCAGGAAATTGAGCAATCTCGACACATACATACCTATTCTCATACATACTACATACGAACAAAAGTTAATTTGTACTTGCAACTCAATATTTAAGATGATGGGGAAAGATATGAATGAACGAAATTGTATCTAAGACGATGGTGCTGCGCTACAGATGGAGGTGCTTTTGCCACCATTACCACTTACTGCCTCTAAGAAGCTTTAGTTCTTCATATTCCATTTACTCTGCTACAATGTATCGTTCACAAACTAACAGAGCATTTATATATATTTAGGTAGGTACCTCTCAACAATTGCTTTTTGCGATAGGTTCGTACATTGTGTGCTCTGATTGCCTGCAAAAGAAACACAAAACATAAATCATTTAATACAACATATTTCAGTTGAGAGTTTTCCTACTATTTCTCACAAAACATTCCTTAATATGAATGTGTACT
Organism: Palloptera scutellata; assembly: GCA_958295655.1. NCBI lineage: Eukaryota > Metazoa > Arthropoda > Insecta > Diptera > Pallopteridae > Palloptera > Palloptera scutellata. The sequence goes on along the minus strand of OY282449.1, from coordinate 148,837,339 downwards.
TTCTTGTACAATATCTTTTGACATATTTCATATTTATTTATTTCCTATTTCACTTATTTTTACGCTGATATAAGTTGTATGTGTGTAAGTATATAAGAATAATTATTAATAAATTTAATTGGATAATATTTTATTTTGTAGGAGAGAAAAGAGAAATATGTAATTTTTCTTTGAGAAATTGTTAACATGTTTGTTTGTGACATCAGATTGATAGAGCCAAGTAATTTTGCTAGTCACCCGCCCGCCTTATGTCAAGTTTGAAACACGGACCTTAAACACTAAATCCAAGTTGAACTCCATATAACCCTGCCTTGACTACACAAAAGATAGCTGTATTAAGAACTGCGTTTAATTCGTTACTCTGTTTATAACTAGGAGCGCTGCTTGTATGGGAAAACAACAACCATACCGTAAAGATATCGCATGTAAGGAGTGAGATCGAAAAAATCGGATAACTTTGAAAGACCACTGCTTTGAAACTTTTCATCTGAATGAAAAAATTCAAACAGTAGGCTTTGCGTTCGAGAAATTCTGATGAAATACAATCACATGTTTTTTTACTTGTGAACCTTTAGTTGAGTCATGGCATCTGAAGTGGAAAGACGCGATTTAGTTGTTGAATTATTTCGAGAAAATCCGCAGTGGAGCCACAAAACCATTGCAAATAAGGCGAAAGTTGCACAAAACACGGTCTTGATGATTCTTAAAAAATTTAATACAGAATTAACAGTTGCTAGAAAATATGGTTCTGGAAGGAAATGCGGTTTCGTGTCTCCACAAAAGGCGAAGAAGAAAAGGCGTTGCTCTCTTAGAGAAGAATGCAGCGTTGACTAATCGAAAATTGGCGGAAGAAGCGAAAAACATACAAAGTGCAGTCACTACCCGACAGGAACGCTACTAAGAAATTGATAGCTTAGAGCCGAGCCAAAAAGGTAAAAAAAAAATTTTTCATAAAATTCGATTTGTGTGTTATGGACGATGAAACATAAGTGTTGTCTAAATTTTCTCAATTGCCTGGTAACAACTGGCACTGGTAATGCCGAAATTTATGTGAAGGAGTGCCTCCGGAAGAGATTGCTGCCCTTCATTAGAAAGCACAATGTATCTACTTTCTTGTGGACTGATCTAGCCTCCTTCCACTACAGTAAAGTAACTCTTAAATGGTTCGAAGACCAAAACATCAAATTGGTACCAAAAATCGCCAACCCACCAAATTGCTCAGAACTTCGGCCTATCGAGAGATATTGCGCTCTAGTTAAAAGAACATTAAAGGCAACAAACAAATAAGCTAAATCCATGGAAGATTTTAGAAATAAGTGGAATGCTGCCGCCATGAGTCTCAGAAATGACAGTAAAGGCGCTAATGGCAGGCATACCGGAAAAGCTGTCCGAATTCTGTAAAAAACAACAAACAAATTAGTTTTATTGATCATTTTATCAGAAATTAAATTTTCTTTTCAAAACTGTTTACATTTTTTCATTTTCATAAGGAATTTCAATGCTCGGACAATTTAAAGTTATTAGATTTTTTCGATCTCACTCCTTATGGACTTATAAAGGGTGTTCTTTTTATAAGTGTGGTTTTTAATCTGGCACAGCTGTGACAGCTGTCACTTGATTTATGCTCAGTTTGGTTTGTCATTTCATAATGGATAGACTTACTCCTGAACAACGTTTGCAAATCGTGCAAATTTATTACCAAAACGAGATGGCCACCGATCCCGATTTTCACAAGAAAATTTTGATCAGCGATGGAGCTCACTTTTGGTTGAATGGGTACGTTAATAAGCAAAATTGTCGCACTTGGAGTGTGGTCGCTGTGGTGTAGTGGTAGTGCGTTGGACTGCTACGCAGAATGTTCGAATCTCGGCACAGGCAAAATAAAAAAGTAGAAAAAATAATTTTTCTACACGGCACCACCTCTTGGCAGGCAATGGCAAACCTACAAGAGTAAAAATTGATATGAAAAGCTTTTCACTTCGCCGTTCCAATTCGGCATTAAACTGTAGGTCCCTTCCATTCATATACAAATATAACACGCACAACAGCAGCACGGATCAGCAGCTACCCTGCTTTAAATTACAAAATACTGAAAGTAGAAGAACGAATTGGGAAATAAAACCAAAAATTAATTGTCCTTCGGCAGAAAAAAGTGCGCTAAAAATTAAACTAAAAGTATTTACGAGCTCATCCATATAAGAAAGACGAAAAAACCCTATGCTGTAAGACTAGCTCCATTACTCCATGACTAGCTATTGAGCACTTTCAGAGTGACAAAACAACGAAACAAAGATTTAACAACATGATCGTTTTATTCGCACATATTAAACTAGTTACAGAGAAAACACACCTAATAATTGCAGCGTTGTTAATAAATGCAGCTTAATGATTTCAGCTCCTCCAATACGAAATCACAACAAGTGAAGATTCTCTGCGTATGTATCGTCTTTATAAGTATCTGAGCATCTCTGTTCGTTTCACCTTTTACCAATGAAAATTAGACTCTCATCATAGTATATAGTTACATATAGCTTTTTATTTATAATATGAATTGAGATCTTACATAATTAAAGCTATTTTCATCAACAGCTTGTGAATCATCTAGACACTTTAAAAATCACCCGGGCATTGATGGAAGCTGAAACACTGCTATTGAATTACATAAGTTGATTTATTTTCAATTACATCAAACTTAAACGAAATTTTTTGCGGATAAAGAAAAGTTATTTATATGATTCTTTTTATATTTTATTGACGAAATTAAAATGTTCTCTTTAGTTAATTACTTGAGGCAATAGCTGCTATAAGAAAATCAGCAGAAAGTCATACATTTAAGCAAAGTTGTGTGTGTTTCTATGCGATTCAAGGAGCTTCATTCAAATTTGTTTAATAATATTATAGTTGGTAGAAAATACAATATACTTAGATTATTATGTAAAAAAGGCGAGAAATAAATTAAAGCTGATCATGGAATTAAATTCTTTTACATTGTATTTTTATTTGGTATTTTATGAATACTACAATAAAAAGAAAAAGTAAATTATTCAAAAATGGAATTAGTAGGGAGCTTAAATTATTTGAATAATTTAAAATTTTTATATGTAAATCTACGAATGGAAATATTTAAATCGGCTTAATTTAGCATTGAAAATATTAGAATACTATTTTCAGGTTCATGCATAACTGAAATACGCAAACTGCTTCTATCAAATTATGGTTTCTATCACTAATATCATCAGTAGTAAGTACCATATAAAAATAGAAGAAGCCAGTGATAGATTGGAGTTCAATTACCCATAGGATCGATACCGAGCCACTTTGGTGCATAAGTGGCTTCTCAAGTACAGAAACGAGCCCATTAAAAAAGGAAGAGTAATAATAATAAGTTTATATATAAAATGGAATAAAATTACGTAGTATTACAAAATCGATTTAAATCAACCTACTCAAATATCAAAATGTACCATTGTAGGTCGTGTCAAAATTTTTTGTTATCTATTTTTCAATGAATTACTTTTGCAACTCTTATCCTTAGAACATAATATATTTGCCGGAGGTAATACAAGGAAATAAAAACGGCTGGAGATAAGTCAGCAACAATAAAGTAAGGAGATTAGAAGAGAATATATGTGAGAAATATACAAATAAAAAAATGTTGCAATCACATATAAAATTCAACAATGTCGTGCAATGCGGAATGAGTTCGTAACAACTTTCACACACTAGTATTTGTGTTTTTCTTTTGGAAGTTCTGAAGCTGCTTAACTTAACCGTTTCATTGCCAATTTTGTATTTATAATTAAGATATTTTTTGAATAAATATTTGTGCGATGTGTGTTTCACATATTAACATTATGTTACTCATACGCTATGTGGCATGAATGAAATGCATATTTATAGATACTGTAATTTTCACAATTCAACTGCGATAACATACATTTATTATTGTTTACTCGTATTGCCACTATACTGCTATAAGATTTCAAAGAAATTTCTAGAAGAATATACAATGCTTTTAATATTTACACTTCAGAGGAATTTGAAATCTTTGAGCTCTTCTTGCATTATTTGTGGAAATCTTTTGCTGAAATGCACTTAAATATATTGCAAATACAAATATAAATCCAAAACTCGTTTATTTGGAAAGGAATACAAGAAACTTACAAAAAATAAATTAAACAACATATTACCAAAACTGAATCAGCAAATACAAATATTTATTAGTGCAAACAATATACACAAACATTGTTGGTTTTGCTTCTTATTGTTCTTCTTTTAATGGTACAACAGCACATGGGGTGCCTAGGATGAGCTTTTCGCACCCATTCATGGTGTGCGTCTCATATTTGAACACTAATCCTGAATCCGATTGGCGAAGTGAAAAGCTTTTCACTTTCCACCATTGCCTGGCAAGAGCGGTGTAGAAAAATTTTTTTCCTCAACCCACTCGGCGTAGCAAGCCAGCGCACTAGCAACTATGCCACGGCGACCATGCATGGTTGCAAGAGGGCTTAAATTTGGGGCTTAACGATTTTAAAACTCATAATTCTTCACTGAAGAGATAAACATTTTTAAACTTCAGTTCTTTATTTTCCTAGTCTTTAAAGTATGAAAGTTTAATATAAGGTTTTTCTTCCACATCGCATTGCACAGAATTCCAGAAAACTGAATTAGAAGTTTTTAGTGTAAAAGTGGATAATCGAAGGTGGCGCTACTTAGTATGAAACAACTATAGAAGAAGGTATTTTTAAAGCTAAAGTTTTCAAACAACTCCACTCAAACCTTGTCATTTATATGAAATTTATAACAAAATTTGTAAACGAACAAATTATATTTTCTGCTTACCTGAACTTGAGTTTCATTGAAACCGCAAACGAGAAATAAAATATCAGCATAAATGTAATGAAAACGATTTCATAAGCTTAAGAATCGAAACAGCCTGAAATTACTTGGAAATAGTTGAGTAACAAACTACTAAACCACAAAATTTCTGTCTTCATTTCTAAATTGTATCGAGAATTCCTTTTTGAAAGTACAAAATAAGAATACAATTAAATAAACATTTACCAACAACACAAATACCTTAAGCTTTAACATTGCTGTGTAAGCTTAACACCCTTCTAATTGCTTTCACCTTTTCCTTGTTTACTCACAGTTTCTGTGTAGGCTAATGTAAAATTGGCTAACTGCTGGTAGCTCTTTGAAAATGAAACATTGAGAAAAAAGAAGAAGTGATGGACGGAATCTTGAAAAGCAACAGCCAAACTAAAGCGAAGCCCTCATTCAAACCGAGGGAAGCATTTAAAATAACATTTACAAAGCGTTTTCAACGAGTATCTTAAGCTGTTAACAATAACAATTGAAGCAAAATTAATGGCAACAGCAATGATAGCAGCACTGGTTCAAGCAATAATACATACTAAATAATACATAATACATACGAGTACATATGTATTTACCATAACAAAAGAAACAAATCAGTTGAATATAGGTTTTGTGCTTTGAAAATCTCTAGATGCGAGTGTGTATGTATGTATGTATGTATCTATGTATATGTTATTACTGCATAACTAAAGTTGTACACTCCAAAACCGTGTTGATTTAAATGCTGTGGCATAGCGGAAAAAAGATGACGTCTTACTCCAACACATTGAACAATTGATGTTAATACAATAAATATACATACTTATGTACCATATGTTTGTATCTATTTATTTATATACACCTAAACAATCGATACCAACAAAATACGACAACATGCAGCAGTTGCAGAAGTGGAAATAAAACGAAATTGAAATGCGGATAATTGTTTACATACATACCAATGAGATTATAGTAAGTGAAAGAGGGAGGATTCACCACTAGGGAACATATGCCACTCTCACTTATCTGACGAAACTTTAAGGAAGCTTTCTAATTCAAACAAATAACAGTTTGTGTTTCTATCATGTTTATTAATACAATAATATTTGCAATGTCCATAAATTTGTTTCTCTTTTTACAATTATTTATGTTTTATTATTTTATTTTTTTGATTATGGCTGTCTTTGAAATTTAGAAACATACACTCTTTCTTTTACATTATTTTACAAAATCTACCAAATTGTGAATGACATTTCTGGCTTATGCAACCCATTAAGAGAGAATCAAGATCTTAGTTACTACTAGGCGACATCTAGTCAGAGTATGAAGCATACTGGGAAAATTGAATTTAAATTGCTTGTTATGAATTACACACAAATTTTTCCGAGTCTTAGTGAGTAGTACTTAGTAGTGTGGTCGCCGTGGCACAGTTGGTAAGTGGCAATGTTGTACCTAGCAGAATTAGAAACTTTGAAGACTGTTTATTTTGTGCTTGTAAAATATACAATAACAAAAAAATTCTTGCAATAGTAAAATACTCTTCGTTGAAAATATTGTCTTGTAATTCTCATATACTTTACAACATGTTTAACATATATGGATTTTAAAAATACATAAGGGATCTATGACAAAAATAGCAGAGTTGTTACCTGCTTTTTGGATTATTATTTTCTATTCTAGTATTCTAGTATTCTACAACTAGTATCAAATCATACTAGTTCAAAAGCTAGTGTAATCGCTAATTCAATCGCTAGCTGTTTTCACTGCCTCCAAACTAGTATTCCAGTGAGTTCATTCGTATTTCTTCAATAGTTAATGTAGGCTAGACTCAAAAAGTTAAATTCGAAGGAGAATTCTAACCAAAAAATTAATACTAAATAATTAACTATAACTAAAATTTTTTCATTACACATTGAGCGTAAAAATGTTGTTATATCAAACGGAAAGATTATTAAACCAACAGATTTTGCTGTTAAATCCTATCCGAAAGTGGATACCGTTAATTTAACACAGATTTAACACTTGCATACAACAGTCTAACTTGTTGATTGAACAGAATGCTATCCTATCAAATCTGACATAGATTACGGTTAAAAGAAAAGAAAACTGTCAAAATGAAAAATCTGTTTTTTTTTTTTTTTTATTGTTACATTCAACACTCAGAGTGTACCCCTATGAATACAGAGCATTGTGTTGACTGGAAGGAAGATTGATAGGTGGGCGAAAGAAGGAGGGAGAATCAGGGAGGGAAATGCAATCACACAGGACACCGATAAAGATATTAACAGCCATTGTGGCAAGTGTTATGCCTTTACCACAATGATCTTCAGTTTATCACTGTCGACTATGACCACATGTAGCGCCAAAGGCCAAGCTTTTCTCATCCACTCATGTTGTGCGTGTTATATTTGTATATGAATGGTATACGAGATAAGGACATACTTTTTTTGTTATAATTATATTTATTAAGGTTAAAAATAAAATGTTTGTTGCATTTCCCATTTAAGATCCAATATATTTTTTCACTTTCTTTTTTTTATCAGGAAATCACAGTTTTTATTTCTTGGTGTAGTGGTATTTTCTCTTCGAAGCGTTTGGTTTTGCACATTGCGAAGCAAAAACTATAGCCTACATATATGTTTTAAAATTTCCATGTCACTGAACAGCACCTTTTTTCTTTCGTCATTTTATCTAACAACTCACGTTATTAGTATTCTGATAACAATTATAAGCGCTTCTTTCAAAACTTATAAAAAATGCTAGTTTTATTTTAGCCTGCATATTTTCATGCGTGCTATTTTTATATCTTGTCTGTATTTAAAAAAATTTACTAAAATTTTCTAATTCTACTTGATCCACCTTTTACTTTCAAATTATTCAGTTTCAAAAATTTACTGCAAAATCATTTGTCTGATTTTTTATGTTCATCTGAAAACTTCATAATTTAGTGGCGCCTAAAGAGCGGCAATCTTTTTTGTTTGAATTCGTTTAAGTGCATAAATACATATTTACATTGAAACTTCCTGTATTTTTACGCAGCGTAGAAAGTGAATGTTCGTTCTCCGTAAATACTGCGATGTATTTGATGCATCACTCAAACTAGCGTTAAGTAATCAATTTTGTCTCTCCAATCTATCAATGACAGTTTGTACAATGTGCCGTGCAAAATGTGTTGCCACTGGTTCACTAACTAACTATATACTAACACCGAAGAACTTTTCATCCATTATAAAACTTTTACTCACTGAAACATTTGAAATTTTGTATGTATTTGCCTTTTTTATCTTTGTTTCTTTCTTTCTTTTGTATTACACAGATCGAACTGCATAAAGCTGTGGAAAGCATGTTTGAAGGCATGTCATTAAAAAGTACTTTATGGTTGTTGTGCAGAATTTATTCCAGCTGCTGTATACCATCAACATATTTTTGGTCCAACCATTTATAAGTGCTTCAGTAACACCTATTTTCTTTTATGAATTGTTTTTCCAAATGCTCGCCTTCTTTGTGAATTGTTGCAATTCAATTACTTAATGCAGAGTATTTCGATGCGTAGTATTGAACACCTGCAAATGTTTGCTTTTGAGTGCTACTCGTGTATTATTGCGTAAGAACTCTTGAAATCTAGCAATAGGTGGGAGCTCTAGAAACATGGCTGTTAACAGCAACGATGTTGACAGCTCATTCATTGCTTAAAAGTTAAACGCTCTGAGGTGGTAAAGAGATGAAACGAAGTAAGATGTGAAAATAGTGCAGGAGCAAGCATCAGTACAAGGTAGCAGCAGCTGGAATAAACTGTTATCTGTAGTTATGCAGTTGTACCTACTTAGTTGTAAAGTTTCCTTAGTAGTGGGCTGTATGCCACTATGTACGAGTATGTACTTATGTATGAAAAAAGAATTGCAAAACGTGCAGTTGCTATAGCAGAAGCAATATGCTGTTAATGTTTCATGTGTTATCGTGTTTAAACGATAGCTTGAATTGAAAAACAAAACAAAATATATATAAAGGGTGATTTTTTTATACTTAGTTTTTGACGTTAATATTTCGGACAGTTTATGCATGATTTTTGACATGTGTCAAAGTAAAAAATGCTCAGTTTGGCTTGCCATTTCATCATGAATAGACTTACGCCTGAACAACGTTTGCAAATTATTGAAATTTATTATCAAAATTCGATCCGTTTTTTATCGCAAAATTGTCTTCAGCGACGAGGCTCCTTTTTGGCTCAATTGATACGTGAATAAGCAGAATTGCCGTATTGGAGTGAAGACCAACCAGAGGCAATTCAGAAGCTACCAATGCATCCCGAAAAATTCACTTTTTGGTGCGGTTTATGGGCAGGCGGCCGTACTTCTTCAAAGACGATGAAGGCCGCAACGTTATGGTCAATAGAGGAAGGTACCGTTCGATGATAACACAATTTTGTTTGCCGAAAATGCCTGAATTGGACTTGGCCGACATGTGGTTCCAACAGGACGGTGCCACATGCCACACTGCATGCGAAACCATGCATCAATTGAGAAGCCAATTTGGTGAGCAGTTAATCTCACGTTTTGGTGTAGTCAATTGGCCACCAAGATCGTGTGATTTGTCCCCGTAAGACTATTTTTTGTGGGGCTATGTTAAATCTCTCGTCTATAGGGACAAGCCAAACACGATTGCTGCTTTGGAAGCCAACATTGAACGCGTCATTGGTGAGATTTCGGCTGAAATGTGGGAAAAATGTGCCAAAATTGGACCTTCAGAATGGACCCCTTGAAGCGTAGCCGCGAGCAACAACATTTAAGTGAAATGGTTTTTGAAAAGTAAATAGCAGGAATTGATTTATCGATCCAAATAAAAATTTCATTTATTTTTGTAAAATTTCTGAATTTTATTGAATGTTGAAAAACCAAGCTCTTAAAAAATCACCCTTTATATATAATAAAATTAAGAACCAATATTGAAATGTTAACATTCTCCTTTTCTACTTATACATTTTCAGTAGATGTAGCAAAATTGAATTAACTAAAAAAATGTATATAAAATGTAGAGTGTTATAATATTTATAAATGTATTTCAAGTAAATGAGAAAGAATAATAAGAGAAAATAAATAACTAACTCATATTTTCTTTCAAAAACTTTTGAACATAATTGTTTCGAAGGAATCAAATCAAGGCATTTTGTACTGCTGCCTCAACCAATCGCAATTAGTATTAAAGTAAATAGGTTAATTAAAATTTAAAAATGTTTCATATCTGATACGTGACGAAAATCGCTGCACGCTACTATTCTTTTCTAATGAACGTGTGTAAACAAAAATGCTTCTGAAATACCTTTGACTAGTACCAGAGAAACAGTATCATTTAAAGTTCGAGAAATACGTAAAGTAGGATTAAACGCAAGCCAAATGTCAATAATCATCATTCATATGTAAAGTCATAAGATAGCAAAATAATAAATAAATTGTTGAATTTTTTATAGTTTAAATGGGTACAAACTTCAATGAACATAATATAATAAAAATATTCTTAATTGAAGACAGAAGAATATTCTTTATGAAATATTTCCACATACCATACGTACAAATTTATTAAAGAGCGACAGAATGTCAGTATGTGCGTTATATGGCATACGTTATGTGCCTGTACCCTGTATACCGTACCCCATATCCAGTATCCCATATCCAGTACCCCATATCCAGTACCCCAAACCCCATACCCAATACCGAATACCCAGTATCCCGGTTCCCGTAACCCACGCCCCACACCGAACCCCGTACCCAGTACCCCATACCCAGTACCACGTACCCCTTACCCCTTACTTCGTACCCAGTATTCCGTAACCCGCACCCCGCACGCCGTACTCCATAACACATCCCCAGTACCCCATACCCAGTACCCCGAACTCCGTAACCCGAACCCCGCAACCCGAACCCCGCAACCCGAACCCCGCAACCCGAACCCCGCAACCCGAACCCCTTACCTCGTACCCAGTACTCCGTACCCAGTACGCCGTACCCAGTACGCCGTACCCCGTATCCTGTACCATGTACCCCAACCCCATACCCAGTACCCAGAACCCCGTAATCCTTAACCCGTACACCATAGCCCTTACCCCTTATCAGCTGTTAATGAATAGATGAAGATAAACGCCTGTCCAGATGGACATCTTCAACGAGTACCTGAACTACGTCAAGGTCATTATGTATATGACCTTCTTCGGTACCACCTACCTCCCCCCTCCCTCCCTTTCCCCCCACTATCCTCTCACCATCCTTCCTCCTCCTCTCATGTTTATAATCATAGAAGATGGACTATACTCTTAAATATTCCACCACGAAAAATCTTAAATCGTACACAAGCCAATAACGTTTCCTGCATTCAGTTCTATGCTCAGAGAACATTTTTTAAATCATTTACATTTCTTTAAAAATTTGTTAAATCAATACAGTGTAGATATGAATGGCAAAAATGATATCGAAAATATTATCTGACGAGTAGATACGAAACATCTACGCGACGTTAAATGACTGGAATATACCATATGGTAAGCCGCCACAACCTATTTATATCTTACAAGTGCAACCCTGAATGGCCCGAAATAACAAAATAACTTTTTGATGGACAAAAATCATTTGACAGACATGATGTACAAAGATGTACTTAAATAATTTAGATTTTTTGTTGTAGCTCAAACCAAAAGCCAATAAAATTTATTAAGCCAATTAATGTATTCAATATTTTTTGTTATTTAAAAATTATACACTAACATTTAAAACAAAAAAACCTAAACTAAATGATTAACTATGAACCAATTAATATTTTTTTATTGAGATAAATTTTGACGTGATTTCAGATGGCTGTAACATTTTGAACACTCACTTAAAAACTTGTACTTATTATATCTCACAATTTTGATGAGTTTTGCACAGACACTGTCGAAAAAGTATAAGCTTTTAGGCGAAAGTGTTTACTAAAATTTTTACAAATATATTGTACCGTAAATAACGAAATATTTTTACTTTTAGTAAGTTGTACTAAAAATTTCTAATATTATAAAAAACAATGTATGAAAGTACTTGCAATCAGAATTGCACCAAAATTTAAGCAGCTATAACTTTTTCGTTTAGTAACTTAATGGAACACTTCTTGGGCAAGAATTTAATGATTTTCTGAGAGCTTTAAATATTTGAAAAAAAAGATTGCCTTTAGGGGCTACAACTCTGAGCAAGCGACTTAACTATTACAAATGACTTCGGAGATGAATATCGCTTAAGAAGAAAATGTAGCAATCGTTGAGTCTTTTTCACCAATATATCATTTATAAATATCGGACATCAACTGCCAAAGTTATAAACAACCATTCAGTTTGGCAGTTTTTAGGGTGGTCTAAAAAAAAAAAATTGTGTTGAAATACTCTCAACATAACCTTTCAGATAGGGAGTGGTTTATTCAAACTTGTTTCATTTTGGCTGTTTTTAGGGTGGTCCAAAAAAAAAATTGTTTTGAAATACTCTCAACACAAACTTTCAGATAGGGGGTGGTTTGTTCAAACTTTTTTTTATGACCCGCTCTAATGTACCTAGTTTAAAGCGTTTTTCACTTAAAAATCAAATGAAATTATGAATTTTATTACCAACAACTTAAAAAAAAAATGTGCCAGTGGGAAATGAAAAAATGTTGTCTCTTTGCAAACACACCAAATTAATTACAGCCACTAATATCGAACCAAACTATCCTCAGAGTAAGCATGTAAAACTTGCAATAAAGTCAGAGCCACTCTTTTGATCTCAAATCAGTTCACGTCCATTGACGTTTATGACGCAGCTTTCCTCAATCTTTTTTTAAACCAACAAAAAAGAGAAAAAAGAAGATATTTGCATTTTATTTAAGAATTAAACAGAACAGGAAATATGTAAATCTGTGACAAAATATAAAGCCTTTAATAGAAATTAATTTCAAATGTCCATAAATATTAGAAGTTAACATTCAAAGACCTTTTTGTTTGTGTATTACACAGTCAGCGAAAGAAGCGAAAATAATTGTTAAATATTTGCACAGTTACAGTACAAAGAAATATAAGCTAGTAGAAAAAGAACAAAAAGTACCCAGCAATAATTTTAATAAAACTGCACCTTCGTTAGCCTTACCGATTCTTTTCAAATTTCTTTTCCGTAATTTCTATTTACTTACTTAATAATAAATTCTTATAAATTCCTATACTATGAAAATTTTTTGTGAAACATACATGGAATCTTTTCGCCCTAAACTTTATTATTTCATTATTTCAAACATAAGTTAATCTTATTCGTTTTAAATTTAAAAAACAAAATGTGATTTTCTTTTGCACTTTATTTATTACTTTTCAAATAATTAAACAATTGACAAGTGTCCAACAATGCTTTAAATTTTTTTTAAACTCAGTCCTAACTCAAAACTTTAAACCAGAAATTTTTTTTATATTAAGAAATTGAAGAAGAAGAACTTTCTCTTTTACTTTATAGAAGGAACCATTCTTCATCATAAATCGTACGAAAGAAAAGTTCTTAGTTTAGGTCTTTAATAAACTGATTGATAAAGTAACATAATATACTTGTGTACATAATAGTAAGGTGTAACCTTTACAGAGTTTATTTTGAATTGTTCAGTTACGTAAAATGGAAATAGTGAGGATGAGCAAACTTTCAATTCAAATAGCATGAACGCATTTATTTGTGAATGTGTGTGAGTGATCCCAACCTTGCATATGAAACACATCATACTAGAATAAATGGATCTATGCTTTTAAATTTGAAAATCATTTGAACTCCTTTGGCAGTTTCCACAACTATTTTCTTTGATTAAGCACGAAAGCTGCTTACTTCGTTCGGAAAAGAATAAAAGTGTTGAGTTTGTAAAGCGCAAACGCCTGCAACTGTTGCTGGTTGCCAAACAATGAAAAACATTATGCTCTTTGTGCCGACACATTTTAAGTGATGTGAGCCAAAGCTATGCACTTTGCAGCATGCAATCTAGAAAAATGTTAAATGCTTTAACTATGAGTATGAAACAAAAGGTAGTTAGTGCAGGGTAAAAAATAAAATTCATAAAAATTTCATAGGAAAAAGAAATTGAAGAAACATTAAAATTAGTTTTGAAACAAATTTTAAATATGTGAGTACAGAGAATTTTTTCATATTTAATTTAAGTTAGCATTGCAGCGACTTTTCAAAATACGTGATTTATTTCGATATTTCGGAATTTTCTTTTTTATTTTCTTATAAGTTTTAATTTGAAACTATTTGCATTTTAAGTTGTAATTAAATATAAATTTTTTGTTGAGATTTATTTTTATCAACATTTAATTTCAATAAAGTTAATTATGTATTATGCAACTATACAAAAATTTCGTTTACTTTACTTAATCAACACAATATGTGGTATCTTAAAATAGTTCCATTTTCATGCTACAGTAAAAAAAGTTTGGTCAACATACCAGACACATACAGCCAACTCCAATAATAAAACAAGAAAAATGACAAATGACAAAAAAATAAAATGATAATTCTAATTATTTCATTATTTCTGTTTCTTTAATATGTTTCCTTTTGTTTGTTATCATTCATTAAGTTTTTTAATGTGTAAAAGTTTCTTATTAAAGCTCAAAAATTTTGTTAGTTTGAAATTTGTAGATGTTTTATATGAATTATATTTTTTTTTCGATTTTGTGTTGATAAAATTACCTAAGAAATATACTTATGTCAGAAAAGTCAATTACAAAATAAAATTAATTTACCATAGTTGCTGCTAATATCTAACATAAAAATATTATGAATTTGATCGACCGCCAGCTATAGACCAGCCAAAGTATAGAAGTAATTAGTATTGATTATATTTAACAGGTTGCAGTTTGATTGCTGCTGTAAAATGTAGTTCTCGGATTGTTTGAAAACTCAGCAAATCTTAGAGCGGTGAAATTTATATTCAACACATCTTTCTGGCAACAAATTTTAAAGCTGTATGATGAATTTACTATTTACTTACTTACTTACTTACTTACTTACTTACTTACTTACTTACTTACTTACTTACTTACTTACTTACTTACTTACTTACTTACTTACTTACTTACTTACTTACTTACTTACTTACTTACTTACTTACTTACTTACTTACTTACTTACTTACTTACTTACTTACTTACTTACTTACTTACTTACTTACTTACTTACTTACTTACTTACTTACTTACTTACTTACTTACTTACTTACTTACTTACTTACTTACTTACTTACTTACTTACTTACTTACTTACTTACTTACTTACTTACTTACTTACTTACTTACTTACTTACTTACTTACTTACTTACTTACTTACTTACTTACTTACTTACTTACTTACTTACTTACTTACTTACTTACTTACTTACTTACTTACTTACTTACTTACTTACTTACTTACTTACTTACTTACTTACTTACTTACTTACTTACTTACTTACTTACTTACTTACTTACTTACTTACTTACTTACTTACTTACTTACTTACTTACTTACTTACTTACTTACTTACTTACTTACTTACTTACTTACTTACTTACTTACTTACTTACTTACTTACTTACTTACTTACTTACTTACTTACTTACTTACTTACTTACTTACTTACTTACTTACTTACTTACTTACTTACTTACTTACTTACTTACTTACTTACTTACTTACTTACTTACTTACTTACTTACTTACTTACTTACTTACTTACTTACTTACTTACTTACTTACTTACTTACTTACTTACTTACTTACTTACTTACTTACTTACTTAATTACTTACTTACTTACTTATTTACTTACTTACTTACTTACTTACTTAGCTTGCACTATAACTTATGATCGGTTTTGATCGCCTCTGAGGATTCATTGGGGAATATTTTTATGAACAACCATTCATTCAAGGCAACACACATTAATTAGCTTACTTGCTGGTGTCAGATCGCTATCCAGCGAACGACACGAGGAGGCTGTGTGTCGACTTGAAACACGAAGCGCAAAGATCGAACATGGACGCATCTGCGACTGTCACAAGCTTTACCTTGTGTCCTAAGCCCCAGGCCCCCCTGCTTTACTACTTAGTAACCATAAATTTGACCTAGTCATGTTCTTCTAAACTTTTGATCTGTCCTTGCTGAATTCCAGTGATAATGTCATTAATATTAACTTCTTGCTGTGATACAACAAAGCTATAATCAATTATTTTACTTCCAACTTTATAGTAAAATAAAATACATACATAAATCTAATAAAGAAGAAGTAAAGAATATTTCGTCATCGAAACATAAACAGCCAGAAAAATGTTCTCTTTATGACACAACTATTTTAGCAAACGAAATAAATTTGGTAATTCAAATGTTTTTGTTTTATAAATACTTACACGTGCATAAAACATTCACTCAGTATGTAACTACTTAACGTTTATGCGACCAATTGGGTCAAATACACCATGAGCTAGCAAATATTTCTTAATGTTTTATTGCGTTACCATACCACCAGACCATTTACCATTTATAAACAGTATCAATTATAATAATTGTAACAATTTTTATACAACGTTTAGATTCACATATATATTTGAAATAGAAAAAAATTACAATAAAAACAATCGTATTTCTTTTAAATATTTCGCCTAAAAGTATGCAAAAATATAAGAGGCACAACCACAAATGGTTGGTGTTTTTCGTTTCTTTCTTGCATTGAATAAATGTTGCAAAAAAATTAGAAGACATTATTTTAATTTTCATTCGATGGCAAGTAGAAGAAACATGAGCGTTCGTTAAAAATATTATAATAGGAGGCGCAAGATTTCTTTACTCTGTCGGTCGCTATCTTAAATCCAAATGCTCTGAAAATATGGGCAAACTATGCGAGAAACATAAACTTTAAACGTTTTCTAAAATATGCGAAAAACGATTTTGAATTTTCTTGCTGGTGTATGTCAAATACTACAAGTGCAGTGTGTTGTTACGCCCCTGTGAAAAAGATGCTAACTTGTTCTGTTCCTTTTCATTTATTACGTTTTCCCCATTGTCATTTTTCTTTTGTGATTTATAAATAAATTTTTTGCGAAACTTTTGCAGCTTTTTTGTTTTTTTTTTTTTTGTTTTTTGAGACGTGGATACAATTTCGAACGACCACAGATATTATTCAAATTTTTCCGATCTTCTTGCTTGACATCGTTTAGTATAACTTTTTGCACGTGTTTTTCTTGTTGTTGGCTCCTTAGTTACATATTTTCATTAATTGATTTCAATGCCAAAAGGTTTTGTTTTTTGTTTGGAATTTTGGTTGTTATTTCTTTTCATTTGTTATTTTTTTAGCAAAGCACAAAATATAAAAAACACAAAAAAAAAAATTAAGTAATGTTATAAAACATGACCATAATTTGATCTGGCACTCTTGCGAATAGAAAACTTAGACAAATCTAGAAAATGTGACAACTTATGTTGACCAGCACCATCAACGAACAATAAAAAAAACCAATATATTTGTGATTTTGATTTTAGGTGAGTAAGTTTGTATTTGTATTTCACTTACCTTTATTTAAATTTTATATGCATTAAAAACAAAGAATAGTAAATTAATTTGATTTTAATATGAAAAACAAGCTGACCTTTGTTTCCAAATAAATTTTATTTAGTCATGCTGAACTTTTTGTAGTTATTACAAAAAATGTGTAATATTAAATTTAATTTATTTGAATGAATCATAAATTTTATTTTTTACTTTTTTATACATTTAATTGTCAGTATATAATTTACAAATAACTAGTTTTTACACTTAAATATAATTAAGGCAGATTTGCTCGATAAAAAACAATAACTTTAAATTTGGCAGTAAAAGTTCACAGTCGTGAACTCCACACACAATTTCAATCGTACAATAAATATATATATTTTTTTTTGCGAGCAATTAAACAAAATAATATAGAACAATTAAATTTCTGAAGCGGAAAAATGTTTGTGAAGTTAATTCATGCTGAAATGTGATTTTTCCAATTAGAAAATGCTCACATACTTCAACACTTCAACACTTCAACAGAACTGATACAAACATATTCTATAAATTCGTACATGTGAATGCCCTATAGAATAAGTGATGGTTTCAATTCGGGTCTAACTTATTGCAGCAAACATTGATAGACTTTTCATACACAAAATGCTGAATTCTTCAATACTCAATTCACTTTGCATTCAATCATGATGAGTTTATGAAGATGGTATAATTATTTATTTTAATTTAGTCATGATTAAAGAGTAGTCTTCATAGATTTTGCTATTGGGTGGCATTGACTCACATATTACATAAATGCATAGTTGTGAATTGTGAATGAAGCTCTTGAAATTAAGTGAATGCAAGAATACCCAAATATAAATAAGTTAATTGAGCGTTAAATTTAATTACCTCTTCTTCTTCGTCTTTTAATGGCACAACAGCTCAGGGAGTCTAGGACGAGTTTTTTGCATCCACTCATGTTGTGCGTCATATATTTGTACATGAATGAAAGGGACCTAAAATTTTATGCCGAATCCAAACTGAAAATCTTTTCGAAGACAGTTTTTACTATTGTAGGGTTGCCATTACCTGACAGAAGATGGTGACGTGTAGAAAAATGTTCTTTTTACTTTTTTTTGTTGATATTTGTCTTGCCGAGATTTTGCACCCCAGACACTCTGCACAGCAGGTCAGCGCACTACCAACTACGCCACGGCGACCACACTTGGATACAGTAATCCGAAGATACTTAATATGTAGCATTACATTATTTCACCCAATTTGAGAAAAAGTTATGTGAATCAAGTTTTAGTTTACTTAAGTAAAAATATCCCATTAATATATGTATGTATTAGCAGTATTCACTCTTCAGTGCGAATGTTTTTGCATCAGTACAAATAGAACATTTTGCAGTATATGGTATTAAATATATTTGTTGTTGTGATAGCAGATATATTTTTTTGCATTTGGAAAGAAGTAAGACCATTTGTACCAGAAACCGCTATTGTAAATATCGATGACCACAAAATTTTTATTGTAAAATTTATACCAAAGCAAACCAAAAATTAAGTGGCTCGAGTAAAAGAATTAAAAATTCAAAACAATATGCAACTAACATAAGAAAAAAAACTATGTGGGTATATCAAGGGATTGCTGTATTATAAATGTTGATGCCCTCAACATTTACGATTGTGCATGGCTTTTTATTTATAGAAATCTTTCTTTTTTCTTGTTGAATTTTGATATTTTAGATTGTTATTACCGCAATTTCCAATTTTTACAGATGACATGCACGTAGTAATTTAGTCATTGACATAGCAAACCCATACACATACACATTTCCAAATAAGGTCAAAGTTTGGCATGAGATTCATAATAAGCAAGCAAGAGAACTTTTCGAATTTGCCGTAGAACATGAGTTCAAGTTTGGTTATGAAAATAATAATATTGACTTTTTAGGGCTTACACTTTACTGCCATTTGCAATAAGTTGGAACATTTATACTTAAAGTTGTTATTGTAGATGTGAACGAGGAATGAAGAACCTTCATAGATTTGCCTCAAATATGTATTTTAAACGTAGACGTAGACACAAGGCCTAAACATTTTTAATTACAAATTCAATCGATTGCAAAACATTGCTTATTTACAATAGCTCAATGGAATATCTCCAAAAGATTTCCACTATTCAAAGAATCATTCTGATGTAATAGTATAAATATTGTAAGTATTGGGCTTATTTTAATTAAGATTCGAAACTAAGACTGATTGCATGGACAAGCAACTGCTGATTCGCTGAGTGGGGTACTTCTGAAAACAACAACAAAAACAGAAATTATAGCAGACACACACATAAGCAACTACAAGTTAGAGATGTGAAAAAGAATGTCAAATGTTGAATGAATAAGTATTGAGAATCTTACTTAATTACAATACGTAACCACATATTTTGCTTGTTGACACTGTGCGTGTCAACATAAATATTTATATGTAGGGTAATGTCGTCAGGGTTGAGCCGCTGTAGGGTTGAGCCAGCGCGTTATTTCACAATGTGTCTGTCTACCAGTGTCTGCTATGCCAAAGCGCTGTGAAAATTGCCTCGATGACAACGAACTTTTAGTGATATTAAGAAGTCGGAATGCGGACACGATATGCGTGTTGAAGCAGTGTGTTTAAGTTGAGAAGTGCCAGTAGACACAGTTCGATTGAGTTTCAATATGAGAATGATATTATATTTTTATTGACAATTTTCAAAAGATGCGAAAAGCTCAGCCTAGGCTCTCCATTGGCTGTTGTGCCATTAAAAGTAAAGTAAAGTAAATTAATAAAGAAAAACTTAAAGTAAGTACTTTCTTACAATACTTACCTGGTATTAGTTAATTATTGTTTGCATACTTAGCATTGATTCTTAATAGTTCAGAAAATAAAAAAAGTGTCATTTGATATTATCAAGATTGATAAAGATAAAGAAATCGAGAATATAATATTATGGATAATTCAAAATAAATGATGTATTTTTAATTTTCACAAAATGTCAAATGAAAAATTTATGTTGCTCAACGCTGCAATGGCCTTTACCTTCTAGTTTGAGTTAAAAAAGTTATCAGTGTTGAGCCAACTTATATTGTATTTGTTTGTTATGACGCGTATTTTGAACGCTAAATCATTTTGCTGAATTTATAAAACTCAAAAGTAATAAATTATAGTGTGTCTGCTTTTACACGCTCATCGAACATTGCAATAATTTTGCAAATATCTTGTTGATTTTTAGTGGTAGATCAACGCTGACAGCATGGCTCAACCCTGACAGTTTTTTTTATTTTTTATTATTATGCCTTTGACTCCTTAATTATTTACCCAATCAATTTACAATGCCTAGCGGGACCTTTCCACTGACACCATAAATTTAAATGTTTTAATTTGATATGGGCACTCATCAAAAGTTCAACCCAGGCGACATCCTCCTACATAAACAACTTGAAACTATTTCATGTTTATTTTTATCTGGGAATTTGTTAATTTCTTGTTAAGTTTTTCGGTTGTGATAAGAATTCAATGACCTGAATTTATGAAAATATATGACTGCTGGAAGAAAGAAAGATAAACAGAACAAAAAGTAGTAGGGGAAAAAATAGTGGGAGTGAACCAAACACAAAAAAGTAGAAAACCACAACATGAAAGCAAATTTTTCAGCATTAGCAATGCGAACTTTTAGCTGTTGACAATGTACAATAAAACATTTGCATACTTATACTTGCATAAATTTTGTTTTGGCTCTTGTAGTTCGTTCAATTTTGAGGGCTAGTGTAAAAAAGTTTAACCTTATTGAATTCGAAAAAAGGAAAAAAATTAAAAGTTTGCCGAGCGATCATTTATGGGGCAGGAGTTTGAAACTCTTTCTTTATTCTCCTGCTTGAAATCATACACTTTTGATTGATTATAACTAAATATTCAATATTTTTTCTATTTAAGTATAGAAATTTATTACGAGTTACTGTCATGTAAAGTGGTCGCTGTGGCGTAGTGGTAGTGCGTTGGACTGCTGCGCAGAGTGTCCGTGGTTCGAATCTCGGCACAGGCCAAATCAAAAAGTAGAAAATATAATTTTTCTACGCGGCACCACCTCTTGGCAGGCAATGGCAAACCTACAAGAGTAAAAATTGCTATGAAAAGCTTTTCACTTCGCCGTTCGGATTCGGCATTAAACTGTAGGTCCCTTCAATTCATGTACAAATATAATACGCACAACATGAGTGGATGCGAAAAGCTCGGCCTAGGCCCTCCATGGGCTGTTGTGCCATTAAAAGTAAAGTAAAGTAAGTCATGTAAAGCTAAAGATGTTGTATATTTTCAACAAAAAGTTTAAACTAATTGCTTAATTTGTTTAAAAAAAATCAAACCCACAGATACGAGTAGACTTGAAATTAGTTAGTTTTTGTTCTTCTTCATTGTTTACAAGTGTTTTTAATTCAATTTTATTCGATATTAAAATCAAAAAAGTTTTTCAGGTTTTTGCTTCATCGAAAGCTAACACAATTAATTCTATGCAGAAAATTTTCAGATCAAAATATTTGTAAAGTAATCGTAAATCCAATTGAAGTCTTTCATCCAAAAAGCTAATCATTATAAGTGGCTGTTTACACTTGAGCAAGCATGAAAGAATGTGGGATAGGGACTGATAGAAAGTAAGGTAGTAAGTAAGAAGTAGAAGTTTGTGCTATCTTTCTTACTACCTTACTTCTCTATCTGTTTCTCACGCACAGTCTTTCATGCTTGCACCTGTATAAATAGCCACGAAGGAAATTTAAAATTGTCTAAAAAATTAATGAGCCAATGAAATTAAGGCTGACTTTGCGTTGTATACAATTTAGGTAAGTAGTTACTGTAGTTTATAGGATTTGTGATAAGTCTTTTCTCTTTCACGTTTACATATGTAAATAAATAAATTCCTTACAACAAACTTAAAGAGTGATCGAATTCACGAATTTGCAATGAATATAATTTAATATTCCAAAAATAATCTTCTCATATGTTTTGTCCATTTCAACATAATATAATATTTGCCCTTTTAATGTTTGTGTTGGTGGCACTTCTTCAATTCATTTAGCGGCAACGTTGCAGTCAACATTTTCATATTTTATACAATGGTTATTGAAGGAGAGGGCAATATTTACAATCCATTAATAAAACCGAATAACAAAAAAAGGATTTCGAGTGTGCTTTATCACAAACAGAACAAATTGTAGTTTGTATGTATTTTTCTTTTATGTAAGTATGTACCCAAAATCATTGCTCTTGTGCATCAGTTTCCCAGGCACGATGCACTGCCATAATTATTTTATGCTGAGACTAAAAAGACAAGTATAAACATTTTATACGAAAAGCCTGTGTAAAATACTTACATCATGTTACACGTTGTAAAGTGTTGGATAAATATTGAAAGCGTTGCAATCCCGCACAAAGCGTAAAAACGCAAAAGAATTGAAAGAGAGAAAACAAGAACTTGAGTGCCATAAACACGTTTCACAATATACGCAACACTTACAGTAAGAACAGAATAAACGCGACAGCGACACGACTGCAGCTGTTAAAACTTAAGCCTTGATTGTGCATAGCGTAGCGTAAATGTCACGTGTCGATCTTTGACATGAGTAGTGTGTGCAAGTGCAAGTGCAATAGATTGCTTACGTTACGCTACGTTACGTTGCACTACATGTGCATAATCAAGCCTTTAAAACTAATGCATTCCTATGGGGACGAACAACTGGCCGCTAGATGGCGTTACTGAAACATGACGACAATTGTAGCTGGCACTCATTTCTATTTATTTCTATTTTGACAAGCGACAGAGTCAAAGATAAACAAATTATCAACCCTTCAAAATAAAGCAAATAGGGTAAATTGATATTTGATAACCGTAATATATTTTACCCCATTATTTTCGATCTATAAAATATATATACATATATATAGTTTGGCGCTGCTGGGTTCATTGTACTTAATCAAGTCGCTGACGACACGACAACATTTGATACCCACGCTATTGTGCCGTCGGGCGTCTAACTGTTACACATACCTCAGGATAAAGCACACATGGAAATTTACATACAACTACAAATGCAGAAATTGTAGAATAATGTTAATGTTGGAATTATTCAAAAAACTCCCTACACCTTCAATTGAACAACCATAAAATATTTTTAATATCACGCTATCACGCTTTAAAAATTAAGTGTGGGAAATTATTGCGATTTTTTTTCGAAATTTTGTATTTATACTTCCTTCAAAAAATCATGTGTTTTAAATTTTAGCAAAATCAGCAACATTTACTATTTTTGGCCACCGCTTCCATGAATTAGTTACACTTGTAAGCAAAAATCTCTCATGTTTGCCAAATTTTTATAGATTGATAGATTTCACTCGATGTAGCTTTTCAATTTTCAATTAAGTAACCAGAAAAACATAATAAGCCAGACACTATCAGACTGCTGATTTTGCAAACAAAACGGGAATTTAATTTTTCGTCCAGCTTAGTATCGTCTGCTATAAACTTGAAAAGTGTTCATGCAAATTTAAGTCAAAAGGTTCAAGTTTATTAACTTCATTGCCACGAAATCCTAATAACAAAAACGTGAACCAACTTACTTACTTACTTAGCTGGCGCTACAACCGATGATCGGTCTTGGCCGCCTCCACAAAGCTTCGCCAGTCACTTCTGCTATGCGCGCGCTGGCGCCAGTTGATAAGGCCAAGTGCAGTCAGGTTGCCCTGCACCTGGTCTTTCCAACGGAGATTAGGACGTCCCCTTCTGCGTGATCCTCCACCGTGGTTCGAATAAAACACCCTTCTAGCCGGAGCGCTTTCTTCCATTCGCTCAACATGACCCAGCCAGCGAAGCCGCTGGAGTTTTATACGCTTGACTATGTCAGTGTCGGCGTACAGCTCATACAGCTCATTGTTCCATCTTATTCGAAACACGTCATCCACGCATACTGGACCGTAGATCTTACGGAGTATCTTCCTCTCGAACGCTCCTAACAGTCTCTCATCATTGATGGTCAATGTCCACGTCTCTGCGCCATACATTAGGACGGGAAGGATGAGGGACTTATAGAGCGTTATTTTCGTCGGTCGAGAGAGGGCTCTACTTCTCAATTGCCTACTGAGCCCGTAGTAACACCTGTTGGCAAGAGTTAGTCTCCGCTTGATCTCAAGGCTGACATTATTATTGGTGTTTATGCTGGATCCTAGATAAACGAAATCCTTGACGACTTCAAAAGTGTAGTTGTCAACAGTGACATTTTGTCCAAGACGCCGTGACTCTCTGTTTGTTGACACAAGGTATTTCGTTTTGTCCTCGTTCACCACTAGACCCACACGACGAGACTCCCTTTCCAGGTTGGAGAATGCTGCACTGACTGCTCGAGCGTTTTTGCCAATGATGTCAATATCATCAGCGTATGCTAGCAGCATGACACTCTTGTAGAAGATAGTGCCAGAGATGTCGATGTTCGCAGCTCGAATTATTTTCTCCAGCATTAGGTTAAAGAAGTCGCACGATAGGGAGTCACCTTGTCTGAAACCTCTTTTGGTATCAAATGGTGCGGAGAGGTCTGTCCCAATTTTCACTGCGCTGGTGGTGTTGGTCAGTGTCATTTTGCAAAGACGAATGAGCTTTGCAGGGATACCAAAATCAGACATTGCGGCGTACAAGTGATCCCTAATCGTGCTGTCGAAGGCGGCTTTATAATCGACAAATAGATGATGGGTGTCGATCTGTTTTTCTCGGGTCTTTTCCAGGATTTGGCGTAGTGTGAATATCTGGTCGATGGTGGATTTACCAGGCCTGAAGCCACACTGATAAGGTCCAATCAGTTTGTTGACGATGGGCTTCAGTCTTTCGCACAGTACGCTCGATAGAACCTTATATGCAATATTAAGAAGGCTGATCCCACGGTAGTTGGCGCAGATCGTGGAATCACCCTTCTTATGGATTGGGCAGAGTACGCTGAGATTCCAATCACTTGGCATGCTTTCATCTGACCATATTCTGCATAGAAGCTCATGCATGCGTTTTTTGAGCTCTTCGCCTCCGGTCTTAAACAACTCAGCAGGCAGGCCATCTGCACCTGCAGCCTTATTGTTTTTCAGCCGAGCAATGGCTGTTAAGACCTCCTCATAGTCAGGCGGCGGTACTTCAACGCCGTCAGTGATTGGGGTTTCCGGAGTGGGTTCCGCAGTGGCGGGATTATTGCCGTCTTCGCCATTAAGCAGCTGCGAAAAGTGCTCCCTCCATAATCTCATTATGCCCTGGATATCTGTCACCAGATTTCCATCTTCATCCTTGCAGGAAGAGGCCCCGGTCTTCAAACCAAGAGTCAGGCGTCTTATTCTTTCAAAGAATTTTCGGACCTCGTTCCTGTCCCGCAACATTTCGATATCATTGAACTCGCGTCTTTCTTCATCTCTTTTCTTGCGCCTGAAAAGACGTTTCTCCTCCCTCCTCAACTTTCTGTATCGCTCCTTAGCAGCTCGCGTTGCAACTGACTGCAGGGTGGCTCTGTATACTGCGTTTTTTGCTTCAGTAGCATCGCGACACTCTTGGTCGTACCACATATTTCTCCGTCGACGGTGGTAGCCTAGCACCTCTTCGGCAGCCGTACGCATAGAGCGGGAAATGTGCGTCCACTGTGCGCATATATCATCAAGTTGAGGGGTGTTTTGCGAAAGGAGAAGTGCAAGTTGGTTGGCAAAGACTTTGGCTGTCTGTTGTGATTGCAGCTTTTCGACATCCAGATTTCTCTTTGTACCTATCCGTACGCGATTTGCTACACATATACGTGTGCAGACCTTGGCTGCAACCAAGTAGTGGTCTGAGTCGATGTTTGCACCACGTATTGTGCGTACGTCTAGTACATTGGAAGCGTGCCTTCCGTCGATCACAACGTGATCAATTTGGTTTCGTGTGTTTTGATCAGGGGACAGCCAAGTGGCCTTATGGATATCCTTATGTTGGAATCTGGTGCTACTAACTGTCATGTTTCGTGCCGCGGCGAAGTCGATCAGTCTCATACCGTTATCGGTGGCTTCGTCGTGGAGACTGAATTTTCCGATCGTCGGACCAAAGAGACTCTCCTTGCCCACCTTGGCATTAAAGTCGCCTAACACGATTTTAACATCGTGGCGGGGGCAATGCTCATAAGCTTTGTCGAGGAGCTCGTAGAAGTCATCTTTGGTCGTTTCATCCTTCTCATCCGTCGGGGCATGGACACAAATTAGGCTGATGTTGAAGAATTTTGCCTTGATGCGGATAGTGGCTAGGCGCTCGTTCACCGCTGTGAACCTCGAGACTAGATGACGCAGTCTCTTCCCAACCACAAATCCAACACCAAATTCGTGTCTCGACGCATGACAGCTGTAGTAGATATCACAGGATGCTCTTTTGGAGCAACCCTGTCCCGTCCATCGCATTTCCTGTACAGCGGTGATGTCAGCTCTATATTTTTGGAGGACATCCACCAGCTGGATAGAGGCACCTTCCCTGTAGAGGGTTCGGACATTCCAGGTGCATATCCGTAAATCGTTGTCCTTTGGGCGTTTGCGGGAGTCGTCAATATTAGAGGGGTTCATTATCCGAGGCTTGTTTGGAGGTTTCATTGGAGGGTATTTTAACGTGGTGGGTTCCAAGCCCGACGCACAACCATTCATTCAAGGCCATGGAGAAGCCCGCCGCACACATTAGTTAACTCACTGACGGTTGTCAGATCGCTATCCAGGGGACGCCACGAGGAGGCTGTGTGTCGACTTGAAACGTAGAAGCGCAAGGATCGACCATGGACGCACCTGCGACTGTCACGAACTTTACCTTGTGTCCTACGCCCCAGGCCCCCCAAAAACGTGAACCAAACCACTGAAAATAACAAGCGCAAGAACAGACATAACATAATTGTGGATGATGTTACTTCATCACCGTCA
Source organism: Palloptera scutellata (assembly GCA_958295655.1). Lineage (NCBI taxonomy): Eukaryota > Metazoa > Arthropoda > Insecta > Diptera > Pallopteridae > Palloptera > Palloptera scutellata. The sequence continues at coordinate 148,809,986 of OY282449.1, read as the reverse complement.
ACATCACCATCATCAGCTTCATCAACGTCATCATTATACTGTGCAATTTTTATTCAGCTTCTACTGTATGCGGTTTCTCTCTTATAAGCTCCCTCCACCCACACTCTGGTGAAAACCAATTTGTTTTTGTCGCTTATGTAGTGTATGTACGACGAGCAACGAACGCTATTCATCAACCAACCTGGCACCGCTTTGACTCCGTTGCTCATGCTGCTGCGGCTATTGCAGCTGTGTTAAGTTCGATGTGATATACTTTTCCTGCTGCTACTCCTGAGCATGATATACTAACTTGATGGTAATGTAGTAAAGTAAGTGCATACATACAAACTTACTACATTTTTATAACTTCATTTGCATCTGGCTGAAAAGGCTATTGTAATCAGTATGTCTTCATTTGTGTGTGTGTGTGTGTGTGTGTAAGCTTATTTGTTTGAGTATATGTTTTTTAATCTTTTTTTTTTATTAAGAATTTCATTTAATAAATAAATAAAGAAAATTGTAGTTTATTGTATGATCTACGTGAGCTACGTCATCACCTACACATTAGAGTGGATCGCCATACAGGGACTTTTGCAACGCCCCACTTAAATGCACTTTTTGAGAAGAAGCGGTAAATACAAGATACCTGACATTATTAATTTTCGTTTTAAACATAAATACCCTTCCGCATAGAGATAATTTTAAAATGAAATCTAATGTCCTCAGGCTTAAGAAATTCCGGTAAACAAAATTTCAACCATAATTCATGCAGGGGTCTCCAGAATATGGGAGGATTTAGCTTTTCTCAAATTTTACTTCAACTTTTGTGTTCCGTGTCTTACAAAACCCTAGTATTCATTAAAAATTTTAACAAAATCGTTCGGCTCGTAGATGAGGTTCCAGTATAAGAAAAAATTTATATTATCCCCCCTTTTAATAACTTTTACTCCGGAGCTCCCTCATGGAAATACTTAAGAATAAAACGAAGGTCACAATTGTGTTCCTGGTGGACAAAATTTCAACAAAATCGGTCGGTCCATAGATGACGCTCCAATCGCAGAAAGCGCAAATAAAGGGTGATTTTTATAAGAGTTTAGTTTGTGAAAATGAAAAAGAAAAGAAATTTTAAAAAAAGTGAATGAAATTCTTGTTTGGATCGATAAATCAATTTCTGCCATTTACTTTTTAAAGATAATTTCACTTAAATGTTGCCCACGGCTACGTTTCAAGTGGTCCATTCTGAAGGTCCCATTTTGGCACATTTTTCACACATTTCGGCCGGAATCTCACAAATGACGCAGTGACGCGTTCAATGTTGGCTTCCAAAGCAGTAATCGTGTTTGACTAGTCCTTATAGACAAAAGACTTAACATAGGCCCACAAAAAATTGTTTAACGGGGTCAAATCACACGATATTGGTGGCCAATTGACTACATCAAAACGTGAGATTAACTGCTCACCAAATTCGACTCTCAATTGATGCATGGTTTCGCGTGCAGTGTGGTATGTGGCATTTGGCATCGTTCTGTTGGAACCACATGTCGGCCGAGTCCAATTCTGGCAAAAAGTGTTATAATCGAACGGTACCTCTCTTCATTGACCATAACTTTGCGGCCTTCATCGTCTTTGAAGAAGTACGGCACAATGATGCCGCCTGCCCATAAACCGCACCAAGAAGTACATTTTCCGGATGCATTGGTAGCTGCTTAATTGCCTCTGGCTGGTCTTCACTCCAAATATGGCAATTCTGCTAATTCACGTATCCATTGAGCCAAAAATAAATCTCGTTGCTAAATGGACGTAGTTTGCGAAACACTTTTTTCACAGCGCATGAATTTTGATAGTAAATTTCAATAATTTGCAAACATTGTTCAGGCATAAGTCTAGTCATGATGAAATGGCAAACCAAACTGAGCATAAATCAAGTGACAGCTGTCAAAAAGAACAACTCCGAAAAAAGTATTTCCAGATTGAAAACCACACTTCTAGAAAGAACACCCTTTATATTGCTTGTGATAATAGCAATATCCGAAATGGATCATTGCCATTTTCCATAGATTTTGATTTTGCGTTGAATTCGAAAGTGGGGTAATAGAGACCAAATTCATGTTTTTATCTGCCATTTTTATGATATTTTTTGTGGATGATTTTCTTATTTGTGCAATAAAAAATAACGAGAAAATGGCAAAATAAAACGTAATTTTTAGTCCTTATACCTAACCTTTCTCAGAAAAATTACGTCTTAAAAAAAACGGTTTCGCATTTGCAGTCAACGCATTAAAATCTGTGGAAAATGGTTATGACTTGTATTGGACAGTGATAATATTACCCACAAGCAATATGCACGAGGAAAGTGCTCATTTACTTACCAGTTGCCACATTGGCAGTTTACTTAACTGTTTATTAATTGACTTAACATTGTAAAAACAACCTTGAGTTTGTCATGTCTAATTTATTGTAAAGTATTTTGAGATATTTTTATAGCAAATTACTGCTCTTTTTGTTAATAAAATTTTAACATGATGCAGAAATAGTTTTTGCAAATCTCAATTTTAGTTCAGCTTATTGAGAGCGTTTCGCAATTTACTCGTTTGAAAATGTTTTTGTTATTATGAAATGAAAATGTGTGTACACTTGTGTACGTATTTAAGTAAAAGTGTGTAATATTTTAAGTTACTAAAGTTAAAGTGTCATTTCTGCTGTCAAATTTTTGCAGCTGTTACTCTAGCTATCTCCCGTTCCACAGACAAAAATCCCATATTTTTTGTCATGATCAAAAGATTTAACTAGTGGATACTTGCTGCTTAAGTCTAATGCTAAATTATCCCAACTTTATTATTGTTGATGAGTGTAAGTCTATTATGGCTCAAATAAACTACATTGCAACATATGTATGTATGTATGAGCGTGTATGTATGTATGTATATAAAAAGGTAAACAAGGTAGAAATAAACATACTTACATATGCCATAGGGAATTCAAAACAAAAGTGATTGTTAATTTTTTGCTTTTAGGTAATTTTTCTGAAGGCAAAAAAAAAATAAATATCTATCAAGTTTTTTGTTTACAACTAAATTCCTTTCCATAGTGGAAAATTGAAAAATATATTTTGATTAATATTCCTCAAATGTTTACATATAGAACTATGTATGTTTGTATAGAATTTTTCGAAATTTTTGACAGAGCAAAGATTAATTGATTTCAATACTAATTTATTCGTTAAGAAGCGAACTGAGTTTAACCCGGTTATGGAATTACTGGGCGAAAAACAAAAATCTTAACCATATATTTACATACTTACATCTGTATATGTAAAAAAAATATCTTATGTAAAATACAAATACAGTTGAGATATCGAGCTGCAATTTATTCCAGGTGTAGTAAACATGTTACATTTAAGTAGTATGAAACTCCATATCGCTCATATGATCACCACCGCGAGCACGTTCGCTGCGATCGATACTTTGCAGCCAATTTTCCACCACTCTTCCACTAATATCGGCCGGAACGTGGCCAATTTCGCATTCAATATTGTTCCTCAGCTCCTCTAACGTTGTTGGCATAAACTAACAACTTAAAAAAGAAAATCAACAGCGTTAAATCGGATGAGCGAGGTGGCCATTCGGCCGGAGCATTTCTTGAGATTACACGATTATCGAACTTCCCTTTCAATAGATCAGTTGGTTGACCAGCTGTGTGGCATGTGGCATTATATTGTTGGAATCATATAAGTATCACTGATATCAAGTCCATCCAATTCTGGTTAAAAATAGTCTTCCAACATGGCACGATAGCGAACTGCATTGCCATGGAGATAAAATACGATGCAACGGATGCAATGGAGTCTCTTGAGACACATGTGGGTTTGTTGCTGTTCAATAAAGCATATTTAGCTTATTGACAAAGCCATTAGCAAAAAATTAGCGTCAGATAATTTTTCGATGAAATTCAGTATTTTCTTCAAATTTAAAGTTGCGTCCACCGACTCAGAACTTCGGTAGTCATTTTTAATAACTTCTAAACGTTACTCGTTCCAAACTTCACCAATATACAAAAGTAAACCTTAAATAAAGTTTTGGCATGAACAGAAATTTAAAAGTTCGTTTGTATTTATGTAAATATAAAATGTTTGTCACCCGTTAGTAAACCCTTTTTTTGCAATGCCACGCATACATTAACCACATAGTAAGATTGATTTTAAATTCGAATTGAGACATTGACTTTTGACAAGTCTCCGACTTAAGATATGTATAACAATTTCTAATAACCTTCAATAATACATATCAAAAACAACCAATATGACACCAGCAAAGTTGACATGACACAAAATGAATTCAAGTACACTTACCATACATTCTCGAGTATACAATTATTTTGTTTTTTTTATAGAGTTCAGTGTTCATTATTGCTTAACAATGCTACGATGCATATTTGACATGTGAATAAACTTGAGTATAATACAAAATTAAAGCAGACTATCAAATCTTCTCACAAGCAAATGATGTGTGTCAAATATAAAATGAAAATGATAAAATGTCACAATATAAGAAATTTATTCAAGGATTTTGGTTTTGTGTCTCATGTGAGGCACATACTTATGCGCACACTTGCTATATATTTTTGTTATGTGTCTCTTCGATTGTTTGTCGGTCTTCGCACCAGAAGTCATGCACACACCAATTGCAATAACTTGGCGTGGAAAGTTAAATTAGCGCGTCTGACAATTAATTTGTCATTTATAAAATTCAGAATAAAGAAGCTGTGCTATTTTTTCTTTAAATGAACTTGCATTAATTTATTTTATATTTGAATGTAAAAGGTTAAACAATGAATTATTAAATAAAGAAAAATTTTTGATTTCACAATCATTAACTAATTGCTCAGCTTATGATATTACCATGCGACATATATGTACTTCATAGCTGAATGGTAAAGAGTAACAAAATACGGTGCGTGAAATTCGCCCAGTGATTCAACCCACATCAATTGGTTGGCTACGGATGCTCAAAGGAGCTTGATAGATAAAATGTACACACACAGGAGTGAACTGTAAGATATAAGAATTGTTTTGAATATTTTTAGTTTTCGAAATATACTAATCACTTAAGAGAATTATAATACAAAAGCTTTCGGGGGTAAGTGAAATAAAAATCAGTGCTTCTTTTATTTAATTTCCAAACCTTTTTTACCCGATATGCTTAGATTGTTTGGGACAAATGAGTCAAGCCATTTCACACTTCATGATACCGACCAGTGTTTAAAGTACGACCAAACAGTTAATTTTTCCGGCAAACTATAACAAATCAAAGAAAAACAAGTACGACACTCAAAGTAAAAACTTTCAATGAAAATAAAAAATTATTCAGCTAAATGCTTGCTTTGCTAATTAACTTGGAAATAAAATGGAATTTTTATGCAAATCAAGAGACAATTCAATTCACTCTAAGAAGCCGCAGTGTAAATTTTGAAATGAATTCATCAGCGTAGAAAAAACTTCGGAGACCGCTAATTTCAAGTTGAATTTATTACACCGCGCTACACAAAGATTAAAGGTAAATGAAAGAAAAAACTACGCTGTGGCGTAGTGGTAGTGCGTTGGACTGCTACGCAGAGTGTCCGGAGTTCGAATCTCGGCACAGGCAAAATGAAAAAGTAGAAAAAATAATTTTTCTACACGGCACCACCAGCAGCACCTCTTGGCAGGCAATGGCAAACCTACAAGAGTAAAAATTGCTATGAAAAGCTTTTCACTTCGCCGTTCGGATTCGGCATTAAACTGTAGGTCCCTTCCATTCATGTACAAATGTAACACGCACAACATGAGTGGATGCGAAAAGCGCGGCCTAAGCCCTCCATGGGCTGCTGTGCCATTAAAAGTAAGTAAGTAAGAAAGAAAAAACTAAGTGAACTAATTTTTGTAAGCTTAAAAATATGCAAGCATATATAAATGATAAATGTCTACACACCAAGTAAATACTTCAAGCCAGCCTTTATTATCATTTGTATATCCTTAGAATTAGAAGTATTTGTTTATTTAAATATTTTACTCCAAGACAAATAAAAAACGTGTGATTCAATAAATCCGATTCTGTACTTATTAATCGTTAAACTACATATATAAAATTTTAGAGCAAAATACTTAAAAAATAATAATTTGTAAATGTCATCTGTCAAATTTTTAAAATCTTTTTACCTATTTCAATTGCGCCTTAATTTGCTTTTATTGGTTACGCACTAGCGCGATAGGTAAGAAGGTTATATGTAAAGGCCTGCAAAGTCAGCATTACACTTTCATACCGAATCTTACTTCACACATACATACCTATGTGACCTTAACCAACATTGTGAACTATTTTGTTTTATTTCAAAACACTGTACTCTATTTAAAAACCACTCGAAAACAGCAACATGAGGAAAAAAACATAAAAAAAAAATTTTGTGCGTCAGTACAAAACTTTTTCAGAACGTTTGCGTTTTATGTATTCAGGTTATGTTTAACTAGTAAACTTGCAAAAACCAGAACTTATCGCAAACATTACAGGCGTGGCCAAAGCTTTTTTTTAACGATGTGCTGATTTATGCAAATGAGAAGCCTTGTATATTTCAGTTAGATGATTTTCTGATACCAGGTGAGCTACATCGGGATTAACTTAATTTTAATCGTTTGCATTTCCAATGCATGCAACGCTCTCTGCAAAATCATCATCTCCACTAAAATATTTATACTTAAAGCATGCGAATTTATTTGCTACATCATTATAATTATAATTTTACCTTCATCATCATTATTAGCATCATTACCATAATCATCATAAACAAAATATTTAGGTGGTATGATCTCGAAAGGTGGAAAATTTGCCACTTGCCTGTCTGAGTATACGCGTATGCTAGGAGGTTGACTAGAAACTTGGAAAATCTCGTCTATGTTCTGTTGTGCTGATGCGAGTTGCCTCATTTCCACGGAGTCAAGATTTTCAGGCAAATTTTCAAGCGAATCTTCTGCCCTTCTATTTCGTTGAGATGCTGGGAATTCGGCCACCTCAATGACTGCCTGGTCCTGTATAATCTGAGGACCTTTATCGTAACACAATCCCTATTTGTTTGTGTCTCGTGTTTGTTTTTTTTCTGTCTATACTCGCTCATTTTTTTTTTTTTAAATGGAACATTTTTGTTTGAAATGTACCATTTTACTAGAAACTGATGGGCAGCGCCCTCCTTAAATTGAGTATGATTCATACTCAACGCCCTCTGTCAATCAAGTTTGAATCATAAGCGAATCAGCGTCCTCTATAAATCAAGTTTAATTCATATGTGCTGCCCATCATATGCATACTCATTTTTTCAATACTTGATTGATGGTGGGCGCTGCCCATCATTTCTGCGACAATTTTCGCTGATACAATCATCTTTTACACCCTCGTAAATATAAAAACGATTCTAAAGAAGAATGCTTCAATACACTTCAATAAAATACTTCGATAGAATATGAAAAAAAATAAATTTAAGATTAAACCATTGAATACTCGGTTTTTCCATTTTCCTCCTCCAAAGTGTTTGATGGCTGATATTACCTTATTTGCGTCCAAGGAATTCAATAGTATCAACTGTTTTACACATCGGTTTGAGTTTTCGAGATATCGGTACAGGAATATAATATTTTTTCAGTAAAATTTCTCAAAAAATAAAACACCAAAAATATTTTTTACCAACGAATCCCAACGGACCCTCCTCCCGCCCAACACGACCGAGGGGCGTATCCACATAACGTATGGATCGGTGACCGACGCAACCGCTTTACACGAAAATATGTAATGAGCCGCGTATATATTGTATCTTATTTTGTGTCGTGTCTAGCAGTGGCATGTATAGAATTTTGAAACTACTGATGAAGAGGCGAGGTTGAGGAGGCGCGGGGTATTTCTGGTTTATATGCAACACCACTGATGTAATAAATAAAGATTTAAACAGTTTTCCATTTGAAAAGTATGATATAAGGTTGTTTTCCAATAAACTCTAAGGGAGTTCAAATAAGACATTCAAAAGAACTATTAATTCGAAAAGTCGAGAAATTTAATTCATTACATGTTTCAAATTTGTTCTATTGATATATATATATACACGAACCAAAATCTGCTGAAATAATAGAAACTCAAAAAAACATATTATTTTTTTTATAAGTAATACAGCAAAAACGAAGTAAAAAATTATATCGACCGAAAAATGAAATGTAAAATAGAAATAACTGAAAGGGAAGTACTTAGAACAATCATTCATTGTTGCACTCAAATATTTTTCATTAAATTTTCAATCACAACAACTTTTTACTTCAGTAACTTAATAGATAGCCAAAGTTGGTAAAATTTGTGTCTCTTTTTCTGAATGCGGAATTTTTTCGAAATTATTTTTAACCACGAATTCATCAAATGCTTTGCGGGAAACCCTTTAAAATATCAAACTCATATTAAATTATTGAAATTTTTCGATTCATAATTCTAATTATAATAGCTATAAAGATACTTCCCGTTCCTGGTGCAAAAGAACCTATCAGGTACAAATAGCAGCAAATACATATTTACTTATTTGACTGGGATATTATGTATAGTTGGAAAGGGTGCACGGCAAGTTATCACATCACATCTAGGCAACCAGATAAAAGTAATGATTTAAATGTATATGAGCCCAAAATATTATCTATTTACCTTTGACAGCGATGAATGCAGAAACAATAGAAAATAATAGAAGCGAAGACAAAATAATGAACAGCAGGATGCAAAGAGGTGTAATTCAAATTATACATATATGCACTAGGGGCAGCTTAACTATAATGGACATTTTGACTCCAAGTTGGTTGCATGGCCATGGGAATGACATTAATACTGTCATAGAAAGGAAGTCACTGAGTAACCAGGCAACCAGTAGAAACAAAAGTAGATAATAGTTGTAAAAAAACGAGTGCATATAAAAAGCTGGAAATGTGCAATAAAGCAAGTGCATAAATGTAAATTTGTGTGTTTGTGTTCTCGGTACACACCGAAGCAAATATCCAATTCAACCTCTTCACAGAAATGAATAAACTCACTTTGGGCGTTTGAAGTTTTTGTCCTCTGATAGTTTTTTGTTCTTCTATTGCAGGCTCTTAAAGATGAATGAAAGTAAGTATCAGTTATTTGAACTTTACTATGTAATTTCCATTTTTTACTCTTAGCACACCCAATGGTTCGCCTTTTTAATATGAGCTAAGAAACGTGAGCTGCTGGAAATTGAAACCCGATTGTTACAATCTAAGTAGATACATTTACGTAGGGCACTTGTATTTGTGTCTTTGTGATTGTGATTTAAGTGCTATTGTCTTCTTTTAGTTCTAGTTCAGCGTCATCTTATTCATTGAGTTTCACTTGAATTGCTTTTCATTTACAATATTTACATTGTACATACACTCAAAGCAATACTTCGAAATGCATTGCAACTGGAGTATTTTGAAGAGAAGAAATGCGTAAGATAAAAGTATCATAAGATATCTGCATGTAATTGTGTGCGCATGACTGTGTATATTTTTTCCTATACATGTAAAGAAGTATGTCATTTAGACAGACTTTCATTAGTTTCTCTTGTATTGTATTCTCTAGTTCATTTCTTTCACCTCGATACCTTCTATATGCCAACAGCATAGAGTAATGGTTGCTCACATATTGCTTTAATGTGTGCATATGATATGAAAGTAATTGCCATTTGCATTGCATGCAGCAGCAAATTGCATTACACATTTACAAAGTAATCACACACTGAAGGTAAATACACACCAATGAATCATGTTAATAAAGTATCACAGATAATTTCTGAAAATATTTTACAAAAACTTAAAATGGTAGAAAGTAAGGTCAAGTGAAATCTTGCTTTTCAAATTAAGGCTATCAAAGTTTTCGTTATATTATCGTAAAGTTGTTGATAACTATCAATTAATATAGATTCTTAAAAATATCAAAGCCCTTTATCAAAATATAACTGAACAAACAATATTTTTAAGTCTTCCATTAAACGATTAAATTAATTCACAAAAGTTTTCACAGTTTATGACAAAAAGTGCAATGAGCTTTATTTGAATTTAATAATAGCCTCAATTTGTTGATTGCACTTAAGAGAGTAAACAAAATTCCCGGGAGCAACAATACAAAAGATCAGACTACTCGATTCTAACAACACTACAATATTTAGTACTTGAACTTGTGAAAAACAAATTATATAAATGGAACGTTATATACTAATAATATTTGAGGCAACTTGCTGCTTCTTGTGGTTTATATGCGACTCGAGGCTGATTTAACAAAAGCTGTGAAGTAAGTGAAAACATGGAAAAATATTAGTTCTCGTAGATTCTTAGAAATTGTGAATTGTACACTAGTCATATGTTTGCTGTTGCTGGTTGATATTGCTAGTGCTTGCTTTTAGAGTGCAATGAACTTCTTGTGGCATTTATGCACAATGTGCACACAAGTGTCAATGTCTTAAACGAAAATTTAATATGCAATATTTTTCATTGAAATTCAAGAGACTTACAACAACGAATTGAAGATTACAAAGTATACATTATAACCATTTTATGTGATTTTACTTGAGTGCATTGCTGTGGGTACTTGTTGATTGTAGATAAAAAATAATTAATGTAAAAATACTGTGCATTACTTAGAGTAACAATAAGCAAGCTGCAGGTTTCGTAACTTAGTTTCGGTTTTAATTTAGCGTCAATTGTAGTTGTTATTTTATCGAATTAAGAAATTCAGGTGTGAAGCACAATGAGGCACCACCCCTCTCCTACTACTTAATCAACACTATATACATATGTATACTAAAATCTAAGCAACGTACATATCATATACAAGCACGTGGGCGAATAAGTTCAACATAAGTTTCATAAGTATATCTAACTATGTAACAACGATTGTTATAAAATTTTCTTTCTCACCAATTGTTGTGGCAATTGCCCCACCACAATATTTTATTGTCAACATGTATCCGGGAATAAACTTTGAATTATAGTCAACATTTGTTGTATTGGTAGTGGTGGAAACTTTCTTGTACGTGCTAGTAGCATTCAAGCTTTTACACCTTCTTTTATCCTCGCTGTTCCGAAGGATGATAGCGGAAATGTGGCATACCAGCAGTAAAACACATGAAGGCCGTATGTGCACTTTTGCCTTTTTTATATTAATATTATCGCTTTAAAGCATTATTTTCTATTTCGTGAGTTTAGTTTCCTGCGTTCCTTTATTGGGATCGTTTGCCTGTAAGTAACGTGAAGAAATTAATTAAAAAGAAAACTGTAAGCATTCATCACAAAAAAGTATTACGTACGTGAGATTGTGGAATAAATATCACTCATACGCTCAGTATGAAAATGATTGCTACGGAAGAGGAAATCAAAATCAATTAAAATATTTAATTCGTAAATCATTTTTCTGTTATATTTTATGGTCATATTTTTTTAATGTTTCCAAATTCTTAGCTAAAAGATTGAATTTTGACGGCAATGAGTCAAAAGATACAAATGAAATCAGATATTCTGAATTCAAATTTGAAAACAATGTATTTTTTAAAATTCTTCGGGTTATTTATATTTACTTCAAATGTCAATAATATAATTTCTGTTTATGTTTATCTCAAAAGTATTCCCAATTTATCACTACACTTTTTGCAGCTACACTATGAAAATAACTATCTTACCTTTGTTAATGGCATATTTGCCAAACTATTACAGGGTTTATAGTACATCAAAGAAACCATTTAGTTTACATTGTTTACATAGTTTACTATTGGCCCAATCCAAAAAATTCTTATGATCGAATTAAGTGGTTAAATAGCCAACTAATACTTCAAATTATATGAAGAAATGTCGATATCACTGCCACCAGATGTAAATCAATCATATTTTTGGAGATCTGTCGAACAGAAGTGTAAAAAATTTATTATAAATTAATTTGGCTTTGGTCATTCAACGCCTTCGACAAATATCTGGATATATATTTTTTTGTAATCTTATTAGGAATTCGGCTCACAAAGAATATTGTACACAAAAGCTGCAATGTCTCAAGGTAAAGTTAGGTTAGAGTGGCTGTCCTATAGTATGACTTTCTTAGGCCAGTTAATATCATTTGGGCTTTGCAAAGATGCTATAATCTTTAAAAAACTTATGCGATTTACTAAACTTAAGAATTCCTGATGTGAGCAGATTCAACTGAAGAAAAGTTGAACCATTTTCTAGGTTTGATAAACTTTTTTAAATCCCTGATGTCTGTACATTTGAGGTTGCTGAAATATAGTTGACCTTAGGATTCCTGGTGGTAGCTGTGGCGTAGTGGTAATGCGTTGGACTGCTGCGCAGTGTGCCCAGGGTTCAAATCCCGGCACAGGCAAAATCAAAAAGTAGAAAAAATAATTTTTCTACACGGCACCACCTCTTGGCAGGCAATGGCAAACCTGCAAGAGTAAAAATTGCCTAGGCCCTCCATGGGCTGTTGTGCTATTAAAAGCTTCTGCAGAAGTTGTTAGTGGACAGTCTAAATATACTGGCAAAGTGATTATTGCTACAATATCGCTTATAGAAAAAAGAGAATATGACCTCCTCGAGTTCTAAATTGGCAAGATTCGTTTTATATAGGAGCAAGTGTTTGTCTGCTTCCAGCTAGTGTTAGCAATGTTAAACATTAGAGTGTCTCATTTGGCTATGTATGTTCAGTAAGCAGGTAGCCATAGGCATACCTGCGTCTTAGGCTTCGTGAGGAGTAGGGAATGTTTTGCCTAGGAGCCCATGTTTGTCTACTTCCAGCTAGTGTTAGCAATGCCAATCAATTTGAGCCTTGCCTTTGCATTCACCCGAAAATTTAAACGCTGAGATATTTCATTAAGATATAGCCGAAATTTTGAGACTACATTCGTGGTGCAGAATCACAGAAACTTACAGTTTTTATTGACGAAATCTTAAAAAAAAAGAAAATTAAAACTCAATATCAACAAAAGAGTCAACAAGTTTTCACTCAATAAGATTGTTGTTTTAGCTTTATTATACAAGTGGTCCCCTGGCAGTCATAATAAAAAGTAGTTGATATAACAGTTTCACCTGTTGCTGTTGCAATTGATGCCGTTGTCCTCGTTATATAGCTTGCAAACCATGCTGTAGAAGCATATCGAGTAACTTGATGAAATTTATTAAATTCAATAAATGTCACATAAAAACACAGTAAGCAAACAAAAAAAAAAATAAAATTTTATTTAAATCTACTTGAAGCTTATATACATAAGATTCTTCCTTACCCGCCGCGCGGTTTTTTCTTCGATTTTATAGAAATTTAATATATTTTTCAGTATCCTCCATTCCACCTTTCTTTTCTCTCTTTCTTTCTTTCTGTCTGTTGTATTTATCTATAAAATTCACATAAATATTTTCACTATCCACTGAAGCTGACATTTTTATTCACATAATTTTCTTTACGCTACACAAACGCACAGGATAAATATTTATGTTTTATCACAACAATTACTTTTTTCTTCCTGAATTGACTGGATATGCCATGACTGCGTATCTCTTCGACCGGCAAAAATGGCACGTTTTAGTACCGCATAAACGTGAATGCACACACGTTTTCACATCCGAGACGGGCTGATGTGATTCGTTCACTACTTGAAGGCATATGTGGAAACATGTCGCACTCGTATTCACACTATCAAAGTACGAGTACGAGCATTTTTACGAGTATATACGGTTGCCTGGTAATATCCGTTGCCTGGTTTGTTAGGAGGGTGTGTGTGTGTGTGTGTGTGCTTAAACCTCACGATGTATTTTACAATTTCTAAACTAAACAATCGCTCACACTTTTTTATAAACGTTATTCCTGCTACGTCTGCCTTAATGAAAATTGCTTTTAAGAGTTTCTGGTAAGTAAGCAGTAAGCAGTAAACAGGTGCGCAAAATGTGATTGAAATATGTATTTTAGTATGCAGCAGAAAATATTGCTTGAAATAAAAAAAAACGTAGTCATACACACACACACACACACACACAAACATACACACAGCTCCATGTGCTGCCGTGCACAAATTTATCCGATCGTGAGTGTTTACCCATTTTCAGCATTTCGCTATGTAGGTTAAATTAATTTTTAAGCATTGAAAATGACACTTCATTTAATGGCATCGCTGATGAAAATATTAAAGCATTTAATAATCTTCTACATACATATGCTCAGCTTTTACTATTTACTGCCTTATATTCATTCTCTAGTGTTTTTATTTATTTCTTTGCAATATTTCTTAAAACTATTTTCCTTATATGTAAATATGCTCATATTTTAATCGTTTCACTAAAAATATATTGATACTAAATTGTAGAACGGTCCCACTAGATTTACGTGCAGATACAATCAATAAACTGGATTACTTAAGCATCTTTCAATTATTTACTATGTTAATCCCTTTTAAGCTTACCGAGGATTATTCTTGTTTTTATTCCTCTATCTCGTATATGTTGTTGTGAAAACATTTATACCATGAAATATTTGAATAAAACTAACTCAGAGTTGTTGGGCGATTACATACACGTAGAATTTGAAAAAGTGTTTAATTCAGAAATGAATTTTTTTAAGGGAAAGATTAAAAATTAAACACTGAGAATTCGTTTTTAATATTTAACAACAATTGCAAATTTATTGGAATGAAAATTGTACAATAAATATATTGAAGAGCCCAACCGACCGGTGTGAAAGTGTTCTAGAGAAGAACTAAGAGAAAGCAATAGCAAGAAAAGAAATAGAACGAAAAGAAACAAGGATAGAGAAAATTATTAGGAAAGAAAAGGTGCATTAGGGTGGCTTAAACAAGAAGCTTTGCATAATTCAAAGCGCACTGTATTCCTAATCAACCATATCATAAATATCTTTTGAGTGGAACATTTTGTAATCACGAATTCTTTGGTATTTAGTTGTACATAAAATAAATTTAATAAAATCGACGGAATATGTTAAGCTATTTAGTATACGCAATATTTAATAATTTATTCACTAAGCTGGAATAGTTGCTAATTCTGAGTAGATTCTAAAGCGATTAAGGTGCGTTATAATCGGCGGTAACACTGGAAATATTTTGAGGCTCAATTTGATATTTCCATTTTTATAGATCAAATTTTCGGGGGCATCGGTTTACATATTTTAAGGTGACATTTATTTGAGTCATAGTTAAATGAATCCAAGTAGGGAGAATACGCTTAAAACAGACAGGGAGAATACGCTTCCAGAGTTGATCATTTATGTACAATACTATAAGTTCACAAGTGGAAAAATATGTAGGAAAAAAAGGGCAAAATATTTTAATATCTTTTGTTTGGAAATGAGTTTGTTAACCCTCATCGGGTATTAACCTTAACACGCGGGTGCCTACATATGTTTTTAAATTGCAAAATATATGTTTTACGTGGCAGAATCTTTGTGACATTTCTATAAATTTAATTCGTAGTTCAAAATTACAATTCACATATTTATTTTTGAACAATTTCTTAACAATAATGTCAAAAACGAAACCTATCCCTTAAAATGTTATTGAGGTACCCGGATAAGTAAATTTATTAATTTTTATATTGTTAAAAAAAAAAAATTATAAATTAATTGAATAAGTTTTATTATATTATTTGAATATAATGGATAAAGTGACAAGTGTTGTAGAATCCATGTATTTTTAAGTTGTGCCGCAAGTGTTCGATTAAAAAAAAAACACAGTCCACAAAAATTTTTTACAAGTGGAGAATTTAAGGTGCATTATAAATTGTGTTTTATTTGCTTTTGTAATATATATGCTGACTATACTCTAGAGATTTCTCTATTCTACCTATAGTATCAACCCTGATTCTGTATAAATTTCTGTCCAATTTCTGATACTCCGTCATCCACTACGATACCGAACAGTTATTGGCTGGGCGAATATTTGCTTGTTGAGTGAACAGTGTTATTCAATGCAAATTCGATTTGGCTCAACTTCTATGACCAATCTGCGTGTTGTAGTAGTTCACTGGGTTTTCTCAGCATGGTCTTGAGTACGCGAATCACCCGCTCATCTTATCCATTTGCTTGCGGCAAGGCAACAGCTACTTTTACATGACCTATACTCTTAGAAACTTAAGATTAATCTTTAACGATCCGATGGAAGGAAAATAGTTTAGAGAGAAGCAAAGGATTTCATTGCTACCCAAAGCATCAAGATGGCTAAGTTATTTGGGTTCTATGGTAGCGATTGGTTTTTAAAACATAAGGTTTATTGAAGCAATGATGACTTAAGAGCATTAATGCTCACATTTGTAAGGAAAACTAAAATGGAATAGATTTTCTTTTCTTACTATTCTATAATCCAACGAAAACTCCTGGAAGAAGACTTTAATAATTTTTCAAAAATGATGCCGAATAAACTTATTGTTACTTAATCTTGATAAATATAAGTTAATAAGTGCAACAAAAACGCTATCCAATTCACTTGTTAGACCCAGCTCATTACATATTTTCATGTAAAGCGGTCGCATCGATCACCTATCCGTGCATTCTGCGTCCCTCAGTCGTGTTGCGCGGGAGGAGAATCCGTTGGGAATCGTTCGTTAGATGAAGAAATTGGAAAATGAAAGCCCGCACATTAACAATGACTTGAAATGATAGATATGGTATGCAATACCGTCATTTTTCACCCAAACCTGGTTGATTCAAAGCTAGTTGTTTCCTTGTAAACAGTTATACATGCAGAAGGTAGACCTACTGCTTGTTAGAATCCTACATTTTTTTAATGATAGTCTAAATTTTCATGAATTTTATAATCAATTATGTAAACTATTTATGTAAAATAATACATACATCATAATGCATTTTTTCATATCCTCTCAATTGCCATCAATTATCTTATTGGTCGTATGCAGATATATTTACATTTACATGAAAATCAGTTTTGTTGTCTTCAGTTTTTCACCTTATGAACCTGATCACTTTTTTAAATGAGCTATGTATGTTCAAGGAAGGCAAAAGCAAAAATGTCTTAATGTGAATTGGCATATTGATTGAATTGATTGTTACAAATGAAAAAACAAAAATTGGCCTCTGTTTTCACGGAGAATTTATGTGAAGGTGTAAAATTTATCACATTAAATTGAAAAAATTATATTGGTCAACTCCTGAGTAACCTCCTGAGTTAATGCACATTTGTGATCATTTTAGGGCATTTTGAATTGTTGCTCGCAAAACATCACATTTTTTTCTTTAATTTTGGCTTCCATGACTTGAAGCAAGGTTTGTGGTTTGTTGTGTTAAATTCGACACTTCAAAAAGCCACAAAAGAGGAAGTGTGGCTCCGTCAGATCTGGTGATCTAACCATCAAATTCAAATCGACAAAACGGGAGACGACACTCTCCGGAAATTTGTGTTTAGAAATTTCCATCGTTGCCCGAGCTGTGTATCGCTCCAGTTGCTGGTTGCCAACTAATTCCCTATCTATTAACAATATAAATGCAAATAAAAGCACCATGGTGTTTGACGCAATTTGCAAGAATTATGGCACATTAACATTATGAAATTAATTTTTGCCCTTCCTTGTAATTCAGACATATTGTAGTTACTAAATAGTTCTATCCAAATAAATGTAACACTTTTCGTATTTATAATCGATTATGAGTATAAGCAATTGAATGCAAATTGCTTACCCACTCACTTAAAATCATATGTATTTTTTAGGTCAAAAATCAATACTCAGCACTAATAATTCATTCATTATTGCCACATAAATTACTTAGTTCTATGATATTGTGTGGTATTAACACACACTTACGTTTTACAAGTCTCATGGCTCTTTCTGTCACTCACCCTGATTGTCTGTCAAGTACATTAGCCTCCCTCCCATTTCGAATTAATCCAATCAAGTCATCAATTGAGAAATCTGAAATTTATTAGCAACGTGATAGAAATAATATTTTATATTTTTATACGCAGGCACAGTATCGTATCAGGCACAAAGCAAATATTTAAAAGTGCGTTTTAGGTGTTGGTAAAATAAAATTCAAATAACAATATCAAAATAAACAAACAAATCCATTACACTACGAACATTATCCTACAATGTACAACATCTTAATACGAAGCGTAGATTACTCTACCTTTTTTTCACCTTTTATGGTATTACATTTTGTTTTGATGTTTGCCGTTTAAATGCTTTTTTTATTACATACTTAAGGACTAACAGCTATATATATGCTATTTGTATTGCTTAGTTATTGCATTTTCAAGCTCTGAATAATTTCTACATATTGTACAATATTAGTGTATGTATGTACTCGTATAGCAAACTCAAAACTCCTATGAGCATATTGTAATAATTGCCACCAAGTTTTTTATTTGTTTGCTTAGTAATTTTTTCAACGGTAATCAACACTATGTTTGTAAATATGTATGGTTTGTTTTATTGCCCTCCCACACTTGATGTTTTACTTCATTATTCATCTGTTTATGACATTTTAACACACAAAGCCTAAAGTATAGTATGTACATATGTAATATGTACTATAACGTTACCTTTATTTGCTAAAGCCCTAATACACATTTTTCCAATTAGTCAGGAGCAGCACAACATCATTTTCAAACTTAATATTTTCAGTATTGTTTTGAAAAAATTTTTATTTAAAATTAGTTTTCGCTGTATGGCTGCAAAATTTCTGGCGAGATGCTTAATCATAATCCATCAAAAAGTCCATTTTAATAATGTTGACATTAGAGCTTTATTAAATTAAGGCAGTGATGTGTATATATATTATTTCAAAGTAAAATCTTAAATTTAAGCATCATTTAACATGCAAGAATTTTTATAAAGAATTTCATGCTGTCAGAGTTGACTGTAAATGTTACATTTTGTTAGATTTTTTTTTTTTTTTTTTTGTATGTTGTAAACATTACTGAGAATACTTATGCACTTCTTATTTATTTTCTAAAATCTCCATTGTATTTAAAGTTCTTTTTCTGCGTTAGTACCTATTGGCAACATTAGCAGCGGACTTCTGGTTTAATGTTTTCAATCTTTGGTATCATTCTGGCATACTTTATTGTGTGAAATACTTACTAGTATTGAAATATAAATTTAAAAAAAAATTAACCAAACACTAAGAAATTCAATTTACTTGAAAAGTGATTTAATGGTATTTGGCTTTGTATGGACATCATATATTCAGTACCTAAGCTGGATCTTTGAACTAAGGCTGGATCGTTGTTAGCTCCAAAAATACAGTCTATATTCGCAGTGTCGTTTTGCAATAAATCAAGTATAGTATATGGTATAGTGGTCATCTAACTGATGTGTATTTTAAAAAGAACTCTATGAAATCAGAGTCATTCGACTCTGCTACAAACTCTCATACAAAATCTCCCAGCTTTCAAACCATTATTTATGATACTGGCTATTCAAGTGTTCAATCTTTCTTAACCCGTTTTGAATAGATACCAGATAACTGTCTTCCGATTTTATAAATCATTAAATATTAACTAAAATTTCTACATCAAGTTTATTATTTTATCTAATGATGATGATTTCATTTCAAATGTACTACTGTGGCCAAAAGTTAGTAAGACTTTGTTCATAATTTCAACTTTTTTTATTCATTCCTCCAAATCTATTTCGTCCCCTTCAAAGTAATCCCCCCCCCCCCCCCCCCCCCGGCCACAAACCACTTGTGCCAACGTTTTTGCCAATTCTGGAAACAGTTGTTAAAGTCAATTTCGGGAATAGCCTTCAATGCGCTTAGCGATTCATGTTTAATGTCTTCAATTGACTCTAAACGGTGTCCACGAAGCGGTTTTTTGAGTATAGAAAATAGGGTGGTTGCGGAACGAGATCAGTCGAATTTTTGGCAAAATGGTCTCGTAAAACCATTGCAGTGATTTTGGAACCAATCGTGCATTCACTCTTCTTAGGCCCAAATGATGTTTTAAATTTGTTTTCACTGATCCTTCCGATATTCCAACGATGCCAGTAAGGTCTCTGACTGTTAATCGTCGATTCTCGATTCTCGAGCACAAATTCCTTGATTTTATTGACGTGTTGATCATCAGTTGATGTTGATGGCCGTCCTGGACGTGGTTCGTCGTCAACGCGTTCTCGACCATCTTTGAACAATTTGTACCAATCAAAACCACTTGCTCGCGACATACAATTATCACCGAAGGCCTTTTGCAACATTCTGAACGTTTCGGTACCAGAAATTTCATTCCGCACACAAAATTGAATGGAACTTCTTTGTTGAATAATTTCACTCATTGTGAAAATCGCCGAATGCACTTTTTGTACTTCAGAAAGACAAGCGTATACTAAACACTAATGATTATTTTGATGTGACATTTGGCACAGATGTCACCGACAGTCATACCAACCTTAAAACAATAATATTTTGATGAATGGGTTTCCGCACGAAATTTAAATTTAAAAGTCTTACTACTTTTTGCCCACAGTAGTATACTAATTAAATATACATACTTAATATGTATACTTTTCTTAAATTTTTTTTATTATTCCTTCCAGAAAACCATATCTGTTTACCTAGTCTTTCCGCAAGTACTTAGATAGGTAATTTGTTATATGACCTTCACTGGCCAATTTTGAAAAGATATGTATAAAGATTAGTTGTACAATACTTAAGAATTTCACATTTTAAAACAGGCATGAAAACGAGATGTTGTTGGATCCAGTTATTACAAATGTAAAATATTAAATATATTGTAGGCATACAAATTTTATGTATTGCTAAGTACTACGGAATTCCCTGTAATGAGTGACTAAATTTTGATTATATAAATAATAATATTGAAGAGTGATATTGATTACAAAAGTAATATTGCTTTTAACACCGAATTTTTCGGTGTATGTATGTAATAAATTATAAAAGGAATATTCCGCGAGCATTCAACAAAAAATAGTCAAATTTCGTAGAACGATTTATATACTTATATATTTTGGCGGCATATTAATGATGCAGAGATCAATACTTGGGCCACTGCTATCAAGCCCTCTCGGGCATATTGATGACTTGGATTGAATGTAGACTTGAATGCCATTTGTGAATAGAGTAGTAGAAGTGACTTTTGTATAAACCTGAGAAAATCATATCTTAGACATATCTATAGTAAATTTGTACATAATGTGTGTTTCCGTTTTTATAATTTGATGTATCTTCGCTATTGCTGCGTCGCGTAGCGGTAATGCATTGGACTGCTACGCAGAGTGTCCGGGGTTCGAGTCTCGGCACAGGCAAATTAAAAAAATAATTTTTCTACACGGCACCTCCTCTTGGCAAACCTACAAGAGTAAAAATTGCTATGAAAAGCGTTTCACTTCGCCGTTCGAATTCGGCAATGAACTGTAGGTCCCTTCCATTCATATACAAATATAACACGCACAACATGAGTGGATGCGAAAAGCTCGACCTAGGCCCTCCATGGGCTGTTGTGCCATTAAAAGTAAAAAGTAAGTATCTTCTTTAGAATTAGTTAATAGAATTATTGTTCTGATTTTCATGTAAACTCAAACTACAAATATCTAACACCGTAAACTAAAAGAAAACAAACTGGTATTACAACTAATTATACCTATAATATTCTATACTGAGCTCGTATATAGTTTGTTTTTAATAATGCAGATCGATATCTTTTTGGCCTTGGTAAATTTGACGACATTTCGACCTGGCGAAAACAATTACTTGATTGTGATCGATTATTTTAAAGCACGGAACTGTATCTACTTGGATAATGCTTCCAGTGACTAAGACTCCAGAATATCTGTTTGACAAACTACAATTCAGCCAGTATAGACAAATTGTTTAGTGCTTCGAAAATTTTAAGACCTAAATTTATCAACACTGTTTTTCATTAACACCATTAAGCTTTGGAATTCACTACCTAATCAGTTACACATTATTGTTAATAGAGACAATTTTAATTACCAATTATTCGCTTTCAACGATCTGTATAGACTGGGTTTATTTAAAATATCTATCGCGATTGTTATCATTGCTATTGTAGGAAAAAGTTCAAATCTTACGTACATACATTCCTTAAATAAAAATAAATAAATAAATTATGGTATGCAATGCAAAAACAACGGTCAAAAAGCCAAAATATCTCGTGTATAAAAATTTTGGTTGTGTGAATAATAAAAAAACCAATGCGAATATTTAAAATTGAAATTTGTAAAAGCGAATGCGAAAAAGACAACAACTTAAAACAAGTCTAACTTAATTTAAAAATGATGCCAACTTTTATTATCTTTATTTGCGAATATGACTAAAATTACTCACATAAATTACAATAAATGAAAAAGATAACAACATTTCCAAAATCACATAAGCCAGCAGCTGAAACGACAACAACAATCATATACAAACAGCTATAGCTCATTAGCAGCAGCGGATACAAGAA
This sequence comes from Palloptera scutellata, assembly GCA_958295655.1. NCBI lineage: Eukaryota > Metazoa > Arthropoda > Insecta > Diptera > Pallopteridae > Palloptera > Palloptera scutellata. Next base: position 148,787,543 of record OY282449.1, on the reverse strand, counting down.
TTTTTTGACATGTTATATTTTTCATACAGTTGAAGCTCTCAAGAAAAAAATGAAAGGTGGTTCGAGTCTCCGCATCACCTGCCATATATTTATGCATCCACCACTACTTGCTTCCTTTTGCCGCTAGCAAAACTCAGCTAAAACGCTTAATTTAATTGGATTTAAAACTTTATTTATTTACTTTCTTAAACATTTTTTATAATACTTAATACTAATCCATGTTGATTCTATATATCACGCAAACACTCACAACTTGAGGCATACTTAAGAGCTTGCGTGTCAACGTGTTTATTTGTGTGTGTGTGTGTGGGAGTTTTTGAATTTATAAATTACTGGTCTTAATAATTTGAATTTAATAAAAATAAATCTAATCAAGCCATCCTACTTCTACTTTACTTTCCTATTTCGTTATTCCAGTAATATTTTTTTGTTTCCTTTTCATTTCAATTCTATTTTGTTATTCTATTGAATATTATCAACAATTCGATCGGTCTCCATATCTTTTTAACTTGCATTTTTTCTATACCTATATTTTCCACTTTGCCTTTCAATCAATTAATTTTTTAAATGTTAAATACGAATTTCCTCCCGCCCTATCTCAACTTATAAATAATTCATCCCTGAATTATAGAAAATCCTTAAAGTAATACTTTTCTAAAGCCTAAAGCTATGTTCAGAGTCAGCTTTTTACCTTCAACTGAAGATCTACCCATGGAAACTCTTTAAGAATTGCATACAATAAAAAACCACTCGGCAATTAACTTTATATGTTTAGCTACAATTAAATGGCATGTGATATTTCATTAACATTTTGTTGCAAAAGAATTTACCTCTCCGACAATTTCATACTTTGTGGTTTGAAAGCAAGAATACTCATTTCGTTGTGTGTATGCTTATATTATTTAGATCTTAAATAAATTCTCTTCTTTGTTTTTGTAAGTTATGTAAACAAATAAACTCAAACATCTCAGACACAAACTTCAACTCCATCTGCCTTGCGCCAATTTGGCTTGATTAGAACATTTTATTACTCACTCCCAATGATTACAACCACTTTTTATAGAGTTCATTAATAATCGCCCTTTTCAGCACGACAATTTAATTTGAAAAGTTTGTGCTACTAAACTTTTACCAGGTCAGTTCTTGCTGTAACGGCAATAAAAAAAAACCACCATTATGCTAACACATTGACGGAATATCACGCTTTCCTTATACAGAGGCGATGACAGTGACGACGACACGTCAGGCGACAAAATGATGGAAATATTTGTCACAATCAAGTAACAAGGCGTAATTGTGAAAATATAATAAAATATATAAAAGGAGGTAAGGCAAGGAAGGCAAGGAAGGCAAGGAAGGCAAGGTAAGGAAAGCAAGGTAAGGTATGTTCGCCAGCTATTGCGAGTAACTTATTCCTGTAAGTCAAGTGGGATTTAAGTGAGCTGTGAACAACGGAACAGAATTGATTTATTGAAATAAGTGCTTCAGAGATTTCACAATACAATAAGGAAAGAAAGGATTTATTATAAAGTATAAGATAATATTGCATATTTTGATGTAAAGAGTTTCAACCCATTTCCGCACAGCGTCCTATAATTAGGGCGCTAGAAATGCTAATTAAAAGACTTTTCTTTTTTTGTATGAAAAATTCACATATATTGACATATGCTATGAAAAGCTTTTCACTTCGCCTTTGGGATTCGGCATTAAACTGTAGGTCCCTTCCATTCATGTACAAATATAATACGCACAACATGAGTGGATGAGAAAAAGCTCTGCCTAGGCCCTCATTGAAAAGACTGAAGTTTTAGCTTTCCAAATACTTTATAAAAAATTTCTTTAGCGGCGTTCGGTTTAATGTTAGTTTTACACTGAAACCAACAAGAACATTTTAAACATATTTTTTAAATTATTTTTTTTTTATTTTTAATTTGGTACATTATTTTTCCGTATTTTTAGCAAGAATCATTTTTTTAAATGTATTAATGATATCTGTTAGTCAAAAAAAGTGGTCGCTGTGGCATAGTACTAGTGCGTTGGACTGCTACGCAGAGTGTCCAGGGTTCGAATCTCGGCACAGGCAAAATCAAAACAAAACAAAAAAATAAGAAAAAAATATTAAGTTTCTATACGGCACCACCTCTTGGCAGGCAATGGCAAGCCTACAAGAATAAAAATTGCTATGAAAAGCTTTTCACTTCGCCGTTTGGATTCGGCATGTACAAATCTAACACGCACAACATGAGTGGATGCGAAAAAACTCGGCCTAGACCCTCCATGAGCTGTTGGGCCAATAAAAGTAAGTAAGTAAAGTAAGATGGCCAAAAAAAGAACTTTTCCAATAATATTGAAACAAACTACGCGACAGAAGTCTAAATATTATATGTGGCATATTTTTCCATATATGTATTTACTCAAGGTAATGACAAATTTAGAGTAGTTTCGATTAAAAACAAATTATATTTGATAATATGAAGGAAAAATATGCCAAATAGCATCCAGGCTCCCATCCAGGCTCCCCATGTAGGACATCCATTTCCCGTGCTCAAGAGTATCTGACAACGGATTTTTTTTTTTTTAACCTTCAACATGTTCAGTGGTATCTCAAACAAAAAAGAAAAAGCAAATAGCAGAAAGATTTAAATGCCAACAGAGAGCTTGTATTGAAACTCATTTATTGTAGTTAGTAGCAATCAGAAAATAAAAAAAAACTTAATATGACAAACATACTACTTTTTGGTCGTTGTTTTTAATAAACAACTATTTCATAATTTAGTCCAATGTTTCAGCACAATTTTCGACCACACAAAAAAAAACTCATAAATAAGCCTTTCATTGATTGTTAAATACAGAAAAATAAATTTTAATATAAAAAAGCAACAATGTAGCAACAAAAGTATTTTAACCAACTTAATTCAAGCTCGAGGCAACCTCCATTTGCGTTGCAAGAAAAAATCATCAATTTAAAAAAAATAAAGGAAATAAACGCACTCAGGAGAAAACAGTAGAAATACATAGATTTATCACACGCACACATACTCAAAAACATACACAAATAAATTAACAATTCTGAAACAACAGAAACGAAAGTTTTTCAGGCACACATGCACACGAGCACACGCTACATATGTACTTATACACATACAAGCGTATAATCCACTTTGAAGAGTTACGCATGTATCATTTGCTTCATCTACTTACATATCATATGTATTAGCTAAGAGAGTAATAGATTGCAGCAACAGAAAAAACAACAAGCGCCAACTTTCAGACGCTTAACTCAAACACGAGACTTAAACTGGTGTGCGAGTGTAAATAAATTATATGGAAATTCGTATAAATTTCCATTCAACATTATATAAATTTCTATTTTTCGCCTAAAAGCAGACAATGGCAAATTATATAAGATTCATGATTTAAACTTATGTGCAGTTGCAAAAGAGAAAGAAACTTTTAGTTTGCCAAACGTAAACATAAAGAAGAAGAATTCTGAAATTATTTAACAACGAAATGTAGCGTATGGTACGTGTATGAGTCTTAGTTGAAAATGTTGTTAAAATTTCTCTAGATGGGTGAGTGTACTATAGTATACTCACCCATATAATGCACCTTGTGACTATCACTTCACAATGCGGAAGTAGTATAAAATAAATATGCACCAATGTTGTACATAGTTTATGTTGCCTTAAGTGTATTTCGCGTACCTGCCACATTTAGTACTAGTAGTAATAGAGTACCGATATTGTAATTGAAAATAATAAAATATCCTACAGCGACTACGTAACGATGCAGAAAAAAGAGGGAAAATAATTGAGGCGCCTTCGAAAAAAAAGAAAGGAAATAGAGAAGAGTCTTGTCCAGATCGCCAAGTTCGTTTTCTTTTTAATAATTTTAACAAAACAAAAAAGGAAATTCGAAGTGTCGTGGTCGGCCCAAGAACGTAACGACCAGAGTGCCGGAAAAATATCAGGTATTTGAACAATATTCCGGAAAGAAAGAGCGTTAGGAGCTTTTAAAGCCTATTATAAGCTGAACGCCCCAAAGATATGAAGAAGATGACAACAGAAGCAAGGACAGGCAACAAGATCGAGTACAATTGAAGGGTAAAGCGTATAAGGTAAAGAACACAGTCGCCGAACATAACAACCGTAAACAGCAATATAAAGGACAAGTGAAGGACGAAGTAGTCGCTGTAGCGAAGTTAGTCAATTACAAAATTCCTAAAATAATTTTTCTACTCCACTACTACTCTACTCTACGCTCCACTTCTTGGCAGGTAATGGCAAATTTACAAGATAATAGGAAAAAATTGCCTATGAATTCGGCATAAAACTGTACGTCGCTTCCATGCATGTTCAAACATAACACGCACAATATGAGTGGATTCATAAAGTTAGGACTAGACTCTCCATGGGCGGTTGTGCCATTAAAAGAAGAAGAAGAAGAAGCACAAAATCAGTGTACTCGTATTTTGTCGAAGTTAAATTATTAATGGTTGGTTAATCGGAATTTAAAAATTTAAGAAAAATTGAGAATATTTTTTTGTAAGTGTTTGTCTACTGTTTGTCTAAGCTCGAGTAAGGAGCCGTTGGATGCACTTGGAAAATTAAATGATCCTTCGTTAAGGTACCCAAAATCGGTAGAATTTATGTAGGTTTCAAGTTAGGACCAATGTTACATAGGCTCTAGAAGAGGGTTGAAGAAATGGGAGTAGTTGAAAAGATGGATAAAGCCTGCTTTACTGATTCAGGAATAGTTAATTATTCCATTCACGGCTACATAAGTCATTTATAAATTCTGAAAGAGGTACAATGAGAGTGGGCCACTATTTTGTTGTATTTTTATTCTCAACAACAAAAAAAAAAAAAAAAAATATCACACAAAAATACCAACAAATAAAGTGGCAAACAACATATCGAACAGTAACAACCTTTTGACGAAGTTTTTATACTCTTCTACAAATGTGTCACGTTTTATTTTGTGATGACGTTTTTTTTATAGTGAGAAGAATCTTTATGCCAAAACCTCAAAAAATCGTATTTTACATTGATACATTTTTCGATGGGATCCTTTTGCTAAATTAAAGTTAACATAAAACAGACACTCACATTCAAATATTTGGGAAATCTGGTAAAAATTTAACATGATTTGGTAAAAAAATCAATACATTTGAACTTGAATCTGCATTCATTATTTGTGAGATGTCATGCAGAAAACGTTAGTCCAAACGAAAGTGTTCCTAAAAAAATTCTAAATTTGTGTTTGAATTTAATTTCTTTTTCATTTTTAATTTCAACTTTCAACAGACGACTCATACCTTTTGAGTTTGGCTAATTATTGTTCCAAAGCGACGTTCAGTATTCAGCAATCGAATGCACAAATGTACATTATTGCTTTTTGCTTACCACTTCGGACCACACATCTTCTTTTTAGCAGATATTTTTAGTATCTTAGGAAAAATATTTGAGATAAATTTCAAGAAAATCTTATAATAGAATATTGTTGCAATCCAAATTTTAAATTTATAAATTTTTTTCTCAGATTATACCATATTAACATTATCCAGGTAACTTTCTACTTTCTGGGACCATTCCATGGATGTAAGTGCTGATTGCACATCATTGGATCACACCGGATCAGTCAAATCGTTTTATTTTGCTTCATGAAACCGGAGTACATTGTTTCCTATGAGGCAGCACACGCCAAAGCAGACGAAACAAAACATAGATTTTGGTTTAAATGTGCTTTTCCCATGGTTGTCGACACCAGCCAGGTTGCGTACGACCAGCACACACCGGATGAAACAAGTTTCTTTCAAACCAGCGCCATTGTCAATAAATGCTTACTTTCTTTATGGCGCAAAATCGTCTGAGAATTTTGCAAGGAGATGTGTGTTTTCCGAGATGGCGTTAGTTATTGAAATTTTGGAAAGTTGCCATCAATCTGGTGCTGCCCCTTCCCTTGCGGTCCCTCCCACTCCCCAGTACTTTACATTTTGTTTGTTAAAATTTCCCAAATATCTTGTCTACTTAAGCTGATAGAAAGTACATAAATGAAACTCTAATTGGGAAGGACACTTACCCTGGAATATATTTGCTTAGTCAAAACTTGAGAAAACTTGAAATCATAATTTTTCGTAATTTAAATTAAATTTTTTTGTCAAATTAGATTTTGTTAAATCTAAAAACGTCATCAAGCTCATCATGGAAATATTCATAAAGAAGTCTTATTTTCCTTGATGGAGCAAAAAAAAAATGAGGAAATATGTATTCACGTCACTAGTAATTTCGAAATGAAAATGGCAGATGATTGCCGTCGACGTCGACCACAGCTATTTTGTTTAGTTGAACGATTTTCATAGAGGCAACTCAACAGCTGCTGAATTACCGTCGACTGCCATCGACCATCGTACGTTGAAATTTTGGGCAGACCATTATTCTGTATTTATGTTAACAAAAACTTTTTGCGTATATTTGTTTATGTTCTGAGTGTGTACTGAGGGCTCGAATAGCATATCTTTAAAATAAATATTGACAGAAGTTCAATATATGCGGCGCTTTGTGGTAGAGAAACCATCATAGCTAATTTTAGAAGTTTATGCTGCACTAATTCACAAAGGAATAAAATGTTTGGGTAAGTACCATTTTCCAGTACTGAACTAGTATTCATAGCATTAAGGCTGTTATGCTCAGAAAAAGTTGTTCTACTTCGAAAAAGTTTTACTTTAGCAATTTAGAACACATTTAAGGTGCACCAAAACGCTAATGAGTTTGTCGAAAGGAATATGCATAAAAATACTATGTAAATGAATTTCTTTTTTCGATTTCTTGTTTTTCCTTCCTATACATATTCTTACTTATATACGTAACTTGTCTCAATTTACGGAAATATTTAAATATTTTTATAAATTAGTCTAAATATAACTATGGGTACACCCTGTACACACCTTACTATCAAAAATATGATTATTGTTAAACATTCACAAACATATTGCACTTGCTATATTACAATGGCAATAACCTTGCATGAATGTGTGTATTTAACTAACTAGCGCACACAACAAGCTTACCCAAATACGCTAGAAGAAAATAAGCTTTTAATATTGTATTTTGGAATTAGTGTATGAATTTTAATATTAAGATGTTAGTGCTAATGTTTCTAAATTATGCTGAGTATTAACGTAATGCTACACTTCCATTTTGTTGCTGCTGCGAATTTCAGTGAAAGAAAGAAATTACCATATGCTACGCATTAACGTTTCCATTTTGTTGCTACTTTGAATTTCGATAAAAGAAAAAAATTTCCATTTAGGAAAAATTTTCAACGTGCAAGTCGGTGCCGTATCAAGCAAATACGAAAAGTGTTCATGCTCAAGCATACGTTAAAAAAGAAAATTAAGAAAACTGTTCTTGATTGTGTAAAGGTGAAGGCAGGTGGTATGGGCACTGGGTTGGAGGATAATTATACTTCATTATTGGGTCATATAAAAAGTATCCGCGGTATAGGAACCCGCAAATCTACTCCGATTATGTCAAACGAACAAATGTTTGAACGGTGGCATTAATTCGTCGCTAGTGTAAAAAGTTACATTGATTTGAAAATTAGTGAAATATGTGAAGAAATATGCTATGTGACGCTTTATTACTATAGAAAAGGTAAAACCGCTAACCAAAAAAAATAAGCCGAAAAATTTGTGTCTTTACTGTGAGGATGCTGTGAGTGAACGTCGGACCCTGGATTGGTTTACTTAATTCCGTTCCGGAAATTTAGATATCAAAGATGCACCTCGCTCTGGTCGGCAAGTCACTGAAAAAGCCGTTGAAATTTTGCAACTGGTAGTGCAAGATCGATACACGAGCTGTCAGGAAATAGCGAAGGCTCTAATCATCAACCACATGACAGATTTGTGGGTACCAACCCTGGATACTATATACATGACAAAATATATATTTTTTTTCAGATTAACTTTATTTTGTAGATGTATTACATATTTTATTTTTAGATATATTTGCAAATGAATTTTAAATTTCAATGACTCAGTGATGACAGAATGAAATTTTCGTCAAAAATTGTTTCAGTTTTTAGAATTACAAAATTTGGTACATAAAAATGTTTAAAACAAGGTTTAAAACATTTAAATGCTTTGTTCATTGATGATGACTTTACCCAAAATCATTCTTACTTTCTTTTAATGGCACAATAAGCTATGGGCTTAGGGCCTTAAGTCCCACAATTAATAATCCAACGCAGCCAAATCGCAACTGCGTTGTGACCAATGCACATCACCAAAACGGCTAACAACACGATTTTCAACCCTTCCTACTCAAAAGACCTATAGTTGCACGACTTTTGTGACACGGCATGCCATCCTGTGGGAACCACGTGTTGTCTCAATCTATATCTTCTAAAAGAGGCCACAAACAAACCAATCACCTAGCCCCTAAAGAAAAATAAAACGTAACCACCGAGGCCAAAGTGAGCCTCGCCAAAAATTCCCAATTAACGACCTGAAAACATTACGGATGGTCAACTGGCTTCAGCAAATGTACCAATTGAAATTTCTACGGCTTCATACCGAGGTCTTTACGCAAAATTCGCAACAAAGCAGTTCGTGAAATGTACGTGAGTTGATGTGGTTGCTTCTTCTTGCTTCTTCATTCGGAGCAACAGCAGCGATTTTGTGAGTTGTGCGCACTGTAGCAATACGAGTATGTGTTGTTTTAACCAATAAAGATCCAGTTTCACGCACACGTTTCACAAATTGATACCTAATTTGCGTGGAAAGCGTTTCTCTTCCAGCGAATTTTGAACAAAATTTTCTTGCACTTGCGGTAAAAGATTCACTATTTTGTAAGTAAATTTTTTGTATTTCCCTAAGTTGTTTACGCATATATCGACCCATTTCGTTAACCGAATAAAACTAATTATCCGTCATAATAAGTACGAACGACATTAGAGTTGCCACACTCAAATTATCCAGTAGTTTAAATTTCAAATGTTAGATGGACCACCCATTATATACCACATAACACATTTTAATATATTGTAATGATAACGAAAAATAAGACACACGTGTCTGATTGACTGAAACAGAATGAAATAAGGAACGACATTCTACATATATTAGCGTTGTCATATGTATGTATGTACATAAGTACAATAACTTAACCTATTTGGTGTTGCCATTTGGTGGTCGCTGTGGCGTAGTGGTAATGCGTTGGTCTGCTACGCAGAGTGTGTGGGTTTCGAATCTCGGCACAGGCAAAATGAAAAGAAAAGTAGAAAAAATAATTGTTCTACACGGCACCACCTCTTGGCAGGCAATGGCAAACCTACAAGAGTAAAAATTGCCTATGAAAAGCTTTTCACTTCGCCGTTCGGGTTCGGCATTAAATTGTAGGACCCTTCCAGTCATGTACAAATATAACACGCACAGCATGAGTGGATGCGAAAAGCGAAAAGCTCGGCCTAGGCCCTCCATAGGCTGATGTGCCATTAAAAGTAAGTAAAGTAAAGTAAGAGTATAAATATATGGTCTTAAAGTAAGTCACATACTACTGTGGGCAAAAAGTAGTAAGACTTTATAATTTAAATTTCGCGCGGAAACCCATTCATCAAAATATTATTTTTTTAAGGTTGGTATGACTGTCGGTGACATCTGTGCCAAATGTCACATCAAAATAATCATTAGTGTTTAGTATACGCTTGTCTTTCTGAAGTACAAAAAGTGCATTCGGCGATTTTCACAATGAGTGAAATTATTCAACGAAGAAGTTCCATTAAATTTTGTGTGCGGAATCAAATTTCTGGTGCCGAAACGTTCAGAATGTTGCAAAAGGCCTTCGGTGATAATTGTATGTCGCGAGCAAGTGTTTTTGATTGGTACAAATTGTTCAAAGATGGTCGAGAACGCGTTGGCGACGAACCACGTCCAGGACGGCCATCAACATCAACTCATGATCAACACGTCAATAAAATCAAGGAATTGGTGCTCGAGAATCGACGATTAACAGTCAGAGACCTTACTGACATCGTTGGAATATCGGAAGGATCAGTGAAAACCATTTTAAAACATCATTTGGGCCTAAGAAGAGTGAATGCACGATTGGTTCCAAAATCACTGCATTGGTTTTACGAGACCATTTTGCCAAAAATTCGACTGATATCGTTCCGCAACCACCCTACCACCCTATTCGCCTGACTTAGCACCGTGTGACTTTTGGCTATTTTCTCAAACTCAACTCAAAAAACCGCTTCGTGGACACCGTTTTGAGTCAATTGAAGACATTAAACATGAATCGCTAAGCGCATTGAAGGCTATTCCGGAAATTGACTTTAACAACTGTTTCGAGAATTGGAAAAAACGTTGGCACAAGTGTATTGGGGCCGGGGGGGATTACTTTGAAGGGTACGAAATAGATTTGGAAGAATGAATAAAAAAATTTGAAATTATGAACAAAATCTTACTAACTTTTGCCCACAGTAGTATGTGACTAAAATTTCACTAAAGATCAAAAATACAATCATTTAGGTCTACATAATTCGTATAAATAAATTTTCATTTATTGCAATCTTAAAGTTTTTGGTATAAGAAATTCATTTCTAATATTTATTTTGTTCTAAAACCGACTGTAGTTTTTTGGTACAAGAAATTAGGTTTTGAATTTTATTATGTGGAAATACATATTTCACACAAAAGCCGTTTTAATAAAACTAAGTACTTTACAATTGGATACAATTGGAGTTTCATTGTCTTTTACACTTTAGGCATTACCATTTTTGCATTATTTTGCACATCAAGGTGAGCACTTCTACCAATGGTGTCGAAGTATAGCGGGGGAAAAAAATTGTGTGCGTCAATGGGGCGCCCTACAGAAGGTTTCTTCTTTAGAGCGATTGAGTTCAAATTTATAACGATTTTTGTTTGAAATGTAAAAGTTTTGTTTTCTATATACAAATTTAAGGAGAAACTGAAGACAGCGCCCTCTCTCAATCAAGTATGAGAAAAATTACGATGTGTATAGGCATAATTGTTAATACACTGCCTTGGATCATTTATGTGTATACACATATGCACCCACATTTCTTTCATACTCGATTGATAGAGGGCGCTGCCCACCATTTGCTTAGTGATCGCTGCGACGATCGTCTTATACCCTTGGTGTAAATATAAAAAACGATAATAAAGAAGTAAACTAAAAAAAAAAGAACTAGTCGATATCAGATCTTTGTTGGTGGCTCAAAATACATCTGGCTCAATGGTTATTTCATTTATTTTTAGTTACAAACACTTTAAAATACTATATAATCTTATAATTGTATTAAATTTTTTGCAATAACCAGATTATATGCTGATGTCCTCTGGATATCTTTCACCAATCGCTGACATGACAATGTTATCGCCCAAAAAAGTGGAGAATCGTTTTAGACGTTATACAGATTAAATAACATCAACCAGGATAAAATGCAAAAAATTTGGCCTCAGCAACTAAGACCATACGGCACCGTTGTAAGTACCTTCTTGGATGCCTAGAAATATTGTCCTTTCTGTATATTTCAGTTTTATCTTCCATCTTAGGAATGGAGTATTCTGATGTCCTTCGTGTTTCCGTAATTAAGTGCTAATTCAACATACAATTACATACAAAAATATGTACAAATTAATATGTACATATGTATTAAAATGTGTTGCAAATCGCGTATGTTATTTGCTCGTATGCCATTTAAGTTTTTTCATGGGATTTTCATTCTTCGCATTATTTTCGGTGTCCACATAAATTTTCATCACGAAAATCATTAAATAAATAGCAAAAGTTTTCTAGTTCCATCATTTCATTCATTATGGTATTCAACTTATTTCTAGTCGTGTGCAACGCCATTTCCAACTGTCGTTTTTGTGTCACTGTCTCCTGTAGTTGATATCTGAGATGAAATTTTTTAGAAAACAAATATTTAACACAAAGATGTCATTGACACTCAATCATGAGTGAGAACTTTTATTCGAAATTTTCGAATTGTCACGAAAATCACATTACAAGTTGTGAAAGTTGTTCGTTCTTTGTTATTTTTATTGAAAAAGTTTTTAAAACAATGATTTTTCTTCTTTCTTTTCTTGTTTCACAGGTTTACTACACCTATTTACTTATTTAGGTTTACTACATAATAAAGATACTCAAATTAGATCAATGAGACAAACGTGTGGAAATAAACGAACTAGTGGCAATAATCGGGGCAAATACGGATGTGATGCTTAATAATTCGTAACAAAAACTTACTCGTATTTTGGGTTTCTTTGATTTAGTATTATTTAAAAATTGTACGACTACATAATTTTCATCATCGCTGATACTGAGCATTAATGCTTTCTTGAAACCAATCAACTAGCAATGAATTTGTATATCCTAAACCGCGAATTTTAACTTTTAGACTGTTTCATGAATTAATCTTTCTTGAAATGAGTATTTGGAAAAGTTGCTGACTTAAATGTTATGCTGCCAATCATTAACTTCATTTCTGTAGTAACTAAATGTTTAGTAGAGTGTGTTTGATTAGGAATTAAATAACGGGTGATTTTTTTAAGAGTTTGGATTTGAAAAATGAAAAAAAAACACAGACATTTTACAAAAGTGAATGAAATTTTTATTTGGATCGATAAATCAATTCCTGCCATTTACTTTTTAAAGATAATTTCACTTAAATGTTGCCCGCGGCTACGCTTCAAGTGGTCCATTCTGAAGGTCCAATTTTACCACATTTTTCACACATTTCGGCCGGAATCTCACAAATGACGCAGTTCAATGTTGGCTTCCAAAGCAGCAATCGTGTTTGCCTGGTCCCTATAGAAAAGAGACTTAACATAGCTCCAAAAAACATAGTCTAACGGGGTGAAATCACACGATCTTGGTGGCCAATTGACTACACCAAAACGTGAGATTAACTGCTCACCAAATTCGCCTCTCAATTGATGCATGGTTTCGCGTGCAGTGTTGCATGTGGCATGTGGCACCGTCCTGTTAGAACCACATGTCGGCCGAGTCCTAGCATTTTCGGCCAAAAAAAGTTTTATAATCGAACGGTACCTTTCTCCATTGACAATAAAGTTGCAGCCTTCATCGTCTTTGAAGAAGTACGACCCAATGATGCCGCCTGCCCATTAACCGCACCAAATAGTGCATTTTTTTGGGATGCCTTGGTAGCTGCTGAATTGCCTCTGGCTGGTCTTCACTCCAAATACGGTAATTCTGCTTATTCACGTCTCCATTGAGCCAAAAATGAGCCTCGTCGCTAAATGGACGTAGTTTGCGAAACACTTTTTTCACAGCGCATCGATTTTGATAATAAATTTCAATAATTTGCAAAAATTGTTTTGGCGTTAGTCTATTCATGATGAAATGGCAAACCAAACTGAGCATAAATCAAGTGGCAGCTGGCAAAAAAACCAACTCCGAAAAAAGTATTTCCAGATTGAAAACCACACTTCTAGAAAAAAACACCTTTTACTTTCAAGTGAAATTCTGGAACTAATTATAACTTGAGTAAGAAGGCATTGTCGCAAAATATTTGTCAGCCACCATTTACACTTGAAACTTATACCATAGACAAAAAAACAATTTTGAACATGGCTGTGCCTAACTTTTTTATTGAATGTGGTTTGTATAATCCCTAAAAGAACAAGCGTGTCATGGCTATTTAGTTTTTTTTCTAAGTTTATTATAGTAAATAAATATTAAATAATAGATATTTCAAGAATTCGCCATATTATTATGTACTTCATAATAAGTGTGTAGTACTACAAGATTTATCATATACAAATTTATTGCTCCCCAATTTCCCTGAATACTCAAATACACACATTTGATAATTTTAATGCATGTTTACGAAATCCTCAGTCTCTCTTTACTGCTTATTTCCTTCTTTAATAGGTAATTGTAGTGAAATGGGAAACAGTAAATCATGCGTGTTAATGTTACCCTCAAATTAGTCTTTGTGGGTAACGTTAATGTTATATGCATCATAATTACGATGGCAAAGCGCTACCTTATATTGAAATAGCCCTAGTGTAAAATTTTACAAAATCGAGTTCTTAATGCTGACCATCTAAAAATTGGAAAAGCTTCGGTTTTAGCTTCTCATGTAAAATTTACAATATGCGTTTTAGGACCTTAACAAATTAAGGGTTACTGGCACACGCAAATTATGCTATAGCCAGTAAAGACTTTCCATGATTTCGGGTAAATATGTAAGTGCGCAAATATTATTTAATTATTGGTGTAGTTAGTATACAATAACAACAACAACAATATAAACACAGTCAATATCGGTGGTACACGGCACCTTCGAATTTTCGAGTTTAGCTAGAATACTTCTAAAATGTTGATCTAAAAATAAATTGCTATCATTACAAATTTTATGCGTCGTGAGCCTAATGCTTTGCTTTAATTAAATTACTGTTTGTTGTTGTTATTTGTATATATGTGTGTGTGTGTGTGTGTGTGTGTGTCTGTTTATACGAAAATGTTCAAATTTGAAATTAAGCATCAAATAAAGCTGTAATTATTTCCTGTTAAATTTTATAGAAGCCTAAATCAGGTAAAATTATAATTTAATAGTTTTTGGAAGAAAAGCAAACATTGACGCATTATTTTGGATGGAAAACTTAATTTCAAAATAAATATATTAATTTACAAATAATTTCGTAAGAAAACTTTTTAGGTAACTCTATATATAGATAGATATTTATAACTACTAAGATTTCGCCATCTTTTTCAGAGCCACACAAAAATCTTTGTTGCGCGTATTTTAAATCAATTACTTTGAGAATCAACAAAATTGTTTAGCAGTTAAAATCATGCAGTGTGGTGGACCAATATCATACCAGTTCATCTTTTCTCCAAACCAATTATAACACCGCTCTTACACATGTCACTTAATTAACATTAATGTTAACATTACTCAACATAGGCAAGAACAATTATCATGGCCACGAACCCCGAAAGCCTTTTCCTAGTTTTTATTCTACTACATTCAGAAGTCGCTAGAATATTTGTGTGTACATACGTACATACATACATACATACATACATACATACATACATACATACATACATACATACATACATACATACATACATACATACATACATACATACATACATACATACATACATACATACATACATACATACATACATGCATGCATACATACATACATACATACATACATACATACATACATACATACATGCATGCATACATACATACATACATACATACATACATACATACATACATACATACATACATACATACATACATACATACATACATACATACATACATACATACATACATACATACATACATACATACATACATACATTCATACATTCATACATTCATACATTCATACATTCATACATTCATACATTCATACATTCATACATTCATACATTCATACATTCATACATTCATACATTCATACATTCATACATTCATACATTCATACATTCATACATTCATACATTCATACATTCATACATTCATACATTCATACATTCATACATTCATACATTCATACATTCATACATTCATACATTCATACATTCATACATTCATACATTCATACATTCATACATTCATACATTCATACATTCATACATTCATACATTCATACATTCATACATTCATACATTCATACATTCATACATTCATACATTCATACATTCATACATACATGCGAATGCTGTCGTTCTGGAAATATCGTCACAATAATATGCAGCAAATATCTCATAATTAATTTTTTTAATTTTGATCCAATTAATGTAGCATATCCGAACGTAGTCAGTTTTGCAAAGAAAACTATTTATATAATAATTAAACAAATGAAAAATAATTTTGGGTAGTAATAGATGAAATTATTTTCCTATTCCTTAAGTACAATGGGCTACATAGCCTAGTGTGCTTGAGGAACTGTCCTCCACTCGTAGGTAACGTTCTCGGCCTTCTTCACATCCATCCATCCAAGAGATGAAATTATAGCAAGTAATAAAACAAAAACCATCTCTCAAACGAGATGGCCACCGATCCAGATTTTCACAAGAAAATTTGGTTCAACGATGAAGCTCACTTTTGGTTGAATGGATACGTTAATAAGCAAAATTGTCGCATTTGGAGTGATCATAATCCACAAGCCATTATTGAGACGTTGAGCCGTTATGTTATATCCTCAAAAAGTCACTGTTTGGTGTGCTCTATGGGCAGAGGGAATCATTGGTCCATATTTCTTCAAAGATTAAACCGGTCATAATGTTACAGTCAATGGGGAACGGTATAGAGCCAAGCCTATGATTAATGACTTTTTCGTGCATGAATTGTGAATTGAAGTATGTTGATGTGGACGACCTTTGGTTCCAACAAGACGGCGCTACATGCCATACAGCCAACGAAACAATCAATTTATTGAAGGAAACTTTTGGTCGTGAGCTTGTGGCGTGGCCTCCAAGATTGTCCGATTTAACACCGCTGGACTATTTTTTGTGGGATTATGTGAAGTCGATTGTCTAGGCAGATAAGCCCGAGAAGATTGACGTCTTGGAAGAGAATATTCGGCGCGTTATTACTGACATACGGACAATTGCTGTAAAAAGTGGTCGAAAATTGGGCCTCTCGGGTGGAATTTATTCAAACCAGCCGGCGGCTATTGCCTGAAATCGTTTTTAAAACATAATGGCAAATCCTTATCTTTATAATAAAGCTAATTCTTGGCCATAACATTAAGTTATATGCGTTTTATTTCTTCTTGAAAACCACACTTCTAACAAAAAACACCCTGTATATATTCTATTTATGTACATATGTATAAAGTATATTGCAAGGCTGTTGAAACTCATAATCACTTTTAGGTTTGAAGTACCTCATCATACTCATGCTTAACATCACGTATGACGTTGCAGAGTTTGACTCTTCTTTACTTGTTGTGTTAAGGTATGCACTCACATGTGACACCTTGTCACCGCAACAGATTATGTTATATGAAAAGCTGCACACAAGTACGTCACTGTCGCAGATCGTTTTTCGAACATATACATTACGTTGTTTGTTTTGTTATGTCTTCACAGTGATTTTTTCTTCTTCTTCATCTTTTTTTTTATTACTTTTGTGTCAGGAAAGTTTTAAAAGTTTTAACAACAAAAAAATTATTGAAAAATTTTCAATTCGGGTAAGTTAAAAGAAAAAAATAAAAATACGTGATGAAAGATAGAAGGTAACATTTTTAAAAATGTTTCCACAGAATAAAATAAGCAAGATGTACTTAGTTCAAATGTTGCGGCTTAAAAGCTACAAACTGGTGCTATTGTGAGCTAAAGTGCGTTTTCGAAGTTTGAAGGGAGAACGCTGTAGCATCGCTGCGACATGAATATGTTTGTGTTCGCTTCATTGCCTGTGTATAGTTCTCTATTTTTTTCGAAAAATAAACTATGAAACACGGAAATATATAAAATAAAATGAGTTGAATCATTTCTAAGAATTTTCCTAATATTTTAAATCAAACAGTTTTGATGATGAATCAAACAGCGTAGAGTTGATGTGAGTATAATGTCGAAGTCGTGTTCATACTTATGTATACATCAAGGTTTTTGTGCATATGGGTGGATCAGAGTGGTGGCTTTTGAATGATATCGACGTACTGTATACTTCGAATTTTTGAATGATTAAGTATAGGTCAAACTCTATAACACGCATTTCAGACGCAACATAAAACTGTAGGTCCGTTCCAGTCATGTACAAATATAACACGCAAAACACGAGTGGATGCGAAAAGCTTGGCCTTTTGTGCCGACACTGATAAACTGAAGTTCATTTTGGTAAAGGCATAACACTTGCCACAATGGCTGCCTATCTCTTTATCGGTGTCCTGTGTGATTGCATTCCCTCCTTTCTTCTTCCTCCCACCTATCAACCTTCCTTCCATTCAACACAATGCTCTGCATTCATAGGGTTTCACCCTGTGTGTTGAATGTAATATAAAAAAAAAAGCTTTTGCGCGAAAAGTTGAATCAGTCTGTTTTGTATGAAACAAACTACATGGCTTGTCGTCGAAAAGCGTAGAAAGCGTCAAGCGTTAACTACTTTCCCGTATTGTGACGCAAACAGCTGACAAATTGTTAGAGATGTTGTAATTTGTAAGACAATGGCATAATCTATGCTTACTTACTTAGCTGGCACTACAACCGATGATCGGTCTTGGCCACCTTGTCATAATCGATAGCGGACTATTTATACCGATGTAGAAACTGTTGAACATAGCAAAGAAATATTTTAAATATTATTAGTTGACCTGCGATGATAAATAAAAACTAAAAACTAACTAAACACGCTGGTAGATTAAACTTTGTTTTCATTGATTTGGAAATTCTACTGCCGATTATTTCACGTCGAATTTTATTCATCACTAATAAATTGACTGCAAATAACTCAGAAGAGAAAAAAAATGGAAGAAAAATGAATAGAGGAGTTGAAAAAACACAAAACCATATATCTATCAATATGCGCCCGATGCATACAAAACCAAATTAGTGAATAACAAGAAATCTACAAAATCCTTTAGGGATTCTATTTTAGTTAATTTGTACTTTTACGCAACCTTAAAATTTACAAAATTAGTATTAGGTGATTTTCAAAGAAAAAGCAGACGCAGAAAACGCATGTTGCAAAACGCCGAATGCATAGAAAGCGCATATACGAGAAAAGCGTTGCGTCCGAAACGCGTGTTATGGAGTTTGACCTTATGAGTAGCAGGAAAGCGATTTGTTTATTTAACCTATATCCGATTTCAATGTTGGCAAATAGTCCATAATACATTCTTCAAGTGACCTTATGAGTAGCAGGAAAGCGATTTGTTTATTTAACCTATATCCGATTTCAATGTTGGCAAATAGTCCATAATACATTCTTCAAGTAGAGTAGTATTGTAGATACTTAAATAAGTTTATCATTTTATTTACTACCATTTGACTCTTTAGGTTATAATTAATATCTTCATGCCTACAAATATGCAATGCACGTATTAAACCCACTAACTCTGCAGTTACTTTCTTTGAATTCAATAAACGCACTCTATCAAGAGTTTTCATAATTTGCCAGCTGGAATTCTGCCATATGTAAAATAGCTATGCATAGAAAATATATGTACATAATAAATGTTAAGGCAGAAGACACAAACAGTGTATGAAATTAGGAAGGAAAAAACTTTGATGAAACTTTTGCTAACTTTAACTTTCGGCACGTTTTAGCACAAAATTTATGCAACAGCAACAGTAAACATTGGTGTCAGTGAAAAAAATTGCGGAAGCAATGTTCCGGCGCAGCCGAACTTTATATACCCTACACACCCTCTGAAATAAAATACCTTTTTGCATTAAACGGGTGGTTAAATTATTATAGTTTTCGCGTAAATTTTAATAATAATTTTCGCATCAGTTATTTTTGAACTTATTTTAACTATGTAAAGCTAATTTGGATCTATTTGCTTCACTAGTTCCTGTGTTATATCATTGGTTTTTTTGGAAGTGGGCGTAGCTTTAGCCAGAATTATCATAACAATTATTTAACAGACGGTTTCAATGATGTTCATCGAGTTTGGTTCAATTCGATTTAGAATTTCCTTCAATATCACTCTTTGAAGATTTCACTTGTATCGGGGCTTCCACGCACACTTGACTGATTTTACCGATTTACAACCTTAATATCTTCCTGACAATAACAAATGTCTTTACAAAGTTTGGTTGAGATTGCTTCAGTTTTATTCGATCTATCGTATCCGCAGACAAACAGACGGACATGACTAAATGGACTCGGTATATTTTCATGCCTATGACGCCTAATAGTGGGCATTACAAACAAACGTTATTTGATTAAGACCAACATACCCCGTACGCACAGGATGTAGGGTATAAAAATCGATTGATGTTGATGAAATGAAACGTATTCGTAAACATAGAAAAGAATAAAATGAAACTGTGGAAGATTTTTAAATCTATGTATCTTACTACAAAAATTATTGAAGGCAGTCAATGCTCAATTGGGAAAAAAGAATGAAAAATAAATTTTCGTGCATTTGCGGCAGATAAAGCGTTCCTTTCTCTATAAATATTCAAGCAGATTTGAATGGAAAAGATTTATATATTTTGCTGCATTGTATTTCTTTAAATTAGTTTCTCACATTATCTCGGAATTTTTCAACATTTCAAATGAGCATAAACTGATTAGACTGAAGCTAAACTGAGATATAAGTAGTAATTCTAACTTAAGAAAGTTTTAGTTAAAAGAACAAGTAATTATTACATAAACTAACTGTATACCGTAAGCAAGCTAGTTTTGGAGGTACAATAGACCTTTAAGGTAGCAGTACACATCACACTCCTCATTAATCTATCAACTGTACAACTACAGTTGTCGAGGTATTTCTATTGAAAACCTACGTTACTGAATATAATATAATAATTTTGAAAAAATAATCCGACTCACTAAATTATTTAATCTCAAAATAGAATTTAATTTGACTGTAATCTTAAAACTCAAAAATAAAAAAGAAGAGCAACAACGAAATGCGTAAATCTCTTTATATATTGTATAAGGCTTAGAGACTCAAATAAAGAAATTTATTTGTAATCAAAAACTGGAGTATGTAACTTTAGGTTTTATTCTTTAATTTCTTAATTTAACCATAATATAAATATTTTGGCACTAAGAGTAAAAATAACAAAGAAAATTTAATAATTCATAAATAGAAAGAAAAAGTCAAAAAAGTAAATTTCGTTTATTCGTGCTTTCATCCATTTATTTTTATCTACTGGGAGTCACGATATGTCCGTAGTGTGTTATTTTAATTAGTACAAGGAATTCAAAATTCAAATGCAAGAGAACGAAATATCTACAAAGAGAAAATAAAACTCGCCACCTTATACAAAGAATATTTTTTTTATGAGGATTATGTTTACATCAATTCTCGAACACGCACTACATATGTACCATACAACATTGTAATACTTACTTATGTATGTATGTATGTCCTTCGACATGAATGCTACAATTTAAGTGGTTGAAACTCACCCGAAGCAAGCCTTCTGTATTGTAGTAAAGCAAGTACTAAAGGTGAATATTGACATAAATATAACTTAGCTTTCCGTTTCTTTTGCTCTTCGAAACATCAACAAACTTTTGTCAATTATTCATTTTCTAAAAATAGCTGGAAACCATTACAGATTGAAGTAAAAATTTAACATCGCAAATATTCATTTTAGCTAGATGCTTTATACTATTGATTTTGTAATGTGCTCTTTTTTCGAATGTTCACTCGTAGCAGTTAAGGAAGTTTTCGTTAGAATAGCATAACAATTTTTGTAATTTTTCTACTATTTTCTCCCTAAAATAACGCAATTTCTTGACATTGATTTACGATGCTCAATGAATCTATGTACATTGAATTTACTTTACCTGCTAAAATCGTACAACTTTGGTGCTACTTCATTTATTTAAATTCTTCCAGTAAAGCAAAAAAATAAATATGTACTTACATAAACTTATATAAAACAAACAACTGTCACCGAGCTGTTTCATTTTCCCAGCTTTATTATCACTTTTTCGAACTTTGAGGGCAGGGCATTCGTATCTTTCTTGGCCCCAAAGTTTTCATCTCAACAATTGCTTCTCTAAAACAATTTTTATTGATTTTCCTTCTTAATTGATTTTCCTTCCATAGCAATGTCAACTAATAAAAACAAACGATTACGACAAAATAAAACTGAATTGTTTAAGTTAAGCGCGGTCGCTGTTTCGTAGTTGGTAGTGCGTTGGCCTGCTAGGCAGAGTGTCCGGGGTTCAAGTTTCGCCACAGGCAAAATCAAAAAAAAGTAGAAACAATTATTTTTCTATTCGGCACCAGCTCTTGGCAGGCAATGGCAAACCAAGAGTACAAGAGAATAAATTGCCTAAGAAAGCTTTTCATTTCGCCGCTCGGATTCGGCATAAAACTGTAAGTCCCTTCCATTCATGTACAAATATAAAACGCACCACATGAGTGGATGCGAACCCTAGTGGATGCTCGCCCTAGGCTCTCCATTGCCTGTAGTGTCATGAAAAAGTCATGAGCCGCGGAGCATCCAACACTACAAGTTCTAGAATACTTATACGCAATACTGTACACTGTCAATCTTCTAGTCTTCAACAAAATCAGTAACTTTTTGACGTCACCCAAAAATTTGAAATTTTTTTGCACGGAAATGCTCATACTTCTGTTAAAAAATCGTTTTGATTTTCTTCAAATTTTTATACGTTTTATTTGTTTTTATTATTATGCGTAGAGGAAATATTATGATAACAATGAAGATTGCACTGTTAAAATCATTCAGACATAAAATCAGAGAACAAAAGAGGAATAAAGCGAAAAGTTAAGCAAATCTTATTTTGCTGTGAGATGAAACATCTCAGTTTCTTAGCTCATGCTGCTTCGTAAATAACACTTATTGAATTTTATTCAAGCTCTTTGGCTTTACTTTCCTAAGTAATATGCACAAAGAGCAAAACTCAGCTGCTGGAAAAGAAATGCTCCAAATTCACAAACGAATTTAAATGCTGTTTCAAGCAAAACAAAAACACAATCATGCAAGCAAACGTGAAAGAAAAGAAATAATTTTCCCGTGCAATGTTCATTAAGTACCGAAGAATTCGACAAGTTTCTTTTTCTGTGCTTGACCAAATACAAAGTGTTAACATATATTAAACCACAAACAATTTGCAGGGGAAAATTAAAACTTTTATAGGGAAATAACCGGGTACTGCAAGGTGTTAGTTAGTATTTTTCTATCACGATTTTACCGATGAGAATGAATTTCCACGCTTAACTAACCTAAAGAAATGTTACCTACTACTTGTAGTTTAATCAAAAAGTTTTCCTTTCTGACTAGTAAGCCTACAAGTATGCTTTGTATAGCTTATATGTAAGTATCGTGATAAAACAACAATGATAATACAAAACTTATGAACTATGGTATTTTGGTAGAACACTACGATTTGACTTGATGCGTAGGTATGATAAGTATGTATGAGTGGTTGTGGTTGTGGTTATGGTTGTGGGTGTACATATGCGGATATGGGTGTATATATGCGGATATGTTTATATGTGTATGAATGCACGCTAAACTCATTAATCAATGCATGAACTTGAATTACATTCTATGTCAAATGTCAAGTGATTGAAATAATCGCATTTTCAAACAGAAATCTGAGTATGTTTGTGTGGAAATATAATAAAAATAAAAATAACAATTACTTTATAAAATATTTTAAGAGTCTGTATTTGGTAAATAACAAGAAATAGAAACATAATTGGGAAATTTGGCTAGCATACCCATATGGTAAACTAGTTATTTGGGCTCACGCTTTTAAACAGAAAACTAGCGTACAATTTACATGTTTCTTTCATTTTATTACTTGTGAAGCTATAATGTGACTTTGACATATTTTATAGTTACCCGAATTTGTAGATGAGTTGAAGATAAAAAGTAAGAATATTTGATCCAGCAGCAAACTTAACTATTTTCAACTCACGTATTTTGTTTTTTGTAGCGGTAATTCATTACTCTCACTTTGCATTAAAAATGTTGCTTCTAGCATGAAAAACACTTGTTTAAAGCTTAACTGTGTAAAACAAATTCAACTTGTCCTTTTCTTAGCAGTAACTTAGTAATGTGTGTAATTTTTATAAATGCGTGAGTGCAAATGATCCTGACACACAAATTTAGCAAGCACAAAAGTGTACATGAATTTTGCGTTTACAAAAATACAGGGTGACAATCAATAAGTGAATGCAACTTTCTTCGCGCTATAGAAAAAGTATTATAAAATTTCTGCAATTTTCTTCACTCCTGTATTAAGTATTCTACGTAATCGAGAGTAAATCTGACTTAATTTTTATGTGGTCTAGATTTAATTTAGTTATTTATTTTACAATATCAAATAATCGGCCAGCTATTATAATTGTGAGATTGCGCGATAGCTTCACATTGGTGGTTCGTTAGTGACTCATCATCATGAAGGTGATCGTCTAGGAAGAAGCAGAAAATCCACCGTCAATACTCCCAGGAATCGCAAATTTGTTCAAAAGTTGGTGCAGCGTAATTCAACGGTTTCCATGAGAAAAGTTGCTCACGAAACTGGCATCAATTGCAAATCAGTTCGACTCATAGCAAAAAAAAAAAAAAACAAAACTAACTAAATAGGACTAGATGCTTACAAACACCAGCAGAAGAAAAAGAAGCGTATACGACTCCAAAGATGTCGCCCACTTAAACGTCATGCCGTTGGAACTGAATAGGAAATAATCGTCTTCACAGATGAAAAGTTGTTGACTATTGAGTAAGTGCATAACCGTCGAAATGGCAAAAGCTGGTCAACAGAGGCTCCTGGGCCATTATTCGTCATTCCACATCGCCAAAATCAGTAATTGGTTGGGATTTGCGCTAATGGTAAGACACTCCTAATTTTTGTGGATCAAGAAGTCAAAATCAACCAAGAATTATACCGCCGAGAACTGTGTACCGTTTGAAGACTATGGTACTCCCCTGGGCCCGACAGCACTTTGACTATAATAGTGACGACGTTCCAGCACGACTCTGCGCCAGCTCACAGAGCCAAAATGACAAAAGAATCATTCATTTTCCTGATTGTATCACATCTCAAGAATGGACTTAATGTTCCACCATATTCGCCGAATCTCAATCCGATGATTTACAACCTATGGTCCAATTTAGAAGCCAGGGTCTGTGGCAAAATTTACAGTCTCTGAAAAAGTCATTGTTGAGAACAGTTTATATAATTTTGTTCGATATATTCTTCAATATTTCTACCATACCGATTCAATCTACATATTACATATCTCGTCAAAAAAAGCTTCATTTTTTTTAAATTTAACAGAAAAAATTTTTGCATTTTATCTCTTTCACCGGAATTTTGTGTTTAGACTTGAAAATAATTTGCTGCACGAAGAGCACAACTAACATGAATGGATCTGAATACCACAAGCGAATATATAAAACAATAAATATTTTTGTTTAGAAATAATTGAATTG
The DNA here is from genome assembly GCA_958295655.1 of Palloptera scutellata. NCBI lineage: Eukaryota > Metazoa > Arthropoda > Insecta > Diptera > Pallopteridae > Palloptera > Palloptera scutellata. Next base: position 148,762,416 of record OY282449.1, on the reverse strand, counting down.
CAAACAGGCGTGCGGATCACAAAAATTACAATGAAATTGGGTTAATTGGATCATGCATATGTACTATTTGTATAAAAAAATTATACGTCACTCATACGACACGTTGAACATGCCACTTGTAAATTTTATATTTTGATGCAAAATGTGCTTTCAGTTCTATAGAAACTAATATTACAAATGATAATATTTACATAGCCACAATTTCTGATAGTATTTATTTACATAACTACTTAAATATGGGACGAATAAAATGTTTAAAGTACATAGAGGAGGTAGGAGTCATATATAAACACAAATTCATTCAAACGAGAAGCAAAAAATGGGAAACAGATCCCAATGAGAGCGTGAATGACTTCTTTGCTGTTTGAGATTCAATTTCAGTTAATGTTTCATTAAAAACCCGCATTAAATAATTGAAATATACCAGGAATTTTAAAATTATTTTGCTTTGCAAAATCGTTTTGTTTCATATCAAAGGACTAAAAAAATTTCTATGAGAAACTTCCGATGCGATTTCCACCCGAGTTGCGAAAGTGATGCAATTGCTGAAATTGTTCATTTTGGATTTCCTAAAAATAATATATAACTCAGTCATTACTCAACTGATACGAACAGAGTAAAGTTGCAATAGTCAAACCGGTCAAATTAATCGATTTTTAAAATATTTATTTACATTTCTTCCGAATTATTAGAGTCACCATCCCTGATAATTTAATCTTTACTATAAATTCGATATTATGGAATAAGTTTTTTTCAAAATCTCATTTTTAATAACAAGAAATGCTTCAAACGAAAAGCAAAAAAATGGATAACAGAATCCAATGAAAACGTGAATGACTTCGTTGCTGTTTCAGATTCAATTTCTATTTTTATTTAAAAAAAAATGCATCAAATAATTGAAATACCAAGAAATTAAAAATTATTTTGCTTTGCCTAGACTCAAAGTAGTCACTATAAAAGATTTCGTTAAAAACTTATTTCATTAAAAAGGTTATTTCATTTTTATACTCTGCAATTAAATTCCCATTAAGGAATCTGAAGACGATTTGAGGCGTACATAAGGCAGCCAACACATATAAATAAAAGTTAAGAGCTCAACAAGTGCATTTACGACGTTCTTACTTACATACAGTGATGGCGATGATTGTAGTGGCAATTCTTAGGGGAGTAATTGGTAACTTTTAGCACTCTAGAACTCTGAATATCAACTCAAGTAGCTTTTACGTCTTGTATGTAAATGAACTTGAACTTTTATATGAACATATGTAGATATGAACTTTAAATGCACAATTGCATTCTTTCATATGTACTTTAAATTTCATATGCATACATATATTTTGATGTACATTTGCAGTTTACTACTCATTTTAAAAGGAACAATAAAAATTATAAATATGAAAAGAGGGAGTATGGACTCCTTTTACTTTTAATTGAAGTATAAAGTTGTATTCTTTATTTTTAAAATAAACATTTTATAATTTGAACCAAAATCGTATTTAAAATATACATGAAAAATTATGTGTATAAATAATAACACATATTATTACCCTTTATTCAAGATAATAAGTTGACAAACCGTTAAGTATATGCTTTTAAACTTTTTACAGGAAATAGTTTTTAAATACCATGTGCTTGTTAATTAACCAGCAACATACAATTTTCAAAAGTTCTAAATTTTCAATTTTAATATGCAATTTTAAACCTAATGCGTTTATTTTATTTAATAATTTCTGATACATACTTACTTACTTAACTGGCGCTACAACCGATGATCGGTCTTGGCCGCTTCTACAAAGCTCCGCCAGTCGCCTCTGCTATGCGCGCGCTGGCACCAATTGATAAGGCCAAGTGCAGTCAGGTTGCCCTGCACCTGATCTTTCCAACGGAGATTAGGACGTCTCCTTCTGCGTGTTCCTCCACCGTAGTTCGAATAAAACACCCTTCTAGCCGGAGCACTTTCTTCCATTCGCTCAACATGACCCAGCCAGCGAAGCCGCTGGATTTTTATACGCTTGACTATGTCAGTGTCGGCGTACAGCTCATATATCTCATCGTTCCATCTTAATCGATACACAGATCTTACGGAGTATCTTTCACTCGAACGCTCCTAACAGCCTCTCATCATTGATGGTCAATGTCCACGTCTCTGCGCCATACATTAGGACGGGAAGGATGAGGGACTTATAGAGCGTTATTTTCGTCGGTCGAGAGAAGGCTCTGCATCTTAATTGCCTACTGAGCCCGTAGTAACACCTGTGCGCAAGAGTTAGTCTCCGTTTGATCTCAAGGCTGACATTATTCTTGGTGTTAATGCTGGATCCTAGATATACGAAATGCTTGACGACTTCAACAGTATAATTGTCAACACTAACATTTTGTCCAAGACGCAGTGCCGTGACTCTTTGTTTATTGACACAAGGTATTTTGTTTTGTCCTCGTTCACCACTATACCCACTCGACGAGACTCCCGTTCCAGGTTGGAGAATTCTGCACTGACTGCTCGAGCGTTTTTGCCAATGATAACAATATCATCAACGTATGCTAGCAGCATGACACTCTTTTAGTAGATAGTGCCAGAGATGTCGATGTTCGCAGCTCGAATTATTTTCTCCAGCATAAGGTTAAGAAGTCGCACGATAGGGAGTCACCTTGTCTGAAACCTCTTTTGGTATCAAATGGCGCGGAGAGGTCTGTCCCAATTTTCACTTCACTGGTTGTGTTGGTCAGTGTCATTTTGCAAAGACGAATGACCTTTGAAGGGATACCAAAATCAGACATTGCGGCGTACAAGTGATCCCTAATCGTGCTGTCGAAGGCGGCTTTATAATCGACGAATAGATGTTGGGTGTTGATCTGTTTATCTCGGGTCTTTTCCAGGATTTGGCGTATATGTGAATATCTGGTCAATGGTGGATTTACCAGGCCTGAAGACACACTGATAAGGTCCAATCAGTTTGTTGGCGATGGGCTTCAGTCTTTCGCACATTACGCTCGATAGAAATTAAATTACATATTTGTGCACTAAATACCAGTTTGATTTTCTTTTTTCCATCTGCTTAAATCAACTTTTCTATCTGAATTGTGCCCTCATCGCTATCACAATGAAGTTTTCTCCGACCACTTTAATGTACATACAATACCCCTCGTATATGTGTTAACAAACTAGTTATACGCTAGGAAAAAAATACAATAGCAACAAAATATTCTCACACAAGTAGAAAAAACTCGCATTCATTCAAATATAAATAGCAAACATAAGTTCTACTCAGGGAAAAAATATCATACGATTATGCCACACAAAAAGAATATAAATCCATTCAAACGTAGTAGGTAGGCACTACTTAAATACAGCACTATACAAATTTCACAGAAAAGTAGGTGCCTACTCGTAAGAATATAAGTTGTATATGCTAACATTACGTATTAAAGTCATACATAAATTAGGATAAGAAGCAAGAATTAGTTGCATAACTCCACGCTTATGCGAGACGCACGTTTACTCTAGTAGTTCCCGATGTGGCTTGAAAACGAGTAGTTCATTCAAAATGCCTTTAAATTCAGCAGCAGCTGGGAATGGGAAAATATTAATCGGAAAGGGGAAGGGAGGGTTTTCTTTTTCTAAAATAACTCCCTTCAATCTGCTATTGGAGCGACGTATATACGAATATTATTACATATATACATACATATTCGTACATCCTTACTATGTAGGGAGCACCCACATGTAGAAATTCGTTTTTTCGTTGGCTCCCCACACATTTTCAGGAAGCTAAAGAGGAAATAATATGATTGAGGAGATGAAATAGTAATGTCCAGTGGACATTACAACCGGTTTTCATTAAAAAACTGAGTAAACTAAGTTTAATCGATACACAGCTTTGACGAACTATAACTTTTCAAATAATAATTTTGGTGATTGATGCGCCAGCACATTGTTGCTATACTTCATGGTGTTTTAAGCGTTAAAATGTAGAAATTTTTGTAAATTTTGGTGTCAACATTTATTCAGACAGCTGCATGTAAAATTATTTGCCATACACTATAAAATAGAGCATTAAATGTAGTTTGATTAAAAATGCTTTAAATACCAGAAGTATCAATCTAAGTTCAAAAGAAGGACACAAATATTTATTTTTAAATTTTATGCACCAATAACAAAAACTATTATTAAAAGTTGTAGTTGGATAAAGTTGTATATCGATTAAATTTAGTTTTTTTAAACAATACAATTTTTTCTACCAAATCTTATTCTTTTCTCTTTAACTTTCTGAAAATGTGCCAACAAAAACCCAACTTTGCTTACTCCATACATTTTATGGGTATTCTAATATATACAGAATATGTGTGTAGGTACAAAGGAAGGCAGGCAGGCAGGCAGGCAGTCAGCCAGCAAGGCTGGCAAAAAGCTTGTAGTTATGTTACAACGATTTATGCTCATATCCAAAGTACTTTAGTTTCTGTTTGCAATTGCGATTTCCATGCTTTTGTATGCTCTTAAAAAATGCTTTCGTTTGCCTACGAATAAGGGAGATCTCTTCTGTCTTCATTTCCTTCAGGGAATCATAAAAAAGGGTGCTTTATGTTTATTTGGGTTTTGCGTCACTATTTAATAGTCGAAATAAACTCAAAACTGACGGCTTTACTACAACTACAATTTATATGATAGAATATTCGGATTTGTTTACTTATTATTTTGGCTTTTCTGCTGGCATTGAAATACGTATGTCAAAGTTTTTTTTACTTTGTTGTTTTTATGCCAGCAGCATACATAAAAAGAAGAAGTTTTTTGGTTCGCTTATAGCTTGTATGATATACTTGACTTAGGTGTGGGAGTAGCTTTATAAAACTAACCAAGTTTATGTTTTACTTATCAATTGCGGAACTTAAAGAGCTTAGATAAAAGTCGTTTTCTTTAGAAAGAAATCATTGCCAATGCCAGTGCCTTTCGGACAAATAAGAAACAAGGAAATATTATTTATTTAAACACAAAAATTTCATATACTTTTATTAAAATTTGTTTATCAATTTCTGTGTATTAGAAAATATTGTCTCTATATCTATTGTGGAAGCTGCGAAAATGAGGTCTCCCTTACTGAGATAATCCAGCACCTGCTCTGAGATTACACTGATATTCTGATCCATTAATCCTGTTTCTTAGGAGACAGACTGTTTCGAGAGCTTGAGCTCCTGTCGGAAATTCTTCTAACAGACCTTGCAAGGTTCATCAAGAGTAATATGTAAGTGGTTTCAGGATGCTTAAGTATTTAAGGAAATCGGTTTCCTAGGTGTACAGGGAATTCAAAATGGACCAATCTTTTCTGAGCACCTCCCCTTTAACCTAATCTAACCTATTCTATACTACTCAGGTATAAATAATAATAAATAATAAATAATTCAAGTTCAAGTTCAAATGATTCAAATCATATTATAAGAAAGACACCACCACCAAGCATACTTATTGTATACAAATTTCACATCACGTGATTCTATTGTGCCTAACATTGAAATCGATAATCCCACAGGTGCCACTTCCTCATGTTCGTAATTGTACAGAATGATTTGAATATAAAATAAAGAAGATATTGTTGTTGTTTTCTGTGATTAATCTTCTATTATTTAGTACTATTATTATTGTATACCGGCTTATAGGCTCTACGACTCTAAGGCAGCAAATTTAAGCTAATAACAATATTTTATTACGATTTAAATAAATCGAGCAATATTTTTTATTTCGTTTTGCATGAAATCATTAATTAAGATTTCTTATTTATTCATGGCGGAATGAGGTACTGCTTGTAATTAATAAAGCATACTTATAGGGACGACTGTATTTTAATCTAAATATGTAGGTACAATGTACAGTCACATTTTAATAAAAAAAAGAAGAAACAAAAAACAGGGCATGCTCGGAAATTAGCATAACAGTTTGCAAACAACAAAAAAAAAACACTTTCCGAATTTAACCAAAAACTTTTGTTGCTGCCTTTTATGATATGTAAGTATATAAGTATCATGGTTGTAGCGATTATTGCCTACCGTGTCGATGTTGTTTTGGTGTTGCTTGGTCGTAGTTGCACGATTGTTGTCCATGAACACGCACAATTTCCATTTTTCTCTACGTTGTGGTTGTTGTTGTTTGTTGTTGTTGTTATTGTTATTGTGACTTTCTTCCCTCCTCTTTCTTTTTTCTTGTTATCTATTTATTTCAACTTTGAATAAGTTCGACGTGTTCACATTATCATATTCAAATCATTTTTGCTGTCATTGCTATCACAAATTCAATGTGCTCTCATGCGTGTGTCTATGTTTATGTGCGTCAAAATGTCCACATATTTGTACGACACAGTAAACCCGATGAAGTGCCTCTTCTTGCGAAAATATCCAAGTGCCTTCCGCGCTTAAGAAAACTCAAAAGACTGACATCTTCAGCTGAATTACTTAACCGTGGTTTACTATACATATGACTGTGGCTAGGTGACATCCACATGCTCTACACACTATTTGTATGTATATGAATGTGGCTATGGATTTGTGCGTAGGTTTAACAATTTCACAATGATTGCATATTTAGCATTCTAATGTTTGTCACATTCACACGAGCTTAGAGTTTGGGCTGTGATTTTTTACTGTATTATTCATTGTTATTTAATGATCCTAGAAATTTATTTTTTTCTATTTGCCATTGTGAATTCATTCACAGTATGAAATTTTCTTTTGCTTTGAATTTTAGATTTAAGAAAATGGGTTTTCGGTTTTTTATTGTATGGAACAACCTTTGGTCATGATGCTTAATATAAATTGAGGTTTCACAGCTAATTTCATAAATTTAAAAACGAAAATTATAAAAAAAATTTGTTTACTAAATTACAAGAGATAATTGACAGCAAAAAGTTTAAAAAGTTTAAATGCAAATGTGCCAAACAATTTAGAACGTCATGACTCAGCTATGCAAAACTATGCAAAACAAATGGAGTTGACAGTTTGCCTGCCACTGATGATACATTCAAATGCACTAGTCATTTCGAGAAGAACATAAATACTATTTTTTTCAAGAGAGAAGTCCCTCTCGAAGGCATACTACTAACATGTGGTTCACTCTGAATAAGAATTTCTGAAACTTTACTGACAGTTTTTCATAGCGTTGAAAGTGGCAATGTCAAGTGTTTCGAATATTGCAAAGAACTTTCAGAAAATACTTCACCATCTAAAGACTGAAGTAAAACGAAAAGCAAATGTTTTCAGAAATATTGAAAATTACTATATCAAGGTGTAACCACCAAATAAGTGTAACTGTAAAGAAGTAAATTTTACGGGAGTTGTTCGTTTCGTTGTCTTGCTGCAAAGCATCAACAGCGGATGCCAAATTTCTTCTCCATGTTTTACAGGCTGCAGTTTATTTGTATGACATAAAATGCGAGCAGATGCTTTTAAATTGCTTTGCATCAAATGCTCAAAATATAAAAAGATATCGTTTACCTTATTAAATAAACTTTTATTGTATTTAAGAGAATATATATTATTTTCCAAAATTTTATAATCGTAGCATGAGATAAAAATGTAATGCATATTCTCTGCTTAGGCTTGGAATATATTACGAGCCTTTAATTTTTCTCAAGAAGAGAATAAACAAAAGAAATTCAGAAAAAGAGTTATAGCCAATTATTATTTCTTTGAAATAATGATAATATTTGTTGTTTTGTCTATATAAAATAAAAGTGGAAATAAAGATAAATATGAGTTATATGATTCTCGATTATTTTAAAGACTTCAGAGCAGAAATAAGTAGTACTTACTTTTACTTTACTTTTACTGGCACAACAGCCCATGGAGGGCCTAGGCGGAACTTTTCGCATCAACTCATATTGTGCGTGTTATATTTGTACATGAATGGAAGGGACCTACAGTTTAATGCCGAATCCGAACGGCGAAGTGAAAAGCTTTTCATAGCAATTTTTACTCTTGTAGGTTTGCCATTGCCTGCCAAGAGGTGGTGCCTTTTATTATTTTTTATTTTTCCTGTGCCGAGATTCGAACCCCGGACACTCTACGTAGCAGCCCAACTCATTACCACTACGCCACAGCAACCATCAGTAGTACAATAATAAGTAGTACAATAATATAAATTTTTAATAGCTAAAATACATTTTTGTAAAATAATTAAGTAGTAGCAACAACTGTAGATATTCAATATCAATAGAGAGTTATTGGCATTAACATCAATCCACTAAATGGTAAGACAGCATCATAAGCACTTGCAGCCAATGGCTGAACTTGGTGAAAAAAGAGAAAGAAACATCTTGCCTTGTTGTGCCACAGCAACTACTTACACACCATTCACTTTCTGCTAGCAAATCGAAGGTTATCGTTTTCTTTATAAATATATTTTAACAATAATCAAAAGGAATCTAAGTATGTAAGTATAAAAGTAAAGCTACTAGAATTACACATGAAGAGCAATTTATAAATCTTTTAACGAGCATTTCAGTTGCATTGTGACATACTGCATTCACACAAAAAAAAAAAAAACAAGGAACTGTCACTAGCATCTGAATTGTCTATTGTTATCCGAATTGCTATTGGAAAGTGAAAATTAATTAATGGATTAATATCCAAAGCGGACACTCTTGCCCAGAGAAAGGCCACCGTAACGTGTTGACCACTTGATGCACCCATATCGTCAAACTCAACTTTTAGACCTAAAAAACTTTCTCCATTAACTAATCGATTCGGTTAATGTTATTTCCATAAAGTATACTCGTGTGTATATTAAAGTCGTTCACACGATCTAACCCAAAAAAATTATATTTACAAACGTGGGAAATTTATACACCACTTCTTTGCTTGGAATTGAATAAAACAAGTATAGGCTTTAAAATAAATAAAAAAAGGAGAAAGTGAAAAAGAAGATATTTGAGTAAGTATAAATGTATATGAGTTTTTTTTTTTTTGTGAGAATCTCTTTTTTCACTCACTTTCTACGTTTCATGAAAATTAAAAATATTTCCTATTCTGAAGTCAGTCTCTGTTATAAAATGCAAATTTTTGTATCCTCTATGGCAACTCTATATATAAAATTACTTTTCATCGTATTCTTTCTTTTAATTTGTTTTTGAGAAAAAATCAGCGATGAAATTCACATAAATTTCAGTTATAAGCGAAATAGGCCAAAAAGCCAATCAATATTCAAAAGGTCAAATCAAGGGTGGATGCAGTATTTCCCAAAGGGGGTACGCAACAGCTTTTGGACTATCGACAATTGAAATTTGTTCCACTCCAAAATTCAAATAACTGCAAATATACGTTTACATGATAATATCAAAATAATAAAAATAAAAAACATAAATAAATGATACATTTCTGTCGTTCCAGATAACAAGTATCAAAAAATTTATAATTTCGAGGTACTAGAATTGTACAATTGCTGAAATCGTTTAATTTGGATTTACTAAATTATCTGCAACTCAGTAATTACTCAACTGATATGAACAGGGTAAGGTTGAAGTAGTAACAAACTGGCCCATAAATTCAAATTAATGTTGTTTAAAGTATTTAAAAGATTTATTTTCATTTCTTGCGAACCATTAGATTCACCTCCCGGGATAAGGCATCATTCGAGAGGTAATTTAATCTTTAATATAAATTCGGGATTATGGAAAGAACTTTGCAAAGTAAACACTTTAATAATTAGTTTTAAAATTATCTTATCTTATTACCATTGCAAAGATGGGATATGTTTGTCCATATTACATAGTTGAAAAAATACTAATACTAAGTTATTGACAATTCCGGAAATCGGAAAAAATTTGTTTGAAATCGGAAAGAGTGAGGTCGCCAAGATTCAATCTAAAATAACCGATCTATTTACATAAAAAGTTTATAAAAAAATAAGTTACGTAGAGGTATTTTGTACGTTTTGTACGTCCTCATATGAAAACCGATACATTAAATTTATTCGAAGAGTCACATTTTGGAGGAGTTGCGTTTTTATTGTTCCACAAACGGGTCAAAATTACCGTGGATGGTAAACCGTCAAGAGAGGAGAAGGGGTCAGGTCTCCTGTCTCCCAACCTCCTATATCCACCATTGACCCAAGTGTTCGGTTTATTGTCATTTTTTAAATACCAACTTGTGCTAAGCATTTCAATGTTTTGGAATGGCGATTTGACTTTCGATATTTTGATAAGGGTTTACTCACTTATGCAATAATTAGCATTATATAATATATATATAGTATACTTATATAATATAAAGTGTGTGTGTGTGTGTGCGCGCGAGTATGGTCGAATTCCGCGAGCTCTAATTTAAGGCTAGTGACATTAATGATTTTATTCAAAGAGCCAACATTTTTCAGCTTATTAGTGGCAAAAGGAAAATGTTGTTGCTTACATTTTCAACTGTTTATAAAAAATGGTTTGCTTGATAAGTGCCTTCATTTCCGGTTAGTCTGTGAAATGCTTAAAGGAAGGAAGGAAAGTTCGGCCTTCGTTGGTTTTTATTTATGCTGGCTTTAATCATATCCGCTAATTATCTGAGAAGCAATCAATGTTAGTAAACCCTTTTTGGGGCTTGGTTTACTGCAAGCAAGACCAATTAAAATTTAAATGTTAATAACTAAACTTTATAACAATTTGTTTACCAAAACAACAGAGCGTGTGTTGATTTTCCTTTTTTTCTGTTTAAACCAGTTTCGAAATACATAATATCAGCAAAAAAATACAAAAAAGTTTACATTTTTGTTCGTTGTCAGCTTATTCGAAAGGTAAGCCAGCAATGCATATTCTGTGAATATAAACAAAGTACTGAAATAAGTATTCAGAAAATGTTGCAATTTCTATTACTATTCTTTCTACATGTACAGACATGCGCATATGATCTTATTGCTCACATTCGTGGTAATAAGCTTTCCTTTTAGCCCCAGTTAGGGCCGTAGGCAAACGATTTGAAAGCTCTCGCTCAATTCTTAACGCCTTCTACTCAAATGCCGGTTATACTTTGAGCAGAAAAGTCATCTGTTAGTACATTTGTCGTAATGTAGCAACAAAACTGTGTCAAAAATACTACGAGAATCAAAAATATACCAGTTCACTTTGACGCGTTGCATTGAACGGTGGGTGCGTGTGCATTTATAAATAAACAGTAAAATGGTTTCACTGAAGAATTCATCAGAAAGGAAAAGCCCAACAAAAGTAGCCGTTAAATTTGAAAATTCAAAATATTAAATAATTGTGCAAAGAAAGTTGCAAACACAAAAAAATATAAATATTACTCATTCGCCTAGTGTGCTGGAAAATTTGCCGTTACTATATTTCTACTTTATCTCTTTGCAACATGAAAAAGTCTTGGCTTATAAATTATAATATAAAAAAAAACAAATTTAACAGAAACGAGTAGTGCTCACATCCTTTATGAGTATGATAAGAAATAAGTGATGTTTGCTATTAGTCTACATAAGTGACAAGTTGGTGAATTCTTAAATTCAGTGTTTTTTTGTACATACAACTCAATCCGAAACAATCGCAAGTATATAATGTTTAAGCGCTAGTAGTGCCTAGCGATTAGTAGTTTTTAGCGTCAGCAGAAATTGAAAGGTTTCATTGAAAGAAATTTTAAATCACAAACATGACTATTTCAACTCTAACTAGAATAATTATTCGCATTAATATTCAAAAATAAAATTTAAAGAAATGGCGAAAATATGTCAAAGAATTTAATTACTTACAAAAATACAAATAACACTCATACGAAAAGTATTACAAAAATTTACAATAACATTTGACTATTAAATATAACAACAAACATTTTCCGTTCACAGTGCATTCTTCTTCTTTCGTCCTGGGACTCCTAGGGGGAACATATGGCCACACAGTACATTAGTGTAACAGAAAAATAAAACACAAATTATATTCAAAATCAATTTTTAATTATCGAAAATGTCCGCCATAACACCCGAGGAATATCGTGACTTATTAACATTCTTTTCGGAGGAATCATCAGCACATAATATTGTATCTTTAGCTTTAATGCAAATTAATGAAACAGCAGCTGGTGGTACTAGCGCAGTTGCTGCTGCTGCTGGCTCCACAACAACGTCAACTGTGGCGACTGCTACCGATTATAATGATTATGGCAATTATTCCATTTCCAATGTATCAGCTAATAGCTCCGCTGCGGCTACACCACGCATTAGTTCCGAACTGCCCACATGGCTAATACCATGCTATAGTATTTTATTTGTGTTTGCTATTGTTGGCAATTCGTTGGTGATATCAACGCTAGTAAAGAATCGCCGCATGCGTACGATCACCAATTTATTTCTATTAAATTTAGCGATTTCGGATATATTGCTGGGTGTTCTTTGCATGCCAGTGACACTGGTCGGCACACTGTTGCGGCATTTCATTTTCGGAGAATTTCTCTGTAAGCTGATACAATTTGCACAAGGTAAGTAGATATCAGTATAGTACTTAGATACAAGAGCTGTAAAGGAATGGATTCAATTTAATTGCCACATCTTGAAGTCACAGTTAATAAACGACAATTCATGATTGGCAGTTACTGAATAACATAAAAATAATTAATTAATAACATAAAATAATTAAATAAAAAATGCAGGTAGAAAACTTTTCTGAAGCCACCGATTGTTTATTCATTGACAAAAGTCTCTTTAGGAGTCTGGTGAACGCAATATTTTTTTTAAATATTGGAAATGTAATTCTAATCAGTTTTAAAGCCACTTGGACTCATTTAAAGAAGTCACTTGGAGTCCTTTGGAATATGAAGTCACTTGGAGTCGCTTGCAGTCAAGTGAGGTTTTAAAGTCAGTTGAAGCTATTTGGAGTCAATTGTGGTTTGAAGTCAATTTTAAGTAGATTGGAGAGTTACTTGAAATCAATTGAAGTCACTTAAAATGTGGAAGTCACTTGAATTAAATTTGAGACCCTATTGCCTCCAACTGACTATAAGTGACTTCAATTGTCTTCTAAACCTCAATTGACTTCAATTCACTCCAGTTGACTAAAAATTTTCTTTAAATCCCAATTTACTCCAAATGACTTCAAGTGACTCCAATAGACTTTAAAACATCAATTGACTTCAAATAACTCCGGTTAACTTCAATTGACTCCAATTGACTTAAAATTTGCCTTAAACCCAAATTGATTCCAAATGCCCTTAAGTGACTCCAATTCACTTCAAAACCTCAATAGAATCCAAGTAACTTCAAATAACTGCATTTGACTTTAAATTCCAGTTGACTGCATGTAACTCTGCGAAAAGCTCGGCCTAGGTCCTCCATGGGCTGTTATGCCATTAAAAGTAAAGTAAGCATGTAACTCCAAATGACTTCAATGCAGTCATGATTGTGAATTCATAAGATTTGCATTCCCATGACTTCAATTAAAGATTACATTCATCTAACTCCAAAAGAGACTTTTCTCAATGAATAACGAATAAGTGATAAGTGAATAAGACTTCTAACTGCATTTTGTATTCTCGAGCCAAAAATGTTATTGCAATCTGTAGCTGCAATCAAAAATTGTTAGTTACTTGTAACTTGCTTATATCCTCAATTGATTGCATTCTTTTACAGCTCAAATTTCAGGGGATGGTTTTTCAATTCTAAGGTAAAGCCTGATGAAACAATATGATTTGTTCCGACTAAGTATTTATAAGAGATTGGGCCTCAGAAGAATGAGATGAGTAGATGATTGATAAAACTAGGACAGATTCTTCCATTTAGGCATCGTAATGTGGTAGTAAAATAGTGGCAATGGGAAACCATGGCTTACTATTTTATGTGTAATTTAACTACAGAAACAATTAGAAATGATTTTTTTTTTTTTTTTTTAATTTTGTATGTTTATGTAAGTTTATTTTAAATGCACAAAAATGTGCTTCCAGCAAATCGCTTTAAAAAAAAATATCCAAAAAATTTAAATTTATTTATGTACATAGATGGAATTTATTAGCTTGAAAGCGAACTTTCAGAATGGCATGTGTTTCTACATGAACATTAACTAATTACCAAAATGTGGATAGTTGAGTATTTATGTATGTATAACAAGACTGCATAATTTATACATTTACAAAGACATCAAATATGATGACGGTGCTCAATGAACAGCGATACGTTTTAAAGATTCTTTAAAGTTCAGGTTTTAGGTACTTATTTATAATGTTCACGTTCGAGAAAATAATGTGTAATTTCATTTCGAATTCCACAAGCATTTGCTTCTTTACCCACCAACGCAAACATACAAATTTCTTAGCTCAACCTCATTTTTGTTTTATTAACAAATACCAAGAAAATTCTTATGTTTCCTTACAAAATTTATCATATTATTTGCTTATTACAGCATGACTGTGCCGAACACACAGCAAAAATGTCAGCATAATATTTAGATAGATATCATTCAATTGATGTAGTCATCTTAACCTTCGTTTTCCGTGTTTACGGTTCCTCTTTCCAAGGCAAGCATTGAATGGAAATTGAAATTAAATATGTTACATGCGCCGACATTTACCATATATTGTTGCATTTTTATTTTCTATTATTGTATTATTTTTGCAGTGACGGGTAATTTCATTTATTATTAAATATACGACGTGTTTGTGTTAATGTATTTCAAAAATTAATTTTTTTCCTGTACTCATTAACATTATATGTATAAATATGAATGTATGTACATATACAGAAACCAGCACTGAAAGAGTTCAAGTTTTAATTATAAAACTGGTAATCATATGTTGCACAAAGGAGAATTCATACATATAAAATAGCAGCAAAAAAAACTATAGTTTTATGTGTTTAGATTTCTATCATCTAATTTTATCTCAATCTGAAATTACACGTACAAAAGAAGCTAAGCCAAAGAATTCTGCTGTAGTGCAACATACACCCATACGTATGCATTCATGTCCAATACATAAAAGTTCACTGAAAATAATATGTAACTAGTGGCATTTATATGTACACTATATATTTAAAAATGCAGAATTGAGCCCAAAATATACTAGGAAGACGTTTAAGCACGGAGGTGGAAGCATCATGGTATGGGGATGCTTCTCTTGGTATGGTGTGGGCCCTCTGTATTGGATAAAAGAAATGAAGAACAGATTTCTTTACGTAAAAATCCTTCAGGAGGTGATGCTTCCTTAAGCTGAAATGGAACTGCCCCTGAAATGGCAAATGCAACAGGATAACGACCCAAAGCACACCTCAATCATTGCGCGAGATTGGTTTTCCCATAATGGAATTCCCGTTATGACCTGGCCTTCACAATGTCCTTACCTTAAACCAATCGAGAACTTGTGGAATATGGTCAAAAAGAAGATTGGCAGTACCAGAGCTAAAAACAAAGACGAATTGTGGCAAAGCATTCAAAGGGCGTGGTATTCCATACCCCAGGCTACTTGCGCGTCTCTGGTGGAATCAATGCCTAGAAGGTGTAAGGCGATTTTAATTAACAAAGGCTATTCCACAAAATATTAGCATTAGTGAACAATTTGAGTTGACATTTTAATAATTTTTTTTTTTAATTGAAGTGTTCTTATTGTTTTGTGCTTTTGAAATGTGAGTTTAACTTTAAAATTTCTTTTTTTACACTGAATTGATTTTGTTTTTGTTTTAAGAAAAAATTTAACTTATGGAATAAATGAATAAAAGTAAACACCTTTTAAATTTATCATAAACCTAGAGAAATATTTTTGTAAGGTATTTGGTTTCAGAACAAGGTGTTCTTATTTGATTGTCCGACACTGTAGGTATTGAACATTGAACATGCCCAAAACATTTGATATGTAATCGATATGTAATCTATAGAAAACAATTAAGTACTAAGATGATACTCCCTCTTCTTTTAATGGCATAACAACACATGGAGGGGTTAGGCCTAGCTTAGCGCCTCAACTTACAATGTTGGCCTTTTTATAATTGTATATGAATGGATCGACCTACAGTTCGATCGTCTAATCTGCCTAATCTGTCCTAAGTATATACATTGTAGATATTCTCTCTGGCAAACCTTCTTAACATTCATTAAGCCTCTTTAAATACATTAAAAATTATAGTAATTTTCTGCACACATAATTTCTGTGCATCAAAATACTGCCATAATAAATTTAAAATTCTGCCGGATTCCTTATCAGCAGGATATTAATCTGAAGGCCAAAGCTATAAAACTCTAAGCTGATGATGTACTTATAATCAAAAAAAATTTTTTTATATAAAAAAATTGATTTTAAAATTGTTTTCGACCTAAATTCAGGTAAGTATTTACCGAAAAAGTTTAAACCTAAACATTATCAACAGATCAGCGTAAGATTCTTGGATTAACACTATTACAGTTAAATTTTGTAACTCATTTACTTTCTCTGGTTGTTTTATAACTTTTGATTTAATGTGATTAAATTTTGTAGTAAAATTTCCTATACTCTTCGTCTTATGATTATTACTTTATACATTTTTCAAATATTTTGGGTATACCCAAAAAAATATGAATATCTGCTGAGCTCACATAATTAAGTCAGCATGCGTTTTGAGAGTAGAAGTTCGTTTTTGAGTTTTAAACAAAAAATTTCATGATTTGTTTTATAATTTGAAAAATTATTTTTCCTAATCGATTGTCTGATATTTTACGTTTTTAACGTGGCAAAGTGACAAATGCTGTTAAGCATTACGAAAACCACAATACCTTTGAAAACATTAATCGTCGAAAACAGCGAAGAACTTCTTCTTTCTTGAGTACGTCAGATCCACCTTCGAATTCATCGCAAATTAGTGAACAAATACAACATGTTTTCAATGTGAAATATCGTCACAAACCACAAAATGACAAGTACTTACAAGAAAACAATAAATAAATAAATAAATTGAAGAACATTTCTAAGTGTCATCGAGCGAGATGCCAAAAGCAACATTTTTCTAAAGCATCGAAGTTCTGGAATGTGATTGTTTTGACTGATGACTCGAACTTTATTGTTTTTGTGAACGTGATGAGAGTGATATCTTCCTCTGCAGGAATTGAATCCAAGAAGACAGTGAAACCATCATCTTTAATGGTTTGGGGATATTTTACAGCATCCATCAATAGTCAAGATTGACGGAATAATGACTTGAGAAATGCACAAAAATATACCAAGCGAACGTAATTTACCGCTGGCAGGGATATTCTAATAACCCCAAACATTGCTCTCGTGTCGTAAAATCTTGGCTGCACACACAGTCCATCAAGGTTCTTGAGAGGTCACCGCAAAAACCTGACACGAAAACTGGCGAATAAAGATGCTTAATGACACAGTATCCAAGAGGAATGGTATGGTATAAAATCACTCCAGACCGGAAGAAAAAAGTTGCCTTTTTAACGAAAACTTCCAACATTTTCCGAGTTTCATTTCAAAATATGTACTTTATAATTTATAGTTTCGATACCAAATTTCGTAAAACTAATGAAAAAGCTAAATTGCAATGGAATTATTCTTACTTCTCCAAGTGACTTAGCAATTATATGAGCATAAACATATTGTTCGTTTGCTGCAAGACTGTCAGAAATCAAAAAACAACCCAATCTTTCAAGTTAAATATACAGAAATAACTGATATTTAGTGCTTTATCCTGTGTAAACAAATTACAAATAAATCTTTTGAACTCTTCACATAAGTAAGAAGAGTGTTTTTCGGTAGCAATTATATGGAATGATATGTAAATTGAAAAATTTAACTCCAAAAAATGTTTGGAGTTACGACAGGGTTGGCTGCAACGAGCGATATGTAATTATAACTAATAATTTTTCAAATAATGTACTACTCTTTAGTTTCTCCACTATTTACTTTGCATTAACCGTCAACATACAAAATTTTTGAAATAAAAATTTCAATATTTCACTTATGAAGATTTCCTGACATTAATTAAAAAATGTACACCAAATTTCACCAATTATTGTCTCATAAATAATTGTTTATTTTAATTGAGTTGTATTCAATACATCTATAAAATATTATTTTATATCGCGTTCACATGGGAGAGAATTTCATGCAAATTTATCATTTCGTTGAAAGACGATTGAAATGTGAAATTTCGCTTTGCCAAAACTGTCAAATGTAATTTGAAATTTCAGACGAATTTCAGCGAAATGCGCATATTTTTGCAAAAAAATATTAAAAAAATGTAAATCTCTTCCCTTTTCTGACATTTTATAAAGAATTGTTTTTGTTTTCATAACTGTTTACATATATGGTATGTAGTATATTTTGAGGATATTTCCAGAACAGCATTCGCAAGCATGCATGCACAAAGATAAGCGCACATGTTTATGTACAGGGTGCGCCATGTTTAATGTCGGTATGTGAATATTAAAAAAATTAAAAAAAAAAAAAAGTAGATGAGTTATTTTATTTTAATTTTGCCCTTTACAATTTATTTGGACTAGTTTTTTAATATAGCATCAATCAAGTGACCGCCGTTATTGACCAAAGCCAAAAGTTCCCTTTTTGCTGCGTTTTCATCACTTTTTCGAGCATCTCGGGCGGTATAGCGATGATTTTGGCACGAATGTTTGCCTTGAGCTCGTCAATGGTCTGAGGCATGCTGGTGTTCACTTCGCTTCTCCAATAATCCCCAAAAGAAGTTCGGAGAGGTCATATCTGCAAATCTGGGTGGCAAGTCAGTGTCACCATTTTCGTTGCAGAAACTGCATTGTTTGATTTGCAGTGTGGCCTATGGTGCATCGTCTTGTTGAAACCAGTAACCGTACATACCTTTTTCACACATTTAGGGGCAGACATAATGAGCCAACATCGATATCAGTGATATCGATTCCCATCGACTGTTTCACCTTCTGATGATGATTTTACGCAAATGCCGGCTCAAGCAGTCACTTTTTGGTTCATACAATGCGGTAATTTTGCTTATAAATGGTGTCAGAGAGTGTGAAATGGGCCTCGTCGGTAGTGAAAATGTTCTTCCAAAAATCAGTTTCAGTGTCAACCATTCGAGTGAATATTTGGCCTTATTCCAAGCAACGGGGACAGTCTGTTGGCAATATTCTTTCAGTTAATTGCATTTTATATGGAAACAAATGCAAATCATCCTTCAAAATGCGCCGCTAGTGGATACGACACATGTGGGTTCTAGGTAACACTTTCTTACCGCTTCAACCAGTTCATTGGAACGCCTTGGGCGTGATGATGAACGACTTGTCGACGATCTCCCATTATCCAGACGGTGCTTGTTAGCCACAATTTTTCGATGATATGCACGTTAAGTTAATACAACTGAACGACTATATTACAGTGTCACTATTTCGGCTCGCTGTTTCGGTGTGAAGCGATTCATGTTTATAATTGTACTGAATTGACGTTTCAAAACATGTTTACTCAAGTCAATCGGTTGATAAGTGCTAAAATTATTCAATGTTTACATACCGACATAAAAGATGCCGCACCCTGTATGTATGTATAGTTATCTGCAGGGGTATGTATATGTATGTAGTTATTACATTACTAGCGACTTCGGAATGTATTAGAATAGAAACTACGAAAAAGCTTAGTGGTTCATGGCCTTGCTAATGTTCGCCGATATGTTAACTAATGATATATAACATAGCATTATATGCAAACTTCAAAGAGCTCAGGAATTTTCGTGACAACGATGAAATCTGTGCTATAAATGTAGAGAGTCACAGTTCGACACATACAATGTGAAATAATTTTTAGGTGTTTTATTAAAAGGTGCACTCAATCTAATTCCAATAAATTGCCTTTAAACACAACCCAGTGATCGAACCTCTCTTATTTATTGATAACCATATAAAAATAAACAATAGAAACTAAATAGTCGTAACAAAATAATAATTAAAAAAAAGTGATAAAAAATAATGCAGCCAGAAAAGAAGAATCGCAAAAACATTTTGTATGAATAGCAATACAGAAGCAAGTGCTGGTAAAACTGTGGCAGGAAAATCTGAGTAAACTTTGTGCGGAACGAAAAAACTTTCATGTTTCTGATGAAATGGCACATGAGCTCCTCGCCTATGAAATATCCACCACAGCAGAAGTAGTGAAAATCAAGCAAAGTAATTTGACAGTATTTATCAACTTCAACATTTCAGTTAATGGCTATTAATGTTTACAGAGACAGTGGCAATGGGCTCAAAGGGTTGGAATTCTTCGGCGTGGCTATTGTTCATCAAATTTAATAATATTTTGGGTAAAAGAGTAAATCGTTAATGTGGAATTTATGGCTGAAGACAGCATGTTTGGTAAAAGTGTAATTATTAAACTTTTAATATGTTATTAATAATATTTATATGTTTTTTAAATATATACTATAGATGAAGCGGTTTCAATGCATAGTTCGATGGATTCACAAACTTCATTAAATGAGTTGTCAACATTGATATCAAAACCTGTGCCAGCCCTGTCGCCTTTGCTGCTACCATCAACATCACCATCATCATTAAAATCGCTCCCATCACCATCAACATCGTCAATACCGCCGTTGAGCTCCTGAAGCAAGAAATTCGTGATGGGAAAGAACTGAGAAACAGCGTAATAGAGTTCTGAGATAATTTTAGAAACCTATCTAAAGAAAATTAGAATATAAAAGGCCGCGCGACATGTCCATACGTTATAAGACCGAGTCAGCTCACTACAACATAGACCATTACACAGGTTCACACTATTCGACCAAGTTCAAAGTAAAGTTACCATAGTACATTAAAGTCGTTCAAAAATTTGAACATAATGATAAATTGAACATGCATGAAAAGAAGAAAAGAAAAATGACAAACTTAACAAAATCGTCTAACTGCAACCCTGTCCTTTTTTCCGTGGAACGAAAGCAGGAAACGTGAACACCATGCATGACTTGATGTGCGACCTGAATTTCACTTGCATCTTTATATTCGAAAATCATTTTGGAATATTTCAACAACAAAATTCAGTAACAAAA
Source organism: Palloptera scutellata (assembly GCA_958295655.1). Lineage (NCBI taxonomy): Eukaryota > Metazoa > Arthropoda > Insecta > Diptera > Pallopteridae > Palloptera > Palloptera scutellata. The sequence goes on along the minus strand of OY282449.1, from coordinate 148,741,469 downwards.
AGGCGCAATGGGAAATCACACTTCTGCTGAAAATATTTTGCTTCTTCTTTCTTCTTTTAATGGCACAGCAGCACATGAAGGGTCTAGGCCGAGCTTTTCGCATCCACTCATGTTATGCGTGTTATATTTGTACATGAATGGAAGGGACCTACAGTTTTATGCCGAATCCGAACGGCGAAGTGAAAAGGTTTTCCTAGTCAATTTTTACTCTTGTCGGCTAGTTTTTTCACTTTCCGATTTTGCCTATACCGAGATTTGAATCTCGTATACTCTGCGTAGCAAACCAAAGCACAACCATCTTCACCACAGCAACCAATATTTTTCTAGCAAAACTAAAATAAAGTACTGCAATTTCTATATTTATATATTTTTTTGTTCTTGTAGTTTTTCATTTCACTTGCACTACGATTTAGTGAACCGCACACTTTGCTTGTGCCCTTAATCTACACACTTCAAGCGTGCCTTGAATTTGTAAGTTCATAAATATGACAGTCACTGACCAGAAAGTTTGGTAAGGATTAATAGAACGTTTTCCTCCCCCCTCCCTTGCTTCTGCCTCAGTCATGATTTTATCAATAAAATAAATCAGAAATCTTCTTAGTAAATAAAGGGAGAACCAATAACCAAAAAACTAAAACGAGAGCTTAACAGGGCCATAACTGATATGAGAAATTTTTAAAAATGTTATCAGATAACAACCATATTTGTTCAGCCTTTTAAATATGTTTACGTATTAACCGTTATTTTGGTTATCTGCATGGAGAAATATTGTTTCATTAAAAATTACTGAAAATTATTCATTAAATTCTAAATTATATTGCAACTGAATGAAAAACTTCATTAAATCAATTATACCCTAATTGAGTTAAAGACCTTCAATGATTTTATTCATTTATATTGTGCTAGAACAAACCTAAGCAAATGATTCTAATAAATTTTAATGAATTCGTTCATTAATCTTTAATGAACACATTCATTGAACTAATGAACTAATTACAAGCAATTTAACTGAAGGGCAACCGAAAAGTGATGGGATGAGAGAGAAAATTTGTTCTCGATTGTAAGTAAATCAAGTCATACCACTGCTCGTTGTTAACTAATTCGAATAATAGTGATGCTAAACTAGTGTTTCAGAATCTATTACATGGAACTATGTGAACAATGGGTCAATTAAACAAAGTAAAATAATCATAGAGAAGGAAGGGTATATTACTGTACAACTTGAATTCTCGGTGTCGGTAAATTATATACACTCAGCAATTGTTCAACTATTGTATTGAGCCATGGTCTCGATTTCCAATGCCAGCTAGAAAGAAGACCCCGTAAAGATACTTGTCTGTCCACTCTAATGCGACTTCATTCTTAATATTTTCTTTTTTTTAGAATTGAAATTGAACAATAGAAATGCATAAAGTTTACCAAACACCATGAACACTGTTTCACTAGAATCAGTATTTTTATTTACTGATAAATATCAGAATTTTTCATTTAAGTACTTGAGAGAATAAAATATCCATATACATACGAGGTGTGATCAAAAAATAACCGTTATTTTCAAATTTCGTGAGTTACGTATGTTCGATTTTTGCATTTTTTTTCTGTTATGTTGGTACACATGTCTGTTATATATGTTGGCAATACAAACCATTTTGGATTGTCAGTTTGTTTTTGACAGATAAAAAGGTTAGTCGTGTTTTGGTGTGCTCTTCGATTTTTTACTATTCGAAAAAATGGATCAAAGAAACTGTATTCAGTTTTGTGTAAAAAATGAAATTAAATGCGCAAGGACATTTGAAATGTTGACTGTGGCCTTTGGAGAGTCTACCATGAGCAGAACACAAGTTCAATTTTGGTATAACCGGTTTAAGGAAGGCCGAGAAGATGTCAATGACGATGCTCGTCCTGGTCGCCCGAGCACGTCAACAGCTGATCAAAACATTGACGCAGTGAAGAAAATGATTTTGGATAGTTGTCGAATCACTATCAGAGAGGTTGCTGATGATGTTGGCATATCGTTCGGCTCATGCCAAGCAATTTTTACGGATGTTTTAGGCATGAAACGTGCGGCAGCGAAGATTGTTCCAAAATTGCTAAATTTTGAGCAAAAACAATGTCGCTTGTGCGTAAGTTTTTGGCCAAAAACAAAACCATTATCATGCCTCAACCACCGTATTCACCGGACTTGGGTCCCGCATACTTTTTCCTCTTCCCTCTTCCCAAAACTGAAGACACCGATGAAAAGAAAGCGTTTCGCTACGATTGAGGAGATAAAAGAAAAATCGAAACAGGAGCTGTTGGCGATACCAAAAAGCGCGTTTCAGAAGTGTTTCGAGGATTGGAAAAAACGCTGGCATAAGTGTATTATATCTGAGGGTGATTACTTTGAAGGGGACAAGATAGTTGTTGATGAATAAATAAATACTTTTTGAAAAAATTTAAAATAACGGTTATTTTTTTATCATACCTCGTATGTACATTTATGTTTGAAAAATCATGCTTGGAAATTGGGATGCAAAGTGTAAACCGGGATTTAAATAATAAAAACATATAAAAGCTTAAATTAACTTAGAAAGTACAAAACAAAATAAATAAACAAAAGCTCCTTTCACGTTGTAGATTAAAATGTAGGGTCACAGGTTAATAAAGTACACAGCAGAAGTTATAACGTAGTAAATACATTTTAAAAGTTTTTATAACTTTTCTAACCTGTTACTCGGCATTTTAGTGATTAGTCGGTTTTTAACACTTTTCACCGGTCCACCGGTTAATTTATGTTGGAAAACGTATTCGATAAAAACCGATTTTTATCAAATAATGAGCAAAATAAATTTTTTAAATCAGTGGAAACAAAGTAAAAGCAAAGCATATCAGGTTTTTACATTTTCAATTGAATGGCATATCTAAAATTAATTTGGCGTAAAATCTCCTTCTCTTTCAACAATTGGCTTCACGTATTAAGTACTAATATCTTTTCGGCATATTTTACAAGAAAATCCTTTTTATAATATTTTATTTAAACGTTTTCAGTTGGATAAGTTCTTTCAGAGCTTTGTGCATACCAATCCTTTTAAAATATTGTCTCATCTTCAATTCAATTTATTTCACAAAACAAAACAATTGTCTGTTTGTAGTTTTCTTTGAAAAATTTGTTATTCAGAAGCATAGAACTGACGAGCAACATGCTATCGAACATGGTGTGGTGGCATTCGACTAAATAAACTAAAGAGTAGAAGCATTGAATTCACTACAACCGAAGAGTAGTTACTCAAACCTATGTAGTTAATGCTGGTAAAGTATTAAATTTAGTTCTAAAAATCTATGTAGTACATTTTTTTTTGTGCTATGGTTAATTCAAATACTTTTGCTCAAAAACTCGAAATAAACAAAGACATTGTTTCAGTACTGCAGAATTACAAATTCCACTCACATTACCCAAATGCGTAATTGTTCATTTTCACAGCAATTAAATCCGGAAAAGTATACAAATTAATGACGCAAGGAAAAAAAAAACTAATTACAAATTATGTAGATACCAATTCAAGGCATAACGAAATTTTTGTCCAATGAAAGAGGATCTTGTAGCGTAAATGAAGAACGTAAAGTGAAATGTGATTAAAAAAAAAGGGTACTACAGAATTTTGCGTCACTTGAATATAAATTGTATATTAAAATTCATTGTATATTAAAATATTGTTTATGAACAGAAAGTCTAATGCAATAGCAACAATATAAATTGCTGTACGAAATAAATATAATTATGGTTTTTCCTGGCGTGGTGTCTCTTTAATTTGTCACATGATACTTTGGGCTGGTTTTTTTGTTTTATCACCTTCTTTCTTAGTCTTCATACAAACACACTCACATACACATTCATGTATATGCAAACACATAACAACAACTTTTTTTTGCATCTCCTTCTCGCATTTTTCATACACATACATAATTCACTTTAAACAACAAAGGCACGAAAGCATAGATAATTTATGTACATATTATGTATGTATGTAGTTATATGTTCGTTTGCATGTACTCTTTGTATCCTTTTCATGATCGTATTCATTTCTGCTAAATGCTTTTTAACACATATAAATTTAACATTGGATACCCCCCAAAGTATGCTTCATAAATTTGTTATTCATTTATTTTGTTTTGTCTCTGTTGATTTTCAATACCACATTTGTAGTTTTAACGTAAATGGATTTATATATGTTTGTCCTAATAGATATTTATCTTTAAGATTTCATATGCAGCACAAACCGAAAAGTCGAACCATATGAATTTAGTAGTGTTGGTGAAAAATATTAAAAACACGCCCACAAATACAATGGCAAAATCAAATTATTAAACACATCCTTGGTACATTTTATGACACATTCGAGAGTATGGAAAGAATTCTTTTGAACTGTCATGCGTTTTCGATGTGGCAGCAAGTCCTCAACTTCATTGACATCTTAAATGTCTGGCAAAACTGAATACATTTCCAGCTGAAAAAAATAAATACACATATGTACATAGGAGATTTTTCAACGCTATAAATTAAAGTTTCGCATTTCTTTAGAAATTGCTGCGGTCGTCGGCCCACTCGCACATGCATAACGAGCACGTTAGCATAATCCTTTGAGAATTTGTGGTTACTTTGCCTGATATACGTAGTAAGTATATGCTTACATGCGTATGTGTATTAATGTGTGTCTATACATATGTGTATTATAATTTTATTTTACGTAGAGAAGATATGCAACCATATGCCAGTGTGATAAGTTGCTGTTAATTGAATTTCAGGCTCAAAGTTTTTGGGGCAGCCGTAAACAAGGAAGAAAAATAAAGTAATGCAGAAAATAAAATGAGAAGGAAATGAAAACGGATTTAAGAGAGAAATGCAAAGAAAAAACATTGGTAGATTGTTACACAAATACATAATTTTATCCATAATCTACATTGATACATTGTGTAAATGTGTTCAGTGCACAAGTTTGAGTATGTACCATAAGTATGTACGAGTGTGTGTGCCAATGGTTCCGTGTGTTGAGTGCATTGCATATATTCGCCTACGCATATCGAAATAAAATGGTGGTGGATCACATTTGTTTTGAAGTGTATCTTACATAATTCAAAATAAATTTGTATGTATTAAATTGTACTCACTTTCACTTTTAAAATTTATTTATATTTTTTTTTTTTTTGGAATATTTCACAACTTTAGTCATCTTAGTTTCACAGAGAAATATTACTTTTTTTTACTTTGCTGCAATTAAAATTAAATTTATTACTTAGCATTGAGCACATTTGTGTTCCTTTCATACATTTTGATACAAATTGCTTTTTCGTACCATATTTTGAGCATGGTAATCGGATATTTAACTAAAAGATAAACATACAACATATTTGCATACATTTAACTTCAAACGCTTTAACTTGTGGCAATTTATTAGGAAAATTATTATTATTATTTCTGTGCTTCGTATAAATGGTTAAATGATGTGTGTGTAAATATGAATGATGTTGGGCATATTCATCATTTATCGGTTTCTGGTGCTACTGCCATTCACATCCATCAGAATAACTGTTGCATATAAAATGAGAGTAAACTCCAATTTTATTAATAGAAAACAAACCTGAAAGTCACCCACAAATATTCGATTGATGAAATAAATATAACCTCGTTGGCCCATACCAAAAATGACCCAAGAAATGATAACTGTCGAGTTGAACTTAAAATATATCATAATATATTGGGTCAAACTGAAAATTATATTGAGAAGTCCAAATGAATATTTCATGTTTAGCAAGTAAATAATTTCAAGACTTCGATTAAATTTTGAACAAAAATTGATTGTATATTTGATGAGCACACACATTTACCAAACGATTGCGCGTACGAAAAAGCGCAAAGTATGGAGCATACTTATTCATAAACAAATTTCCGAGAAAATCCGCGAAAACCATCTACAGCATACATAGAGTTTCACAATTGTGAATTTTACGTTCCTTTCCATTAGTTTCGAAAATTTTGCAACATCATCAACTATTATGCTATATTCAAGATAAAAATAATTTCGCTTAGAATATATTTACTTAATTTAATTAAAACTAATTTATTCAAATGAGATTCAATTGACTATGCTGCACTCTCTAAATCCATCTTTTTAAATGTAAATATGAAACAATGCCAACTTTCTAGACGGAAATGGTATGAAACAACAATGACAGCATACACAAAACTCCAAAAAAATAACAATTTGCTAAGAAAATTACAAGTTAATTAAAATTGTGTGATTTAAAAAGATTTTAAACCGGTAATGTTTGCCCATAAAAACACAGACAAACACAGAGAAGGGTAAAGGGGAACACCCGGGCATAGAATAAGCACAGGTGGAAAAATATTTGTGATGGCACACAAAAACGTGTGTTAGCGGCCATGCAGGAAGGTGAAAAAGAGTCAAATATATAAAGGTTTCGTCTAAATAAGCGACAGATGTTAAAGCTTATATACAAAGGCTAGAATATTCGAATGTACAAAGCACCCACAAATATACACATTGCACAAGGTGGGGCAAAAATACTTAATGTCATAATATGATATGGCTGTCATTTTGTTATAAATGAAAAAACTCAAAACTGGGCTCAGGTTTCACGGAAGCTGTAAAATTTGTGACATTAAGTTGAAAAAATGATATCGGTCAAATGACCATCTCCTGAGTGGTTCGTTACGTCATTTTGGGCTCCAAATTGGTGATTTTCAGGTGTGTATTGCTCTATTGCTTGTTGTCAACTAATTCTCTATATGTCCGCAACATAAACGCTCAAGCGCAATGACATTTGACGCCATTTGCAAAAATTATGCACATTATGACATTACTTTTGCACCACCTTGTACAAACATGTCTACATATTATGTTTGTGTGCGTGTTTCTATGTGAATAAGCTGATGAAGTTGGCAATGATAAAGATGATAATAATCCTTGAACAATTGAGGCAGTGTACAATAAGTGGGAAAAGGTTAAAAGCATCAACACAAACGAAAGAGGAAAAACAAAAACAAAAAAAAAACGGCAAAATTTACTAACTTCTGACAAAAGAATGAAGAGACAAGAAAAGATTTTATAACAACCAGAAAAAATACGAAAAGTATGTAGCTTTACTTTGTGTGTACAGAATGGGAATACATGTACAAGTAAAATGAAATAAAGATTAGCATAATCTAAGGCGCAAAAATAACTTAGACTAAAATGATAGCTGAGCTATTATAAGAAAAGTCGTTTTTCCCCTTTTCCTTTTTTATAGCTTATATAACCTTTTCCGGTTAAAATGTTTAATTCCGTTATACATTACTTTGACTGAGTTTATTTTACTTACATTTTGACGAAGTAATCGGTAGAAGGAAAGAGTAAATTCATGACAAACGTAATCAGTACAAATATTTTTCGGATTTCTTTTTTCTTACTACCATATGTATTGTTTATTTTCTTTTTACCTTTGGAATGCACTGTGATATTGATATGGACTGACCACATAAAACTGGACTTAAAATTATAGGCTAACTGAAAGTACCAAATATAAATATCCTAGTTAATTATTGAGTCAAAAATGTATGATGCAAAGTTTACAAATTATTTTAATTCATTCGAGCAAATGTAAAAGTATGTATGATTACATATAAAAACTTAACTATTAATACTGGATTTTTAGTTAATTACAAATTTTGTATGAATATATAGGTAATAGAAAATAAACTAAATATTTTTCAAACTAAACAACATAGAAAATTAATGGATTCTTCATAAATGGTAGCGTTTTGAAAGCAACTTTCCGACCACACTACAATTGCACTCAACCAATAGAAAACTTTCCAAGCTATAATGCATAGTTAATAATTATATTTTAACTTGTCCATTAACTACTGTTGTGGTTTATTTTTGAATTGAAAAGAGCTTAATATTTTTAATAATACAAATAAAAGCTAAATTTTACATCATAGTGAATAAAATCCATTCTCACCACAAATTACCACTTTCTTTTCTATATGGAATTTTTATGAATGCATTTATTTTTTCACATAAATACAAAAATTGAACTCCACTTAATTAAGTTATGTTTGGAAATTTATCTAATATATTGTTTTATTTCAACTTATTGTTGCAGACACTCTGCAGTGCATGCTGCCATAACAAACTCCTTACTACCACTACATAGACACTCAATTTCACAAAACTTTATGTTTGACATAGCATAAATTACTCTTTAACTAGGAAGAGCAAAATTTTTATACTGGTATGCCTGAAGTTTTTCACAACTTTTAGTTTGGAAACAGCGAAAAATATTAAAACATACCAAGTAGTTAGGATCCATAATAACAAAATACCTCATTGTACTTAGTGCACAGAGTAAAATTACCTCTTAAATTGCCCTTGTTAATGCAATTTTAAGTTAGAGGAACTAAGTATTTTGTTATTGTGTGGAACATTTTCCAACGAGGGAGGCATGCAATACTGGCTCGTTCTGCGAGCAACATATCGCTACATCATCTATTCTTTAACATCGAGATACGTACTACATTTTGACGAAATATTTTTTTAATTTACGTTGTATGAAATCACCTAGCAGTAGAAAAAAGTTCTTAGCTTAAGTTTGTGTCACAAAAAAATATATACATATGTAAGTTCTTCAACCTCGTATCTACGCTAGAAAACTATACCATAGTTCATTTTCAAACATATTTTTTTTTTATTTTCTGCGAAATGTTACTTTTTGAGATACGTGATTAAAGAACAAAGATATCGATATAATAGTTTATATTTATGCATAGCAGTTTTGTTATTGTAGTAGAAATATAATATGAACACTAAAAATTAATAATTTTAAAATACTTATTTAAGTATACACAAATTCCATAGTTTTTTGAATGATTGTATCACAAATACTTTCAATTTAGAAAGTTTGTAGGCTATGGCAAAAAAATTTATTTATAAATAATAACAAATTGGAGATTTTTACCTTTTTATTCATACCACGATTCTTCAGCAGTGAATAAGGAGATGCTAAGTAAATTCCTATGCGTAATCCTTTTTTCTCTCTAAGCCATCAACCCCACATCGTTCATCACTGATTTGCAACACACATTTAGCTTCCCTCAACAAAATTTTGAAGGAAAAAAAAATTAGTTTAATTTTTGTTTGTTTCTAAATTTCAATTAAATTTATTAGTGCTATTTGCGCTTTGGAGTAAAAAGCTAAGTAATGAAGTAACGGATTAAAAGGTTAAAATATAATTGTAAAATGTGCTACGTTCTAGCTTTTACTGTTACCCTGCGACCCAGAACTTAACTCTACAATGTGGATAGAGCAACTAAGTAATCGTTTACAAAAAAACTATACTGCTTAAGGGAATTCTTAAAAAGGTTCTAAAATGTTGATTCGAAAAGTTAATTAAAAAATAAACTCATACATTCAGCCAAAAAAAAGTACAGGGAGTTGGTCAAAAAACACAAATATTTATCATTTATTCAATTTTATTTTGTATCGCTTTCAAAGTAAGCCCCTTCCGAAATAATACGACTTCAGTTCTCACCGCGAATTCTCTTTTATAGCTTCCATCGATTGAAGTGATAATTTAAGTTTTGGAAAGGGAAAAAAGTCAGCCGAAGCCATTCCAGGTGAAAAAGTTGGTTTTTCGACGGTATTTGTTCAATATTTAGCCAGAAATTCGTTCTCAATGATAGCCTTGTGAGATGGTGCGTTGTCGTGGTGCAAATTCCATGAGTTTTCTTTCTACACATTTGGCCTTTTTCGACGAATCTGTTCTTTCTTGCCACGGCTATCTCTCTCAAACTTTAATGACGATTTTCCGTCATTTTATTGATGTTAACTTCAGTTGAAAACGTTGATCGACCAGAACGAGGCAAAACTTTCACCACATATTGCCCGCTTTCGAATGCACTGTAGCACTCATATGCATGTGTTTTTGATAAAAACGATTTACTGTAAGCCTTCTGTAACATTGTCAGCGATTCGGTACACAAAATTCCATTGCATTACAAAATTTGAGACAAATTCTTTGTTCAATATTTTTATTCTTTTTAAAACACTTGAGATGAACTGACCAAATCGAGCACTGTAACCAAACTAAATAACAGATCGTGCTCAAACGTCACGTCAATATAGACCGTAGTGATACACATCCCTGACGGAATATACGTACCTGCTCTTTTTTTATTTTTTACAGATTTCTTTTTCCTTAGTCTTACTTACTTATTTAACTCGCACTACAACCGATAATCGGTCTTGGCCGCCTCTACAAAGCTGCGCCAGTCGCCTCTGCTATGCGCGTGCTGGCACCAGTTGATAAGGCCAAGTGCAGTCAGGTTGTCCTGCACCTGGTCTTTCCAACGGAGATTAGGACGTCTCCTTCTGGGTGTTCCTCCACCGTGGTTCGAATAAAACACCATTCTAGCTGAACATGACCCAGCAAGCGAAGCCGCTGGATTTTTATACGCTTGACTATGTCAGTATCGGCGTACAGCTCATACAGCTCATCGTTCCATCTTATTCGATACACGTCGTCCACGCATACTGGACCGTAGATCTTACGGAGTATCTTCCTCCCGAACGCTCCTAACAGCCTCTCATCATTGATGGTCAATGTCCACGTCTCTGCGGAATGCATTAGGACGGGAAGGATGAGGGACATATAGAGCGATATTTTCGTCGGTCGAGAGAGGGCTCTACTTCTCAATTGCCTACTGAGCCCGTAGTAACACCTGTTGGCAAGAGTTAATCTCCGCTTGATCTCAAGGCTGACATTATTGTTGGTGCTTATGCTGGATCCTAGGTATACGAAATCCTTGACGGCTTCAAAAGTATATTTGTCAACAGTGACATTTTGTCCAAGACGACGTGACTCTTTGCCCTCGTTCACCACTAGACCCACTCGACGAGACTCCCTTTCCAGGTTGGAGAATGCTGCACTGACTGCTCGAGCGTTTTTGCCAATGATCTCAATATCATCAGCGTATGCTAGCAGCATGACACTCTTGTAGAAGATAGTGCCAGAGATGTGGATGTTCGCAGCTCGAATTATTTTCTCCAGCATAAGGTTAAGAAGTCGCACGATACGGAGTCACCTTGTCTGAAACCTCTTTTGGTATCAAATGGTGCGGAGAGGTCTGTCCCAATTTTCACTGCGCTGGTGGTGTTGGTCAGTGTCATTTTGCAAAGACGAATGAGCTTTGCAGGGATACCAAAATCAGACATTGCGGCGTACAAGTGATCCCTAATCGTGCTGTCGAAGGCGGCTTTATAATCGACAAATAGGTGATGGGTGTCGATCTGTTTTTCTCGGGTCTTTTCCAGGATTTGGCGTAGTGTGAATATCTGGTCGATGGTGGATTTACCAGGCCTGAAGCCACACTGATAAGGTCCAATCAGTTTGTTGACGATGGGCTTCAGTCTTTTGCACAGTACGCTCGATAGAACCTTATAAGCAATATTAAGCAGGCTTATCCCACGGTAGTTGGCGCAGATCGTTGAATCAACTTTTTTATGCATTGGGCAGAGTACGTTAAGGTTTCAATCACTTGGGATACTTTCAACCGACCATATTCTGCATAGAAGCTCATGCATGCGTTTGTTGAGCTGTTCGCCACCGGTCTTAAACAAATCAGCAGGCAGGCTTCTGCACCTGCAGCCATAGCCGAGCAATGGCTGTTAAGACCTCCTCATAGTCGGGCGGTGGTACTTCAACGCCGTCAGTGATTGGGGTTTGCGGAGTGGATTCCGCAGTGGCGGGATTATTGCCGCCATCGCCATTAAGCAGCTACGAAAAGTGTTCCCTCCATAATCGCCTTATGCCCTGAATATCTGTCACCAGATTTCCGTCTTCATCCTTGCAGGAAGAGGCCCCGGTCTTCAAACCATCAATCAGGCGTCTTATTCATTCAAAGAATTTTTGGACCTCGTTCCTGTCCCGCAACATTTCGATATCATTGAACTCGCGTCTTTCTTCTTCTCTTTTCTTGCGCCTGAAAAGACGTTTCTCCTTCTCAACTTTCTGTATCGCTTCTTAGCAGCAGTTGCATCGCGACACTCCTAGTCGTATTTCTCCATCGACGGTGGTAGCCTAGCACCTCTTCGGCAGCCGTACGCATAGCGCGGGAAATTTGCATCCACTGCGCGCATATATCATCAAGTAGAGGGGTGTTTTGCGAAAGGAGGAGTGCAAGTTGGTTGGCGAAGACTTCGGCTGTCTGTTGTGATTGCAGCTTTTCGGAATCCAGCTTACTCTTTGCACCTATTCGTATGCGATTTGCTACACATATACGTGTGCAGACCTTGGCAGCAACCAAGTAGTGGTCTGAGTCGATGTTTGCACCAGCGTGCCTTCCGTCGATGGGATCAATCTGGTTTCTTGTGCTTTGATCAGGGGACAGCCAAGTGGCCTTATGGATATCTTTATGTTGGAATCTGTTGCTACTAACTATCATGTTTCGTGCGGCGGCGAAGTTGATCAGTCTCATACCATTATCGGTGGCTTCGTTGCGGAGACTGAATTTTCCGATCATCGGATCAAAGAGGCGGGGCATTGCTCATAAATTATGTCGAGGAGCTCGTAGAAGTCATCTTTGGTCGTTTCATCCTTCTCATCCGTCGGAGCATGGACACAAATTAGGCTGATGTTGAAAAATTTTGCATTGAGATGCGGATAGTGGCTCGTTCACGGCCGTGAACCTCGAGACTAGATGACGCAGTCTCTTCCCAACCACAAATCCAACACCAAATTCGTGTCTCGACGCATGACAGCTGTAAGTAGTAGATATCACAGGATGCTCTTTTGGAGCAACCCGCCCATCGCATTTCCTGTATAGTGGTGATGTTAGCTCTATATTGTTGGAGGACATTCACCAACTAGAGGCACCTTCCCTGTAGAGGGTTCGGACATTCCAAGTGCATATCCGTAAATTGTTGTCCTTTGGGTGTTTGCGGGAGTCGTTAACAATAGGGGGGTTCAATATCCAAGGCTTCGTTTGAGTATTAATTGGGGAAATATTTTGACTTGGTGGGTTCCAAGCCCGACGCACAACCATTCATTCAAGGCCATGGAGAGACCCGCAGCACACATTAGTTAACTCACTGACTGTTGTCAGATCGCTATCCAGGGGTCGCCACGAGGAGGCTGTGTGTCGACTTGAAACGTAGAAGCGCAAGGATCGAACATGGACGCACCTGCGTCTATCACGAACGTTACCTTGTGTCCTACGCCCCAGGCGCCCCTTCCTTCGTCTAGTTTAATTAAATATAAAAATCATGTTTTCAGCAACCATATACCTATACATATGTATGTATTTACGCACACGTGAATAGAACAAACAAAATCGTTTCATATTTGTTTTTATGTAATCTTTCGTGCTATGCTTTTATTTATGGTTTCACTTATATTAGCCGTATTCGCTATTTGTTGCAAATGATCTTGCGAGATACCATATTAGATATATTTGTTGTTGAGATAGCAGAATTATTTTACATTTTCCATGATGCAAGACCATTTGCAATAGAAAGTGAATGCAACTATTGTTTTTCATTTGTTGGTCATAAATCACAGCGCAAAATTCTAGAATTAATTTTCAGCTTTTCAGTTTACTATGTTCATATTTACGAGTTTGTGTGTATGTATGAAGGCGTACTACTTATGTACCTACATGCCTTGTTGCAGAATGTGTCAACATTTGATATACGAGGATACACGTTTGTACATTAGTAAATACGATATATAAAATTATTTGTATTGTTATTAATTTTGTTTTAGTTAGTAGTATAACAGTTTATATTATTTCCGTGCATTTTTACATACTCTATTTACATTTACAATACAAATAAAAAATATTTTTCTGAGAGGAGGAAAAGGACGGCGAGTTGAGGTAAATTAATTTTTAGCATTATTGCTGCACGACCGATTAAATTATGACTCCACAATATTTTGTTGAATTCATTATAAATTTATTTTATTCAAAGGAAAATTCAATTAAGAAAAGTTAAATAAAAAAACCATTTGTCGAATTGATGTTTTACTTGAGAGTGCAAGAGAAAGAATCCCTCTCAAGAAAATTATAAAAATGACATTGACATGAGAAGGCGAATTGTACAAGCAGAAAAGAGAATATGTGATAGCTATGTTTAATATTTGAACTATAAAAATTTGGGGTGCGTTGACCAAAGACAAGCATATTAAATGAAAATGTAACATATGAACATAAATATATCAATTGCAGCTGGTCAAAAACATAAAAGTCACTACATATGAAAAACATACATGCTAGACTTATTTATGTGGATAACTAAATCTAGCATCCATCTCATCCAGCACTGTTACCCTCAAGAATTTAAGTACAACTCCCTGATCCACGGATGCTAATTCAGTACTGTGCGCTTAGTACATGCCCAGACATTACATTCTTTTGTATATCAGGACTTCACAATACGCTAAGATATGTTCTACATATGGAGTTATACTCATTGCCTATTTTACAGAGGTATTCTCTGAATCCGAACTGCCAAGTCAGAATTTTTTATCGTTACCTAGAAGCGCTTTTAATTGTCTCAGTTCCGGAAGTTTGAAGAAGGTTCTTTCTTTTTGTTTATCTCTTCCTGCCTGAGAACCTCCCTGATTACTTCTTCTTCTTCTGTGAATGGCAAAACAGCCCATGGCAGGCCTAGGCTGAGCTTCCCTGATTACGCAGTCGCCTAATCCGCAAAAAGGTTCTAGCTAGCTCGTCTCTATTAAACAGACGCAATTTTTAGTGCAATTTTATAATAAAAAATTATTTTTATTGATATTTGAACAATAACTTCCGAAAAAAGCTATGAGATAACATATTTTTAGAGAAACCTTTTTTGGTTTCAATTATTTTACGGAAAACCAGACAAAATTTTCTGAAAATAAAAAACATTTTGCAATTTAATTAGTCATTTATTCATAAATTTTAAAATTTATGCACAAAAAATGAAAACCAAGAAAGAGAAAATTGAATAAACTGTTTTTTCCTCTTAAAATGAATATTGCAAAACTATAAAATTTATGAATTAAAACAATATCAACCAACATGAACGCAAATGCAAAAATTCCAGTGCTTTTCAGTAATTACTCTATTCTCGGCACTTGTTAGTATTTACAAATACTTTTAATAATTCTTCCTTTGCTTTCATAGGTACTTCGTTTGTTGGTATGTTGTTTGCATTTGACTAGCCTCAACTGCGCTTGCATTTGCTGCTGCCGTTTTGTAAATGCAAGAGAGGAATGTACATATGTAAGAACGGAAGTAGGAAAAGCAATTTCAATTTAATTTACCACTATTTTCTAGTGCTGTATAGGTGGAAATTGTCTGTGTGTGTATGTATGTGTGTGTGTTTGGTCACTGCATAACGTTTGCCTCGAAGTATGCAACGCAAAGTGCCAGGCAGCATTTGATGAGACACACTCTTGTGTGTTGTGCGGTTCAAAATAATTGCATACCGAAAACACAAGCATTTCGATTACTTTTAATGCAGCTATTAAAGATTTCTCGATTCACATACATATTAGAAGCTGTAGCCCTTGCACCTGAATACCTATGCACTATGTCTAAAACTGTTTTTGTTGTATATACATACTATATGTAAGTGTTAACTAAAGTGGCACATAATCATAGTTATTACCATTAGTTTGGAACTCTTAAGCAAATTTTTTTTCTGCTTTTATTGTTTTCACTCACATTCATTTTGGATGCTAATCTTCTTACCATACGTATATCAACTTGCGTTAGGTTATCTAACTCAAATGTTAAATAAGCTTTCATTTAATAAGAACAACAACAATGGCATGTTTTTACTAAAATCACCTATTTTTGCCTCAATGATTTATGTATCCATGTTGGCTTTTCCCTGTTACCTTTAACAACACTTACCTAAAATAACATAGAACAATTTGGCGATAAGCCAAATTTACTCATTCATTGCCCCATTTATACTTTTAGAGTTCTTGGTGTATTTTGTTTTTTCTATTGAATGCAATCATTTAGATTTGCTTCGGTTTTCCTTTCTGCTTTGCCTTTTAATATAAAAGGCAATATATATTTAACTGGCTTGAATGTGGAGCACTACAAAGCATACGAGGGTAGATCAATAAGTACCCGTGTTAGGAATGAAGAGGCAAGTTTTTCACACATTTTTTGTTCTTCTATTTTTCAACGCAATCTCCTTTTAGTACAATACACTTTTCCCAACAGCGGCACGCATCGGGCCGACACCTTTCTCATGCTTAACCTATGATGTAAAATATTAATTACCGTTCCGTACGACACTCCTACGGCCTCTGCTACTTCGCGCTCTTTCGTTCGGTGAGTAGCGAGAATCATGTCTTACGGTTGTCATAGATGGTGAAGGGTCCCCATAGACAGCATCCAATTTCGCTTTTATTTCTTCGCATGTTTTTCCATCCAAAAATAAAACGCAAATTATGGATCGATATTGTTTTGTTTTTCATTTTATCGCGAAACACCAAACACTTGTGATACTTATGGCTGCCAAATAAAAACTAACCTATGAATCAGTTTGAGTGTGGTGTCGTGTGACAGATGGCAGTACACGACGGTAATGCCTACTTCCCTCAGCACCGCCACCTGTCTTCACATACGGGTACTTATTGATCTACCCTTGTAAGTATAAAAATCTGAATGTTTGCTGCCTGCACCACTGTGATTTAGGTGATGACAGGATATTATCGCTTTGAAAGACTGAGGGAGACCGAGGCTTCCATGTAGGAACCACTGAAAAAGTGAAGTAACCTAGAGGAACAGAAACAATAATTTTCTGAAATGTGAATTCCCAGCTCAAAACAATGTGCGGAAAAAATATGTGAGCAGTTATATTGTTCAGGTTATCTAAAAGACGAACTAGATATTTGGTCAAAAGTAAGTATTAACTAATTAGATATTTCACTCCTCTCGGAAGTCTAAGGCTTCTGCAAAGCATTATCAGTGTTTAGTATGTATATCATTAATCTGTTGTTTATTGTACCACCTGAGCCCGTGCATTGTCATTTATTTTCACGTTACCCAGGAATAACGTCTTACCACACGCACATGCAGTTTGTGTCATGGCTGTCATTTTGATGGGCATACAGTTATGTATGGTGAATGTGTAGCTTCACTGACATTGTAATTGAACCCCCCATTGTGTGTTGTTCAATGGCTTTGCCCGTTAGACATCACTGTTTGTGTATGCATTCACCATTATGGTGGTATATTAAAAATTCATTTACTAATTCAAATAGTCACAGGAAAGGAAAACGGAGTTAGCTTATTTTCACATGGTATCACAATAGGCATTTTTAGACAAACTGAGCTGGGACATGCAAGCACCCCCCTTAATATAGGCTAACACTTTTCGAAATCATCATTTTAAATTCATTATATTGCTAAGATTTTCTAGTTCCTACTTTTTATTCTCGGCAAATAAAAGGCTCCATCACTGGATTGTGTATAAAAGCAAATTATTGCACCTTTATTTAATTCAATAACACTGAAAATCACTTTACAATTACATATCATAGATGGTGCTACTGTAATTACATGGCCATGAATATTTTAGTACATTTTGTAGTTTCCAGATGCTGCTATTGCTTTATGCCATAAAAACGAATACTCTAGTATTCGTGCTTATAGCCTCTATATGGCGCTTGTCCTTCATTCATTCATAGATCGTTGTCTACAGGGTGTCCCATGTTTTATGTCTGTATGTAAGCATTGAATAATTTTAACACTTATCAACCGATTGACTTGAGTAAACATGTTTTGAAACGCAATTCAGTACAATTTTAACTGTGAATCGCTTCACACCGAAACAATGCGCCGAAATAGTGACACTGTACATTGAATAGTCATTCAGTTGTGTTAACTCAACGTGCATATTGTTTAGTTAACACGACAAGCCGCTCATCAACGCACAAAACGTTCCAATCAACTGGTTGAAGCGGTAAGAGAGAGTGTTGCCGAGAACCCACATGTTTTGTATCGTCACCGCGCTCAGCTTTGTGGCGTCAGTGGTACCACCTAGCGGCGCATTTTTAAGTATGATTAGGATTTTTTTTCAATATAAAGTTCAATTGACTCAAAGAATATTTCCAACAGACTGTCCACGGTGCTTGGAATAAGGCCAAAGATTCGCTCGAATGGTTGGAACTGAACCTGATTTTTGGAAGAAAATTTTGATTACCCACGAGACCCATTTCACACTCTCTGGCCATCAACAAGCAAAATTGCCGCATTTCGGGAACGGAGAATCCACACGAGATCCATGAAATACCATTGCATGACCAAAAAGTGAGTGCTTGGGCCGGCGATTGCGTTAAAATCATCAGTACTGCTTTCAACATATGCCATGCCACACTGCAATGTAGTGTCTGCGAAGAAAATTCCCTGGACGTGTGGTATAAAAAAATGGCGACATTGACTGGCAACCCAGATTTCCATGGTACATTTTGCTAGCAAAATTCAAAATCTAGCCCAAATAAATTGTAAAGGGCCAAAAAAATAATTCCTCATACGAGGTATGATCAAAAAATAACCGTTATTTTCAATGCCACACTGCAATGTAGTGTCTGCGAAGAAAATTCCCTGGACGAGTGGTATAAAAAAATGGCAACATTGACTGACCACCCAGATTTCCATGGCACATTTTGCTAGTAAAATTCAAAATCTAGCCCAAATAAATTGTAAAGGGCCAAAAAAATAATTCCTCATATATAGAGATCGGTTCTATTTTTTTTAAGTTATTCACTTTTCACATACCACACTGGCACATTCCAGAACTTATTAAATAAAATATCAATTTGCTTTTGTGAGTTTTCTACGATGTACTCACTCTCAAATATACCAGGTTTTTTACTTTTTGTATAAATTTACAACTCATCCCATCAACATGTCCAATTTCATTAACAAGTTAAAGTTGGGTCTTCATGTTGTTAGTAAAGTTTATCAATTAGTTTCGTCACAAGTTTCTAAAATTTAAATTTAAAATACCTTTATAAGTAGATATGTATGCATAGATAACAAAACAACACTGATACAATACATGATGGCAAATATACTTACTTACTATCCAAAGTGTGATAAATGTGTGTAAATATGCATGAGTGTGCGTATGCTACAAATTAAATTAATTAAATTGTTACGGTTTGTTTTGTGTATTTTATGTTAACAATACAATTTCAATGAGCAACAACAGCCAGACTCTTCAATAATGAGAACAGCAGCGTGCTGACCAACAATTTGTTTTAATATTTTGCAATTTTCACTTTAACCAAACAACTTTAATTGACCATTTAATGACGACAGCATCATTTTCGACATATTCAAATAAAAGCAAAATGAAAAGAGCGTGGAATATTAAAATTTCCCCTGTGTGCGTGTATTTGTATTTGCAAAACCAATGAATTAGTTTCTCATTCTATTTCTACATATTTATTTTCGATTTGTGTCAGCTCCAAATTTTACATGTTGCGGTGACATCATCAACAGCATCTGTAAGCACATACACGTTGCTCAAACATATATACAAATTATTTTTTTTTATTTTTATAGCAGCTGCTCCACTAAGAAGTCTATAACTGCAAGTGTTTACAATATTCACGTAAAGAGTAATGGAAAAAAGAAACATAGAAACAGCGGCTTCATTGACATTCATATTAAAAATGTTATAGCTTTTCCAATTGAAGTTTACAAACTTATATTAAAATTACATTTATATGTATGAGTATTAGCACAGCTGTATGCCATGCGCGCCTAAAATTATGCAAACATAATAATATTCATTATTAACGTTTTCATAACTTGTTTTGTTGAATGAATTTCAATGAATTCCTGCAACAGGCACGATTTAACTTGAATTGAATTAAGGAATTTTCGAGCAGAAACAATTTCGCAAATTACCGTTATTAGACAACTATCAAATGCATACGTTTATTTATAGGGTGAACCATTTATAATTTGGAATATGATTTTGATAAGGAATAAGGAACAAATAATTTTTTTTCAATATGGTTTTTATAATTTGAAAGTACAATCTTTCCGGTTAATTGTGGAACACTCTTTCATTCAAATGACTTCCTCGGCTGACCTTGCAGTGGCCCATACGCTCACTCAGTACATTTTCGTCTGTATGGAGCTGTACTTGACCGATGGCTGCACCAATTTCGTCCCTAAGAGCTTCAATCGTTAGGGTAACACTTATCTTTAACGGCTACCCACAAATAATAGTCCAACGGAGTCAAATCGCAAGCAGCGTGGTGGCCAATCCACCTCGCCAAAACGGTTAATAACATGATTTTAAATCTTCCCACACAAAAGATTGATTGTTGTACGGCTTGTGTGACAGGGCGCGCCATCCTTCTGGAACCAAGTGTTGTCTAAGACTATATATTCTAAAATAGGCCACAAATAAACCATTCACTGTAACACATCTACCTTCCTCATTTTCAAAGAAAAATGGCCCAATGATACCGCCGGTCTAAAAACCACAGTTACACGTTGAGGATGCATTGGCTTCTCAATGCTCGCGAAAGGATTTTCTCTACGCAAATGCGACAATTTGGCTTATTAACATAACCACCGAGGCTAAGAGTGAACTTCGTCAGAAAAGATGATTTTTTTAACAAACTGAAAACACTATGGTCCTGTGGCTTCAGCTGTCTTTAGGTCTTTACGCTAAATCCGCAACAAAGAACTACGTGAAATGTACGTGACATGATGTGGCTGGTTCTTCTTGCACATTCTGAGCAACAGCAGCGATTTTGTCAGTTGTGCGCACTGTAGTTACGAGTAACCAAAGTGCCAGTGTCACACACACGTTTCACAAATTGAATTTCTACCGAATTTTGAACGAAATTTTCTTACACTTTCTGTAGAAAATTCACCACTTTTCAAGAAAATTTTTATTCTTTCCCTACGTTCTTCAAGCGTACATATATCGACCCATTTCGTTAACCACTTATATAAAACTAATTTTTCAGAGACCACCCTATACATAACACACTCACAAACTAATATTCAAGTAAATACCTACGAGTATGTGCAAATTAAATTTTGAATGTATTGAATACGCTTTGCGGGTTGTTTGGAATAAATTTTGATAAATTTTGATAACTTTTGCTCGGCTAGCGTTGTGAAACCAAAATGCCGCACTTTTAAGTGTCGGTGAATAAATGAGTCGTACTGTAAGAACTTTCAATATAAATAAAGCGATTAATTTACACTACACATTTACACCTACACAATTTTGTTAACATACGATTCATATCCAGGATATTTTTAGACGTAATTACATGATGGTGATATTTTTGTTAGTATTAGTTACATAGTTTCAATTATGTTTTAAGGTAATATGATATTTGCCAAAGCAATATTCCGTTCAGCCTTAAGATTCCTTAAGATTCCTCAGTGAGATTTGTCATATTTAAGTAAATATGGCGGATATCCTGCCTTTACTTACTTTTAATGGCACAACAGCCAATGGAGGGCCTAGGCCGAGCTTTTTCGCATCCACTCATGTTGTGCGTGTTATATTTGTACATGAATGAAAGGGACCTACAGTTTAATGCCGCAATACTGCATGCAAATACGAATCCTTCGTTACCAATGAGTAATGCCACGATAAGTTTTTTCTAGCTGTTCACGTGAATCCAACAAAATCATTTCTAAAATCACAAACATTTGAAACACGAAATGGATATTAATTTGTTTTCGCTATCTGAATTTAAATCTCATTTAAATACAGACTTAACATTTCAAATAATTGACAACTTAATATTTGTATATACTTATAATTATATCAAAAAAAAAAAATAAATTACACATACTTAAATATTTAAATCCTTCAGTCTTAGAGCCCATAATTGCGCATCAAAATACCAACCAAAGTGAATTACAAATTAATTTGAAGTTAAGCGGGTTGGATGCTTATGTTGCCTTGCGATGCGTACACCTAATAACATCACTAAGCAACATACGCACACAACGACAGCAGTGGCAACAGAAGCACATTAGCGCCAACAACATGCGGAAAAACTTTTTTAATATTCCAATGTGAGTGAGTGCAAGTTGATGTGGCTAAATGTTTTTTATGTTTCTGTGGTAGTTGAGAAGAGCCTACGTAAACAAAAACCCAAAGCACAATAACATGTTATGGTTATATAATTTTACAAATTCTCACGCCAGGCAAACGAAAGAGACGAAAAAAATTTAAACAAATTTTCAAGAAACAACATCAACAACAACAACAACAACAAAAACAAAATCATCAAATACAATTTTTGTGAAGTAATATTAGATAGAAGGCAATGCTACACGCATTAGCAGCTTTAAGTGCCAATTACTTGTTAGTTGGAGAGAGCTGAAGTTGAAGTAGTTGGGGAAGTTGAAAAACAGAGTCTTTGAATCGGAATTTGCAGTTGAGAAGGCAACGCCGTCATCTTGTCGCATTAACTGAATTTATTATTGTTTTTGTTCCTAAATTGGAAAATAAGTGTCTGTGCTGCCACATTTATTTGTTTGTTTCTATTGTCTTTGTCTATATCTTTTTATAACTGATTTATTCTTTTCAATCTCTCCCGTTTCAGCTGCTTCTGTTGCTGTCTCCTCGTGGACACTGGTTGCCATCTCTTGCGAGCGCTACTATGCCATTTGTCATCCGTTGCGTTCACGTTCATGGCAGACAATAAAACACGCTTACCGTATAATCACTTTTATATGGTTTGGCAGTATTCTTTGCATGATGCCCATAGCAATATTCAGTCAATTAATGCCAACCAGCAGGCAAGGTAGTATGTCGAACTAAATAATGCGTTTTTCTTGTGTGCATGTAATCATTTACAGTGTTCATCATCATCATCACCATGATCTTCTACATAGTCGTTTTCAGCTGATATTTTAATCAATTATGTAAAGCAATATTTGTTAATTTTCAATTCTTTGCACATAAAACTCACGCCTAAATGTATACTTTATTTTGATATTTGTAATATTGCCAGAGCAAACAACCAGCTATCAATTTAAATGAGTTATCCAAAAAATTAATAAGGGTGGAGTGAGGGTTAGTGTCGTCGTATTGAAAAATTCGCAAATTACTCAAAGCTGATCAGCAATATCGTTCTTAGAGGACTACTTAAAATGTACGAACGACTCCTATTTATTTCCAATGCCAAGTATTTTTCCCCTCAATAACCAACTCTTAAAAAAGCCGTCTTATAATTTTGGTATGTGAGCCCCTAAGAGTTGCAGGTGGCGGTTAGTACAATCGGAGGAAATGTAGAAAGAGGTAAAACAATAGAGGTCGGTTTTACATTTTACCCCTCTAAGATCACTTTGGGACCGGATCCCATTTCATAACAAAAAAGGAAATTTTCTATTTGGCGATGGAGGGTAATTATGTTTGGAACAAATTTTGCCCATTGAAAATAAATTATGTCCAGTTCTTAATTTTAACCCTCTAGGAGCGACTTCTGATCAACTGTGAAGGAATTTGGCCATTTTTCTCGCATTTTTTGTACTTTGACCTCGATGCGTCGCCCTTTACCCTCAACCCTCTAATTTTTTGACTTTCTCATTTTTCTATCTAACCTCATAAAATAATATAAATGCCAGTGTATATGTACAAGTCCTAGTATTAAAAGTCTCCAAACTACACTACTCATTTTCCATAGCTAGTAAACATATATATTTTTAGGCGCTTATAAAACATAAATAAATATGCAATGATCACACGTTGAATATGCTTCAAATATAAATTAAAAGAGAAAATGAGAGGATCTGATCTTATTGTAAAAATAGTTATGCCACCTGAAAAATTATCTTAAATTTGAATTTCGAAATATTCTTTCAAATTTAAACTGTGTCTAAGATATTGCACCTGCCTGCTCTATAAAGTCACAAGTGTGCCTGAAATCTTTACCTACAAGTCCAAAGAATATTTAAATAATTTTATCATCTACATATAAAAAATATTGCTGTAAAAGCTAATGTTAAGTGTCAAAAAAAAATATTATCATTTCACGCGATCTCCTTTCCTCTCGCTATATTTTACATCACATTTTCTATGAAACATATTCAACGCATGAGCAGTGCCATTTTTCTTCGATTGTATCACACAAATTTATACCATACATAAGTAAATCGTAAATTTTATGCTTTAATGTTTTGTCGTCATTTTCACTTCAGTAAATGCTTTTATTGCCTCTTTACTTATTCATTAAATGCAGGTAATAGAAAAATATTATAGGTTGCTATTATCAGTTGCTACAGTAGCAAAAGGAGCAATTGTACTTTGAAAATTGTATTCATATTCATTTGAGCTAACACGCACAGACCAAATGGCGTAATTACTTTACTAGTGTCCATTTCTCTCCCTTTGCCAAGTTAAAAACAAGAACAGGTAGAAATATTAAGAAAATAATTCAATAAATTATAGAACCGAATGCTTTTAAAGGATGATTAAATATATTTTTGATTTATGTACAAATATTATTTGCTTTTGTGGGAAATTTTAAATTGTTATTACTGTATTTTACTGGCGTTAAGTATGGAAGAAAAGTCTAAAACATTTGTATGCCGCTGTCAGAGACTCAAATGAAAGAGTTTCGTTATTTCCACAGTTTCAACTCGAGTAGAGACCCTGAAAATTCAATTATTGTTCGAGTATTCTTGTCTTTTCTCAGAGTTATACAAAATTTATGATTCGTTACAATTCAATTTGAAAGATTTTCAAGTTGGCTTCATTGGCTCAATTCCAGATAAAGCACACATAGGGGAGAGGTTTGTAAATTTATGCACTTTTTTTCTAAGGCCGATAACTCTGAGTAGATTGAAAAACATGTAAAGTTAGATATACCTTTGGTCCCAAAATAGCCATTTTCGACTTTTGACTTGTAAGCTGCCGCACCACGAAAAGGCATGAATAACGCTGAATTTATGCTATATTATGGAATTTAAATAGCATCCAGAGGCATTTGATATTTATTTGGTTAAAAATAAAATACTTAAAAAGAAACAAATTCAAATTGTAAATTCATTAATCATCAACGGAATCGCAATTTAGGCAACCAAATGTGTTTCTTTTCTCAATTCAAGTGGCGTGGACGAGACAGCTGTGGCATCGGTCTGAGTTCTTGGCTGTTATTCTGGATGGCATTTGTTCACAGGAAATAAGGCAAAACTCATCACTGTCCTCACTTGATGATTGCCGCTTCTTCTTTAGTAGTGGCGTTTTTGCTTTTGCTGATGATTTGCGTTTGTTTGTTGATGCACCTTTTTCTGCACAATCAATAAAAATCTAAAATTTAAAAAGTCACTCAAAATCGATATAATTTTAATCCAAATGCTTTTAAAATGACTAAAAGTTGATAAAAGAGCGATTCCACACAACAATTGGCGGGAATAAATACAAAAAATTTTACAAAAATGGTGCGGTAACTTAAAAACCCATGAGTGCGACAACTTACAGATATTCTACCACTTCTTGTGATGTCCAAAAAGTTGTATTAAATCACAATTTTAGCTGAATCGCCATTAAATTCTTAAAATTTAGTTTAAAACTGAGAAAAGCATTTACCTACTTTCAAAAATTTTATCAATTTCAATTTTTACGAAATTATTTGGTCATTCACTTTTAGTTTTTCAGTTGCTAGGAATAACGGAATAACACGCATCCGACCGACATCATCACGTTACATCACGTTTTTCCGCCAAATGACTTTATTAAAGTTAAAGGCAATTCTTTTCTTGATTTTTGTCGGAGGTACTGTGCTGCCACCTGTGGAACATAGTGACACCACGCTGCGTCAAATTACAAGCCACGTCAACTTACAAACCTCTCCCCTATACACGTGCACATAAGATCATACATACTTAATACCAAAGAAATACGAGAAGAAAATGCATAGGCGTATGGGTGCAACAGTATGTGGTATATGAATCAACGTAGCAAAAGCCTGAAAGTATGCTCTGGATATGAACAATACTCGCTCAGCTTTTGTTCGCGTACGATGTACACAATTCGGCTGCACACATTCGTATTCAAACAATTTCTTCAATCATTATCTGTATACTAGATTCTTTAACAACCCCAAATGTTTGCCATCGGTTTCCTCATTATATTAACTTTGCTTTATTTTATGTTGTGATGAATAAACTGTTGTTATTTTATTGATGAAAATAATAAATTCTCAGTATTATTTTCATCAAATTTAAAAATAATATGATTACCTCGAAAATCGATTTGATTGTCTAGAGTCTAGACTTTAGGGTACTAATTTTTTTATTTATTTTTTATTTTTTATTTTTAATTTTTTTATTGATACATTTTTCCTCTTTCTTCCTCTCAACTATCAATCTTCCTTCCATTCAACACAATGCTCTGCATTCATAGGGGTACACCCTGTGTGTTGAATGTAACAATAAAAAAATAAAAAAATAAAATTCAACACACAGGGTGTACACCACCTAGAAGGAGGGAGAATGAGAGGGGGAATGTAATCACAGGACATCGAAAAAGAGTTAGACAGCCATTGTGGCAAGTGTTATGCCTTTACCACAATGAACTTCAGTTTATCAATGCCGACTATGACCGCATGTAACGCCATAGGCCGATCTTTTTCGCATCCACTCATGTTGTGCATGTTATATTTGTACATGAAAGGAAGGGACCTACAGTTTCATGCCGAATCCGAACGGTGAAGTGAAAAGCTTTTCATAGGCAATTTTTACTCTTGTAGGTTTTACCATTGCCTGCCAAGAGCCGTGTAGACAAATTTTTTTATTTGTTTTTTTTTCGGTTTTGGCTGTGCCGAAATTCGAACCCCGGACACTCTGCATAACAGGCCAACCACTACGCTACAGCGACCACCCTGTTCACAATTAATGGCAAACGTGGAATTAATTTGATTGTGCATCAGTTTATCATGATTTTAATAGAAAATAAATTGAGAAAAACAGTTTTTATTGGAATCATAAGCTGTGCATAACTTAGGGGATCGATTAAGTAAAAGCAACGAAAGTCATCGGGAACCAGAATAAACTACAGTACTTTTCGCTTAAAGCGAACTTCAAGGGACTGAGCAAAATGGTTCGTTTTAACCGAAGTTCGCTTTAAATGAAGACTTTAACAAAATCATTTGTTATATGCACATGCATATATTAACTCCTTTGTTGATTTATTAAAAAAAATTTAATTTTGCATTTAAATTCGCAGTAATTAAGCTTTTTTTCAAATTCTTCTGCTTTCGCTTGTAAAACGGCATTGGTTATAGTAACATTATTGGCTCTTTTCTGAGTAAACCATTTTGGTAGGCAATTATCCAGTTCCATGAAAGAAGGGTTTTTGACTTTCTTTACTTTTAGGAGTTTTGCTCAAATTATTGAGAATCAAGTCTTTATTTTTCCAAATTGTAGCAATTGTTGACTTGCTGAGGCCCATTTCTTGGCATAATTGCTTTTGTTTTACACCTTCTTGTAACCGTTTTATTATTGCATATTTCTCTTTTAAAGAAAAACACTTTCTTTGTTTTCCAACTGCTACTACGTCCATTTTATAACTTTGTAATTTTCAGCTGCACCCTTCACACGCACAAACAATAAACTTAGGGAAATTCCCGTATTCGAGAACATTGGAAAAATGTACCAGTGAAAAACTAATTTTTGGTCATAGCGCCACTTTTTTGGTTCGTTTTAACCGAAAAATAAACAGCTTTTGCATCCAAAAAAAGTTCGTTATAACCGAAAGTTCGCTTTAAATAAGCGAAAAAAATTTCAAGGTTTATTAGAAATATAGCGGGTACTTTTGAAATTGGTTCGTTTAAGGCGGAAGTTCGTTTTAAACGGTTTCGTTTTAAGCGAAAAGTACTGTATTATATAAATGCCATCAATATAGCCAGAGAGAAAAAATTGATTCCAAATACATAAAGAAAATATATTTGAAACTACCAAAAAAAAATCCAATAAGTATAAAAATCTGATAAAATACACAGTGCTAAGTGAGAATAGTAGCCGAATAGTAGAATATGTTGTTGTTTGTTCGAATGTATGTATTTTAATCACAGAGTCATTACATCGAAAAGCATGGAATGGAGTTGATATGATTTACTGTTTGATTGCATTGTTTACGCCATTCATTTCAAGAAAGTCAGTCCAGTGAAAGTCAATATGTGCATGTCGATGGCCATGTGTTATTTTAATACTTCTGTAATGAACGTAAATTCTCATAAAGGTCATATTTATTACAATCGCTCAATTGTATATTGCCATTAATTTTATACAATTTTTCAGACACACGAGTACTTTCAATTTCATCAAACTGTTTCATTCATATTTCAGATACTCCCTTTACACTTTATGGTGCTTATTTTGTTTCTTATTTAATAATATTTACTTTCCATTTTAGGGTTACGCAAATGTCGAGAACAATGGCCTGAGGATACCATCGGCTATGAACGTTCTTATAATATATTCTTGGACTTGATTCTGCTTGTGCTGCCATTAATTATACTCTGCGTTGCATATATTCTAATTACACGCACCCTGTATGTGGGTATGAAAAATGAACGGGCTATGCTTTTTGGCAGCAGTGGAACACACAGAGTGAGCACACAAGTGGAAGCAGTGGCAACAGTGACGACCACATTGATGCCTTCTGCCACATTCAATACGAATATGTCATTTCGATGTGACGCACGTAGGGAAAGAAGCGGTAGTAGCAGTGCTGAGGGAGGGGAAGAGAGAGCCATCCACGCTGATAGTTCCAATGGTATAGCAGGCAATATTAAAAATAAAATGGTAATGGATTGTATATATCAACAACAGCAACTGCAACAACAGCCGAAATGTGACGGTAAGTTTCTCTTTTCAAAGAAACTATGGTAATTTTGAGCTATAAAAAGTATTGCAGAACAAATTGAAAAATATTATATAGTTTGATATATTGAAAACAAATTATTGCATGAATAAAATATGAACTAATTAATTTATTCAATATTTTTCAATTATCAAATTTATAAGCAAAATCAATAACGACAACCATTATAAACGAAACCAATATGAAACAGAACTTACTCGCATATCCTAAAACCTTGCATGACTGTAAATTTCTCGTTATGAACATAAATAATCACATTATTAATGCGTTTAATAAAGTTGACAAGTAAAAATACAAAAAACAGAAATTATAATTTCAGCTTCTACTCCATTCAAATACAAATCAGAAAACGAGAAATGGAAGGTCTTCTAATAAGTATTGTAACGATATGAATTTTGTGGTCTACTTCAGACGCACAACGGCTATATTATTGATCAATAATATAACATTGTATAAAATTTTTTATAATTACATACACGAACATGAAGTACGGTAACATTTTATCTAACTACTTACACACATATGCAAAACGGAAATACTGCATTAGATAGGGAAAGTTACTCAGACTTAGATTATGGTCAATGGCAGTGGCTGAGGGTTTTGCTTCCTCTATCGTTATAGGAAATAACCCCTATCTGTTGCACACGCAAATAACGATAAAAATTGCTTGTTTATAGCAGCAGAGCGTCCGTGTGATTGGTTTTTCAGAAGACATTTCTTAAATTCGTTTAGATATTTTTAGTTGTATGCGTAAGTCCTTACATCAAGAATAGTCTTCGCTGAAGTATTCATAAAGCATCAGGGTGTTGGCGTGTTGTTGTATTTTCGCCATTCGCCGACCGTCATCGTGTAGCCTCACCGACCGTCGTCGCTGAGTATAAGTAAAAATTAAGAAAAGGCACTTTTTCGTTATTGCTTTAAAATAAATTTAATATGAATTTGTTCGTTAAAAATTTAATAAAAACAAGGAAATTCCACTGTCAACGAAAAAAAATCATATTTCCATTGTTTATAAACATGTATGAGTTATGGTCACATAATGTTTATATCTCCACTGAATATGTTTACAGTATCAGTGGAAATGATATAAATGAATGAAAAATCTAAGCAAATATTAAGAAAATAATTTGTCGGCATTGTATTCTAAGGAGATTACACAAATTAATACAAACACAAGTGGTGGTCAGCACATGGTGCTAATCCGCCATACATTTCGGACCCCCACATATGTTTACATTAATTTGTGTGCTAGAAATAGCGATAACTATTTTATTAATATTTACTTAGTGTTACTATAAGCATAAATATAGAGATGTTTAACAAAGGAATTTACATTTCCTTTATATACTATATGTATGTATGTATGGTAATAAAGAAAACAAAAAATTTCTTATCCATACAACACAAGTGAGGGTACCAAATGTGTGCCTTCACGCCATGTGCTGACCACCACATGTGTTTACATTAATTTGTGTAATCTAGAATACAATAATGATAAATTATTTTCTTAATATTTACTTAGATTTTTCAGTTATTTACATTATTACCACTGATATTGCATTTTATGTAAATAGTATTACAGTGGAGAAGATTTTCATCCTCTGCAATCACGCTTCTGTGAGGTCTGATTGTGATTCATTATTATGCGTTAACGCATTAACGCAGCAGGCAATTATAGCACATATACTATGGTCGCTGGGACGTAGTGGTAGTGCGTTGGAATGCTACGCAGAGTGACCGGGGTTCGAATCTCTGCACAGGCAAAATCAAAAAGTAGAAAAAATACTTTTTCTACACGGCCCACCTCTTGGCAGGCAATAGCAAAACCTACAAGAGTAAAAATTTGTATGAAAAGCTTTTCATTAAACTGTAGGTACAAATATAACACGCACAACATGAGTGGCTGCGAAAAGCTCAGCCTAGGGCCTCCATGGGCTGTTGTGCCATTAAAAGTAAAGTAAGTAACTAATACTATGACAGATTATGTGTATAGGAGGAGTTCCAAAATGCGGTATGAATGCAAAGTCATAAGTTCCAAAAGTCTTGCACTTCTACACTTCTGAACGTAATCGATGTGCATTAGCTGAGAAAATAACGTCCCAAAATTTAGATTTTACATTTGTTTGATATACGGAAAATGGTTTTACCAGAACAGTGAGTTAAATTATTAAATTTTCTGATATTTTCTATTCTCATTTCTTTTATATTTAATAATTTTTTGCATTTACACATTCAGCGAGCATTTTGGAACTCATCCAAATTATTCGTTACCTTTCGCTATGTAATCGCTGTGTCGTAGGTGATAGTGTGTTAAGTAGAAAAAAACAATTTTTCTACATGGCATCACCTGTTGGCAGACAATGGCAAACCTACTATAGTAAAAACTGTCTATGAAAAGCTTTTCACTTCGCCTTTCGTATTCGGCATAGAACTGTAGGTCCCTTCCATTCATGTACAAATAAATGTAACACGCACAACATGAGTGGATACGAAGAAGCTAGAACTGCACACTACTCGGACTGCACACTACTCGGACTACCAACCGTTGATTTTTTCAAACTTATTCTTCTTGTTTAACCTTGCAAAGGAAATATATGTATATTTATGTATATGTACATATGTTCATATATATATGTATGTACATTGCGAAATTTTACAATTCCATTTGCTTTTCTTTCACTCTTTGAAAAAACTTACTTTGTATGAATGTTAGATTACATATGAAATTAAATATAAATTTGACGTAGAAGATATTTCTTTAGTTTGAGCAAAACAATTACAATTACTAAAACACTAAATATATTTTCATAAAATTCTTTTTCTAAATTTTTATTTATCTAATAACCAACTAGATTCCATTTTTTCCCCCTTGTATTTTTATGTATTCCTTAAAAATTAAATACAATATTAAATAAAAAGCTTTATATTTAAAATCTGTTTGACGGAGATTTTAATTGGTCACTAAAAATTTTTACATAAAATTGTGCTAGTTTTAAGAGATCAGTGCTCCAAAAAAAAAAAAAATTTAAAATGAAAAATATTAACGTTTCTGGCAACATAAATCGTCTTGTATTCTGTACTTTTGATTAATTTCATATAAATTTGATATGTTTACAAAATCAAAACACATGCGATTCTCAAATTCTACAAATATCAAAAATAAAACAGCGAAAGCACATTGTAACGTTTGTACATCATTTGTGGACTTGTTAATCAGTTGACAGGAAAGT
Source organism: Palloptera scutellata (assembly GCA_958295655.1). Classification (NCBI taxonomy): domain Eukaryota; kingdom Metazoa; phylum Arthropoda; class Insecta; order Diptera; family Pallopteridae; genus Palloptera; species Palloptera scutellata. The sequence goes on along the minus strand of OY282449.1, from coordinate 148,709,317 downwards.
GTAATCCTGCCATATAATTTAATTTCTGATTTTGATTTTGAAGATTTTTAACAGTCAAATTTTATACAACTATTGCTGCGTTCTTGTTTAAAATCGATTAATCTTGACTTTTTTCACATATCATTGACAAGAAATTGGTTGAGTTTAAAAAATATTTAATAAAACTATAGGTTTATTGATTTAAGTTTATTACTATGGTAGCGCTTCAAATTCATTGCAAATAAACATATAATAAACATGGAGGACAATTCTGGCTGCATTTTAAGTTTTATGTTCTTCTTCTGCTAAATAATACAATAAATATCACAAATACAAAAGTTCACAATAACAGCGTTCATATTCTGTAATAGACATTTTTAATTTTAATCAAAAATACTCCTGATCGATTTCATTAAAATCTTTCAACATATAATGTATGAATGTGTGTCTGCCTGCCTGTCTGTCTAACTGTTTTATATAAATGTGAGTCTGATTTAATTTTGATTAAATTTAATTAACCACAATTGTAATGTTGACCACTTTGTGTGCAAATATTTATATGCCCGTGCTTTCAATTTGCATAAGTACTTGCCAGAATATTAAAATTCATATATACAAATATGTAACTAATATACAAAATACTTAACCGTCTAGTTCTCAAACAGGCCTCTGGACAGCCGCCATCAGAACGGGTGTAATAACCACCAGAGCAGTTGTCTGGAGGAGCAACAGTGAACCAAACTTTCATAATAGTGCTTCGGCTATAAGCTGCGATACTTATTACAGCCGCTGGAAGCACTCAAAGTAAAAAATATAAAAAAATTAATCATTTCGATTGAATTTGAGAATTTTGGTTAAAAATAAAAACATATACTTAAAATACTTCCAGTCATACTAACGTTATATGAAACAGTCTATGACTAGCTAAGAATAGGAAATTTTATATAAAATGTTTAATCATTCAAAAAAAAATTGCTAATAATCTCAAACAACCACAATTGCTTTAAGGGCTCCCGACTTCACAGCTTCATAAATCCATGCCAATTAATTTTCTTTTTTTCGTTTTTGAGAAGAGGTCTTGTTTTTTTACATCGATATTTATCAATTACGATTTTTTTTAGGTCAGTCAAAAATTTGAAAACTAGAGGGCTAAAAATATAGCTAACAACCAAAAATTATTCTGTCTGTAAGTAGTTCTTGATATGAACTGTTACTTGCTTACTTACTTACTTATTTTAATGGCACAACAGCCCATGGAGGGCCTAGGCCGAGCTTTTCGCATCCACTCATGTTGTGCGTGTTATATTTGTACATGAATGGAATGGGACCTACAGTTTAAAGCCGAATCCGAACGGCGAAGTGAAAAGCTTTTCATAGCATAGGGCATTATTTATTTTTTTATTAATTATTTAAATAAATCACCGAACGTTTTTCGGGATCAATTGAAGTACTTACAATTTATTTAAGTGTTTATTTAATTTGCTCAGTTCAGAATAATTTTAAATTCAAGAATAACAATATTGAAATATAAAAGAACACGTATTATTATTCTATCGTAACAATCAAGAAATTGAGTACGTACTCGTATATAAATCCTCTGAACCCTACTTTTGGATAAGCTGACTATAAAAAAAAACTTAGTTTAATGTAATGAAAATTGGGTATAAATTTCTTGTTAAATAGTTTCTGCATCTCTCTTAATGTAGTGAATTATTTTTATTTTATGCAAAAAAAAAAAAAACTATGGTTTCCATTTGTAAAAGTCACTCAAGCATTAAGTCGCTCATCATCGTCTCAACGAAACTTATAAATATTTTACCTTCATATCCTAGTTTGTAGACTACATACGTCATATGTAGTTAGATATATTTATTATTAATTGATATTTTTGAGCTGTGTAAAATGAAAATTGAAAATATAAATTCAAACTACACATGCGTGGGTGCATTTAAATTTAATATTTGTGATATTTTAGTATTATCAAAAACACTTCAATAAATAAAATTCCACCAGAAAGTACAAAAGAAAAAAAAACAAATGAAAGTTCTGTTCATGGTTTTTCTACTTTTAATTTGAAAAATTTTATAATCTTTTTGGAGCTGTGAAATAGTTTGCACAAAATATCGCAAGCATTTTCAGCGACATAATAATTCGCAATTTATGAGTTTGCAATTCATAAAAAAATGTAAATTTAACTTTAGCCACTTTAAAAATTTAGAAATTTAGAAATTTAGTTCCCCAATGTAATTAAAATGTTTGCTCTTTCAGCTCGTATTAAAAAATTCAAATAATTGGTAAAATTCAGTAATTAGCAGAAAACATTTATCTTTTGATCTTTTATATATGATCAAATAGCTATAAATACAGTGTATTACTTTTGTAGATACTTACTAACACTCATTTGATCAATGTCCTAGAATATCGCTGCCTCAATTTCCATAAGCACTAACATCATATTTTTAAAAATCCAGTTTTTGATGGATTGTGATTACTCTTGTAGGATTGCCATTGCCTGCGAAAAGGTAGTGTCGTGTAGAAAAATTGCTTTTTCTACTTTTTGATTTTACCTGTGCCGAGATTTGAACACCGGACAACGCTTTACTTTACTTTTAATGGCACGACAGCCCATGGAGGGCTTAGGCCAAGCTTTTCGCATCCAATCATGTTGTGCGTGTTAAACTGTAGGAAGGGACCTACAGTTTAATGCCGAATCCGAACGGCGAAGTAAAAAACTTTTCATAAGCACTTTTTACTCTTGTATTTCTACCGTGTAGAAAAATTGTTTTTTCTACTTTTTGATTTTGCCTGTGCCGAGATTTGAACACCGGACAACGCAATACCTACAAAATCACAGCCACTTTTAATTACTATATTTTGAAAATACCATAGTACTGAAAATATTAAAGTTTGCAAATATTTTTTGCATCTCCTGAAAAATTTTAAATGATGCATGTTAGGGCTTTTGCGAATTAACGTAGCGATTTGAAAATGTATATGCAAATTTGGGGTGTCAGCAGATTCAATTAACCATAAATATATGGTATTCAAAATATTTTTTTCTGCAAATGTGTAGTAAACAACATAAATAATACAAAACACAAATAAAATCTGGCTAACAAAAAGGCGGCATTTTATATTTTTATCATTTTAAAATGTATGTACTTAATTTTTTCTCACATTTTTATGTGTGCGAGAATATATTATGGGCCAATGAATTTCTACGAAATTTCCGCCGGAATTTTGCGCTTCAGCTTTGTATTTTATTAAACATAACATAATATGAATATAGTGTAAGCTGCTGGTTATACTGGTGTTCGCTGTTCGACGAACACATCAAATTTTACTCTCGTGCTGGGTGTAGTGGTGTTCATTACAGAGTTGCTTTTCATCGAAATTCAGTTCTTTTTGTAATATAATTTTTTCCGCAACGGCAAACAAAAAACTTTAAACGATTTTATTAATATGGAGCGTGAAATTAATAATATAATTGAAAAATTATGAAAATAATATGATTTTTCTTCAATAGTTTTAAGAATATATTTAGTATTCACTTTTAACAACTAAAAACATTCGCCACTTCGCTTTTCTGCATATGAAAATAGTGATGTACAGGTTTGCATGTTTTCCTTCTATTTTACATAAATTTTTGTTGCTTTTTTTGTAGAATAACTCATTGACACCCTGAATACTCGGCGTGCTCGGTGTACACTTCACCCAGCATATCATGTCCGGTGTGAGAGTGAGTAAAATCTAAAATCAATTGCATGGTGTTCGCCGAGTAAAATTGGAATATAACTACAACCTAAGGAAAATACGAAAATGAAATGAAATTGCGTAGTTTCAAAAACAAATTACCGAACATTTTTTTACTACATATATAATTTTGCAATTTGCTATTGTTCCAATCATTTTTCGCTCTTACATACATACATATTTCACATTTCAAGAAGAAAGTACTTTCGTATTTTTACACCCTACCGTAGTTGAATGAACTTTTTTGTGCAAGTAGACCAAGTAAAGAGACCAGCCTTAAAACACACTTATTTCAGAGTCGATAATTTATTCAATATATGTACTTATGTACTTACTATAGCGCACAGTTGGGAAAAATATGCTAGAAAAAGTACAAAATATTTTAATATTCTTTTATTTGGAAATGAGTTTCTATTCTATTATTTTTATTTATTTATGTGTAGTAAATCCTACACATAAATATCATAAAGACACTAGTCACAAAAGTAGTTGATAATTACCAAATTTTCATTAAAATTGAATATATTGTTATTGATGACTAGACGATACATATTAAAATATTAAACTTATTATTTTAGTACTAGACATTTTAAATACTTTAGTTATACTTGTAAAGTACTATGTCAACAAAGTAGACTGTAGAAACATTGCTATTAATTCGTCGCTTCCACGAAAGAGTGTTCTGTTGAAAAAACTCCAAGATTTTTCGTAAGATCAACATAATCAATTACAGAGTAATTTAAAGTTCTTGCATTGAGACTCAAGCCGTTCCTCTAGCCCGTTCGTTAATACGCAACAAATTCATATTCACCTTATCAAAGCATTCGTTAATTGAGCTCATGCTGCAGGAAGTATATAACTGAACGCCATCAGCGTACATGTGAATATTACTTTCGTTTAGGGCATTTTGCAGATCATTGATGTACATATATAGAAAAGAGAAGCGGAACTAGTATTGATTCATTTGATACGCCCCTACTAAGAATTAAGGAACGAGATCGCCACTGCTAACTGCTTGCGATCTTTCGCAGTAGATGTAGCAGTAGGTGAAACCCCATATACTCAATCGCAACAACTTGGTGACCAGAACGTTGTGATTTACAGTATCAATAAAGGCTTTCGAATGATCTAAGATTGAATCTTTATTTTCTATTCTATTTTCACTAAGCTCTGAGCGAAGCTCTTCTGTTACATCCATTAGGGCAGTAATGCAGCTACGTCTAATTCGAAATCCTGATTGTATATCACTGACGCGCGCTTCATTCAAGAGAAAGCCAGTCATTTGCTTGCACGCTAGTGTCTGCAATGAGTTGGTATTCACTATTGAGTTTAAGGATGGGTATAACCTTTGCATGCTTCCCGCAGGATGGAAAGATAGATGTGGCGAAAACTGTGTGAAATAGGTGTGTAAAATAGGGTAGATCAGTTATGGCGATATAATTTCCCCTGGAAATAGGGCCAAATAAATCTCTACACCTTTTCTTAGGAAAAGCTTACAGAGTAACTTTAAATATGTAAAAAAAAAAAAAAATAGGGTAGAATCTTAGGAAGTATTATTTTTGTAGGCGATCTAATGACGGTCCTCACCGAGCACTGATACCATAGTGTCCATGGCTTCTGGATATTTCAAAGGTATTTTGACAGAGTGTGGCATAAAACACTGGTGTCAAAACTGATTGCGAATGGGGTCGGGAGTAACTTCACACGATGGATCACGAACTTTCTAAGCGGCCGCTATATCCGTGTTGTGATAGACGGCATTGTTTCGGAAGATCGTGCCATTAATGCTGGAGTGCCGCAGGGTTTGGTCCTCTCCCCTACACTTTTCCTTATTTTCATTAATGACCTTATTGTGTTGTGTTTAACGAAGAATCCCATCCCCATGACAGCAACATTTCTCATTCATCTCTTTGGAAATTGAGAATAAAATGCATGTTATGAATGACTCACTCAATAAAGATCTCCAGTCAATCTGTGAGCGGGGTCTCACGAATACAGTTGAGTTCAATGCGCGTAAGACCCAATGTTGTCTGTTATCTCACAAACCAGTTTCCCAGCACCCCGTTAACTCCCTAGATATGGGTGGGGTAGGTGGTCGCTGTGGCGTAGTGGTAGTGCGTTGGACTGCTACGCAGAGTGTCCGGGGTTCGAATCTCGGCACAGGCAAAATTAAAAAGTAGAAAAAATAATTTTTCTACACGGCACCACCACCACCTCTTGGCAGGCAATGGCAAACCTACAAGAGTAAAGTAGGTAGGTAGGTTCCTTCCATTCATGTACAAATATAACACGCACAACATGAGTGGATGCGAAAAGCTCGGCCTAGGCCCTCCATGGGCTGTTGTGCCATTAAAAGTAAAGTAAAGGTATTGCGCAGCCTGCGACTCTCGATGTTCTGGGCATGTCTATCCAATGCGATGTTCGTTGGAATAAACTCATTCTTGACGTGTCGAAAGAAGGAGCCAACTGTCTCGGCTTTCTTAGGCGGTGTAAAAAATATTTCACTCCGGCTGATATCCGCTTGATTTGCACCACCTATATGCGTCCTAATTTGGAGTTTAATTCACACCTATGGGCGGGAGCTTCACGGCCGCTACTGGAGCTCCTGGACCGTATCCACCATCGAGTGATAAAGCTTATAGGAGACAGTAGAGTTGCCAACTCTATTGGCTCCTTGGAACATCGTCGAAATGTGGTTTGCGTATCTCTGTTTTACCGTTACTTTCATAGATAGATGTTCTGCTGAGATGCACAAGCTGCTGTCGCCAGCTCGTGTGCTCACCAGAACTACACGATCAGCAAGCGGAACTCACGCATTCCACGTAAACACGGTGTTCCACCGCACTACGCATTGCAGAGAAAGTTCTTTTATCTGTCGAACCGAGCGTATTTGGAATAAGCTCCCTGCAAATATTTTTACCGATTATTATGACGTTTGCAAATTTAGAGCAAACACTTGTAACTACTTCTCTCTCCTTCTTTCTCCCACCTATCAATCTTCCTTCCAATCAACACAATGGTCTGCATTTATAAGGGTACGGTAAGAGTGTTGACTGTATTTAAAAAAAAAAATAAATAAAAACTACATACATTACATTACATTACTACATTCATAGCTGAAAGCATTTGATTTATGTAATATACGAGAAGCTTTCTAGAACATCTCATTGATCAACGCACATGAAATCGAAGCTAAAATCCGGACCTACTGGATTGTCAAAGATCTCATAACTATTAAAGTGACAAGCAACGTGCCAAGAAATATTCACAAATTTAAAATTATGGTCATCTAGGTTATCTGGTACAGTGAGAAGTGGTTTGCCTTTCCCTATACTGATATTTCTGATTTCGTTCCATATTTGTTTGCTATCGACTGGCGAAGAAAATTTACTTTTGAAGTATTCACGTTTAGAAGGTCAGGCGTCTCGCATCGTTTCCATATTTTATACACGTAATGACGTTGATTTAATAGGTTTTTATGCCATTTTTATCTAAACCATGGCTTTTCCGTTGTCGTTAATGTCTTAATTTTTCCGGTTACTTTTTAGTTAAAAAGAAAAAGTATATTACTTTTCAAGAACAGTACTTGGCCGTTAGGAGAAAGGTCGTACACATGTCAAGAAAGAAAGGTCATACACATGTCACGATGGAATGTTTTCACAGTCAACACAAAGTTTAACATGACTTTTATAGTCACGAAAACTAAAACTCTGAGTGCAGCATCAATGTAAAAATCATATGTCAGAAAGATTACATCGTGCTGAGAGAAAAAGGTTATGGATAACTGGTCATCTTTTAATGGCACCACAGCACATGAAGGGCCTATGTCGACCTTTTTGCAGCCATTTATGGTTGCGTGTTGTATTTGTAAATGAATGAAAGGGACCTACAATTTTATACCGAATCCGAGCGGCGAAGTGAAAAACTTTTCATAGGCAATTTTAACTCTTCTAGGTTCGCCATTGCCTACAAAGATTTCGAAACGAGTAGAAAGCACAGAAAGCGTAACTTTACTTTAAGTTGCCAAGTACTATTCTGACTACTTATTTAAACAACTACGAAACATAAATTTATTAACTGAGAGAAAATTTAAGCATAAAAGAGAGCAGAGTTTACCTTGGAATACTATTAGGTGATTCACAAGGACTCATACATCATAAACTCATAAACTGTCGTACAACATGTAATTTTACAATAGTTGTATAAATGTAGTTGTTGTTCTCCATCAAAATATTGTAAGATAATACAATGTGTTCTTAGTACATCATTAAATATTTTTTTATCACATGATAAAATGAGTTGCTGATACAAATACAGAAGAATTTAGTATAGTGAGTCAGGCTGATAAAAGAAATATTTCACCCACAGAAACTAAGTATGTAGAAAGTAACCCACGGTTTAATGCAATAATGTGTTTTATTAAAAGGTGGTTTGAGAGTATACGACCGTGCCCGAACTTTGCTCAAGGGCATTTTTAGTCTTCCTCGTTCTCTCCTCGTTTTTTTTTTTGTACAACTGCTGCGGCTAATCGCTTTTTGTTTTACATAAGAATATACTTTTTTAATTATACTCCGAATATCTTCTGCATGCCCTTGTTGAAATAAATTTCATATTTGTATACAAACATTTTTTTCTTTAGCCTTAACGTGTGCTTCAAAAGGTTATGTATTACAGTTTTCAGTTGACAACCCAGCGGGAAAGTAAATAATGTTTTTCGATAGCATATGTACTATAGATAATCGGTTAAATGGAGTTGGTGTTTAAAATGGATTGCAAATTCAGCCTATTTTCAGGCATACATATTTATTATTTATACCATAAGCTTTACACGAAAACGAAAATAAAAATGTATTCAGTTTTTTTCTACAAAAGTTTTCCTTTTACCCTAACGTGATATTTGAATACTATTGAAGTTTTATACGACCTTTCCTTTATTTCACAGAATTTAAAAAAAACATGATGGTATTTTCATTGGTTGAAGAATAATAAAATACAACAAACTGTGTAAAATTCTGTAGAAGAAATCCCAACATAACAAGTCAATTTCTTTGAAAAAATACTTCCTTCTAAAACCATAAACATAACATTTTTACGATTTTTATTAAACAATGAAATTCGAAGCCATTTCGCATTTGATATAAAAATATTTTTTGGTAAAATGTTACCATTTAAAGCTCTTTTTTTTTTCTTTAGATATTATTTGATATTTAATATTTCGTCGAAAAAATCTCTATTTTTGACTTTAATTGGCCTTCAATTCAGCTTTTCATTTACTTTACTTTGTTTAATATCAGCTACAAAAAAAGAAGGAAAATCGATACATACATACATACATGCTCATGCTGTATTGAACTAAAATAAGCAAACAAAAATATTTACTTATTTAAGTATGTGAAAGTCAAAAAGAAAAGTTAAAAGAATCAAATCAAAAAACTTTTTCAAACTTTTTAAAGAAAATATATTCTTGTGAACTAATTAACAGATATTAAATATTGACTTTGAAAAGTGCATACAAAAATATTCCTTGAGTCACAAAACGAGCAAATGTAAATATCGCTCATTTGGTGAAAGACTGTTATAACTAAAAAAAAACAGGTTTCAATTTACCTGTCATACAATCCTCCATACAAATGGTAAGGGCAAATACGAGTATTCCTCGTACGTAAAGAGTTCAGAGAGAGTATTGCAAGCTTATGCTTTGTATATTTCGGCATTATGGAACATTGTTGATGCACAGCTGTTTTTTTTTTTTAAATGGAGAGCCAAATAACAAAATATTTATTTTACAGTAGTTTTTACATTTGTTGAAGACACCAAATTAAAAATGTTTACAAATCTGGAAATCGATTTTAAGAAGAAATGAAAGGCGCTTCGCGGAAATCTCGCCTTCATTTCACCGCCTGGTTGTCAGCAAGAGCTTTTTCCATTTGTGGATCCATTTCTTTCACTGAAAAATCAAAATTAATTCATTTTTATGAATGAATATTTAATTGTATTTCATATAAAAACCAGAACAAAACTAAACTTTCTTCGCATAAGATAAAATTAAGCCTCGACTCTGTTACTTTTCTGCTGCATTTAGATTTCTGGAAGGAGAGAGGCGTTCTGATTTGCAAATATTTTACAGTTTGGCGATATAGAATAGTAGACTTTGTACGTTTGCTTTGCAATTGATGTTTTGGAAGTCAGTCATACAGATGATTTTGAAAGTCTTGCAGCAAACGAGCGATATGTAATTTAATAATTTTCTAGCTCAAAAGATACTTACTTAAACCTCTTTTGAATTTAGCTGACATAAAGGAATTTATTCGTAGTCAATCACTACTCAATCACACCAATATCAAAATACAAGTAAAAGCTAAAACTATGTGTACTTTTACCTCACCAACATGTAAACGAAAAGCTCCGCCTAAGCCCTCCATAGACTGTTGGGCCATGAGAAGAAAGAGAAGATAATCGTTGATAAAAAAAAATACAAAATACGAACTAAGCACGAAAAAAATTAGGTACTAAAAAAAAGAACAGATTAAATGTGGCAGCAAAATTCTTTTTTTTTCTTAATTTTTTTTTTTTTTTTTTTTTGTTGACGAATCCCAGCGGACTCTCTACCCCCTTTATACGACCGTGGGGCGCATCCGTATCGCGCGCGCACGAACCGGTGACCGACACAATCACAGTCCGGACTGCGATGCTTTTCACGAATCAGGTAGAAAAAATGAGGGGAACTATCCAAACTTATGCCTCATGTATGTGTCCTTATTGATACAAATAAATTGACTGTAACTATGCGACAATTGCCGAAAGTATCGACTTGAAATTAATTATATGTTGACCTATGACAGAACATAAGACAGACAAATTGAAACACTTTATATAATCTCATTTTAGTAGTTTGTAATTTATCTTATCCTAACGAAGCATAGAAAATTCTCATTTAGAGATCAGTTCAAAGAGCTTTATGTATATCTGATTTGGGTTAAGATATCTCTTATGACCTTGATGTTATTGAAACTAATTCTTGTTTTCACTCACGTAAATAAAATTAAATTCCTGCCTTTAGTGAAATAATGCATTTTTAAGTACAGTAAAAATGCAGTTTTAGTTGATACAGTAAATACAAATAAAGGTACGAAATTGCTTAAAACAGTACACTTTCGTTTACTTCGAAATAATCAGTACACCACAATACAAAAAGCACTGAACTGCCAAAACCAGTACGGTTGGTCAGCTTAGGCATATACTATATTTTTCAGACGAGTGTAAAGGAAGAATACATAAGTACATACATTGCGGTTTTTATTACCCAATTCACATATAAACTCACTGAAACATTCGTGCACAGTACATGACGATGTCTACGATCTCAGTAGAAATGCCAATGGATGGGAATAACCAATAACTAAAATTTGTATACAAATTTTGTTTATCGGAGAATATTTCCCATTTAGTGAATGGTTCGGCTAAGGTTCCTCCGCCAATCCACAAATCGACCTACATAAATAAAATTAAAAAAGAAAGTTTTAAAATTTCACGATTTTTGCATGCAACTGTATTTTCCTTTCTTCGACAAGCTCATCAAGTAAAAGAGTGGTGCCAGCCAGTCCATAGAAAATTGCGCAAGTGCGATTTTAGTAATCAGAGGGTCAGTTTACATATGTAAAAAAAAAAAAAAAATTTTAATGGCAACTGCTACACACATAATTTTTCATTTTAATTTTGTTAACTAGTGTAATTACATAATATCGAGAAATAAAAGAAATTTGCCACATTTCTGAGGTTTTGTATAATAATGAGAGCATTAATTTACTTCATTAATAAATAAAAGTCCATTAAAAAACATGAATGCAAAAGAAAACTTAATTTTTTTACCATAAAGCAACCAACAGAAGAAGGGAAGAAAAAGGTAAAATTGTTAAAAGCCGATTAAAATTAAAAACCAAAAAATGATGAAGATTATTTACTTTAAGTAGAAATAGGTAAATTTATTAATATTTAAGTCATAGAGAAAAACATGACTGAAAAATGGCAACGGTTTAAATGGTATTCTAGGGATAATATGTAATGGTTTTTTTTTTAAAGGTGTGGTTTTCAATCTGACAATACTTTTTTCGAAGTTGGCCTTTTTGACAGCTGTCACTTGATTTATGCTCAGTTTGCTTTGCCATTTTGTGGTCGCTGTGGCGTAGTGGTAGTGTGTTGGGCTGCTACGCAGAATGTCCGGGGTTCGAATCTCGGCACAGGCAAAATCAAAAAGTAGAAAAAAATAATTTTTCTACACGGCACCACCTCTTGGCAGGCAATGGCAAACCTACAAGAGTAAAAATTGCCATGTAAAGCTTTTCACTTCGCCGTTCGGATTCGGCATTAAACTGTAGGTCCCTTCCATTCATGTACAAATATAAAACGCACAACATGAGTGGATGCGAAAAAGCTCGGCCTAGGCCCTCCATGGGCTGTTATGCCACTAAAAGTAAGTAAGTAAGTAAGTTGCTTTGCCATTTCATAATGAATAGACTTACTCCTAAACAACGTTTGCAAATAGTGCAAATTTATTACCAAAACGAGATGGCCACCGATCCCGATTTTCACAAGAAAATTTTGTTCAGCAATGAAGCTCACTTTTGGTTGAATGGGTACGTTGATAAGCAAAATTGTCGCATTTGGAGTGATCATAATCCACAAGCCATTGTTGAGACGCCGTTACATCCTCAAAAAGTCACTGTTTAGTGTGTTCTATGGGCAGAGGGAATCATTGGTCCATATTTCTTCAAAGATGCAGCCGGTCATAATGTTACAGTCAATGGGAAACGCTATAGAGCCATGATTAATGACTTTTCGTGCCTGAATTGGAGGATGTTGATGTGGACGACCTTTGGTTCCAACAAGACGGCGCCACATGCCATACAGCCAACGAAACAATCAATTTATTGAAGGAAACTTTTGGTGAGCGAATTATCTCGCGTCGTGGGCCTATGGCGTGGCCTCCAAGATCGTGCGATTTAAAACCGCTGGACTATTTTTTGTTTTTTGTGGGGTTATGTGAAGTCGCTTGCCTATGCAGATAAGCTTGAGACCATTGACGCCTTGGAAGAGAATATTCGGCGCGTTATTACTGACATACGGCCCCAATTGCTGCAAAAAGTGGTCGAAAATTGGGCCTCTCGGCTGGAATTTATTCGAACCAGCCGCGGCGGCATCTTGCCCGAAATCGTTTTTAAAACATAATGGCAAATCCTTATCTTTATAATAAAGCTTAAATTATATGTGTTTTATTTCTTCTTGAAACCACACTTTTCAAAAAAGCACCCTGTATATTAATGGCTCCACCCCAATTTGGACTCACTGCCCTGGGTTGAGATCAGCTCTTCCATAAAAATGTTTTCACAGTTCAGAACAGAAGCGGCGCAAATTGATTAAAGATAAGTGTGGCTTGGTACCACTTTTGCACTCAACGTCCCATATAAATATTTTATGCATACCTACTATATGTGTACTACATACTTCGAATTAAGAATTTTACTTTATTTAAGCCATTTTTTCTCTTTTCTGTTGATCTGTAATTTTATTTTGGTTTTTCGTTTAATATTTCCAATTACCATTTCAATGGGAATTAATTCCAGATTTTTTTACTCATGCGAAAATTTTGCAATAATTTCTCTGATTACTTTGATGGTTTTTTTTTATATGGTGCAAAAAAGCTATCACGCACTTATAAAGTTAACGTTCTGGTCTAGTTGATGGCAATACAACTGGCATTACAACTGTTTCAAACAATCATTCCAAATAAATACATAAGTAAATTGATTTAACTGAATTGATTTAACTGAATTGATTTAACTGAAATTTTAATGTGGAAGTTTTGTGTTTGACTGAAATACAGCCATAATAAAAACAACCACCATACTTTACCATACCTATACTTGCTTAACGCAAAAACTTAACTCTTCTTCGAACATTTTGCTATAAATTGATTAAATAACAAATTTAAATTGAGTTTTTCACATTTCTGAATAGAAAAGCACTTTGTGACTAAACCTTGCTGTCTAACAGCATCATCTATGCTCTCAACATTTGCTCGCTTTTGCCTTACGACAAATTTATCGACCGGTTATCGGTGTTATTTCAAGCTTATTCAATGATTTTATACCACCAAACCGAATTGAATTGTAAATTGTTCTTCTCCCACCCCCGTTAGCAGTAGGGATGAGATTAAAATTAACGATACTTTTTATGTCACTGCCTAGTCTGTTTCCGTACGGATAATTATCACTACTCTTCTTCTAACTGCTAATTTCGGCTGGAAAACTAAAGAAATGGACACAATATTAAAGTCAGCTGAGTGAGTAAAGTTGGCTGCGACTCAAACCAAAAAAAAATTATAATTTGGACGTCTGGGTAATTACCCACCCACAAAATTCCGTGTGGGTATAACTACCCACCATACCCACATTATTGGCCGGAAATAGATATTTGGCACGGTTGCAAGTTAGTAAGATTGAAGTTTTTTTTTATTTATGTTGGAATTTTTTTAAATAGTTGAGAACTAATCTTGCCCAATATAATTCATTGCATTAAATAATACATATGCTGTTTTCACAGATTCCAAGTTTTATGTCAATTGGAAACTTCACTTGAAGTCGCCGATAGATAGCAGGCACGCTGGCAGCATAGTTCCCTACAGTGGTTTAGATTATTTTTTATAAGTATGTACATATGTCCACCAATTAAACAATTACACCGGTATAGCAAAATTGGTCTTACCACTGCTGTGTACAGCCAGCCAGGGTACTTTTTCTTTAGTATACTTAATACGAAAACTTAAAACTTCTCTTATTGAATATCTTGTGTATTTTATTCAAAACTATCTGCTATCATTAGAAAGTGAATACAAATGCCTAATACGATCATTTAATTTGACAAAAAATATACATACAAAAGTGGCTGTTTACACTGGTGCAAGCATGGAAATGAAAGACTGTGCAAGAAAGACAAATAAAAAGTAAGGTAGTAAGAATTATAGATAGATATAAGTAGAAAGATTCTATCTCTTTCTTACAACTTTACCTTTTCTACCTGTCTTTTATACACAGTCTTTCATTTTGCGCTTATTTAAACAGCCGCAAAAATGTTCCGGGAATTGGTCAACAAAACACAAAATATTTATTATTCACTGAAATTTTTGCAGCGCATTCAAAATAGGCCTTTTCCGAAATAATGCACCATCGAATAATCCAAACATCGAAACATTTTTTAACCGCATTTTCCGGAATCGACTTCAGTTCTCCCGCGAATTATCTTTTATGTCTTTTATCCACTGAAAACGGGTGCTTCGAAGTCATAATTAAAGTTTTGGAAAGGAAAAAAGTCAACCGGAGCCTTATCACGTGAATACGATGGTTGTTTGGTGATTTTTGTTGAGTTTTTAGCCAGAAATTCGTTCACAATGACAGTCTTGTGTGATGGTGCGTTGTCGCGGTGCAAAATCAATGAGTTTTCTTTCTACGAACTTGACCTTTTCGACGAATATGCTAATATTATATTTTCTATTTACCGTCTGACCTTCTTGCAAGAATTCCGAGTACTCAACACCGTGATAATCAAAGAAAACAGTCAACATTACCTACCAGAGCAAGGCAAATCTTCCACCAAATCTCTACCGCTTTTGAATGCACTGTACATGTGTTTTGGATGAAGTCGATTCAATGAAATTCTATTTACAGACATACCTATTTACTACAAATGTTTTTTTTCGATATTTTTATTCATTGAAAAAATCACAACACACACTTGAGATGAATTGGCAAAATCGAACACTGTAAGCAAACTAAATGGCAGATCGCGCTCAAGCGTCAAAGTAAAGGACGGTAGTGCCAATTTAGAGGCAAAAAGAGTTTTCACAATCCTTTTAAGCGGGCTTTTTACACTATCATTTCCCTTTACTATTACTTTTTTGAACTTTTTTCACAGAATGTATGTGCATGTATGCAGAGCAACTACACTTAGGATACATATGAATACAGGTGATAGCGTACCCACATACTATCGAAGTCAAGATACATTTCTATATTGGGATCAGAAAGACAAAGGGTTACAATTTGTATCGGTATTTTGAATTTCTTAACTTTTCTAACTGCTCAAATCCGTATAGCATCACTTAAGTTATGATACTAAGTCTTGGTAATTCGTATTTCTACAATGACTGTTTTCAATTATTCATACATAATACACATAATCTTCACACATAAATACAAATAGAGCAACTATTTGATTACAATCAAATGCACATAATGTTTCTACGTATATTTACATACACATGCTTACCTTACTCACAATATACATACATACAAATATGTTTATATAAGTATGTTAAGTGCATAGCAACAATAAACGAGCTTGTGCAAACACATAAATCAGAAAACAAAGTAAAAGAAAAATAAATTGTAGTAGTATAAAATCTTCATAACTATTTTTATATCAACCTACCATGTATACTTACAATATAGGCGTAAAATACAATATTTATGCTGCCAACATATCTGTGGTGAAAGGTAATAACTGTTTACTATGTTGGGCGAGTTTAATAGATAAAATATAAAATAAAAAATTATTTTTTAAATTCGATTCAGTTGGATGTTTACAGTAAAAAATATGTGATAAAATATTTTACATTTTAAGTCGACTTAAGCTTTATTTCATTATTATTTTCCATAAATATTATGCATAGTGCTGCACAAAACCTATCTTAAACTTTAAAATACAGATTTAGTAAAATTTATTCAAAAATTTAAAAATGTTCAATATGCACACTAGAATGGATTGAAATTGTAATCCGCCACTGTGCTGTTAGAGCACTTTCTGAGATGAGCGGGTAAATAGAAGATGCCTGAAATTTTTTATTTTCTTTTTCTTTGGCGTACCCCAAGTTTCAACTTCTCTCAAATTTTAATTCCGAATTCCCATCAAAACAAATTTTAAGATCAAAATGACCGCCAAAAATGTGTTCCTTCCTGGTATACAAAATGAATACATAAAATCGGTTCACGGTCGACAGATGGCACACCAGTACAGTGGAATGTAGGACATATGTACTTCCCACATAGTGCAAATATATTGCTTATAATAATATCACTGTCCGATACGGGTCATGACCACGGCAAAAAACATGATTTTGGTCCCTAGTAACCCACTTTCATATTGATCTTAAAATTGTAGCTGAGTGCGCCCCGGAGTGAAAGTTAGTAAAAAAAAGGGGTGAAATTGAACCTTTTCTTATTTTTTTTTAAATATAATCAACACACAGGGGTAACCCTATAAATGCAGAGCATTGCGTTGAAGATTGATAGGAAGATTGATAGGTGGGAGGATAAAGGAGGGAGAAGTGCAAATATATTGCTTATAGTAATATCACTGTCCGATACGGGTCATGACCATGGCAAAAAACATGATTTTGGCCCCTAGTAACCCACTTTCATATTGATCTTAAGATTTTAGCTGAGTACGCCCCAGAGTGAAAGTTAGTAAAAAAAAGGGGCGAATTTGAATCTTTTCTTATACTTGAGAAGAAGGAAAAATTCTTCTGAATTTTCTCTTTTTCTGGATACTAATATATGGACTGGTTTAAATTTAGTATACCAGGATTTTTTAAGCTAAGGAGCTTCTTTTTCAACTTAACATTCCTGAGAGGAGTCTGTAGCTATTAGTGGGGTGTTACTAAGTAAAATCGGCTGTATAGCTATCCATTCCAATGCACAATTGAAGAGACTTCGAGAAAATTCCTAAAATTTGTTTTGAAAAATATCATTAAACAATTACATAATAAACTTAGCGCAATACTTTCAATACGCCCAAACTTATGCTATACATACTTCATGATGATAAAAGTTCAACAGTCAACGTACGAAAAATATATTGAGGTCACACACATACACAACCTTAGTAAATTTTACGATATTTTACGAGTTGAGCGGGTATTATCAGCGTGATATGGCAACAGCTTAAAACTTGCACATTGCATCATTTGGCAAGCAATCAAAAAAAAAAAAGAAAAACAGAAATAAAATAAAATCAACCAGACGGGCATAGTGGAACATAGCGCCCCGAGCATTTAAACGGATGTGCATGAGCATTTAATTTACCCAAATATTTTATGCAAGAAATTAAATAAAATAAAATGCAAAATTTTCGCTTGAAGCAGCTGAAATGTTTTATTGCTTAACTTTTTGTTATTGCTCAAAAACGACCGAAAAAATATTTTATGATTCGCCCCTGTAGAGAAGTAGTATAAGTTTATTACTCTTCTAGTGTCAACACAAAGTGTCAAACATTTTTTACAAATTTTGTTGAAATAAATATTACTTGGTTTAATTTACAAAATGAACAAAGTGATGTAATGCTGAAATTAATTCTATGAATAGCAATTTATCAAGACTTTGAGATTAAAATCTCTCTCAACCTCTCTCACATTCCACATGCGTAATGCTTAGTCTACTTTGCGTGAATGGATTCCACAAATAAGGCTAGTAAATTTTTAACTAATTAAACTAGAAAATCCATTCTACATAGTTTTCGGAATGAGAGTTTGAAACTGAGAACAACTAAATTTCGAATTACATTTCAGTTTGTTTGGAATGTGTAACATAATCAAACTATCGATTATGTTACACAGAGTGTTACGATTAAATACTTATAACCCAAAGAATTGAATATTCAGAGTCTAATACACAACAACAGTATCCAATCTTAAACGCAAATGGATACATTGCTTTAAACTTAAATTGACAAATTTAATTTGTTTTAATTGGGTTAACTTAGGAACTGAATAAAGGAACTGAAAGACCAAAACTAGAAAAAAGTTGAGTGTTACTTGGTCTTGAACTTGTAACTTTGTATTTTTAATCTGAAAATTAATAAATCAGGCTATACCAGATTTGAGATTCGTATATAGCTCATTGTTGTTGATATAGTGTTGGTTCATACCACGAAACCGCAATCGTTTTGGGGTGACTTGAGAGACTTAGGAGTTCGTCGAAGCTTATTTCACACAGTACCCTGGGGCTATTGTAATAAGATTTACCCAAGGTTTCCATCTTAAATAATCCTATAGCCGAGCATTCACAAAGAAAGTTAGAAATAGTTAATTTTTTCTCCTGTTAGTCTGCGACAATTTATGTTATGCGGGATTCTCATTTTATCTGCTTGTTCACCAAAGAGCCAGAAGCCGTTATTGGCCGCCGTCAGTCTCGAGACGACTTTTGGCTATTGGCTATTGGCTTTTGTTTATGAGTTTAACTGTTTAACTTTTCTAATTGTAGTCAGGTCTGTTCCATCTAGCATTGCCCTGTTTCATATCATTTCTCGATCGACCGAGTTCAATGGTGTGAATACCACTTTAGCAAGTATTCTTGCAGGGCAGAGTTAATACGAGCCAGCTCTTGATTGGAGGGTAGGTCCCGTCCAGTTTTATGCCGAACCCGAATGGCGAAGTGAAAAGCCTGCCGGGTAGAAAATTTTGTATTTTCTACTTTTTAATTTTGCCTGTGGCGAGACTTGAACGCAGACACTCTGCCAACGGCACCAAAGGGACAATTTAACAGTAAAAATTTTATCTGCACAAATTTCTTAAAGCCGATATTTTGGACCATCTGGCAACCCTATCTGCATGAACGCAAGAAAAGCCATTCATAAATAGAGAATACATACATACTTATGTATACTGAGTGAATACAATATTCTTTTAAAATTATATGTACAACTCCTCATGAGGAAAAAATAATAAATGTGAAGCACTTTTAAACAAAAGGAAATGAGCACGAAAAGAGAGGAACAGAAAAACAAAAATAACATTTCAAAGAGTTGTCAACGTAAAGCATTAAAGCGTTTCTAGCAGCCAATGGCAACAATAATAACCAACAGACAACCAGCTACCAACAAGAAATCAAGCAGAAAGGAAACTGATTGTTGTGTCATCATTTTTGTGGCATGTTGACAACACTGATTATATCATACATATGGTAGTTAGCTAGTGCGTGCACGTGATTGCGGCATTAAATAGTAGTAGAGGCACACTTTGCGGAAGGTGAGTGCTGAAACAATCACATCAGCTCATACAATGTATGACGATTCTCAGTCACAATAATAAACTATATGGCAGTGGACAGTGGACAACTAAAAGTACAACAACAAATTTGGTTGATTTTTCCTCTTCCAAAATGTCGTCAAATGCAATTTTGAAAATTACTTATAAACAAAAATTAAATATTTGAAGCACTTGAGGAAATAATAAAAAATTTACTCAACTCGTATGTGTTGATGAGAATACTTTGTTGGTTAGGTAAGTTAACGAAGGTTAAGGTAAACGCGTTGTACAAACAAAACAAAACTTTATTGAAATGTAATCAAAGTTTAGGGGATGGGTCAGGCTAGTGTTTAACAAAGTGAGAAAAATGTATACGGCTGAGAAAAAGGAAAAAGTTACAATGGCACTGAGAAGCCCCAAAGCAAACAAAGTCTTAGGAAAGGGCTTAGTTTCTTAGATGTGAAAAGTTTTTATTTAACTTTAAACTTTTGACTTTGTGAACGGTAAAACTTTCAGAAAGTATTTTGTTGAAAATTATGTAAATGTTTTGATGTGCGTAATTTTAAAATTTTTCATATTTTTCGAAATTAAGCCTATCACAATCTTGATTAATAATAAACAAAAGTCAAGAGTCCATCTAGCGCCAGATGGTGTTAAAGATTAAAAGGGATTTCTTGGAAATTTTGTTTTTCAACAATTCAGCAATTTTTTTTTTTTTAAATTTCAAAGAGGAACTCTTTAAAACATTTATAAATTATTTTGGTGTTTAGATTTATTCCATACTTTAAATTTTTAAGGCAACGTAGTCATATGATATACATAGTTGAAGAAGTAAAAATAAGTATTTCATGTTGATTTAATAATTTCTTGACAAGTCTTAATCACTTTGATCTTGCAATTGAATGCCAAGTTATTGGACTGCACTTGGAGGTACTTGCATAACATCTCAATAGCAAGTACTCAGACACAAATACACAGAATGCCAATACAAAAAACTATTCACATGAATGTATACATTTCCCAATGGGAAATTTTTAGACATCTTCCACAAGATGCAAATTGGGAGCGCTAACTTCGTGCTTTCATGTATTTTTTCATGCACGATAAAAATATAAATTAAATAATTTTCACAGATGTTTGTTTCCATACATTTCTCATAGAACATAGAACAACCGTTTTTATTAGCATATGAGTAAGATAACAGTAGAGGGCGCGCTTACTACTGACAGAGTAGAGTTCTGGTGTAGGCAAAGCAACACATTTGAAAAGCTTCCTTTCCCGTTGGGTTATTGCACTTGTGTATGTACATATGTATGCGTAAGTGATTCCAGGACAAAAAAATTTCAGCTACAATCTCTTACTCAAATTGTACTCGTATTTTACAATTCACTAAATCATTCAAGTTTATCGTATAACCGTCATTGACTCATATTTAGTCTGGGCATTTACACACAAAAAAGGATATTCTTAGGTTTATGTGGATGTGTATTTTTTTTCAAACAATGCTATTTCACATTTACATTACATATTAGACAATGTATGCAGCATGTACCTATACATATTAGTAGTATTTGCGAACATGTACAAAAGATTTACAAGTCATTGAAAAATTGGAGAAATATTTATTTATTAATAACGTTTAGTGATTTTTAAGAATGTATTCTTGAAATAAATAACAGCACATTTTCTATTTCTTATCATTTCAGTTTGAAAAATGAATAAAAGAATGTGAATTGGAAAATTCTTGTTTATTTTTAGCAATTATTCTTTTTAATAATATTCTTGGTATTTGTTTATATTGCATTTTGCATTCAAGTATTTTAAAGCTCTTTTTGATTTGCCTCTTGTTTGTAAATTAAAATAACTTGAAAATGTGGTATTTTTTATTTATTTTTATTTTGCTTTATTTCAATAACAAATCGAATGAATACATCATTCAAAGTAGTGTCCATCGGAAGCTATAACATTTTTCCATCTTTCAGGCAATTTATGGATTTATTTGCAAAAAAAAACCTCCCCCTTTTGAAGCTATGAACTATGAATCAATGCAATTTTTGATACTTTCAAATGAAGTAAAGCGTATTTCAGTAAGAGCAATCTGCATCGATTGAAATAAGAGACAGTCAGACGGAGCAAGGTCTAGTGATTACTCCGGGTGAGCCAAAACTGGATAACTACTGTCTCGTTCGTGGTCGTTTTTCGGCAATTGCTCTCTTCAGATCAATCAATTGTTTTCGATACAACTCCCCGTAATACTTGCACCAGGTTATAGCAGCTTATAGTATACTTAGTACATGATACTCTTCCGATCAAACCAAATACAGAGCATTACCATGACGATATGAATATTCTCCTTCGGCGTTGATGTTCTTGTTTCGCCAACTTAACAATCCATTTTTTTTTCGTCGCCAGTAATAATTCGATGCAAAAACAACTTATTTTTATATCGCTGAAACAGTATTCAGACATACTCGTACGTCTCTCGGCATATCTCGGCTTCAAGTGGTGTTGCAACCGATTCCTTTCATTTTGAATGAACCTAAATGGTTTTAGGAGCTTGGAATTTTCAATTCGAATAACTCCCAATATTATTGCATGTTCCACTTCCGTTTGGCACGAGTCTTCGTAAGGTAATATCTCCAGTTCTTCATATTCGAACTTTTTCACTTGGCTAAGGCGTTCCCTATCTTCCGCATATATTCTTCACTCCTAAAGCGTCAAAATTAGGGTGTTTTAACTGATAATATGTATACCTATATTCACTGTAATCTTCCAACAGCAATCGATTACATTTAGCAGCACTTGTTGTCTAATTAAAGAGGAAAAGCAAAACTTCCTGCAAATGTTTTTTATTTGGCACCTATGCTGACATGTTTGTAGTTCGAAAAGGTAATGGTTGTTTACAATTTGGCAAATTGATACATAATCAAAACAAAAGTTACATGACATAGCTAAAACATAGAAGTAGTTAGAGTAATGCCCGATGTGATTTAACACAAGTTACAACATTAATTGTGAATGCCTTATACACCCATTAAATTACCAAAAATGCGGTATGGAATATTTATTTACCAAGAGTAATGCAGAAATCCTAAATGTATGCTGGCCAGCAGAGAGTCCTAAAAGTATGCAATAAAGAACTAAGATTTTTAGTTTCTGAATCTGAACGTTATCCGTTTTCATTTGTATTGCTTAAAAAAATATAAAAATTTTTTGGTACAACAAGTTTAAGGAATATATATTTTTTTTTCAAAAAAGGAGGAAAATCTGCTTTTAATCTTTTTAAATGCAATAAAGAACTTACGAATTCTATACAAAACACAAATGCATTTCCGGCTAAAAAAGAGAATCGAAAAAGTTACAATATATTGTATGTCATCGGTCTCAATATGAAATTCTGTTTTCATGACAAAACTATGATAAATAATATCAGATTATGATTACTAATGCGTACATAAGTTGTTCACCACATTTGAATAACAATCTAAAAGCACACATAAAATTTAAAAAAATCATGAGAAAAGATTTTCGTCATTACCGGTTCGAACTTCAATTATTTTATGAAAGCTGGCTGTGAATCCTCAGTTATTTTAAACGAAATTCAATATTATGTAATTAGAGACAACAGGATCAACTGGTAAAAATTTAATTTCCGTTCAATCTATTCGAAGCTAAAAAATATTGAAAACATTACAAAAGAGCTCATGCACTTTAACACACACTTGCATGGATATTTTTATAGCACATAGCTTACATACTTACACTTGGTTACGCTGTGAAGATGTTATTAGGCATTTATTCTGAAAAGAAATAATAGGAATACGGAATGAAGCGAAAAATAAACAGTTTAACACTGGATGGCCTTGAAACATTTTGTCTCACTACTACGTGAAGCTCGACCTACTCTTTTTATGCAAGGGCTTGGATAGCAAATACGGGCCCTGGAGAGAAAGAGGATTATCAGCTACGGACACATTATTTTCAAAACGTCTCTCTACATAGAAAGCTTAGTCTTAAAAGTATTTTTAGACTGGAAAGAAATTATATCAAATAAGTATTAATAGTAACCGATTTTCGTAAAAAAAAACTACTTTCCGTAAAAATTTGTACGCTTTTTTTAACACTTTTTGTATGTATTTTGTAAACTTACCTGCTTTAGCTTTATTTATTCCAATTCAATACTTGGATATGTAGTTTTTCATCAAGTATTTTTCTGGAGTCGAATCTTCTGATCCGTTAACGTACAGCTCGTCACGTAATTCATTGCGAATTCCGGATCAGACTATGGTATTTGGCCTTTAATTTAGTATGAGAAATGAAAAATTTTTTCTTTGCAAAACTGAACATTTTAAGAAACGTAATAAATTAACACTTACCGTCTTACTGAACTCAGTTTAACTACAAAATAAAACCACTTTACAAATTATAAACAAAATTCTTTTTACAAAGGTTCCAAAATATCTCGTAAATTTTGTACTAATTTCGAATATGTCTTCAATTTTCTCTTCAGCATTTCCAATTTTTGAGTTCATAAGCTAACTCGAAATGTATTGTATACTTTTGAGCAAATGTAAAATGAAATTTGTGTGGAATACTTATAATGGCGAACTGCATTTTGAACTGTTTCAGAAAATTAACAATGACGCCAGTAAACTTAGGTTTACAACCTCAAAATATAAGGAATTGATTGTTCTACAGTACAAACGACCTAACTTTCTGGTGGAACTTATGTTTCTTTACATCTTGTTACAAACGACCTAACTTTCTCGTGGAACTTATGTTTCTTTACATCTCGTTAAAGTTGAAAAAAATATGGAAAAATATCAAGAAAATTCGATTTAAAAAAGATATGTTGCAACAATTGTACTAATTTATATAAACTAGTGCATCACTATTGTACATAGAATATATAGAATTCCCTTATAGGTAAAATTTTTTATCGACACACTTTAATGCTGCGCACATTTGGAAAGTAATAAAAATGGTGATTTTACAAACATAATTTGTACGTCATGAAAATATTCAACCAACCAACCACTTCAATTTCCCAGTCCCCAATTTAATATGAATGATAACATTAAAATTCAAGCAAACCTCGTACGAGCTGACGTTGAATACTTAAAATTTGCACAAACATTTTTGAAATTCGGTTGGTTTCGTGATTGCATCTATGATTTAGACTAGCTGGTTTTGTTGGTATTACACAAATGGATGTAAGCTATTAAGGTAATTTTTAATTTTTTCAGGCATGTCACGCAAATTTTTATGAAGTCCAAAAGTCATAATAAAATGGCATATTTCATACACAAAAGTGAAATGAAATGGCTTTAAACGAGTGATGGGCCCACATATACTATAATCACATATTGCGCTTGTGTGTGAAGCAGAGAAAAGGAAGTTTAACATGACGTATTCTCGGTATTTGCAAAAAATTGCGTAGCGAGATCTGACTTCAACAAGTTCTGAACAGCAATTTTTTTTGATTTACTTCGCCGAAATGAGAACAAGGCAACAGCCGCACGAGCGCACGAATGAAAGCCACACAAAGAATCTTATAGTATACGTGTGTCGACGTCGCGCAAACAGCATTTTGTTCCCTATACACGCATGTTATGGGAATTGAAGATACTTTGTGCCTTAAACTATTAATTGTTTATCTGAATTATTATTACAAATAGAAAAACGGAAAACCAATCAAGGTTAATCAAGTATAAAATATCATATTGCATGACAACCGAATCATCGTAATTTTATAGCATGCGATAATTTGAAACAATTACAAGTTAATTTCGCAACTTAAAACTAATCCAAATGCCATTGTCTGCTGCTGTGAGGAAAGTTGTAGGGGAAATTTTTAATGGAAGTTTAGTCTTTGACGCCAAATGTACGGAATATTTCGAGAGTAGCGTTATGATGCCAGCCTTACTTTGAGCTAAGCCGAAACGCATACCTAAAAATCAAGAACATTAGTATACAAAACTATTTATATAAAATCGAATTATTTGTTACCTGGACACATGCGTGGACCTTCGCCGAAACCCAAGAAGGCACAACCCAAACGTTGTTTATCGTTATTTTGGGCAGTGAAGCGATTTGGATCGAATTTGTTTGGTTCCGGATATAAGCGGGAATCACTAGATTGGATACATAATATTATATCTCGATTACTCTTGTTTATAAAAAATTTAATTTTATGTAAGTACTTAAATAAAAATACATACTTATGTATACCCTTCACAGGTATAACAAATACCATGCCCTCGGGCACTACAAATTGTTTTGATCCCGGTTTTTGTGGTGGTAACTCCAGGGGTTTTGTGCAATGCTTCAATAAGGCCAACATTGGAGGATATAGGCGGAGAGTTTCTATTAGCAAATATATAGTTAGTGTGATTAGATTCAATCAAATCAATCCAAAATCGAAAATTATTCTATAATAATTTCAATTCATTCAATCAATATAAACCGAAAGAATGCAATACTTATATCAAAGAGATTAAAGCTCCGATATTGTAGCGTAAGCATCTAGATTCTTTTCACACACTTAAAAATTACCATAAAGTGTAGCTTCAAAATAAGGCATCTCGTGCAGAGCTTCATAGCAGAGCACACCATTATTACGCGCTAATACTTCATCGATTTCAGCAAGCACTAGTTTTTGTATGTGCTGATTTTTGGCATACTACAATGTAAGGGTTGTATGGAGATATGAAATTAAATATAGTGTTTAGCTTCAAAACACTTAAATCAGCTTGATTTTACCTCAAATAAAGCAAAAGCCATCAGCGAAGACGATGTTTCAAAACCCTCCAGCAAAAACGTGCCACAGTGACCAACTATTGTGGGAATATCGACAGGTTCATGTGATTTCTCTTTGGCTTCGATCAGCCATTGTATGAAATCACTAGGTGCAGTTGTCAAAGTAGTAGAAGAAGAGTGAGTCTGCTTCAAACGCCCTTGCAACACACTGCCAATTATAGAGCTCAGCCAATTTTGTACGCCTGGAGGCACATAACTATTTAATTACGTAGGGACAAAAAAAACTAATATTTAAGAAAGATGGGCTGGAAAACAAAATCGCTGATGGACTCACTGATATCTGATGAGATTCCCCAGCGTTGGTGAAAACAATAACGCAATTGTTTCAATTAAACTCCAAGGATTCGGCATAAAAAGATTCTCAACTAAGTGCGTAAAGTCTGAATTGTTATTAGTGAAAGACTCAGCATCGAGACCGTAAGCAGCGGAGGCAACAACATCCAACGTGTATTTGGAAAAGAGCTGCATGAGTATAAACTTAAATGTAGGAGGGAGTCATAAGGTTAAATGTTATTAAATTATTCCTACATCTTTAGCCTCGAAACAATTGGCATCCATATTATTGTCCACAAATGTTTGCAACTTACGACATATTGATTCGATATGGGGAAATGTTGATTTAACCTGTCAATGAAAAAGTGAACGTTTACACCAGAAAACTCACATCACAATTAAGAATAAAATTCGCAAACAACAGCACTACGACAGCGACTTCCAGGTTTGGTGAAGTTAAACTACCTTATTAGGTGTAAAAATCGGAAGAATTTCTGCTCGCATATGTTTCCATTTGTCACCTTTAGCGATAAAAGGATTACACCAAATTACGGGATCACGTTTCGGATCGACCCATAGCACATTATCTTGGAAATGTTGAAAGTTACGTATCATTACATCTTTGATTAGCTCTTGACTACGCAGCAGTACCGCCGGTTCATTCCAGAAACGATAGATGCCAATGTATGGAAGATTTGCATGTTCACTGTAAGTAAAACATTATTTCAACTATGGCAGGGATATCTACGTCTCTGACATTCTAAAAAACTCACTTGTACAACTTCTCGTAGACATCGCCGTAATGCTTTCGTCCCATAAAAAACTGCAGCATGTTGCCCACAAATGGTATACCTGTCGGTGCATAGATGCCATTACGTTGCCAATATGATGAACGCCACAGCATATGGCAAAGTAATATAATAGCAAAAGCTGCTATCACCAGAAGAACCACCATTATTTTGAACCAGATCTTACTAACTTACAACCTTACGCTTGAAATGCTCAACTATGATTAAGCGGATTCATGTAGCAAGTTGTCATTTGTAATTTCTTCAATTACATATGCTGATTCTCGTTTTCTTTCCTAAGTTATTATCTGCACGCTTGTCAATGTCAATATCAAACAGCGCGTGTATATCTATTCCACATTTGCATGTGGATGAATGATGTTTTTAATTATCTCCAATGGCTGCTGCATTTTTGAATTTATTTATTTACTTGCTTATAATCGGATGAAAGGTTTTTCTCTGTTACGAATGCTGTTAATTCTCAATCGAAATTATTTCCTCATTTAATGCAATTCAGATGAATTTAAATTGAAATATTTATGGCATGGCATTGCCCGGGTTTTATTGAGCACTTACTCCAAATACTAATCGAAGCCGATTGTGGTTGGTACCTGAACGACGAGAATAGATAATTCTTCGCTACACTAAGAAATGACAGCGGTCTTCCAAGAAGAGTTCATTGCTATTTTGAAAGTAGCTTGCTGAATTTTCGTCTGCACTAAAGCCCCTAAAAAATCCCACAAACTTAACAGTGTCGCGAGACCAAATAAGTTATGGCTTTTATGTGTGCCGGAACACTGTGAATGGCAACAAAATTGCTAATGAATTGGCCAACCGCGGCCAAATCCAATGGAACCGGAACCCATCATGGGCGTCAGTCTGGCATGAACTACTTATAAAGGGTATTTTTTTAGCAGTGTGGTTTTCAATCTGGTAATATTTTTTTCGGAGTTGGTCTTTTTGACAGCTGTCACTTGATTTATGCTCAGTTTGGTTTGCCATTTCATAATGAATAGACTTATGCCTGAAAAATGTTTGCAAATTATTGAAATTTATTATCAAAATTCGTGCTCTGTGAAATATGTGTGTTATTGCAAAATTGTTTTCAGCGTCGAGGCTCCTTTTTGGCTCAATGGCTATGTGAATAAGCAGAATTGCCGTATTTGGAGTGAAGACCAGCCAGAGGCAATTCAGCAGCTACCAAGGCATCCCAAAAAAATGCACTATTTGGTGCGGTTAATGGGCAGGCGGCATCATTGGGTCGTACTTCTTCAAAGACGATAAATGCCGCAACGTTATGGTCAATGGAGAAAGATACCGTTCGATGATAACACGCTTTTTTTTGCCGAAAATGCCTGAATTGGACTTGGCCGACATTTGGTTCCAACAGGACGGTGCTACATGGCACACTGCCACTTACTTTACTTTTGATGGCACAACAGCCCATGGAGGGCCTAGGCCGAGCTTTTCGCATCCACTCATGTTGTGCGTGTTATATTTGTACATGAATGGAAGGGACCTACAGTTTAAAGCCGAATCCGAACGGCGAAGGAAAAGCTTTTCATAGCAATTTTTACTCTTGTAGGTTTGCCATTGCCTGACAAGAGGTGGTGCCGTGTAGAAAAATTATTTTTTCTACTTTTTTTTTTTGATTTTGCCTGTGCCGAGATTCGAACCCCGGACACTCTGCGTAGCAGTCCAACGCACTACCACTACGCCACAGCGACAACAGCACACTGCCACACTGCACGCGAAACCATGCATCAATTGAGAGGCGAATTTGGTGAGCAGTTAATCTCACGTTTAGGTGTAGTCAAATGGCTTCCAAGATCGTGTGATTTGACCCCGTTAGACTATCTTTTGTGGGGCTATATTAAGTCTCTTTTCTATAGGGACAATCCAAACACGATTGCTGCTTTGGAAGCCAACATTGTACGCATCATTTCTGAGATTTCAGCCGAAATGTGTGAAAAATGTGCCAAAATTGGACCTTCAGAATGGACCACTGGAAGCGTAGCTGCGGGCAACATTTAAGTGAAATTATCTTTAAAAAGTAAAGTGCAGGAATTGATTTATTGATACGAATAAAAATTTCATTCACTTTTGTAAAATTTCTGTTTTTTTTTCATTTTCAAAAACTAAACTCTTAAAAAAATCACCCTTTATAATCAACTACTGCAAAACTACGAAGTGCTTTGTGAATCAACCTAAAAGGAGAACAGCTGACTTTCTTCTCCATCTGGGGAGAAAATATCTGTGTACCTTGGTGGATCTGATCTTCTTTCTTTTTCTTTTAATGGCACAACAGCCCATGGAGGGCCTAGGCCGAGCTTTTCGTATCCACTCATGTTTTGTATGTTATATTTGTACATGAATGGAAGGGACCTGTAGTTTTATGTCGAATCCGAACGGCGAAGTGAAAAGCTTTTTATAGGCAATTTTTACTCTTGGAGGTTTGCCATTGCATGCCAAGGTGCTGTGTAGAAATATTATTTTTTGTACTTTTTGATTTTGCCCGTGCCGAGATTTAAACCACGGACACTCTACATATATAGCAGGCCAACGCTTTACCAGCAACCCCACAGCGGTTCTGTTCACAGAACACAATTCATGTGGTCAGCATATGACCAACATGGGTGTCATTTCCGATACGAGAAAAGTACCCAGCCTTGAGGAGAAAAGGGGCATTACCAAGCATTTTCTCTCTTCTCGAGAATAACAAGACGCCTACTGTTTAGCAATGTCTTAGAGAAGAGTTCTGCTCATTCTATTCCACAATCTGGCCAAGAAATTTGATGGGGTGTAAAATTTCTTCTTGTCTTTTCCTCCTTTCTCTTCTTACCACTAGAGTGTTTCAAATTGAAGAAAGAGGAAAAAACACGATTATTGAAAATATATCATAAAATTAATGAGTGAAATTTTCTTTTACAGCGACCCAAAATTAGTCTAGTAATCACGTTTTTCTCGTGGTGCATTTTTCTTTCAAACTAGTGTAATTTATATGAAACATTGAACAGTTTTACTAGTTTGTTCCAATAACAGATATTGAAAAATAAAAAATCAGTGGCTACACTATCGCTGAGTGGATAGGAAAAAGATGTGTTAGGTGTGTGTTATAAAACCAATAAAAACTATCACTGACTACATATATATCATCAAAAAAGAAAATTATTGTCCATTAGGCAAATAAAAATGATTGAAAAAACAAAAATGTGTCAAATGCACGACTATATGAAATCAAACTATTTTGCGGAGTGAAAAGTTATAAGCTAAAATGCACATAGAAAGAGGTCACACAATTTTACCATTTGTTTCCCTGCACTCGATTCCATGAATATAAAAGACTAACACTCACACATCTAAACAACCATGGACACCAAATCCCTTTGAGTGTGTGCTTTATTCGCCTCGCACACATACAACACACAAAAAACAATTTCAGAAGCAATTCCTCAGCTTTTTGTGTAGCATGCTTTTAGGCGACACTTTTAGCAATGCTTGCTTAAGCACAATCACATAGTAGTTTTCATATAAACGAGTACGCATACTTGTGCTTTTATGTACTACACACATACATACTTATGTGCTTGTAAAAATGAGTACGTATGTATGGTAATAGAGAAAAACATAATTTTTATACCTATACTTAACTAATATTTTCGCTGACTTTTTTCCAAAAACGTTTATATCCCTTTTTCTTTTTTGCATATTTCTGCTGCGATGCATGGACAGACAACAATACACAAAGAAACACCAATAAACGAAAATTACTAACAGCAGCCACACGCAACGATGGACGCCGTCATTTGTATTATGTACGTTCGGCATCGGTGAAATCTGTCACGTTGCAGCAGCGCTCCAACAATAATGATAGTGGTGGCAGCAATGATGGCGATACCTCACCCTCAGCATCAACATCGAGCAATGTGCCACAGCAACAACGTTTCCAATTGCATCAGCAGCTTAATCTCCATCATCATCAGCAACAACAACCACAACATCCGTTACAACAGCAGCAGCCACACCGTTTGCATAATAACACTGAAAGATGCATTGTAGCTTCAACTCCTAGCTTGCGAATCACTGAAGCGGCACTGAGGAGGTAATTACTGAGAACATTTTTCAAGCTTGCTTCCAAATTTACGAAATACTATACGTAAAAGAGGAATTGACAAGGAATAAGTATTGTGACATTTTTTCACGAAGTTAAGGCATCCGCTTTCAATTCAATTTCATTTATAAATATAGCAAATATTTACGTAAATGATGGCCGAAAACTTTAACTGAAATCCGAAAGAAATCACATATTCAATTGTATATTTTATCGTCGTGATATACGCTAGATAAAATTGAAAAGCAAACGCGTTTCTCTACACAGCTCAACTCGTTTACGAACACCATGTGTTCCAAATCAAATGATATATTGAAATATTTGAAAGTACTTTTAGTTTCTCTTTGGATGACACTCGAAACATTTATTACAGCATTTTCCCAACATTTCACTAATGCCTTTCAACTAATATTCGATTTTCTTTTTCTTTTTACATATGCAACTCACATGTTTTCGCAGATCCAATGAAACAAAGAACCTCGAGAGTAAAAAGCGCGTTGTAAAAATGTTGTTCGTGCTCGTGCTGGAGTTTTTCATCTGCTGGACGCCATTGTATGTCATTAACACGCTGGCCATGTTCATTGGTCCAGCTATTTACGAGTACATCGACTACACACAAGTTAGTTTCCTTCAGCTGCTCGCCTACTCGTCATGTTGCTGCAATCCGATTACATATTGCTTTATGAATGCGGGATTCAGGCGCGCCTTCTTGGACACTTTCAAAGGATTACAGCATTTGAGTAGCGGTAGCAGAGGTAGACGTTTTTGGCATAAGCGTTCTAAAAATATCACCAATCTATCGATGGCAGGAGGCAATTCAATTGCCTTGGCGACTAGTGCAACAATAATGTCCAACAACACCGTATTCCAAGACAGTCCACGGCTGTGAGAAGCGAAGCTAAATTAAAGTGAAAATCTTCTGTGATTCCAAAGGAAAGTGAAACGATGAAACGAAAGAAATTCTAAAATTGCACAGAAAATACATAAAAATATCAATTCGCTTAGAATTTGTGAAATTTTATTTCAGCTATTTCTTTTTTTCTTTGCTTCAGCAATTTTCGAAAACCTAAACACATTTAAATTAACTTTTTATGTGAGAAACAATTGTAAAAATCAGACATCATTAACTATTAAAATTCCATATAAAAAACGAATACAATTTTAACCCTAGAATGCAAAAGTCATTGACCTTGATTCTTAATGGTTTTTGACAATATCAAAAGAAAATACGCTACTTGCGGATGTGATAGATTCAGATGATGAGTGTTCATGAGTGTCAAGTTCCACAAAGAATTCGACCCGAATGAAATGTTGACAAAAATCAGTGATATCTCTCTAAATGTAGGTTAAAATTGTATGTATAGTACTTCTAGCTAAAATCACCTTAGCAGACATTCGGTTGTAAACACAATTTTTATCATATATAATTTGATCAGTGTACTAAGTTTGTAGTTTGTATTCTAGGGTAAAAGGAAAGAAACATTCCAAAATTTTGAATGATAATTTTTTTAAATGTAACACCGTTCGACAAAATGCAACTTTTGATTGCACACATGAGAAAATCCAATATAACCTGAAAAATCGTTCAAAAAGAAAATACCTTTGGCTCTCAGATTTTGCATTTGCCTTAACACTCGGTTTGATGCAGAATTTTTATTCTCTACGATAATTCAAGACATCCAGATGAACTTAGAAAATTTTTGGTATGAGAATGATAAACGTTTCCCCCAAGTAGCGCCGACAATGAAAGCATATGTACCTAGGTATACAAAGAAAAAAAATAAATTTAAACTCGCTGAGTAAAGCTGGTCTCTCTGTCGTGAAAATGATTCGGCTGTGTACAAACGTCGAAACTTGCGTCCATAATTTACCATTAAATAAATTAAATATTTCCGTTTGTATTAAATTAATGGGATTGATAATTGTTTAGCAAAGGATCCTAATGACATTGTATTTGGTTGCAGATGAAAAGAGTGAAGCTACTCTTTTATGTATGTAATAAATAAATGGCCTTTGATTAGATATGATTCATGATTGATACATTGATAGTTTTTCTGTGTAGGTATATACATGCATATGACCTTTTTTATTTTTTCCAATTTCTCAATTTCTAATAGAAATAAACAAATAAATTCATTATTTGGACATTGTACTAAAAATTTATTTGTAACTAGCTGGGCGAAATTATCGAAATTATGAAAGTAAAAGGTTCAAATGGTTCTTTTGTTAAAGGTTGTAGTAAGCAACTATTTTAGTTTTTTGGTAGACAACTTTTTTGTTTTTCTATCTTTTGTGTAAACAAGTAATGTCAATGGTTTGCCTACATGGAAGCATGCAACACAAGCAACCTGTCCATGTTGAAAGCAATGGAAATGATGGCTTGCAATTATATCGGCAGTTTTTTTTTTTTTTTTTGGTTAGAACTTTAAATTAAATAAATCTCAGAAAAATGTTTTTTAATATCCATGAAATTGATTTTTTTTTTTAATTAGTGTTTGAATATGATTTTGGGCATGTGGCCGCCTCTGGCTGGCACGTACAAGACGTACGTCCTCCAATTTTCACATACTCTTCGCAGGAAATCAGTCTGTATTTCGGCAATAACGCGTCGAATGTTGGCTTTTCAATTGTTTCTTATCGGCAAATCCGTAAAGAAATAATATACATAATGGTGGTCGCTGTGGCGTAGTGGTAGTGCGTTGGACTGCTGCGCAGAGTGTCCGGGGTTCGAATCTCGGCACAGGCAAAATCAAAAAGTAGAAAAAATAATTTTTCTACACGGTACCACCTCTTGGCAGGCAATGATAAACCTACAAGAGTAAAAATTGCTATGAAAAGCTTTGCACTTCGCCGTTCGGATTCGGCATTAAACTGTAGGTCCCTTCCATTCATGTACAAATATAACACGCACAACATGAGTGGATGCGAAAAGCTCGGCCTAGGCCCTCCATGGGCTGTTGTGCCATTAAAAGTAAAAGTAAATGGCGTCGAATCGCAAGAACGCGGTGGCCAATTAACAAGTCCACTTCGTGATAATAATCGATCGTCAAATGTTTCTTTCAGTAAATTAATTGTACATGCGCACTGTGTAGCATGTGGCGCCGTCCTGCTGAAACCACATGTCTGCAACATTAATGCTTACATCATTTTTGAAGACATATGCATCAAAGATTCCACCAGCCCTTAAAGCACACCAAACGGTCACTTTTTCTGAATGTAATGGTGTTACGAGAATGGCTTGTGAATTATCATCGCTCCAAAACGCACGTAATGTCCGATGTGTTTCTCGAATTGAAACGTGTTTTTCCAAATACTTAAATTTGTAAAATTTGCAAACATTTCTCCAGCGTCAGTCTACCCATGATGAATTGCCAAACTAAACAAAACAACCGAGAACTGTCAAATCGACTGTCAAAGAAAACAGTGTTAACAATTTAAAGTTCTCTCCGCCTCTAAAAAAAAAAACACCAGATATTATCAGAATCGAATTTTAAGTTTGTAATTTCTTAATAAGGCCTTGCTTATGTTCAGATTTTGCTCGGCAAACACCATGAAATTGCTGTTGCACCGAACACGAACAGAGAGCTTTTACTCACTCACACAACGAAAACGATATGCTGGGTTAAATGTAAACCGAGAACGCCGAGTATTCAGGGTTATTCTACAAAAAAGGAGCAAAATTTATGTAAAATACTACAAAAACGTGCAAACCAGTACATCATTATTTTCATTTGCAGGAAAGTGAAGTAACGAATGATTTTAGTATTTATAAGTGAATATTAAATATATTATTTATAAAGCTATTGAAGAACTAAGTAGGAAAAGTATGTACAACATGTAGCTGTATTCACGATGTGATACAAATGGTGTTGATACTCTTGCCTTGAAGTTGCCGCACATTCTCCACTACCTCCATCCCTTTTTTGATAACCAGCCGGTGGTTGTTGATCCAAAAAATTTCATTATTTACATAATTTATTGCACATTCAATTATATTATTAATTTCGCTCTTTTTAAAGTTTTTGGTATACCATTTTAGTGTTGCCGTTGCGCACAAAATAGTATTAAAAAAAAAAAACTGAATTTTGACCAAAAGCAGCTCTGTAACGAACTCAATGTAACCAACAGACCGAGTGAACACGAGAGAAAAATGTGATATGTTCGCCGAACAGCGAACACCAACCTAACCGCAACATCTCCTCGTGTGTAAT
This sequence comes from Palloptera scutellata, assembly GCA_958295655.1. Taxonomy (NCBI): domain Eukaryota; kingdom Metazoa; phylum Arthropoda; class Insecta; order Diptera; family Pallopteridae; genus Palloptera; species Palloptera scutellata. Next base: position 148,673,308 of record OY282449.1, on the reverse strand, counting down.
TGCAAGTCGATTATATCGAAAATGCGTATCGTTTGTGTAGCATTGCGAGTTATGCGACTTATCGGCGACATTGCAATGCGATTAATCAGTTTATCGATCGGGACACCATCGGGACGATGCGAAGAATCATCACAATTCAACTGAAAATTGACAATTGATTCACTTTTCTGTTACTGTATAACATGTAGTTTGTCACTCTAAAACTCATCGTTTGTCGTAGGTAAATCTGTAAATTTATTTAAGATAAATCGACGAAACTTATTTCACTTCAAGAAATGATTGCGATGAAGAACTTCCAACAGAAACTGTGTAAATGTTACTTAAGACACGGATTTACATATTTCGAAATCAACTTTTGGAATATCCAAATACATAAACTTTATCTTTCACTTCATCTGTGCCCGGTATAGATGAGTAATTGAATTTGAAACGCTCTCGTCGTTCTTCTTCTTTTTTCCGCCTTTCATCATATCGTTGTGTATTACTTTCAGTTCTTCGCAGAGATGTCTGCAATTGTTAATTTTAAAACAACAACAAAATATCTACTTACTCTAAATTTTCGTCAACTTACTTACTTAGTTGGCCGTCATCAGTGTTTCCGAAATTGTAAAGCAGCACTCTTTAAGTGTACATAATGAAAGAAGTAGACTACAGGTAGTTAATATAAAATATGCATACGTAAAAATAAGAATCACAATTCAATTGAAAATCAATTGTAAATGGACATTTGAATACATTTTTCAAACGACATTTTCGCACGTAGCGCCATCTATTGGAATAGAAATTAAATATCTACATGTGTTGGACAGATTGCGAATCAAGACAAAAGTAAAAAAATAATGTCATTTTATTTAACCAATTTTATGGTTTTTCAACTTAATTTATTATAAAATCATATGTAATCATAATATGTATGTAATCATTTGGACTATAACGAACCAAATCGGTCCAGCCATTTCTCACATGATGTGCTTACCAGCAATAAGAAATTAATTTTTATTACACACAGTATGTCACGAAATTATTTGCAAAATGAAAAATGTAACAAAATTCGACTTCAATATTGAATAACAATAAGGAAAAAATATGTTTTGAAATTTTTCTTTTTTAAAATAGTTTTTCAGTTGATTTTCTTAGACAATTTCCTTATAAAAGTAAATATTATATTACAAAATAAGAGAAAGACGAAGAAAGCAAATAAAAAAGACAATTTACTTGGTGTCAAATAATTGTTTGCAATATTTTGAGAAGGCGATACAACGAAATCCATTCAAATATAACACGCACAACATGAGGGGATGGGAAAAAGCTCGGCCTAGGCCCTCCATGGGCTGTTGTGCCATTAGTAAAGTGTTGTGTATAGTAAAGTAAAATACAACGAAATCAAAATAGGACTAATGAGAAAATTTATATTATTAATATTTTCTTTGGCCACCTGGCCACCGTTGGCATCAATAACGGCTTGTAAGTAGTCTTCTTGGCATGGAAGCAATCAATTTTTTAAGGTCATCCTGCTCGGGTATCTTTATCCATTCCTCTTTCATATCTTTTATTAGGTCACTTTCATTTATTGGTATCCGTTTTGCCACTTTTTTTCAAGTACGACCACAAATCTTCTATTGTGATCATGTCTCAACTTAGCGCAGGTGCGACTTTCACTTTGCTGCAGTTATAAAGCAGCCATGTCCTACATAAAAGTGACTTTTGTTTGGCATCGTTACCTTGATACAGTTTGTATATAAATTTTTGAGAATTTTGAGGGCCTACAAAAGCCAAAATTTGTGTGCCTCTTTTTTTAACTCGTTTTGCAAAATATTTAAATAAAATACTTTTGTCATTATATCCGTGAAAATCTTCAAATCTCGAATGCCATCATCATGTGATTTTACTGTATGGATTATATTTTGATTTTGGAGGACTGTGAGAGGTGTTCGTCAAACTTTGTTAGGTCCATCATGGTGATAGAGCATTATTATGGTTTCGTCGTCGCAAAAAATTACGTTGTTCCAGAACTTCATTGGCTTAGAAATGTGGGCAGTAGAAAATGCCATCGTTTTGCATATATTCTATGAAGATAGCAATGGCTTTTGACGCGCGATTCGATGCTTACTTGTCGAATTATCTCATGCGATACATCTACTCTGTGGGGAATTTTTTAAGTCCCATGCTAGAGCTTTCTGGTGCTAGTTTGGGGATTAGAGTAAATTTAATTTTTTCATCTATTATGTCAACTTCTTTGGTCTGCCTTCAGAATTCTTCATCTCAAATCTGTTCTCCTTTTCTTTGCGGTTTATAATATTGTAGAAAGTTCTTAATTTTATTGCACTCCTTTTGAAGATGTTTCCTTCTGGTAATTAAAATTGTGATCAATACACCTTCCTGGCATCTACTAAAGGCCAAATTAAACTTCACTAACTTGCTCATTGCCATTGCCTGCCAAGAGGTGGTGATGGTGCCGTGTACTTTTCTACTTTTTGATTTTGCCTGTGCCAAGGTTCGAACCCCGGACACTCTGCGTAGCAGTCCAACGCATTACCACTACGCCACAGGGACCACTAGTTTCCTGTAATTTTCTACTTTACGGTAAAATTTTAAAAAAAATTTTAAATTTCAAACTGTTCTTTTTATTCGCTCAATTTGCATTGTCTACTCCAAACTTTGTAAAGAATTAGTTGACACTATGAAAATTATCTTTATTGGTTTCTTAATTCTTTTCTCTTTATCTTACTTTGTAACATTACGTTTTCATGGATTTTTTAATCTAAGAAAATTAACTGAAAAATTAAATGAATTAAAGAAAAATGTTAAAACATGTTTAATTCAGAATTGAATTATATAGGTACTACTGTGGGCAAAAGTTAGTAAGACTTTGTTCATAATTTCAAATTTTTTTATTCATTCTTCCAAATCTATTTCGTCCCCTTCAAAGTAATCCCCCCCGAACCCAATACACTTGTGCCAACGTTTTTTCCAATTCTCGAAACAGTTGTTAAAGTCCGGAATAATTTCCGGAATAGCCTTCAATGCGCTTAGCGATTCATGTTTAATGTCTTCAATTGACTCAAAACGGTGTCCACGAAGCGGTTTTTTGAGTTTAGAAAATAGCCAAAAGTCACACGGTGCTAAGTCAGGAGAATAGGGGGGTTGCGGAACGATATCAGTCGAATTTTTGGCAAAATGGTCTCGTAAAACCAGTGATTTTGGAACCAATCGTGCATTCACTCTTCTTAGGCCCAAATGATGTTTTAAATTGGTTTTCACTGATCCTTCCGATATTCCGACGATGCCAGTAAGGTCTCTAACTGTTAATCGTCGATTCTCGAGCACCAATTCCTTGATTTTATTGACGTGTTGATCATCAGTTGATGTTGATGGCCGTCCTGGACGTGGTTCGTCGTCAACGCGTTCTCGACCATCTTTGAACAATTTGTACCAATCAAAAACACTTGCTCGCGACATAAAATTATCACCGAAGGCCTTTTGCAACATTCTGAACGTTTCGGCACCAGAAATTTCATTCCGCACACAAAATTTAATGGAACTTCTTTGTTGAATAATTTCACTCATTGTGAAAATCGCCGAATGCACTTTTTGTACTTCAGAAAGACAAGCGTATACTAAGCACTAATGATTATTTTGATGTGACATTTGGCACAGATGTCACCGACAGTCATACCAACCTTAAAAAAATAATATTTTGATGAATGGGTTCCGCGCGAAATTTAAATTAAAAAGTCTTACTACTTTTTGCCCACAGTAGTATTATCAAAACACAAGGAATTTGTATTTTTAATTAAGCAAAATTAACAAATTTATTGGAAGGAAAAATTGTACAATAAATATATTGAACAGCCCAACCGACCGGTGTGAAAGTGTTCTAGAGAAGAACTAACAGAAAGCAATAGCAAGACAAGAAATAGAATGAAAAGAAATAGAATGAAGAAATAAAAAGAAAATAGAAATGAAAAGGAAAGAAAAGAAAAGGTACGTAAGGATGACTTAAACAAAACATATTTTGTTTCTTATTGAATATTTTCAATATTGAAGTCGATTTTTATTACATTTTTCATTTTGCAAAGAATTCCTTGACATACTTCTTCTTCTTTTATTGGCACAACAGCCCATAGAAGACCTAGGCCGGGCTTTTCGCATCCACTCACGTTGTGCGTGTTATATTTGTACAAGAATGGACATAGTGTATGTAGATTGAAATGCGAATAAAAATTGATTTAGAGAAACTGGGAGACAAGGTTATTTTATTTTGAACCCATCTTTCAGAACACACATACAATGTATATTGGATATTCTCATGTGTACAAAGCTAGGTCGAACGGTGTAAAAAGTACTTAAAAAGAAAAATATTTGTATAATAAAATAAAATTTACAGCAAATTTTTTTGAAAAAAATTTAAATAACAAAGTCATGTATACGTAAGATGTTGAATAAATGTAATAATAGTGCGTTAATTCGTTTTTGAATGCATACAATAGCAACCAACATGTTCACCACAGTTCGTTATATTCTCTTAATACTTTTTTGCATTTAAAATTATGTACATGAATTATTATTGTACAATATAACTATTAATATACATAATATTTTCAAATTCTTTTCTGAAATATTAAAATCAAATAATAAAAAAAAAAAAATAGTAAAACAGTTTTCATATTTGTCTCTTACATTTATTACTTAGATTTTAATTAAATACTAATTAATTTTATTGAGCGTTTTTGGAAGAGAGCATGTATGTTTTTAACAATGAAGCTGCTAATTTACCCACATAGACAAAAATACCATAACATTCAAATAGGGAGCATCAGAGAAGTTGGAAAAAATTTCACATCCTGTAAAGTAAATTAAAATGTAATTGCCATAATAAAATTAACAATTTTAATATAATATTCATACCTACACCCGGAAAATCGACCGACCAAATTAGTAAATAGCATAAGAAAATTCTAAAAACACAGGACTAAGGCGACAGTGGGAAGCATGAAAATGTATATGTTAAAACACTTGGACAATAAATGAGCTCATAAATTAGCTCAACGATGAAAGCTGAGAAAGACAGAAAATGAGAGTGAACACATCAGCATATTTCTTATGTAACTACAATATCATGTAAAACGATGCACGGTTTAATGGCTGCTATTTATTCCTACTATTCCTACAACCATAACAAAAAAAGAAAAAAAATATATAAATAAATAAATAAACCGGAAAAGTTGTGGCGGAAATATCTACCAAAATCAAATTCAATACAGATATTTACAAAGAAAACAATAGCCAGGCAATGAGCTGTTGAGGTTTTGTTACCCAAAATAAAAAGAAGCTAAAATTACACCATTACAAAAGCATTAAGTGGGTAAAGGGAGGGAGAGCTGGGTTTGATAATGAAATCAGAAAGTTAATAGCAAAAACATCAACAATTACAAGTGAATTGTTGCTGCTTCGTTTGTTGCACGTGGCTGTTTGTGTGTGTTGTGTGAGTGTGTGTGTGAGTGTGTGTGTGTGAGTGTGTTGTGTGTGTGAGTGTGTATGTTTGTGTCTATATTATCCATGAAATTAACTAAATGAAAGTTCTGTTAAGTTAGGTCAGTGTGATTAATGATGATGATATTGTAGAAAAACTTACCCAAAACACTAAATTATTACATATAAGGTATATAGTAAAGAACATATTTATTTACGGTTAGGTAAGCAGCTCTTTGTTGTAAGCATTTGGATTTTGAAAGTACATATGGTGTAAGTATGACGTTTGTTTAAGTAATTATGTGATTATTACATAAATATGTACTATATGTACTAAGTATATGGTGATTCATAAGGTGTCGTATCATATCGTATTGTCGTAAAGTTGTAATATTTTGTATGAAAAATGAGAGAATTATGGAAAGGGTACGACACTGAATGCGACACCTTGTGAATTACCTAAAGGATATGTGGAGACTAAGGCTTATTTAATTAATTAATTTCATCAACTTCTGTATCAACTTTGTATTTTAGAAAGCAAAATAACCAAGATCAGACTAAATTCATTGGATTTGAGTGAGTAACGTTGGCTGGTAGCGCCCATAGCACTTGTTCATGGTTGTCACTTTCTCTCTGTTTTTGAAGTTCACTTCTTTAGAATCATTTTCATATTTACGCCGGTGTTAAAAGATGATCGCTGCAACGGAAATTGAAACCTTCTATCAATCAAGTATGAAAAAAATGAGGATGCTTATTAATATACACATAAATGATGGGCAGCACATATGCATACACATTTATCCACGAGTATGAATAAAACTTGATTGCTGTGGTGTAGTGGTAGTGCGTTGGACTGCTACGCAGAGTGTCCGGTGTTCGAATCTCGGCACAGGCAAAATCAAAAAATAGAAAAAATAATTTTTCTACACGGCACCACCTCTTGGCAGGCAATGGCAAACCTACAAGAGTAAAAATTGCTATGTAAAGTTTTTCACTTCGCCGTTCGGATTCGGCATTAAACTGTAGGTCCCTTCCATTCATGTACAAATATAACACGCACAACATGAGTGGATGCGAAAAGCTCGGCCTAGGCCCTCCATGGGCTGTTGTGCCATTAAAAGTAAGTAAAGTAAGATAGAGGGCACTTACCCATCAGTTTCTAGTAAAATTTGACAATTCAAACAAAAATTTAACATTTCAAATAAAAATCGTTAGAAATTTCTAGAGCTAAAAGAATGAGCGAGTATAGACTGAAAAAAGAAAAACAAACGCGAATCAGAAACTAATGCCAATCTCCAGCACCGAAAACTGCGGCTGAGAGGCAGCGAGAATGTAGACTTAGTCGTAAAATGGAGGCCCAACTAAAATTCATATTCTGTTATCGTGAAAAAAAACCTAAAACGAAAATGCAAACACCAATGCGGAGAGACTACATGAATGGGAAATGAGTTCATTAGAGCCAATAATTGCATTAACACTCATCTCATTGAGTCCCAACGAAGGTCCTCTGATTATACAACGCCCAGTAGTCATTAAGTTGACTTCTCAATGAAAGAGAAGGGCGGAAGAGTTACTTGAAAATTTGCCTAAAAATCGTTCCTCCGTGAAAAGAAAACTACTCGCATCAGCATAACAAAACATAGACGAGATTTGCCAAGTTCTTGGTCCACGTCATAACATTCGCGATTTCTCAGACCGGCTTCACATGCATTGGCAGTACAAACGATAAAACTGAAGTTAATCAAGATGTATCACATTGACCGTTTATTTCCATTTCTGAACTTAATCTCTTCCCAATTATAAGAAATGTCTTTGCCAAGTTTGTGTAAGCCTAGAAATCACTTGTAGCCTGACACTGTCGGGTCCTGTCCTAACGAATTATGCAGTATAGAATTGTTCAAATTTTAGTTTTTTACCGCTCACTGTTGTAATGTTCTAATCATCACCATTTTTTAAGACACATGGATCAATGATTTCATCGGCGTCCCACAAAGCGCACCAAACTGTGACGTTTTCTGGATGTAATGGACGAGAATGGCTTGTTGATTATCATCGTGTTATCATCAATTAATCTTGTGTCCCATCCACTTTATGAAAAATTTTGCATAAAGATCTTGGTTTACGTGCCTACAAAGTTCAACTTGTGTGAAAATTGAACGTCCAGATTACGCCATGTACGCGCCAGCCACAGGCGGCCACATGCCCGATATCTTATTCAAACATTAATTTAAGAAAAAAATACAATTTCATGAATATTAATAACATTTTTCTGTATTTATTTCAATTTAAAGTTCTACTCCTCTTACTAAGAAAAAACAAAAACAACCGATACATAGAATATTTCATTTAAATAGAGAACATTTTTATCATTTAAATTTATTGCGCAAAAGTTCAATTCTCCTTCACCGCCACTTTCCACAAGATAATTAACTCAATGGCCTTGTTTTCTTTGAAAGTTTAAAAGTTAAGATGTAGTTCATTACCTGCCAAAATAAATATTTTTAAAAATTTAACTATTGTTTGCGACGTTACCTTAAACGACGATTGAACTTTTTATCTTATGCTAGGAATGCAATAAACGCTAGTCACTGACCCACGGCCATCACTTCGATGCAAAGGTAAATGACATAAATGCAAAGTATTCAGTGCAGATTTGATTCAAGCCTGATTCGAACACGAACACTTCACGAACTACTCTCATAGAATATAATCAAAAGCTAATCCAGTGATTGTGTTAAGCCTCTAAAAACTTCAGGTATTGTAGGTAAGCTAAGTAAATACGAGTAAGTTAATTCAAAACTTAATCCATTAAAACACATAGCAGCATTTATTGTTAATTAAGTATTTATTTTCATTCATAATAAAAGTAAGAAGAAGCAAAAAGCAATAAACAGCAAACGCCGGCAGTTAATCTGATCTCGACCCATATCAGAGAACGCTGAACTGAACGAACAGCGAATTGCGAAATGCTGTAACAATAACAAAAACAGACAAGCAGACAAACAAATAAATAATGTACTCGTAGACAGTGTAAGTGATACCACCAAAATTAAAAAACAAAAAAAAAATAATATATATTATAAAAAGTAAGTAGGTATAAAAAACAAAGAAAAACAATTTTAATAAAAAGTAATATGAGTAAATAAACAAAATCTGTGCTGAATGAGAATTTGCGCAAGTTTTTTGTTTTGTTTTTGGGTTTATACTTTGACCATGATCTGAATTTTGTGCAATTCCAAGAAAGTCTCACGAACACCAGCGCTACACTACAACTCTGCACGTCGCAAGCGATCCATATTTCAAGTTCTTCGCTGCAACATTTATCACATTTGGTATTTTTGTTTTAGTTACATGGTTATTAAGTATTGTTCGCGAGGAGGGTAAGTGTAGTTATTGTTGTTGTAGTTGTTGTTATCTACTCAAAGCTATTGACCAAAAATAATGTAGATTAATTGGGTGTCGCTAATGAAATGTTCATACAAGTGTACCACTTTCATCCAAGTATTGTCACTGACAAACTGCATCTCACCGATTCAAATGTAAAAATTTTGGTACTATGGAAATGACCGGTAATGAGACACAGAAAAACAACAAGCATTAACACTAATTTATAGTATGTATATGTGAAGGGTGTCGCAATAAGAGTGCTCGATTTAATTTGAATATAAAACACATATATTTTGAGCGAGTGGTGATATTTTTTCTTGGTATTGTAAAGAAGAAAAATTCTTATTAAGTATAGAATAAAATATCAGATGTGCCATTACACGCGACTCTGATTACAGACCCTTGCTCTTTGAATGAAATTGTCGATTAAATTTTGCGAAAGATTTGGCTCTACCTCACCGAAGACGCATTGGATCTTGAGTTCAGGGATTGTTTGTGGTTTATTCGCATAGACCTGGAACTTCACAAAACCTGAAAGAAGGCAAGGATCTGGGTGGCCAGTTGACATCGGAATTTCGGTAGATGATTTTTGTCTGTAAATCGTTACTCTAATAAATCGATTGTCACTTGCGCGTTATGACTGGTGGCCCCTGCCACAACATGTGTCTTGCAACCACATGTCGTCTAGATCCATACCGTCCTGTTGAGGCCACAATAACTCCATTGTCATGTTCCTGTAACGAATGCCATTCACAGTCACTGCATTTCCGACCACATTTTCGCAATGATAACGCGTTGTTCCATTGTGTAACGTTCTATTTTTAATAATCGGAACAATTTAAGAAGACAAACATCCGCACAATTTAAATCGTACACTTTTATTGCGACACCCTATAGATACCCTATAAATAAATGTTTTGTTCGTGTTGTAGGTTGTATAAACAAAATTCATTTGTTCTTTTGCAGCAGTAAGTAATTAAGTTAATGGTCAAAAAAAAAACAACCAAAAAATAAGTACTTATACACACATGCCACTCAAAAAAAGTTGTAGTGGTTGTACTTAGTATAAAGAATAGCAAAAGTGGCTTCAGATAATTGGCGCATATTCCCTCAGCAACAAAGGAACTTTTTTCATCCTAATTAAATTAAAAAATACACAGTGTGTGTGTAAAAAGGAAAAGGAAAACTGCAGCAAATGATGTCCACTTTTGAACAAATTGTAATTTTGGCAATTTATTTTGGCTGTGGTATTGCCTATTCTACGATGAGAAAATCGCAGACTTACAAGAGATTAATGTGAGGGATATGATAAATAGCTAAAGCTAATCTACTGGCATACATACAAAAACGCATTTCTAGCTCCCATTTAGAAATCAATAGGAAAAACTACAGATATGTTCATTGAAAAGTCAATCTCGCCTTCCTAAGATTCCCAGAATCGGAAATTGTAAAACTAAATAAGTAATACCTGATATGTAACAAATGAATATCGTATAATTATATTTTAAAAAAGTCTAGTAATCATGAGTTCAATGATATCCAAATGATATGGGACAGGAAGCAGGTCCGAAAATTCTTTGAAAGAATAAGACGCCTACAACAACAAAAACCGCTGCCCGACTATGAGGAGGTCTTAACACGCCCACGCTCGGCTTAAAAACAATAAGGCTGCATGTGTTGATTGCCTGCCTGCTGAGTTTTTTTAATACTGGAGGCGAAGAGCTCACAAAACGCATGCATGAGCTTCTATGCACAATATGGTCGGATGAAATCATGCCAAGTGATTGGAAACTCAGCGTACTGTGTCTAATCCATAAGAAAGATAATTCCACGATCTGCGCCAACTACCTCGGGATAAGGTCTCTTAATATTGCATATAAGATTCTATCAAGCGTACTATGCAAAGAACTGAAGTTAGTCGCCAACAAACTGATTGCACCTTATCAGTGTGGTAAATCCACAATCGACCAGATATTCACACTACGCCGAATTTTTGGCAAAAGACCCGAGAAAAGCAGATCGACACCCACCATCAAATCGTCGATTATAAAGCCGTCTTCGTCATCACGATTAGTCTGATGCTGCAATGTCTGATTTTGATATCCCTGCAAAGCTTATTCGTCTTTGCAAAATAACACTGACCGACACCACCAGCGCAGTGAAAATTGGGAGACAGACCTCTCCGCGCCATTTGATACCAAAATAGGTTTCACACAAGTGACTCCCTATCGTGCGACTTCTTTATCCTTATGCTGGAGAAAATAATTCGAGCTGCGAACATCGAAATCTCCGACATTATTTTCTACAAGAGTGTCTACTGCTAGCATTACGCTGGTGATATTGACATCATTGACACCAACGCGCGAGCAGTCAGTGCAGCATTCTCCAATCTGGAAAGGAAGTCTCGGTGAGTGGGTCTAGTGGTGAACGAGGACAAAACGAAATACCTTGTGTCAATAAACAAAGAGTCACGGCACGGCACGGCGTCTTGGACAAAATGTCACTGTTAACAATTATACTTTTGAAGTCGTCAAGGATTTTGTTTACCTGGGATACAAACAATAATGTCAGCCTTAAGATCAAGCGGAGATTAACTCTTGCCAACAGTTGTTACCACGGGCTCAGTAGGCAATTAAGAAGCAGAGGGTCATGTTTAGCGAATGGAAGAAAGCGCTCCGGCTAGGAAAGTGTTTTATTCGAACCACGGTAGAGGAACACTCCAGCTAAGTAAGAAATAAATCGTAATTGTCTTTCTAAAAGTCTAAAGATCATTCACTTTTTGAAATTCTAACAGATGGAAGCAAATCATCCAGTCCTGAAAATAGTAGTGGGTGACTACTCTTGGCACTTAGGTGCTAAGTGCCCAAATGGTCCGTATAAACTTAAAATTAAGTTCCACAATTGAAGATATCAATTTACTATTTACAACTTGTCTGAAGCCTTCATGTCTAGCAGTGAAGTGAATGTTGCTTATTGTCTACAAGATTAAATGTTAATTTTACTTGTTCAAATTTGCAAAAATTATGGCACATTCACATTATGCCATTACTTTTGCCCCACCTTGTACATGATAAATATGTACACATTAATTTTTAAAGTGTCCCACAAAAGAGGCAAATTTCAAAGGAGCATAAAATTTAGTGGCATTTAAGCGAGTACCAAACTAAAGTGAAAGGCACTTAAAAGAGGAGGTACTAAAACGGAGTTTACTATATCTCTGAAACTAGAAAGCTTCAAACATACTTACATATATATATAAATTCCAATCAGTAAATTTCATTAGTAAATTAGAGTTTATTGTCACATAAAATCAAAAACCAAAACAAAAAGTCACAGTCAGCAAAAAAACAAAACTGGCATTCGATTAAAGCATTACAGTAAATGTCGCGTATATTCGACCTGCAACAACAAAAACAACAATGACTAAGCAATAACTCGAGTCAATTGCAAAAACGAAATGAAGGTCGGTCGCAGTATAATCAAAAAAATACAGTTAGTTTTTAATAAATTGCAGCAAATAAAAAGTAAATAGCAAAAGGAGGAGACAAAGAAGAAAACGAAGAAGAAGTAGTAATAATATATACCCGCTAAAATGTAACCACGGAGCTGTTGTTGCTGTGGACGCCGCCGCCCTGCGTCGGTGTTATGCAACATAACGCACGCGCGCCAGCAGCCGCCGAAACAACGTACGCATGCCCCTCATACTCGTACAACTGTTCGAATTTAAAAACCTAAAACTGGAATTCGAGTGAAATATGAAATGCAATCGAACAACAGGCGATAAATGAGGTTAGCAGCAATTGTGGCAGTCAGCTGAATATCACCTGTTGCTGGTTGGTGTTGACCTTGACCACAAACAAGTGTGGCTTATTATTCTGTTTCTTCGTTGAGTTTATTGATATTCGTGTTCCAAAGTCCCTTATTCTCATTGTAAGTAGTTGAATTTCGGCGAAATTTTCGTTTGCTGTTGGTTCGTGGGCGATTGCAAATGATTTCGACATGGCGGCGCACACGTAGAATTACAATTACCTCCTATCGACTGGCGAACCGTTGAGGTGTTGTGCTGCTAGCAGAATTTACTGTTTGCTGCTTCTGCTGCATCATTACAAAATATTCATTCGACATTCTTCTTGTGGATTTATCGAGAAACGGACGCGATTTCGTCGACAACAACTTCGAAGCGCTGCACTGCTGTTGTGGTTATCGTCGTAACGCGATAACCTTGAAATTTATTCGATTTTTGTTTACCAAATGATCACGCAGAAAGAAACGGACACACAAAGTATTCTTTGTAATTAATAAATCACTGATGATATTCTTGAAATTTTGTAAGATTGCACTGAGATTTTTGTTTTGTGTTTTTGGTTTTTTGGTTTTGGTAAACAAAAAAAATAAACCAGTTATTTTGAAAAATTGTCGTGTTGTCGACGCAGTTCTTTTTGCGTGCATTTACTGTACTTGAGTTTGAGGGACATCTATTCGTACCTAGCTGAAGTAAAATGATGTGTTTCCTTGCTATGATGCTGCGACGACCTATAATGTTGAGTTTGGCAAGCTGTTGCTTTAGCACGGAAAAGAACCTTCGCGTGTGGAAGCTATTTCCACGAATCACAGTCACATAAGTTCCACAACCGTTTTTGTTATTTTTTATTTGTGTGGAAGAATGAATTAGTTGATTCTAATTTGAGATTTAGAAAAAATTATTGAATAAAAATTTGTATTAAGTTTTGCTAGTGGTATGATGTGAATCTGAAGTCAAAGTGGATGATGTTTATAAATGTTGATTGCATTCTTAACGACTAAGGGGATAAAAATTGTGAATCAAAATTGGCGTCCACTGGAAATTCCCCGTGTCTTAATCTCTGTATTCTTACTTTTCTATAGATCAGATCAAGCAAGCGGCAGGTGCTGACAAACCAACCAATGCCAGATAGTTATGGGCATTGACACTGAAGCCTAAAAACTGAATTTGTGGAAATAAAATGAAATTTGTGAGTGAGCATCGAATGCCAAGGGATGTTGAGCGTTGGCAGTTCCCCTTCGTTAAATTCCTTAAGATCCGGTTTTGTTTGAGTTTTTCTTGGTGTAATCAATTCAATGGTGTATGCTTGTATGAAGGACAGAGGCAAATGTAATATATTTTTATTTATTTTAACAAATATCAGATGGATGGATAATAATAAAAAAAGTATATCAGAAATATTACATATAAAATATTAGTCCTTATTGAGAACAACTTGCAATATCACCCCTTAGCAGTGCTGCCAGAAATTTGTCCTAAAAATCCGTACTTACTCAGATGGCACTACAAAACGATGATCGGTCTTGGGCGCCTCATGTCCGATTCGTTTGTAAAAAATAAATTTTCCTTTTTACACTTAATTAAATATTTATTTTAATAAAAAAAACGCCTCTATGTTTACTTAATTCAGTCCTACATATTTTCAATGTGTGCAATAAAGGATTGCAATCGACCGACATTAGTGACCTTTTTACTCTTGACAGCAAGTTTCCGTACTATTCTATTTTGCAGTTTTGTTGAGTGAGTTCACAGTTAGCAGAAGAGAATAGTGGGAAAGGTCAATTAATCTATCAACAATATCCAAAATGACTGCAAACTCCACAGAACCATCGTGAAGAACATTTGCACACACTTTGGACAAAAAATTTTGTTGGCCCAGTTTTGCTCTCTGGCACTGGCAATATTGGCTTTGAACGTAAGCTCTTACGCATTGTGTTACGTTAGGAAGAAAAAAATATTTTAGGACTTACAAAAAGACAAACTATTCTCATGGAAAATTTGACCACTTGCTATAAAACAAAACTTTACAACTTGTATTCAAACTTTATCCTTACTTTTATCTCACTCGGCCACACACCACGACGATCATTTGTGTTCAATTGATATTATGCAGTTCAATTCATGTACAGTAGAATCCCGATAATTCGTAGTCGCAAGAGCCTAGGCATTTTTTACGAGCTACTGAGGTTTTCGTTATAACGCGATTGCGAATTAAAGAGGTTAAAATATGAAAAATACAAATGAACGGTTTTTTTTATGTCACAGCCCAGACAACAAACTTTAATTCCTTTGCTCCATTACAAATGGGATACTTGGGAAAAGGGAATTATGTTTCGTTAAGGTCTTATGCCTATTCTTGTTCGGCATTTTACGGTCTCTCTTTTTTTACACACTTCTGGTCGAGCAACTAACAAACTGACCACGAAAAACCTTAGCTGTCTAATATGATTAATTTCTTTCTAACCATACTTCCATAGAAACAAAACCTTAACATCACAATAAATGATTCGTGCCTACCCCGACATAAACTTCCAACACAACTTTCATGTTACATTGCCTAGTAGAGATCTTTGGAAAGAGGAATGTCCTCGCTTTGTTGGAGACTACCTCTGTAGTACACAGATGGAGCAAAAACAAACGAGGGAGTTGGCAGGTTAGTTTATGGAGTTAGGCCGAGAAAGGATATTATTGCTAGTATGAGCCAAGAAAACTCAGTTTTTCAGGCGTAAGCACACGCAATCAAATTATATCTTAGAGCATATGAAGAAAGGCCGTCGTGTAAACGAAACATCTACCACATATATTCTCTCGCACTGTAAGGCTGCACTACTGGCCTTAAACTCCTTCAAAAATAGTTCAAAATATTAGTTATATGGGAGTGCCTTCAACTACGTATCAAGCTAGCATCATAAAATAGAGTCCATCTAATTTGGTTGTGGTATTGGGGGCAATGAAATGGCTGACGAGCTAGCCAGAAAAGTAGCAACCGAACACATGTTTGGATCAACCCCATTCTACGGCCCGCCATGGAGTTTTGTGCAGCTCAATTAACACATGGCTGAACAGAAAGGTCCAGGCTACCTGGGACGACACCTCAGGCAACAGAGAAGCAAAATCATTCATGCCAAGTGTATCAAAGTTAAGAACAAAACAACTCTTGATGTTAAACGGAATCCGAGCTCTCATAGGATTTCTTACTGGACACTGTCCAGTTAGGAAACATCTTGCTAACATGGGAATAACTCGGGACGAATTCTGTAGATTTTGTGACGAAGACGAGGAAACAACAGCTGAGAACATTCTGTGCCACTGTAACAAGCTTGCAAGTCTTAGACTTCGTTACCTTACAATTATGGTTGAAGCGGGCAATATAACTCCCAGGGAAATCTTAGCATTTTTAAATGCCACAGGCCTAGGAAGTGTATCTTAGGATATTCAATGGGCTCTTCGCAATAGGCCTTTTTTAGCCGCAGTGCCTTGGTGCCTTGTGCTTTGCATTACGAATTATAAGAGGTTGTCAACAACCAATTACGATTTATAAGAGGTTTTTTTTCTTTTTTTATTGTTACATTCAACACACAGGGTGTATCCCTATGAATGCAGAGCATTGTGTTGAATGAAAGGAAGATTGATAGGTGAGAGGAAGAAGGATGGGGGAAAGGAGAGAGTGAACGTGATCACACAGGACACTGATAAAGAGATAGGCAGCCATTGTGGCAAGGTTACAATGACCTTGTTTTGAAAAAAAAAAAATTATGTGCGTCAGTGTGACGCCCTGCAAAAATATACTTTCTCAGAACGTTTACGTTTTGGGTTTTCAGGTTAGGCTTAGTAAACTTGTTTAGTAAACAGTCAATCACAGACAATAGCGGCGAGGCCGAAGCAATTTTTAACGAACATGTTTTGAAATTGTTTATGTGCTGATTTAGGCAAACGTTAAACCGTGTATACTTATGGCTCAGTTTGATGATTCTCTGATCCCACGTGTGCTACATCTGGATTAACTTAATTTTAATATTAAGCATTTCCAAAGCAAAATATGCAAGTTGTATGATCTCAACAGGTGGAAGATTTGCCACTTGCCGGTCTGATAATTGTTATTGCAAATGTTATGCGGTTGACTAGAAACTTGGCAAATCTCGTCTATGTTTTGTTGTGCTGAAGCGAGTTGTTTTCTTTATTTTCAAGTAAATTTTCTGCCCTTCTTTTTCATTGAGAAGCTGGGAATTCGGCCACCTCAATGACTAACTGGTGATGTATAATCTGAATACTTTCGTTTGAGGCTTAATGAGATGAGTGTTAAAGCAATTATTGGCTCTAATGAACTCATTTTGCATTCATGCTCTCTCTCCGCATTGGTGTTTGCGACCTGTTTTTCAATGAAATCCGAAGTCTGTTGTGCCTCAAGTTGCTTGCGAAGTCTACACTGTTACGGTCTCCCGGAGTGGTTTTTTTGGTATTTTTCTTTTCCACAATAGCAGAATCTAAATTGTGTTGGTCGTCCATTTTTCGATAAAGTCTACATTCTCGCTGTCTCTCAGCCACAGTTTTCACTGCTGGAGATTTTATCGTAAGACAATCGGCTTTTTTTTTTTGTTAATCGGTTTTTTGTTTTTGCAATATATGCTTTAGCCATTCTTTCAGCTCCAGAAATTTATAAATGTTTTTGTTTGAAATTTCAAATTTGACGATGGGCAGCACCCTCTATCAATCTGGTTTTTTTCATACTCAATTGATAGAGGGCGCTGCCCATCATTTCTGTGACAATTATCGCTGCTGCGATCATCATCGTTATACTATATTACAACCAATTCTAAACAAGTAATCTTAAATGAACTACAAAAATAAGAATTAGCTATGTATGGAATTTATGCGAATTAAAGCAATTTCGTCATTTGTTGGTCTCCAGTTTGTTGAGATTTTTTAATTAACCGGGGTAAGAATTATTGCGATTCTACTGTACACGCGCATCACGTTATATCAACAACAAGAAATGTGTGAGGGGGAAAATAGAGACAAATAAAAAACGTACGTAGTGCCTCTTCAATTCTACGAAACAAATTGTAAGTATTTACAAAAAGAAATGCACAGAGAACAAATAAAAAGTGAATTTTGTAATTTTAAAGTGCATTTTCAGGATAAAGTATTGAGTTTAGATGTATGCCATCCTTGGCTGTTTTGAAGTAAACGACAATATTTACAATATTTTCAGGTATCATTTTAAAGTATATCTTATAAAGGGTGTTTTTTCTAGAAGTGTGGTTTTCAATCTGGCAATACTTTTTTCGGAGTTGCTCTTTTTGACAGTTGTCACTTGATTTATGCTCAGTTTGGTTTGGCATTTCATAATGAATAGACTTACGCCTAAACAATGTTTGCAAATTATTGAAATTTATTATCAAAATGCATTCGCTGTGAAAATAGTGTTTCGCAAGCTACGTCCATTTAGCGACGTTACTCATTTTTGGCTCAATGGATACGTGAATTAGCAGAATTGCCGTATTTGGAGTGAAGACCAGCCATAGGCAATTCAGCAGCTACCAATGCATCACGAAAAATGCACTGTTTGGTGCGGTTTATGAGAAAGAGGCATCATTGGGCCGTACTTCTTCAAAGACGATGAAGGCCGCAACGTTATGGTCAATGGAGAAAGGTACCGTTCGATTATAACACTTTTTGCTAGAATTGGCAATGACATGTGGTTCCAACAGGACGATGCCACATGCCACACTGCAACATTGCACGCGAAACCATGCATCAATTGAGAGGCGAATTTGGTGAGCAATTAATCTCACGTTTAGGTGTAGTCAAATGGCTTCCAAGATCGTGTGATTTGACCCCGTTAGACTATCTTTTGTGGGGCTATGTTAAGTCTATTGTCTATAGGGACAATCCAAATACGATTGCTGCTTTGGAAGCCAACATTGAACGCACCATTTTTGAGATTCCAGCCGAAATGTGTGAGAAATGTGCCAAAATTGGACCTTCAGAATGGACCACTTGAAGCGTAGCTGCGGGCAACATTTAAGTGAAATTATCTTTAAAAAGTAAAGGGCAGGAATTGATTTATCGATCCAAATAAAAATTTCATTCACTTTTGTAAAATTTCAGTGTTTTTTTTTTCATTTTCAAAAACTAAACTCTTATAAAAATCACCCTTTAGTTTTGAATGCATTTTGCTTTGTCTAAATTTCATTAAAATTCCGAGCTCGGTCAGATTATCAGTTTACATTGAACAATATTAATAATTAAGAACGTTATACTTCACAATAACCTCAACAACAAGCATCCACAGAATTTAAATGCAAAATTTTAGGTGCCCATTCTGACCAATCATTTATCGAGACTTGATTTTATAATTGGTATACTATTTGAACAGAAACCGTTACGAGCACTACGTTGCCTGCACTGCGCAAAAAATGAATTGTTTTCAGTGTGACACGAGTGGTGGAGGGTAGACAGACGAGATTTACAATGAAAACCGGTGCGTATTTTCTTTTGTCATATCGGCGAGTTTCAAAAATTCACCATCATTTGCCTTTACATAGTCTTGCTTTAAGCATAGGTAAAACAACGCTGGTTTTGAAAAAAGTTTCCATTTTCCTATGCAAAAGGTAGAATTTTGGTGCTTATGATTTGTCATCAAGACAATCGTTGAAAAACAGAAACTGGAGGATCGTCCATCGACTCTGAAGGCACAATTTCAATACAATTTCATCAGAAATTGAGAAAGCTGCCGAAGTTGCCCTTTGTCTCAGTTAGAATTCAGCTATAAGCAGGGAATCCTCAAATCGGGAAAAGAGTAGAGCTTACGAGGGTGAAATAACACATTTTGTGTACGGATTTGTATCGTATAAAACTCGTATCTTGTTTCTAAATCCGTATGAAAATCGGTAATTTTTTCTACAAAGCCGAAAATCCGTACTTTTACTCATATTAATCAAAGTCCTTGAGCATGACATGAATAAAAATCCAACTACTTATTTCGACGACATTCTCCACTCGCTTCCATATTTAATACTTAATACATATATTTTTGCATTTTTAAATAAATAACAACATTTTACGCATTAGTTTTCATTAGGTTTCAAAGTTTAACTAACGTTCCTTAACCTCATGTCCATTTAAAATTCCAAGCCGGTTATTTTTCTTCTAAACGCCAAACTACATACTCGCTTTCACGTACGCCTTCTTGTTATTCGACAAAATTCTTTCTAATTAAAAATACTAGTTCTATTTTTCTCAACTCATCACAACTGCGCATGATGCCACCGTGAAATTGTTGAGGCGGCTCTAAACAAATAACAACAGGAGCTCTTCGCAAATGTATGAGCGCAAATGTCTTTCGTAAATGACCAAAAAGGTAAAGTCATACAACAAAAACAAAAGAAACAACTAAAAGTCTAAAGGTTGTTGTTGTTGTTGTTGTTTACAAACTAAAATCTTCTCGAATCAATGAAAATACAAAAAAAAAAAAAACCATTTAGAACACGAAAAGCCATAAACGAAAAGTGAAAAGAAACGAAAATTTTTGCATGTGATTTCACATTTCATAGAATTTATATAATAATTTGCATAATAAATCTCTCAATACTATTTAGTTGGCCTCCAACCTCGCCGTCCTTTTAGCCTTGAAATTATTGCTTTTCTATTGTTTGTATCTCGTGGATATTGGATATTTGTAGAATGCAAAACGAATTGACAAAAAAAAAAAATAAAAAACGTAAACAAAACAATGCGAGAAAAACAATAAAAACGAAAACAGCCGAAAAGAAGCATAAAGCTAAAACGAAGAATGGTAAAGAATGTGAGGCGAAGAATTACTGAGGAGATTTGAATATTGTTAGCGCGAGGGACTATACGCTAAAAATGGGTAAATGGACCAATGGGCTTGTATCAAAAGAGATATTTGATTCAATAAGTCGGGCATTGATTTGTTATCCATTTGAGCAGAGCTGGGCATCGTTAATCAATAAATTAACGACTTTAACCCGAAAAGGTATTAACCAAAAAGTTAACGTTGTTCATGTTAATTCAATAATTCCGAAAAAGGAAAGTTAACGTAAACTTTTTGTATTGAAAAAACAAAAAATATTTTGTCTTTCTCCAATCGAGATCATGACTTGCCCGACCTTGGTAATATTGTACTTCTCTAATCACTTGAGCTGAAACTTAGGATATCAGGCAGAAGCTAGCAGACATTATTCCTAGCTGTAGCTAACGTACTTGAGTTGTTCTTTGCTTCTTCTACTGGTAATGACACCACAGCACAGCATGGAGAGCATGGCACCTAGGCTGAGCTGAGCTCATGTTGTGGGTGTTATATTTGTACATGAATGGAATGGACTTGAGCTAATGGAAGAAATTTAACGGAAGTTAATCAAACCGTTAATGGTTTTCGTAATTAACGTTAAAGTTAATCGAAAAATGTAACGCCATTAACAATTAACAGCTTTACGATTATCCACCCAGCTCTGCATTTCAGTCGTTTCAATCTTGCATTGCACCCTGCATTACCCTGGCAGTAACACGAAACACTCATTGACTGCGTGCTCGCATTCCAGCAACAAAGAAAATGGCTGTTTCAGCACTAGCAGCACAAATCCGTCAATGCATTTGTTGTTGTTTATATTTTGGTAATCATTTTTTTTGTTTGTATTTTTTCTTTTTTTTTTTGTAATTTATCGTGTGAAAATTAAAATTTCTACCAGGCAAATGAACTCTGAATATGATATTGATTTAAAGAAGTCAATGAATAAGCAAGCAAATATTGTATTATGTAATTGTTGATATTTGTGGCTTTTGTTTTTGTTTGCGATAAAGTGATTAACGATTTTCGAGTTTTTTACATTATTATTACTAATCGTATTTTATTTCTTTTGAGGAAAACTGGGGGACTGCGGGGCTACCTTTGTCTTTAAAACGGCTTGCTGTTACTATTTTTACATTTCTCAAGCCAACAGATTTCATAATATAGGCCCCTGAAATGACAGTGAAAACAGTTGCGTATTGTGTGAAATAATAAATTCAAATCACTGGACCAGTAATAAGTGAAAACCTTATATAATAAATTAATTACAAATATGCACAAATACTTAGTTCTTTAAATTTTAAACAATAATCGATTAACAACTCCTATGGTACATAATATAGAACTTTTGAAAGGTTTGGGAAACGATTTATTAGATTTTTGAAACTCAAAATACTTTTCTTATCTAATGCAAAATAAAGGATACCACAAAATTTACCTTTTTTACTATTTTTTCTATGGCAAGGAAAGCTTTTTTCAAACATTTTCATTTAAATAATCCATCTCTAATCTTCTCATCTAGTCCCAATTTCCAGGTTTTTCTTGCTTCCTTCCTGTAGATTCTCCTTTGGTCTTGCCGTTTATACTTACAACACACGAACAACATCAAAAGATCGAACAGTACAAGAAAATTTGCCAGAACGAGCAAGACCGAAATCTTTCAATTAAGTATTTATCTTTGTGTGAAAAAATGTTCAGCCCTATACTCAAAAAGTATCACTACTATTTTATACTCAAATAACAAGTAAATATGAAATTTCTGTAAAAAAAATATTGTTTCAGAAAAAAGAAATACATCACTCTCCGGTACCTTTTTCATTCATACTTAGTTGAATTTTATTATTACAATGTGTTATTAGTGACTCGATGTAATGATATACATATAAAAACGTGTGATTCTCGTCCGTTCCTTGTGACCAGTTATTCGAAAAATACCCACGATTAACTTCCAACATAACTAACCCCTTACTTGCTTCTCTAACCCCTTACTTGCTGTCACCCCTTCTTCCTTTCCTAGGCCTTAAGTACAATGGGATACATAGCCCATGTCCTGCACTCGTAGGTCAGGTTCTCGGCCTTCTTTACATCCATCTATCCCAGCTATATATTTCTATGTAAAGTTAAAGCGTGATTTTCGGCAATTACATATTTTTTTCACTTTAAAAGGTTCTTGAACTGTGGCATACACAAAGGCACTTATCACATATTCCGGGAATCGAAGAATCGAAAAATCACAAACAATTTTCAACGAAAACAATAAACTTATTGAATGATAAGAATTAAAGATTTGCAGGAATTGTGAGAAAACCAAAAAACAATATTGTTGATATTTAGAAAAAAATGTGGATATTTGTTTTTCCCTGTCGCCATGCCACCGATAGACGATTTTACTTCTGTTAATAATTGTACTTATACATACATAAATATGTGAAAAATATGTGAACATATGTATGTCTGCGAATGTTAATGAAACCCTATAACAATGAATGCTAGTGATAAGCGAATACCACCCATGTAACTTGTTTTCTTGTTTTAAGAAATATTGTTGATATGTTGTCGTCAGAGAGTTTCAAAAGGAAACAAACAATACGTTGCAGTTCAGAGTACGAGTGTTTGTAGATTAACTTTGTTTTATGAAAGCATCTAAAAAGCATTATGCCATGTCGAAAAATTAGCCACCACAGCATGACGTAATTAGTATGATTGTGATAAGAGAGAAATGCTGATGTTTGTGTTTGATATTAATAATTAAATTGATTTTCAATTTAAATCTAAATATTTTGTTAACTTAAATATAAACAATGATACAGCAATATTAAATATGAATATTTATAAAGACTTGGCACCTGCAAAATAGAAATAATTTAGTATTATTATATTATACATACAAAATGTTATCACGCGCGGTTATTGCACCTAAGAAGTTTTGTTTTGACGCAATAGCGACTACCTAGTAGACTAGGAGTAGTATTAGGGGTGATGAGGGTTAGGTAAACTGATTGTTTTTTAGTATATTATTTAGTACAATCTGCATATATTTAATTTCGGCTTTCGGGTGTGATATATCATTGCTTGCTAATTTACGTCAATTGGTTAGAAATTGGTTTCTTATTTAATCGTACTGGCTAATTTTATTATTCAGAATTTTTTTTTTCAATTAAGTATCACATTAATTATTCTAAAATGTTATGAAATATTACAACAGAAAAGTAGAAGATTTGTCACAAGCTAATATCTTTATTTTAAAATCATTGTCAAAGAAAATTTTTGATATTGTGATATTTCTTTTTATGTTTGCGTTTTTATGTATTGGTGGCGTGAGAATTGTTCTGAAATTGCTTAAGCCTGTGGTGGGTAACTAGTAAAGAAAAAATCAAAATGTGGATTAACAAATAATGGGCACTGGAATGATATTCTCCGCTTACTTGACGGTATGTAGATTGTTACAAATATATTCGTTAGACATTATCACTGGTGATATAACTTCAATCAGTTTAATGCGTTTTGCTTATAATTTATTTTTTTTTTTTTTTTTTTTTTTTTTTGGTACAGTCAAGTGGTGCCCCTAAGAATGGAGAGCATTGTATTGATTGGAAGGATGATTTATTGGTGGGTGGAACAAAAAGGAAAAAGGAGGGGGAAGTACACATTAAAAAATTTTTAGTGCTGATTTAAAAGTTAAATACCTCCATTGAAACAAATACTTACATATTATACCTAGTAGACCTTTCACAATTAGTATTTTAATCCGTTTGTGAGAAATTTGAATATCTCTTTAGGAGAGCTATTTCTTTTAATGGGAAAATATTCCCTAGTAGCGAAACTGAGTACATATGTATATCCATATTGTGCTAGTTATTCGCATTATGTCCTGAGTAAAATATATATGAAAATATTTTTTTACCATAGAATTACCCGTGAAAAGTCCCTTGTTAATTCAAAATTGATTTCAGCTTAGGTTAGTTTACATATAGTATGTATACCAGGCGTATGAAGGCATCAAATTCACTGATCTCTGGACATGATATTACTAAGATTACCCGGAAATGCAATCCCGTTCAGGCCTGATTTTAGTCCCAATAGAACATTTTCTCTCGTCGACCTAGAAGAAGTAGCTTCTGAAGGATATTTACATTCTTCGGCCCTTTATCTATTGTGGCCCTACCAACAATTTTCAATACTACCATCTGTTATCATCACATTCAAGCATGATGAGTATGTAAGCACAGAATTTAGGGTTTTTATTGTTAACAAGCTTCGTTAACCACACAGCAGCATACATATAGTATATACATACATAATTTTAATGTGAGCCTTCCGTGCCATATTGCTCCATGTACGCAACTTTATGCTTCGCGCTATGTATGGCTGCGGTACGATATAGTATATATATCTTTATAGTAAGATGATGATGGTGGTGGTAGTGGTAGTGGTCAATGGACAATAAATTATTTTATATAATTTCGTGATTCGTTTCGCAGATGTATGTAGTAGTAAAAGTCAATAAATGAAAACATTTCGCAAAAGCTATGCGCTCGTATTCTACGTATTAGGCCGTGGTTATGTTCAGATTGTGGTCGCTGTGGCGTAATGGTAGTGCGTTGGACTGCTACGCAGAGTGTCCGGGGTTCGAATCTCGGCACAGGCAAAATCAAAAAGAAGAAAAAAAAGTTTTTCTACACGGCACCACCTCTTGGCAGGCAATGGCAAACCTACAAGAGTAAAATTGCCTATGAAAAGCTTTTCACTTCGCCGTTCGGATTCGGCATTAAACTGTAGGTCCCTTCCATTCATGTACAAATATAACACGCACAACATGAGTGAATGCGAAAAGCTCGACCTAGGCACTCCATGGGCTGTTGTGCCATTAAAAGTAAAGTTCAGATTTGCTCGGCGAACACCATGAAATTGTTGTTGCACCGAACACAAAGAAAGAGCTTTTACTCACTCTCACAACGAACACGATATGCTGGGTGAAATATACACTGAGCACACCGTGTATTCGAATAACAATGAGTTATTGATAACTCATATACAAAAATGTATGTAAAATAATACGAAAACATGCAAACCTGTACATCATTATTTTCATTTGCAGAAAAACGAAGTTGCGAATGCTTTTAGTGTTTGAAAGTGAATGTTATGTAAATATATTATTTATAAACTATTTGAAGACTGTTATTGAAGAAGTAAGTATGAAAAGTATTTATACAACATGTTAGCTGTATTCACGATGTGATGCAAATGGTGTTGATACGGCTCTTGCCTTGAAGTTGCCGCACATTCTCCATTCTCCAATCACTTTTCTTTTAACCAGCTGCAGCCGGTTGCTGTCGATCCAAAGAATTATATTATTTGCATAATTTGTTGCACATTATTATTAATTTCACCCACCACATTGATAAAAACGTTTACAGCTTTTTGATAGTGTTGCCGTTGCGCTTAAAATATTTAAAAAAAAAAACCTGAATTTCGACCAACAGCAACCCTGTAACGAACTCGAATGTAACCACCACAACGAGCACGACAGAAAAGTATGATGTGTTCGCCGAACAGCGAACACCAAAATAACCACGACCTTACCGACGTATGCATGTCAAATTTTATTGTATGTTCGTCCGTCAACCTGTCTGCTTGACGATCCACGCGACTGTCTGACTGCCAGTTCGTGTGCTCATAGCAATATGCTACATTTATTTATGTCTAATCCATCGCTCAGCCGTTGCCTGCTGCAACAAAACATTTTATAAGCCGGCAACAATATCGGCGCTTGCCTTCATTATGTTGACGACAATAGCTCTACGATTATTGTTGTTGTCGCTGTCGCTGTCGTTGTAAACTGCTAAACTGTCAACAACAAAAAAAGGCATACTGTGTAGTAGAAGTAGAAGAAGAGAATAACAAATTCTTTTCAGTAGATTTCCGGATTTTTTACGTTGTTAGCATAAAGCGGCCAAGCGACCTGCTGCTGATACTTCTGCTGTCCCCTGCCCTGTCACTTACGTTGTTGGTTGACTGGCTGGAGTACTACGAGTAGCGGCCTCAGCAGCAGCAGCTCCTCAGCTCATCTGCATACGAGCGCGCGTCTTTTCAATGAAGTCAAGCCTCCGCCTCTGCGATCGTCGTCAATATTTACTTCTTGGCTGCGGCTGTTGCTGCGGCGGCGTGGTTGAATTTACATATTTAGAACTATTGTCGTTTCGGTATTTTTATTTGCAAATTGGAATTCAAGGAAATAGTTTTCGCGCAGTTTGTGTAAGAAAAAAAAACAAATTTTGCGCGCGCGATTCGTTATGAAATTTGTTGAAGATGGTGGGGGGGCCGGTCGCCTAGCCTTTATGGCTATAGCTACACGAACTATAGCGTTTTTATTTTCAGCTAGCTGCCTTTTCGCTTTAGATCTGAAGTGTTTATGTTTTGATTCTTAATTTGATTTAATTTCAAGGTTACGTTCATTTTCATGTTCATTGACCCATTTGGTATTACAAGTGGGGAACCAACTATTGGCGTTTTTGCTACCTTTCGGTTGCTTTGATTTTTTTTGTTTTTGCTTGGTTGTTTAATGGGACTTAACTTTTTGTTGATGGTTTTTTGCTTGGTAATTGTTGTTTTTTATGGAATGCTTGCAAAATTAATTTTGCAAATTAATGCTAATTTGAGAAGAAAAAATGGCGTATTTGCCAATAACAATATATTTGAAATGGCGATAAATTTAATTTATTTTACATGATTTTTTACGTAGGTATTAGAAACTCTTTTCTAGGTAGATCTCTTGATTGGAGAATATAATATACAATATATATTATTATAGTCAGTGCCAATCAAAAAATAAATGAAAAATTTAAGAAAACCTTTAATTTTGTTAAAAATGTTATACTAAAATAGCAGGAGCTGAAAACATGAATGCTATTACTCTTCAATAACTTCAGTAATCTATTTTTTATGTTGACCAACTGGAGCTTTACATAAACAAAACGAAGTATTCAATCTTCCGGTTAATACTTGAAGTGTACTGGAGCTAAGACAATAGACCAGAATCGACAGGTAACGCAGTTGTTACCGACAATGTTTTTATGTTCTAAGTGTACTGAAGTGGCAAACACGTAAAAGGCCAGGAGTGGTCTCCAAAAAGCACGAAGTCTTTAACAATACCATACTTTAGTGTTTTTCAAGAAGACAAAAAGAACCTTGATCTAGCATTTCAAGAACTTTTTAATAATATCATAAAAACCAAAGCCATCCTCCTTAACTTCTTATACTTATCAACTTTTATTTACTTAACAAAAACATATATTTTATGATTTGTAAAATTATGTGAAAACAACAAATTGATTACCAATTATTCGAAAAAAAATTATTTATTATACCCTATCGATTTTTTACAGGTTTTTTTTTTATTCGACGAATTCCACGCCCACCTTTTGTCCAGCCGACTGAGAGGCGCTAGTGGATAGAGTTATGGTCGCTGTAGCGTAGCGGTAGTGCGTTGGACTGTTACGCAGAGTGTCAGGGGTTCGATTCTCGGCACAGGCAAAATAAAAAAAAAACATAAATAAAAATAAAAAAGCAACAACAAAATTTATACACGGCACCACCTCTTAGCAGGCAATGGCAAACCTACAAGAGTAAAAATTGCCTATGAACAGCTTTTCAATCCGCCGTTCGTATTCGGCATAAAACTGTAGGTCCCTTCCATTCATGTACAAATATAACACGCACAACATGAGTGGATGCGAAAAGCTTGGCCTTTGGCGCTACATGCGCTACACTGATAAACTGAAGTTCATTGTGGTAAAGGCATAACACTTGCCACAATGGCTGTCTATCCCTTTATCGGTGTCATGTGTGATTGCATTCCCTCTCTGATTCTCCTCCCTCCTTCTTTCTCCCACCTATCAATCTTCTTTCCATTCAACACAATGCTTTGCATTCATAGGGGTACAACCTGAGTGTTGAATGTGTTGAATATTTTGAATTTTGTACGTTGCGAGATGTGTGATGCGTTTTAGATTGAGTATAAAGAACTGAACACTACAATTGCTTTTTATGATGCGGCTTTTAATGTCTTCACTCCATATGTTGTCGAGATAACGCTGCCAAGATAACCAAAAAAAAACTTCAAATCTTCCAGATCTATTCCATCAATCGAGAACTTCCGCGAGATATGTGTGTTGATGCGTATTGATTTGATCCCTGGAATGTTGATGGCCAAGTTGGCTTTCGCGGCTGATACTCGCACCAGTTGTAGCTTCGATACCACGCCAGATTATGTATGTGAAAAATATGGTCCGCATAGTCGAGATCTGCCAGATGGCCTTGCAGGCCACAGGTAATGCCACTTACAGCTCCTTTGTCGATAACTTATCAATAAGCGCAAGAAGTTGTCAAAAATAATTGTGGTTTATGGTAAACGCGAGATTTCAAAAAGCCCCAAAGGAAGAAGTTTGGCGCCGTCAGATCTGGCGAGCTAGCCGGCCATTTCAACTGTCTACAGCATAAATGTCAAAGGACTATGATATTTGACGCCATTTGCAAAAAATATGGTACATTCACATTATAACTTTACTTTTGACCCATCTGACCCAAATGCAAAATTACAAAAATAACTCATTATGAAAAATCGGGCCAGTCGAACCTTGACTTTGAAAAATCGGAACAAGTGCGATCAAATTGAATTGGATTCCGAATAGACGAATCTTGATAATAACAATAGAGTAGATAGATTAACTACAATACAATACAATATTTGGAACTGGTTTCGATAGAGATATCGATAGTGAAATAATGTTGGAACCCGAAAGCAAATTAAACAACCAACAGATCTTAGCAAGCCTGTATGATAGTCCAATGTTGGTGGCATTTTGCTGAGAAGAAAAAAGTTATCATTCTAACTGGAGACCTGACAGGTTTATGTGTCATTGGAATAGTGGACTTTGCTCCATCTAACGATATTAAAATTATTTAGCCTACAATTTACCGAGACTACATGATAGAGACACGATTTCTATGCATCTGGACTTCCTAATTTATGTAACTTAAGTTTATTGTAGGAGTGGGATTGCATTTTAAGTAAGGTGTTTCAAGAAAGGAAACACTTTCAATTTCGGGTAAGAATTAGATTCAATTTGCTTGTGAGTTTAAAGTTCTGTTCACTTTTAGTGTATGTACATATGCATTATTTATGTATGTATTTGTTTATGCACTTTATGTCTGTTATTGTTTTTATGTGTAAATATGATAATATATATATAATATATAATATTATGATGGGGGTTGAGTTGAGTGGTATGCTGCTTCTGCTGTTGAGTTGATTATGATAGCTGCGGCGGGTGATTTTCCTTCGGCTGGTTTGAATATAATGCAGAAAAAAGACTATGGGAGGTGCCATTTCCTAAATGCGTTTCACATTGTGGATGGTAACCACATGGTTGCATTTTTATTTACTCCTGGAATAAACCGTTACTAACCACACCGTGCCATTAAAATAAAAAGAAGAAAAACCTGCCCGTATGCAAAAACAAACCAAAAAAAAAACAAAAAATATTATTTCTAATTTGTTTATACTTTATTTTACACTTCCACCTGATTGTCACTATAAGTTTATATTTTTATGTCATGCAATATATATATTATAAGTCATATATTTAATCCTTGTTAACGCTACATGCTGCCTGTACTGCTAATAAGGTGGTGCCGGTTTTCGAAAGATATAAATAAATATTCAAAATAATATTTACTTTACTTTTAATGGCACAACAGCCCATGGAGGGCCTAGGCCGAGCTTTTCGCATCCACTCATGTTGTGCGTCTTATATTTGTACATGAATGGAAGGGACCTACAGTTTAATGCCGGATCCGAACGGCGAAGTGAAAAGCTTTTCATAGCAATTTTTACTCTTGTAGGTTTGCCATTGCCTGCCAAGAATTGGTGCCGTGTAGAAAAATTATTTTTTCTACTTTTTTATTTTGCCGAGATTCGAACCCCGAACACTCTGCGCAGCAGTCCAACGCACTACCACTACGCCACAGCGACCACATTCAAAGTAATAACAAAAGCTACAAATCTTATCGTCTTAATATTATTTAAGTATATTATATAATAACTTACATTTTTCCAAGATATTTTCTTAGCAAACAAAAAGTAAATCGTGGTTCAAGGAGAAATTGAAATTATGTACTTATTTGTTATTTTTGACAATTTTGCAGCATATACAGTGCACTCGCGGTAACGTGAACACCGTCTAACGTGAACACCGGCTAACGTGAACACGCTTTTTTTTTACATTGACTACTGTGTAACGTAAACAAACTTAGAAAGCTCAGTAACGTGAACCACATTTTTGTTCACTTCACTTTTTTATTAACATATGGACAACACTGAATACATTAAATTTTATTTTTTTTAAGTTCGGGGAATCCCCTAATATTAAAGAATGTGCGCAAATTTTTACCACATGGCAACGACTTACTTCAATTGAAGGTTTTTTCTTGCGCGGAGTGATCAATCAATCGGAATGAGTTATACTTAAAAAATCGAAGTGTTTGTAATTAAGAGAAAAAACAGAAATTTTAGACAGTCTGCAAAAAGGAACAAGTGTGACGAACTTAGCAAAAAAAATAAAAAAAACCAAGGACCGGGGAAAAAGAAAAACTTTAAAATCGTCAGAGCTTCTAGCTATGGAAAAAAGTCTATACCTTTGGTTCATCCGGATGTGCGAAAGGAATTGGGCTGTAAGTGGATTAATGCTAAAAGAAAAGGCTAAGGAATTGCATTCCCTACTTAAAGAAAACGGGACCGGATTCAGTGCTAGTGACGGATGGCTCCAGCGATTTAAGAAAAGATACGGAGCTAGATTGCTTAAAATATCTGGAGAAAAACTCTCATCGCAGCCTCAATTGGTTGATCCATTTAAACTGAAACTAAAACAAAAAATTGAGGAAATGGAGTTATGTACTGACCAATTGTATAATACTGACGAATCTGGTTTATTCTGGAAGCTTTTGCCAGATAAAACGTATGTATCATCGCATGAAAAAACTGCTCCAGGAACAAAGATGGAGAAGCCGCGTATAACATTTCTCTATTGCGCAAATGCATCGGGAGCACATAAACTTTTAGTAATTGGTAAGGCAAAAAATCCACGTAGTTTTAAACACTTTAGTTGCTCTACGGAGTATAAGAACTCGAAATCAGCCTGGCTGACGTCTGCCATTTTGAAACATTGGTTCCATCAATCTTTTGTGCCACAGGTAAACAACTTTTTCGTTGATTTAATAATTATTATAAATTCTTGCTTTTGGCCAGGTAAAATTGTTTCTAAAGCGGAAGAACTTGCCAATAAAGGCACTATAACTTATTGACAACGCTAACTGAAGCAGAAAAAACTGAAGATGGAAATATAATTGCCATGTTTATGCCGCCAAATGTCACCCCTCTTATCCAACCAATGGATCAAAATGCGATTAAAATTACGAAGTTATATTACAGAAACAGTTTGTTGGCTTCAATAGCAGCAAAAAACTTAGATTTGCTTGAATCAATGAAAAATGTGAAGTTGAAAGATGCTATTACCCTTTTATCTGTCGCGTGGGATCGGGTCAGCACAGAAACTCTTGCCAATTGTTGGAAATACATTTTAAGTTTAATGGGAAACGAGGAGGACCCTGGATATAACATTCCATTAAGTATCCTGAAAGACAAATGGAGTGCAAAAATAAACTCTTTAATGCGAATGTCAGTTGATCTCCTTCAGGACTTGAGTCCTCAGGTAGAAATTTTCCGACACATTTTAAAATCATTATTACTTTTTTCTATTTTAGGTTGAGTTTACATTGCCAATGGTTCTAGAGTGTAACGATGACCCTTGTGTTGATACCACCGAAATCCATGATTTCACCGAAATCCATGAAATTGAAGAAAGTGACAATGGTGATTGTATTGCCGAAGACCCCATAGCGAAAATTGCCGCAAGTGAGGCAGTTGAAATCTTTAACAAGGTATTGCAATGGGCTGGAGATGCAATGGTAGATCAAAGCGACATGAGTGTACTAAGACGGTTAAGGGAGGAAGCATTATTTCAGCTATTAGAAAAGAAAAAGAAGCAGAAAAGGATAACGGATTTTTTTAATGAATAAATCTAATGTGTAAATTTATTCGCAATTTAATAGGTATGTTCATACCCATGAATATTTGTTTGGATCTCCTATTGTTTTTTTATGAATTTTAATTAAAAAAAGAAATTATATCTTACTAATGGCAATAATAAGATACTTTTACGTTTGAATGTGTAAAAATCCTGAATTTAGTAATTTGAAGTTAGTTTGCGTCTTCAAATTCGACAATCGCTAATGCGAACATTTTCACTAACGTGAACTCCCTTGGTTTTAATTAGTTCACGTTACCGCGAGTGCACTGTACTAAAAAATTAGTTACTATCAGCTTAAAAACAATAATAATAATAATTTCTAAACGCAATTTACTAATTTGTTGTTTCAAACTAAAACGCATTTTTTTACTTCTAAATAATTATCAATATAGAATTTTTTCACTTAAGGCATTTGAAAGTTCAAGAAAAATAAATATTTGCATAAATGTGACAGTAAAAGTGCAATATTATTTAATAATTCGAAAATTTTAATTTAACTATATTTATTTCTTATCTCAATTGACGCATTTCAGTGTGTGATTACTACAAAAAAAAAAAAAAAAAAAGACAAAAA
This sequence comes from Palloptera scutellata, assembly GCA_958295655.1. Classification (NCBI taxonomy): domain Eukaryota; kingdom Metazoa; phylum Arthropoda; class Insecta; order Diptera; family Pallopteridae; genus Palloptera; species Palloptera scutellata. The sequence goes on along the minus strand of OY282449.1, from coordinate 148,640,117 downwards.
ACAAAAAAAAATACTAAAATAAGAAATATTAATTAGAAAATAAATCTATTTTCAAAATCTAAAAACATCCGATTTCGTAAAACTGCACATAATTATGTATAATAAATTAGCTTCAATGATTTATGTATTAGTTAAAGATAATGAGTAATTTATTTTGTTTTGGGTAAGCAGCAAAGAGAGACTAATCTCTTCAGTCATTATGAATGAACAGAAAATCCAGCCGGGAGACTTGAAAAAGACACGAATGAAATTTGTGGCATCTACAGGTAATTTTCCAATAAAAGAAACTGTAAATCAATTAAAAGAATTCGCTGAAATTACCCAAAAATGTTTACCGCATTTTCGAATAAACAGCAAAACTTGTGCAAACAACATACTCCTCCAATGTCAATTGCTTTCTCGAAAATCATCAAAAATACTACCAGACAAGCGTGTTATGACTAAATACAAATTTATGGCACAGTAAGAACTCAGGAAAGCCAGAAAGAAGAAGAAAAGTTGGGTCATTGCCATTGTGTAACTATGTAGTCACAAAAGCATGATACATAAACGTTGTAATACACACGTAGCAACAGCAATAAGGGCGGCGGCGGCGGCGGCGACGGCGACACTACCACAAAAATACTGTCGTACATAATATCACGAGTTAGTAAGTAGATGTACATGGCCGGTACATTCATGTAGGTACATTCATGTGAAAATGGCGACTGCTAATAACAACAGCGTCAATAGCTTCTTAGCAAAGACGTTTACCAATTACGCTGCTTACTATAGTATAACTCAAAGCAAAGATAGTGCCAAACAAAACCGAAAAACTCAAAGGCATTGGCATAATCAGTAGCAGTAAGTAGCAGCGGAGACAACAGCACAACAGTTGTTGGTGTTGTTGTGATTGGCTTGCAAAAATTACAACAACAACAAGAACAACAACAACAACGACTGACAGCAAAATGTCATTCACATTGAGTGTGATTCTTGAACAACGTTCGTTGTTCTTTTCGTTCATTCTCTTCTTTTTTGTGAATTGTGCTGAAATTGCATTTCTAACTTGCGCTTTTTTCGCCTACCTACTGATTTTGTTACTTTTTGCCTTGCCACTTCTGTCAATTGTTCTGTGTCTGTTGTTTTTATGCTCAGAAAATGCTCAGGAACTGTAGCATACATATTACTAAAAGATAACGTACATATTTCTAAAATATCTTTGCAGTCTCATATTTCGTCTACGAAATGTCCTATCCGGGTACCTGTTGCAGATACTTTACTTTACTTTAATATTCTACTGCGACTAGTTATCTCTGCCGTTTATCTCTGTCTGCGATTTTTGTCTCGACTGTCTGATGCATCTCCCCTGATTTAGCTTCTCAACATTGACCCATTAGCACAAATAATCGTAAAATTAAACAAAAGCAAACAAACAACAAAAGGTAACCTTAAAATTTTAGCGCAATCAATTTGGAATTTGCCCGCATTTCTTTTGTTTACAAAAGAAAATTTCTGTGGCTGCCTTTTTTTTTTTTTTTTTTTTGAGGATACTGGCTGCTGGAGACTTGGAGTGACGCAGATAGGAAGAATTATCTATCGTGAATATTGTTTGTAATTACGAAAGAGGCACAACTCGAAATTTTTACATTTTAGGGAAATGATAAAGAATTTGGAAAGAAATTTCTCAATTTGGCCTTGAATTTAAATTAGCTTTATGGTCTATATAACCTTAATGAGTTGGGGCCGGCCTTTAAAATCCAATACATAGATAAATAAATAAGTAAATAGAAATTGAATGTATGGAAAATAATGTCTTTATACTGAATGCGCATGTTATTCGAATTTGCAAAAATAAATTTATATATGCACAGGTAAAACCATTTATATTATGTTTTCTTAACATTTTTTCAATTTTGACTTGTGCCACTTTTATACTTACAGTGCGATGTTAAAATTTTTTGGAGGATTGTTTCACAAGCTCGAATTACGTTCATTGAATAACTGGATGGAATTTTTGTTTTCGAATTTTAATACGCCGAAAATAAATACAAATTATTCATGATTACATTCCCTTGCAAAGTGTAAAGGTCCATAAATATGCGAGCGTAAATACAAAAGTATCTATGTAAATTTATATAAAAATGTAGACAGAAAGGTTGTATTTGTTGGAATGGACGTGATTTAAAAAAATTCACCAACATCGCAATTGGCAAATTGACTCACGTGCAATAATTGACAATATTTGTATTGATTGATCATAAAGTGGGCTCAGATTGAAAATGAAAGTGGGTTTTAGGTTTGGGGATTCATATACATAAGCTCGTAATTGCCTCTTAAACTTTGTTAACTGTATAAACACGTAAACAAACTGTAAAATCTTATATTAATTTTGACCAGTTTTTCACACTTATTTCTTTTACGCTTTTACGAGTTTATATTTTAAATTTTTTTTAAATGTAGCAGTTTTCTTTGGACAGCATAGTTAAGATTGCCAGACTCTAGAGGCCAATACCAGCAGCTCTAATAACGAATGACAGTTTTTCCCCCCAACTGAGTTGCTCCGTCGACAGCACATTTTGGAGGGATGTTATGGAAAGAAACAACTTAACTTACTATATGCCTGAATTGGGTTAATGCATAAAAGCATATAAATTGTAAATGCACTTTGTCTATCAGCATAAAGTAAGTAACTTATGTAAGTTCTTTCTAACTCGAAGTGTGAATAGTAAACAAACTGCAATATTAGATGGGTGAGAAGAAATTATTTAATTCTAGTCTTTCAGCATATGGTATGTTGAATAATTCAAATATCAGCATCAGATCAAAGTAGCATAATAACTTGATATAAATTGGCAGCAATTTTTGCTCTTATTAGACTCACAAATTCGCGTTTAGTTTTTCGCACGCATACATAAATTTCCATAAAATTAAATAATAATATGCAAACATATACATATATACATACATACATACATACATACATACATACATATTATTATTGTTCTAGGCACACGCCCACAATAATGCTGGCAAACCTGTTGGCAACTCAAGCAGCAATTATAAGTAAGTATGTATTAATTTGCTAACAACAACACATAAAACTCAAATTTATTGTAGAAGAGTTCATTAAACTGTCTAAATACGCGATTTTATAAAAACGCATAAAATTATTCGATTTCATTCTGATGAAATTGAAAACAATCGCGGCACAGAAAAGAAACAATAAAAAAAAACAATTTACTTGCGATTATATCAAACAACGAAGGAAAAAGCAAGTGATCAAAAAGACATTAAACAAGAAGATAAATGCCAAGTCAAATCAATAAGAACACCACCACAACTACTGACAACAACAGCAGAAGCAAGAACGGCATCATCATACAGAGAGTATCACGTCGTCACCGTTTTCACTGCTACTTCATTAAGAAATCAGCAAACAAGAAGAGGCAGCAACAGTAGCAGCCAGCAGCAGAAATAGCAGCCAGCAGCAGAAATAGCAGCCAGCAGCAGAAGCCAACCGCAGCAGGCAAAACAACATTCCACGCGAGCAGCGAACAATCGAAGTAGTACCACGTGGTTTGCCAAAATAATCTTAATGAAAATGAAACAATGAAGCTTAAGACCAAGCTAACAACGTTTACCAAGCATAACGAAAAATAACTACAAAACAACAACAATTTAAAGTTGTAAACATTTCATAATAGTAAGTAGATAAAAACGTTAAGCAGATTCTAAGTCAAGAAGGAGTAGAAACAGAAGAAGAATTTCTGTCAGAATTAGCTGCCCTAAGTAATAATGCTTGTTGTTGTTACAGTAGCTATTGATAAGGCGGCATTCGTGCTACTAGTGCTGCTTTTGCTATTACGCTGCTGATTCATGTTGTTAGACTTTGAACGAGTTGTACGAGTATTTTCACTAGTTCGTGTTTTGCAGTCAATGAAATATTAAAGCAAAAGGGCTGGCTTTTTTACATAAATAAACGCACACATCCATACGTAATATACACACAGTGTAAATTGTTTACAACATTTTAAAGTTCAATAGCAAAAATATTGTTATTATTAAAAAAAAAAAACAACGAAATTATTACAGACATGAGTTATTGTAAGAGTAGAGGGGTGTTGTTAATTTCAGGTAGTATAAATATTAGTAGTGCTATTTTTTTAGTAGCAATGAACTCAAAAGTTTTTTAAGTTCTGAAAGTAGTTAAAGAACGTTTCCATATGCCAGTAGGTAGTAGGTCTCTGTATGAAATTATATTTGTTTGTAAAAATGTACAAGCGAGTGGAATGTTTTTGAATTATTTTTTCTAACCTTGAAACGAACATTGACATTTTGCAGAATTTTTTTTTCTTTTCTCAAAGAATTGAGTTATTTCATTATAAGTATTTTATTATTGCTTTTTTCTCCCTTTTTTAAATGAAATGAGATAATTGTGGTAAATTAGAATGTTAGATACAAAGAAAAATAATACATTTACATACTCTGATCTTCAGTGTTCAAGGAGATGAACTTCTCTATTTTAAATAAAAATTTTAAAGGTGGTTAACTTACAACATTAATATACACAACCGAAGTTGAACTACTCGGAACTACTTAATAGCATAAATTTACGATTTCAGATGCAAAATAGGAGCCTATGAGAGTTCCTTTTGCGTCACTCAAAGTAAATCTAAGAAAAATATTGAAACTTAAACATAAACTTTATAGGTATTTAAATTCAATAAAGTAAAAAAAAAAGAAAACAATTGGATAACAAAAATTACGCTGTTAGACAACTTAACTCTAGTAAACCTATGTATTAAGTTAAATAAAATAGTTTTTCAAATTAAATAATATATTTTTAAAATTATTTTCACCATCGCTTCAATCGCTTACAAAGCCCTATTCAATATCTTAATATCAAATTTTGAAAGAGTGCTCGACTCTCTATCGGTATGCACTACATTAACTGTACGAGGTCCAAAGATTTAGCTTCTATGATACTTTTCCTATCTGAAAACAAGAGACGCTAAGTCCTAAATTTGTCTTCTGTTTGTACATATTTTTTGTATGATGCGCTAGAAACATTGAACACAAGTTTTCTTGCAGCTGTGGCATTGCATTCTGTTCAGCCTTTAAAGCAATGAACGGAGCACACACGAAAATCAAAAACTTACGCACACATGCAAAATTCACACACACGCTACAGCGAAGGTTCGGTTTTACTACAGAAAATATTTATCCAACTTTTCCACTAGGAAAATATATGAGTCTTTTTTATTCTGAGTTTTAGAGCCAGAGGTTTGATGTCTATAAAAAGGATGTACCTGATGAAAAGATAAACACTTTTTGTTTTTACATCCGCCTCCTATAGTTATTCCCATATTAAGGGAGTTATAGTAAATTTCACAACAACAACAAAAATCTCTATATTTATATATAGAAATTTGGAAATTATTTTTGTTTAAATTTACTATAACCATCAACATTGGGGGTAAGGAATGGAGTAGAGTCGATGTAAAAACAAAAAAAAACTGTTTATCTTCCGATTAGTAACAACTTTGTCCCAGACCACAAATCTCGAGCTTTTGACATTTAACCCTGGAATACCAACCTTAATTTAGCATACGTTATTCCTAACATGAGTAAAATTTACTCGACTACATTTTATTTGAAAATAAACAATTCTATCATATAGAATATTTATATATATTTATTTATATAAGTATTATATTTATATTTATTTATGTAAGTTATAAAAAGAACAAAAATAAAAAAATAATTTATTTCACAGTTTTATTATACATATTTTCCACTTCACCTTCTGTTTAACTATTGTTTGTTTTTTTAGGATGAGTCAGTAAATTTTACTCAGGTTAGTATTCCAGGATTAATTATGTACGTTGACATAACAACTCTTATGATAAAAAAACCATATTGTGCTGGACTATAACTTTCTTCAGCAAAAATTTTCAACAGAATATCCTCTTTCAGTATATCGCCATGGTTATTCTGTTGGAAGCAAAAAGCTTTCATTTATTCGGCTGTGTTAGTTAATAAGTATACATATTATATATTCGTTGATATTTTTTATATAATTTACTTAAGTTTGCCAAAGACCTAGCTTCAAAAATCAAATTCTCTTCTACAAATTGTCCTATTTAACGCTATTTAAAAATAAAAAATCCCTTTCAAAAATACTAAGTAATAAAATCTCAGGACTTTATGCAATATAGAAGAATCTAGTGAAATTTAAAAAAAAAAAGTATTAAAACCAACAATATTGGGGATATTTTTTCTAATAACATTCTGTTAGTGTGCACATTTCCGTAATTTTTTTTTTCGCAATCCCAAAAAAATATGTTTTCCTTATGTATTTTGCTATTCTAAGCAACAACGATGGCGTTTTAGTTTCTAGAGTTTTCATCCGGTTCAAGAGATATTCAACAAAATCTAATTTAGCGAAAAAACTGAAAGTTTCAACTCGCAAAATTTTTATATTTAGTATTGTCAAGTTTAAACTAATCAAATATATGTATGTATATTTGTATACCACGGTAAATGTCCTTTACTAATTTCCTCTCTACCATCTGTAGTTTCTAAGATATTTGCGATAATAATACAATCAAGTATTAAAAGAAAACTTCATATCTCGGAAATTACAAATACTCCTTGCCTTTTGAGCTTATCGTAAAATATTTAATAGTAAATCCCAAGCTAATTCATGTGTCATATTTTTTTTTTATTATAGCAGGTATTGAATATTATAGCAGGGTTTTAATAACTTGAAATTGTTTTCAAAGAAAAATAACACTAAATGCATTTCTTACAGAACTTTTAATTAAAAAAAGAAGTACTTAGCATTGGCTCAAATATTCCTTGACTCAAAGAGATACCTTTTAAAGGTACAAAAATTCCAAAATGCCGGGATCTGACATCACTAACATAATACCATAAAACGCATTGTTAATCATAGTAAACACGAAATCACGCGAACACAAGATGCAATATAACTAAAGATCAAGGTTGCACGCGCCAAAATCAATGATGAAGAAAACATAAGAATTTTAATTATAATAGAAAATTATATGCAAAAAAAATTAAAGAAAAAATTTTAAAATGTAAAAAACACACAACAACAAACGAAAGAACAGTGTTTTGTTTTACGTTTTAAGGTATACTAATATTTTTAGAATAATTCTTTGTTAGTTATTAGAAAAAGAAAAAAAAATTCAAGGTTGCAATTAAATTCATTCATGTGTTGCATCATAAATTCAGCATCAGACATACTTAAATGAGTATAAAAACTAAAAATTTATTTGGACAATTAATTACGGTGGAATAAAAAAAAAAAGAGAAGGAATTGAGCACGAGCAGGGAGGTTGAGGGGAATCAGAAATCAAGTCAAATAAAAATTAAGAATAGAATGAATTTGTGATATTGAATGGAAAAAGCATTTGCAATTCTACACATTAAAATAAACGTAGAATTAGCATCCGCGATTTGCACAAAAAAAAAAAAACTGAAACTAAAAACAAACAGCGACAAATTCTAAACACGTTATTTAATGCTACATTCTCTTCGTTAGTTGAATACTTTACATTCGATCGATCGGATGGACTGACAGGCGAACAGACGCTCGGACAAGTGAGCACATACGCATACAAAATTGCTGCTGTGGCGGCTGACTGCCGTTGCTGCTGCACTCGTTTCCTAACAGCAAAAAACCAAATTAACAGAAGCAGCCTGGAAAGAGAAATAAAACGCTCCAACTTGGGGTTTTTGGTTATAGACTTGGACTGAGCAACAAATGGGGGGCGCCGCTTACAAATTATAGCATTTACTTTAAATGCTAACAGACGGACTATATATATTAAGCAGGGATGATCACACGGACAGGCGGGCGGTAGGACAGACGGACAACTTGGGGCGAACATTACGCTAATGAATGTTATAAATACTTTATTTTATAATTTGTTCATTTGTTAAATGAATTTCTGTATATAATATTTAATTGGAATTCTACCAGTTCTTGATTCGGATAATGTGCATTCTAATTCGGCGTGATAATGTGCGGGACGACTACTGCAGACTGGATTGCTGCTGCCGGGCAAGCAACTGGAGTCGCTTCTACCGCTTTGATTTTTTTACCTACAATTTCTATGCTGTTGTTTGTTAATTTATTTATGTACATAAAATTAAAAAATTTCATTTAATTTTTTCATTCGCATGACCTTCGAATTATGTCGTTGACTTTTTTCATACTGATTACTTTTGTTGCTGTCGTTGTTGCTATTTCAGCAACAACAACCACACGAGTATCTACTCGTATTCTACAGATGTTTAGATTAGCAATCTGGCAATAGCTTTGATAGTAGATCACGCCCATTGTCATCATCGTTGCCGTTGACTGATAACAAGCAATAATGAGTTATCAATTTCATATGAAAAATCGACAACAAAAAATGATGGAAAAGTCCAAAGTCTTTTCATTAAAAGTGGTTTTTTACATGGTGGAAATATTCGCCATGCTATTTTACATATGTACATATAATAATTTAAATCTTTTTAAAGGCAGCAGGCAGCAGGCAGCGGGCAATTTGGATGCTTCATGTTTCTTGCAATGACATCATATTCTGCTTAATATTGATTAATGAATCGAAGAAAGAACGTCTCCTAAATGAAAAAATGAAAGAGAAGAAATTAATTATCATTAAAATAATGCTAAGATCAATTATTTACACGGCTAATGCGGGAAAGATCTGATATATGGTACGTGCCTATGATTCATATACAAATGTGGATGTTTGCACTGGGTCAAGCATTAAAGGCTGTGCGAAAGAGACAGGTAGAGAAGAAAGGTAGTACGAAGGAGAAGTTTTGCGCTCTCTTTCTTACTACCTTCCTTTTTTTACCTGTGTCTCCCGTGTAAAAAATGTAAATATCCACTATGTAAGCGAAAAGCTCGGACTAAACGTCGAAATAGTTGTTGGCTCAAAATATTAGCCTAATTAAATTTAAATGTTTGAAGTTTGGTGAAAATGCAATGGCTCATTGAAAGCTTTCAAGTGTTTTAAATTGGTAAACGATCGTTACATTTCCAAAACAAATACAGCAAATATACAAATACAACTTCTAAAACAAAACGAATAACTCGAATGAGGAAAAGCAGAAACTGAATTTTCACTAATACTTACGTATTGAATTTTCATGGTGCCATTTCTCCTTCAAATTCTATTTTTAGCACAATCCCACAACTCCAAGTTTTCCCGCTCAAAATAATTGTAAACACATTTAAACATTTTCGACGCTATTTCGACTGTACCACTATGAGATAACAACCCCAAAGGACAGAGGGAGAAGGAGCGTAAAATAATAGTAAACAATAAAACTAATAACAAAAAGAGAAGAAAAGCAAACCGCTACATTCAAATAACAAATCCATTTCCCGCCAAAAACATGAAAACAAGCTCAACTGCATTCAAGTAAAGTCATTCAACTTGTTTTAGTACAAAAACGAGATGATTTCAAATTTCCAATGTGCTCTTCTAGAAAACTCTAAACTCTCTAAAGCGACAATTATCCAACATAATAACGAAATAAATCGAGAGGTCAAAGGTCACAAATGGATACAACACAGGACACACACATGCTGAAAAGATCAGATGTGATCAAGTCTGTCGAAAACTGCCTGTTATTCAGTCTGCTGTGCACATGTTGTTTTCCTAACAGAATATCAAAAGGAAACGAATTGAATCAATACAATAGATTGGGCTCTTTCATTGTTGGATATATTTATATAAATTATTACCGTTTTCGGTTCCTTAAACAGCCATCCTTAACAATTGAATAGTTATGGGTGCATATATGGTATTTAAGTCATATGCTTAATAGGTCGATCATCTTTTGGCGATGATGACCAGAAATAGAAAAACAAACTCATAAATCTTATTTCATTATTTGATTTGGACAGGACACCATATGTTCCAATACTTACAGTCAGTGGCGTATTCAAGGGTGTACTTATTTTGGGTAGGTATTATTATAATCCCAAAGTAAACTTAATCAAAACTTAATCTTCCGCTAAAAACATATGACCTTCATTGTCTAATGCTATGCCTAAAATATTACAACCGGTCCATGAATACTTGTTCATTTCCCGTGGTACAATGAATAGTCAAACTGTTTGCACTGAAACCCTCATAACGTCAAATTAATTACCGTTTTATCAAAATCAGAACTTCAACCGATGGTTAGCAGATCAGAACTGTTGATTAACAGAACAGAACTGTCAGTTAAAATTCTGATTAGTGGTTAACCGGACATTGAGAAAACGGCTCTAAAAGTGATTTGGGAGCGCTGATTATGCTCTCTGATTAGTTACAGAAAGCACTCAATATTTTTCAGATATTAAGAAACATTTGTAGATAAAAATTACTCAGAGACAAAATAATAATCAGTTTTTATTAACCTATGAGTTAAATGAGAGAACCTTCTTGTTTTCCTAACAGCCACGCTCTTCTTGTGGCGCTTGTAAGTGCTCTTCTTGCGCTCTTTAGGAGTGCTCTATCAGCGTTTGTAGGGTAGCTTGATGTCAGAGCTGATGTCATGCTATGTAAAAAATATGTAAGCTATACTACATAGTATAAAGATGGGGCACTTGCTGCACGAACAGGGGACTGTAGCTTTTGTAGCGCTTCTTTTCCCATTGGGAATGATCATAGATTTTTATTAAATCACTATTAAAAGTGATACCTGCGCCACTGCACAATATAGCAAACGACGCCACTTGGTGATTGTCTAAAACTTTTTACAAAAAATTAAATTTAAAAAAAAATACAAAAAGAAATAAATTGTAAAACAAATTTTGAACAAAGAAACATTGGGATCATTGTGCTCACACGTGTACAGGAAGTCAAACAATAGGATGATATTGACTTAGAAAAATAGCTTGCCCTAATAGAAAATAATTACACATACCTATAGAGTTTTTCTGCAAAATTTTTGCCAAATTTTCATTGTATTGATTAGAATATCAAGAAGGTAATATATGTATGTAAGGGTAAAAGAGACATGAGACCGAGACGGCAACCGTACAACAGTGGGTTGAATGGGTTATCTAGCGTCGCGAAAGATTAAATCAATTAAATTGATTGGTTTAATGATAGCTTCTTATTAAAAATATATTCTCTCTGTTAAAAATTGTTGTTTGGTTACAAAGTGTATGAAGTTAAAAATATCAATTCAAGTTTAAATCCAATTACTTAAGTTCAGCCAAATGCTTTACAATGTAAAGTAGCACATTAAACACCTAGCCATAGTCATTTTTTCAACCATATTTTATAAAAAAAATAAAATTAACTACATACCTGAAATTTTAAGCAACACTCGAAAAATCTTTGTACTTAGTTTTGTTTATATTTTGTAACACAAACTTCAACAATTCAAACTAATTCGGCGAATTACTTACTTACTTACCTAGCTGGGACTACAACCGGCGAACCGTCATGGCCGCCGCTAAGGATTCATTGGGAAATATTTTAACGCGGTAGGTTCCAAGCCCGACGCACAACCATTCATTCAAGGCCATGGAGAAGCGCGCCGCGCCGCACACATTAGTTAGCTCACTGATTATCCAGGGGATGCCACGAGGAGGCTGTGTGTCGACTTGAAACATAGAAGCACAAGGATCGAACATGGACGCACCTGCGACTGTCACGAACTTTACCTTGTGTCCTACGCCCCAGCGTGTTTAGCAGCTAAAAAACAAACAAGATTGCCATAAATTATACCGTTGATGTATTTGTAATGATGATATTAAAATTCATTACAAATTAATGCAATTTGATGTAACAGTTTCTTTTGGAATTTGCGACGTTAGATAAACCAGTCAGTCAGGCCACAGTGCGTATGATCAAACTATGTATTTTTAGTTAGAAATATCACAACATATGTGTGACATATGTAGTATGACTCTGTGTTGATGGAAGGCTACAGTGCGTATGATCAAACTATGTAATTTTAGTTAGAGATACCACACATATGTGTGGCATATGTGGTACGACTCTGTGTTGATGTCCAGTGATCGAACGTTCTCTATTGACATTCTTCATTGACAGTTTTAGACGGATTAACCTTATTATAAGGTTGGTGTTTTGGATCACTTACTGCAATCTTATACAATATCTAAATTAGTTTATTAAGTGGCATATTCTAGGAAAAGATGAATGTGTTCGGAAATTGCCGTTTTTATTTGTGATTAACAAACATTCAACATCAATGCATGCTCATACATATTCACCTTTATCTAAAGAAACAAAGAAAAAATCATTAAAATTTTCAAAAAAAATGTGATTTAATTTTGTGTTTTTTTTTTAATATAAAAGAATATAAAAATAGACAAACAAACCAATTTTATGCATTGTTAATTCTTAGCATAATTTTCGTGAATTTATCAGGTCAAGGCAAATTTTCGCTTTCTTCTTCACTTCATTTCGTTACATTCAGAGCATTGAATTACCAATAACAAAAACTATACAAAAAGCAAACAGCTTTAGATTATTTTTAATATACACTGGCGGTCATAAAAACTGTACCGCAGCGATTTCAATAAAATTTCAAAACACCGCCAAGTCTGTAAGTTTTTACTGCAACGCTTTGGTTATAAATGCATTTTTTTCTCACATTCAACTATGTATTGTAAGGCTCATAAGAAAAAAAAAAATAATTTGGACACGTTCGCAAGGGAGAAAGGAACATCGGAAGGCTCACACCAGGACAGACGGCGTAATACTAAAAATACGTTTGAACTGAGATGAAGAGCTATCAGAATATGGATTTAAGTACCGAAACTTTTCGTAGAAGACTTCAGGACTGCGGACTATATGGAAGTCGACCCTAAAGAGCCCTATTAACAAAGCGGATGAAAGCAAACCGCTTGGCTTGGTGCAAAATATATCGAAACTGGACCCTCGAGGACTGGAGATAAGTTGTATGGTCCGATAAAAGCAAATACCATTTGCTATGCGCAGCTAATCGTCCATATGTTTGTCGATGGATGGTGAATTGTGAAGTGAAAACAATGAAGCTTCCAGAATGCCAAATGGTGTGTGGCTATTCTTCCTACTTTATCCGGGGTCCCTTAATCCGTATGTAAGGAATCGTGAACGCAGAAAAATATGGAAACGAGTTTTTTTTCCATGACTATTCTGCGCCATGCCACCGTACCAAATCGGTAAGTAAAGGCTTTGTAGTGTTTAATACCTTAAAAAATAATAACAAAATTTGTATATTAATTTTTTATTTTTTTCCAGATTAACAAACTGCTGCATGATATTGGGATTGGTCAAATGAAGTGGCCAGGAAACTCGCCGGACTTAAATCCTATAGAGCAACTCAGACTCTGAAGCGAAAAATGGCTGAAGATACGTCAGAGAGTAAAAAAAATCGCTTGCTATAGCTATGGATAAAGACTGGTACGAAGAAGTTGCCGATGATATCCTTCAAGTCCTACTTGACTCAATGCCATCCAGAAGAAAGGCTGAAATAAACGCAGAAGGAGGAGCAATACGATACAAATAATTTTTTTTTTCTTATTTCTGGTATTAAGCCAATAGAACCGAGCATCGAGCAATCGTGAAAAACTTTCAATAACTTTTATTTTTATTAATTTTAAGCAATATCCGTTAACAATTTTCTTCAATAATATTCTCTTAATTCTTTTTAACATATTTTTAAATATAGTCCTTGATTTGGTCTTTAAAATAATTGAAAAATATATCCTATAAAATAAAGCGATTTTAATTCTTATTATAAACAATTTTCTTCAAATTTATACATTTATTTTATTTATTTATTTAGCTTAGTACAAGCAAGAAAATTACTTAAAACTACTTTAATCTATACTTAATTTTTTCATTTATACATGGCTTAGCAAGAGGAGGGAGGGGAGTAGGCTTTATACAGAGCATTCTTTAAATTTGCTATGGTGAAAGTCAAAAACATTTGGAAGTCGTTGGCTATTCGAAGCATTCTAGACATTGGGATATAGTATATGTATGTGGTGCGGTTTTTATTACAGCTAGTGTAATTCTACTGGAGCCACTGCTGTCAATAGATCGATCGATTCAAAAATATACATATACTCGTATATGTACATTAAGTAGTATTTTATCATTTTAATATTATCTTTGTATTTTCTGTAGATTTTTCTATTCATATTCAATTCATCTGTGCCTTTGTGTCGGTTGGTGCCAACCATAAGATCTTCCTGTATCCTTCATTATTTTTCTTGTATTTTTTGCTTAGTTGCAAAACTATTATTAAAAAAGGATCTTTGTTTGTTATTTTTTGTTTTTTTTTTGTTTAAGGTTACCTACTTCCTTTTGACCATGACTAATCTTTATGCTATTTTTCAACTTGATTTTATTTTTCTAGATGTACTAAGAAGAGCGATTTAGCCTTCTAGCAACATAAAAATGCACACCTGCATTTACTGGGCACAGCATTGTCTCACTATATAAATGGATTTGAAATCATCGCCTGAAATCCCTGGTATTCTTTCCTTTTTTTTTTTTCTTTGCTTCTCTTTTCTTGCATTGTTAGTGGTTTTTGTTTCTTCGTTTTTTTATGTTTCTTTTCATTTTACACTTCACTTGTGTTAAAGCATTTCAGTGACTCACGTTGACAGAGACAAACACACGCACAAACATTCACATATCCATACATACATACATATGCTTGCTTAATAACAAAAGAGCCATGTTAATACTTAAGTAGTAGAACTAACTACATACTACATACTAGCAGTTCAATGCGTTTCGCTGTTTCTTCATTTCAATGTGTTAAGTACACAGCATGTGCATTGTACGTGTTTCTTACCAGATACTGTGGCAACTGTTAATTGTAATAATAATTTTTGATTTTTGCTTATTCCATATTAATTTTAAATATTTTATGTGTAGGTATTTTTGTATTATAATATACCTAACTTTATTTATATTATACATATGTACGTCATCGGTTACACTAGCTATACTTAGGAATACCCGAGCTCGTAGCTCGTAGGCTTAAGCGGTTAAGTTTCATCCTATCAATGCCTATTGAATAGCTGGGGCGTTAATATGCAATCTGCCAAACAATACTTAAGTATCTACTTCTTAATAAGATTAGACTTACAGAATCTCAGACGTTAACTCTGACATCAAATATTTTGAAATAGAGAATACTCACGATCTCTCGAAATAAGTATCGTTGGACCATTACTTATGCCATTGATATTGATATCGATATCATTCGCAGCATTCCTCTCTTGCAGACGACATGAGGTCATAGTAGACATTGAGATTTAAACATTTTTTTTTAATTTCATTGTCGTAATGGCTTAACTTGCCACAATGGCTGTTTATCTGTTTATCGGTGTCCTGTGTGATTGCATTTCCTCTTTCATTCTCCCTCCTTCTTCCTGTCACCTATCAATCTTCATTCCATTTAACACAATGCTCTGCATTCACAGGGGTACACCCTGTGTGTTGAATATATCAATAAAAAAAAATGAAAAATATGGAATTAATCGAATGAGGTTTAGTTCACGTGTGGTGCCAAATAAAGATGAAAATCTATTCCAATGAGGACAAACAAACTCCGATCTGAACAGTTCATACCTTTTATTAAAAACTCGCTTTATTCAACAGTATTTTTTATTTAAATATTATATCAAATGATTGAACAAATAGTTCAAGTCTCAGTAAAATAAAAAAGTAAACCAAACGCATGAAATGAGTGCTTGATCTTGATGGATGGATGGATGGATGTGAAGAAGGCCGAGAACCTGACCTACGAGTGCACGACAGTTCCTCAAGCACTCAGGCTATGTAGCCCATTGTGCTTAAGGCCTAGGAAAAGAAGAAGGGGTGACAGCAAGTAAGGGGTTAGAAAGAAAAAGAGGGAACAAATTGAAAAAGGGGTTATAGGGGGACTACGTTCACTTCCGCAAATTTTTCGGATTCTCTCACAAATCTCAGAAGATCGCAGAAGGGGAAAAAGTGAACTTTGTCCATTCCTGTGACATCGAAACCCAAAATGCGCCATCTCGTTCTGGCAAAGGCGGGACATGTGCAGAGAAAATGCTCTGTGCTGTCCACCTCCTCCAGATAACATGTGCAGGTCGGGTCCTCGGTGATGCCGATGGTGGTCATATGTTGGTCCCATGGATTATGTCCTGTGATGAGTCCCACCATCCGGCGAAGGTCCTTCCTTCCTAATTTAAGAAGGAATTCTGCTGCCTTCCTGTTTGGACAGATCACAAAACAGTTAGCCGTTACAGATGTCCAGATTGGACCAGCGTCTTTTATACAAATCATTAGCATAAGATTTTATCCAATATTTTTTTTTTTTTTGTATTATCTGATATTTTTTTAATTTTTATTATTTTTATTTTAACCTGCCAAACTGGTCCCGATTATTGGCTCTGGTCCCAAAGGCATATTCTTTTATCCACAGTTGGCCACCTCGTCGGCTTTCTCTTACTTGATCTTACTTTTTTGCAAGCTTCAGAAGAGGATATAAAGGATCAGTACCAATAACTTTAATGTAAGAAACATATGTTATTTATGTAACAAAATATAAGCATTTTAGTTTGAATTTATCCCGGAACAACATATTTGATTTCTCACTAATTTCATATCATTTTCGGTTCAGAAAATGTTCATGAACAATTTACACTTTGGGACGCAATTTCAAAAGGCAATTGACTGCATTTTATAATCGTATCATTTAAGCAAAAAATATTTATGAATCTCATATTGGTTATAGCTAAAAATTGTTCAAGATTTCTAAAAAAAAAAATCCAATCAATTGATTATCAAGTTCATACTAAGTCATCAATGAGAGGTTGTTGCGGTCGGTTTGGTTTCCTATAATAAAAAAATAATAAAAAAGTAATAAAATATATTTTATTGTTGTTATTAGGTATTATTATCACTCAATACTGCAATGTTATTGCTATTTAAAACAATTAAAAACATATAATGAATTAAATTATATTCAAATTAAAAAGAACCAAAAAAGCAAAAAAAAAAAAAACAAACCCAATTGCAAATTATGTGATTTTTTTTTGATCTGACTACTTAATCAGCAAATACTGATGATTCTATATGAAAAAAACAAAAATAGCAAAAATACAATTATTTCAATGTATTACTTTCAATAGAATGAATTTATAAAATAAGTATTTGTATTGCAGCATTTCCAGTTACTAAGTATTTAGTAGCAAATAAAAATAAATATTAACATTATTGATAATAAGATGTGTGTATGTATGTATGTATATAACAAAAACACATAATAGTACATTTTAATAGATGCAAACTAGTTTATTAACCCCAAATTTCGAAGATTTGCATTTTTCGCTTGTTAAATTTCGATGCAACCAAACAATAAACAACAAAAAACAATAAATAAATAATTATTTGCGAGATATTGCATTTATTGCTTGGTAGTAGTATTTACTATAGAAACACACACATTCACACAATGGCAATAATACTCACCTTACCTTCCCACTATTTTTGAGATTACATAGTTCTTTTATAATTTAATATTATTTTTTTTTTAGCATCTTATTAAGTTTTTCTTTATTTTTTGATACTGCGAAATAAAGTTTATTACAATTAATTTTATTTTTTGCTAGCAAATATGTGAGGAAACGAAGACAGGAATTTATAAAAAAAAAAAAATAAACGTTTTCAAGCATTTTGGATTTGGGGACACCGGGCTGAACATCATCATTTCTCATTCCATACAATGAAAAGTGTTTCAGTCCCATACAACGGCTGGACAAAAGTTAAGGGAGTTCCGAGATCTTTATGAAATTTCACATGTTCAGCGGTTCAGCTATCCAAAAAGCTCAGATACTAGCCTAATTTAAGGCGAAATCGTTTCCAGTAAAATTTACTTTTTGATTCAACATAACAATTATAAAGTCGTAAATTAGGCTTTTTGGTCAGCTGAATCGTTGAATAACTGAACAGATTTAAAACAAATCTAGTTTGTTTAATGGAACTGGTATTCCTTATTTTCAAGGATCCCTTCGGATAGCCAGGCCGCAATTAAGGCTCTTGAATCAGCCATTACAACATCTAATCTGGTGGAATAGTGCAAATAAAGTCTTAAGGACCTAGCCCGACAGTATAACGTTACCCTGATGCCTAGGTGCCGGGTCAGCAGAACATCGAAGGTAACGATAAGGTAAAGGCTCTGCCCTGCAAGAATCCTTGGCTGAGCTGGTATTCACAACACTGAACTCGGTCAAGAGAGAAATCTCGATTAAATGACTTGCAAGAGAGCCAATGGTACATGAAACAATCTTTACGTTTATAAGTTTAATAGTTTCGCTGGAAAATGTCGTTTTAGTTTTTGATTTATCAAAAAGCTGGCATACTTTTAGCATCATTTTTTAAAAAGTACGAAAATATTGTGTTTAGCCACTTTTCAAATTGATTTATTTGTAAAAGTCGGATGACATTTTAGTATATCTTTATAAGCGAAAAGTACATATACATATATTATATTAAAAGAAAATACCAGCACATAATTTGATGGGCTTTACGATTGAAATTAAGGAATTTCCAGTTCCGGTATTTTTAAAAATATTCGAACTTATAAATACCACAGATTTTTTATTTTCCAATATCTTGAAAAATAAAGAACCATGAAAATTGTTGCCTAATTGTTAATAAATAAATGAAACTGTGGAAAGCTTTCATACGAAATTTATTTCTAAAGTTACTTTTGTATACACATCCACTAAATAGATGAAATTGAGCATCAACAAATTTTGCATAATTTTATTCGACTTGCAGCAGCTGAAGTACCCGCTTGTTAAAGTACATATTACCAAATTTGGAAGGTTTTGGCTCCATAAATTTCCCGACCTTCTTCGACTAAGATCAATACGAAAAACTGAAAAACAATTCCCATGGATGGGATCCCCTTCCTCACCGCTCTCCCCCTTACCGACGACACTGATGAGGTTCAGCACGGTTTTGACATTTTACTATTTTATTGTATTACACAGAAGTTTTATAATATTTTAAGATTTCATAGAGCCTTGTCCTTCTGATTCTTAGGGCACTTCAAAGCACATTTGGATAAAAAAAAATGCCATATGAAAGGTTTCGTCGAAATCAAGTGGATGTGATACCTTCGACATTCAACCGTTCGAAAACTTTGAAATAATAATTTATGTGTACTTTAAAGGTAATCGGTGTTAAATAACTTTGATTAAATGATTAATTTTTGTAGTTTTTATATTTTGCTTTTGAATCTGCATTCCTGAATTGAAAACACACGAGGGTAAAACCACTTCCTATCAAATTTTGCCTGATTCGGAAACTGAAAGAGGGGCCTATCCTACTCATAGCAATTCTATTTCATCTAAGTAGTTCAGAACACTTGATACTAGATGTCAATCTGGAATATGTTCAACTTATGTACATATCACAAAAGTTTAGTAAAAATCTCCAAAGCTGCCGAACTATTTTTTAAGTGTAGTAGAGCGGCGACGCCATGACGAGTCATGCTTCCATTAACTGCAATAGAAGAAGAAACATTTAATTTGGTAATATATTTGTGAATTTACTGTCATACATATTTTTTTTTCATAATGGTTGTTTTTTAGCTAACATACACCAAAAAAATCATTGCTCTTTATTTTAGTATAATGAAGGTTATGCCATTGACCTCAAATGCAAATTGTTATCAATAATGGTATTTTTTGTCATCATTGGTGTTGTCAACTTTATTAATTAAAATACAAAATATCTTTCTTTGCTGACAGTAACGGCAAATCAAACCGAAAAAACGCATAAAAAATACATACACATTCAACAGAAAATCAAATTTATTACAGTTTTTGCGAAAAATTGTGGGTCTTCCGCATAGATGCGTTTTGTTTTTTTTTAAATATGATTGTTTTGTTTTTTTTTAACATTTTTCTTCAATATCACAACAATATAATATATAAATATTCGCATTTCCGCTAAAAAAAGAACTTCAAGAAATTGAGTTAAACTTATTTTGTAGTACTCTTTATTTTTTTTTTTTTTTTTTTTTTTTGTATTGAAGCTTACAAATAGGTAAGTATTCCGTACTATGAAGTTTCAAGTATGTATCCATATATTTTATAAAAATTACTACATATCGAATGAATATTAAAAATGTTCAATGAATTTGAGAAAAATCTAAAGATCGACGCCTACGAGCAATCAATTAATCAATTTCCATTCATCTTTAATCACTTTGCAAACTAAATTACATATTTCTGGTTTTTGTCTGATAAGAGCGTGAGAGATTTTCTAATCAAAAAAAAAAAAACCACAGAAAAGTCAGCGAAAACATGAAAAGACGCGAAGAGCTCACTAAAAAAGTGTTAAAAGCTAATAAAACAGAATAAGCTTTTCGGTTTATTAGTTTAGTAAGAAAAATGTAGTAAGTGCAAGAAGCGAACTCATACGTAACTCGAAGGGTCTTAAAGTCTCAAATTGTATAGTGTTTGTTTGCGTAGGCAGACTCAAGTATATGAATAACTCAAAACGTTTATTAGTTACATATTTAAAGAGTCGTCAGTTTGAGTTAAATAAATTTGACGAAGCTTAGAAAGTAATAGAGTTCTTTCGACATATGGTAAGTTTTAATACATACAACTCTCAAACACTTCACAACTCCTACAAGTTCTATAGACTAATTTTTCCCACACACACAAATACATACATATGTACATACCTGAAACTTCTCTATCTAACGGCGCGCATTGATAAAAGCATTTATGTATTAATTCAAGCCTCTTATCATCTTCATACAAAAGAAAAAACACAAGCACAACACAACTTAAGTCTGGTCACAACTCAAGCTTCGAACAACACGATCAAACACATGCAGCACAACACACACACACACACACACCTGCAAGATTAATTACTTACTCACTCACTCATTCATTTCGCACTCGTATCAAACTCAAACTCAGCAATTAGCTAACGAACATTCAATTCATTGAATTTTCTCGCATACACGGTTATTTGTTAGCTGGGCTGACTGGCTGAGTGACTCTTGAGTGGCGGGCTGCTGCTGCTGGTTCGTATGTGAGCTCGATCGTAAGCTAAAGCGACATGCTTTCTTGCTTGCTTACTGCTGGTTCGTCGCTGGCTAGCTCGCTCGCTTGCTTGTTTGCTAGCTGTTCGTCGTGTTCTCGGCTTTGTCAAGATTAAATTTTTACTGGCTCGAACACTTCGCACGATCGCAGCAGCATACGACAACGATCGTGCTCAACGGCGGCTGTATAAAAGCGGCAAGGACATACCAACGAGCCATTAGTTGAAATCTATTAACGCACAACGCGAAGTCGTCTCCGGTAAATGTGAGAGCTCGCAAAGTTATAAAGCAACAAAAATATAATTTCAAATAACAATTAAAAATAATTTTTTTTATTAAATTTTTTTTAATAAATAATCAAACAAATAAAATAAAAACTATTTTAAAGTGGGAAGTGAGCGTTTGGTACGCCATAAGAAAACAAGCTTAGAACCAGAACATTATAAGAGAATTAATAAATTTTTCCAAAATAAAATAAGTGTTAAGTCCCACACTCAAAATGATAGCCCAATTTATAACAGAGTCATATGTTATAAATTCATTGATGCGTTTATTCAAAAACAACGAAGTGTCGCATTTGTTGGCCGTATTCTTAATCGCACTGTATGTAATAATCTACCTGCAACGGCAATATCGAGAACAACGAAAGCTGCCACCAGGTCCATGGGGCTTACCAATTGTGGGCTACTTGTTCTCTATGGGCAATGAAAAACATACTCGTTTTATGGAGTTATCAAAAAAATATGGCAATCTGTTTTCGGCCAAATTGGGCAGCCAATTCACGGTGGTGATGAGTGATTATAAGCTTATACGTGAATGTTTTCGCCGGGAAGATTTCACCGGACGTCCAGATACACCATTCATGCAGACATTAAACGGTTTCGGTAAGTGTTTCAATGCAAATTTCCAATTGTATTTGTAGATGGTTGAGCAAATGGGGGGAATGATGAGAATTTCGGGAGAGCTAAATATTTTCTTACTTTTATCTTTTTTGCATTAGAACTTCGTATAGAATAGAATTCGTAGTTAAAAATATTGTCATTTAAAATTTAAATAAGTTAGAAATATTTGTACAGTTAGAAAACGAAATTCGGGAAAAAGTCAATAAATTTTGTTCTTTAAATTTTCGTTTCATTATAATTTAATTATTTATAAAAAATATACAAAAAAAATAATTTTTAATATTTATATCTAATTTTTTAGGTACCAATAACATTTATTTATATTTAACAAATATTAAAAACAATTGGGAAAAATATAAAATAATAAAAAGAAAACATAAAAATGCATAAAAGCTTAAAAATAAAGCAAACACAAATATACTGAAAATTAGCAAAAACATATTTAAAAATTTACAAATTTTTACTTTTATTGCAAAAAAAACAAAAATCAATATTTTTTTATTTTGGTATTTTGTTTTATTTCTTTTTTAACGTGATCACGTTTTCTTAACGCTTCATTTATTTATTAAAGGTTTTTTTTCACAAAAGCACAGCACGTTTTTTATTGTTGTCATTAATTTACTGCACACCTACACGACACGCAAGCACACATCGCGGTAGTTTTAATTCTTTATTTTCTTTTTGTTGTGGTCACTACATGAATTTCCTTTTCAACATTTATAAAGTAGCACACAACACTTTTTTTTCTTCTTCTTTCATACAATAAAAATATTTAAACAATTTCGCTCAAAGCCCCGAAGCCTACCTCAATTAAACATCACACAAATGTGCAAACAAGAAAAAAGCCAAATTAACAATCGTCGTCTGCTTTTAATTCGTTTATTATTTGTTGTTGTGTTTTATTTAATTTTCGACCAAAATTTTGTTGGCAAAATATTTGTTTTTTTTTCATTCATCCGTCTTTAATACAAACGGTTTGGTTTGGTAATATATTTTTTAGTTTTTTATTTCGTTTGTTTAATTTTTTATATTCATTTCGGTTTTTGTTTCATTTTTCATCATTATTTTTTGGTTATGCATTTTGCTTTGCCGTACTCCGCCACGTATTTTTTATTGTGTAATTTTTTTTAATTCAGATTTTTGCTTAATTTTGGAAATTTTTTTAAGCTATTAACGTTGCAGTCACGTTGTTATTTTTATTGTTGTTGTAATGCTGTTAATTTTTATTTTAATTCCAAGATTTGTTGCGCACACGCAAACGATAAAGGGACTGACTAAAAAAAAGATATGTGATTTTTTGGAATTTTTTTTTTTTTTTTGAAAAAAGAGCGCAATTTTTATGTGACTTTCGTTACAAACTCAAATATTGCAGATAATTAAATTTTTGACCGCATTTACTTAACTCCGTTTCATATTTTTATTGCTATTTCTACAGCAAGTCCTTAATTTGTATGTTAAAATTTCTGTGCTTTCTTTATTTCTACAGGCATTATTAATTCCGCTGGCAAATTGTGGAAGGATCAAAGACGTTTCCTGCACGAGAAACTCCGTCAAATCGGCATGACTTACATGGGAAGTGGCAAACATAACATGGAAAACCGTATTATGGTAAGTCTCAAGCAACAAGCGCATCGACCATACCGGACAATAACCAATCTCCAATCTTTCCTTCTTCCTCTTCACCAACCAACAGACTGAAGTGGATGGCTTCATCACCAATTTACTAGCCTCTAATGGTCAACCCATGGACATGGCTCCCGCCATTTCTGTTGCCGTTAGCAATGTCATTTGCGGCATCACGATGTCAGCGCATTTCTCCATATATGATCCCAAATTTAGACGTTTCAACTTCCTCATTGAAGAGGGTATGCGTTTATTTGGTGAAATTCACACAATCGACTACATCCCGACTGTGCAATATATCCCCAGCATTTCGACGGCCAAGGATAAAATAGCTAAGAATCGTGAAGAAATGGTCAGATTCTATCAAGATGTTATCGACGATCATAAGAAGACATTCGATGCCAATAACATACGTGATTTAATTGACTATTACTTGCATGAGATCGAAAAGGCAAAGGCCGATGGCACGGCTGATGAATTGTTCGATGGCAAAACTCATGGTAAGTTGACATGAATAATGTGTAATTAAAACTACTTTCCTAACTGCTTACATCCCTGCACATCGATATCGTTTATAATTTGTTTACTAATAAATTTATCCATTTTCTTGTATCATTTCTACAGACGAACAAGTTGTTCAGGTTATCATTGATCTTTTCTCTGCTGGCATGGAAACGATCAAAACTACATTGCTGTGGATTAATGTTTTTATGCTACGTAATCCTGAGCAAATGCGTCGGGTACAAGAGGAGCTGGATCAAATTGTTGGACGTCATCGTATGCCATCAATTGAAGACTTACAATATTTGCCAGTGACTGAATCAACAATATTGGAATCATTGCGTCGTTCGAGTATTGTGCCATTGGCAACAACCCATTCGCCAACAAGGTAATTATTTATTAATCTACTATCTGCCTCCTTCCACAATATACTACACACTATGTACGTATGTATATGCAACAAAAATGTTGTTATTGCTATTGCTACTGACATTGTTGCTCACACGACTTTGGTGTGAAAACAAACAAACAACCAAACAAACAAACAACCACAACAAAACCATAATTGTTAGGCGTGTTTGCTCGTTTATAGTAATGACTGGTTTGTTGTTGTTTATGTTGTCGATTTATTGTTGTTTTTTGTTTGTTTCTTTAGCGAATATTTATATTGATAAGTATATGTAATTGTTTCTGTATATGTAGTGGAAAATGTACGCAGTTTCATTCATATTTTTTTTTTGTCTGTGTTTGACATAAACGGAATTTTCATTCATTGAAATTTTTCATTCATAATTTCAAACAATTTATTTACTATAAGTACATTGTTCATGCTCAAATATGCAGTATTTTTGTTTTTGTTTACATGTTTATATAACTCGTATATTAGTATATATATACATACCATTTTTTGTATGTATATAAGTAGTACATATGCATGTTACTGGTTAAAAATATAAGAATGTACCGTGCAGCATTTTCGCAAATCGTTGAGATCATTTGAGTTTTAAACTATACATATTTAGATTATTAAACTCTTATCCTCTCAGTAGCCACATAAATCATAGAGCCTGTCCACACCAGAGCTGCTTGAAACCGAATTTCTTAAACGAGAGGGGGAAACTTGTGTGCAATTGTGTGCGAGACAGAAGATTAATACAAATAGACTGAAACATTTTACATGCGCAATTGCTCTCGTGTTGCTAGGCTCATTAACATAAAGGGCGTTGAAAAAGTAGTTAAAATATCCCATCTAATTATATGTACATACGTTGTCAATATCCTCCATCAAAGCGCTCTCTCGCTATCCCCTTCACAATAACAGCTGAACAGATTTTCGTCGTTGCAGATTTTCAAAGCAAGCGACTGCAAACTATGTACATATGCATTCACACATATACATATACTCGTATGTATGAATACTTGTAGTAGTTAGAAGCACATAAATAATTTATTTCTAAACTTCAAGCTTAGAAAAAATGTACATGAAAAAGTTCAATGTTCTCCTTGCTTATCAATGCAAATTTTCATTGTTAAAATTTTTATTTCTTAATTTTTATTTTTTTTTCCAATTTCACACCCATTCTATTTACGCTATAAATAGCTTCACTATATGTGCATATGAAAGCATAATCTCTAGAGCAACTTGCACTTATGCATTCAAATCGATTCATGTACACGTTTTTCTTTTTGTTAAGTTTTGTGATGCGTACTCGTAATTTGTCCCAGTTTTTGACAGCAACCACTACTAAACTACTAAATGCAACAACTTCTGAACTGCAGATGCTGATTATAAACGCACTTGATGTTATATGTACATATGTTTTTAGAGGCGTAGTGTCATGCATATTTAATTTCATCGACGACACGACCACGGCAGCAGCACTATCGCTTTTCTTTACAAACAAGATAACTTTGTTCGCGTCAAATTTACACGTGATTATTACGACGACTTGGCTCGCTGCAAATGTTTAAATGAAATGCGTAGTAAGCAAATTCCGACTACTAGTTATTACTACAATTAAGATGCAGAACACAAACACACATATACAATGAAATTATGCATTAGAATCATATACTATATATGCATACACATATACACACACATACACGCATACATACATATGTACATACATACATAGATGTGAATTTTTGAAGCTAACTTACACCGGCCGGCTTCAACTGCAGCTCTATCTTTGATTTGCACCGCGCAATGAAAAAAAGCAAAGTATTTGTAAGCCGCAGCAGCAGCATTCATTCAGCCTTTAGCTCACTTAGATTAGAAATAGCAGCAACTGTTGCTAGTAGCAGTGTGTGTTGAGGTGTTTTTTTATTTTCATATTATTTTTGTGATTCATGTGAGCGAGTGTAATGAACTCAACGCAGAATGTATGTCGCCATTAAGACATCATTATCATCAACAACATTGCTGGCAATTGCAATTTTGAGGCTTGCAACAGTTTGAATTATTGCCAATAACGATTTGAGTGTTAGTGACACACCTATTTTTACTTAGTTGACTTTGCTGCTAGTTCCTTAATGAAATTAAATGAAAATATATTAATTTATTCATTGCAACTGATGTCCGAAGTTTAAAATATCAATAAATTATACAATTATAATTTGTTTTATGTATTAGGAGCATGTATTTAAATTTTGTAAATACCATTTTCATTCAGTTGAGCGTCAATCGCGTGCAATGTCAGTAAGCCACGAAATTATTCCTCTCTTGCTTACGTATGCCCTCGCACTTGTAAGCAAACGGTATTAATGTTTCTCCTCTCTTGTTTTCTTTCTTTGCAGGGATGTCATAGTGAATGGCTACAAAATTCCAGCCGGTTCTCATGTGATTCCACTGATCGGCAGCGTACACATGGACCCCAATCTCTGGGACAAGCCTGAAGAGTTTAATCCACGCCGTTTCATTGATGCTGAGGGTAAAGTGCGCAAACCTGAATTCTTTATGCCATTCGGAGTGGGGCGTCGTATGTGCTTGGGTGAAGTTTTGGCTCGCATGGAACTTTTCTTGTTCTTCTCCTCATTTATGCACTGCTTCAATATATCACTACCAGAAGGTCAACCACTACCAAGTTTAAAGGGTATTGTCGGTGCTACCATAACACCAGAATCGTTCAAGGTATGCTTGTCACCAAGGCCATTATCACTGAACACATCGCTAGATCCACATCAGATGCGCAATGTTGGATCGAATTAAATACTGATGAGAGAGAAAAAAAGAGTGAACGAGATGAAGAGGGGGTAGAGAGGTGGAGAGCCGTTGCGACAAAATAACTACCAGCGCAAATAAAAGCAGCACAGATTTGCTTATCGAACTCTTCGTCTATCTCCCTTTCTTATTGAGTAAACCAGAGCACGGTTTTGTTCCTAACTGACGCACACCCACACACATGTATGTCAGTACAATAAAAAGCAGAAAACCAACAACAAAAACATCCACATAAGGATACAAATTTAAAAAGAATAAGTAAAAATCAGAGCAACAAAAGTAATAAGTAAATTTTGTTCATAGAGAATATAATGATGTTATTGTATTGTGTATAAATAACAACAACAACATAGACTCTACAGCAATTCAAAAGAGCCAGTAGACAGAAATAATTAAAAGATTCACCACACTTTGTGAAGCTGCGTATACGTCTTTATTTTCTCCAAAATACGCAGTTAGTTCATTTTACCAGTTGAATAAAGTGCGGCGAATCTGTTTATCGCACAAAACTATTTGCTAGTTTAGCCAATTTGTAAGCAGTAATTTAAACCAATGTAGCTTAAAATAAAAGCATTTTTTTACATTTTTATAATTTATATTGTCAACAAATTCTATTCTTATACACCGAAGACGCTGCTGTGTTCAATATTTTTTTAGTTTAGATAATACTAAGTTTTAGTTTTTATAAGAATGACAACACATCAATATTTCTCTTGTTTTTTGGATTTTTACTTTAACGACGAAAGCAAACAAAATAAGAAACAAGAGAGAAAATGAACAAGTTTCAGTTTAAGTTAAAGAAAAAATTTAAAATTCTTAGCTGTATTATTAATTTTAATTATCACACACTTTTGCAAAATATTTTTCAATAAATAATTGCTCTGTATTTTAGAATTAAGTGTAATTTCTGAAGATTCTATGTGCCAATTGTATTTCAAAAAACAATCTGAAAAAATGTACGTAAAAATGTAAATATTAGCATTTTTTTTTCATTTCCATTTAGTTTTTTATTATTTTATTTTTATTTTAATTTTATTTTACTTTTAATTTTATTTTAATTTTACTTCATTTATGTTATTTTGTTTTGTTATATAATATTTAATTATTATTTTTTATTTTTTAAATTTTTATTTTTTTAATTTTTTAAGTACATACCAACATGAGAACAAAAATATAAAAAGCACCATTAAAAAATGACACACATATTATTTTCAAATTAAGTTCGATTTGTTTTATTGCATTTATTTTCATCATTGACTTTCAGTACATTCCACACTTATTTTATAGCTGGGCGGTGCGAGTGTAATGCCGGGTTCACCTTCCATATCAATATACACGCCGTCACATGCCAATTTCACACTAAATTTATGAAAAATTGATCCAGCGTAAAGCAGCAGCATCATGCGCGCTAATTCCTCACCAAGGCACATGCGTTTACCTGTGATGAGATTTTAGAGAGACAAAGATAAGAATGCAAATTATTGTAATTCTACCCTTTTGAGGTTTTTATTAGTAGTTTCAGAGCGGGTCAAATTCTTCGTGAGAAAAAACTGCATCAAAACAAAAAGCGAAAACATATTCTATGGAAGATTCTGAGTAATAGTGCCAAAGAAACTATGGGTTAAAATACATTTTGAGCCTGTGGATTTATTATATTGTTTATATGTACAGACATAAAACAACAACCGATTGAAATGAAACTTTGGAAAATTTACACATTGTCCCCATTTGTCGATTGGGCTTAGCATCACCCATACAACCCTAATCCTTTATTGATTAAATGTACGGAATTTTTTATACTACAACAGTGAAATCTGATACAAAGATGGCGCAAACGTGTGTGGGTTTGTAAAAGCGGGGGGCACTTCCTTTAAAAGATCTCCTAGAAGCGGCATCTAATGGTAGACTCTGCCAACTAATTTCGTTTTCTGCAAAGCATGGAACTGCAAGCAAATTTCCTTTTTCTCCCAACACCCTCTATCTGTTACCTGTCAAGTTTATAGCTTAGCTCTAAAGCAATACCAAAGGACTTTAACTTTAAAGCTTATCCTAACATATCCCGAGAACGGGATCTATCATAGCTGATAAATGTATTCATTGGTACTCTCGACGATGATGCACTTTGAGTTTCTAAAGCTCCAGATTTTAGTTGTCAGTTCCTATACCTTTATTGATTAATGCCAGAAACTTCCCCAAATTTGATTGCGATTCACCTGTTTGATATGGAATGAACTGTAGCGGCTGTGTATATTCTCCAGCGTCATTTAAAAATCGTTCTGGTTTAAATACTTCCGGTTCCGGCCATACATCAGGATTCATATGTATGCTCCATTGCAATGGGATGATCATGCAACCTTTTGGTATGGTATAGCCATTGATTTCAACATCTCGCACTGCACCATGTGGTATGCCCAAAGGCACCACAGAACGTAAACGTTGCACTTCGGCAATGCAAGCACGCAAATAATCGCAATTTTCCAGATCGTTGAGCTTGGGTGGTGTAGCCGGAGTTAAGCTGAGAAGTTTCTGAGAAATGTAAAGAGCATTTTCACAGTGTCTTCAAATTAAAAGTTGATTATTAAAATACTTCTCTTAACTGCTGCTGGCACACTGGATGTTTGGCCAAATACAATACAAACCAGCGTAGCGTTGTTAGGGTAGTATCAACACCAGCACCGAAGAGATCTGCCAGCAGGTGTCGCAATTGTGCTGTACAGTACAATTCTTCAGCACTAGCCCGCACGCTGGCATCTTCCGAACTTAAACGTTTATTGCGCTCCTCAAGGAAATACTCTAAAATACAAGTACTTTGCTCGGAGTATTCACGCATCTCTGCTGCACAATCTGCTATGATGTCATCATAGATTTGATGAGTCTTGGCTTTGCCATCGAGTAGAAAGCGTATGGAACGTTTATTAAATGGTAAAAATCTGCAAAAAGTAGTCTATGATTCAACCATATTTGAATTAAAATGCACACGCACACACACACACACACCTGAGAATTGGTAAAAAGTTCACAGCACCAGACACGCCAATCAATTTGAGACCCTCTTCTTGCAATTCCTGTAAAAAACACCATGTGGCATCATCACGTTCATATGTGACTCCAAAAACTAAACTGTTGATAATGTTGCCCACGGTATGTTGCAATGCAGACAACGGATTAAATTCTAACAGTTTCAAAGCATCTTCATAGAACGACTAAAGCAGAGACGAAATTAAAATGTAGCAAAAAAAAAAGTAAAAATAAAGAAAGAAAAAAGGAAAGGTAAAAAGCGGATCAATCGAAAATGATGCATGTTTCAACTGCGATCAATAACAAAAAAAAAAGCTTAAGAAAACGGGCAGACAGACAATCAAGCAAACAGGCAAGCCAATTGAAGAAGAAAAATGGAAAGTGAATGTCCAGACAGAGCAGCAGCAAAGTCATCCGGATCAGCAACATGTGCCATGTACAAGGACATTCACTTTCAACAACGACACAGCAACACGTGCAACAGAAATTCTGACGTTGTCTTTGATTTCTCTTTCATACATATGTATGTATTTTTCCCTTCTTCTTTTTTGGCAAATTTAAGCGCTTAACTTATTCATTCATGTATTCAAACTTGCCAGTTTACCTGCCTACCGGATATACAAGCATGAGTCATTGTATCATCATCGTCATCGCTGCCGCCTGTCTACCTACTACATACCTGTAGAAATGTATCGATACCATCGCGAATGCGCAATTCAAGCGTTGAACGCAACATACTGCTTTTTTTCGTCATGCCTAGGGCTTTTAGCCAATCGATTGTATGACGACGCTGATCCTTCCACAGTGAACCTTCGGCACAGATGAGTCCTAATGTTGTGAGAAGAAACCAAATATAGAAATTGAAATTACTGAAGTATATGGCATAACAAGAAAACATCTTCAAGTTTGTTTCTTAAGTCTTCTGTTTCCCAAGCCAATACCATGAGCACACATTTTTTAACAATAAGTATTTACCATATCCACCCATGATGCCATGTGTTACATATAATGGCGCACGTGCTGTAATTTCTTCACGTCTAAAAAATTCACGCACCAATGTCGCATCTGCCAGCACAATTGTTGTAACATTTCCTAAGGTTAACGAATATATCGGGCCATATTTTAAAGTCAACTTATGTAGCGTTTTGTAGGGTGTACGTCGATTAAGAAATGCCAAATAGCCCAGCACTGGTAAACCCCATGGGCCAGGTGGATATTTGCGCGATTTCCAGTAAGCGAGTGTGAGCAAACCGATGAATAACAGCAAAATTATGCTGAAAAGCTAAAAGGAAAAGAAGAAGCAAAGAATACAATAATCTGTTGCATATCATAATCCTACGAAAGTAGAATGAGTCGCACATAGAATATTTTTATACATAGGTATGGTACATATTTATGTAAGTGTGTACATATCAGGGATACCAGATTGTGGGAAATTTGCCATCTTCCACTCATGTGTAGAGATGGGTAATTAGTGTTACATTTTGGTACAGTAGAATGTGCATAATAGTATAAATAGTCGACCAACAAAAAACGCTTTCCTGAAAAATAAACTTTGTTCTCAAATCAATACTCGAACAACGCCCTGAACAGATTCTATATGTTAGAAGTTATGTGATCCAGAGATCCACTTGGATGTAAAGTTTGAATACACTTAAATTTTTATTTATGGGAAATTTGTTTGAAATTGGGTAATTTGAAGATTCAATTGGGGAATGTGACCAACTTAAACTAGCAACACTGGCAATACATGTACATAGAAACAGGAATTGTTGTATCTGAGCGGAACACAAGGACGTTTCAGAAAAAAATATTAATGTAGATTTCAGCAATCCGAGACATGTTTCCAGTTCCACTGGAATTTGGTAAATATGCAAAAACATGCATTTATTATAAAATATTCAAAAATTAATACAGCTTTCAGAATATATGCAAAAAAACGAAAATTTTTACGAAAATATGCATTTATCGTAAGAAAAAATATGCAAAAATATGCACTAACGATTGAAATTAAATTTTTTACTACGTAAAGGTAACTTAACCATTTCACTTTTAATACCACCAGTAAAAACATGCATTTGCATTGAATTCCTTGCCCTACTCATAAGTTAAAATTTAAGACTTTACGCAGTGTCCACACGTGCAAGTGCAACTTCGAAAAACTCAATAGATTCACAGATTTTCAATAATGCTCTCTCACATTTGATACTCGCAAGCTACTGGCAGCGAAATTTAAGAGGCAGTAAAATTTGGCAAGTGAAATGTCGTAATGGTAAAAAAAAGTGTTACCCTCTAATTTATATTGACATTTTAGTAAATTGCATTATTTTTCTTGGACATAATAAAAAATATACTGGAGAATCATTATTGTACTTGACCAATTTTATAACATTAGCTTTTCCCAATTATGATGACGAAGAATTCTTAATATGGCATCACTGAATAATTTATATAATTTCGAGCAGTGAATTCAGTGCAATTTATTATATTCAATTAAAAAATAAAAGAATGGAATGAAGATAAAATTATCCATGATGTAATTATTTTAAACTTATTGGCCGTTATCGATCTTGTAGGCGCAACGACAGAAATCTAGAAGCTTTTGGGGAAATTGTTCTGAAAAGTGTACAAATATGATGATTATTAAAAATAAATTACGGGCACTGGTGGATGTCACATTAAAATTTTCACGTATTACTGCTATGTTAGCGAGAACATTTGCCTTCATCTATTTTTAGGTATTTTTTGTATAGGATATTAGCTTCTTAATAAATGGTTTTCTCTAGTATGAATCTGTTAGGCCGTTGTACAAGTATGAAACCGGAAAATACATCTCTGTGTCGCTAGGTAAAACTATACGCTCTGTCAAACCAAATCATTGGCGCCATTTTTTCGCATTTAGTTCTGTCAACAATATTCAGTTCATCAAGATCAACAATCAAGTTTAAAACAACAACAATAAATTTTTTCGCTCGTAAAACAGTCGAATTTTGTGCCTACAAACTACGATATGCCGACATCATTGATTTTCTGTTTCGAATGCTTGTGGAAGCTTACGGCCAGCAGACTCTAGGCAAAACATAGTGCAACGAATGGTTCAATGAGTTTAAAAGTGGCGATTTTGATGTGAGAAACGAAGAACGTGGAAGTTTGAATGATGATGGTCAAATGCAAGAACAACTTGCAGAAAAATTAAATGTGACTCAACAATGCATTTCTCCACGTTTAAAAGCCATGGGATTGATTTTGAAAGTGGGAAGATGGGTGTCGCATGAATTGACTGAAAGACAGTAAGAAAATCGAAAAACCACCTGTGAAATGTTGTTCGGCAGGTACAAAAGAAAGTCATATCTTCATCGAATTGTTACTGCCGATGAAAAATGGATATATTTTGAGAATCCGATATGTTAACGATCATATGTTAAGCACGGTACACCGGCCAATCGACAGCAAAGCCAAATCGATTCGGAAAGAAGACAATGTTCTGTGTTTTCTGGGATCAGCAAGGTGTTATTTCGTTTGACCTTCTGAAACCAGGTGAAACAGTTACTGGTCAACGCTACAAATAACAATTGGCCGATTTGAACCGTGCTTTGTGCCAAAAACGTCCAGAATATCAAGCTAGGCAACACAAAGTGTTGTCTTGATGACAATGCACAATCACATCGAACAAAACAGACTCGGGAATTGGTAGATTCGTACAGCTGGGAAGCTCTCCCCCATGCGGCTTATTTACCGCACTTGGCTCCATCTGACTACCACTTATTTTCATCAATGGGGCACGCACTTGCTGAGCAGTACTTCGATTCGTACGAAAATGTGAAAAAATTACTCGATAACTGGTTTGACTCAAAAAACGAACAGTTATTTTGGCGAGGCATTTACAAATTGCCAGAGAGATAGGAAAAATATGTAGCCTAGCAATGGCCATTACTTTGAAGATTAAATATATAACCATTTTTTTAAATAAACGTGTATTTTCTTAAGAAAATTCCCGGTTTTATAGTTGTACACCGGTAGTTACTTTTACTGTCCTATTTTTTAGATCAGATCTGAAGCTTTAGGTAAAGAATTTCAAAACTATTTAGTTTACTAGTATATATTGGCCGCGGTTGGTACCCACAAATCTGTCATGTGGTTGATGTTTAGTGCCTCCGCTATCACCTGACAGCTTGCGTGCCGATCTTGCTGCTACAATTGCAAAATTACATCGGCTTTTCCAGTTTATCTTTGATATCGAAATTTCCGGAACGGAATCGAGCAAACCAGTCCTGTATTCTGCGTTCACTTAAAGCATTCTCACCGTAAACCACATAGCGTGTTTCTTCAGATATTTCACTCATTCTCAAATAAATGTAACTTTTTACACTACCAAAGAATTACACAACTGTCTTCACACAAAATGTAGCCTGAAATGTTACCTTTCAAACATGTCTTTGTTTGACATAATCGGACGAGTGTTGCCAGATTTGTGGGTATCAACACCAAAAACGGCGGATACTTTTTAGATGACCCAATAGAAGTACGGTTTCTCGAGCACTGTGAATATATTTTGTAATGTGTTACTTTAGCAGGCAGAGCAAGAGCTACTGTAGGGTTTAAATGAGGAAATCGCATTTGTTATTTATATTAAATGATTAAATATGTATGTACGTATGTAGTATACCCAAGGCTTCCGCCGCATATTGTAAATTCTGTGAAAGAAACCCAAAAGCAATAGTAATTTCGAGTGTGTATGTATTAGCTTGATTTATAATTCAAAATGGAATAAAGTTTATTTGATTTTGAATTACTTTCCGTCTCTGTGGAATACATTGACTGTTGCCATAAAGAAGAAGATGTAGCGAATAATTGTTGAGTATGTGATGTATTTGGTATATTTTGCCATGAATACACTAAAAATTTGATTAGAAATAGTTACCACCAAAATTAGAAGGTACTTTTTCTAATCCTATTCTCAAAGAACAGTCAAATTTCTTTTACAGAGAGCAACAAATATTTTCTGTAAATGAAAGATTCGGAGATTTATGACACTTTGTGTTATGCGAGTATTTTCGTATTGGATATAAAATATGTGGCAAACATTTTGATATGCTCGTACTTGAACTTACCGCATGTGATAAATCCATACTCGTACTTAACTTGAGAAATTTATTTATTGTTCTTTTTCAGATACGGTTATTATACAAAAATAAAAACTTAAATTAAAAAGGAAGAAAAATCACTCGTTCGTCCGCTATAAACGTTTCTCAGTCACTGAAATTGTTTAAAAACTCGAAACGAGTCTGGAGTTGGTTGGTGCGAGGGACAACGATCAAAAACACGACCAGAACAACATGTCAAAACAAAAACAAAATTTACAAATTCAGCAAGATATACACATGAAAATACACTAACGGATATAATGGGGGCCAGTGGAGGGGCGGCTCTTAGAAAATTACCCACTGTTCGACAAATATCAAAAACGTTTTTATCGTTGCTAAAGAATAAAAAAAAATTTTTTTAAATCAAATTTTTTAAACCCCTCCTTCAGCAATCCCGGGATGCGTTAGTCTGTACAAATACTGAAATTTATATAAACGCATATCTATGTTAAATGTATGTATGTATGTATTCTTGAGCATATGTATTAGCTACATAGGTACCCCCCGGAGAAAAGATCGATTGCTTTTAATACTATCAACGTAACTACGTAAATATTTTGTCAGCTCTTTTTTATTGTTGTTTTTATGACATGAAATCGATACTGTTGATAAAGATAATAAGCAAACGCTCCGGATATTGTGGCATATGTACTTACATTCTGATTGTTTTTTGTATAATATTTATTTGTTGGCAAGCCGCGTTTAAAAAAAAAATTTACGGATTTTTCGTTCAAGTTCGGGTTGACTTCCTAAAGAAAATATGATATGATTACCAGAGCTGGCTAGAATTCATTACTTTAGCAATTCAATTACGCTTAGCTATAAATTACTAGGAATTATAATTTATAATCGATTACTTTAGAACCACGTTAAAGGAATTGATTACTTTTCCAATTCCACAGAGTAATTAAAATTGTAATTTGTATTCTCAAAATTTCATTACAAGGAATTGTTATTTGTAATTGAAAATTTCCATTTCTCTGTAATGTATTTTCATTTTTTTAAATTCGATTACAAGGAATTGAAATTGTAATGCCATTTTTTTAAATTCCGTTTTTGCTGTCTCAAAGGAAATTGAAACAGGTTTTGAGGAAAATGCATTCAATTTCGATACGTTGTAATGGAATTGAAAAAAATGTAATTACATTACAGAAAACTTTAATATTTTAGTTACAAATTACAATTTCTTGTAATGGAATTCTGAAAATAAAAATTACTCCTTGGAATGGGAAATTTGATCAATTCCTTTAACATGATTCTGATGTAATTGATTAAAAATTTCAATTACTAAGTAACGTAATTGTAATGTAATTAAATTTACCTAGCTCTGCGAATTACTATGCCATAAAGGAAATGCCATGCAAATGCAAATCAAAGCAAGGAACAATACTAATTATTTAGAAAAAAGAATACACTTTTCGCAACCTTATAGTCATATATAGTTATGAACATATTTATATCACAATAGTCGAAATTCATGAAAGTTTTTAAAACCAATAAGAAGCACCCGTACCCGTATGTACATTTTGATATGAAAGAAATACACACACATTGTCAAAAAAGTACCGTGAAATTATCATTTAAAATGACCGCTTAAAAGTATTGTAAAAATTATTTTTGTTGCTAAGTTGGCACCACTGTTTTCTATCCTGACGTTAGGCGCATTTGAGCCCGATCAGTTATTAATTTGTTTACATTGCTCGAATTTGATAATATGAAAATATTGAACAAAGAATTTTTCTCAAATTCGCTAAAAATGTTACAGAAGGCTTACAGTGAATCCACTTTATAAAAAATATGTGCATATAAGAGGTGAAGTGCATTCAAAAGCGGTCGAGATGTGGTAAAATATTTGCCTCGGTCTGGTCGACCATCAACGTCCGTCAACTGAAGTTAACTAACATAAATAAAGTGAAGCAAATGATGACGGAAAATCGTCATTTAAGTTTGAGAGAGATAGCCGCTGCAAGAAAGAGCAAATTCGTCGAAGAAGAAGGTTTAGTTTGTGGAAAGAAAACTCATGGATTATGCACCACGACAATGCACCATCTCACAAGGCTATCATTCAGAACGAACTTCTGTTCTCTTTCTAAAACTCAAATTACATTTTCAGTCACAGCGAGAACTGAATTCGATTCCGAAAAATGGGTTTGAAAAATGTTTTGATGATTGAAGTGTATTATTTCGGAAAGGGACTATTTTGAAGTAGATACAATAAATTTTAACGCATAATAAATTTTGTGTGTGTTTTTTTTACCAAATCCCGATACTTTTTTGACAGAATGTACATACAAATACTTGTATGCCTATTAGATAAGTTTAATTTGTATTTATTTATTCGTTGTTTTGATTTGATTTGATTTGTTTCATTTGAGCAATTCATGAATTAAAGATTTTTGCAAAGACATAAAAAAGATTTAGAACTGGAGAAAAATATGTGGTTTATGTACGGCTGAAGTTGTGGAAGTTTGAGCATTGTTTATTTTTTTCCACTAATATAAATGATGTACTTATAAAGTTTAATCGATTAATAATACTTTGCACTAGAGAAGAGTTTGTTCAGCAAGTTATAATGAAAAAGTATTTCGTACTTACCATAGCACTGACCAGGTATTGACTAGTTGCTGCGATTGGGTATTCAATGTCGATTGCAGCTCAGTTGTAAGCCCCAACATCTGCCATTTTTCACTCAACAATGACGGGCCGGGAATGCCAGTAGCAAGCCGGAGTATATAAACATTAACATTTCAAACTTCTCCCAACGGTCAGATGCTGATAGCCTGCCGTACTACTATGTACTATAATGATCGAAAGTGATTGTCCAAATACGAAAATACATATAATAAATAACTAAATCAGCTTAAATATAAAATAATCGCATTTTCCGTATGGTACTTAATGAAATATTTATTTTATTTTTTTTTTTTTTCTGTAGATACATTAAAGTGGACTGAAAAATAATTTTATGTTTTTGACAACGCGATTGATGAGGATTGGGAGTCTGGAGCCATAAAACGTTTTTCGATTGCAAACACTCCTCGTAGTAGGTAAACATTTTTTGTTGTAAATTTCAACCCAATGTAATTTTTGGGCGAAATTAACTCTAGCTTTCAAAACAATCGTTCGTATATTAGAAACTTTGTTTTATACGATTTTTTAAGAAGTGCTTGTTGGTATGGTATCAGGAGGTCAAAAATATATCAGTGAGATCTATTGATTGACATCACAAACGTTTCGATATTTCAGAAAATAAAGCCACCCATTGACACTAAACCAAAAAAAAGTTAAATTTTTACAGGCCATTCGGCTCACGGGGAGTGGGTAAAAATATGATTGTTTTCAGATACATTTCCGCCCACCTTAAGGTACATACATATTTAGATAAAAATTGTGTATAAATTCATACGATTTATAGCAGCACCACTACAGCAATAAAAATAGTACAGAAAGCAACTGGGTTTTAACAACAGTTTTGCTGTAGCCAAGTTCAGGGCCAATAACATCATAATCTCTGAACAACACAACATTGTTGAAATAGAACGCTCAAAATGACAACGCATGCGCAGCACGAGAAGGAAAAGCAAAGGAGAAAAAAGTTAAAAAAAAAAAGCTGAAGCACTGAAAGGGAATTGAACGACTTGCCACTATGTTGTTGCTGTCAACGCCACAGTACGCACGTAGCCTAAACAATATTTTGTAGCTATTCAGCTGTTACTATTCCTTCTATACATACTTACAAACAACACTCATATGAACGAATGAGTGAGTGACCGCCCGGACCGATTTATCTCATGTCTGTCTGTCTACCATGCGTGTCTATCTGACTGGATTTTTGCTGCTCTTTCCGTTCTTTGTCCGGTCGTCCGTCTGCGTCTGTCGTAACGAATCAACGAACGTGCGAATTATTCTAGATTTAATGAAGCAGCAATAACAGCAACAACAGAACAACAGCAACAACAACAATAATCACCACAACAATATCGATAGCAACCGTAGCAGCAAATGTTGCACCGCATTCCTTACATTGCTAGGAGCAAATTGCAAAATTAGCAGCATCAGCAGCAGCTCAAAAGGCAACAACCAATGGCATCGACAGTAACTTAAAAGAGCAACAAGAACAATAATGATGACAACGACTTCGCTCATTCGCTCACACATTCATTGACCCCACCAACGACGAACTGTGTGCGTACAAAGTCCACCACAACACGATCGCTTCACTCACAATAACCTCTCCCCTTAACATCTTGCTTCCCTTTCTGCCGTCGCACAACTAGCATCCGCTTCCCTTGGATCAAGCGTTCATTGGCCTAGGATGGTAGAAGAGCGAGAGGAAAAACATTTCGAAAGCAACAAAAAAGGAAAAAACTATACGGGACACATGCACCTAAGAGATACGATATAACAATACAAACAAGCGCTGTCAGCACAAGCAGCAGACAGATCCTTTGCTTCAAGGTTCATTGATTGGTGGCATCGGATGTATACATTCATTCTCGCGGTTAGTGAACTTTCCAATTGTTGATTTGACTGCAAGAGAGGAAAGCCGCCGCTGCCATCGCTGCTGCAGCAGATCGTCGGACAATGATCCTGCGGTAGTGTAAATCGTTCTGAGTCTGTTACAATCATAGTTGCATCAGTCTCGAATGTTCTTTCTCTAAAAGGCATGCATGCGCATGCGGGCGATCCTCTTTACAGCGCGCTCAAATTTATACTCTCAAGTCAGTGACTTTTGCCTGTTGCTAAGGATCATTGAACGTTCTTGAAACGTGCAGAGTTCAGTACCCTTTTTCTCACTCTGCCTCTGCTGCTTCTTTTTAATGTGTGACGAGCTATCGTATGATAGTCGTCATTCTTCTGCTGCTAAAGTCCTACCTAAGGACATGGAATACAAAGTGGCTTTCTTAGTTGAGTCGAACGCGTGTATTTTGTAGATATTTCTGTGTTCTTATATTCTTCTTCTTTTTCATCTTCTTCTTCGGTAGAGTTGTTCGCTTCGGTTCTTCTTTTGTTTGAAGTCTTTCAGTTTTAGTGATGTTGTTAGTGCTTGCATTATTTTTATCTTTTGTGATCTGAATTATATTTAGCTTGTGATATTTATACCTAATATAAATGTCTTGTTGTAATGTTCTTTTCGTCTGTTTCTTGCTTGTTGCCAACCTGCTATTTAGTTGTGATGTGAGGAAATTAAGACTTTTCATTTCTTTGTGGTCAATAAACTTTAACTCTGCTGCTCTCGTTCAATTTTGATATTGCGGTTGTTAACTAGCGAACATTTCGATGGAGCTGTTATACGCGACGCGCTTTAAAGTGGTATAGGAAAAATACTGCAAACTATTGGAGTGAAATGATTTACGAAAATCTTATTGACTCTGGGTATACCTTTTTCATAACTAATGTGGGAAAGTTTGTTAATACATTTTAAAATCTCCTCTAAAATTCATTGCTCGAATAACCTTTAAGAGCAATTAAACTTGCCTAGATTAATGAAAGATTTTCAAGCACAGTAAACACCGGTTAAGTACCTACCTTCTTAAGTACCATTCCCGCTCAGGTGCCTGTAATATGCTACAACTTACATTTTTTGGCAAATATTCATAGCAATTTACCCTTGTAAGTGAAGAATTTCTGTTAATTTATGCTAATCTACCATGACTAATTTTTAAAAAGAACTGTTTGCATTCGATTTGCTACAAGTTGGTTTCTGCAAATAGAATGGTGAAAGCAAAAATTCGTATATATTTTTTAGTAGAAATAGGTAAATTTTTTTCCTAAGTACTTTACGCTACTTAAGCTGAATTCTTTAAAGTGCCTCCCCTGCTTAAAAAGTTCAAAGGCCTAGCATCTTCAGCTGAGGTACTTAACCAGGGTCTGTTGTATAAAGATATTTACATAAGTATATCTAAAGTTTTTATTCAAATTTCTTTACTCACTTTAGTTAGAGCTACAGCAAACGAACAGCAACCAACATATCTGACAGTCACTTATGTTATGATCGCGCTGGCACCATTTTTAAAACCGAATACAATTAGAACCTTCCCACGGAGATTAGGAGGCCCTTTTCTATACGTTGAGCCAACGTTCTTCCAAGTTGAATATTTTTCTAGACTGGAGATTGATTCACACAACAACCCCGCATCGTTCATGCTCCAGCTTATTATATAATACTAAGACGGGGAGCATTACTTTTGTGCGTCAATAGAATTGTCTATCTACATACCATAATAAGCCTATAGTAAAAGAGTTATCGAAAAATCTTCTCTTAGCTTCTTGTCTGAAATTTCTTGTGCTATTCTAGTGAAATTTTCACAAGGAAGGTTTAAGAAGAGATTAAGTTTGGCGATTTAATAGAAAGGAATCATGTTTTCTTGAAACCATACGACTGCCCTTTGTGTCCTCCACCAAATAAAAATTTTCGATCACTGAATTATGTATATATATAAAATCAAAGTTATGCTACTTTATTTAATTATTTCGCCACTCAAAAACCATTAAATTTACTTTACAATTATATTACACACTCAGTGTTTTCACTAACACTGCCCAACTCTATTCTGCTGCTACAGTCTTAAGTTAGCATAGTCACGAACAATTAGCATGACCACGAA
The DNA here is from genome assembly GCA_958295655.1 of Palloptera scutellata. Classification (NCBI taxonomy): domain Eukaryota; kingdom Metazoa; phylum Arthropoda; class Insecta; order Diptera; family Pallopteridae; genus Palloptera; species Palloptera scutellata. The sequence continues at coordinate 148,597,984 of OY282449.1, read as the reverse complement.
CCTCGAAGCATTTACGCAATTTCTATTCTAATACATTTCGAAGACGCTAGATGGTGTAGATATGTAATAACTATTTTGGGCAATACAAATTTTTATTGCCGGTAACGACGTTTCGGTAATGGTAACGATAACAGTATTGAGAATGAATCGGCAACGAATTGGTAACGAACCGGTGACGGTAAAGGTAAGGGTAACGGTTTCATTCCCTATACACAAATTCAATTTTAGTTTGTTTATTGGTTATATTTCATAGAAAAAATATTTTTATTATTGTAATAAATTAATATGTGTATAAAGCATATATAGTACATATAAGGTGTGGACCAGAAAAATATAATTTTTACGTCTTCATTATACGCAATTGTCAAGAGTTAGGACCCCGTTATCTTCAAGTGAAAGTATCTATAAATAGTTAATTTTTTCTATAGTAGTCATTTTCATCTTGAATCTACTTAAGTCAACATGTCGAACCAACAAGAACAGTGCCGCAAATTAATACTGGACATTTACTTGACTGATAAGACGAAATCTAGACTAAATATGTTGTTAGTACATATCGGGCTAATCCCACGAGGTCGACTCGAGATGTTGCAGCTACAGCTGGTACATCGCAATCAACTGTAATGCGATATAAGCGAAGTCAAGGATTAAGGACCTACAAACAGCAGAAAGTACCTGACCGGTAGGAAGCAAAGGAAAAAATAGCGAAGACGCGTACCCGAAAGCTGTATGACAATTACCTAACCAAATTCGGTTGCGTGATTCTAGCTGATGAGACCCACTGTAAAGCGGACTTCAACCAATTGCCTGGAAAAGTAAAGGGATGCAACACCCAGAAAATACTCTGAAGTAAAATATACCAAATTTCCAAAAACGCTTCATGATTTGGAAAGCTATTTGCACCTGCGGTCTACGGAGCAAGGCGTTCATTACGACAGGAATTTATGTAGGCTGCAGAATTTATGTAGAATAATGCCTGCAAAAACGCCTTCTACCATTTATTAGACAGCACAAAGGAACCATTTGATTATGGCCAGACCTAGCCACAAGTCATTACTCCAGGTCAACTATGGAATGGTATAAGGTAAATAATGTCGCAGTGGTACCAAAAGAGGCAAATCTTCCCAACTGTCCGGAACTTCGACCTACTGAAAGATATTGGGCTATACCAAATGAAGCAAACCCTAAGAAAAACAAATAAAGTGTGCAAAAATTATGTAGAATTCCGAAATCGGTGGAATGAAGCCTATGCAGTAGTCATCGAACGTACTGTCCAGTCTCTAATTAAGAACGTTAAGAAAAATGTTAAACAATTTTGCAACTTCTAATAATATTTGAATCAATTTTTTGTGAGTTCATTTAATAAATGTTTAATAAACTGAACTTTATATGACTGGAATCGGACTGTTGGTTGGTTTTTAATGGTTTAATGGTTTTTTTGGTTCACCCCTTACTTTAATTGTTATTTGTGGGAAATATTTTCGAACCTAGCAATTTGTGCAACTGTTGTGGGGAATTCAAATAACTTCATCTGGCAACGCTGACGCACATCCATGTGAAGCTTTCTTGTTCAACTTTTCCCCTCTCCTAAATGGAATTAATGGTAATAAAATCATCGCCAAATGCTATACACTATATATGAGTACATAACTGTCAACTAAAAATTACTACATAATTTAACAAAATTTAACATTTAATTTACATAATACATATGTATATACATGCATATATAAGTACATGGTTCATAAAACAGACAATTTGCCTACAAATCTGAACCAAATTCATATTCATATTACATACTACATTCATGTTTGGATGTGATTGGCGTACAAAAATATGTAAAAATATAAATTTAAATACCTTGACATCTTTCATAGTCACAACGAGCGTTCATTAAACCCATTCAACTACTCGTACAACAGCAACAACAACAATAATAATAATAATAATAAAAACAAAACCTAGTAGTAGGTAACTAATGTAATAAACTGCACAAATTTGAACTCGAAGCAAAGCAAAGCAATTCCAAAATAAAACTAAGACCGCAACCAACCAACAACAACGCTACTGCCGCCGATTTGCATTTTGACAAATGTTTATAAAACGTTGATGTAGCAGATACACACTCGTACATACGTAGTCATTTTCATTTTCAATTTCACACACACACACACACACACACACACAAACACAAACGCAAGCGTACATACATACTTTTGTATACACAAGAGTAAATGTCGGTATACTAAATTTACGAAAAGTGTAGTTTCGAGTGCTAAAAACCAAATTAGCATAAATAAAAATAGATTTGTCTCATAATTTTAACACCACCATCACCATCAGCATCAGCAACAACAGCAATTGGTTGTATATAGTTGTATTAGTAGTGTATGCATTTATGCTGGACAAAAAAGATTTAAAAAAAACAACGCGCTCTCTAGCTGACAAGTAACGTGCTCGTTTGTTCGTCTGAGCGCAGTCTTTTAAGCGTAGTTCAATGGCTTTTGCGCCATTTTGAGATCAATGCACCTGTGAGTGCAGTAAAATACTTCTGCGTACTGCTTAGTTGGCGTGCTGCTGGTGGTGCTGCTGTTACGGCTGCTGTTGTAGAATATGGGGGCGGCAACGTGTTGCACGGGAAAGAACGAGAGAAGCAGCAGCAGCAGCAGCATGCCAACAATTTAGTTTAGTTTAATATCTCGTGGCTTTATACTTACCTTCTTAAAACAACGAAGATAAAGTTTTGATTTCTTTTGCTGCAAGCGTCGTCATACGTCGGCAGCAGGCAGCAGCAGCCGTTGCAGAGACTCAACATCAGCAACAGCAATACAAGCAACAAATCGAAATCGAGCCTATTTAGCAGAAACCTTGCGCATGAACGAATCCATGGACACCAACCAGCAACGTGTGGTTTTTTGTGTAGTTTCTAGCAAGAAAAAACATATTCAAGCATTTTTGTTGCAATTGCTCGTGAGAATCGGTTGTGGTGGTGGTATTGATATTGGTGTTGGTGTCGTTGATGTTGTTTTGACTATTTCTGCTGCTGCTGCTTACTGCCGCCGCTACTATTACAGTTTATTGAACTATGGTTCAAAAAAGTATGTGTGCGAAAATATAAAAAATTTTGAGAACAAATTTAAGGAAATTCCGTAAATTTTCGCAAAATACTTAATTAAAATTTTTCAAAATTAAATTTATCGAGGGGAGTTTTGGTTTTTGTACGTTTCATGGCACATTGCATTGATGTTGTTGCTGGCATTAGTTGTTGACATATCGCCGCTTTAACTTATTCCGACATTTCTATTAAATGCGCTTTGCAAACATACCAGGCACAGGCATATATACATATGTGTATGGCTGTGTGTGTGTTTCTCTGTGGTGTGTGTGTATGTGTGTGTGTGTGTGTGTGGTTGGTGGCAACATTCTAATTTAAATTGCGCACTAACATTGTTCAACACCACCTGCTGATGACTGCTGCTGCTACTGTCGGTGACTGCATTTCAAAAAGGTAGGTGCATAGTTGAATTCGTTTGGTATTCGCAATAGTAGATTTGTCAAATGAACGTGTTAATTTGAATATTAAATGAGTATTTATGTAAAATAATAATGTCATATTGAATTATTGTTATTATTATTTGATAATCATTTGATTTAGTGAAACACTTTGAACATTTACGAATAGCGTAAATAAGATAATATAATTTATAACGAACATATGTAGTTTCCGATCATATTTATTTTGTTTAGTACTATGACCAGAAAGAAAATGTATAACCCAGGGTATTCTAACCCACTATCCGGAGTGACAGAAGATTATCGACTATTACTATTTGGAAGATCTTTGAAGCAAATAATTTTGAAAACATAAATAGCCGAATGCATCCATCTAGAAGCTAGAAGCAATCTTCCAGTGTAATACATGGAAATAGTTTAGTTACATACAGCAATCACTAAATTTCGCCGCTTTGATTCTATCTAGGAGGAGATATTCGTCCGAACGCACTATTTGTATGTCTGAAAGTGGTATCATCTGAATCTATACGGATAGGCCCAATCTTGATGGCAGAGCTGGTGGTGAAGACTTGTGAGAACATCTGAAATGTTTTCCAGACTAACGACATAACAATACCATATGTATGTATGTATATGAACGTTATTTATAAGGCATCTGGCCTTGGTGTATCATTGGCTTAGTGTAAGTTATTGGTTAAGTCCTTATTCCATGATATAATAATTAAGCGTTGATCGTAACTGACTGCCTGCAGAATCACTAAGCAAATCTGGCCAAAGCTTTATTTAAACAACTCAGAATTTCATTTAAGTCTATCTTTTTCTTCCAAGTCCTGCAAAACTAAATAGTGTAATAGTTTATGAGCTCCTTATTTGCATTAGAGTGGACTGAGCGAAAGCCTAAAAACCTTGCGGCTACAATAAGACTTTTCATTTTCAAGGCAATCGTTACATCGTATGTCTAAGCCATACCGAATCTTTAAGCTTGTTAAAATTGCTAGAAACACACAGATGACAGCGCCCGTAAATGTGTGCATTATCTTATTTTCTTAATGCATTCCATAATTTACTCAATTCAAATGCATAAAACATTTCAATTTATTTTTTTTTCTTTGTTGCTAACTGATTTTCATATAACCAAAAAAAAAAAAAAAAACTAATACCGAAATTATTACAAAATTATTCGTTTCTCATTTTAAACGAGTTTGATAAAAGAAATCATCTAAAATTAGTGAATCCCCTACAAATTGGTTGTCACAAACAAAACAAACAAATTTTGCATACAAATGCATCATTTCAATGTCGCACGCAACAAAAGTCCCCAACTTCATGGTGCTGCCAGTAACTGAAATAGAAACAGCAGCGGTAGCGGCGGTAATAACCATGTTAAACGATATGCAAATATAATGAAACCTGCGTAGACGAAACGGCTGCTGCCACTGCCGCCAATAGCATCAATATCATCGACATCGTCACCAAGCAAAGCGGCAACTTGATTACATTGCATTGCAATGCTGACAACGACAGAGTGATCCGAGTGCTGCTGCGATCTGTTGCTGAAATCCTTGAGCTTGGATTGAATTTATTAGCAGCAACAACAATATATATATATATATATGTATACAGAATGCATGCAATGCAACGTGATTGACTAAAGGAATTAATTAAATGTAAAACAAGATCCTTGATAGAGGTTAAAATTAGAACAACCCCTACTTTCTACAACTGCCTACACTTTACATAAAAATTACACAAAACCACAAATCACACTTTGTATGTATGTAAGTATGGCGATGAAACAAAAACTGATTGCAGCGGATTTCATAATGTTTTCTATTAAAATGCAACAATTCTTGAGGTAAAAACAAACTGTGGTTGTGATTGCGCCAACCCGCAAAGAGGATTTTGTTCGCTAATTGATTCAAATTGCTAAGGAAATTCAATTTACATTTTTTTTAAGTGTTTCGTATATGTTTGACCGAATCCAAGTTTATTTTAATGTTAAGATTAATTATAAAATAAACAAGATATGTTTTAAGAACTACTGATATTCTTAAAATAGCCTCTGGTGTCCGTACAGCGAGGAACAATAACAGCCCACTGTACTCTGTTCGAAAGAGAGACAATTTCTTAAAATAGTTAGTCTTCAAATTTAACCTCAAGCTTAAATCTACACGATTATTTAGCAAGCCTACTTAGTCTCTAAATCTTGATTCGCCAACCTTCCTCTATCAAGAAATATTTGCCAGATTCACAGCTCGTCGGAGATAAAACACGGTATCTCCATGAGAAATTCTTTGCACTATCTCTGATATCGACTTGTACTAATTGTAACGCGGCATTTGCTGGGCAAAATCATTACTGATCCTCTTCTGACCAACAGGTCCTCCATCTTGTTATCATTTATACCAGTCCTGAATTTCTACTCATTAAGTTTGAGAAATTTCCTCGTCAACGATTTTCAAAGTAGCAATGTAAGCCGAACCGGCTTTAATATCCGACTACATAAAATTGACGTCAGTCTACGAATATAGCGATTTTATTGCATGAAAACAAATTTCCATGTAAAAAAAACCTCAAAGATTTGTTACCATGCAGCTTCAAAGAAGGTAAGATCACAGTTTTTTATGTCAATCTTAGCCATCTAATTCACTTACTTAGACAAGTCCTCAGAAATGTAATGTATTGTAAGAAAATGGTTGGTATTTTCTTAAGCGGAATGTATACGGCTGTTTTGAGAATCAATGCAATTCAATGAACTAAAGTCAATGCCAAAAAAGTTAAAAAATTTACTTCCCTTTCAAAATGATTTTATTAGTTTATTAATTTCTTTACTAAAATAAAACAAAAAAAACCATTTGTGTATTAGTTAAGAACATTCCATACAATTCTCAATTTCACACGTAGTTACCAACAAATTTTTAAGTTGCCCTTGATTGTACCAAACCATAAAAGATTTTCTTATCATTAACAACAAGCTAATTGACTTTGAAAATATATTAATCTTTATAATGTCCTAGAATTAATGCAAATGTAGAAAAACAACAAATAATGTTTGAAAACGAACACAGTAACCGCGAAGGCCCTTTACAACAAGACAAGGGTTACGCTACCAAACAACCTTGAATTAATTCCTCTACATCAATAAATAGTAGTACTTTGTTATCTAGAGACATGGTCATTATTAAATTAAGATCTTAGGGCAATAATTCAAAAGATACAATAGGAAATCAAAATATTTTCAGAGAAAAGTTAAAAGTTCAGGCGTGCCATCGACAGCAGCAGCAACAGCAGCATTATCAACAACACTATTAACATCAGCCACACTGTCATCATCACTTTACCTACGGTATGTATTTATGTAGCCGTTGACCTAATGCAGAATTACCTTGAAATTAACATACATAATTCATTGCTCCACATATTAGTACTATATAACAATATTTTAAATGTTCAGTATAATTATGACAAGTTGTTTGCTTATTATTTTTTGTTTTAGGTTTCTTTGTTTTTGGTTAACAATATTGTATAATTTGGTTTACAATATGCTAAAGAAAAAAGCAATCCAAATCATTGGTGTTTCGTATGATTCCGAGCTTAGCTCCGAGCTTAGAAGAATTTATTTTATCATTCTTGCTTATCGTTCATATGGACTTGAATTTCGTATATGTGTTAATCGGAAATGATTTCCATTGTTGTCGCATCATCAGCGCATTCCAATGTAATTTGTAATATTATAGTATTAAAGTGGGGTATAATTTGAGACTATTTACCCATTTTCATCAAATTTAGGTCAACGCAATGATTTAGCAAATTTTTTTTTTTTTTTTTTTTTGTAGTAGAACGCAAATTATCTTACTGGTCGAAATAATTTTTGAGTTTCTATGGGTTCAATTTACTATTACAATTTACATGTATACACATCAGTGGCGTAGATAGCAAATCTGATAGGGTTTTGCTTCCATGAGTTTCTTGACTTTTGTCTATGGGGCTAATCACAGTGCAATGGGTCGTAAGAGTTCACCCTGTTCGATTTCGAGGGGAGGATATATCCCTTTTATCTCCCTCCTACCTACGTCACTGATATATAAACATAAATTTATATATGGTCGTATGTATTTGCTGTAGATACTATAATGTAGTGTCATGTAATGTAGGTACATATGTACATATGTATGACGACATGACGCTGCTGTAAATTGCTATAGATTTAAATGACGATTTCGGATTCAATTTCAATTCAGTAATCGATGTTGAAGTCGTACATACATATATAGTATACTAAATACGTATGGTAATGTTTTCCTTATCTTCTGTTTATTTTTATGAAAAGATTTCTACAATTTATTTATATGTATGTATGTATATTTATTTTTGTGAAATTTGTATGAATTTTGTTGTGCTTAAAATGTGTCAAGGTGAAATTGTGCAGTTTTTATTGCCAAGTATACAAATTGATATGAGGAAAAACGAGGAATGAACTCGTAAGCGAAAATTTAATATGTAAGTAAAATAGGTAAAAATTTTGGTTCTTTGATAATAGATTCTGACTTTTTCACATTACATTACACATACTAAAGGGTGTTTTTTTTTAGAAGTGCGGTTTTCAATCTGGCAATACTTTTTTCGGAGTTGGTCGTTTTGACAGTTGTCACTTGGTTTATGCTGAGTTTGATTTGCCATTTCATAATGAATAGACTTACTCCTGAGCAACGGTTGCAAATCGTGCAAATTTATTACCAAAATAATAGTTCGGTTCGCGCGACTTTCACAAGAAAAATTTGTCCAGCGATGGAACTCACTTTTGGTTGAATGGGTATATTAATAAGCAAAATTGTCGCATTTGGAGTGATCATAATCCACAAGCCATTGTTGAGACGGCGTTACATCCTCAAAAAGTCACTGTTTGGTGTGCTCTATGGGCAGAGGGAATCATTGGTCTTCAAAGATGAAGTCGGTCATAATGTTACAGACAATGGGGAAGGCTATAGAGCCATGATTAATGACTTTTTTGTGCCTGAATTGGAGGATGTTGATGTGGACGAACTTTGGTCTTTGGTTCCAACAAGACGGCGCTACATGCCATACAGCCAACGAAACAATCAATTTATTGAAGGAAACTTTTGGTGAGCGCATTATCTCACGTCGTGGGCTGTTATGTAAAGTCGCTTGTCCAAGCAGATAAGACCAAGACGATTGACGCCTTGGAAGATAATATTTGGCACGTTATTACTGATATACGGCCCCAATTGCTGCAAAAAGTGGTCGAAAATTGGGCTTCTCGCCTGGAATTTATTCGAACCAGTCGCGCCGGCCACTTGCCCGAAATCGTTTTTAAAACATAATGGCAAATCCTTATCTTTATAATAAAGCTAAATATTTTTGTATGGCAACCCCGTTAAGGGTTTGAGTTCAGCGGTAAGTATGTTCGGGAAAAATGTTAGAAAGTGGAAAACACGTTAGAATTGAAAATGGGGGGTAAGTATGTATTTAGAAAAAAATTTTAAGATAAAATTAATGGAGGTCAGTCTAACATTATTGACCTTTAGGAAAGCACGAAGGCTCTATTTCATAAAAAAAAAATTAAAATTTATATGGGAGCTACCTTAAGAGTTGGAAAAGGGGGTAACTATCTTAAAAAAAAAATGTTGTAGAGTGAAAATTATTGGGCGTCAGTTGTACATTTTGCTGCCAGGATAACACTGGCAGCACGGGGACCAGGGTTATCACATATTCACACAAGTAATTGTGTGAATATTTTAATGTATAAAATTCATTAAGATGAGTGTGTGTCATTAAACTTGAACATTACATATAGGTAGCAATTAAATCATTAACAGTGTCACCATCATTCTGCTGTCGAGTGTAAAATAACCTCAAAAACAAGTTAGAGAGTGTGTATTTTAATCAATACTACCGTTACGATTTTACATCGCAATTACCATTATAAACAATACTAACAACAACTACGTGCGCATACTTCCATTGCCAACAACAATAATAATAACAACAACAACAACAACAACAACAACAACAACAACAGCAACCAAGAACAATAATCAAACATAATTGCATTTCACCAATTTATCATTTCATGCTGTGTGCTCGGTGCGATTTTTCGGCTTTTTGCAAATGCGTTAATCATTCTCAGTTTATTTTTAGAAATTTCAGTTTTTATTCTGTTTGGGAAAAAGGGTTTCTACTTAGGTTCAAAATGAGAGCGAACTAAAAGAAACCTGAAACAGTTCGGCAGCTGCATCATGCTACGTATACGGGACTGCTCGACAGATTGTCTGCCTGTTAATTTACTACGCACTCGTGCATTAAAGCGATGTCAATTTCATTTCTTGCTTGCAAAAATCAGCCTACAAAGACCAGAACACAATTTGGCAATTGACGTTTTAACCAAATGATTTTACACCGATGTGGAGTACGTAATTTCGTTGTAACTGCTTACGATATTCACATCATTCACTCAATTTTTACGTTTCTTATATAACTTATTGAGGTTATATCAATTTTCGTACTCACTTTATATGTAAGTTAGGAATCTACTGAGATAAGTGAATTGCAGAAAAAGTCAAACTCAACCAATTTTGAAATCTAAACAAAAAAAAAAGAATGAAAGCGTCGAGTTCTGACGATAGACAATTTTACCAAACCAGGAAACCATTCTCCGTGGACCTACAAAATGCATTAAAGCTAAGAAGCGAAGTGGTAGTTGCGGCATAGGAGAGCTTTTCTGACGAATCAAAACGGTTGATTTGTGTTAATTGAACCACTATTATGTAGCCGCTACTCAAATCAGCCAGCCAAAATCAGGTCATTAATGGTATCGCAACCTAAGCCATTTTGATATTGTACGTTTCGTATGTCAGTTTATACCGACAGTTTTTAGTTGTTCTTTCTTTTAATTAATTTTGGCCTCAAAAAATAAATGTAATTGTCAATGTATGGTGAAAATAGCATGCGATGTTGCAGTTGAGCAGGAGTGTAGAAAGTAACGAGCAGAGCAGTGTATGTATGCAATGCTGACAACATCAGAATATGTTAACAATAATTTAATTGTGCTGTTTTCCGCTCACATGCTGCAGCAAGAAGCTCCTGCACCAAGCTTAAAGGTTACTACTGTAAAACGATTTGTGCCAGCAGCAGCACAACATACAACGCAACAGTAAACGAACCATCGATAAGACATTCAGCCTCTGCGTTAATTCTCTGTGCCAAATGGCCAAAACAAGCGGTAGGCATATACGAAAATTCTTAAGCGAAAAAATACTCGTAAATGTACGCGCTAATAAAATTAAATGTCGCCATCAAGCATGTCCAGTGACAAGTTGGTTCAGTGGGTCGACAACATTTTGCCAAGTGTTGTGGTTGCTGCTTGTCGATTGTGCGGTCATTGACCGACTACGTTGTACAAAGCTAGCTGACCAACAAAAACAAAATACGCGAGGAAGGTGGAAGGTGTTTGTGTTCATATGCAGTAGGCCGTTAGTGTTTAAGATGCTACTCGTACATATGTATATGAAGAAAAGTTATTATCGCTACTTTTCCAAGTTTCTGTTCCCAATTTCACTTCGATGTCAAATTGGTAGTACGTTTGTTAGGAAGTTCATAGATACATACATATTTTCATTATCATAATAATAAAGCAAAACCGTAGTTGTGCAATTCAAAACCGAAGGTGTCCATCGATTACAAAGAACAACTAACTGCACGACAACTGCAGTGAAATGCGTTGAGCGTAGGATAAACACTGACTCACAAATGAGGAAAATCCTATCGTAACAAGTACGAATCTCTTGGCAATAGTTTATTCACTGCTCAAATAAATAGCTATTAAAAATTTCGCCAAACACTCGCTTAAGTTCTCAAAAACTCACTTGTTCATGGACTTATGGATACTATGTCTCAAACACTCGTTGCCCGATTCGTATCTAGTTCCGCAACAAAAAAACCACACGTAAATGCACACATAAATCATCTTCCAAAACAACAACAACCATTTGTGGCAAGCAGAGGCGCACACGCGATCCTACTTTATTATGCTATGCCAAAAGTCAGTCATTAAGTCACTGTGCCAATCCCATCCGAGCCAATCTCAGCAAAAACAAACAACAAAAAAACAAACACAACTCTATTCTCTCAACCAAGCTAGCATAGCATCACAACATGATCGCTACTCTCCTCCTAGCTGGTGCACACTCTCAAGTCAATGCACTTTTTGCGCCGTCACTTTGTTGTTGTTACGTTATTCAAATGCTTAACGCCGCAGTGTTTTAACAAAGTTAGAAAGAAAAAAAATGTTGCTGCAGCTGCTTCTTGCTTAAGTTGTATTAGTATTAGTGAGACGACAGCGTTGACGAAGACAACGCCAACGACGCCTTAAAGACAATACGACAGCTGGATAAACAAACAATCTTCAACTTCTTCGGACTGGGTTACCTATATTTCCAACTGAAAGTGCGCGTTGCTATAGTAGAGAACGGCAAGTCTATGTCTGACTGCAGCGGCAGCTGCTGCGAGCTTTAGTGTTTGCATGCTTAGGCGATCGGTTCCACAGACTGGCAGATAAGCCGACAGACAGACAGTGAGCAAGTTAGTTTGTCTATTCGTTAGTTGGTTGGTTGGTTAGTAAGTTAGTTTAGCGGACGCTTATGCTCGTAGTTGGTGTAGTGCCACGGTTTAGTTAACTAGCAGCTCGCAGAGTTCATTGACTTCAGTGAACAAGCCTCCACACATTGCAGTCAGTCGCCAACTTGCCTAACTAGTCGTCGACGTTCAAACTATCGACGTAGTTGTTGTCGCAGTCGTCGCAGTTGTCATCATAATAATCGTTTGAGTTAAAAGACCACATTTGCAGCAGCAATGGCAGCAGCAGCAGCAACAGCACTACTACCATCACAATTACTTGTAACATTTTGCCATTAGAAATTGTTGTTGGAAATTGAAATAGAGCTTCTTCATATTTTTAGTTAGTGGATGCTTCATTCATAATGAGGTTCCACGATTCTAAACGTGATCCAACATCGTAAGCCAACATCAAATGTCACACTTTTAAATGTACTTGTACATACATGAGATTTGTGCTGTAAGTTAACAACTAGCATTGGAAATCCGGTATCAAGCTGACATTTGCGCGTTTTTATGAGATGGTTGTGCGATTTATACTTAAGATATTTAGACGCAATATGTATAGTAATAAATAGACCATAACTATGTCCATAGAAAAGAATCTTAAGAATCTTGGTATTTTTAGTGGGTGGGTGGACGAGCTGTAGTCTTTAGGCACTCGAGTATCTTTAGTAGCTTTTCTATACTTCTATGTATATGTAGATATATGTAGATGTACATGTAGATATGTATATGTAGATAGGAACCAGTATTCAGAGTTTTCCGTGGAAATGTATACATTTGAAATACCGTTCCCTCAGTATCAGTCAGAGAGATTTCTCCATGGTTCTGTAGTTCAATGAGCTCCAGTTCACTTAATAATACACACCATTAGCTGTCTTGGCCGTCTCGAGGATTCATTGGGGAACATTTTAACTCGATGGGTTCCAAGCCCGACGCACAACCATTCATTCAAGGCCACGAAGAAGCCCGCCGCACACATTAGTTAGCTAACTGAATTCTTAGTAAACGAATTCTTTTTTACAACAATCTCGACTCGACTGCTCATTCTTCAATAAACAAGTGGTTCTTAAAAAAGCAAGTGGTTAGGGAAAAAGACCACCAAACCGGCAATGGAAGTTGCCATAACAACAAAAACCAATACTAGCAGCAATAGAAACAGCAGCGGTGGTGGCGATGCTCAGTGGACCGGCCACAATCGACAAAATCAAATAAAGGCATTGTAAATTACGTGACAGTTTTTACAAAACAGAATTTGTGCAGCCACTGCAACAACAACCAATCCCCTAACTCTTTAATTCAACCACTCAATCGATGTTAGGTGTGGTAACTTCCAAGGTTTTAAAAATTTAGCATTGGCTGGTTATGTGCAAAATTTTCTAAAATTATTACAATTTGCTCAGTAAGTTATTCAATGAAATTAAAATTTGTAAAGTCATTGCCAAGTAAAAAAAAAAAAAAAAGATTTCTTTAAATGTATCAATATACATACATATATTGTCCTTCGTATATAAGTAGTAGTAGAAGTCCTAAGTATATCCACTTCGGACTTCACTGTCATATAATTGTACTTTCTGTACTTTCTGTACATTCTTCACATTTTCTCAACTGCCAAATCAGTCAGTTAATCTATGTAATATGCATGTACCAATATTTAACAAATTCTACTTCAAAATCATCGATAGAGACAAAGCAGCATTCTTCGAAACCAATACAATCACACATAAAGAGACTGAACAACTCAATGGGCAAAAGAAAGAATTCTCTCTCTTTGAGCAAGCGAGGCAGCAGCTAAAGAGAGAGAGAATCAAGTTAAATCGCTTGAACCACATGTAAACACAAAAGTTCGTACACCTTTGAAAGTGAAAGTAAAATCGGACGTAGACCTACATATACAAGCAGACGCTCTTTTATGACTTTTTCGTATGCATGCATGTGTGTGAACGCGCACGGGAGTAACGTGAGTGTGTGTGAGATTGCTACTAAAACTACAGTTATATACAAGAGGAGAGGTGTGTACCACAACGTTTTGATTGTGTATGCTTGCTGCGCAAGCGCAAAGGCGTCGCTGTTGCCGTCGGCAATCGCAATAGCAGCAACAACAACAAAAAAGTTCGAGTAAAGCAAATGTGAAATACAACAACACATCAACGACGATGTGAATGTAAATTGACAGCGCAGCCACTTCATTTCACTGACTTGACTAAGAGATGGCAGTAGTAGCCACAATGAATTGAAGACGACAGCGGATATGAAGAGGCTGTTTTCAATGATCACATTTTTTATTATTAATTTTGTTAATATTTTTGTGAGGAGATTCAAATTTTTACATACATATTTCTTACATTCATTTCTTAGAAATCACGTTTTTGATTTGATAGCAAAGTACATATGTATATGAATAAATAAGAATAAATAAATCTTAAGGTTTCGTGATGTTACGCAGCAGGGTACCTGAGTACGGTAACAAAAGCAAAAATAGGTAACATAAATTTGTTTTACATGGCACGATCTATGCAAGTGTTAAAATTCCTTAAGAAAACTATTTCGTTTACAAAAATCCGCACAAAACGAATGGATGCAAAAAGCTCGGCTTTGAAGAACAATAAGCTGTTGTGCTATATGGTATAGTTACACATGTACATATATAATAATAGGGGTAATATCTCCCTTTTAGTACCTACTTGCTGAAGAATAATTATTTTACCTTTTATGACGGATGATATTCAAATGCAAATAAAAACTAATGGACGAGTGAAGGAGATAATATCTTTTATCGAAGCAGAACGAACAACAAACTATTTAGCCATGGCTAGACGGGCTGATGGGTTCTTGTTATTATTTTATTATTATTACTAAGGTTTGTGAGGGTAGGCCAAAATGCCAGGCACTGTGACCTAAAAGACCTCTTGTGCTATTCTTCAATTAAGGAGAAAAGTCTGACCTAATGGCCTTTGTAGAAAAGGATTTTACAACTCCAAGCGGTAGAAATGGCATTTCGAAAATTTCTCTACAAAATGGATTGATTGTGGGCGAAAGGAACAAGCGATTGAGCTTGTCTTAGAGCTGGATACTCGAGCCATTGTTTCCCATTCCGTAAACATAGCTCTCAGGAAGGATCAGCCGAGTCCGCAAAAGGAATGTATTTAGTCGATGCACCTTTCCCAGCTAGTTCATCGGCGGCCTCATTGCCAGCAATATCACAGTGGCAAATTACCCAACAAAGCGTAACTTTGTTATGGATAGACAAGGGCTGAAGACTTTCAAAGCCCTGTCTCATCAGTTTCCAAGTAAAACTCCATGTAGATAGTACCTTGAGAGCCGCTTTGCTGTCGGAAAAGATAATGATAAGTTGTAAACATTTTTGAAGGTTTATTTTTGCACAGGTATCAACTGCAAATGTACCTTAATGTACAGAGGCTCTAAATAAACTTTTTTTTCAAATCCAATTTTTCGCTTTAATCACTTGCATCAGGATACGATATACTTTGGCTTGAAAGACACTAAGCCACATACCATATATGTACATTCGGCTTTTGGGTGAAACAACGCCAGCACCGGAACCACCTACATTTTCCAGCCAACTACTTATATACCAATTAGGAGCAAAGGGACCGAAGTTAGGACACTAAGCAGTCCATTCAAATCTGGGTTCTTGTTGGACAAATCTATATCGAAACAAGTACAAGTTACCATAAATTTGGTTAGGGTAATTTCCTCGTACTGTTTTAATGCAACATCAGATATTGTGTATTGTATCAAGAACAATGTGGGCCCATTATAAATTCTTTCAAACAAAAACGCTGTCATCTTTTAGCATATTTAGACGCAAAACTTTTGACAAACCAATATCTCCGTGCGAAGAATCTAACTTAACCTAGAGGGGCTCATATATTTAGGGAATATAATTTTGATATCTTTGATACAATTTATGCTGTATATCATGTATAGTAACACAATTTTTCCAATTTATTTAACACAACGGAACCGCACATTAGCATATTAAATCCATATATAAACCATTACCAACCCTAATAAAACGTGATGGCGGTCAATAATCTATAACGTAATGTTACTTTCACGTTACTTTCATATGCTTACCACGTTATTGTTGTTGAGGGTCGCAAACTTTCATTGCTTCACGTTGGCAACAACAACAACAATAAAATTCCCAAAAACAACCACAACAAAAAGAGTCAATCAACTCGAAACTTTTTCATATGTGTGTATGCTTATACATATAAAAATTATTACATAATAATAATAATAATAATAATAATAATAAACAGCTGATCGCGTAAGCGAGATCGTTTAAGTTTGTCAACCCCTACTACCCACAATCTTGACGACGGACTCATGGTGATGACAACAACCACTGCTACAACAACAATGAAAAGACTGCTTTGCTGATTTAATTTATATTTATTTATTTTATATAATTTTTTTCTCTTTTTGTCCAGTGAGTAAGTCCGGAAGAAGAGTGCCAAAAATATCTAAACGCCATGCTAAAAATAGCGCAGCCATAGCGACTATATGTAAACAAAAGTTATTTCGTTCATTGATCTCAAACAAAAAACAAACCAAAAACAACAAGAAACACAAAAAAAATTAATGAAACTTATAATCCAAAAAAAAAAGAAGCAATTCGACTTAAAGATCATCGCGATCGTCATTATGATCATTTTTGATATGTTTCACCACAACTCAGCGGAGTTAGCAGTAGCTGGCAGCAGACGTTGATGATCATTATGAGTATGTGTTGTTCATGATGGCGTTGTTGTTAACATTAATATTAAACTTAATAATAAAGCAAAATTCCTCAACGAATAGAACAATATCAAACAAACCAAAAAAAAATACCAGAACCAGACGGACTTCAAACATATCCGTATCTACATACACAAACTCGTACTACTCGCACATGACTGGTCTCTATATTTGTATGTGTATGTATGTGTAAATATGAGAGCATGCAACGTCATAAATATTGTTGTTGTTATCCACATTATTATTCTTCTTTTTTTATTAAGTACGCGAAAAATTTAAACCACATCACACTTTAATCACGTTTTAAACGTCAACATAAAGTACAAAAAAAAAAGCAACCACCACAGTCGGCGCAAAAACAACAATCTGAAAATACACGCACACTTTATGTTTTTGGTTCCTGGTTGCATATTTGGCATATTGATCGCAGCAGTCGGACGCACTTGATGGGTCAATGAACTCGTTGTGGTGCTCGAAAAGAATCAAACGAAACGCTTTGCAAAAAATCGTAGAAATGAAATGAAAAAATAAACAAAGAAGCAGCAGAAACATACAATAAAAGAGCATCAAAGTTTCTGAGCTGGTGCTCAATGTGAAGGCACGAGGAAGAGGCAGGGAGAAAGAGTCAAGCCACAATTAAGTTGTTTAGAAAGCTAATGGTGATATTGAGAAAACTTTACAATTTGTAAAGGGGAAAAGAAATAATTTCTTTTCCACTGAGATTTTGTGAATAGGTAGAAAAAGCCAACTTAAGAAATGATCTGAAACGGTCCACCTGATATGTATTTCTTTTAGAAGACAAGGATCTTCGCAAGGATCCTATTATCTTATAAACTAAACAAATTATAAGTCTGTGGCATTTTGCAGTCTGTCAAAAATAAAAACACGCTTCGTCACTTAATTACTTAGTTCACAAAAAAATTTAACTTAAATTGTACTATACAATTATTATCGGATAAAGAAAGCGAACTTAAAAAAAGAAATAATTTTCTTAAAACATACTAGGTAAGCTTCATTAACCCTTTGACTAAGATAGGCAAATATACCTGACCACGGGTTTATTGTTTTATATATTTGGAGGTAGGATATAGAGCATTTGTAACCAAAGGTAAGTTATAGAGGATAGTTGTACCAGGGCCCATTTGGCCACCACTTGAAATAAAAGTTGATCTAAAAATATTTCTTATCCATAGTCAATTTGGGTAGGCGTTTAAAGTTCTAGCTCATAATCGTACCTTTCAAGCCCATAAGAGTAAACGTTTCACAGCGGCATAGCGGCCGATAGGCAAATATTTTTACCAAGCAAAAGTCGGTGAGATTAAAGTTTCGGAATTAGACTAATTTTAGAACGAAAATCTTTATTTTGAAATAGTTCTACAGGGAAAAGTCTCGTCGTCAAAGCGTAGACCGAAGATCAAGTCTGTACGTTAATTTAAGTGGAAACAAGAGTACCCTAATAGAGTAGATGATGTGTGTTCTCTTTTATTTTCGAATCTCTAACAAATAAGTATTTAGTAAAATTGTGTCCCCTAGTGACATTGTAATATTTCTATGTAATTAGATTTGGTTCGAAGATTTATAAATGAAGCGGTGGCATAAAACCGATTAACATTTCAATTTTAAATAGGAAGTTTTTATTTTTTCGTTTCTGGCAATTACTTTTTCCTTTATTTTTCACATAAAAGCACCACTTTTGAACTCAACAAGAGAAAAAGACTGTTTTGCATTTCTCTGCAGCTACTCCCTGCGTCGCTTCTGCAAACACATGCTAAATTATAAAACAAACCATTTCACCTTTCTCTGCAATGCAAACAACAACACTCGAAAGTTGCTGTGCTATAGCTTTTAGTCGTGTCGTCGTTGCATAAATTCCAATTTCAATACAATCGAATGTGAAACACTTCCGTGCTTTTACCGCGCCATCACGATCACACACACACACTACACCACCACACAGTGCAAATGTTCGATCTTTCCGAATAGGGAAGCAAACCAGGCAAATTTGCTATGGTGCGTACTCGTAGGCATAAAATTTCACACAAAAAATTATCTCAAGTACCTTAACTTAACTTATGGTATAGTATGTACTATGTGGTAGTGGTACTACATACCAAATCATTTAACTGGCATACTTTTGTATTGTATAAGCCGCAACAGCATCACCAACACCGACCACCATTGCTCGCTCGGTCAGTCGGTAGATGGAGTGAAATTGTTAACCAAAAAAAAAAAAAAAAATTATATATATTTAATGCTTACATAAGTTCTTTACACGTCGCTGTACCCAATGTGCCAAAAAACAACAGCAACCAACAGTAAAACACTTCGTACGTTTTTGAATTCATTGTTTATTTGTTTGTTGTCGCCCGCCATTTCATTGTTGTTGGTTATTAATGTTATTGGTAATACAATAATTATTGCTGAAACATATAACAACAACAAAATCGAAATTTTCGAAATTGTAAAGCAAACTTTGTTGGTCTTCTCGGTGTTGTTGTTGCAGCAGCAGCAGCAGCAACAATCAGTGATACATATATTTTTTTTTATTTTTGTAATGTCGAAAGCCGAAGAAAACCATAGCTAAAAATCGAATCGAAAATTATTAAATAAAAAAAATGAAAGAAAGAAATGGTATTTATGTATGTACTTTCACCCAAATGCGAGAAACCAACAAAAAAAAAATTATAAACAAAAAGACAAAAAAATCTACACTCGAACTCGAAATGAAGGCGCAGCAGCAAAGACGCATTTCTTGCTTACTGTTGTTGTAGTTTAGGAAGTTGCCTAATGTAGCGATTAGTATTTCGTTTTATGATTATACATACATACATAAGTATATGTATGTATGCTCGATTTGGACATTTATGTGAAATGACCCTTCAATTGTGTTAACCACTTCATAGCTTATTGTGAAGATGTATTTTTTTGCGTTTTTTTGGCCGAGTTAGAGGAAATGTAAAACCAAAAATGTATAATAATAATCAGTCAACCATCTTTGCTATTTGGATTTTTGGGACACGCATTCGCGTGGACTCTTTGCCGAGATTTGAACCCCGGAAAATTTGCGTAGCAGGCGAATGCACTACCAACTACGGCACGGTGACTACAAGAGTAAATATCGCCTAAGAAAAGCTTTTCCAATTCGCCTTTCGTATTCGACAATAAACTGTGGTCCCATTCCATTCATGTACAAATTTAACACGCACAACATGAGTTGGCTTAGACGCTCCCTGAGCTGTTATGCCATTAAACGAAAAGAAGAAATAAGATTAATACTTTATGACCCCAGAGTCAAAATTGTTAAAAACAATTTATATACTTATTCCATCAAATTGTATTTAAAATGGAAAACAAGTAATTTTTGGTCCCTATTCCTATTCTCGAATTTTATACATCTTGTAGTGTGAATATACATACTTATGTACATAAAATAAAGAGGCACTTGCGCTTCGGAAGACAACCTCGAAAGGTGTTTTTTTTCTTTCCCCAACATTTTTGGCCTAATTTTCTCTTTATCCCAACGTGGCAGGAAAATTTGTGTATGTATAAGGAAAATGGTGATAGCTCGTAACGGACAGTGATATCATTAAAAACAATATATTTTCGTTATGTTCGAGGTTAGGTTCGAGATGACGCAACTCCATTGTACAGGAGCACCATCTATTGGCCGACCGACTTCGTTGAAATTTTGCTTATTCAAAAACAAAAGTTGGTAAAGTCGAAGAAAGTTAAATTTTTTCCTGGTACTGACCACTCCTGATTTTATTTAAATAATATGCATCAAGAGCTTAAGGCTCAACGAACCCATTTTGGCCTTTAATTTTAACTTAATATTAATTCTGAGGGGGCTCCGGAGAAAAGTTTGTAAAAATATTGCAATGTTATAAAACTAAAACTGCTTGGTGAGTTCTAATATTCAAATGAGGTGTTGACTTAATTTACCAACGATAAATTTGCAACAGACCCAGTTAACGTAGGTAACCGATAAGTCATAGAACCTTCGACACAGAACTATGTATTTAAAATATTTGGAAACCGCAGATGTTTGGACAGTTCCTATGAGGAACAAATACAAGAACAGCAGAGTCTAGAATTGGACTAACTAGAACAGTGTGTGAATCATCTGCTAAAACTAACTCGATTATTAAGCATTTAAGGTCACTCCAGAAACACCTCTTAATTATATTTCATGCCTACTAATATATATATGCTTCGTTGTTCACCTTTACACAACATGATCAAGAAGACATGCTCCTACACGGATTTCATACATTCTAAAGACCTAAAAGACGCGCATGCGTATTTAAATAGAGTAGAAACACTATCCCATCAATCTTTCTCATCGCCCTGAAGACAACAACAAAATATTTTGCAAATCCGACGAAGGAAAAGTTGAATAAACTTTACAAACGATGCGGATAAAACATCAGCGGTTGAGCTGTCGTTTTGAAGGTCATCTTTGTAAGTGAGTAACTAAGTGGGAAATATTATATTTATAAAAGTACCTACATATGTACATATAAAAATATGCATCTGCATGTATGTATGTATGTGAGAACGGGGCGGAATAAATAAGATCGAGAGCAGTAAAGTTGAATGAACTAAAAATTAACTTTTTATGAAAAAAAAAAAACCGGGGAAAAGCAAAGAAACAACGAAACGCTTGCAACAAAGTATGTAAATCTAGCAAATCTTCAAAAAGAACAAAAAATTGCAAATGGCAATTCTTGTAAAGTCATCAAGTGCCGACAGCAGCAGCACCGTAAGAAAGCAATCAATGCTGCCAGTGCGCAACAGTAGTGGCTGCATCAATAGCTGATGCTGACTGGATCCGTTGAGAAAACGTGGCAGTGGCTGCCACGTGAACAGGCAAACCAGTGGCAATTTCGTGTTCTGGGAAGTTTTTTTTTACTGGAACCATTGCATACATATGCATGCAGATATGAATGCCTTTTTTACAAATATTTGTATGTATGAGTATTGAAATAACGCAAGAATGATGGGATGTCAACGACATTACAACTGCAGCAGCAACAACAATAATGGTTATAACTTTAGCAGATGTAAATTTAATTAATCGAATTCAACAATCATTATCGTCGTTATCTTTATCACTATCAACATTTTCCAACGCATATTTCCTTTTATCAGGTTCTTCATTCTGGATTCCCTGCAATTTCGGAATTACATAAATATTTCCTGATAAGTATAGCAATGCTGCACCTTGAGATGAATAACAGGGTTGACGCGATCAGACCGGGTCAGAAATAAAGCCATTCGAGAAATGTGCGATATACAGGAAAATCACCGTCAACACGATTACCAGACAGACCACCGCGAAACAATGGAACGAATGTTGGACATCTGGCTCAACAGACACACAGTCTAATTAACATAAATAAAATAACCTTAATATTGTTGTAAAAAATTAAAGAAGAAGTAATGCTTCACCCGGTAATTTTTACATACATATATTATAGTATGTGAAGGAACATATTCATATATTGTATATAGAGTATGCATGTATAGCATGTATTGGGAAGGAAATTATGTTGTCTTAAGAAGTAGAGGTGCAGAAAGACCGAGCAGTTGAACCGAGAAGGAAAAAGTATACGAAATAATTTCGTTTGCCATTTATTTCTGTTTCTGTAATTTTGTTTGTTTTGTTTTTTGTGTCCAATTGAGCACTTCCGCTACGAAGTCTTCTTCCAGTTTGTGGCATTTAATTTCATAAAATAAAACAAGCGAATAACGTTGACGCTAATGACAAACATACTAAACCAATTTCAAGGTTTTCATTAGAAGATAAATGCGACCTCTTCACGCAACCATGAAATTAGACGAAATTCCTGCATGAATTGTTTGCTTTTTAATAATAGTGTGCCTCTAGTAGTTATGAATATATACACTTAAAAATATTACGATCCAATTCCAAAAAGTTTGATAAATACATTGATGAATGGATGTATGTGAAGAAGTGCACGACAGTTCCTCAAGCACTCAGGCTATGTAGCCCATTGTGCTTAAGGCCTAGGAAAAGAAGAAGGGGTGACAGCAAGTAAGGGGTTAGAAAGAAAAAGAGGGAACAAATTGAAAAAGGGGTTATAGTATATAACGTATATATACGTTCACTTCCGCAAATTTTTCGGATTCTCTCACAAATCTCAGAAGATCGCAGAAGGGGAAAAAGTGAACTTTGTCCATTCCTGTGACATCGAAACCCAAAATGCGCCATCTCGTTCTGGCAAAGGCGGGACATGTGCAGAGAAAATGCTCTATGCTGTCCACCTCCTCCAGATAACATGTGCAGGTCGGGTCCTTGGTGATGCTGATGGTGGGCATATGTTGGCCCCATGGATTATGCCCTGTGATGAGTCCCACCATCCGGGGAAGGTCCTTCCTTCCTAATTTAAGAAGGAAGGACAAATCACAAAACACTAACCGTTTTACAGATGTCCGGATTGGATCAGAGTCTCTTATGTAAATCATTAGCATACGATTTTATCGAATGCATGGCACCTGCTAAACTGGTCCCGACTATTGGCTTTGGTCCCAAAGGCATGTTCTTTGACCCACAGTTGGCCAACTCGTCGGCTTTCTCATTCCCAGGAACTCCACAGTGCCCAGGAACCCAGATAAGATGGAGCTGATTCAGTCTTGCGACTGATCTAAGTTTTCTCTTACGCTCTTGGGCAATCTTTGAAATAATTCTCGCGTTCTCCAAAGCCTTAAGTGCAGCCTGACTGTCACTACAGACACCTATACGTTTCCCCCGCCATTTTCTTTCCATTATCCATTCCGCTACTTTAAAGATAGTGAAACTTCTGTCTGGAAGACAGTTGCCAACCCACCCAAGGAAAAGTAGTAATTGACACCTTCGTTTAAGTGCCATCCAGCTCCAGTACCTTCATGGGTCTTGGATCCGTCAGTGAAGAAGATATCCGTCAGATTCTCCAGCATGACCTCTGGATTGCTCCATTGTTCAAGCTTCGGGAAGCTTACTTCATATTTTCTTCCGAAAGTAACCACGGGTATGAGGCAATATTTCGGGGCCAGTAGCAATGGATATTGCTCTGACAACCTTTTGAAGATTTCTCCATGACCCGAAGTTCTGTTATCGATCCAATACCCATAAGAGTATAGCCGACATGTCGCCTTCATCGCTTCTTGTTGAATCTGTATGTCCAGTGGGAGCAAGTCAAGCATGGCGTTAAGGGCGTCACCAGAGGTGGTGCTCATGGCGCCACCAAACCACCGAAGCATATGCGATTATCGGTCTCATAAGTGCTGTGTATATCCAAAGGCCCACAGTAGGTCTCAGACCCCAGGTCCTACCAAAGGCTCGGCGTCATTGGTGGAAAACTTTCAATGCGCGATCTAGTTTCGTTAAGACGTGCGTCTTCCATGTTAGTTTCCGATTTAGGGTTACACCAAGATATTTCACTTCCATGGTAAGACTGAGGGTCACACCTTTCAGTACTGGCAGTCTTAACCACTCCTAGTAAATAGAACAAGAGTCATTTTACTAGGATTGACAGAAAGATCCTGGCCAGTGCACCATTCATCAATTTTGTCCAGGATTTTCTGCATTTTAATACAGACCATCCGCAAGGATTTACCAGATGTGCATAGACGTCGTCCGCATACGCTTGGACGTGAAATTCGAGATCTTACATTTCCGTTAGTAATGAGTTAACAACGAAGCACCACAGTAAAGGAGAGGGAACGACCCCTTGGGGCAGCCCTGTCTAACCTAACAGTCAGCAGTCTCTCGGAGAGCATAGAGTAGATCCATCTAGTTAAGTTTTCACTGACACCATGCCTTCTGGCAGCTGAGCACACAAAGTCAAAGGCAGCTTTGTCAAAAGTCCCCTGGTAGGCATGTTGGTTATTACTGAGAGGACACACAAAGGTAGTGCCATTGCCCGAATGCGCTTACATAGTTTTTATTTAGCATTGCCAGTTAACTTTTGAATAAAACTTTTTATTACCTCATATATATATATATGTAGGTGCAGGGGTTCACGCAAGTAGCAATAGATCAGCCTACATATAAGCTTTCTTAATGAAGCCACGGTTTTCAAGCTAAAATTCTGGTGAATAGGAAAGCTTGTCAACTAATATATCACAGATAGGTGCAAGTTAGCTATTTTTATCGACAGTCATGCATCAATACAATGAAAGCTCTTCAATCCATCACCATAAAGTCAAAGCTAGTAAAGGAATTGCAGAGAGGTACTGAGCGAGCTAGATCAGAATGCTGACATGACTCTCATCTCGGCTCCTGGCCATAGGAACATTAAAGGTGTAGAGAAAGCTGATGAATTAGTGCTCTCAGGGGCTTTTTTTGACGAACCCCCAGGAGTATCTGACTTAGCCCTTCTTGGTATTGTTAAAAGAAGCATTTACCTACACTGTCTTCCAGTGGCTAATCGGAGGTGGAAATCAATAACTGTTACATCCTGTGTTAACACGCGTGCCACATAGGTATCATATAATATAGGTACACAGGGATTGCATCGATACTGCTAGACTAACGGCAGCTTATACCGCTCACTCAGTATTGGTATCCATACTAAGAAACTGCGTATTCTTTTTAATACTCGTTGTAGAAGTTAAAGAAATCAAGAAAAGAAAGAAACACTTATTTCCTGACTTATTTCTTTTGCGAATGCAAAGCCGCTTTATTCAAATCGACGTCAGTCATACTGAAGACTGTTGACGGAATCGGTTTCTAAATTTGAAGAGTTCAATTCATTTTTTAGGTGTATGAAAAGTATAAAATGAAGATTCTTGTCACATATAAAAAGTAAGTTATAACCAAATAATATTTAGCAAGTTTTTCTCCAAGTGTATTGATATATAGTATAATAGAACCTTTTCTCTTTTATTATAAGGCAAATGAGGAAATGGCAATATAATTAATACGCACATATAATAAGATGAAATGGAACGTCGTAATTTATTCGGCAATTGGATTTTTAGTGTTTTTTGCACAAATGACCTAGTTTTTGACAACAAATTCACATGAAAAAGGGTTGCCATAGATAAAGCAAGTTATAAAATAAGCAAAGAAACAAAATCAGGTAAGAAAAAACGTTTTGGTTTGCTTTATTGTGCAACTCAATTCCAACACATCAACACTATGTTCGCTGAAGATGGATGCTTCATAATAAGATAAACTTAGATTTTTTGTTTTTTTGGAAATTTCAAACAGAATATTTTATGACATTTCCTGGAACTGCTAGCTACTCATTAAACTGTCATTAAATTTCAACCAGCTTAAATTTCATTTATGGAACTTCCGTATGATTATGCTTCATACATTTCGATTCATTTGGGCGACTGAAAATAGACTGTACCGCCTCCTTTAATTTCGTTTGATCACTTTCAAGTAGAAAAAAATATCACATGCAATCAAAAAGGGTCAAATTAAATATTGAAAAACGCGAGCTGCCATGCAGCGTGAGTTAAATCAAAAATAAATTATAATAATTTTTCAGTTACAACATCATTAAATATGTGGCGGCCACAATTAAAGCATTGTACACCACTCGTAAACGAACAAATCTCAAAAATCAACATTCAAAACATATTTAAATGATAATTTTTAAAAGCAACAATCACAAATAGGAAAAAAAATTAACACAAAAATATGTTCAAGTAGTTGTTGTTAATCAGTCACCAAAGATACAAGATTATGCCATGTAGTAGAAGAAGAAAAAAAAAATTTCCACCTTCCACATCTTTGAGTGTAGTTGAAACTTGCAGCCAACGACATGCTATAGTAAAAATAAATAAAAAAAAAAAAAACTAAAGGGAATTATGTAAAGTGTTAAGCCCTTCACAACTACAATCATCTCAATCAAACAACTTTGTGATTTATAATTGAAAAATTTAAATTTGTTAATAAAAATTAAAAAAAAACCTCAAAGATCAATGTACGCTGCTCTGAAGAGGCGTCGCTGTCGTGTTATAAGCTGACCTCTTATATGATCAGTAATACTGTCAGTATTACTGATCGTATAATGCAACATTTAGAATGAAGGAAATACTGACGGACTGGTATTATTGAGCGTGTAGGTCAACTTATCAGTTTTAACAGTTGTCTACTAATTTGCGAATTTTATTTAATATTTCTGCTACCATTCACGTAAAAATATTTCACACACAACATGGGTGGATGCGAAAATCCTGTCCTAGGCCCTGCAAGCGCTTTTCCGTTATTAAAAGAAAAGATGTACTGCTAGCGTGACAATTATACATATACAAGCTGTTTTTTCGTAGATTCAATCCAAAAACTAAAAGCAAAAACAATATTTTCTCTTCAAAGTGCGAATTGCAATGAAGAAAGTACTGACAGTAATACTGATCGTGTAAGATTAGGTTTCGTTCGAAAAAAAACAACTAAACAACATACGACTGTCAGTATTACTGGATCGTATCAGGCCAGCTATATAGCTGGTATATATAGCTTTGTCACACAGCAAAATTTAGTGCTCTAAATATACATTTAGAGCACTATTTGTAATATAAATAATAATAAACATATATTATTTATTTATTTACATATTTAAGAAATAGAAGTACATAAGAATAAATATTTTTCGTACGTAAGTAAATGAGTGAGAAAGTCATCAATCAGCAGTCTGAAATTATTAATTAACTATTACAGTACATACTTAAATAATTACAAGGAAAAAATATGGATGTTTCAAATTATCCATCAAGGGAGGTGGTCACAACAAGTTCTAACGGATACATCCAATGCCGATCAGCAATTGAAATACCAGCCATAGTAAATTAGTAAGTTCTTGCAATAGAAAACACATAAACTATGCGAAAAAAAATAATACCAAAACTTTTATTAAAAGAGCTGACCTCCTTTCCAGCATATTTCACCGATTTGGCGATACGCGAATTTCCTGAACCAGAAGGAAAATAATCGGTTGGACTTTAAAAGCAAAATTCAAATATTTCGCATTAAAATATTACATACTTACAATATGTAAAGTATGTTTCAGCGCTGCAACATACACATGAGATGGTGAAAAATCAGTTATAAATACTTTGAATCTCTGCGTTTTAAGTTAAAGCGAACAGAAATAGTAAATCGCAAGAAGTGGAAAATTAAATATTCAGTGTTTTCCCATTTGCATAATAAAACTGCCTACGAGAGTTGACTGCCTTAGAGCTATTTATGTATGTATGTATGTATTTATGTATGTAGTATTGCTGTTGCTGTTGTTGCTTTGCTGCTAATTATTATGATGATTGTGACATGCTTTTAGGGTCTTTGGGCAATATTTCGACTTTGCATAAGTAGAAATTTTAAATGAAATGAAGTAAAGTGGAGTGGAGTTTTGTCTTTTTTCAATGACTTTGACTGAATAAATATATTTGGATTTTATAATTTAAAATTTAATCAGCGAGCGATTTCGTGTCGTTAAAAAAAAGCGCACAAGTACGCCAGCGCTGACGTATACTTAAAACGAAACTTGTTTGCATGGTTGCCACCTTTGCGTTTGAAATTCTCATGCAATAGCTGGGTTTCTCTTGCCGCGTGTACAGACTGAAACAAATTTCTATCCTGGAAATTAATCCTACCATATATAAGTTTATGTCGCGGCGTATCTATCATTGCGAAGAATTATAACCGGAATAAAAAAGAGTGTAGTAGCCAAGTCATAGTTTTTAATTTTGACACACATCCGGTTTATTTGTACTAAATTGCATTTGTATGAGATTTAATTTTGAATTTGAATTTAAACATTTTATTGTAACGAAAATATTTATTAGGAATTGCGGGCTATTTTATAGATTTATTTAAATTTAAACTTAGTGGTGCCAAGATTTGTTCACAACCAGGGATGCGCACTTCATTTGACACTGCGATAGTTACCTTATATTAAAGGGTGTTTTTTCCAGAAGTGTGGTTGGTCTTTTTGACAGCTGTTACTTGATTTATGCTCAGTTTGGTTTGCCATTTCATAATGAATAGACTTACGCCTGAACAACGTTTGCAAATTATTGAAATTTATTATCAAAATTCATGCTCTGTGAAAAATGTGTGCTATCTTCAGCGACGATGTTCATTTTTGGCTCAATGGATTCGTGAATAGGAAGAATTGCCGTATTTGGAGTGAAGACCAGCCAGAGCCATTCAGCAGCTACCAATGCATTCCGAAAAATGCACTGTTTGGTGCGGTTTATGAGAAGGCGGCATCATTGGGCTGTACTTCTTCAAAGACGATGAAGGCCGCAAAGTTACGGTCAATGGAGAAAGGTACCGTTCGATGAAAACAGACTTTTTGTTGCCGAAAAAGCAAGAATTCAACTCGGCCGACATGTGGTTCCAACAGGACGGTGCCACATGCCACACTGCATGCGAAACCATGCATCAATTGAGAGGCGAATTTGGTTAGCAGTTAATCTCACGTTTTGGTGCAGTCAATTGGCCAACAAGATCGTGTGATTTGTCCCCGTTGGACTATTTTTTGTGGAGCTATGTTAAGTCTCTTGTCTAAAGGGACAAGCCAAACACGATTGCTGCTTTGGAAGCCAACATTGAATGCGTCATTTTTGAGATTCCAGCCGAAATGTGTGAGAAATGTGCCAAAATTGGACCTTCAGAATGGACCACTTGAAGCGTAGCTGCGGGCAACATTTAAGTGAAATTATCTTTAAAAAGTAAATGGCAGGAATTGATTTATCGATCCAAATAAAAATTTCATTCACTTTTGTAAAATTTCGGTGTTTTTTTTTTTCATTTTCAAAAACTAAACTCGTATAAAAATCACCCTTTATATACCATACTCATCAAAAGAAACACAGCTAATATTACAGAAAACATTTAGTTAGTTTCAATACTAGAAATGCGAATTATTGCAGTTGGTAACACTGTAAACCTATTCAATTTAGTTTCTAGAGGAGAGCAATACTGAAATGTTTAACGTATCACTTATGTATTTATTTTGTAGCTTTTGTAGCTGCAACATGATTTCTTTAGTAGGTTAGGCCTATGGGAATATTTGTTGTTATCAGATAATAACAATATTATGTTAAATTTTATCGAATTTGCCACAAGTTGAAACCTGATTTGCTTAAATTTTTTTTTTACAAATAACTTTCGAAAAATTACTTACACAGTAGGCAAAATACATATGTACATACGTACTTTGGATATTTGTATCATTTTAAATGACATAATTAATAGCATTAAACACTATTAATAAACTGTAATTTGATAGAAAGACTAAGTAATTGACATATATAAAATTTGCAAATATTCAATTGTATGATTTGAAATCAAGCATGCTAGGGTAGGTTATACTAAGTTATGCCAATCCACAACGCATCTGATTACGCTCATATTTGTAACAAAATTAGCAAAAGTCAGGACTTTCTTGTTTTACACAAACTTCAGTGGAATGAATAGTTTTTCCCTGATATAGCATTTAATACAGCTCCACAATTAACTCTTATGAGAACTACCATATAGTGTACTAGCATAAGCAATACACTATTCGAGTTATATTCTTTGAAAGACAGCCAATAATTGTTAAAAATGTATTAAGGTATGGAGATACATAGGTACCACAAAAGACTTAAAATAAATAAATATGTATGTAGTATCTAGTTCATTGTACATAGGATTTCTTTTTTTTATTTAAGATTGTAGATGAGTAGAAAAGGTGAACTCCAGTCAGTTCTAGGTTACATGTTGCCAACATTTATTTCAAATTTGTATATAATAACAAAAACTGTATAAGTAATGACTAAGTAGTCATATATGTCGAGCTATTTGCCGAGACTCAATGAGGGCAGGGCAAACCCAAAACATCCTTTACCTATTTCTTACTTCTGATCATGACTAATACTACACAAATATAACACCCACAACATGAGTGGATGCGAAAACCTCGGCCTTTGGCGCTACATGCGGTCATATTCGACACTGATAAACTAAAGTTCATTGCGGTAAAGGCATAACACTTGTCACAATGACTGCCTGACTGTTTATCGGTGTGCTGTGATTGCATTCCCTCTCTTATTCTCCCGCCGTCTTCCTCCCACCTATCAATCTTCCTTC
Organism: Palloptera scutellata; assembly: GCA_958295655.1. Lineage (NCBI taxonomy): Eukaryota > Metazoa > Arthropoda > Insecta > Diptera > Pallopteridae > Palloptera > Palloptera scutellata. The sequence goes on along the minus strand of OY282449.1, from coordinate 148,566,978 downwards.
CATTCAACACAATGCTCTGCATTTCATAGAGGTACACCCTGTACATACTGGCAAGAAGTTGTGGTAAGAACTTTTGGTCGTTTGTAAAGAGAGTAAAGAACCAAACGTCTTCGCCAATTCCAATTCTTCTTACAGGTAATCGCAAGCTCAGTTATTAAAGCGAACCTTTTAGCTAATATTTTCGCAGAGAATTCTTCTCTGCCAGCTAGCGATCAACCGCTGCCAGTTATCGAATCTGTATCTTGTGCTATACCGGAGATACATTTTCGAACTCGAGTTTTTAAAAGAGTTCCTGATAATCTTAACATAAACAAGGCCTCGGGACCCGATGGCACTCCAGTCCATATTTTGCGAAAAACAAAACTTAGACTATTTGTTTTTAAAAAATTTTGCAGTAGATATATATAATTTCACGCTGGTTAGCTATAAATGGATTTGTTAAGGTATAAAAGTCACACCTTTTCCAGTTTCGCCAAATACTACTCCCTTTTTTACTGTCATAACAAAAACATAACTTTCAAACTTTATGAAACTTATGCAACGTGCTTAAAGTTAAAGTGATTATTTGTCAAAGAAAAATAAATACAATAAATAAATGAAGTATGTAGATAGGTAGTGAAATAAAACGGGATGCGAATAATTATCAGCAAATATATACGCATTCACACAAAGACCTACGAGTATCGTCGCGTCCATCGAATTGTGTTAAAGATATATCGCATAATCAAAAAATAAAAAAAAACAAATAAATATCACCATCAAATTATTCGTATACATACGCATACACACACACACTCGTAAATATTGCATAATTTATGCGAATGACTTGTTGAATATTGCGACAATAACAATCACAACAATATTATCGCAAAACAACAATAAAAGTATCAGCGACAATCGCACAACGACAGCAATAATTGAAAGATTGCACGATAAAATCAAAAATTTTGACTTGAAATGTTTTATGTATTCCGCACAGAGAAGACGGGCAGACAGACAGGCAAACAGGCAAACAGACAGAGAGATGGGGGCATGCACAACAGTATAATGACATATGTGTGACAGAAAATTATCACAATGATGTGTGGAGGCAGCGCACAGTCACTGTTCAACTTAATTGCTAGCTGTCAATTGCACGTATCTTCATTGTAGATTTCAAAAAACGCTTACCAAAACTTATCATCAACATAAAGCCAGTGGGTCAGTAAAACGAAATCGACAAGAAAACGCTTTGGCTTTGTAGTAATTTTCCGTAATGTGCATCTCTTTTTTTTACCAATAAATCGATCGCAACCAACTCACAATAATGCATAGTCAGAAAAACAGTTTTTTCCTGTGTTATCAACTGAAATTACTTCTGCATTTTTTTCCAAAAACAAAACTCGGTCAAAACAATTTACAGAAAGCAAATATGTATAAAGTTAAAAGAAAGGAATCAGCACAGAGTCACACAAAACAAATGATAATGAATTTCATCGATTAATTGCACTTTTAGAGCGACCTTGTATAGCTCGATGGATGATATGTGATATTTGGCGCTCAGCATTTCGTTTTGGGTCGCATCGCAATTTTACTTTACTGATAAGATAAGCATACACATCTCTCGTTTGTTACATGACAGTCATAAAACAAAAAAATTTTTTTTTCAATTTCGTATACTGAAATAACTGTTATATAATGTTTTAACTTGTTTAAAATCATAATTGAATGCTATTAACTCTTCACGTGAGAAGAGTGTTTGTATTTATAAATTGTATGAAGTGATAAGGAAATTGAAAAGTTGAAATGCGTTTTTCTCAGAATTTATGTTTTTGGAGTTATGACAGTCTTGCAGGAAACGAGGGATATGTACATATCAAATATAATTTTTTTTTTCACTTGAACTAGAAGATAGTAGACTTTACTTATAAGTTGAAAGTAAATATTTGTACATTAAATCAAGAGATTTTAAGTGTGAAAAGGGAAAATTGTTGAAAGTGATGTTTTAGTAGTAGATTTAATATTTTAAACGCAAAAATTATAACAAAAACTTTTTGTAAGTTCAAATGGTCAAACTATATATATTTATAAGACTTCAAAGAAAACTGGATAAGTAACTGGTCAGTTGCAATTACTTCCATACTGTACATTACTTAATATTGTTCGTTTCCTTAGCTGCTATGGCATCAGTTGAAAATTTAAAGGTTTAAGTGAAAAAATATCACTGCTCCAGGCTCAAACCTCGAATTAAGAATAAAGTATTGGAAGTTAAGCTCTAATTTCGTCACGAGCTGGTGCCAGTTGACAAGGCCAAGTACAGTCAGGTCGCCCTGTGCCTGACTGTACTTGGCCGTCCTCTTCTGTGTGTTCCTGCACCGTGTCTCGAATAAAACACCATTCTAGCCGGGCCGCCTTCTTCCATTCGCTCAAGAACGGAAAGTTGAAGGACATGTAGAGCGTTATTTTCATCGGTCGACAGAGTGCTCGCTTCTCAATTGAGTGACATTGTTGTATGTATTTTACAATAAAACTGATGTTGCCTATCAATTGGATTGCAAGAATTCACATATATTGCATTTCTCACTTACGCATATTGGACCAATGACTTGTTCACCTCTTTGTCTCCATTATTTTATTTATCATTTTACCTTAATTTTCACTTTCTTAATTGTTATGAAAACAATTCTTTGCAAAATATTAAATCATTTTGATAGATCTAAATTTGTGTCTTTCAAATCGTATTCTTCAGCACTGGTTTTTAACTTTGCGTCATATTTGGCAAAAGTAAGATTTTCTGCGGTGTGAGAACGTTACAGCATTTTAAACGCTGAACTCGCATATATAAGCGGAGTTATTCCATCACGTTAGAAATTCGAGAAATAAAAATGTAAAATTAAATGAAAATATATCATAAAGTGTACCTTAACAAACGATTTACCCGATTTTCGGTCTCAAATTTATGGGCGATACAAAAATTCGGCTTTCACATTCATGTTAAGCATCGAAGAAACTAAACAAAAATCCTAAAAAATACCTAACATTACCATAAATAACATTATTTTTAAAATTCTCATTAACTTCATATAAGGAGCATATAAGTTTTTACTTTTAAATTTTTCGTTCTTCAAAAATTTCACGAAAACTGGGGCTGAGAGAAAATTATGTCTTAACCCTGTGAATTTTTTTATTTTACCGTTTGATGAAAATAACAACAACAACAACAACGAAGTGAATAGGTTTTATCCCCATTATAATATTATTAGCTAGATATTATTGTCTCTTATTGTTCTACTTTTAATTATTCCAATTACTGTGAGGTAAAAATAAATTTCACCAACAAAAAAAAAAAAACAACACATAATAGAAACTTACGAAGCTGAAGAAACCACCAATTCGCGTAAATGTAAATCAGTCAGAATCTTTCTACTTTTTACACACCATATCATTTATTTTCACTGATAGCTTCCGCCAAAAATTCATGCCAAACTTTGACGTTGACTACGTCAAACGTTTCTAATTCTCTTCTGTTTTTTTTTTTCTTGCTGTTCTCTATCTGTAAGCACTCCCAATATTGGTATCTCAGTTGGTATGGTAATATGCGGCCGGCCGTAACGATGTAGTCGTAATCGGCGCAACAGTGACGTTGATGACGGCCCTGGAGAAAGTCTGCCAGCCAGTCAGCCAACCATCCATTCATCCAGCCAGCCGGCCGACAAGCTATTGTCTGTTTGGAAGTCATTGTTCGTTATTAAGAAAAGAAAGAGTTCAATAAACTTTTTAGTTTGCCAAAAAAAACTTAAACTTAAAAATAAATTTTAAAATAAGTTTATACGTTTTTTTATGTATGTGAGTATTTCTTTTTTTATATTTAAATTTTTATTGTATTTGTATGCGACGACTGCTGCTCGATGCGCCGCGACGTTGCAAACCAAAAACCTAACAACGAGAAAAAAACTGCCAGTCAAACTAATAAATTTTTTTTTTACATATGTTGGCAATGTGAAAGCCAATTGTGACGTGAGGTACAATCGTCATCTTTTGCTTATACTTCTTCTTAGTTTTTATGGCTGCTTGGCTGCTGATACTACTCGTCGTCAATCGGATGGGTCGGAATTGTCTTACATACTCGTCCATACTTCTTCCGCAACATATTTTGGGCGAGGGGTTCGTTGCCGCCGCAAATGCCGCTGTGATTTGCAGCGGTCTGCTGTAAAAATGACCGCAAGGCGGATTTTCGAATGGGTATAGCGGCGGTATGCTTGAATAGGTAAACGAGAGAGTGAGTGTGTGTGTGTGTGTGTGTGAAAGTGTGTGAGTGAGTGAACGCTTGCTTATTCAAGTCGCTCGCTCGATGCTGCTAGCTGGCTGCCACCATTTGGTAGTGGCGACGTTTCGTTCGCTGCGACTGCGATCATTGACTTAACGCACTACTAACTCAGTGCCACAGTCACCGACTTTTCAAATTGTGCTCTGCTTCTTCTTCTTCTTCTTTTTCACCATTTCTTTTCGCTGTTTATGCTGCTAATGGATATGCTAGTGGCTATGCTGATATTTTACGATTTTAACATACTATTTATATGCATTTTAAGATGATAAAATTTTAAATTAAATTAAAGCAAAATTACGACAGATTTTTCATATTGAAAAGTATTTAATACGAGTACTCGTAACGTGGTGAAGAAATTACAAATTAATTTTTCTGAAATTTTTTCGTTGTTTATGATGAGATATGTACAGAAACAGATTTCAAAGTGTTTCGAAGCATCCCTTAACCGCCTTCCACTTCTTGCCAATTCAAGTAAGGCACTCTCCTTATGAGTCATTGAACAAAAATTCGATTAGAACATTTTATTATTTTTTTCCAAACGAAAAATGTTCACAGTAAATTTAGTTTTTTCCACCCGCACTATTCACAATTGTAGTTTTCAAATAGTCGGAATTCACAATAGTTCTATTCTCAGTCGAATAAGCACCGCAATATCCAATTTAAATTCGTTCGACTACAGAATTCGAAGATTTAATTGTGTTGTCAATTGGGGCCAGTATTTATAAAATGCCTCTGTGGATCACCCGGACGAAGCTGGACACACACAAGTTAATACTGCGCGTGTAGAAAGTTTTAAAATATTAAACATCCTTCATCCACTAATGCACAACACACTTTAAATAATTCGCTTCCCATAGTGCGTGTGATTGACAATTGCATCAATGTATGTAAGTATGCAAACATTTACAGTGACGCCATTTGATATTTACCATGCATTTTGAGTGAGTGCAAATAGCGTGCGGTCAATTTGTAATGACCGCACGCCATTTCCCAACATCATCGTCACAACATGAACAACGTCATAAACATAACCATCATCACCATTGATTTGTCAAATAAACTGAAAATTTCTCTTCCTTAATTATTTACGATCGCAACAGCAAGAAAACAAATTTTTATATAAAGATAATTTTAAATCAATTTTGCACAGTAAAAAGAAAATGCAGACGAAATTTAAATACTGTGCATTTAACTACCGCACAGTATCACCATCAGCGATGGTGTTGGTATCGGTATCGGTGGCGGTGGCGGTGGCTTCGATAATGATGACGGTAGCGAAAGCATGACCTACCTTTTTGTTCGTTCGTTCGTTTGTTTGATGGTTGGTTGGCTGGCATTGGCATTGGCATTACTGCGACAGTACGAAGAAAAATATCGCCAGTAAAATTTCATTTTAGAAATTCTAAATGCATCTGCCATACACTCTCTACACAAGCGGATCATAGCGGGGAAGATTTTGGGGTTTAAGCCCCTTGGCCACAAATATCCTTTCTATACCTTGTGATTATAATTGGAAAAAAAATTCACACAAAGTTTTTAAGGGGCATAAACTCCCCCCTTTCATCTCGATCATCGTATTCGCTAGTGCCGACGCAGACACACACGCTTAAGAAGATGCAAATGTACTAGAGTAAACGGATGCAAAGATATTGTAGATATAAAAGATACTCATTTATCACTGGCTATGTGGTACCTACTAAAGCAATCAGTTAGCAGTTGCAAATTACTTACTACTACTTCGTACTCTTCTTTCACTGCCATTGATAATTTTTTAGTGGCTCAGTGCAGTTTGAGTACGACTTTGTGCCATTTACAGTTGATGATGGTGATGATGATGATGCAAATGCTGGCGATAATAATAATAATGCGTTGTATATATGTATGTATGTGAATGTTGCTGTGGTTATGGCTTTCACTTCTTCCGATTTGCATCCGTGTTGTGGAAAAAAAATGATAGTATGAACTCATAGATTTTAAGAAAAAGTTGTGTGCAATGTGCAAAAAATTGGAGAGATGCAGTACATTGCAAATTATAGAAAGAAATGAAAAACAAATATCAATGATGAATTGTTAATGAAACGTAGTGGCTAGTTTCAACCAATGATCACTGACTGTCATGCAAAGACTTAAACCGAAACGATTTTCACTTTAATTTTGAAAAGGAGAAAATTAAAGCAAGTTTGAGGTAATAAGTAGGTACATAAGTACTTAGTTATGATATCTTAATTATAAAAAAAAGAACTTTCATAGTTTGTGTTTAAATTATTTCTTCTGTAAATTATTAAATTAAGATCTATAGCAGTGATGCCATTTTAAATCTTTTTAACGTAGTGAAAATTTGGAAAAAGTGATATAATAAAAAGCGACATTTTCTTATCAAAAGCAAACCCACTAAGTCTACAGATTGATACATACTACGTTAACACGTCATTCGAATTTTAGAATGTAATGGATTTATCAGATTTATTAATTCCCAATAGGCTGAACTTAAAACCAACCTTCAATAATGGTTTACCCACAATTACGTCACACAACGGTATAGCGGTCGACGGCATGTGAACAGCTGTTGAGTTGACGCTGTGAAAACTGTAGTAATAAACACAATTGCGGCGGTCTACGGTGACGGCTATCATCTGCAATTTTGATTTTAAAGTTATTATTGACGTGAAATATTTATATAAATCTACAAATTTTCTCAATTCTTCAATAAGCTTCTCGTTCAATTTTATGGCTTATAAATTGATCATTGATAATTATCATTAAAACTTTTAGAAAAAATTAAAAATTACTTCAATTTGCAATCATAATCAAGCTCGGCCGACGCCGCTCGACAACAAAATATAAATAAATCTAAATCGACCGAAAACCGTTGGTGGTAGCAACGCTGCCACAGCAATTCTTTTCCATTTCATACGATTTAATGAGTTTAAATTTTGACAGCGATGAACCGTCGACCGCTGCACCATCTTACACCGCAATTGCAGGTAGACCACAACCAAATCTATACATATACAGAAACAAATTAGAACTGGTTGATTTCCGCTACGGTAAGTTGATGATTTTTTGAAAGAGGTCAATGTCCAAACGGTGACTCTTATGTCACAGTTTAGTGTTCTTATGACCGGTTCAAGGAAACGATTGGAAAACTTATTGTTTGAAGTCCTACAGCTTTGACTTCTAAAGCAAAATTGTTTGTTATTGGAAAGCTTAACAGTTTTACTTTTACACCAACCCTCTTCTTCTATCCTAAAATTTCCTATTTTTGGGTATTTTTAGTAAACATTTTATAGAGTGTACAGTGGCGAGCACGAAGGGATGCATTAGAGAACATTTTTAGGTTAGTTCCGTCCAGGTTTTCCATGGACAACAGTCCATTAAAAAGAAAAAAGAGGTGAAGGGTTGGCTTAAGATCCAAAAATTTTCAGCTTTTCATAACGAACTATTTTTCCTCAGACATGAAAGCTGTAAGACTTCAAATTAAAAGTCAACCCTCTCGGGTTAAATTAAACTCCTCGTAAAATTCATCATCGTGGAAATAATTGTTTTGTACTGTGATATCACTCGAATGATATTTGATTGATTCTTGTCTATTACACTTATATAAGTTCATTGTGTTAGCCGGTGTATAAAATTTTACATTTAGCAATCAAACTTCGAAAATTTTAGTTCTCAATAACTCTATAAAGTTGTGGAAACACTATGAACCTTGCTGCTCTACGTGAAGCATTTGACTCCACGGCAAAGTGTCAGAGTGTTAATAACTTTATGCAGCTTATTCCTTAGCAAATCAACACCTTTCCCAACTCCGTCACACATACATATGTATATCAGCACTTCCAGCTTATTCTCTTGGTTCCATAATTCCTCTCGAATAGTTCCATAATTTTCAAAGTAATTCTCTTCTGAATAGTTGCTTTCTGAAACAAAATTAATAAATTTTTTTTTTTTTTCGTTGTGGTCAAATAATGTGAACGTAAATGTTTACAATAAAAAATATCTACAAACAAACGAAATTTCTTCTTCTTTTATTTATTGTTTGTATTGTTTCTGCTGTTTGTTGTTGTATATTGTAAAAATTTCTCCGTGCAGCACAACAAACAAAGTAGTTCAACATTTCACCAAAAAAATTCTTAAACGGAACCACCAGCATAAATATAAAATGAGAAGGGGATACAACAACGCAGCAACAATAAGGAAAGCACAAAATCAAAATAAAAAACCAAAGAAACAAACAAAACACTCGATTCGTGTTTATGTGCAATTTGCATAAAGCAACATTAAAAAATCGCAACCAAATGCCACAAAAAAAAAACAAGAAAAAAAACATAAAGGTGAAAAAAAATAATTTTACAAAAAAAAAAAAAATTCCGCCAGCACAAAACCGAAGCCAGTTGAACGCCAAAATACAATAATAACAACAAGCACTACAACAAAAAAGTTATGATAACAAACAAAAACAAAAAGCATACGACAAACGAAATGTATGCCAAATTGAGTGCATTGATCCCAACTAACCAACAACAACAACCCGAACGACAGACAAGCAGCAAAACGCTGCAGAATTCGCAAGCGAGAATGTGCAGCAGCAGGCAATGGCAGCGGCAGCGGCAATAACATAAACATATGCCACTGCTGCGTGTTGCACATGCGAAGCAGTACCAGCAACAGCAACAACAACTCTTTCAATTACGTACATAAGTCGACGTTGCAGCTGAAAGCGAAGCTTGAAAATGCATTTATCGACAGTAAAAATACATAAAGAGAAGGTAGGAGGAAGAGCGAGGGGCGAGGAAAGAGGAAGGGCATTTGGTGAATTAGTGAGTTAGCGAGTGTGTCCGTCCGTCTGACTTTCTGTGTGACTGTCTGATGAAAAGTGTAAACTTAACTGCACATGCGTAACTAAATCTGGCACATATGAAATTTTGATGCTGGCAGCCAAAAACAGCAACAACAAATCCTTTTGCCGAAAAAAAGAAATATACATAAATAAAATCCAGAAAAAAGAGAAGTATGGAACAAAATATTTAAAAAGAACTGGTGGAAATGAATTAAATTGTATGCTGCAGCCGCAGCATATGCTGCTGGCCGTTGCTGCTGCTGCTGATGCTGTTGAGTTCAATGACATTTCACCTACTTGTATTCAAATTCATATAATAAAGAAAAAAAAAAATGAATGTGTATACAACAACAACAGCCAGCAAAACTAAACTCTGAAATTACTCTGCCAACTCCCAAACTGTAAAACTGTGGGGTTTCAGAAAAGAAACTAACGACGAACACAGCAGAGTAGAAAAAACGCAGAGCTTCAGAAGAAACTCTCAGTTCATCAAAGCAGCAGTAAGCTTCAACAAAATGCTGGCGTTGCTGCTGTTACTTGAATTTTCTTATCCAAAGCGTTGCCAGTCAGTTGGCGTATTTGATACATACTGCTGCTTGTAAAAACGTTTTTATTTCTTTTTTTTTGGTAATTTAATAGATTTGCGATCGTTCAAAATCAGAACATTCTATTTATGTTGGCTGGTATTTTTTTCACTTCCTTACCCTGTTGTCTTTGCGGCCACCACCCTTTCCACTTATTTATAACTTATTTAATAAATTGCAACTGACGTTGCATTGTGGCAGTTGCTTTTGTCACTGGATAAGCTAAAAGCAAGCTTGTTAAACCGCTGAAGTCATCATCATCACCAGTTTTACGAATTAAATAAAGTGCATTTTTGGTTCGTCTTTTATTATGCCTTCCTATGAACACACACTAACACATCATTCAAGGAGTGTGAAATTTTTGGGAGCGTTTTGTTGTTTTTACTGTTTTCTTGTTAAGCTCTGCTCTTAACAACTTCAATTTATATGCATTCAGTAAAGTTTTTCGGGTTATCGAACACATACAATACACACTTCCAAAAAGATTTAGAGAAATAACGTGCACAGTTTGCGTGTGAAAATATTCTGTGCGAGGAAGAGGAAATCTTAAAAAAATTTTAATATGCCAATTTCCATAAACTCAACAGAAATGTAATCATAAAGACTGTATTTAGATCGAAGCGGAACAAAGTCCAATACAATATTCTGCGATATCCTAATTTTCTACCTCATCATCATAATTTATATGAGCAGCCTGCATTTACTAAAAACAGTAAAAGTTTTGAAAAAAAAAAAAAATATGTTTTATACGCCACAAAGGCAAAACATCCAGAATGGCAACTGATCGCTGGAGCAGTCAATTTGCAAGTAATCTAACTATACGAAATCAAAACGCTTACAAAGTAAGATCCACAAGCTAGCCTAAAATTTAAGTTAAAAACTTAATACAATACTGTTACAACAAACAAAAAAAAAGCTCAAACCACCAAACATAAGCTCACACCAAAACTCAATACATGCAAAATTCATTTGTTTGAGCTGAACTTGTAAGGGAAAAAGCTCAAACTTTACAATATTTCTGAGTAGATCTATCAGGTCAATAAATTAAAAAAAGTCTCAGTAACAAGGCACACGGAATTGAGTATAAAGCTTATATCAAAGACAATTTCTCAATTCACAGCCACTGAAGAGAGAAAACGTTCGAGCTCTTCACGTTGAGTGCGATGGCTCGTTTTGTTGATGTGATGTGTGGTTTGCGCGGCATGGTTGGATTGGATTGGGTTGGGTTGGGTTGGGTTGCGTTGGGTTGGTTCATGGTTTCATGTTTACAAACGAAGGAGGCGCGCACATTTCGACCGGCTTGCGCTCTTCTCTTTGGCGTTTTCGTTTGTTCGTTCGGTGCTGCTGATTTGTTTGTTATTCGTGGTTTTTGCTGCTGTTGTTGTAATCGTGGTGCGCAGCAACATCGGTCATTGACTTGGCAGCTCGCATTTAATGCCCCACCATTTGACCCATATTTTATGAAAGTGGAACACTGTGACAGCTGATCGGAAACGAATCGTGCACAACGTATATTAGTGTGTGTGTGTGTGTGTGTGCGTGTGTGTGTGTGTTTGTAGTGTTTGCATGTAGTGGTAGCTCTCGTTGGCGTTCGGTATAGTAGTAGTTAAGCTGTATTGCCGAAGTAGCAGGAAAAAGCAGAAAGAGAAAAACAAAAACACAAAGTGTGTGTGTATGTATGTGTGAAAAAGAGCGTGGAGAAAGAACGAGTAAGTTGCAAATGCAAAAAGCGACTACAAAGCAGAAAGAGGAAGGAAAATTATTATCGATCGTGAGCCGCATGTTCACATATGCAAGCAAGCACTATGTGCACTATGTATTTACATACATACATACATACATATATAATCAGATGCATTCGTAGTATTGTCGCATATGGCATTATGACGCTACTTTTGCCGCTGTTAGCTTTTCCGTTGTGGTTGTTGTTGTTTGTTTATTTGTTTTATTAAATTTTTTGTTTTGGTAATCATATTATACGGTGTTGGCAACACTGGCAACACACACATGCGCTCGTGCAATTTTAATTGTGCGCATGCGCTTCGCTTTTCGTTGTTGGCTTTTGATTTGTATCATTTTCCATGGCAAACACTGCGGCACATATTTCAGCCTTTGTTCATTATTTTGTGGTGTTGTGTATTGGCGGCCAATGCCAAGCGTTGTCCATGGTTTAATCTCGTACAAGTGCATGTACATACTTACTTACATATCTTGTGCATTCATACATTTCATTTATCGCCAATTTAATATTGCTGTTGTTGTAATTGCATTGCCTCTTGTAGATGATGTTTGCTGCAACTGCGTTTCGTAGTGTTGGAATTCAGTGTTTAAGTACATACATATATACGTATGTTGTTATTATTTTTGTTCGCATATTTGATATTGCTGATGCTATGGCAATGAAGCTGATATTATAATTTACTCACATTTTAATAATATATCGTTGATGAGGTATTGGACTAAGTATATTCGGCTAAATGGATTATCAATGAACACCTTTGATATGCATATTAAATTTAAATAGTTAGTAACAATAATTTCTAATTCGATATAAAATTATAACTCACAACAAATGACATGTAAAATATAGAGCACAGTGTTTTAATCAGGTCGATTTTGAGTAATGATTCGTGTACGAAAAAACAAGGCACTCTTGTATAAACATAATTTGTTAACTCTACAACAGAAACATGCGGCCTCAGGGCTTCTACTTTTTCAAATAATATTAAATAAATGGAAATTATTTCTATTATTTCTTCTTTGCGGGAGGTTTTGCTTTTCGATTGCCGTTGGAAGTTTACGGTGAATATACATCATTGATTAATGTGAATTCTGGTTTCGACGCTTTAAATTTTGGCACCAGGTAATGCTCTGCATTTGGTAGGATCAGAAAAGTTCCATCTATTATGAGCACGCGACCGTAATTTTCCAACATGACAACGCGCAACCTCATGTTGCTATTTGGAAAATCATGAATGGGAAGTTTTATGACTTATTTCGATAGATGCAGAATGCTCTTACTGGAATACGCTTTACTTAAGTTGAAACTATAAAAAATTGGATTGATTCGTTAATAGCCTCAAAAGACCGTTTTTTTTTGTTTGTAGCAAGGAATCCATAAATTGCCTGTAAGATGGCAAAATGTCATAGCTTCCGATGGTTAATAATTGTTGGACGGATTGAATAATGTATTCGTTCGATTATATTGTAATTTTCAAGTGAAACACAAAATATATATACAAAAACCCAACAAGAAGTTTTAAAATTTTTCAGTAGCGAAAACATTTTGAAACCTTAATATATTCAGTATTGTTTTCAAAATATTGTAATTTAAAGTTAAAAAAAGACATACTTAATGGTGTGTACTTGTGTGTGTACTTTTTGGTGTGTGGTTCCAAAAATTTAGGGAGGTGTGCGTATGGATATGATTAATTATATAACACCAAAAAATCGATTTTGATAAATTGTGTGTTAGGATTTTGCAAATTGGGGCAGCGAGTGACCATCGTGGATACCCGAGTCGATATGGCACCATGTCGGTGTACACGAAAAATCGTGTAAAACTTCAGGAATCTTCACTTGTCATAGATATTCCTCACAATCAGGAAGAGGTTAAGTTCTAGAATGGGGACAAATCGGTCAATTGGCGTGGTACCTTCGATACAAGTGAATTTTTCACAGATTAATATTGAAGAAAATTCTGAATCAAACTAAGTCAACTGCGGTAAACTTCACTCAAATAACCTCTAAAATAATTTTTGTAAAAAAATTCAACAGAATTTGGGTTTACTTTGTTTCACTATTTCCTTTGAATAGTGTAATTGTATGGCAGATAGACCCATTCCATACAATTACACTATTCAAAGGAAATAGTGAAACAAAGTAAACCAAATTCTGTGCGCACAGTTGAAATGGCTTGAAGGATATCTGAAAAGAAAATTATCATCATTGGGGAATAACCATGCCCACCCCCCATACAAGTGAAATCTTCAAACGATTTTTTAAAAGGAACTATTGCTGCAAATACAATAAAACTTGGTATGGTGTGAGTTTTTTTTTTTTTTTTTTTTTTATTGTTGCATTTATTACACAGGGTGTAACCCTATGAATGCAGAGCATTGTGTTGAATGGAAGGAAGATTGATAGGTGAGAGGAAGAAGGAGGGAGAATGAGAGAGTGAACGCGATCACACAGGACACCGATAAAGAGATAAACAGTTAAGCAAAAACATTTCAAATTTAATCTACTTTTGAACGAAAAATTATATTTATTATTTATAAATTATATTTAGCTTTCCAGGTATGGTAGTTTTTATTTTAAACTAAAATTCTCAAATTCATTCCAAATAATTAATTTTTTGATTTGCTATAAAACCATCACTTATTAGCCCAAGTTGACCGAAGCATTTTCATGAAAGTTTTATGAATTAACTATACGATATGATAAAGTAAAACTGCAGATAACTTACATGGTGATCATCACTTCTATTTTTAAGAAGGCTGTCTAGAGACACGCTTAGGAACTTGAGGGTTAATATAGTCTGCTGGATTTCAAATTATAGTAATTCGTATATTACAGTCAATACAACAAGCAATCTGAACAGCAAAACAAACATGGAAAACATTACAGAAAAATGTAGTTCAACGACGAAAGTCAAAATTTATGCAAAACAAAATGTAGCATACTAAATTGAAGCGAATCGCACATACAAACTTACAGAAATATTTGCTAACATATACGAATGCATATACATACATACATACATACATATATACATACATATGTTTATGGACAAAAAAAAGAGCAGAAGGCGGATGTTGTTTTATGCATTTCTTTTGGGTTCGTTAACGTTATGGCTGTTATACTCGAATGTAGGTATGTGAGTGCAGTAATTGCTGCTGGTAAAAGAAAAATTCGAATGTTCTGCTTTCGCTCGAGGTGTTTTAATGATAGAGTTTTAGTTCGGTGATTGTAAATAAAACCAAAATAAAACCAAAACAGATTTAAATAGTAGACAATTTATTCTTATTGTAGTAAGATTAAAAGGCATTGCAATAAAAATCAAAAAGACTTTTTGATGTAAGTCTGCTACGGTTTCTTGTAAATGAATTTGCTGTGGAGGAGTGAAATGAAATTAGTTTGTCACTTAACTCTTCTGTTTGTTACATTAATTATGGCGGCAAGTTCTTAATAAAACACTATGCATACATTTACTAAGTGAAATGATGTGAGAAGTTTTGATCACGTTTTTTTTTAGCCATTTACTACAACGTAAAAAACGTATATAAGTATGAAAAAAATATTCATATAAAATTTTCTCTACTTCCTTTAAGGCTAACTTACTCACCTAACTGCATACTCCTCAGCTAACAGAAATCAACCATGCACAAAAGTCACAAAAAACCAAACAGCGTTTCTATGTACATATCTAACATAAGGCAAAACATGAATTTCACAAAAAAAAAAACTCAACTAAAAGGCATTTTGGTTTGTTTTTTATGTACGTACAATACTTAAACCTGACACAAAACTGTCAACATGTCATCATCCTCTGAAAATGTCAATTTCAAGTGCAACAGTAACAGCGACAAGTCAAGATGGTTGCATGCATGTACATATGTATGTATGTAAGTTGATTGCTGCTGCTCGTTATTGTTTATTGTGGAAATAGAGTTTTGTTGATTTCATTCATTATGAATTTATTTATTATTTGTATTTTATTTTTACCATACGAAGTCAAGACAACAATTCAATTGAAAATTTCTCCGCATAATTAGTTGGAAGTGATCATTGTATGCGAAAGTCTGGGAGACAGGCAATGAGACAAACAATTACGCATAAGTATTAGTGCATGTAGTATTGCCTAAATATGTGTTATGTTCTCAAGTAAAGTTATCGAATTTTTAAAATTAACTAATAGTTCTTAATTTTGAATCATTTGACTTGATTGGGTTTAGAACTAATCAACACTCAATGGTGGCTTCCAATTGAAAATTAATAAATACATATAGTACATCTAAGCATATGAGCTTTCAACGTAAAAAAGTAAAATTACCAGTGAAAACGTGCTGATTTAAAAGTTGTCTGTAAATGTCTAGAGCACTAACCTGGAAGAATTTTATGAATATTCAAGGTTTTCAATGCAGAAAAATTATTAACTATTTCATTTATAAAAATAGATTTTAAGCTATTTTATAACTTTCAATCCGAATCGCTTAAATTTAATCAAAAAGCAAACTGCCCCAATTATCTACATTAATTATTATGTACGTGTAAAAAATAAAAACCTCTTAAAGAAAAATATTTTTTTTGCTCATATAGTACATCATTTCGCAGTATCATTAAATTTCCGTTCATTATCATCGTCATGATGTGTGATGTATGCGTGCGCTCATCACATTATTTTCCTCCAAGAAAATACAATCTTAAACATTGTCACGTTACGCGTGCGCGAGCGCACCACCACTGATTGCAACGAGAGAAAACTGCAATCCAAACATGCCGCAGCATTGCATTGTAGACAAACAAACAACAGACGCAAGCGGTAGAGAGACAGCATAAACAAAAACCAGTCATGTTAGATAAGTTTCCTTCCGGAATCAATTATTTTTGCACGTCGCATTATTTTTATGGCTCTATGGCGCATATCTCACACATTTCCATGTTATTGTTGGGCTTTGCAGCAGCTACAGCTGAATATGTCAGTATGCTCCATTTGATGCTTGCATCTTGTTGCTGCTTCAAATAGTTTCGCTTCCTTTTTTATTTTGCTATTTTTAACATTGAAATTAAGCTATAATTTTCCGAGAAATTTCTATGTGCATCAAAACGAAAATTGATTTAATTGGTGAAATTGTTTTGGCTCTTCTGTTTCAACTTGTTGCATCTTTGAGCGAAAGTGTTATTCTGCGAAAGCTGCAGGGAAAGCTGCATTGCATTTTCTACATGCACAAAAGCATTTATACAAACTTACTTAATTATGTAAAATCGAAATCAACTACTTTTTTTAATTACATGTAAACAAAAAGAAATAACAACAAAATTGGTAATGCTTGGTAATGGTACATTTGAGAATATTTGTGAAGCTTGGTGAAGCTTGTTTCTTAAGTCTTATTTTTACACAGTTTGTTTCCAGCTAGACGTGAGCTAAATTTTGGCATATAAAATAAAACTACATACTAACAACTATCACAACTATTAAAAAGTAGAATTGCAATCAATTTTCAGAAAGAAATTTTTTTGATTTCCCTGTATACAAATTACTCACTTCCCCACTCCTCACCGATGCTCTAGTGTCGAGCAACCTCTCTCTCATCTACAGTTGCTGCAGCATTGCAGCAAAGTAGCTGCTTTTAAAGCATTTTCCATTTCTATGCACATCCATTGTACTTTCACTGCGGTGCAATGCGCTTGAAGATTTTCCCAATGCCAATTTTGCGGTCAACTCAAAGTTTATTACCCACTTTAAGACTGTGGCAATAAAATTTCAACAAGACTGAAAAAAATTATTAGGTATGTACATATGTATGTATAGAAGAAAATTGGTTGAGAACATTTTGTTTTAGTGGCGACCGGAGGCAATTTGTTTTGTGCATGTGCAGCATACATATATATAACAACAGCTAACAACAAATGGGGGTTTCACCATTTTATTTGGATGATGCTACAGCTGGCTACACACACACACACACAGACACACACGTACTTATGCATATACGAGTCCGTCCAACGACAGCGGATGTGTGCATTTCTGATGTTGCATCTTAGATGTACTTGATCTTTGTCGAAACTTGACATACTTTTTTCTATTTTGTATGATGCTTTTGCAAAATGTCTGCTTTGTTGTTGTTAAAACGTGAAAGTTGCATAAAAACAATTTCTAAACTCTGTGTTTGATGTTTAAATTTTTGTTAATAAAAAAAAAGGAAATATAATGAAGAAAAAAAGAGAATTAACAATTCATACTTCAAACTTTTTATCTTCTTACAAAATTGAATGGCAGGCATGAACAACATTAAACTGTAAAATATTTGTACGTATATATATATGTATTTAATAATTTAGATATGAATATGCATAAAAATCTTAATATTTCTCTCAAAAAATCGTGACTTGATTGTCCTTTGCATTCTAAAGCAAGTTTCCTCTCTTTTAGCTTACTACTAATGGCCCCAAACAAGCAGCAGAAATTCAAGAAAAACCTAAATGCTGGTGGTGAAATTATGTTACACCTATGCCCACCATGAACACGCCTACCGCCACAGTGTCATGCCAACTTCATGCCAAAAAGATAAGCATTAGAAAGAATTTTTCATTGTTCATTAAATGAAATGAAATAAAATGAAATGATGTGATGTGATGTGTAGTAGTGGGTTATAGCATAGTGGGTTTCGTCGTTGGCGTGGGGAATTTTGACTTTTTGACTTTGACACATTGTCTGTGTGCATTTCAGACTTATACCATTTATAATTCTTAATTTTTGTTGTTGCATGCAGCATTCATGCAAGTTGAACTTTTGAAGTGGGTTTTGATTAAATCAGAAAATGTGAAATTTTAAATATACTCGTTGGTTGTGCACAACAGAAGAAACCAAGCAAATGAGACTTTCTCTTTAAAACTCTTATGAGGAACTTTGTGTTGAGCGTTGTTCTATGATTTATTTCGTTGAAATTCTCTTGAAGTTTTCTTTTTGGGTGTTGGCTGGCTAGGTAGCTAGCTTGCTTTACAATTTGCTGCAAGCAATCAACTATTATAAATTTTGTAGGGTAATGTATTCTGTATTTTTTAAGCGTGTTTTAACTAACGATATCGACGCTACAAGTTAAGTAGAGTGTTTTCATAGTAAACAATGTAATCTGATGTACATTTTCGAAGAAATTTATGTCTACATTTAAAGCAATTTCATTTAAGTAACTAACAAACGGAATGTGTTTCAAGCATCATAACAAAAGACTTAAGCAACAAACACACTTATCAAGAACTCTTTCGATTTTCTCTTTATCAACACACAAAATTAAAAATTCATGCATTTTCTAAAAAGTGGGTCACCACAACTCACAACTCGCACCAACAAATCACAACATCTGCACAACAATTTATTGTACCTTTTTGGTATTTGCAAACATTGCATACATAACTAACCAACAACCAACCAACACATAAAAAATCCCATCGAATGCAAAAAAAAAGAAGAGAAATAGCAAAATAAAAGAAGTTAATAACAAATTTCCTCAATCAAAACGCTATTGTTGCTATATTTGTGGTGGCCAGGAATAATGTACATGCACATAAATCGAAAAAGAATATCCATTTTGACTATGCATTTGTGCCTGTAGTTTAGTTGTAGGTATGCCTAGCGAAAAAGTAGGTGAAGGTAAGATGCTAACAGTGATAGTTTCACTGTTTTGCAGTTTCTGTGTATGTATAACTGTGGGTCATTGTGCTTTGTTGGCTGTGCGCGGCACAGCAATGTCAACATTAGTGTCAGTAGCCTCAGTCGAAGCCTCAGCAACAAAGTTTTATATATGTACATATAGACATACATATATACTACTGTGGGCAAAAAGTAGTAAGACTTTTTAATTTAAATTTCGCGCGGAAACCCATTCATCAAACTTTTATTTTTTTAAGGTTGGTATGACTGTCGGTGACATCTGTGCCAAATGTCACATCAAAATAATCATTAGTGTTTAGTATACGCTTGTCTTTCTGAAGTATAAAAAGTGCATTCGGCGATTTTCACAATGAGTGAAATTATTCAACAAAGAAGTTCCATTAAATTTTGTGTGTGGAATCAAATTTCTGTGGTGGTCGCTGTGGTGTAGTGGTAGTGCGTTGGACTGCTACGCCGAGTGTCCGGGGTTCGAATCTCGGCACAGGCAAAATCAAAAAAGTAGAAAAAATAATTTTTCTATACGGCACCACCTCTTGGCAGGCAATGGCAAACCTACAAGAGTAAAAATTGCTATGAAAAGCTTTTCACTTCGCCGTTCGGATTCGGCATTAAACTGTAGGTCCCTTCCATTCATGTACAAATATAACACGCACACGCCTTCGGTGATAATTTTATGTCGCGAGCAAGTGTTTTTGATTGGTACAAATTGTTCAAAGATGGTCGAGAACGCGTTGACGACGAACCACGTCCAGGACGGCCATCAACATCAACTGATGATCAACACGTCAATAAAATCAAGGAATTGGTGCTCGAGAATCGACGATTAACAGTCAGAGACCTTACTGGCATCGTTGGAATATCGGAAGGATCAGTGAAAACCATTTTAAAACATCATTTGGGCCTAAGAAGAGTGAATGCACGATTGGTTCCAAAATCACACTCACACTGCATTGGTTTTACGAGACCATTTTGTCAAAAATTCGACTGATATCGTTCCGCAACCACCCTACCACCCTATTCGCCTGACTTAGCACCGTGTGACTTTTGGCTATTTTCTAAACTCAAAAAACCGCTTCGTGGACACCGTTTTGAGTCAATTGAAGACATTAAACATGAATCGCTAAGCGCATTGAAGGCTATTCCGGAAACTGACTTTAACAACTGTTTCGAGAATTGGAAAAAACGTTGGCACAAGTGTATTTGGGCCGGGGGGATGACTTTGAAGGGGACGAAATAGATTTGGATGAATGAATAAAAAAATTAGAAATTATGAACAAAGTCTTACTAACTTTTGCCCACAGTAGTAAGTATATATAGGGTGCCCCATTTATTTGGATTTTGAGTTTTGTGTAAATAAAAAAAAGTATAATTTTTTTTATGTGATATCCATCATTTGAAAGTAAATCGAAAACCTTCCGGTTATCCAAAATTTAAGTCCTTCCAGAAATAGTAGAAGACTATTTCATTCAAATAATTGCCTCGGTTGGCCTTGCAGTAGCCCATACGATTAACCCATTTTTTCAGTACATTTTCAACTCCAAGCTAATCCAAACGCTCCAGAGACCAATTAGCGAACCGATAAAGTTGCGAATGGTCATATGGCTTCAGCTATTGTACCAATTTAACTTCACACCGAGGTGTATGAAGAGTATCAATACAAAAACATTTTTCTGGTCTGCATCCCTCCCCTAGATTCTGCGTACGCTAATGTATCTACATATATACATATGTACATATACCTACATATGAACATGAGTATAATAATAAATTCAAAAACTTACCCGCAAGTTCTTGTTTTCTCCGTACTGTTATTTTTTTTGATTGAAGCTGTTTTTTCTTTTTTTTTACATTTTATACATGCAAATATATAACATAATTACTTGCTTTTTATGCCCACTGTGCTTTCCACTCTTGGCACAGTTCAAAGAACTCCAAAGCGCAGAACTTTCTTTGCCGGTCAAAACACTCGTAAATCTAATTAACGCATTTCTTTCACACAAACAGCAGACATTTGGACAGCGACACCAGAAACAGCAGCAGCAACAACAACAGCTGATATTTCAATAAGAAAATGTTGATTTCGATTCTTTCAAAAGCGACTGGCTCACTTTCAGTCTTTGTCATGCGTAAGCGACTCACAACAACATAAATCGTTTTCTGTTTATTTCTTTTCATTTTTCTTTTCATATGCAAACAATGTAATTTTTGATAACCTAGAATTCTCAATTCCATCTTGTGTTATACATACATACATACATATGTACATACATACATACATATGTACATACATACATACATATGTACATACATACATACATATGTACATACATACATATACATAAGTATGTATATGTAGGAACACAAGCGATGCAATCTAAAATAGAAAGAAGAAGAATATCGAGTTAATGCAACATTTAATATTATAGTAATTTCTGTTTTGTTATAATTAACATGTAACGCAACACAAAGCAATGAAGCAAATCACAAACTGTAAATAGTAAATTCGTTAACTAATGTGTTCTAGGCAACAGTAGCGGACACAAGATTTAAAAACATGATAAGGAGCACGAAGCTATCTTTCTACATATTTGAAATAAAAACAAATATAAACTTCAACAGTGAAGTGGGTATTTAATCCCTAAAGACCTTTCGTATGCATAGCTACTGATAAATTAACGACGATTCTACCAAATTGAAAATTCTTGTCGCATTCTATTCGATTCATACAATTACTTTTTATTTATGCTTGATTCTTATTCATTAACTTACTGATACGAAACTATAAAAAGCCATTGTTGCGTGCGTAGGCGTTTCTTTTATTTCAACAACGTTTTCGATGCAAGTTCTGCTTCAAAATTGATGACGTATTTAAATAAATGTTATTATTAAATTAAAAAAGTAAAGTGAAGGAAACAAACAGAAATATGTCACCGACCAATTATTCAATAATTTTATTATTAACACTGCTGCATAACAAAGCTACAAACACAAACGCATTGGAATACATTTGGAGTCCCGCAGTACCACCAGCACCACGTTGGGGCGCAAATATGCAGATGTTGAGACAACACAACAGTATGTGGTAACTATTGCAAGTTATTAATGAAGGATGAATCTCTACTGATTTTTGTGTGTTCGTGCTCTTAGATGCTGCTTTTGAGTTTTGGACAAATGAAAGTGAAACAAATATTTGGGAACACTGTGGCTTATTCGAAGGCGATATCATGTTACATCGTGAATGGTTTCGTAATGGTTTACTGAATGAGAAATATACATGGCCCGATGCCACGGTACCATTTTATATAGACAAAAATGATTTTAGTGAGTTGTAGTATGCTAAAAAACTCACATTGTGTTGATAAAATCAAAAGACTTAAGAAACAAATGCAGTCGTTATAGGCAATTTTAATTATTTAAGAATTATTTTTCTCGGTATGTTTCCAAATGAGTGATATTTTTATTCTTAACGTAATTAAACCGATGGACCAGTGAAAAGCACTTAAACCCGATTATACACTAAAAACCTGAGTAATAGCATTTTACTCAAAAGCGTGAATAGGGCTTTTCTTTATAGGGCTTGTTTTATACAGACTACAAGAATCTACATTGTCGTTATGTCGGAATCAAGCAGCCATTCCAAATTACATTAAATTTAGTATAGGGCTGTTATGCACGGACAACAACAACCATAGGGTCATATTGTAAGAGATTACGGAGCACTGATCAACATAGTTTGATCTCTAACAATAGAGATTCCTTCCTCAATTGCATTCAATATGAAAGGAGTAAATGGTTATGGAAACCTTCATAACAGTAAATTTGACATACGGCAGGTCTAAAATAAATTTTTCAACAAAATATACGTTGCAAAGACGCTCGTACTTTAGCATAAAAGAAAAATTTCCTAAAGTTTGTTTCTTAAGTCTTTCGATTTTTTTCGCCCCACTGTTACACGAAAACCCCAATTGCAAAGCTTTCTTATTTAACCAATCTCATTCAGATCAAACCCAAATGATGACAATACTTAAGGCTCTTCAGGAATATCATGAAAAATCATGCATACGCTTTCGTCCGTATGAAAAAGGAGATACAAATTGGATTGTCTTCAAGGGAAATTATTCTGGATGCTGGTCAAGTGTTGGACGTAGGAAAGGCGGGCAGGTAAAGACGCACATATTAAGGCTTTGAACTCCAACGGTTATGCTTATTTACGTCATAAATAAATAGATTTTAAATTTAAACACACCAAAATGTGTGACACATGGGGTTGTCGTCCATGAACTGCTGCACGCTTTAGGCTTTTATCATCAACAAAGCGCAACCGAACGTGATGAATACGTGAAAATCAATTGGGAAAATATACAAAATGGCCATGCACATAACTTCAACAAATATGCGCGAACTCATATTACAAATTTCGGCATCGAATATGATTACGAAAGCGTAATGCACTACAGCTCGAAGGCGTTTACCAAGAATGGGCAAGCTACAATTGAAGCTTTGGTAAGTAGAAAATTATTAAAAATAAAATGCAATTCTGTTTGAAATTTCACATCACTCTATATTAGGATCCCTATGCAACGTTGGGACAGCGTCTTGGCCTCTCTGAGAAGGATATCACAAAATTAAACGAAATGTATGAAGAAGATTGTCATGAGGATTTCTTTTTAAGCTTTGATAAATTTGGCACCTATTTGAATGAACTAATCGATTACTTTCAAAACGGTTTATTCAGTTAGTTAGAACTTACGGCTCAATGCATATAATCTCAAGTGTCAAAATCGTACTTTAAAGATGTACTTGTATAATAAATTGTTAGTACTTACACAAACTAAGATTAAATCAAAATAAAATTCTTTCTTATGAACTAAAAATTTGTTAGTTATGGTTGCTTAAGCGTAAAATGAGAATTGTCGCAGCTCTTCCAAAGTGTTTTCAGCTTCCTGAAATGTAAAGCAAGCAAAACAACAAAGGAAATAGTGAATTGTGAAAAAATTAAGTTGAATTTTAATTTGTTAACGCACCTCTTTAACTTCCGCATTTACATCTTCTGCCAGCGACTCAATTGCTTTTTTAATACCTATGCACCAAATACTTTGCAGCCCGCGCAAACTGAAACGTGCCAACAGCCGAAAGAGCATGCACATGCGTGTGCGCAATAAATCATTTTCATTCTCTAGCAATGCCAATAAACTCAATTTCGGACTAAAGATTATCTTCTCTACGAGCTCAGCATTTTCGGGTAATTCGCGCAGCACGCAGCAGAGCAGAGCTACGACACAATTTGATATGCGTACCGCACTTGCGTTTCTGAAATCTAAAAATATACGGCAAATAAAAACGATCAATATAGTTCTGGTTTAGTTAAGCCCACAAAGCGCCCTTGTACCGTGATTGAGAAAATTAATTAGCAGCTCATTGGCCGACAATATAGCGACAGCATCGCAAAATTGTGATAAGAACTGTTGCTTCAAGTGCACCAAATGACAAATGAGTTCATACAATGCGCAGCAGGTGCGTATTTCTTCAGCCATTAGTTCAGCTATGGGACGCACGATCCTATTTGTATGTGTGTGTTGCAATGAAGCAGTAGAATCATTTGTACTGTTGTAACAAATTAATAGCTTGGAAGCATACATTAAATTTGGCACCAATTTAACATCAATATATATCTGAAAGAAAGAGAAATTATTGAATTCATTCCTTAAAAGAACGCAAGAGCAAACAAACCATTTTAATGGCATCGATATCACCGCTCGGTTCCCCGCCTAAAGCAAACGGTAGTGACAAAAGTTGAGCAACGCTATCGACCACCTGTGGTATAGCTTTCGAATTGCGTAATGGTGCCACAATAATGCTAACCTATAATGTTTATGAAATTAAAGCCTTTGTTTTTTGTTGCTCTTTTTAAACATACTCACCAAATTATGTTGCTTTAACGAATCTAATTCGCCATCTAAAACTTCTTGCATGGAACGATTCAAAAATGCGAGCCATTCATCATTTTCGATTGGAGGACTTTGAGATTCATCGCAAGAATCCCAACCAGGTAGCAAACAAGGTGGAGAATTACTGCAATTTAGA
This sequence comes from Palloptera scutellata, assembly GCA_958295655.1. Classification (NCBI taxonomy): domain Eukaryota; kingdom Metazoa; phylum Arthropoda; class Insecta; order Diptera; family Pallopteridae; genus Palloptera; species Palloptera scutellata. Next base: position 148,541,773 of record OY282449.1, on the reverse strand, counting down.
GTAAACGACAAACAGAAATGCAAATAGAATTTTAATAGTGTTGGGAGGTAGCGCTTACTCTGAGCTTTGCTTCTCATCAGTCGATTGTGTTGAACTTTTCAACGTGGAGGGTGAAAACTTTTGTTCCTTTTCTTTCTCTTTATCTTTATCCCTTTCTTTGTTTTGTTGCTGCGTCAACATTTCGGTTGTTTTACGCTGCGCATCTGCATCGATGCTATGGCCCAAACGTAATGAAAAATTATCCAAATTTTGACTTAATTTACGTTTTTCTAAGTCTTTGTTACGTGCTTTTGATTTCATATTTAAACTTTGTGCAGAAGTTTTGGTGAATGGTGCCGCTGTATTTGGTGCAATATCTGCTGCTGTTGCAACTGGTAGTGCAGGCGGCAATGCGAAATTATCATTGAAATGGTTTAAGATCATATTCGCATTGCCACTAACAAAGCAAGTTTGTGAGTTTACAATGGGCGTGGCGACTGCTGTTATTAAGTTATTGAAATTTGGATGTTTTATTATAGACTCGTCATAGTCTCTGTAGGAGCTGTCAGCAAAAGGTACCACAACTCGATCCATCAGGCTATCTTCAACGTCAGTCTCAAGATTTTCAATGTCACTGGGTGGAATTGCATTAATGCTATCACGTGACGTCGTCAGATTGTCATTTAAAGTCATCTGTGAAGTTTTGCTAGTGCTGAGCTTCAGCATTTGAAACTGTGAGTTTGTTTTGTCGATTTTTGAACTGAAATGGTTGAAATCAAATCATTACAGTAGAGCACACTATTTTCTCACTTACTTTTCTGCTTGCAGCAACTTTTCTTTCGATTTTTTACGATTTTGCGGATTTATGAACGGTGAATTGTCACTTTTTATGCCCGAAATAAACAGTTTTCCCTCAACAAAAGGATGACAAAGTATCTGTGCCCATGAAATACGCAACGAGGGATCCTTTTCCAATAAACCCTGGAACATTTACAATTCACAATGATGTGCACATACTTCAATGCTACCACGCACTCACCTGCAGAAACGAACGACAATCGCTGCTCAAGAAACTGGGCCACTTCACCTCCTCATGCTTTATCAGTTTCACCAAATGTAAAATGGAAGTGGTGCAAAATGGAGTCTGCCCTGACATGCTCTCATATGCAATGCATCCCAATGACCATAAATCGGCTTGATGATCGTACGGACGTTCGGACAGCAACTCAGGAGCCATATACAGCGGAGTACCCTTTATCGAAGTGAGTACATGTGTGCCCAATGTCATATTGCGCGCCAAACCAAAATCGCACAATTTCGCATGTAAATCGTCATTCAACAGCACATTTTGCGGCTTCAAATCACGATGCAGTATTCGATTCGAATGCAAATAATACAAAGCAGACACCAAATGACATATCAAACGCTGGGCACGCTCCTCGGAAATGGCGCCATTACGCGCCAAATAACGATGCAAATCGATGAGTGCAAACTCCGTTACAACCACAAGATCATTTTTTGTCTCGAATGATTCCAACATTTCAATAACATTTTTATGTTTCAATCTAGCTTGTATTTCACATTCACGACGCAGGTTCCGCAGCTCTTTGCTGGAGCGGCCACGCTGGAAGGAATTGATAGTAAGTAAAAAAAGAGGCTGACTAATGCTTAAGGACTAAAAAGGAGGAAAGGCGACACCGCCACTACACTCCTCTCACTAGTTAGGCGCATATTACATGTCGCATTCCGTATCACAAAGAACAAACTTTTGATAGTTGCGACCCAGAGCTCACTTTCCATACATTCCCTTAATGTTTTACCTTTGAAATAACTTTAATGGCCACCACTTGATCGTCATCTTTGCGCGTCGCTTTGTACACTCGCCCAAAAGAACCTTCGCCAATGAGCGAGCTCACTGTGTAACGATTCATTCTGAATTATGACAAATTATACTACTTTCACTTATTTTTAAACATTTCGTTTTCAAACATTACCAATACATAATTTGTTTTTTAAGGAAAAGTTCACAAAAACTTGTTGCACGCATAGAAAACGAAAATATTCGTGGGTGGTAAACAAAATACGAAAGCCGCCTTTTCCACAGCTGACGACAGAGTTACCACATTAAAATCGGCACAAACAGAATGCTTGTGTCTTCATCGCAGAACAAACAAACAGTACAATTTACAGCTACACATAAAATAGTACTAGAAACGTAACAAAATTAAATCGGATGTGTTTTGATTGCATTAGCAACACTTTCAAGATTGCAATAAAGTAACATTTTATTATTACTCTTTTAACCTTTGTTTAATAATAAGTATAATAATAATAATAATAATTGTGTAAGTGAAACTAACTAATATAACACAAATTAAAAATTAAATCACTTGAGGTTTTGCCAAATTTTCGAGTTAGTTTTGACATTAAAAAATTCTATCTATGAAGATGTGATAGGTGATACACGTCAGTAAAAGAAAATCAACAAAATTTGTTGTAGGATTTCCGGCTTTAGAAATAGTTGATATCTAAATTAATGGTATTGAAAAAACATGCAATTGTTGTGCGAAATTGATAAAGTACGGACGTTTAATTGATGAAAACTTGTTTCAGTGAAAAAAAAAACTCATCCAGTTTTTAGTTCTAATAAATAAAATAAATTTGTCTATACTCTGTAATTTTGCTATCATTCAATGTACGACCTTTTGTTTATTAAGGTCAAAGTTGACGATATATACATACATATCTAAGTATGTGTGAATGTATAGTATATGAGCCAAAACGTTCTAAGCCCCATTGATTCTGAAATCGCTCTTATGATATAAATAGCACCCATTGGCTAATTAGTCTGGCCATCTTTTCATACCAAAACACAGAAGATGACTTGAAGCATACACTTTAATTAAACAAAACAATTTCAAGCTCTAGTCAACAGTGAACTAGCTAGTTTGTAAAATGGTTCGAAGATTTCGGATTGGTAAAAGGAACGAGTTAACATACTTGATCTTCTATATCCTGAAAGATATAGCATAAGTGAACTTAAAAAGAGAGAACGCATGGAGTTGTTAAGTAATGCACCACGATCTAAGGCTGAATTTAAGTACATCTGCAAGAAAATTGCAGAAAGTTGCTTTGGGCAAGTCGTTTTGTTTTTGTTTGAAAGTATATTGCCATTGTAATACTTACATATATAATATTTAAAAATTTATTTACTATCTAGGCTAAGATGAGTCTTACTGATATTTCATTGAAATTCACCGAAAACACTCTGGATGAGATCATACAGAAAGCTGGTGGTACGAAACATACTTCGTTTAAATTTGGCAAAGGTTTCAAAAAGGGAGATTCATATCTAAGCAAAGTTTTCCGACTATGTGTGTATGGTGTGAATGAAGAAAATGAGTGAGTATATCTTTGCCTTAATAAAGAAGGACTCTAAAAGAATCTGCCGATAACCCGTTAATGAAAGAAAGCGTTAGTTATGGCCCTTCAACATTAAAGTACCGATCTGGAGCCTATGCTGCTCTTTTCACTTCTATTTAATAGACGTTTCCATCTCTTTCAGCTCGACACTTGATGTGAATTTAATTGTTAAGGCAATGCCTGACAATCTGGCACGTCGTAAGCTTTTCCGTTCTGCGGATTTCTTTCGTAACGAAATCAGTTTCTATACAAAAATTGTACCTGTTTGGGAGGAATTCCAAAGTAGTCGTAAACCCAAGAATCCCTTCAATGAATATCCAATATGTTATGCAACGCTGTGCGATGGTGAAAATGATTTCATTGCTTTAGAGGACGTTAGCTTTCTAGGTTACGGTTCACCAAATCGGTAAGCTTCAACTCAATATATGTATATCCAAAATTTGTAATGTAATCGGCGTTTCTATACCCGAAATAGTCAGGACTACATTTCTTTGGAAGATTGTCTCCTGACAATGCGCACTTTGGGCCGATACCATGGCATTACATTAGCTTTAAATTCTATACAACCGGGAAAATTTGAGGAGGCTGCCAATAAATTGGAGGTAAGGCTTATATACATACATATATACATGAGTCTGTTTACACTGGCACAAGCATGATAGACTGTGCGAGAGATATAGATAGAAAAGCAAGGTAGTAAGAAAGGGAGAGAACTTTTGGCCCTGTTTCTTACTACCTTACTTTTTTACCTAACTACTTATTTTTCAGGAGACTTACTATGCTGATAGTATTCGTAAATGGTATACCGGCTTTCTTAAGCTAGCATCTAGTGTCGCATTAGACGCAGTTTCAAAAACATATCCAGATACGAAATATGAAACCATTGCAGAGAATTTCTTGCAGGAAACGCTCTATGATGATATGATTCACTTGGTCTCCACCAGATGTATGGTTTTTAAATAATTGTAATATTTAAAAAAAAATTCTATTTCATTTTCTTTAGCTAAACTTAGTGTTTATGGGCATGGTGACTGCTGGACTCCGAATTTCCTGACGCGTTATACGAAAGATGGTGTACCTGAAGCTATTAAAATTATAGATTTTCAATTAGCACGTTGTGCTTCATTGGCGCTGGATATTTCGTTCTTCATCTATTCATGCACCAGTCAGGAGTTGCGCGAGGAACACTTTGAAAAGTTACTCAAGGTCAATTAAACAATATTTCTAACGTTGGTATGCCTCAACATTACTTTACTTTTTCAAGGAATACCATCAAAGTGCATGCGCACTTATTACTGATTTAGGTGCCGACGCAGAATCGGTATTACCTTGGCAAGCCCTGCTTGATGAACTGCAACAATTTGGACGTTTTGGTTGTGGCATGGGCATCGAATCATTGCCAATGTCTTTGCTTGAGGATGATGAGCTTGCAGATTTAGATGACATTGTTGACGATGCTATCCTCACAGATGTTTGGAATATAAAGCCATTCAAGGAGGCAGCCAAACGTGAACGTATTGCACATATCTTCAAGCATGCCATTGATCAGGGATACATTAAGTGATATGAATATAAGTAACATGTAATAAGTATGTGTATAAATTTATTTTGTGCAATAAATGAAAGAAGTTGCTTTTTAATATAAATTCGTTCATCATACTTACATATGCATAGTGTGTTCTATTTATGTATGCAAAAAGATAAAAGTTTATAAAAATTTATTAACAAATTTCTCCAATTTACAAGCACGTCCCCTCATTAAGCACACACCATTTGGGTATAACAGCATCCGGGCTAATGCCACGTGCTATCAAGCGGTCACGATAGCGGAAGAAACGTGTTCGTGCGAGTAAACTCGAAGTCTTTGGATTCGACCAGAGACGTTCAGCAGCGGCGCCAGCACGTGGCCAAATGCGACTCTCTGCAAACAATTATTTTATATCATCACTGTATACAACTAATAACAGATTCCCTTTTCACTACTTACCCACAGAATTTTGATCAACAAATTCACTCCACATGCAAACTTCTCCGCCTAAGACCTGCTGCTCATATGGCTTCACTATGTTATCGTAAACTTTCGCCCAGTTGTAATAGCGTGTTGAGCCCCAAAAGCCATGATCCAAATACCAGGCATTCTTTGTTGACACTATAATCCGATAGCCCCTGGTCAGTAGATCCTCATTCAGCGGGTCTGAAGAGGACACCCATGTTTGCACTATGAAACGCTCCTTTGGCAAATGATCTTCAATAATTTTCGGGTCTGTTAAATGACTCGACCACACTATCACCGATTTTGGCACCTTTACTAAAGGATGTTGCCTTTGGTTTACATTATCCCATGAATCTAAATTTCGATTATGAAATTGGGACCATAGCTTTAAGAAACTACTTATACTCAAATCGTAACCAGTTTCAGTCATTTTACGTATAATTTCCGGTGTATTATTCCAACATGGAATGAAAACCTCATCGCCACCCATGTGAATAGTTTCTTCAGGGGCGCCAACTTCGGCGATGTCTTCGTAAATCTCCTTCATAGTTGCGTACATATTATCGTTGAGTGGGTTCAATTGACCACATGGTGGTTGCACGCAAAACAAACGCCATGGTGTCTGATTAATGCATACAGCCATATTGCCTAGCCCCGATACTGGGCCCCACTGCCAACCGTTGCCTGCATGAGAAGGCCCATCGATTTCAATTAGTACGCGTATACCGCGTAAACGTGCATAATTGATAATCTTTTGTGTATCAGTACGTGAGTAGGTCATTTCTGGGGAGTAAGCACCATAGCTGTATGAATATGAGAAGATATTGAATGTTAAAGTAAGGTTAGGTCTATGAAATATTGAAATACAATACCGTTGTAACTCTGGTACGCGTGTAATCTCCAATGGAAAACTATGCGTGTCCACTACATGCCAATGTAACACATTCAGCTTGGATGCTGCCATGGCATCTAAGGTTTTTCGTATTATACGTATGGGCATAAAATTACGAGCCGAATCCAAAAGAATACCACGATGAGGAAACATTGGGCGATCAAGAACGCGTCCAGCTTTCACCATTAACAAACCATTATTTATGCTTCCAGTTATGAAATTACTAAAAGTTTCGAAGGCTAATCTTGCACCATATACCGTAGGTGCTTTAATATCCACCACAGTTGCCGCATCTAAAGTATAGGAATGATAAATACAAGAAAGTTATACAATTTAACAAAATCAGACCGAATAAATTAATTCTACAATATGTACTATATACATAATATGGAATGCATCGTTCTCCACCAAAGGCTAAACGTAACATTCACATTTGAATTGAGCTCCATTGACATCAGAATCAGTTTAAAATTCAAGGTTTTCCAAGTTACATTTTAAAAAGAAACAGGATTTATTTTTAAAAAATTATTATAATTTATATTTTAATATTGGGTGTATAACTTGAAAATGAAGGATTCACAATTGATAGCGTAACTTGTGGCAAACTTACAAGAGTATAATTGCCTAAGAAAAGCTTAGGCCGTTCGGTCGGATTCGGCATAAAACTGTAGATCCCCTCCCATTCAAGTATAAATATACAGCATTTGTGGATGCGAAAAGCTCAGCCTAGGCCCTACATAGACTGTTGTGCCATTAAAATAATATAAAAGAAAATTAATAACAATAAATTAAAAATATTTACATTGTCTGCAACAAGAACTATGAACTTAATTTGTTTTTCTTTGTTGTTTAAAATGTTAAGATCGCAGTGGCCCAAAATTACACGCTGAGGCTGTAAATAAAAAAAAAACCTCTTGGCAGGCAATGGCAAACCTACAAGAGTAAAAATTGCCTATGAAAATCTTTTCACTTCGCCGTTCGGATTCAGCATAAAGCTGTAAGCCTCTTCCATTCATGTAGGTCCCTTCCATGTAGGCCTTTGGCGCTACATGCGGTCATAGTCGACACTGATAAACTGAAGTTGACTGTGGTAAAGGCATAACACTTGCCACAATGGCTGCCTATCTCTTTATCGCTGTCCTGTGTGATTGCATTCCCTCTCTCATTCTCCCTCCTTCTTCCTCCCACCTATCAATCTTCCTTCCATTCAACACAATGCTCTGCATTCATAGGGGTACACCCTGTGAGTTGAATGTAACAACAACAACAACAAAAGAAAAAAGAACAAAATGTGTATTTCAATCAAGTTGTGTGCAATCGCATTGAATTCGATCTCATATTATTGCTTAATTATTCGCAGAAATATATATATAATATATACAATTACAGATATTGGTAAGTTTTTTGTTTCCTTGCACATTCTCACTCTAAGCTAGTGATATGACACAGTTTATTGTACATACATTGTGTTCTTATCGTTTTTTAGTATTTTGTTTCCCATTTTAGTATTTTGTTTCCCAGGCTGTATTGCCTGATAATGATTTTATCTGGTTCCGGTTGCACTTACATTTTTTATTAATCGATTGTACCTACTTCAATGTTTACTACCCTTTAAAGTATTTCAATTAATTCTTGGTTTTTCTTTTTTAATCGCTCAGATTTTTGACGAAAATGTTCGGAAAATTTGGCTTACATTTGATGGTTTTGGAATTCAGACCGGATAACTCATCACTGTACTTACTTGTTGTACGAATGGTCAGTGCATATGATTCATCTGTCATCCAGTCCAATACCAAACTGCTTGTATTCACCGTAGTCTTGACCAGTACTTCTTTGCCCTTCTCCAAAGTACAATTCCGTATACATTCCTTCAGGATGTTACTCACAAATATGCGACTAGCTTCGCGCACAAATTGTGATGACGCTTGACTTGGAGCGACTACATTGAAACGGACCTTCCACGGATCAAAATGAATACGTTCATTGGAAATACTACAATCTCCGGTTGGCATCGGCCAAATGGCACCATATTTCCCGCAAGACAAACGACAATCATTCTGACTTTCAAAACCACGAGCATCGCCTATATTCGGCGCAACATCAAGCTTACAAAAATCCTGGTTATTACAAATCCACTGAGTGCTAGAAGCGACATTTTAATACTTATAATAGTTTTTTTTTTTTTTGTTTTTTTTTATTATAGAACGTATTACAAACCTCTCTGCATTTATGCGGCAAATAGCTAGCAAAAATATCACAGCAATATATGGGGAAAACATTATTGCTGGTAATATGTACTGGAACTTAATTGAGGTAATTATTAGGTAAGTTCTATTTTGTTTACTTTTTATTCTATGTATTTTTGCGTGAAGTCAAACACAAAACGAGCACACTTTCTGTTATTAAGATACTGTGATTTTTTTCACGTTTTCTTTCAATTGCTACTTCTGAAGCGAATCGCTTATTAATTAACACTTGAAATTCATTATAAACTTATTTTGCAATAATTAGATTAGTTTCACAAAACACCAATACATTGTACAATATAGAAGTATTGACGATAGCTAATTTGTATGAACTAATGAAATATGTATTTCTTTCTTACTTTTTTTTTGTATTGTAATATTTTTATGAGGTTGGCTTATTCATAACATAAATAAATAAATCAAAAAACCAATTAGTTCGTAATTGTTAAAGGAGAGCAGTTGAAATTGTATGCATAGGAAATAAATGATAAATACATATGGTAAGTACAGGAAATAGGAATTTCTAACATATATCTCAAAATTTAAATTTAGAAAACCGAAAGAAGTACAAACAACATCCGTTAAATCTTTAAAAGAATCTTTTTTGTTTCCTTTTTTTTCACTTGCACTTTGCATGGGCAGTTACTAGCACGAGTAAGTTTAGTTATTCATGCAATTCAGACCACAACAGAAACCGAACTAAATTCAAATACAACAAAATAATAAACAAACTAGCAACTTAAGCCCAGCTTATCGATAAAGACACACATATGTACGTACGTACTGCGCTCAGTCACAGCACAGTGTGACATTTATAAAGGCAAAACAAATTTAACGCGGCTACGTAGTGTGTAATCTGAACTGCAGCTCATTTATTAGCGTGTGGCTATGTACTCTGCAATGTGGAATACACGAGTATGATAGGCGGCCCATAAGACCCCGCGCCGCCACCACACACGAATCACAAACGGAAAAAAAATACAAAATCACAAAATCACAAAACACAAAACAGAAAAGAAATTAAAGAAATTCGCAATGGAATATTATAAAAACTACAAATAACGACAACAATACAACATATATCAACGATTTATGCACTTTCTTACATACCTACTATACATGTATGTAAATGCTTGAATTTATAGTATGTAAAGTGGTGCGTGTAGTAATGGGCAAGCGTCATCAAAATGGATACCCTACATGACGCGATCACTAAGCTCATAGTAATTCATACAGTTTATGTCCATCCATTGGTACTTTATTTACAATTTGCAAAAAGATTTTGATCTGAAATCATAGATTTCGATATAGAACATATAAAGTTTCTCAGAGGAGGTTGAAGACCTAAAACGATCTGCTGGTGTACTGGTACTAGTTAGCCATGTACCGACGAACTTGTACTTAATATTTAAAAGTTTTTATACAAAAAAAAATACAAAATACGTATTTTTTCTGCATGAAATTTAAAGAAAAAGAACATAATGCTTTATTTCTACTTACATATTTTACTAATAAGAATTATATTAATTTATAGGCAATTACTGCTGACATATGTTGAGACTATGGAACATATGTTAAGACGTAAGTTATTAAAAAAAATGCATATACTTTAGTAAGAATCAAAACTAAAACAGTAAAACAGTATTTCACTTATTAATAGGCCTAGGCCCTCCATGGGCTGTTGCGCCATTGAAGGAAGAACAAAGAAATGGAAAAATATGCACTTACGTTTAAAATAATATTTATGTTTCTGTGGAATATATCGTATGAATTATAAATTGCCAATAGAAAAGAGAGGAAGAGGGATATTGAATAATTATTTAACTGGAGTGGTTTTTAAGACATTGGCCCCAAGTAATAGAGAAAAAAATTGATTTTAAATTTTATAGTGGATTTTTGGACGTTTTTCCTCATATTAATGTGTCAGAATTTTTATTTTTTTTTAAGAATCCAAACGGATTTATCCGCCCAGCTGCACGAGGAATACATCAGCATAACGAACAGGTCAATGGCCGACACAGGCACAGTCCGGACTGTTCTATGCGACGCGTCACGTGGCAAGGTGAATTAACGATCCCAGTGGTTTTCAAACAACAGCTACAGATTATATAATCATCAGTTGGTTAATTCATTTTGAAATACATAGTACTTATACTTAATGTTAAATTGAGAATCTTATTCTATCTTCTTTTAATGGCACAAAACCCCAGAGATTGCCTAGGCCGAGCTTTTCGCATCCATTCATGTTGTGCATGTTATATTTGTACATGAATAGAAGGAACCTACAGTTTTTATACCGAATCCAAAAGGCGAAATGAAAAGGTTTTCATAGGCAATTTTTACTATTGTACGTTTGCCATTGCCTGCCAAGAGGTGGTGCCGTTTAGAGATATTGTTTTTTTTTTGTTTTTTGATTTTGCTGTGTCTGACCCCGGTCACTCAACCACCAGTGAGTATAACATAAGTCAAATGATCCATGAAGGCTGTTGAAGTCATTGCACAAACAATGAAAAGGATAATTTTGTGCATAATTAGCATGGCAGCAAATTAATTAATTAACTATTCAATTTAATATCGACTTTGTTTTCTCTGTTTCTAAGGGCCAAAGATTTTTAAATCCTAGCGGTGATATAAAATTCTCTTGCTTCACACGGTGATAATCCTACAAATATCCTGTATGTATACTAAAGCGTTGCGCTATTTCAATTTCATAATAAATTTCTACCAAAGTTTGAATTAACTAGACAATCAACAGCCAAAAATTACTTATATTAGTAATGCAACTAAGAAGATTACTATTAGTAATTGTAGGGTTAGAAATTCATATGCAAAATTAAATCGGTTCGCTTCTACTTTCGCTATTCAATAATTTCACTAATTTTAAAAATAAAGTGTTAAAAATTATTGTCAATAGATATTGTACTCAACGTGTACGAGTACTTACTTACTGCACATATTAAAATTTGAGTAGTAGTGAGGCAGACTGAGAGTCACTCAAAAAGAGTTAAACGAGTTTCAGTCAACAAATCAACCACACATTCAATTGCATTTTACAGTATAAGCAAACAAACATATCTATGATATCTATGATTTCTTATCGTTAGTATGATATTAAAAAATAAATACAAAATTAGTACATGTACAATATTTAAAAACTCATTTGCTTGATTATTTCTGTGGTAAAAAGGAGTATCTGCTTAAGTGTATATTTTTGTGGAGTGAATTATATTGCTTTGAATGAATGAATATTACCAAAGTATAGCAATATTTCTATACATATTTAAGTACAAGTCCAAAAATTGTTTAAGAATTCATCCCAGTTTGCAATTTATAGTCCAAATACATATGTACATACAGTAAAACCCGGTTAAGTATCTCACCTCAAGATGTCAGGCTTTTGAGGGAAGGGACCGCTGTGGCGTAGTGGTAGTGCGTCGGACTGCTACGCAGAGTGTCCGGGGTTCGAATCTCGGCACATGCAAAATCAAAAAGTTGAAAAAAATAATTTTTCTACACGGCACCACCTCTTGCCATGCAATGGCAAACCTACAAGAGTAAAAATTGCTATGAAAAGCTTTTCACTTCGCCGCTCGGACTCGACATTAAACTTCCATTCCATTTATGTACAAATATAACACGCACAACATGAGTGGATGCGAAAAGCTCGGCCTAGGCCCTCCATGGGTTGTTGTGCCATTAAAAGTAATAGTAAGTAAAGACCGCAAGGTACAAGGTACTTACTTTAGTGGCACTTAAGCAAGAGGCACTTGGAAAGGGAAATTTCTATGGATATTTAAAGGAAAAAGTCAAATGCAGAAAATTGCAGGAATTTCAGCGAGAAAGTCACTTAAGAGTGGCAGTACTACAACGGGATCTGTGGGCTTTTGCCAAAATACGAGTAATCTCAATATTTCACCTAACTCTTTTGCTTCTTCGTTCTCTATACACTTTTATTGTCAAGCACTGGAGTCTAAACCAAACAAAAAAGAAATATTAGAAATTTTATTAAATTTAAAATAAAAACATTTTCCATTTTAAGTCGACTTTAGCTATTTTTCGTTTTTAACACAGATTTATATATCTGACGTTCTTACTACATTTTTTACAAAAATAAATAAAAAACGAAGAATAAAAATAGATTACGCCGCTGACCATTTTTCTATTGTTATCGAATGAACACAAACACATACATGCACACATTTGTGCATATGTATGTATGGTATGTAAAGAGCCATATGAGTAAATGGGAATGCTGCATTTGAATGTATTTATGTTTGCAAATGGATGTACGTGCGCATATTCAGTTTAATAATGAGAAAAATAATCATAATAATAAAAACCTCCCAAACGAACATATTATTCAAATTAATAGCGACTAAAATGGCATTTTATTCACATACTCGAGTTTAGTTATTGCTGATTACATTTCTCTTTTATCTTATTTTATTTTATTTTTTGTTGCCTTTTGTTGTACGCTTCCTAACAATAGAAGATTAAAAAGTCATACATATAGAATATTGTTTTTTTATTTGCGTATGATTGCTTTTAACTAATATGTACCTCATGTAAAAATGACCGTTCAATGAAGTAAGTTTAATTATTAATTCAAATTCACCAAGTATTACAAAATCTTGAAAAATGGCAGATGTGACTAACAAAAAAAAAAAAAATACTTTCACGTTAATTTTTACTCTTGACGTTCTCCTCAGACAAGAAAAATTTCGAAGCAGGAAATTTGTTCGACTCGAAAACTGAACGCAATTCTGTGCCACAGTTCGCACTAGCAGATCCTAGAGGGCAGAAGGGGGAGGTGACTTTTAATCTTCGCCTTATCAACGATTTTTTTTATACGTTGTTTACCCGGGTGACCCAGTTGAATTCTGTAGGTGAATGCGCTTAGTGCTAAGGCTAAAATAAGAGCGATGTACCTATCTGCACTGAGAACACACACTTCCATTTGTCAAAGAGCTGGAAAATTGGAATGCGACATGGAATATGCCAAGCGAGTTGCAACCATCACCAACTCGGCAAGTGAATTCAACTTTATTTGGTTCGCGGAGCACTTCACTATGTCCCAGTGAAGGTTCGTGCCCTTAATGTCTAGTAGCACAGAGATGGAGATGTCTCAGTACTCCATGAAGAGAACAACACTGCGTAGCAAAGAAAAAGCAGTTCATCGAGAGCTTGGGCGAAGTGCTCTTCCTCTAATATTGACCAGATAAAAAAACACTAACAAAACTACAGATGAGATTTGGATGTGGACATATATTTTCCATAGCACTCAGTTCGTTGCACCATTGTACCTTGCCCAGATAAGGATAGGAGAAGAAGGGTTAAGTGGGTAAGTGTAGGGTAACGAAGTCATATACACTGGTTGGACCTACAGTCAGTTACAGCCGGTTCGAACGGTAGGGTAGCAATTTGTTATCACTTGGTGGATTTGTTATTGCCTACCAAGAGGTGCACTTACGAGTATACACTTTCTTATAATTCTCATTCACTTCATATCGGTAGAAATACCATATATGAAGTTTTATGAGAATTAGCAACAACACTAAGAGGAGAATCGAACCCCCAATCTCCTGGATGAAAGGCTAGTCCTCTATCCTTTAGACTAACAAAGTCTTCAAAACAAAGGTTTCGGAACAACACGCAACTGGCCGCATAACGCACAAGGGATATTTCTTTATTATTAATAATCTGTGTCAGACGTACAACGCTTTTTGCATATAGAACAGTGTCAGTGAAACTAAGTACAATAATTGCCGATCGGTCCATCCTCATCAATTCATTGCTTGAAGAGCCACAAATCCTTTATGTATTTTACTTTTTTTTATAACATACTTAAAATTTGTACATTGAAACTGATTACTAAATCAAAATTATATAAGTAAGAAGAAATTTTGGAAAAGTCCCGGTTCTTTTTTCTATACTATCCCAAACAAATAGAGAATTTGTTCAGTGAGTTTTAAAATGGGATTAAATCTTACTAAGATAATAACAAATGCAAATCAAAAAAGTTCGGTAAACGGAAGTTTAAGGATAAAACCGCCCCCTCCCAATGAATAAATGACCAATTTTTATTGTTGCTCATGATTCAAAACAGATTGTAAGTAAATTTATAAAAACCACCAATTCACTTCAGAATAAAATAAATTACAATTATAAAAAAAAGTGTTTGTCAATGGACGCCCTACAGAAGTTTACTTCTTCAGAATGTTTGCTTTTTGGTGTTTCAGGTTACGTTTAGTAATCTTGTAAAAACCAGAGTCTATCGCATACATTACGGGTGTGGCCGAAGGAACTTTTAACGAACATGTTTTGGAATTGTTTATCTGCTGATTCATGCCAACGATATGCCTTGTATGGTTCAGTTTGATGCTTTTCTGATCCCAGGTTTGCTACATCTGGATTAACTTCATTTTGATCGTTTGCATTTCCAATGCATGCCACGCCCTTTGCAAAATCATCATCTCCATCAAAATTTTCATACTCAAAGCATGCGATTTTATTTGCTAAATCATTATAATCTTAACATCATCATCATTATTATCATCATTATAATAATCGTCATCATAACGATCAAAATATTCAGGTTGTATGATCTCAACAGATGAAAAATTTGTCACTTGCAGTCTGAGAACTTGCGAATGTTATGAGGTTGACTAGAAACTTGGCAAAGAGTTGATTTCTTCACACTCTCGCGATCTCTCGGTTCTGGTTATTTGAGTTTTTTTCACGATAGCAGAATCTGAATTTTGTAGGGCAACCATTTTTCGATGAAGTCTACATTCTAGCTGTCTCTCAGCCTCAGTTTTTGCTGGAGATTTTATCGTAACACAATCGCCATTTGTTTGTGCCATGCCTTTGTATCTTTCAGTCTACTCGCTCATTCTTTAAGCTCTAGAAAATTCTGCCGATTTTAGTTTGAAACGTAAAATTTTACTGGAAACTGATAGGCACCGCCCTCTATCAATCGAGTATGAATTATACGCGAATCAGCACCCTCTATCAATCGATAGAGGGATAGAAGACTCCTTTATCGATTTATAGAGGGCGCATATATGCTGCACATCATTTATTATTATATACATACATATCCTACCTCATTTTTTTCTAACTTGATTGATAGAGGACGCTGCACTTCATTTCCGTTACCATTTCCGTTTTGCCAAGATCATCTTTTACCCTTTCCTAAATATAAAAACGATTCTAAAAAAGTTAACTTAAAAAATCTCACAAGTGCCAAACTCAGAGTCGGTAAAACTTAAATTTAAATTCCCATCGCATATTTTTTACAGTGTATAGGTACATACATATGTACTTTCTGCATATGGTAAAGGTTTTTCATACATATTATTATGTCTTTCTTTTAAAATCAGAAAAAATGTAAAATAAACTTTTAATTATTTCAAAGTCAAAATCAAATTAATGAATACTTATGTGCATGAATATAAACACATGAGTGCGAGTATGAGGTAACGCCCATGACCATGCCCCTACACAATAACAATACTATAAAGCTATAAACCGGCAGCAATAACAATAATAGCAAAACAGCAGCAACAACAATTATAAAACTGCAAGTGAATTAAAAATCTGCACACTAAACTCTAACTAGATACTCGTATGTATGTATATACTACATGTATAGTATATGTGTGTGTGTATGATTGCATGATGACGATAACGATGATGATGACAATAATGATGATGAGGGTGAATTCAATTGAATTTTTTTGTAATTCAAAAACAACAAAAAACCAAAAAAAAAAAACAAATTGAATAGCATAAAATTCTTTTTGTTGTTGCATTGTGGACGATTTCAATTCAGATTTTGATTTTCAAATGAAATAATCAAAAATGCGCTTGGGCTCAAAATCAGATCAGATGTGCGGCGCACAGGTGGCGTGGCATAGCTTCGACGTTGGTGCTTTGGGCTTGCATTATGTATTTTGACTTTTGTAAAAGCATGCAAACAAACATGATGATAGTAATGTTCCTGACGACTATTAAGAGTCTCTGGAACAATAATAAATGATGCGAATGAATGCCGTTTCACATTTATACTCGTACCTAAGTTCATACATACTTATATTACTTACTTGTAAATTTCGTTTTAACCTTTTCTTTTGATTTTTTTTTCTTTTTTTTTTAATTTTTACCAAATTAAATGCATAAAATTTGCTGTTTTTGTTTTGGTAAAAGTGTGTTTTGTTCTTCTTGCCTTTTAAAGTTCTCCTTCATATGTGAGTTTGGGTGCGCCTCAAATTCCCAATTAATTGCACATGCGAACTTTTTTTTCTTCTGCTTTTTAATTGAAAGTTTTACTTTATAATTTACATAAATGAAATGTTTGTTGTTGTATGTAGGGCACAAAACAATAAAAAACAGAACAATAGAATAAAATGGAAATAAACTTCATGTGAACTAATTAATTAAGTTGTACGGCGATAGCATCGAACTGCAACTACACATGTGAGTACCCTGTAAGGGAACCAACTGGTTTAAAGTTAGTCGATAAACTGGTTTACTGACCACCACAACTAGTGCCACAGTTAGGTGTCTTTACTAATCGCGAAATGGTTTATTTAACATTGTGTTGTCCTTGGCACACGTGAATTGTCCGGGCTTATATCTTTTCACGTAATTGGTCAATAGATGTTATTGGAATAGTTTGTAAACCAATTAAACTTTAACTTTGATAAAGATACATTCCTTTGGAATAGTTTGTAGACCAATCAAACTTCAACTAGTTGAAAGATATATTCTTTTATATAGTTTGTAGACCAATCGAATTGTTTCAGTTTTGCAACCAGTTGAACATATTATATGGAAAATTTAAAGGTTTTTTTGCGTTCGTTGCTAGTACCTTCTTCATCATCTTGTTCTTTTAATACATTACAGTCCATGGAGGGCATACGTCGAGCTTTTCGCATCCACTCATTTTGTGCGCGGGTTTTTTGGTGTTGGTACCCATAAATCTGGCAACACAAGTCCGATTATGTCAACAATATTTGAAAGGTGGCATTTCAGGCTACATTTTGTGTGAAGACAGTTGTGAAATTCATTTTCAAATCAATGTAACTTAGTGTAAGAAGTTACATTGATTTGAAAATGAGTGTAATATCTGAAGAAATACGCTATGTGGTGGTTTATTACTATAGAAAGGTAAAAAAAACGGCAAAACTTGGCGAAAATTTGTGCGGATTACAATGAGGTTGCTGTGAGTGAACGCCGGACTCAGGAGTGGTTTTCTCGATTCCGTTCCGGAAATTTCGATATCAAAGATGAAGTGAAAAAGTCGATGAAATTTTGGTGGAGCAAGATCGAAGCTGCCAGAAAATAGCGGAGGCACTAAACATCATATACTCGTACATGACATATTTGCGATTACTTTTATATCACCCAATATATACGAATGGGACAGACCTACAACTCTTAAGGCGCAGAGTAGTTAAAAACTTTTCTTAAGCAATTTTTTCTCGTGAAGGTAAGCTATTTGCCTTTTTTTAAGTCCACCAGAGCAGTTAGAAAGGATAATCTTTATTTGAAGTTCCCTAGATAGTTTCAATTACATCAGATATAGCGACAGAAATCAACCGACAAACAATGTTAAATAATTGTTTAGAATAAAAAAACTTTTTGGCGCTACTTTAGTCAGCTACTCGAAAAAATTTAAATAAAAATTGAGCATTTCGTTAAACCGAAGTTGAAACTAAGAAAATATTTAGCGTGGTGATCTCACTCTAGGTGGTTAGGTATAGGTTATAGATCGAATGGAAGTACTCAGAAAGATCTAAGCATACACGGAGGCCAAATTGTACCATTATGATGACCCCACATGGTTGAGTTGAGTACTCTACCCACTAGACTAAGGAGGTCGTCTCACTCTAAGTCTTCATTAAAATATTTAAACAAACTTTAATTAATTTAAAAAATTTTATTAAAAAAAAATTACATACTTGGGTAAGCAAAATTCATTTGGAAAATCAAATTTTATATAAATAAAATTTATATGCATCAATGAGGCAAATGAAAAATCATCATCATCACCAAAACAACAAATACAACAGCAAACAATTTCAAAGCAAATCTATAAATACATTTTGCACTTGTGAGTTTTATTGAAAATGCAATCAATAAAATTGCATTTAGCAAGAATCGAAAATATAATTTCAAATTGATTTCAATACAAAATGATTTTTTTCTTCTGGTTCTTCTTCTTGATCTACATACATTGATGCCACATAATGTTCATCATTCATCGTGCATACATACGTACATATCGAATACTTAGATACTATAATATTTAAATATACATATGGTACATTCATGTGGGTATATATAGAGCAGTACCGACAACAACAACAACTACAACCAAATACAAACATTTTTGATAATAGTATTCATCATCATAACAGCATTCGAAATCAAATATTAAATTTCAACTTAAAAATTGCAATAACAACTGCTACAAAAGTGATTACCATACACACCTTTGAGCATACACACACACACACACACACTCACCGATATACATACATACGAGTATATGTATGAATATGTATATGTGCATGCATAAATAGACAGAAGTTCATAGAAATTCGAAGATGTGTTGCCGATGCAGTAGCATTGAATGAACATCCTTCACTGTTGGAACCAGTTGGGTTGGGTTGATTCTATGGGAGGCTTAATGCACACTAACGCAGTAGCTCACACTGACACAACTATTGGAGTGTGTGTGTGTGTGTGTGTGTGTGTGCTGGTATGCTATGAGGAGTGCAAAAATTAATCAAAACATTTGCATAAAGGCAAAAATAATAACAATAACAATGTAAAAAAAGGACGATACAGCAACAGTGTCTGACAAAAATTACTCGTACAACAACAGCAACAACAAGAGCGAAAATACATAAAATAATATCAGAAGGAAAAAAAAAATTGCAAACTGTCGACAAGGATTTCATTTGTTATACTGATTATTATTATGTTGGCGTCATATTTCACCGCTACATCTCCCAGTCACTCTCCTTTTCTCTTTACATACTTAGCATGTTCATGTCCTCATACTCTGTAACCACCACCCAAATGAAGAGAAATAGAAATACTATACAAACACTAGACAGCAAAACAACAATGAATGATTTCTTCTGTTTTCTTCCTCATTTTCATTGTTGATTTTCTTGTTGTTGTTGTTGTTGTTGTTGTTGTTGTTGTTGTTCTTGTAGTTGTGCATTGTTTTCGCCGGCATAAAAAAATGAAATGAAATCATAATAATCATGATTTATTTACAACATGAGACAAATGCTTACTGTTGCTGCATTGCTGCTTCCACCACTAAGGACATCATTGTCGTCGTCATCGTTGTTGTTATTGTTGGCATGGTCGTATGGGGGCGTTATTGTGGGAAAAGATATTTTGCAATGCAGAACTGGGTATTTTGTTTTACTCTAATACATATTTGGAACATATGATTACCGTCCAAGGGAAAATTCTTTCAAATTTTCACTTAGAAGCAAAACTACCATATAGCATCAGAGTGTTCGTTTCGTGTTCACATCCTCTAAACTCTAGTAAACTAAATCGTTTCTATTGCCTATTTGATTTGATTATGAGGCAGGGTTTTGGTGTAGCCGTAAGATCAAACAAATAATATGCGACATTTGATAATGCAGAAATTAACGAAAATTTGCTCTTCTTTCTAATAACAAAGCCATGAAAGTTATTGAATGATGGAGAAATAGGAAAATGATTTCTAGTACATGAAAGTAGAACTCAAAAACAGTAAAGGCACTGAGAGAAGACGCTAACTGAAGCACTCTAAAATTATAATATAAATATGTAAGGTCGGAGTGAATTTTATTTTAGTGCGAGCATTAAGGAAAACTTGGTCTCTGTAAGTTCAAAATTTAATAATACCGAAAGGCAGTTCCACTTAATCAATATAATCACTATCAATGTAAAGGTTTATAATTTAACTTACATAGTTTAAGGTAAAAGATGCAATAAATTTTTAATTCTAATAAAATGCAAAAAAATTTTGTGAATTTTAGAGGGTGTAAAAACTTTTGACCTACCCCGAGGAAATGAGGTGACCAAATTATTAAAAGTTAAAGTCAGTGTAATGTGTAAAATTTAGATTTTTGTTAAAATTTGCCAATTTCTCCATATGTATGTTTTCTTACAAAAGTTTGGGCAGCTGGAAAAAAAAAAACATTTGGGTTAAGTTGACATTTGAGCAAGGTAATAGCTAATAATTTTAAGTTCTGTAAATACATTTTTAAAAGCTACCATAATACTTATGTACATAGACCTCGCGTAGATTAGTGTGTAGAGCAATTTTATCCGAGAGGTTGGGTTCGATTCTACTCTTGGTCTGGTGGTTAATTCTCATATACTTTTTATATTTCTACAGATATGAAGTAAATGAGAATTATAAGAAAGTGACAAGTGCACCTCTTGGTAGGCAATAGCAAATCCACCAGTGATAAAAAATTGCTACCCCACCGTTCGAACCGGCTGTAACTGACTGTAGGTCCAACTAGTGTATATGACCTCGTTACCCTACACTTACCCACTTAATCCTTCTTCTCCTATCCTTATCTGGGCAAGGTACAATGGTGCAACGGACTGAGCGCTATAGAAGATCTATGGCCTTCTTGCCCACATCCAGATCTAATCTAATCTAATATTTAGAATTATTGAGCAGTAATTGCTTTTTCATATTTGCCGAATTTTCAAAGTTACTGATTAAAATGGGTGTATGGTATGTGTAGACTTTTTATAGGGCGTAGCTCGCTTAAAGTAGACAAGTATATTCTGTGATGATGAATTTGTCAATGAAGATACAGTGCACTCGCGGTAACGTGAACTAATTAAAACCAAGGCAGTTCACGTTTAACACAATGCTCTGCATTCATAGGGGTACACCCTAAATATTGAATTTATCAAATAAAAACAACTTAAAAAAAAAAAATTCCTAAATTCAGGATTTTTACACATTTAAACGTAAAAGTATCTTATTATTGCCGTTAGTACGAAAAAAAATTTTTTTTTTATAGAAAATTCATAAAAAAAACAAAACGAGATCAAAACAAATGTTCTCGGGTATGAACATACCTATTAAATTGCGAATAAAATTTCACATTAGATTTATTCATTAAAAAAATCCGTTATCTTTTGCTTTTTCTGCTGCTTTTTCTTTTCTAATAGCTGAAATACTGCTTTCTCCCTTAACCGTGTAAAAAAGGGCGTGTTCACGTTAGACGGTGTTCACGTTACCGGGAGTGCACTGTATAGCAAAACTGGAGTTGTAGGAATTATTTTGCTTCCCAGCTTTGATCCGCTGTAATACTTGAAACCTTTGACAGCAACGATTGAGTATTAGGTGAACTTACTATGTACAATAGAATAAAAAATATATGTATAAAAACATACGAGCATGTATATGGGAATTACAAACTTATCTTTAACTTATATTTTTAATTCAAAATGTAAATTCTTCGGGTGCCATTTATTGAAGGTAACCCCCACCCCCACGAGTGCAGCGTTGCATGGTTGCTTGAAATGTTTGCCTGTTGACAGTCGAGTCAAATTAAATGACAACATTACATTGTACACTTTATGTCATTTAGTCAGCAAAGAGGGCGTTACCTTAGGCATTATCTGTTATATGTATGTACGAGTATATTTTTCTATTTTACCTCGCATGAGTACAACAAAAGCATCTAAAGTTTAATTATGAAATATGTTCATATGGATGTGCAAATATGTTCTTAAAAGAAATTACACATTAAATATTTGTTCTTGCCACCATCATGCTGGTTATTTTGTATGTATGTAAATATGAAAAAATCGTGATGTCTAAACAGAGGAAATTTTATAGTGGTACAACTTGGTTTTTCGGTGGCTGAAAATAGTTTATTAACAAAACACATACATATGTAGGTACTAATTTACATGTATTTTTTTTATTTTTATTGTCGAATTTCGAATACAATAACTTTGCCGAATAAAGTATGGCAAAAAAAAGGACCTTTAACGAAATTCGTTTTGACAAGCAAAAAAAATGGCACAAAAATTCGTTGTCGAATTCTGATCAACTTTGCCCAATAAAGTATCACAACAAAAAAGGACTTTGTCACCGGCGAAATTGCCACGAATTTTCCACTGTCTTATATGAAACTAATAAATAAAACGAATAAAATAATGTGTTTCAAGTTACTTCTTTTTTTTAACCATGCTGTCAGATTCTGTCAGGAGGTAAGATCTTTCCCACTCACTTCTATGAACAGGGATGTGAATGCCTTTCCCTTTAGCTTCTGTGATAAATATTTATTATCTATACATTCATCACTAAATGCGTTTTTCCTATTTTTGTTTAAATGCAATGCTTTTCCTGCGTTATATGTAACAGCAACAAAAAAGATCAGTTTTAAAGATCAGATTGCTCGCTTTTCTCTAAGCAAAGTGCTAAAAAACTTATATTTGAATCCTTGGGCATTCACGAATTCTATTTGTACTGACTGTCGCTGATTGATTTTTCCTTTTTAGAAAATCCTGACAGTTTGCCCACTGTACCGCCGCCCCATATAGCGTCGTGTATGCTCGTATAGCATAACGGTGTTGAAATTAGCGCTCTTCAGCGAATTGCCATATTGTTTCTGTGTTAATGTTTTTAATTTCGTACTGTTTAACAACTTTTCCAACCTCACTCTCTACCTAACTCCCTATCAGGCCAACCACCTTGTTCCGCTCCCCTCCTCGGCCCACATAACTCTCGAGGCTTTAATGTGTTTTAGCATTGTGTCTGTTGTTGTTATTATTACAACAAGAATCAGATTTTTTGCAAGTTTTTTAATTACTTTTTTTTCAACTCATTTTCTTTTGTATTAAGCCTTCAGCCCGGGTTACTTGCTTGCTTGGTTGGTTGGTTGGTTGGAAGGATGAAAGAACGAATGGTTGGGATGATGATGCATTGCATAAATTCATTTTTTCATTTCATTTTCCTGACGTGGTGCATCAACATCAACATCACAACATCACCGTCAACATGATTGTAATGATGATGATGGTGTTGTTGCTGTTGCTGTTGCTGCCATCGTTTTTTGCATTGCAATTTGCTGAGGCCTCTGCTGCTGCTGTTTTTTTTTTTAATAAAAATGACATTGTGACTATGCAATTAGTATTATGAAAATTATTTTTTCATCATTCTCTTTCTCTTGCGCCCATTTGTAGGTGGTGTTGTTGTTGTTGCTTCTGGGTGCTGGTGGTAGCGGTAGTAGATGTCAGTGTGTAGTTGCTTTTGTATGTTGTGCAGTAAGGCACAGTTTTTTCTCTTTGCATTTCTACTGCATTTGCTGTGTTGGAAAAAGTTTAATTAAGTTAATGATTTTTATAAATGAAATGTTGCAATTTTTGTTGTTGTTGTTGTTGTTGTTGCTTTTCTCTAGGAAACGTTTCTTTTTGCCCCTGTATGTTTTTATGAAATTTTTAATCAGGGTAATTAAAATAAATTATCAAAGGAATTTTAGTAATTTATTTCTTTTTGTGTGGATATTTTTGTGCTGAAATTATTAAATTTTGAGATGGTCCCTACTACCATTTTCTTTCATTGAGCAACCCTAGCTATGTATATATTTATCTTTATATGTTAAATAACCTGTTTTTCCTCAAACAGCGATTATTTTTCTTGTACCAAACTCACACTATTGCATTCGCCGCAAAGGTGCCATTTCCTATTTATTTGTCGATGCGTGATAATTTTGTTTCTCTTTCCGCTTATATCACATCACAGCGCCGCTCTATCTTTTTCGTTTCTTTGTTTTTTACCTTCAGCGTATTATTTCTTTACAAAGTAAAAACCCATTTTATTGTTTACATTATTTATAATATTTTGTTTTTAATTCTTATTTTTATTTTTTCTTCCCGTTCTTTTTTCTTTCTATCGCTGTTTTATATTATCATCAGCAACAGCATGAGAAATCACTGCGAAATTTTACGGCTTTGTTAAAAAAATATTAATTAAAAATTCTAATTTATCCACATTTCCACGCCGAATATGAATTTCATTGTTTTCTTCATCGTCAACTTCTTGTTTCGCTTTGATATTTTCTGCTTTATATTTATATATTTTTTTTTGTCATACAACAACAGCAACACCCTGTTTTAATTATTAATTCCCATACACTTTAACGTACACATTTATTGTGGTTGTTGTCGTTGGCGTTGCTGTAGCTAGGCATCACATTCGAAATGAATTCATCAACTTCATCCGCTTTAGAAATCTGTCCTTTTTTTTGTTGCCAATCAAGGCAGCCACTTTTGAAGTGTAAGCAACATCGCTAAATAATAAATACATCTAAATATGCAGTAACCATATTGCTTCGTATGCGATTGTACAGTATACAGAGACGAAGATCATTGGAGTATGGGAATTGGAGTTTAGATCTTTCGTTCTATGATAAACACAGGATTATTGGACAGCAGACAGGTAGCCAGCGATAGAATATCGTGTAATTGGAAAATATCTCAGCAATAAAGAGAGGAATGATAGATCTTAATTCTGAATGATAATTTCTTGTTTGCGGCAAATCCTCTAAAATCTTGTAAGTATAAAGCTCGTCATAAAAGTGTTACCTTGATCGGAGTCTCGGGACAACGAAATACCAATGGCTATGAACTGGCTGACAAGCTGGCGCGAAATGGATCGTCACGGTATGAATTCCAGGCTGAAATAGTATTAACACCACTAAGTACAATCAAGAGCGGAATCGTATCCATATTCCCCCAAAAGCTAATAGTAGGTGGAAAAGGCTACCGAAATGTAGAATCAGTAAAACGTGATCGCCGAACTATAACTGGATGGAAAAGAAGAAAGGATGTGTCAAGCCTGACATCAATCATTAATGATTTCTGACACACGGCATTTCTGGCACACTACGTTGTTGATGTTATGTAACTGATGATCTACACCAACTTTCTGAGCCAATTTTACACGAAGAGATCTTCAACAGCAGCCATTAATACCATTACTTACTTACTTTAAATGGCACAACAGCTCATGGAGGGCCTAGGCCGAGCTTTTCGCATCCACTCATGTTGTGCGTGTTATATTTGTACATGAATGGAATGAATGGAAGGAACCTAATGCCGAATCCGAACGGCGAAGTGAAAAGCTTTTCATAGCAATTTATACTCTTGTAGGTTTGCCATTGCCTGCCAAGAGGTGGTGTCGTGTAGAAAAAATATTTTTTCCTTTTGATTTTGCCTGTGCCGAGATTCGAACCCCGGACACTCTGCGTAGCAGTCCAACGCACTACCACTACGCCACAGCGATCACTATACCATTAACAAGACAGTAATTTTGGACTCGTCTATCCTTTAAAGTTTCCACTGACAATTTATTTGATTTTATTTCAGTTAGCATTTAGTGATTTTCTGTTTGCGCAGCAACTAACTTTGTTTTATTATCTGCAACACCTTTTAAAATATCATCATATTGTTGAGGCATGAAGATAACTCGTTTGATATTTAAATACGTAAACCAAACGAAATGGCGGCAACCCATTGTTCGAACCTATCTAAAAATATGTAACTGTGAATGTGGCTTTAAATCGGAGCGTAAGCACTAATTGGCTTCGTGGATCGAGCGAACCACCATTTCAAACAAACAAAACAGCCTCTAAAAATCTGATGTCATATTAGTACTCTTAGACTGAATGGTACAAGTAGATTAAACAATGAAATCAGGAAATAATCAGGTACTGCAGATATGAGCATATCCTAAACCGAACTATACAACTAATTCAGTTAAGTTCAGAAATTCATGAGTTTTTCATAGCCAGATATTATATAGAATAGTTCCTGTGCCAAAGCTTTTAAACCTTGCACTAGTGCCGGACCAATTGCCACGAAATGGACAGATGTCATGTTCTATTCTAACGGAGAGCAGAGTCAACTGAGAAGTTTCTGGTGAAGCTTAAATTTGCAAGCATTTACATTAGGGAGACATTGTCTTGTGAGTATTTTGAGAGAAAATTCATTTAAGTCAGACCTACGAGTCCATATATGTATGTATATTAGTACAGCATACAGCAATATAACAGGCGAACTTTTGGATTATCGATTACAATCTTTTTAACAGCATAAAACAGTGATATCCTCTAAACTTCTGATTGGCAATTTTAAAAATGTACTTTTAAGAGGTTGTTTCTACTTTTTGATTTTGCCTGTGCCTAGATTTTAAGCCCGGACATTGTGCGTAGCAGACATTGTATAAAATCACCTAAGAATCGAGATGGAAATAAGTTCTTAGCGACTTTGTATGGAAAAAAAAATTTACGGCGGTCCAGTTCTTCAATCTCCTAGAGATCTTCAGGTAGACAGGTAACATTTATCGAAAGATACTTGGTTTTTTTTTCTGCAAAATTGTACTTTTGAAAATACGTGGTTGAAGAATAGAGGTAGTGATATGTAGGTTTTGGTGTAACTGCACAGTGCAAAGAAAAAAAGGGAAAATAGCAAGATCTTAGGCGATTGAACTGAACCTATGCAAACGACCATATTTATTTTGTATGAAATTATTTTTTATTGATTCATATTACAAAAATGTGTGGAAATAATAACAGTTTTATAACCCATTCACTTTAGCTCGATGTGGCCACCTTTTGCCTTGACTATGGCCTTCAAACGGTTAAAAAATGAGTTGCATTCTGCACGAATATGATCGTGTGGTATTTTGGCACATTCCCCGTACAATGGATTTCTTCAGCGCGGCCAGTATGGATGTTTTTAGTCTTCACCTTGCTCTTCAAAATAGCCCAGATGGAATAGTGGTCGCTGTGGCGTAGTGGTAGTGCGTTGGACTGCTGCGCAGAGTGTCCGGGGTTCGAATCTCGGCACAGGCAAAATCAAAAAGTAGAAAAAATAATTTTTCTACACGGCACCACCTCTTGGCAGGCAATGGCAAACCTACAAGAGTAAAAATTGCTATGAAAAGCTTTTCACTTCGCCGTTCGGATTCGGCATTAAACTGTAGGTCCCTTCCATTCATGTACAAATATAAACCGCACAACATGAGTGGATGCGAAAAGCTCGGCCTAGGCCCTCCATGGGCTGTTGTGCCATTAAAAGTAAAGTAAAGGAATAGTCCATCGGATTTGCATCTGGCGAATTCGAAAGCCATTGTATGGACGAAATGAAGTGTGGAACAAGGTTTTTTAACCATTCTTGGTTCACACGAGATTTATGAGACGGTGCCGAGTCTCGTTGGAACGTCCACGTGTACGACTGAAATGTTTGCGTGCCCACGGGTTTCAAGCAGCTTTCTAAACATTTTCCTGATAATAAGTCGCATTGACTTTGACACCTCGGCGGTCACAGCTTCCCATACTATCACTTGAGATGAAAAATTATTTCGGGTGGCCGTTCGTAGGCTCAAATTTTCGTAAGTACGTTCAGTTAAGTAAACACGACCATGTTGAGAGTTTATGAACTGCTCAATAAGCGAATTTTTTCTCGTCAGAGAACATAATGTTTGTAAATTCGCCACGTGCGTGCAAGCGTAACAACTTCTTTGCTCTTTCGAGTCTAACTTTTTTGTGCTTTGGTGTAAGATCATGTGCCTTTGGGAACTTGTAAGGGCTTACGTTGAGCTAATTTTGGAATATGCGTCGGATGCTTGGCTGTGATATTTTCAGTTCTTTGGCCACTTGATTACCAATGCGATGTGGATTTCGTTCAAGTCGAGCCTTCACTTTCTGAACGATTTCAGGTGATGTTGCTGTTTTTTTTTTCGTCCACCACCATAGCGTTTGGCAATGCTGCCTGTATCATTATAATGATTTGTGGTGCGATACACAAACATTTTATTCACTTTGAGATGCCGGAGGTCACGAACAATAGCTGGTTGTTATTTTCCACTCAAATATAACGAAAATTTTATGTGGTTAGTCAAAGTTGAAAGACTGGTTCACCTACTTTAGTAGACGCAACAAATTTTCCGGTCCCATATTAATGTCATATATGAATTGTTACCTTAAAGTTACTAGTATTTTGTTAAAACCGATTTTTTGGCAGATTCTTATGTACAAAAATTTGACAGAAAAAAGTTTTTTTGAAAAAAAAAGTTTTATATGGAAATTAAGTTTAGAAACTTATAGAATTTATGTAATACAACAGAAAACAAAATTATAAAATGAATATTTTGTCATAAGACAGAGTAAAAGTAACACTGGAAATCTGGAAAGATTCCCAAATAAAACTTAAGCTAAGTCCATAGAGAGAAAGTAGGAACCTTGTCACCTTGTTTTGATTTTAGATCAGCACCTCGCAACCCAATACAACTCGCACGTTACCGACAGCGAAGAAAACATTTTCCGTGTGCCTACATATGTAAATATTGCCTGTGTCTCTGTATGACTGTGACTGGCTGTCAAGCGACACGTTCACATTATACCCTACCACCCATCGCTGCACCCTCACGACATCATGATTTTCATCACCACTTCTGTGTAACGGTAACAGCGCCTAATGAGTTTTCTGTTGCATTGTTCCGTAAATTTGTTGTTGCACAAATACAAATGCATAAATATAAGCAACACATAAACAACATCAAATTACAAAATTAAAAATGGAGAACAGCTACCGTCAGCAGCAACAACAACAATGCATAACAACAAAACAATACACAATACACAACAACAACAACCGGAAAACAAAACAAATAAGAAAAAAAAATAAACAACAATATTCATAATTTTAATGAAAAGCACACTTGCCGTGGTAGGTGGGCATGGGCGTGGGGTAGAGGGGTAAACTCATTCGGTTGCTTGTTTACTTACGTTCTCGCTTATGATTGGCTTCAGTGGCGAACGTTAAATTCACGACCGCTCCGCCTATTGCGGCACATACATAGCAACAACAACAACAATACAGCACAGCAACAACAACAGCTTCTGCTGTTGCTGAAATAATAAATAAATATAATTTTAGCGCAAGCGCTGCCCCCTTTCCAACGATATATTTACATACTGCACAAACGATACAACGATGATGATGCTGATGATGATGACGACGACAAGCTGACTTCACAAGGATAATAACAACAACAACAACAAGAGCAAAAAACAACGAAACAAAACGTGCAAATGAGAAAATTACATCCCTTCATTTGTTTAACACACACACAATAGCATTCTCGAAAAATATAACACAGCAACAACAACAAAGACAAGAACAGCAACATCAACATCAGCAGCAACAGCAGTATCAGCAACAACAATGTGTGTAACATCATTCCTGCAACCTCGTTTCCCCCATTGTTATTGTTTATAACTGTAAACTACACCAGATTCTCAATTCACTTAAGCTTCTGCTTATTCCACCTCCCCTCTTCCTGCCCTACTTGTTCATGTTCTTTCTCATTGCTGCATCTGTGTGGGTGTTTCATTGGTGGCTGCTTCAGTATTTAAGTGTTTTCAATTTTATTACTCACAGTTCGCTCTCGCTCACTCCCTTACCTCTCACCAACCACGTCCTTTGCAAAACTAGCAAAACAAAAGGTGCTTTACGGTTTTATGCATGTGCCTTAATTTAACAAGGTAAAAACGAGAAAACAATAAACTCACTCACTCAGTCAGACACACTCGCATACGAGCAGCTTGGTAGAAGATAATTCTGAAGCTCGTAATTTGTTCTTTTTACTCACCATCTTTCTGCTCTCCCACCTCCTACACGAAGTTTATCTTCACATAGCGAGCTCATATTTATTTTTTAATGTGATATGGTAAATATTTTTGTTTTACATATTTGCAGTGAGAAGAACATGTAACTGAATAACAAGGGTTGTTGCACTAGCAGAAACATTTGAGTACGAGTCTACGTGGAAAGTGAAACAAGAGAGCAACACGTGCTTCAATGCACCGCATGTAAAATGGTATCGGTGAGGGCCCAACTTATAGTTGAGAATGAGCAGAAAAAAAAGAAAAACCAATGGTCATAAAAATCGTTTACATTTCCGTTCCAAATTTTGTGGTGCCCGTGGCATAGTGGTGTATGCAGATTGTCCAGGGTTCAAATCTCGGCACTGCTAAAATCAAAAAGTAGAAAAACTATAATTCTATGGTCTGGTGGGCTGTTGTGCCATTAAAAGAAAGATAATTCCATATTTATAAATTTCGTTATTTCTAGCTAGTTAAGGAATTGCTTTGAGCTTCGCACCTAAACACTGTCCGAGAAGCAAGGACTAAAACATAACTTGAAGATGAGCTGAGCTAGGAGTTTAAAGAGAGGTCATTCTCTGATAGTCATATGACAGCCACATGACTATCAGAGAAGATCACCCAGCAGGCCAATAACCTTATGAACTATAATTTCCAGAATTTAAAAGGTCACAGATCCCGAGCATGGTAGTCACCACGGTAGCATGCATGCTTATAAGCAACTAAAAAAACTCATTTCTTTTACTTTTTTTTACCTTTTCGGTTACAGTAATTATATAAGCTTATTTTGACTATTTGGCAATTGGTTTTATTTGTAAATACTAAGCCAATAATTTGCCATATAAACACAATACATACGAGTACATATGTTCGAAACATATGAGTACATAATTAAGTAGAAGAGTACATAAAAGATGGCAAAAAGCATTTGAAACGCCAGATGAGCCCGACGATAACTTAATTTCTGCACAGTAGGGTGAAAACTCTTATCTCAAATATGTAGTACATATAATCGTTTAACAGTTAACATGCGCCTAAATGCGCTACAGTGTTTTTCATCACGTGTAAGTAGTACTTGTATCTCTTACATGTGAAATGCAATTGTAATACCCACCTCATATATACTTCATGTATTCAATTTACTTATGTACAGCACACCGGAAAAGGAAGAACAGACAAACTTCGTAGCCATAGTGGGAAAAATTATAAACAAATTATCATTTGTCAGAGCGCCGATGCACTTACATACGGCTGAAGGAGAGCGAAACAACACGAGAGCCAGCGAGCGAGCAAGTGGAAGAGAGAAGAAGTACTCGACCACAGAGATATGCAAATTGTCCAAAAAGAGCAAATTTCTTTCTTCTGAAGGATGCAATGTTGATGGATGATAAATATTTACTTACACACATACTATGTACGATATGTGTACAACAGGAGCAGTTGCAGCGAGCGGAGGCAGGTAGTCGGTGGCAATAGCTTTAATAGATTTGCATGCGTTTGTTTGATGGCGCATTTGAATCAAAATAATTTCGTAAACCATCGTTTTTTGAACGAGCCCGAACAAATAACTGTAGTGATTGTTCGTGTTCGAATCGGGTGTGTGCTACTAATTATCTCACACTCATCCGTTTATATATGTATGTATGTATGTATGCATAAGTAACTCAAAAATGATAACATTAGCAGGCAGCATCCTTCAAATAATAAAAGGCATACAAAGGCGCAAATTATGCACAGTTGGTGCACGAACGTGCAACAATAAACTTCGTCGGCATTTCGCGGCAGAAAGTATATTGGAATATCTCAAAATTTCCTAACGTCTATTTATTTAATTTAATAAAAAAATATTGAAATGGCTGGTCCATTTCTCTCTCCATTACCGGGTGATCTCCTAACCGAGTACATGTTCGGACGCCGGCGACAACGTCGCAATCGTACAACATTTACGCCGCAACAATTGCAAGAGTTGGAAGCATTATTTCAAAAAACTCACTATCCAGATGTGTTTCTACGCGAGGAAGTCGCTCTACGTATAAGTCTGAGCGAGGCTCGTGTCCAGGTGATATGTAAAAAGTTTAAAACGTTTCGGATTATCAGTGATCAGAAACATTTATTTATGAAATGGGCCAGTAGGTTTCAAATTGAAAATATCCTTTTGGAAAAACATCAGAAAATTAAAAAACTTAATGACATCCTCAAATATTAATTTGTTATCTGAGGATTTTCAATGTTTTCGGAAAAATATATACCATATATGGAGTAAAGTTGAGTATTTGAAATATTAGTGTTGGGCAGAATCGATGCTTAAAGTAGTAAGCAGTCGATTCTTAAACGAATCGGCAGTACTCCATTCCAGAATGTATCGATTTTGTGTACTCAAAAGTACTTAGTATTTAGAACCGAAAAGATACCTACTTATATTCAGTATCGAATCGATATCTTTCTTTATTTAATTTCAAGTCCCAATAACAGTCAGTTTACTAAGTTCTGCATTATTTTCTTATAAGTTAAAGTTACTACATCGGAATCAATTTAGTAAAATAAAAAACCTGGCAAAGCATCCAAAGCCCGCTGACCCAACTGTGGCGCAACGGCAATAAATTAATTCTTGCAAAAAAGTACCAAATTTCCTCAAACAAAAATACCCGATTCTTGAAAGTATCGATACCGAAATACTCGATAGTACCCATCACTTCCCAATATTTTGGTAGTAATTTAAAAACGGCAAAAAATTAATTCTTCCAAAAAAGTACCAAATTTCCTCAAACAAAAATTACTGATTCTTGAAAGTATCGATACCGAAATAGTCGATTCTTCCATCACTAGCCAATATTTTTGTGAATTTTTCCAAATAAATTAATTCGTTGTTATTGATTTTTAATTAAACTTAAATTGAATGAGCGATTGAATTAATTTTTTTTTATTTTGATTTTCGAGATTTAAAATCCATGCACTTGAAAATCACCTCCTGCTTGTATTTACTTAAGTCTCGGTTGTAAAAGATCAAAATACATTGCAAATATTTGTTTTTACCCTCCGCTAGAGAAATTTCACTTATGTGTTATTAAATGATTTCATAAAATATATGTATATAAAAATTTATGTAATAAAATACAATGCTAAAAATCCCACTCTTAAAATTTTGCTGAAGCTCATATTTTCATTCTGGATTGTAACAGATCAAATGGCATATCAAATACTTGTACTATTTGTAACCATCCAGTAATGTGATCTTAAGTGACCAGTGTTATTAAATTATGTAATAACATTTTTAAATTTTCTTCAAATTAATCAGAAAAATTAACTCCCTCATGAAAAAAATCAATTTCCACATCAACAAAAAATCAAATCAAAAATGGTTCAGAGTTGAACTTTTATAAAAATTATGATGTTTCTTGAAAGTAGAAACTGCGAATTGTACAGTTTTTGAACAGTTTTGTACTTACGTATCAATATTCGGTATCTGTGGATCAGCACGTTTAGCAGCTTCTGGCATAAATTTGGTTGAAGTCCATACAATGAGCGACATCTGAAAATGTAATTACTCCGTTTTATGAGATGATTTAGAGCTTTAGGGTTATACCATAATTAAATTTTATGGAAAAGTCAGAGTTCTAGCCCATAAAGATAAGATAAAAATAAGAAATTTTTGCTGTTTTATTGCGAAATTCTTATGTATTCCAATCTATCGCAGCCGAATATAAAAACAACAACTGCGAATTATGTGAAATATTTTAATTATGGTATATAGTAAGTATGTGCGGATGACCTTAAAAATCAAAATTACAAATGTCAAAAAATGTCATCCTGACTTTGGTCTAAAATCTGCAAGTGTTCTACAGTGTTAAATAAAACCATTGCACAAAATAATAAGATATTTTCTTAAGCGCTCTTCGAAAACTTCTTACTTCTTTTGGGTTACTGCACTATCCGAAAATAATATAAAAAATGTCCTTAAAATTTCATATTAGATTTATGCGCTAAAAAATCAGTTCTGTTTTGTCCTTTACAAAATTACAAGTTTTAAAGGGCAGTTTAATTCGTTTTCTTAAATTATAATGGTCGCTGTGGTGTAATTGGTAGTTCGTATGCATGCTACGCAAAGTGTCTAGGGTTCAAATCACGGCACAAGCAAAATCAAAAAGTAGAATATAACAATTTTTCTACACGTCACCACCTCTTGGTGGGCAATGGCAAAAGAAATGGCAATGGCAAAAAATTGCCTATGAATAGCTTTTCACTTCACCGTTCAGATTCGGCATAAAACTATAGGTCCCGTCCATTCATCTACAAATATAACACGCAAAACATGAGTGTAGGCGAAAAGCTCTGCTCAGGCCTTCCATGGTATGTTGTGCCATTAGAAGAAAGACGAAAATTACAATATAATATTATACAATAATAATACAATAAAAATTAGTGAACGTTCAAAACATTAATGATCGACCCCTCGAAAACCGATAAGAATTAATTAAAATTTGTATTTCTATTTTTAAATAGGTTTGGTTTCAAAATCGCCGAGCAAAATGGCGCAAGCAGGCACGTCTGCAATTACTGCAAGATGCCTGGAGAATGCGATGTTTAAGCTTGGGTACACCGCCAGTCATGGCAGCAGGTACCAAATAATTCACAGTCCGTAATCAGTTATTTTGCTTCAAACTCATTAATTCTTTCTTATGTATTACATATTATTTAGGAAATCGTGTGCCCAACATGCCAAATGGTGCCCAATCAATGCACAATGAACAAACTCCCGAAAATTTATCAAATTCACAAACAAAAGATCAATCGCAAAGCAATTCAACGCAATCAGATGCTGGTATTAATGGGACCACAACAGCGAATGGGCAGACAGCAGGCAATAATTTTACTATGATGCATCCAGCATTCCAACAACAACAGCAACAACAACAGCAACATCAACACAAACCACCAACAGATACTCTGGACCACAATGAAAAATTCGCCAATAGTTGCGAAAAAACCTATACCGAACTTAAATTGTATAAGAATCAAAATAATGTACAAAATCTTGACAATACATTACGCACACATTTAGATATGAGTTCTATGTCAGATCCACGCATTATGGCTGCTGCTTTGGAGCATGGTTCTGATGAGGGTTCAGATGGTTCGGATTCAGAAGAAATAGATTTAACTTCGGGCGCGTGCATTGATTTCTCGAGCAGCAAACAACAACAGCAGCAGCAACAGCAGCAACCCATTGGTGCATCAAATGGAGTACACTGAATAGATTAGTGAATTAGTGTATTTGTAGATAAGTGTACATAGGTAAATAGAGTTGGCGAAATGTATACCATAACAGAAGAATATGATATAATTTAATTATAAACAAATAATTTCGAGTTTAAGAAAATAAATAATAGTAGGCGAAAATGCTGTCTTTACTTTTGGCGGGATACAAGTGTTAATAAAGGACTAGTACCGTTATAAATTTAGATTTTTACCTTTATTTTAAGTGTAGACGAATCACTTATATTGCCATTATGTAAAAACACTATCAGAAAAAATATATTATGTATAAAATCAACTCTACCTAACAATAAACAAGAAGGCAAGATGAGAGTTATATTTATTTATTTGAATCAATTAAATTATTCAATGTATTCAACGAAATCGCTTGGATGTGTGTATGTCTACATGTAGAGGGCAGAAATTTTTTATATAATTTTTTATTTTGTTTTTTTTTTTTTTTTTTTAAATACATTATACATTTTTTTTTTTTTTGATACATTCAACACAAAGGGTGTACCCCTATGAATGCAGAGCATTGTGTTGAATGGAAGAAAGATTGATAGGTGGGAGGAAGAAGGAGTGAAAATGAGAGAGGGAGTACAACCACACAGGACACCTATAAAGAGATAGGCAGCCATTGTGGCAAGTGTTATGCCTTTACCACAATGAACTTCAGTTTATCAGTGTTGACTACGACCGCATGTAGCGCCAAAGGCCAAGCTTTTCGCATCCATTCATGTTGTGCGTGTTATATTTGTAAGGCAATTTTTACTCAAGTAGAAATTTTAATGTTGTTTTTTTTTTATTTCAGCCTTAGTGTGCCATTTTGGGTCACTGCGATCTTAACATTTTTAACAACAAAGAAAAAGATATTAAGTTCATAATTCTTGTTGCAGACAATGTATTTTCAATTTATTGTTATTCATTTTCTTTTATCTTATTATAATGGCACAAAAGCCTATGGAGGGCCTAGGGAGGGCCTAAGCTTTTCTCATCCACAAATGTTGTATATTTATACTTGAATGGGAGGGATCTACAGTTTTATGCCGAATACGACTGAGCGGCCTAAGCTTTTTTTAGGCAATTTTACACTGGTAGGTTTGGTTCATCAACTTTTAGGTTCATCAACTCTTTCATGGCATCCTCATCCATTAACAACAGCAATATACTCGTACATATGTACATACCCTCATTTTCAAGAAGTTCCATTTAGCGAACTATTTTTAGACTTTTATTGCTATTATTATTATATTTAACCTAAGGTTTTGTGATAATATATTAGTGGCGATGAATTTAAGGAAATCTCATTTGACAAAATCTCTTTTTGTATATGGAATTGATATTACTAACAACAATAAACATTTCTTGTCCAGATGTAGACCCAAGAAGTTGTCAAGATTAATTCTATAAAATTCTATTCAGTCGGTGCTAATAAATATTCACATTCCTTCTCTAAATCGGTAACAGAACAGAAAGATTTCTTTCCTAAATCAATCATATTGAAATGTTAAGCCTAAGACAAAGTTGCAATGCAATCAGCAAAGTGCAGAAAGTGCTGGACCTGAATCTAATGAAACAATACCTGATTTCTTTTTATTAGGGAAGTCAACAGTTTCATTCCTTGTAATTTCTGATTGCTCATCATCCCATAGTAATAGCAGATTATTATGCTTTTCAAAACAATCAAACCAAAATTTAATGTGTAGAACCAATTTTGACGTAGTTAAAGTATTTAGTTTAGACACAAATACTGCTTTCCCTCCATCTATGTACTATCAATTATGCAGACCAGTACTTCATGACTTCGCCATTTATCCAGGAGCTCCGCAGGAATATGTTCTATTTTTAAAAGAGTGAGTTAATTTTAAAATCCATGTAAATATTCTACTTGTATGTTTACCTACTTTCAAGTTGCTACGGATACTTTCTACGAAATTTAACTATGTTTAAGGTTCTAAACACAAATCTTTTATGATTATTTTCGATTTTACTTTTATGTAAAAATGCTCCGCGGAATAGAATCATGCAGTCCAAGTAAGAATTAAGTAGAAATGAGTTTTCAGTACAGGAATTGGTGGCATTGCATCAGATGGCATTAATAGACTTATACGTTCCACACCAGTACCTTTATGAGGCTGCTCACATTAGTGCAAGTACGAAAGACTGCGCGAGAGAAACAGGTAGTAAAGTAAGCTAGTACAAAAGAGACTTAAAACTTATATCTCCTTCTAACTACCTTACTTTTATACATGTTGCTAATAGTCATCAATACCCCAGCAAGTCTCACATTAATGTGTCACTATTACATTTAAACATGCAAATGTCTGTTTTTGGTCGCTGTGGTGTAGTGGTAGTGCGTTTGACTGCTACGTAGAGTGTCTGGGGTTCGAATCTCGGCACAGGCAAAAACAAAAAATAGAAAAAATAATTCTTCTAGACGGCACCACCTCTTGGCAGGCAATGGCAAACCTACAAGAGTAAAAATTGCTATGAAAAGTCTTTCACTTCGCCGTTCGGATTCGGCATTAAACTGTAGGTCCCTTCCATTGATGTTCAAATATAACATGCACAACATGAGAAGATGCGAAAAGTTCGGCCTAGGCCCTCCATGGGTTTTGTTGCCATTAAAAGTAAGTAAAGTAATGTCTGTTTGTGCCTCTCCTTTAGCAAAATCTTTAAGTGATTCTATTCGTAGGATATCAACAGTTTTATGACTTTCTCACAGTGTAATTGAAGATCTAAATTTCAAAATATTGCTGCTACCATGGCAGAATAACCAAGTAGCAGCATCTGACTGCTCTCTTTTCCATTCAGGCCTCTCCTGTCAAATCAAAAATCTATGTCTTTTGGAACACAGCGAACACAGTGGGTAGAAAGCAGAGGATTCAAGGATAGAGTCATATTCTATCAAGTTTGATAATTTCTTCCAGCAATATTGAAAATAAATAAAAATAATTTGTCAAGTTTTATAATTGTCAGCTGATCGATTACTACACTCAACGCTCTCTCTTCATAATCTGACAGTTAAGCTTGGATTGCCCCTGGGATGCGGTTATCTGTATGCTGCTACCTGAAGTTACAACAAATTGAAAATAATCTTAAGTTTGGATTAGTTTTAGCGAAGAAACTACGTGCAAGTACAAGTATGCAGTAATGAAAAATGTACTATTTTTAATACGATTCAATGCACCACTGGACTGTTCTTTGTGTAAGAAAATCAACATAAATAAGGAGCCAAGGAGTCAAAGTATATATTTACAACCAAATATTCAAAGGTAGTTAAGAAGATAGAAAATGATGCTGCTAATTTACATTATTTTACTAATACTTACAATTAGTGGAGTCACTGCAGAAGCGGCAATGCCGCGTCCTGTTGTTATGTGGCATGGAATGGGTATGCGATTGTATTAAATGATTTTCTTCTTTTTTTTTTTAAACAACGCATTACAATTACTGCTGCCATTCTTCAGGTGACTCTTGCTGTTTGTCATTCAGTCTTGGCTCCATTAAGAAACTCATAGAGGAAAACATAAATGGCACATACGTTAAATCACTGAAAATTGGTGGAAATGTCGTTATTGATTATGAGAGTGGCTACTTTATACATCCCAATAAACAAGTGGAATATGTGTGCAAGCAATTAGCGAAAGATGCACGCTTGAAGAAAGGCTACAACGCTATAGGATTCTCACAAGGAGGGCAATTTTTGTGAGTATCTAGAAATATAATTAGTGACTGTTTTCAAATTGCCATTCGCTTTCATTTCGCAGGCGTGCAATTGCGCAGCGTTGCCCACATCCACCGATGAAAGTTTTAATTTCGGTTGGCGGTCAACATCAGGGCGTATTCGGTGTTCCCAAGTGTCCATCATTGAAGGCAAGGACGTGTGAATATATTAGGCGTGTGCTGACTTATGCAGTTTATGAGGAGTGGGTCAGGATCTATCATGCTTTGTCATTTTAAATATATCCCTTTCCCCATCTTTTCTAGTTGGGCTCAACGAGATCTTGTGCAGGCCACTTACTGGCACGATCCATTGCATGAAGAGGACTACCGCACTAAAAGCACATTTCTCAGCGAAATTAACAATGAAATGATACTAAATGAAGGATATGTGGATAATCTAAATAAGCTGGAAAAGTATTAGATTTATTGTTATCTCAAATTTATTGATAATCATTTCAATTGTTTTAGACTTGTTCTAATAAAGTTTCTAAATGACACCATTGTGCAGCCGAAGGAATCGCAGTGGTTTGAGTTTTACAAACCTGGTCAGGATAAGGAAATCTTACCACTAAAACAAAGTGCTGCATATGAAAAAGTAAGTTCAGCCTAGAGGGTAATCAACATTAACTAAATATTTTCTTTTTACTTAGCTCGGTCTCCGTACATTAGGCAGCAAACTGGTGTTTATGGCAGTAGAAGGTGATCATTTGCAAATAACCAAAGAGTGGTTTATTCAAAACTTAATACCATTGCTAAAAAGCGATCTCAATTGAGTATTACACTCTCAGTTCCATTGCCGAATATATCAAAACAAGCTCCAAATTCAATGTAAAATTTTTAATAATTTCTGTATTAAAAAATTTTGTGATATTATGTGATGTCGGCATAAATGTAACTTATGATGCCAAAGAATGCTAGAAAATACTCGGAATTTTTGCAATGTAACTAACTACATACAAAAAGCTATCTAACTAGAAACAAAAAGTTCAAATAAAGGTTATATTTATTTGTTATTGTCAAATCAATCAAATTATTTCCGTGCTCTCGATGATTGATACAATATTTTCAACGAAATCGCACAGATGTGTGTATGTCTGCATGTAGAGTGTATCGCGAAATGCCTTGCGGTGACGTAATTCTTTCCACAAATACTCCTTGATAGCATCCTCATCCATTAACAACAGCACCATTTTGGTTCCCTCTTCTACATTCTCCTCCTCTTGTTCTTCTTCGGCAAGTTTATCGTAATATTCCTTAAGCGCCGTTTTCATAAAAGCTTCCCGCACGGTGGCCGCTAAATCTTCCCATTCATCAATGCCTGCACAAATGATGCCTCGCACATAGAGAAAACGCGTACGTTCACGTTCGGGATTAACGTCCATTTTCTGTTCTATCTCCAAGGGTGTGCCTTTCATTTTCTCTAGGATGCCCATCATTTCCGTAAAGAGGAAAGCGCGTTGATCCGGCAAATTGACGCGTAATATCAATGCTCTTAGATTTTCCAAATTCAAGTCCCAAGCGGGTTCGCGTGGTTTCTTAACACGCTTGTGAATGTCCTTGAGCAGCTCCAAATCGTGATAACGTTCGCACTTGTACCCTATGTTATAAAATTCGAATAGTTCACGTTCGTTTAGAATGCGTCGGTATGGACAGATGACTTCATCGGGTTTGATCAAAAGCGTCAACGAACCTAAGCCTGTGGTCAGCTTGCGCATCATCTTAAAGTTCGACTTCTCGATGACGTTAGCTTGTATATTTTTGATTTTCTCTATATATTCTACCGGTGGCCTACATTTGCCATTCAAATTGAACACCACCGAGTCCACCTTACGACAAAAGAATTGTGGATCGATTTTTAGCATCCAACGCTCTTTAGTAATGTCCACCTTACGTGGTTGAAATTGTATAATAATTTCACGCACCTCGCCCGATGTCAAACGGAATGGCTTGCGATTGAAAAGAAACTCCTGATCGGTGGCTTTTAGCAATGCGCCATTCTTGTCATAGAACGCACGATGCGACCATTCAAAAGTGAGCAGTTTAGTGCCTACATTCTCGATGCGGCATACCCGCTTCACAACCTTTTCGAACGGTTCACATTCAAAACGTACTTCTATATCAATGCTCTTTGCACTACGTTTACCGAGCAATATAAAGAGATGATCATTTACCTTCACACCATATTCTGCAGGGCCTTGATCGACCTCCTCCACAAGCTTCAGGTCTATAACATCCTTCTCATACACCGACGTGTCAGTGGAAATGTGTTTGATGGTCTCTTCCTCGATCAGCTCAATATCGGAATTATGTTTAATTACATTGGATCTTTTCACACTCTCGCCGACAATTTGTAGATTTTCAATATCCGGATAATATTCTATCACTCGTTCAATATCTTCGCGTTTCTCCTCAATGCGACGCTCCAGCACTTTCGACTTCAGCCATTGTGATTTCTTCTCGACTCCCTGCACCGTACGCTTACCCAACATCTCCTCTTTGGTTACAGATGGTATACCACTAATTTCAACAATCTTGCAGTGATCCTTTTCTGCTTGCGGCAAAGTCTCAAGCACCTCTTTCACGTGCCTGCACGTTTCCGGTTCAATATATTCACGCAATTTCGATTGCTTCTTCTCCCTCAACACTATGGGATGCATACGATGTGCATAGTCAAGTAAACGTTTCACCATCTGTTTGTCACGCTCATCCACGGTGGTCTGACGATTGAATAACACATCGGCTGGTTTCTTACCAGTTTTTTGTTCTATATTAAATTCAATCTTCTTACGTTCGTGCAGCATATCTTTCCAATATTTCAGACGTTTATCGAAACTGAATTCCGACTCTTTTATATGAATGCTAGAGCATTGCGATGAAGACATCTCCAAGTTGCCCGCCTTATCATCGAAGATATCATTTATAATCTCATGTACAATGCGACGATTATGATCCTGGGTAACGCCTTTACGTATGCCAGAACGGAGGTATTCCTCCGATGAAGACGTGGATGGCGGTGAGAATACATTCACAAATGATGAATTCAGAAATTGATTGGCAAATGAAGATCGGTTCATGCTAGACATTGTTGTAGTTGTTATGGTTGTTGCTGTTCTGGTTTTTGTATTTATTTTTCGTACTTTCAATTACATAAACAGATTCTTAATAATAATGAAAAATATATATTATGTATGAAAGTCTGCAAATGCAAAACAATGTCTTCTGCCACTTTCAGTTTGTCTCCTAAAAATTCCGTTAATAATTTTCTGATATTGTGTCAAAAAAAAAAAAAAAAAACACAAAAAAATTGAGGCATATTTTAGCTGTTTCTATGAGTTATTTCAGTGTTTTAAAAAAGGTTGCAGCAAATTCATCTTAGTTTTAGGTTTTCAGTATGAGGTTAAACTAAGTTCACCATTGATCATTTAAGCTCGTCGAAAAGAAATACACTTTAAAAGTATTGCATTCAAATAAAACCCATAAACATTTAAGAGCACTTACAAAAACAATTGCAATTTAACAAACAAATATATATATGTATATATTTTTTTTATTTCAACTAGGATTAATTAATTTTCTTTCTTCCTTTCTTTGTTTGGATTATATTTCTCTGAAATATTTTTGTGCAATATGGATTTATCTATATAAAAATGATGATCACCATCAGCATTATAACAAGCATACAATGTGTATATATAGTATTTGTATAAAAAAAGGAGTTAATTTAACAAATTCTTAAACTATGGAAAACTACACATAAGATATCAAACAAAAAGAAAAAACAAGAAAAGAAATTTAAAATAAAAAACAGCCAGAGTTCTTGCAACTAGACCAAGCACCTCTCATCTGTATCTCATTGTGTTCTCGTAAGTGCAACAACCAATAGTATCGACCAGTATCGGAAGGAAATCATTTATAGTCATTAGTCCAAAAGTATACCATAGGTGTGAGTGAGTGGGTGATTGCGCGTGCGTGTGTGTATATGTGTGTGATGAATTCTTACAACTACATATGTACTCGCATATAGATACATAGATAGGTAGATATATGAATGTGTTTTGTAAATAAATTAATTAGATTTTAGAGGTATTTTTGTTTTGCCTTGTTTCTTTAGTAATTGTTTTTGATCGGATCACAACAATTCGTTTTCTCTCTGCGTAGTAAAATCATAATTTTGATTTTGGTTTAGCATTTCTAGCAAATAGTATTTCAGGATTCTTAGCGGGCCGTTGAATTTCACGAATGTTATTAACAATTTTTTTCGTTTCATCTTTGGGACATGATTGCAGATCACGAAATACTTGAACCTGCAATATGAAAAGAATAGGAATGTGGATTAATTTAATGTTCGATCGTGGGATAATCTATACTTTATAAATGCATATACAAGGTGGGGCAAAAGTAATGTCATAATGTGAATGTGCCATAATATTTGCAAATACCTTCAAATGTCATAGCGCTTTGACATTTATGTACATATGAATGTTGTAAACAGATAAAGAATTAGTTGACAACAAGCAAAGGAGTGATACGCACCTCCAAATAACCAATTCGGAGCCAGAATGCCGTAAAACGAGCACAAATGTTCATCAACTCAGGAGGTGCTCATTCGACCGACATGACCACCTTCTTCAACTTAATGTAATTTTTTACCTCTTCAAATAAACTTTCCTTGAAAATAAAGCCAAATTTTTTTAATTTCTAACAAAAGGGCAGCTAACTCACGTTATGACATTACTATTGCCTGACCTTGTACATATGAAAGACTTAAGGCTAGGTAATGCAATTGTAGCG
The DNA here is from genome assembly GCA_958295655.1 of Palloptera scutellata. NCBI lineage: Eukaryota > Metazoa > Arthropoda > Insecta > Diptera > Pallopteridae > Palloptera > Palloptera scutellata. The sequence goes on along the minus strand of OY282449.1, from coordinate 148,497,742 downwards.
TAGCGTCACGTAAATAATCTATTGAAGATAGAGCTCTAAGCTGCTTAACGATTTCGATAATCGCACATCGATACCTGACAGTACCAAACTTACCACACGCTATGTTACTGTAGATAAGTATACATATGTACATAATTAGATTTAACGCTACACTCACCTGCCCCTTTGAGACATAAATTGGTGTGCGATATATAATCCACGTGACACTTTCAAAATATGGCGCCGTCGTAAGAGATCCTTTATATGTATAATAATGTTTACTCAATTCCTGTAAACCAATCCAGGAGAGGCAATCTGAACAGAATGGGAGAGAAATCAATGATTTATAATTTAATTTATAAGTAAGATATTTTTGAGGGAAATCCATTATTATGTAGGCAAAAAGTGAGCGCATGTTGTGTCATATTTATAACGATGTCTTTATTTCTTCTCAGTGGCAGGAATTGAAAATCCAGTGAATGATTGAAATTTTTATTTTCACCGCGAAAACTAATGAAGCTCAAATTAAGTATGAACATATTTTTCTTATACCATAACTCATAGCGATTGATATATGGTAAATATGTTTCAGTGCCATTTTAATTCTTGTATTCTGATTGAAATTTCTTATAAATAATTGACAACTATTTTATTTTACTAGTCTTCGGTAAAATTTGAGTTATTTTTATCGGTAATTAATACTGATAGTTACTGCCTCACTCCCCATTCTTTAAACGGATTGAAATATCTATTCATAACGACGATTAGAGCCCATCATTTGCATTTATTCCTCATTTTGATGATTTGATGGATTTGCTTATAAGTGATTGAAAATGGTATTTTAAATATTCTCTATGGGAACAACGCAATCATTTACTTGTAATGATTCCTAAACTTTCTGATTTGGTTGACAAAGTTCATATACTTAAACATGTTTCAATTAAAGAATATTTCTATCACTTTTCCAGTATTTAATTGCTTTTAAAACAATGACTATTACCGATGACTACAAAGTATAAAAGCATATGCAATCAATACAAAAAGTATTCGCTTTGCTCACTCAGCTCTATTTGCACCACATATACAGAATACTTTACTTGATAGCTCACCCGAATCTAATGAGGCACTTGTGTGTATTTTCTGTACGATACGTATTCCTTCTGTTATCTTCTTGAATTCCGGGCAATCTTTCTCACCGCATGCCTGTATAAAGAAAGCCACCACCGCCAGCCCATCCGGTTTGTTCTTTGCTTCTGAGAAATCTTTGTATTTGGAATTGAAGTGCACTGCATGCGCTTCCATTGAATATTTGATGCCCTCCAATGTGTGCTCACAGCCGGATTCATCAGTGTCAGCCCAATGGAAATGCAATTGCTCGAATATGTATTTATTATCTTCCAGGGCGCCACCAATGATATACGGTTGCTGTTTGCGTTTGGCGAAAGACACCATGGCGGAGGTGCCGGTATTTTGTACACGCGCAACACCAACTGGTTCCCAATGGCCATGATACTCCAAGGGATCAACATCATCAATATGCTCAATAGCACGATTGCTAATTTCAATAGGTGATTGCACAGGCATGTTGTATGTATGTATGGGTGGGTGTTTCACTGTTTGGTCAATTGACTTGATTTCTCTTGCGGCACGTGGTGTGATGTGTCTGGTTGTTGGCGAGAAGAGCTGAGCTACAAAAACACAGTAGAATAAAGTTGACGGTTCAGTTCAGCAGGTAAGCACAGCGAGGTTTTTATGTATTATTCACAGATGTGTAGAATTTTTTCTTAACTTTATAGACGCACACAGTGTCTTTAAAGTTTAGTTGCGCGTATTGCGACGTGATGGCGAATTTATTGTGTCACAAGCTGATGAGAAGAAGATGAGTGTATAAAAACAAATGGGCGGCACACAAAACTGAAAAATACAAAATAGGAAAGACACATTTTATTATAAATATGAACTAGAAAATATTAATATGATGGCTGCTGTTAATAATGCAGCGGTATTGCTTTCTCGAGCTCAACTGAAAAGCTGCTAGCGTTTGCTTTCAATTAACACTTTCTTACAACAGCATGCGACGTAATTCATATTGCTAGAATGTATGTATATTTATGCGTTAAATAAATATTTATAAACTTTTTATTATTATTCATTTCAAAAAAAATACTTTTTCTATTGCAATATTTTATTAAAAAAAAACATGATGATGAAGCCAAACAAGTATTGCGTGTGTCAACGTACACAAACATTTATTTCCTTTATTGAACTTGCTTTCGTCGCTGCTCTACCTCCCTTGTTACTTTCTTTTCCAGCTACTTAAATACTTTGTGCAATGTCAATGTGAAGTTCACAATGTGCAACAGACAGTTTTCAATTAAAATTTATATAATTCTATGTGCATTCCTATATATTTGTCTGTCTGCAAATGAGCGATTGGACAGAAGAACAAATTTACGAATAGGCGGACGACGGTGGCATTTAGGCGTGTAAATGTTAACACCTTCAATTTATTATTGATAAACTTAGGATGTTTGCACGAGTATATGTAAGTGTTAAGGAAATTTACACTTTCACTAACTAACGCAAGTAGTTAGTGAAAGGCGTTAATTACCGTTAAAAGCAACTAAAATGACACTTTAAAAAGTTTGTTCTTTGTTACTATTATTTTCTAAAATAAATATATTATTGAGTAGAAATGTTTCATTGATTCATTTAGTTACTCATACTCTGTTCAGAAATAGTTATAGATAAAATTTTGTAGTGAGATTAAAACACAGTGATAATCCATTGTGCCCCCTTATTTAGTACAACAGCAGGTAAAAGTCATTAAGTACTTAAAAAAAAAAGACATTCAACATTCATCAGTTATGTAATAGCCAAAAGTTTAAGTATTTCATGAAATCATAAGAAGCATAAGAGATAAGAAGCAAGGATCTCACACTCGTTCAAAAATGTCTTCTAACCGTAACCCTCCTAATTGCCGACTGGGTGGAGTTGCATAAACTATGGTATACGATTATTGATACGACAAAAAATTTTTCAGACTAAACTACAACTAAACTTTGGATATGAAATGTTGACTATTCTCGGCTTCAAGAACACAATGGTCGAGTTTCGCAGACGTAAATTGCTCAAGTTATGCTACACCACTGCTCCATGAGTGTCACAGAAACGCAACTTGCTCAGTTTGTGCTGAACGAAAATTTGCTTGAGCGGTCGCCATTTTTTCGAGTATATTATTTTTCAGCCACTTTTAGCTGAGGATGTGTTTTGAATGATGACAGTTCACAACAGCTTTTTTTTTTATTATTGATACATTCAACACACAGGGCGTATCCCTATGAATGCAGAGCATTGTGTTGAATGAAAGGAAGATTGATAGGAGAGAGGAAGAAGGAGTGAGAATAAGAGACGGAATGTAATCACACAGGACACCGATAAAAAGATAGACAGCCATTGTGGCAAGTGTTATGCCACACAATGAACTTCAATTTATCAGTGTCGACTATGACCGCATGTAGCGCCGAAGGCCAAGTTTTTCGCATCCACTCAAGTTGTGCGTGTTATATTTGTACATGAATGGAAGGGGACCTACAGTTTTTATGCCGAATTCGAACGGCGAAGTGAAAAGCTTTTCATATGCAATTTTTACTTTTGTAGGATTGCCATTGCCTGCCAAGAGGTGGTGCCGTGTATAAATTTTGTTATTAAGCAGTTTTATTTGTTTTTTGCATACAAAGTATACTGTTTTGATAGTAAAAGTGAATTATTGCAAATAATTTCACAACGCAACCCTATTTTGATCGAAAGCCAACTCATTTGGTGACAAATTTTATTCTCTCGCTGTCTCCCTCAATTTTTCATTTCAAATTGAAGCTACAAAATCTCTTGCCCATGATGTGACCGTGACCGCCTGCATAACAAGGCACTAAGGAAGGCTTTTCATTTTGATCCCTTCAATTCAATTCGTATACAAACATAACTCAGTCAGTCAACATGAATGGATGCGAAAGCTGGACCTAGGTTCTCCAAGAGTTATCTGAGCAACATGTTTGGCCATGTGCTGCCAAAAAGTACGTTCGGTTTCGTTCGTTAAATAGCCAAGGTCGCTGTAGCGGTAGTGGTAGTGCGTTGGACTGTTACGCACAGTGTCCGGGGTTCGAATCTCGGCACAGGCAAAATCAAAAAGTACAAAAGACAATTTTTCTACACGGATCCACACCCTTGGCAGGCAATGACATAGCTACAAAAGTAAACATTGCCTATGAAAAGCTTTTCACTTCGCCGTTCATATTCGGTATAAAGCTGTAGGTTCCTTCCATTCTTGTACAAATATAACACGAGCATGAGCGGAAGCGAAAAGCTCGGTCTAGGACCGCCATGGGCTGTTATGACATTAATAGAAGAAAGAAGTTAGACCAAGCAATTGAAGCCAGAATTTATTGAATTCCCAAAAAAAAACTTAGAATATCCCTTAGAATTTTTTATTTATTTCATTTTAACAATTACAATGTCTTCTACGAGATTAACAATAGCTCAAATTCAGATCTGATTTTCGTTAGACTTATAATCAACAGCAGAAGATAGGGTAAAATAAATTTGTTCATATTTCCTCGATTTTATTTGCAAATAATGGAATTTTCATGATAGATTTATTTGATTTTACTTTTCTTTTGATTGAAATATTCTCGGCCGGGCTCAGCCAAAGTTTCAAAATATGTTTAAAGTACTGATTCGGTTTCAGAAAAAAATTTTGTTTGCGACAGACACTAGTGACTTTCCAAAAGTTATGACATGAGTCATTCATATTTAAGTTGCCATAAAAAATTGCCTTGTGTGTGACATCGCAGTCAGCATACATACAAACACGTGTGTGTTTCTAAGTACCGGCGATGTATTTAGGCAGTGAATGTGAGTGTAAAACCCATTTTGGGTCTACTCGACGTATGAGTAATACACATTGCATGCTTTTTGTTGATTTGCTTCACCGTTTACGCGCTCACATGTTTAAATTATATTTTTTCTGTTTCTTTGCATAAAGTTTTTTCAATGATTTTTTTTGTTTTTTTGTTTTAATAACAAAACAATTATCGATTTTCAATTTACAACTGAGAATGCAATTCACTACAATTACAACAGCAATAATAAAATATTTATAATTGAGAAAAAGAATGAACAAAAAAAAATTTCAATTTATAGAAAGTAACAGCCACCAATAAAATATAATATCATATTACTTCAGTTTATTACTAGAAGGGGAAAATTTTGATTAATATATTTGCACGCTACTATTGGTCTACTGGAAACTCACTTCTTTCGTTTCGAATATAATAACATTCTTTAGATAATACTTTAAGTCTTATATTGTCCATTATTAAGTCAACATTGTCACAGTGTAGTTCCACTTAACGCAAAGTAATGCAACCCTGTGCTAACGCGAGAGTCACGAATTTAGCTTTCTTGTGACGGATAAATACTAAAATCTGTTTCACATAATTCCCAAATGCGATTAATGTGAGTATCTTCTCTATCTATTACTACCTGATCACTCTTATTCATACGAGTATAATTGTATATGCATGTGCAAATGTAAGGTGAATCACAACTGCAAATTACTTATTTTATAAACAAAAAGAATAAAAAGAAAACAAAAACAAAAAAAAAACAATTGAGAGCAGCAGCGTGCCCCTACTATTACACAGAACTTTTTGTTTCGAATTATTTATTAGCAATTTCATTTAAAATGTCACACTTAAAACGTTTTTTTCACTTCAACTGGTCTCTAATTACTTTTGGTTTTTTTTTTTTTTTTTTGCTTTGTTTTATTTACTGCTTATTGATGATTATGCAAAGTAAAAATTCAATTAATTATAACACGTGACTTAATTAGTATATACGAGTATCTATGGTAATAATGACAATTGAAAATTTAAATCAACGCACATTTATTAGTTGTTTACAACTTGACGGTTTGAAGCATTTTCACAGAATGATATGGCTCGTTTGCTGCAAGATTGTCAAAACTCAAAAAACATAAATTACGAGAAAAACGAATTTAATCTCCATACAATTAAGAACGACAAATACTCTTCTCATGTGAAGAGCTCGTAAGATATAGTAGTGATGTGTATACACAATAAAAAGCACTAAATAACAGTATTTTTTGCATAATTAACTCGAAAATTTTCATTTTTACTTTTATGACAGTCTTGCTGCAAACAAGCAATAGGGCTGTTCAGAATCTTGCGCAAATGGTCTTGCATCCATGCAATTGCAAAATGGTGAAGCATATTTTTGCTTTACACTAACAATATATACAGTCGTGCACTTACTACACCTTTGCAAAGACGCAACCCCAAAAATCCGTAGTATTGTCCGCAACACTGAATTGCAAAATGTCAGCTGTTGACAAAAAACCAAAATCAAAAATGGAAAATAAAAAATTGAAAAAATTATTAAAAAGAGAAAAACCCAACAAAAATGACGGATGAGGAGGTACAGAAAATACTGAATTATCTTCAGGAAGCTGCGGAGGTAGAGGTAAGTGAAAATATCACATTTATTAAGGTGACCACTAATAAGCAAAAGATATGCGTGCTGCTGCTCCGGTCTGCTTAATTGGGAGTGCTCTTCCAAAGCAATTAGTGGTCGCTCTTAGAGATATTATTCCATTTGTTGTTTATTTGTATTTATTTATTTTTTATTGTTGTTTATTTTAATAATTTTAATAGGCACCAACTGCATCCACTGCGTCATCATCACTTTCCATTTCTACAAGAAAAGTGTTATTGACTGAAAGTATGCATACAATATTTCATACCTTCATTAAACATAATTTCTGCAGCAGCTTCGTCTATTAAAGAATCGATTAATTTTTCCTTACAACTTTTTTTCGGCATGTTTTTTAATTTACGTGAATATCTTATTCGAAAAAAAATTTTGTTTTTCACCAATCAACAGTGATTTGAGTGGTTTGCAACAAGTGTTGCACAGTAAACCAAAAAGGTCGTTCACAATTGATAGGAAATATTAGCAATTACACAAATGTGCAATGTCAAATGCACAAGATTCTGAACAGCCCTAATATGTTAGTTAGTTTATGAGTGGATATCCTATAGTCGGCAATTTGTCATCCATTACCTGCCAAGAGGAGTATTTGCACACATTCATATAATTCATATTCACCTCATATCGGTACGAATGAAAGAAGGTTATAAAAGAGAATTAACCACCAGACTAAGACGTGAATCGAACCCGAAACCTTGCGTATTTTTTTTTTAATTGAAAAATTCCACACTCAGGGTGTACCCCTATGAATGCAGAGTATTGTGTTGAATGGAAGGAAGATTGATAGGTGGGAGAAAGGAGGAGGGAGAATCAGAGATGGAATGCAATCACACAGGACATCGATAAAGGGATAGACATCCATTGTAGCAAGTGTTATGCCTTTACCACAATGAACTTCAGTTTATCAGTGTCGACTATGACCGCATGTAGCGCCAAAGGCCAAGCTTTTCGCATCCACTCATGTTGTGCATGTTATTTTTGTACATAAATGGAAGGTACCTACAGTTTAATACCGAATCCGAACGGCAAAGTGAAAAGCTTTTCACAGGCGATTTTTACTCTTGTAGGTTTGCCACTGTCTGCCAAGAGGTGGTGCCGTGTATAAATTTTGTTGTTGTTCCTTTTTTTTTTTTTTTCGCCTGTGCCGAGATTCGAACCCCTGACACTCTGCGTAACAGTCCAACGCACTACCGCTACGCTACAGCGACCACCTATGAGAGACTAGTGCGCTACCCACGAAACTATCGAGGTTGCCGATATGTTAGTTACTTAACTGTAATATTTATTTAAAATCAGTTCAAGTATTTCAATAACAATTTATTACTGCAAATAAGTATTTTTTTTTTATATGAGCACGGTCAATCACACACTGTATTATATAAGTACATATTATCAAATAACAGAAAATAAACAGCAAAAAAAACAAGATTTAAAATAATTTACTTCTTAAAGCGGCGTCACTTTTGTACGTGGTCTACATTGAAACTGGGGCTTTTGCTCTTCTTACACTTTCAGACAAACTGTTGCAAATTAACTTTAAAGCTTTTATATTCTTATCACTAAAAAACAATACAACAAAAAAAAACGCTTCTCATTCTATTAAATATTAGATGGAGTGGAATGTTTATCTCATCACTACGACGTAATCGATAAGCAAAATAACAACAGAAATTTTAATCACAATTCAAAAATTCGCAAATATCGCAAAAATGGCTAAAGTCCCTTGATGTTCGACAGGTATAGTCAATCGTAATTTGTCTAAGCTGAGTGCCTAAGAATTTACGGTCTATGAATTATATTAATTTTCGAATAATAATAGCAATAAAACTTAATAACAATTTATAATTTATATGCACTTGAAACTAATCTTTTGCATAGATACAAATTAAATTATTGCTTTTAATTGAAAATAAAAATAGTTGGCAGGGTACTGGCTTACAAGGTACAGCTCTGCGACTTGACGCAGTCAAAAATAGATGTCGATCATAATGGCTGATACTTAAGGTACTGGTTAAACTGGTGTTCGCGGTTCGACGAATACATCATATTTTTCTCTCGTGCTCGGTGTAGTGGTTACATTGGAGTTCGTTACAGAGTTGCTTTTGGTCGAAATTCAGGTTTTTTTAATACTATTTTGTTCGCAACGACAACACTAAATGATATATCAAAAAACTTTAAACGATTTTATCAATATGGAGAGTGAAATTAATAATATAATTTAAAAATTATGATAACAATATAATTTTTCTTCAATAGTTTTATGAATAACATGTTTAATATTCACTTTATGTACAGGTTTGCATGTTTTCCTTAAATTTTACATACATGTTTGTTCTTTTTTTGTACAATAACTCTTTGACACCCTGAATGCTCGGCATACTCGTTGCACATTTCACCCAGCATATCGTGTTCGCTGTGAGTAAAAGCTTTCTCTTCGTCTTCGGGCAACAACAATTGCATGGTGTTCGCCGAGCAAAATCTGAATATAACCACAGCCTAAGCCAACCAACCTAATGCACCTTTTCTTTCCTATTCTTTTTCTCTATCTTTGCTTCTTTTTGTACTATTCTTTTCTTTCTATTTCTCTTCTTAGTTCTTCTCTAACATTTTCACACCGTTCGGTTGGGCTCTTCAACATTTAAAAGTTCCAATTTTCCATTTCAATAAATAAATTTTGTTAAATTTAAATACAAATTTCCTGTGTTTTAATATTTTAATTATATGGTATATGTTATTAACTTCTGAATTAATCATGGTCCTTCTAGCCGGATTTATAAATAAGTCACCCCGGAGTTAATCACATGGCAATGGCAAACCTTCAAGAGGAATACGAATTGATGCGAAAAGCTTGGCCTAAACCCTCTACTGGCTGTGGTGCCTATGTAAATACATAGGTCCATCTAAGTTTTGGAATTTAAACTACTAAATGACTTAAACTTAAATGACTACTGTCATTCGTATTGTGACGACGAAGAATTTGTTTTTCGTTGGGAAATAAATACAAAAATTTACTTGTAAAATGGTGAATTTGCTACCGAAAGTGTATGAAAATTACGTTAAAAATTCGGTACAAGCGAAGCGCCTTCCACGCAATTTATGAATCAATTTATGAAGCGTGGATAAAAAAAACACGTTCTAGGTCTCATACAGTGCGCACAAAATTGCTGCGGTTGCTCAGAGGAAGAATGATGCGTTACAGTGAATGGTGTGCGCTACCGGAAAATGATAACTGCTTATTGGTGGCCTATTTTGTAAGATATGGACTTAGAAAACATTTGGTTCCAACATGAACAGGATTGCGCGCCGTATCACACAAGCCGTAAAAAAATCGGTCTTTCTCGTTGGAAATTCGAAAATCACGTTATTAGCCGTTTGGGTGATGTACATTGACCACAGCAACAATTGAGGTTCTTAAGAACGAAATTGGTAAGTCGAAAATGTACTGAAAACTTAGGTTGATCGTATGGGCTACTGAAAGCCAGCCGAGGAAGTCATTTGAATGAAATAGTGTTCCACTATTATCCGGAAGGAAAAAAAATATTCAGACCAAAATGAAATTCTAAAAAATATACCCTGTGTATACATTTTAATTCAATAATTCCACTTGTTTTCCTTACTTTATCGCTTTTCTATTGTTGTTCAAAAATACTAAACAACAATTTTACTGCAACAAAATTTAAAAACAATAAATTTCAAAAGTATTCAAGTTCAGATCAGGATCCTCTTTTGGCTAAATTTGAAAGTAATGAACTATGTAGAGCTGCAAATGCCTCTTCATACTTCAGATTGCCTTAGATTGCATGTGACCACCACACTAAGTCTGAACACACTCTTTTTTATTCTGGCTGCCTCAGATTACACATGATTACCTTTGTCGTACAAATTCACTCATATGCAATTATGGAAAGATAAAGTATTCTGACTCAAATCGTTTCAAAACTATCACTACGTTAAAAAAAAAAGATATCGCATGTTGTGTTTTATTATTTTTCCAAAATAAGTAGGTTATTTGTATATCAGTATTGTTTATAGCCCATATATCAAGTAATCCACAGTTTGTTTACTTAAGACGAATAGAAAATTCTTTGAACTTTAACAATTAGAATTGTAAAATTTGATGGTTGTCATCGTTAAATGTCTCGCAGCTTACATAAAATTCCAACAATTTATCATAATTTAAGTGCCATAAAAACAAAGGTAATTAAATCTCATCATAAAAAGCCACGATCATAAAAAGAAATTTGCTAGAATTAAAAATTATTTCCAGCGAATGTAAGAAATGCCAGTACATTTCCAGTTCAAATTAAATGAAATCACAACGCAAGATTATTTACAAAAAAGTAAAAGCGAGTTGTATATTTCATTTGTAAATTGCATTTATAAATATAGAAGCAGAAAAGTGACGACTGAAGGCCACAGAGACAGACAGACAAATATCCAGCGGCGATAAGAGTTTTCTTTCGTTAATTCATGCAAAGCCCTCTTCTTCTTCGCATTGATTTTCACATTCCGGTGGTTCCATTTGGCACGAGTCTAATGGATTATATTGATTCAAGTTAACTACACGAGTACAATTCAAATTCTGCACCGGGCGTGAGTTGCGTAGTATGCGTGTCTTTCCATCGGTGCTGATCAGCTGTCTAAACTCGTTCAGTTGTCGTTCGCTTATGGCCATCGGCTCTGGGAAAATGAACCACTCGGCGCCCTGATAGCACGGCGGCTCGGTCAATGAGCCACCATAACTGTAGAATCCAGTACGAAATTGATGACAAAGATACGAGAGTGGAAATGGTGGGATTTCAATTTTCGAACCAGGCTTTTGAATACGATGTAAATTTTGTATGATAGGATCGAGATAGGGATTAGATGTGGAAACTTCAAAGAAATAGGCAATCATCAATAAGTCATAACTGGATGTGCAATCACCCGTGGGTCCAGTGCGGTGCATAGCCTGCAATTCCAATGGGAATTTACGGCAATTGAGCGTATGTTCGGAGCCTTCGCTATTCAGCAAACTCCAGCGGAAACACAGTTCAACGAAAGTATAGCAGGCCAAGAGGTCGGCGCCACTTACAGTGGGCGTATTGCCGCTATAGCAAGCACGTAAAATAACTAAAAACCAAAAGACAATAGCATAACATAAACTGAAGAATATTCGAGATAACCACAATTGAGTGTCACCGGTGTGTCCATTATTCTCCAACATAACACCATTGGGCAAATCATCATAGTGATTCCAGGTAAGCAGGTCACGTATCGGAAATTTTTGTACAATATCGTCGCATATATTGATGGGCGATTGATTTGTATCCGAGCAGCGCCAAGTGTGAGGTCCTAAGGCAAGAAGCGAAGTGCAGCTCATTTGAATATGTGACAACTAGCTAAGTGAATTAATTATCAAATTGTAATACCTCGCACAGGACCATAGTCGAAATTATTAGCGGAGCCATTGCTGGAACAGCCGTCACCTCCACCGCTGCTGCATCTCGGTGAACAAGTAAAATCACAGATTAATTTCGCTGCATGCACATTGGTGATGAAAACGATGGCAATGAGAAAACTTAGCAGAAATACAATGATCGGATAGTCCAAGGCACACGAGATGAGATTATAAACGCACGTAAATAGGAAGCTCATGAGCGAGCACACTGAGCATTCTACCATTTCTTTTCGTTTGTTTGTGCTGCCCTTGCTTGCGCTTGCGTTTGGTTTATCTTATTTTAAACGTTTTCCCCCTTTCAAAATGTCGTAGATCTTATAAACTTTTTCTCTTTATGTTGTTTCTACGGTTTAGATAAAATTTTTTCCAGGTTTTTATATTTAAGAAAATTTAAGTAAAAGGAAAATCAATGCTGAATATATTTTTGTATTTCTAGAATTGTCATTGCAAAGTAGGCGCAGCCGCAAGTAGTATGTGAATATGAGAGTGAAAAGTTTATTGCAATAATAAAAAAGAAAAAAAATTTCAACCTCAAATTTAATTAGTGGATTTATGAATTTATTAATTTACCAACTATAGCAAAAAAAAAAAAACAAAAAAACAAATCCATTACCTTTCACTTAATTTTAAAATAATTACTTGGGAGAGTATTTTATGGCTAAACTGTGACTACAAGTAATACCTACACCTATTAAAAAACATTGCTAATAACTTCAGAAAAACCTCCAATTTCCATTTTAACTGCATAGTGAATTGTGAAATGTAAACTTAATAGGTGAATTAAAGTAGTTTTAAATAATCATTAATTGAAGAAATTGGCAAGAATATGATATGGAACATTTAACAGTGAAACCCTGAGCAGGAAAATCCATTCAATGAAGTAATACTCTACTCGTACTTCAGAGAACGGAAATCAGAATCTGCAGTAGCGACGAAGAAATTAAACAAGACAACTGTAATTTTTGATGTTTTCTCTTCATATTCATTGTGATTTAAATCGACGATGGATTGATTTAGTTTGGTTGATTGTAACGGGTGTTTTTTAGAAGTGTGGTTTTCAAGAAGAAATAAAAAGCATATAATTTAATGTTATGGCCAAGAATTTAGCTTTATTATAGAGATAGGGATTTGCCATTATGTCTTAAAAACATTTCGGGCAAGTGGCCACCGCGGCTGGTTCGAATAAATTCCAGCCGGAAGGCTAAATTTTTGACCACTTTTTGCAGCAATTGGGGGGCCGCATGTCAGTAATAACGCGCCTAATATTCTCTTCCAAGGCGTCAATCGTCTCGGGCTGATCTGCGTAGACAAGCGACTTCACATAACCCCATAAAAAATAGTCCAGCGGTGTTAAATCGTAAGATCTTGGAGGCCACGCCACAAGCCCAAGACACGAGATAATGCGCTCACCAAAAGTTTCCTTCAATAAATTGATCGTTTCGTTGACTGTATGGCATGTAGCGCCGTCTTGTTGGAACCAAAGGTCGTCCACATCAACATCCTCCAATTCAGGCACGAAAAAGTCATTAATCATGGCTCTATAGCGTTCCCCATTGACTGTAACATTATGACCGGCCTCATCTTTGAAGAAATATGGACCAATTATTCCCTCTGCCCACCATAGAGCACACCAAACAGTGACTTTTTGAGGATGTAACGGCATCTCAACAATGGCTTGTGGATTATGATCACTCCAAATGCGACAATTTTGCTTATTAACGTACCCATTCAACCAAAAGTGAGCTCCATCGCTGATCAAAATTTTCTTGTGAAAATCGGGATCCGTGACCATCTTCTTTTGGTAATAAATTTGCACTATTTGCAAACGTTTTTCAGGAGTAAGTCTATTCATTATGAAATGGCAAACCAAACTGAGTATAAATCAAGTGACAGCTGTCAAAAAGACCAACTCCGAAAAAAGTGTTGCCAGATTGAAAACCACACTTCTAAAAAAAAAACACAATTTACAATTCAAAAGTGTTATGGTTCCTTAATTTTTTTTTTCAATAGGTTTAAATTTAAAAAAATTTTTTTTTTTTTTTTGTCATCCTAGCAAAGTAACCCCTATCTAGCCAAGACTCCCTATCGTGCGACTTCTTTAACCTAATGCTGGAGAAAATAGTTCGAGCTGCGAACATCGACATCTCTGGCACTATCTTCTACAAGAGTGTCATGCTGCTAGCATACGCTGATGATATTGACATCATTGGCAAAAACGCTCGAGCAGTCAGTGCAGCATTCTCCAACCTGGAAAGGGAGTCTCGTCGTGTGGGTCTAGTGGTGAACGAGGACAAAACGAAATACCTTGTGTCAACAAACAAAGACTCACGGCACGGCGTCTTGGACAAAATGTCACTGTTGACAACTACACTTTTGAAGTCGTCAAGGATTTCGTTTATCTAGGATCCAGCATAAACACCAACAAAAATGTCAGCCTTGAGATCAAGCGGAGACTAACTCTTGCCAACAGGTGTTACTACGGGCTCAGTAGGCAATTGAGAAGTAGAGCCCTCTCTCGACCGACGAAAATAACGCTCTATAAGTCCCTCATCCTTCCCGTCCTAATGTATGGCGCAGAGACGTGGACATTGACCATCAATGATGAGAGACTGTTAGGAGCGTTCGAGAGGAAGATACTCCGTAAGATCTACGGTCCAGTATGCGTGGACGACGTGTATCGAATAAGATGGAACGATGAGCTGTATGAGCTGTACGCCGACACTGACATAGTCAAGCGTATAAAACTCCAGCGGCTTCGCTGGCTGGGTCATGTTGAGCGAATGGAAGAAAGCGCTCCGGCTAGAAAGGTGTTTTATTCGAACCACGGTGGAGGATCACGCAGAAGGGGACGTCCTAATCTCCGTTGGAAAGACCAAGTGCAGGGCAACCTGACTGCACTTGGCCTTATCAACTGGCGCCAGCGCGCGCATAGCAGAAGTGACTGGCGAAGCTTTGTGGAGGCGGCCAAGACCGCTCATCGGTTGTAGCGCCAGCTAAGTAAGTAAGTAAGCCAAGTAACCCTACCAATTCGATTTTCCTATTGATACGTTTACAAATAGCGGTGGTAATTTTGTCATCTTTAGGCAATTACCGAATTTTAGAAAGATCTCACTCTTATTCACGAAGCGAACGAGAGAATACATTCTTGAGATTGACTAGAAAACGTTTGCCGCTAGTTACACCATCACAGGATTAATTTTATTATTGAATAATATATTATTTTATACATAAGTATTAGAGAATATCTGCTGCTCGTTTTACACGGAGACGCAAAGCTCTCACCCCTGTTTACTTACAATTTAACGTACATATTTATGATGACATACATACCATACATAGTATATGCTTAATCAAAAGGTAAAAATATTTTTTCATTTTTTTAGATTAGGTAAGTAGCACATACCTTGTTCAAGATAATCTTATCAACAGACTATGCATGCTTTCTCAGACGAAATCACAAAAACTAATACGCACACAGTCAGTCATGTTTCACTACTGCATCCTGCCCGGGACAATTGGCGTTTAATGTTAAGTATGAGAATCGATTGATCAAACAGTAACAGTGCCTGACGACAATCAGAATAATGATGATGACAGCATGTACTTTTTGGTCAATTGTTTAACGTTTATTATTAAATTAAGTTGCCCCCAGAAAACACACGTCAGATAAGTTTAGATATATACATTGTTACATACAAACATATATCTGATATACAGTGTTGTGCATAACAATAGCAACCGAAGTAGCAATTAACAAGTATCGCCCAGAGTTTTTCCTTCTTTCATTACTAATATTTTAACATTGAATATAAAGCAAAGATTTAACATTTAAAAAATAACACAAGTAATGTTTTTTATTTTAGACTTTTCAATTCTTTTCTTACAATATACCATAGAACCAAGGTGTAAAATTTCATTGTGCATAACTGAAGCAACTGAAAATCTATAAAGGAAAAAAGGTCCCTTCAGTCGTTTTCTGTTAATATTTTGTAAAATATCCTTTGTTGTGGATAACAGCAGCGCATCTGCGTAGCATTGAAGCTATAAATTTTTTACGCGATTGCTCTTCCAGCGCTTCTATCAGCGACGCTGTAGTTGCCCACTCACTCGTCGCTTGAGCATTCCGAAAAGATTTTCTATTGGGTTCAGGTCAGGTGATTGGGCCGGCCATTCCAAGACCTGAATTCCCTGTGCCTCAGTCCACTTCTTGACGGCTTTTGCAGTATATTTAGGGTCATTGTCATGTTGAAATACCCAGCCAGGTGGCATTTCTCGCTGAGCAAAAGGCAACATGACTGACTCTAAAATGCCGTTGTAATCGAGTTTGTCCATAATTGCTTTTATTTCGTAAAATAGACCAAGACAAAATCCGTAAAGGCAAGTTCATATCATTACCGAACCTCCTCCGTGCTTTACCGTGGCTTGATAGTGTCGGGGCTTAAGGCGTTCACCTTTTCGCCGACAAATCGTGCTCATACCATCACTTGTGAAGAGATTAAACTTATATTCATAACTAAAAAGTACTGTTTTCCATTGATCAACAGTTCAATTTAAGTGTGATCGTGCGAAATCTAATCTAAAATATACATGAAGTCATTAGATATTGGCTAGAACGATTTTATGTAAACAGCAAACCTTTGTTGTAAGTGCCTCTTTATTAGCAATGGTTTCTTCGCTGATCTGTAGCTTCTTAAGTCAGCTTCCAAGGCAAGACGGCGAATAGTACTTGAGTTTAAATTTAAATTTAATTTCTTTAATATGGCTTCCGAAGTTATTGATGGCGTTTTTTAATAACTGATATAATTTTTCGGTTCTCTCTTTGAATTTTTTCGTTTTAGGCCGCCTCGGTGAAGAGTTTTGACAGTTGACGTGGTTTCAAACTTTTTTTAATAGGCGTGAAATTATCGATTTACATATTCCGTACTTCTTTGCCAAACAATTTTAACTCAATCCGCTTTTATATTCATCATTAATTTTTTGTTTTAAGCAATCGGGGTATTTATTTCGGGCCATCGAGTGCGGATAATTTGTACGACTTTCTAACAGAAATTTCTATTTGAAACTGAATACAAATAATATATGTACATCAATATCAGTTAAGTAAAAAAACTAAAGACATAACTGTAATTTACCGTTAGTCAGCAAGAAAAAAAACTTTGATTGTAAAAGTTGCTTTTGTTATGCACAGCGAGAAATAGTACAATATATGTAATATTGTGCTCATTGCTGACGACCCGTTATTTTTTCACTGAATTTTGTTAATGTTTTATTGAGCACACAATATCATTTCAAACATACATATGCACAAAACCGAAGAATGCGTTTAGGTTAATTAAGTTGCTAATGTTATGCACAACACTGCTCATACATACGATTAAGCTCCGGCATAAAGCTGAGTTAACAAACTAGTTGGCTTTTTTTTCATTTTATTTTTTTCTATTATTTTTTTTGTGTTGCCTTGTTATCATTTCAATGATAGCGTTGAAGTTGTTTCGTTAATTTGATATGCTCATTGTTATTTAACTGATATCTACTACTACAATGGTAGTAGTAAGTACACGTGAATTTCTTTTTTTTTTCCTTTTTTTTGGCGACCCAGTGAAAATATTCCATTGCGTGGCGTGGTAGCTCTTGTCTTAACATTTGTTGATTGTGGTTTCTATTTTTAAACATTCGCATTCGCACAAACAAAACAATTGAGGGGCAATGATTAGACAAGGTCTAATGAATGTTCAAGCATATTTGTACTAGTTCACAAATTGACGCAATCACATGGGAGTAACTGAACAAACTAGATGGAAATGTGATTAAATGCCAATAAATATAAGTATGAATAATGGCAAAGAATAAGTCAACGCCGGAGACGTTCCAATGAACTGATTGAAGCGGTAAGAGAGAATGTTGCCGAGAACCCACATGTGATATATCGTCACCGCGCTCAGCATTTTGGCGTCAGTGGAACCACCATTCGGCACATTTTGAAGGATTATTTGCATTTGTTTCTGTATAAAGTGCATTTGACTCAAAGAACATTGCCAACAGACAGACCGTCCACGTCGCTTGGAATACGGCCAAATAGTCGCTTGAATGGTTGAGACTGAATCTGATTTTTGGAAGGAAATTTTGATGACCAACGAGGCCCCCTTCACAGTCTCTGGCGCTGTTAACAAGCAAAACTGCCACATTTGGGGAACGAAGAATGCACACGAGATCCATGACTGCTTGGGCCAGCGTTTGCACCAAAACCATCATTGGGACATTTTTCTTCTGAGAAGGCGAAACAGTCGATGGGAATCGATATCGGTGGATGTTGGCTCATTATGTCTGCTCACAAATATGTTAAAAAGGTCTGTACGGTTACTGGTTTCAACAAGACGCTGCGTCATGCTACACTGAAAATCAAGCAATGCAGTTTTGCACAACGGATATTCCCTGGACGTGTGGTGTGGTCGTTGTAGCGTAGTGGTAATGCGTTGGACTGCTACGCAGTGTGTCCGGGGTTCAAATCTCGGCACAAACAAAATCAAAAAAAAAAAAAAAAAAAAAAAAAAAGTAGAAAAAGTAATTTTTCTACACGGCACCACTTCTTGGCAAGCAATGGCAAACCTACAAGAGTAAAAATTGCCTATGACAAGCTTTTCACTTCCCCGTTAGGTTTCGGCATTAAACTGTAGGTCCCTTCCATTCATGTACAAATATAACACGCACAACATGAGTGGATGCGAAAAGCTCGGCCTAGGCCCTCCATGGGCTGTTGTGCCATTAAAAGTCAAGTAAGTAAGTAAGTAAGTGGTGTCAAAAATAGCGACATTGACAGGCCACCCAGACATCCAGATTTGACCCCTCCGGACTTCTTTTTGTGGAGTTATTGAAAGGGAAAGTGTACGCCAGCAAGCCTCAGACCATTGACGAGCTCAAGGCAAATATTCGTGTCGAAATCATCGCGATTCCGCCCGAGAAAAAGTGTGGAAAACGTGGAAAACGCAAGAAAAAGGACACATTTTAATTTGGTAAATAACGGAGGCCACTTGATTGATTTTGCATTCAAAAACTAATCCAAATAAATTGTAAAAGACCAAATTAAATAAAAATGCCTCATACGAGGTATGATCAAAAAATAACCTTTATTTTCAAAAAGTATTTATTTATTCATCAACAACTATCTTGTCCCCTTCAAAGTAATCCCCTTCAGTTATAATACACTTATGCCAGCGTTTTTTCCAATCCTCGAAACACTTCTGAAACGCGCTTTTTGGTATCGCCAACAGCTCCTGTTTCGATTTTTCTTCTATCTCCTCAATCGTAGCAAAACGCTTTCCTTTCATCGGTGTCTTCAGTTTTGGGAAGAGGAAAAAGTCAGTGGGGCCAAGTCCGGTGAATACGGTTTTGTTTTTGGCTAAAAACTTACGCACAAGCGACGTTGGTTTTGCTCAAAATTTAGCAATTTTGGAACAATCTTCGCTGCCGCACGTTTCATGCCTAAAACATCCGTAAAAATTGCATGGCATGAGCCGAACGATATGCCAACATCATCAGCAATCTCTCTGATAGTGATTCGATGATTATCCAAAATCATTTTCTTCACTGCGTCAATGTTTTCATCGGTTGTTGACGTGCTCGGGCAACCAGGACGAGCATCGTCATTGACATCTTCTCGGCCTTCCTTAAACCGGTTATAGGTTATACCACAATTGAACTTGTGTTCTGCTCATAGTAGACTCGCCAAAGGCCACAGTCAACATTTCAAATGTCCTTGCGTATTTAATTTCATTTTTTACACAAAACTGAATACAGTTTCTTTGATCCATTTTTTCGAATAGTAAAAAATCGAAGAGCACACCAAAACACGACTAACCTTTTTATCTGTCAAAAACAAACTGACAATCCAAAATGGTTGGTATTGCCAACATATATAACAGACGTAACTCACGAAATTTGAAAATAACGGTTATTTTTTTATCACACCTCGTATATGGAAAACGGTTTTTTTTTCAAAGTTATTCAATATTCACAAGCCGGCATAAAAGATGGCGCACCCTGTATATATATTAACAAAACACTAACCTGAAATTAATTTTACTTTGCTATGTAAATTAAAAATGATAATTTAGCTGATGGCAAAAAGTACAACAAGTACTCGTACCTAGCATTTAGTAGATAAAAAAGGCGATAGAAGTTTATACAAACTAAATATAATATGTACATATGTATATGTATATGTATATGTATAAGTATGTATGTACCTAGTACGTCTAGGTGAACAAAATAAGATAATATCAAATTGAACGACAAACTTGTGACTTTCGACAGCGTATTTTTTTTTTGTATTTCTACTTTTTAAATGCTTGAGCTCAATGTTTAAGGTCGAATTGCATAAACCAATTCAAAATCAAAGCAACAACAGCATAAACTAAATTAATATTCAAGCTATCACAAATAAATATTTAAATATTTTAGTAGAGGTTTTCAAAATAAAACTAAAATATAGGTTTTTCAAACCAAAATCACCAAATAAAAAGCGGAAATAAAGCTTAACTTAGACGCACTTCAAATAACTATAGCTTCTTCTAAAGTAATCAGATGCTAAACATATGTTGATATACTCGTATAATATTTAACGAAAACTTGAGGTTATCACCGTCAATGTACTAATTAACTAAGTATATGTATTTGTATTTCAGTGTTTGTTTTTCCAATACATACATACAAACATTGGAAGGTAGAGTATTTACATATGTATGTACTATATGTATATGGTAGGTAACTTGTTGTTTTGTTTGCTTTGCGTATTCATATAGGAACATGTATAAGGTATTTAGCTATCAGCAAGAATTCTTAGGAGAAAGCAACTTAATAGCTATAAATGAACGGGCAAATAATTGATAGACATATGAGTACACAAAACAAGAAAAGTTATATAAGATATCTTCAGTGAGGGTAGACACCTTGCCGTGATGTGGTAGCTGAAGCTACAAATGGAAGAGCTATACTAACCAGGAGCCGAATTTAAATCTTGTTTTTTTTGCTGTTACCCATGTTAGACAGGCCAGCGAACAAAGATCTACACATGCATCCTCATGTAAGGGCGGCACATGTTAGGAGCGGTCGAGTCAGAGTCTTTTTGTGCGTGGAATTGGAGACTCTAAGAAATCTCAAAGGGAGTAGGTGTTTTAATTAACTTATTATTAATGAAAAAGTTACGGTGCAGAGGGCCCCTGGCGTCGATATCCAGCAACCTTTCAGGCCATGCAGGCCTAACCCAGGCTGCACAGTCGGCAAATTGTACTGGATGGGGTCTCCAGGCCTACTTTGGGCAGGCAGGAAGCCGTTAGAGTTGATCTAAGTGGGGATCCAGATAGGGCATCTCAATTTTTGATCTACCGCATCGACACCGTTACCGATGAAGACTTGTCATCACAGGCGCAAGGTACCATTCTTCCTTCACTGAAAGTGAGGAGCGCTTCTTTTCGATATGGCTGGCTGGCAGAAGAGGATCAAAGTTATTGGATGCAGTAACAAAAAATGTATGGATTTCTTAAAGCAACTAGATTTCTTGGGCAACAGTTACTCTGTTATCATCGTATCATTTCTTAACTTTCTTTACATAATGTGACATGACCAGATCACGCTAAAAGAATACTGGGATATTATGACTTCTTAAATATGGTAAAGACACTTTTTTAAGCACTCGTCTTTGTAGACTTCCTTGATTTATGGACCCAGGAGTAACAAAAGTTTCACTTCTTTTTTCACAAGTGGGGAAATTTGGACGTTTTGGCTTTGGAACTTTTTACGGACATGCCCTGTAGCTTGGGCTGTGTAAAATTCCTGTCCAAGCAATTGCTGAAAATCACTTTTAACGTATGCATCACCATGATGCAGCATTTAAATATCGTAAGCAAATTTTCGTACAGCCTTCTGACTCGGCTTCTGGCTTCAAATTCCTTTACTTTGCTTCGATCACCTTATTTGATTTTAAATTAGCATTTTATCATGTATTATTTTTTATACATAGTTTTTTGAAATTTCAAGTGTGGAAGCATGTACAGATGCTTTTAGACTTCTCTTCAAGTGGGCTTTAACTAAACCATCAAGTTTTTTGTTCACTGGCCGGATTTTCTTTATACTTTTAATGGTTCCTTTTACCGGTGCTATACTGAAACACACTGGGTTTTTTGGGTCAATGAAGAATTTTCATGTAAAATGTTCAACATATTTTTTCGTCATAAATGCAACTTGAAGGGTATAATAAATTGATTTACAATGCTGAATCGTATGCATAACGGACATAATTTTTCGATTTGTACTTTCAACAAAGTAGATATGACTGTGTAAAATTGACAGTTTTTTGATAACTTACTTTACTTACTTACTTTTAATGGCACAACAGCCCATGGAGGGCCTAGGCCGAGCTTTTCGCATTCACTCATGTTATGCGGGTTATATTTGTACATGAGTGGAAGGGACCTACAGTTTAATGCCGAATCCGAACGGCGAAGTGAAAAGCTTTTCATAGCAATTTTTACTCTTGTAGGTTTGCCATTGTCTGCCAAGAGGTGGTGCCGTGTAGAAAAATTATTTTTTCTACTTTTTGATTTTGCCTGTGCCGAGATTCGAACCCCGGACACTCTGCGCAGCAGTCCAACGCATTACCACTACGCCACAGCGACCACGAAAGTGGTCGCTTCGTTTTGATAACGAAAGTAATTATTCAGCGAAATCAAATCATTTAAAATTCTGATATTCGAAGCTACTGTTTTGTATTAGTTTAGATTTATCAATTGTATAGATCTCCGTTGGAAAAACGCTGCAGGTGTCAGGTTTTCGATAGGACTGCCTTATCTGCAGACACAGTAGACTCGGGGACCCCAGTACCTCCCTCCATATTTGAACCGTCAGTGTAGATTGTAATTCCCGACTTACCTGTTACAGAGCTAGACTTCCAGTCGTCGCCAGCGCTTTGACGAGCTGGCCAAAGCGCTGATTAGTTTAATTTGTAATATTACTATTATTGTTAGGGGAGAGAGCATCGTGACCTAAAAGATCTATATGCAATAGATCTTGGACTTAAAGTACATCAGTTAGTTAAATTTCCGAGTAAAATTCTAGTATCAGCCCTACATTTATGGATTTTAATGTGATTTTAGATAGTCCCCCAGAAGTTTCTTACATCAATGCTTCAGTGCCGCGCACTCTCCCAGTACATACATATTTTGCAGTTTCTTCTTTTTCTCTGCAAAACCTAAAGACTACATTAGAGAGACTTCCCTATTTTGTTAGGTGATAATTCAACCTACAGTGTCCTGTAAAAATTCCTGTAATAATTCTTAAATTATTTTTCGTTAAACTCATACTACTGTGGGCAAAAGTTAGTAAGACTTTGTTCATAATTTCAAATTTTTTTATTCATTCTTCCAAATCTATCTCGTCCCCTTCAAAGTAATCCCCCCCGGCCCCAATACACTTGTGCCAACGTTTTTTCCAATTCTCGAAACAGTTGTTAAAGTCAATTTCCGGAATAGCCTTCAATGCGCTTAGCGATTCATGTTTAATGTTTAATGTCTTCAATTGACTCAAAACAGTAACGGTGTCCACGAAGCGGTTTTTTGAGTTTAGAAAATAGTCAAAAGTCACACGGTGCTAAGTCAGGCGAATAGGGTGGTTGCGGAACGATATCAGTCGAATTTTTGGCAAAATGGTCTCGTAAAACCAATGCAGTGATTTTGGAACCAATCGTGCATTCACTCTTCTTAGGCCCAAATGATGTTTTAAAATGGTTTTCACTGATCCTTCCGATATTCCAACGATGCCAGTAAGGTCTCTGACTGTTAATCGTCGATGTCGATTCTCGAGCACCAATTCCTTGATTTTATTGACGTGTTGATCATCAGTTGATGTTGATGGCCGTCCTGGACGTGGTTCGTCGTCAACGCGTTCTCGACCATCTTTGAACAATTGTACCAATCAAAAACACTTGCTCGCGACATACAATTATTACCGAAGGCCTTTTGCAACATTCTGAACGTTTCGGCACCAGAAATTTGATTCCGCACACAAAATGTAATGGAACTTCTTTGTTGAATAATTTCACTCATTGTGAAAATCGCCGAATACACTTTTTGTACTTCAGAAAGACAAGCGTATACTAAACACTAATGATTATTTTGATGTGACATTTGGCACAGATGTCACCGACAGTCATACCAACCTTCAAAAAATAATATTTTGATGAATGGGTTTCCGCGCGAAATTTAAATTAAAAAGTCTTACTACTTTTTGCCCACAGTAGTACTGTTCTCATAATGTTGTAGAGTGTTTCATGGCTGGTAGATTTTCCTAGTATAATTCCTTTTTTTTCTGCTGTTCCTGTCTAGTTGATTATAGTACAAATAACTCTCTTTGCCCGACCGCAAAATGATTCTGGACCTACAATAGATGTTGATGCACCTTTCCTACTTGTCAGCCCATAGAATCGAAATCTGATTGTTTAAGGGAAGTATGTTTAGTCAGTCAAGATACGCCATTACCAATTTTGATGTTACCTGATGAGAGTTAAGCTGTTTGGGCTATCAGCTAGGATTGCAACTTCACCAATTTTGGTAGTTGCGATTTAAATTGTATGCAAACCTATCGAGGCCATAAATTTCCGCTTGAAAGATGGTGGTGTTTTTACCTAGAGGTTACTAGTATTTTATTGCTAGCTCGAATACACCTGCTCCAGCCTTTACTTCAGTTAAGCAGCCGTCCGTGCACCGTGTGCTGGTTTATTTTATAGGTCTCAGATATACAATTTCTTCTTGTTACTAAGCACAGTTTTGAATCGCTTTATAAAGCTAAACCTTTGTGGCATCGCTAAATATTGTAGAACATCGTTTACTCTTAAATATCCACTTTATTATTAGATACTATATCCAATAAAAAGTTTATCATATCAAACTCGCCTGAATGTAAATGTAAAATTTGTCCTCAGGCTGAAATAAACAATCGATGATTGCTATCAAAAGTGGAATCGTTTATTACAGGAATCAACAATTTAGAAAATTTAGAATATTTAAAAAAAAACACTAGTCAACAACAATGTGGCTTTACTTAAACGTGTATACGTGTATTATGTATTTAATAAACAATGGGAACCGGTTCTAACTTAAAGTTTTTAACTAATGTTGTTTCTGCAATCAGCTTTTCAATTGATATTTATTACGTAATAACGACGTAATAATGCAATATCTGTACTTCCATGATCGTCAACAAAATACAAATAAATTGGTCTATAAATTCTTCTACATATTACGTTCAGAACAGACCAATTGCTATTCTCACTCTTTTAGCCAGCTCTGTTGTAAATTTCGAACATATAATTTATGCCATACAAATTTTCTAGGTTCCACTGTATATACTCGTATAGGTACATTGATTCAACTCTTTCTAAAAGCAAGCAAAATGTAATTAAAAAATTTAGCTTTTTTACCTTAATTTCGTATAGTAATAATTACTTTATTCTTATTAAATTTTTTGTATTTTGTTGATTCACTTTTTGGTTTTATGTTAAACACCTAAATACATTAAAATCATTTGAAACTGCAAATTGAAAGTTGTCACAAAGTGTAAAGTTTTAAATGAAATAAATATAAGGCAAAGAGCAAAGAACATTTTTTAAATACTGCGCCAAATTGTAAAGTTAAAAGGAAAACAACCCAATTTAAATTAGCATTTGTTTATGAAATTGTTTTAACTTTGTAAAATTCTATGTGCGAGAATTTGAAAAAATTCCTTTATACACATAGGTACAATAAAATCGAAGCGATGAATATTCCGATGAACTTCATGAACAACATCATCATCACCACATTCACCACATAAGTAATTAACATAATAGAAAATAAACAAAAAATGGAAATATCGAAAAAAAAAGAATTGAGCGAAGAACGAAGCGTTTTAAACCAGTTTTAGCAAAATTTGAGAAAGAGTTGAGGTATGAATTTCTATACAATTACATGTGTTGAATTAAGCAAAAAATTAATTTTATATGTAAGTATTTTGTATTAAATTACAATTTCTTGGAGTTATGGAAAGTACCCAAAATAAAAGGAAAAAATTAATTTGCGCAAATAATGGAAAAATACCAACAAATTTCATTACATATACATATACCCTGGATAAAATAATAGGTGTGAACCCAAAAATTTTTAAAATGAACGAAAAAAATTGATTGACATTGTCTACAATCAAAAGGCAAATTTTTAAGTTTGGTGGCACTGTTTTGGAATGAAAGGGGGGAATCCGCGCAACAAAAGTTCTTCTCGATGAATATTGCTTATTTTTTCAACCTTCAAATTGATCTGGACAATAAAATAGGTGTGTTTCGGTAAAAATTAAAAGTGAATAAATTTAAAGCTTTATTTAGTTACAGAAGGTAAGATTTCGATGAAAGTGAACTTAATAAAGATTTAATAATAATTTTTAATAATATTAGATGGGTCGTGGAGTTCATTGCAGTACAGAGGCGAGAGGACTTGTTCGTTGACTCCGAGACAAAGGAAAAACCCACAAATGCTCTCAAGCCAGAAAAAGCTATTGAAACGTTTGGAGCACCTAAAAAAACTTCATTAGTGACCGACAATCGTATCGTTACATTAGCTAAACGCGACCCGTTCAAGTTGCCCAGAACAATTGCAAACCAAAATCGGAACGTTGTATCATCACGAACCGTTCCAAGACGATTAGTAAGCGTAAATCTACTCGGTAGGATTGCTCGCAAAGTTCCTCTGCTTAGAACTGCAAATTTGAAAAAGAGGAAAAATTCTGCATTAGTTTATAAAACGTGGTGCGGTTCACAGGGAGAAAAAAAATGGCGCAATATTCTCTGGAGCGATGAAACAAAAATAAATTTGTTTGGTAAGGATGCGTAAAGAAATGTTCGTCGCCCGAAAGGCAGAGAATTCGACGTCCGGTTCACAAAGAAAACAGTGAAGCAGGGATATGGTACCTAATTGGTATGGGTCTGATTTTCTTGGCAAATTAATGGCGTTATGGATAGATTCGTGTATAAGGATTTGTTGGAAACGGTAATGTTACCATAGGCAGAGGATAATATACCGCTTTTGTGGAAATTTCAGCAGGACAATGATCCTAAAACATTCATCGCGAGTTTCAAAGCATGGTTTCAAGAGCATGTAGACGTCCTTGGCCAAGTCAATCCCCATCATAATGAGAACTTCTGGGAAGAACTTAAACGTTAAGACAAAATGCAGTTATGGGAAAATATTCAAAAAATTTGTCACAACATTCCTGTAGAAACTTGTCGGAAGTTGATATCGTCAGTGCCCAGAAGAATCGAAAAAGCCATCAAGAATAATGGTGGATATTCTGGGTATTATTGCATTCTTAATTCAGTAAAATACGGGACCATAACTAGCAAAATTTCAATATTTATTCCTAAGTTTTTTGTGCACACCTATTATTCTGTCCAATCGAAAATGTGAGTATTTAATGAATTAACCAAAATTTAAGTTATTTTTTAGAGTTTTTAAAACGTTTTATGTTTTGTTATGACGCTGAAGTATGTTTATGTTAAAAACTAATTTATTTTTTGAAGAATAATAAAAATTATATGAAAGCCAAGCTTTTTTGAAAAAAAAAAATATGTTCACACCTATTATTTTGTCCAGGTGTGTACATATAGTATGTATGTACATATCACTGCCTTAATTTGCAAAAATCTTAAAATGCAGTTTTCAAAATTTTCAAAAGAAACACAAAAAAAAACATTTCGAATATTTTTATTTTTTTTTTTTTTTGTTGTTTATTTTTAAGAAAAAGACATAAGTTTATGGTATATGGTTCTAAAATTTTAGGAAAAGTTGCAAGTAGATACGCCTAATCATTATCCATTAAAAATTCGATTTTGAAAAATTTAATGTTAGGGCTTTTGTAAATTAAGGCTGCGATATGTACATATCTATGACCATATTTCAAGAGATTGATGGACTGTAGAAGACATGTAAACATACTTGAACAGAAAAACAACAACAACAATGAAGCACTCACTATGCAATGGTGTGTAAAACAACAACAAACACAAGCATGCAAAAGAAATGTGTCATGAATGCAAAAAGCGGCAGCGGCATCAGCAGCAACAACAAAAATTGAGTCAAGAGTAGCTTAGCTGGTTTAAATTTCAATATCAAACAAGTAGAGTCGAATAACTTTTTACAGTTAACTTGGCTAATATACAACAACAACATTAACAATAACAAAAACATTAGCAGCAGCATTACGGGAAAATCAATAAATTTTGGTGTGTAAAAGCGCAGGGTCACTAAACAGCAACAACAAAACTATGCCGGTTACTTTTCCGTGCTTTTTTCTGGTTATTTCCTTCCTGCATGATACAAAAGTGGCTTTATTTATTTATTCATTCTGCATGTTCTAAATATTTTTTCTGTTTCATTATTTATTCCGTTCATTTCAAATCCAACCTTTTAATAATTCTTTATTCCAGAACTTTCAGAACGTATACTTTTCATTCTACCTAAGGTAGAAAGTACATTAATTGCACTTTAATCTATTAAATTTATTATATTTTTATGCTTTGGTTCAAATACCATAATTTACATAGAGCAGTGTTTCAAAGTTAAAATTCATTCCATACTTAAACAGTTTATTGTTGTTTCTTTATTCTATTTTGAGATAAACTACAACTAGTCTGTCAACTCCTTTTCTAGTACAGAATAAATAAAAAAAAATTGAAAGCTTTAGATTAAAGCATAAAACAAAATTAATACATTTCAAGTTTTAATTGAGCACACAATAAATCGTTTACACACACAATCATTTTTTGCAAAAGGCAAGCTTATGCTCACTTCCTCCCTCCGCCACCCGCTGTGCGACAAGCTGGCATTCATTACCGCGCACACAAGGAATGCGTGTGTGAACGAATTAAGCAATTATTAACAAAAGTTGTTTTATTTTTAACTTTTTCCTCTGTGAAATTTGAGTAAGAAACATACATCATACATAGATTCATCACTTTTAAATGATTGAGAATTTCTTCAATCGTTTTGTTTTTAATAACTTGTTTTTAGTATGTGTTTTTTTTTGCGAATTTAATAAATTTACCTGTTGAATTTGCCGCAAAAATAAATTTAATGCTTCCGCGTATATCTTATTCACTACCACGTCCACCACCCTAAATATTTCTGTTGCTTCCTTCTTCCTGTCTCTTCTTATTTATCAATTTGTTTCTTTTCCGATTTTCGATTTTACACCAGTTTTCCTACATTGAAAATTTTGCAAATTTAGTTACATGATTTTTTTAATCTATTCGTATTTAATTAATTAGTTTTTCTGGTGAATCTGTAACTTTTTATTTATTTACTTTTTTCGCAAATCCTCCCAACATTACACAATTTCACTCGACGAAATTTAATTTTCAACTGTTTTTTGTGCTGTCATTCTTTGATATACATACGTCATTTTTTCCTATTTACTCACCGCCACACATCATCTGAGTTGCATTTATAAGTACCAAAACACTACAATGTGTAAAATTCTTGTACCGTAAAATTTACGAGGGAGAAAATTCATTTGAAAAAGTACATGCTTTGTTTAAATTGCACTCAAATTTATAATAAGTTTTTCATGGATGTCATTGCCCATCGTCAATACTTGTGTATGTAACTGAATATAAGGAAGTATTGCGAGTATAACTTATGACCAAATGAGTATAACTTTAAATACAAATCAATTGCAGGATCTAAGTATACTGTAAATAAAGCACATTAAAAAACCCGTATTTAATCTGAAGAAACTGGTCCGGAAATTGGTTTATGAAACTTGAGAAAGAAATACGGGTATAGCAAGTCGCAGGAGAAAGATTTGTTAACGTTTGATTAAACTTTAGAAAAGTCAGGAAAAATATATGAGTGGAGCTTAAGCTACGACCACAACGACATTGTGCCATCTGTGAACACTTAAATACCATGCTTTCTCATGAGGACAAACATAATGGCTGCGACATTGCCGAGTCTCTCGCATCCATTATTATTGTTACACGAATGGAAAGGACTTGCAAGGTGAAAAGCGAAAACATTTTCGGTTATTTTGCTATTGCCTACTTAAAGATGGTGCCGTGCTGAATTTTTTAGATTTTTTGATTTTTATGTGTGCCCAGATTTGAACCAGGAAAGTTTGAGTAGAGGGCCAGTGCACTACCAAATTCACCACAGCAACCACCCATCATTGGGTCTAACACGCGATAAATTCAACCATTTTACGAAACTCGATTCATAGATTGAATCATTGCTATTGATAACCAAATTAGGACATTTTTATATTATATATCTGCTGTCTATCACAAAACAGATAAATTGAGTGAATGAAAAGCCCATAAATTCACATATTATGACACATGAACTTGGCTAATCTTGTGTGTCACCTCTTCACTCAATCCAATAAGGAAGCGAAAAGCAGTTTATTTCTTTTATTTACAATTACTGAATTGTTTAATATATGAAACTATCACACTCTCAATGAAATATAAATGTAAGCACATTAATTTCACTGATATGACCTTCTAAAACTATATCAGTCTGAATTGAATTGACGTATCTAACTTCTTAGTGCTTATGTTGGAACTATGTTCTGCAATGGTTTATACAGAGTTACAACATTACTATGATTCCAAATTTTCACTCTTTCGAATAAAATAATTTGCTGTCAGAGCAAATGAAATTCAACAGCGTATATTCCTGATTAGAAAATAAACAAAGGCAGTCTGAATAATAGTCGCTGTGGCGTAGTGGTAGTGCGTTGGACTGCTACGCAGATTGTTCGGCGTTCGAATCTCGGCACAGGCAAAATCAAAAAGTAGAAAAAAAAAATTTTCTACACGGCACCACCTCTTGGCAGGCAATGGCAAACCTACAAGAGTAAAAATTGCCTATGAAAAGCGTTTCACTTCGCCGTTAGGATTCGGTATAAAACTGTAGGTGTCTTCCATTCCTGTACAAATATAACACGCACAACATAAGTGGATGCGAAAAGCGAAAAGCTCGGCCTAGGCCCCCCATGGGCTGTTGTGCCATTAAAAGTAAAGTAAAGTAAAAGTAAATCCTGAATAATAATATAGTGTTGGTTTTATTTGGCATATTTCTTCTAAAGTATCAAAAATGATCACAATATTTCCTTTATTAGTAATGTATTATTAATTCTATTGGGGGGGAATTAATCTTTAGTATCGAAGCAAAACATTTTCACAATTTTTCTAGTTACACATGAAATTCATTTTATGATGATCTTCGCGAAATTGAATACACATTTCGCAACAACCTTTTATATGAGCACCACCACCTGCTGTTTTTATTGAACACCACCGTTGAATGATTTTAGTGCCGTAATGTTGGGGACAATGATTAGATTTTCCACCGCTGTATGTGTGCGTGTGTGAGTGACAGCGAAGACAAGAAATTTCAGTCGCTGTTCCGATGATTTTAGTTTTTTTTTGTTTAAATTTTCCAAAGAAAAACATCTTTAAATTTTCAAAAATTTCCATAGAAAGAAAACAACGTTACTGCTTAACTGAAAAGATTTTCACAAACCCAAAACGACAATAAATGCAAGTCAATAAATGTGAAAAACAAACGAGAGAAATATAAAAAAGTGTGAAAGAAATTCAAGTAGTGCAGTGAAGCAGTGAGAAGAAAGGAAAATAAGAAATACAAAAGAAAAGAGCAACAAGAGCAAAAATTAAATATATGAAAAAAAATTGTGATGAAACAAATTTAAATTTAATTCAATTTTATACTAAAATTTATAATCAACTTACAATTAAACGTAACTTATCTTAATTGCATATTCAAAACTCAGTTCCGCAGCAACAAAAGTTAAACAAAATATATAATTTATGAAACTCGAAATTATTCCAATTGTGTCTCTCGGAAACAGCAACAAAAGTAGCGCTAGTGCTTTCCAGGTGTAAAAAAATGTGGCAGAAATTTCGTGTGTATAGATTGCGAATGAATAATGTGAAGTAAATGCGATCGTTGTGCTTATTTAAAAGTTAAAAAGTAAATAATTTTGGTTTCTTGGAATCATCAAGTGGTTTTCCTATTCCTTTGCCGCGCGTGTGCGCAAAGGAGTTGCTGCTGCTGCTGAGGCGAAGCTGCCTGTTGCGGCCGCGCTGTTACTTGCGTCTCGTGACCTCATAACAACCGCCCCTTCAACGTTTGCATTTTAGATATCTTATTTCTG
This sequence comes from Palloptera scutellata, assembly GCA_958295655.1. NCBI lineage: Eukaryota > Metazoa > Arthropoda > Insecta > Diptera > Pallopteridae > Palloptera > Palloptera scutellata. Next base: position 148,465,506 of record OY282449.1, on the reverse strand, counting down.
CTTCTACCACATTTATTCTTTTTCGTCATCGTTTCGTTTGTTCTGAGTTCTTCTTTTTGTCTTCTTCCGATTCTTCCATTTTTGCTGATTTTGCAGGTAAGCAGAAAAGAAGAAACGAAAATTAAATAATTTATGCAAATATTTAAATGCTTTACATTTCGCAATTTCTTCTTTTTTTTTATCAATTTGTCATTGTTCACAGGGTGGTGCTGATGGTGTTAGTGTTGAAGTTTGTTCTTGCTTACATTTTTCGGTTTTATCTTTTTGAAAGCAAAAGCTATTGTAGTGTTCAGTGTGCCTGATTGTTTTGGTGTCTCGGGGGTAGGTTCCCATAACTGTTTTCTATCACTGCCACTCTCAGCATCATGAATTTAGCTTATGTTAATTAGTAATTTTAATTATTATACATTTTATTTTGCTTTTTCAGATACATTTTTGCCCATAAACCTTATGCACCAACAGAGCAGATGATATTAGCAGCGCTTATAGCTAAAACTAAAGGAATAAACATCGAGCCATTGAACCACCACTAGGTACATATATAAACAACAACAAAATTGGAACGAACGACACCCAGTGGAGCGCATGAAAAGAAGTCAAAGAAATACATACATACCCACACGAAAAAAATGCTTTTATTTATTTAAAAATTAAAGGAAAAAATAACGTACTTAAGCGCACAACCCAGCAAAGTAAAGCAAAGCGTCGAGGTAAATATAAAGCATACATAACGATAAAGTAAACATAACAACAGCAAATACATAAGCAAGAGAAAACCCATAGTGCGCCATACACATACACGAAGGCAACGACAACTTCAAATTTCAAACACCAACGCCAACAACAACAACCGAAACTGATGGGCAAATGAAGAGTAACAAAAACAAATGAGCACAAGAGTCCAAAGTCACGATAATTGGACAAATTTAGAAGAAATAATAACAACAACAACATAAATATATTCCCCAATACAAATAAAAACAGTGGCAAGCACTTCGAAACTAGCTAAAGAACTTTTTTAAACCAAACCAATAACAGCAACGAAACAAGCAACTAATTGGAGTTACGCTGTGTGCATACATAGACAACCGAAATACACATAGTTTCTGCGTTGAACTTCCTTACAGCAAACACAGGAACAACAAACAATCCATCGGAAAGTGCCAAAAGTAGCGCGCCACTCAACAGCAAACAATTTAACAAAGACAGCCTGCAAAGAAGAAGGAAATCGATGCTTTCAAAATTTCCCGTTGAGATTTGAATTTTGCAAAAAAAAAAAAAAAAAAACGCTTCGGAAACAGACGTGATTGGAGGTGGTTGGAACAAAAAAGGAGTGAAACATTTGTGATATTTGCTGTGGAACAGTAACAACAAAAACACACACACCTCACGCTGTTGTATCTCTGCACCACCAATCTGCTCTTGCAACAACAATAACAAGAAAACTAAACTAATAAGTTTTATTGGAAATTGTCGTTTCACTTTCACCTTTGCTTACATCGATATTCTCCCATCGTCGTCCACCCCCTCCACGCTACTTAACAATTCATGGAAGTTTTTTCGATTTAGTTTTTAATGTTGCTACCGCTATGACATTGTTCTTATGGTCGTCACCGACATCGCTTAATTTGTGATTTTTAGTTTCAAACGTTCGCATTTGAAATGCAAACACATTCATACACACTCATCAACTTGAGTCGTATGGTATTTTGAATTTATTTCTTTTGTTTTTGTGCAAATTATAACAATAACATCTGAAGCATTTATTTGTCGCTGACAATAGCAACAATAACAATAATATTAACAATAACAATAAGACTACAACAAAATATAAAACATAAACATCATCATGTCGGAACTCATCGATGAAGATCGAAGGCGAAGGTAAGCTATTAAAATTATTTATAAGTTGTGAATAAATTTCTACAACTCCGACGTTGCCCGGGTTCTTTGAAATTAGAAATTAAGTCATCCCGTTGATTATTGCACATGGTCGTGGTACAAATATTTTGTTATTTTTTCTTTAATAGAGTTTATATACCTACCGATCCTCTTTATTTAATGTTGGAAGAAATCTTTGAAGTTAGTCAAGTTTAACCGGAACTTATATTTTTGCATGTAACTGAGAAAGAATCGATTATTGAGTAATATGTAAAACCTTACTTAGGATTGGTTTCTGTGGAGGACCTTATCTCCCACCAATACATTATCTCTACGATCAGCGTTTTAAAACGTGTCTGCCTACGGTTCCAGCCAATCCAAATTTAATAATAATTGTATGAGTCTGCGTCATATTTTTCATATTATTTGAGCTTCAAAGAGAAGGAAAACTTTCGAAACGTCATTAATTTAACTAATTTCTTTTTTTAATTTTTGTTAGATAGTTTACGTACATAAGACCAGCTATCTGTAGTTATACATAACTATAAGCCACTTAAGCAATAATTTTTTTTAAATAAATATTTTATTTATTTAATTGTTCTATTTCCAAAAAAAGAAAGATTTTAATTTTGGTGCTAAAATCAATTAGACCTAAAACAATGTAAGCATCAATTAATTACAACCTAAAAAATATAGAATTTGAGAAAATCTATATGTACATATGTATATGAAAAAATTTGTTAAAAATTATGCTTAACAAATTTAGCAATAAAGTTGACAACAACAACAAAATGACAAGCGTGTGAGCAAATGAGCGACAGTAGGCAACAGCTGGTGCTATTGTAAAAAAAAAAACAAAAATGCCGCCAATCAAAATGTGATACTGGATTTGCCGTTTTTCTCCTTTTTTTTTTTTGTTAAAAAAAAATAAATTGTAGCCATTTTCGCTATAAAAACTACATACTTCTACAATTTGCTAGTGTATGATATCCATCCAAATAATTACAAAACTTAAGAAATAAATTGAAAAATGAGAAACTAAATTTCAATTGAAATCGATTCCCTGCTGCGGCTGCGCGTATTCTCCATTTGCCTCTGTAACAATTTGGAGTTTTTTGAGATTCATTTGATTTCAACATTGCCACAAGTTGATGATGCCTGCCTGCCAAGTGACAAAGTGTCGTCGTCTACGCAGTTGATTGCGGCTGTCGTATTCGTCGTTGTCAATTTTCGCTGGCGTTAGTTGTGTACGGCATTTGTGATTCATTAGACTGGAGTGTCGTCTGAAAGTTTCTAGCGGATTTTATGCGAAATAGAAACGCAAATAGAATCGCTGTTAATGAATATCTGAAACATGCAAAATATAAATTCAAACAAAAGTGGAAGTGCCCAAAAAAAAAAAAACTGAAACCAAACATGCTGATTAGATTGAAATTAGTAAAAAAAACATAAAAGCAAGAGCGAATTTGCGTAAAACATTAAAACATTCACATATTTTAATTTGAAAAGTGTTTGCTAATGTACGAGTATCTCATTGATGACTGGGTGTAGTTAGTAGCCATAATAATGTATTTCAATCTGCATATGCGGTAATTAAATGAAAACTTTTTCACTAATTGCAAGTATTTTAATTATTTTCACCGGCATTAAAATATTTTTGCTATTTTTGTAATTAGAAAAAAATGTAATTGAAATTCATGACATTTTTTAGACATTTTTGTTGTGACTGCTTAAGAATTTTTCGTATTAATTGCAAAATTGCAACTTCTTCACCTTGATTTACTAAAATTTCACGTTTTGCTTTTTCTTTTTGTAAAATTTTATATTCATTTGATTTTTTTTTTTTTTGTTCCATATCATTTTCATGTTTTTCTTTTTTTTTGCTGCTGCCTGCTGTTGATGATGATGTTGTTGTCACCTTTTTGTTTGTTGTTTTGCTGTCAATTTTATCGCTTACAAAATTTCCAAATTTGTTCAATCTTTTTTTTACAATTGTTTTTTTTTCTCTTTATTCCCAATTGTGTTTGTTGGTGTTGATAATTCTCGTGTCAACAATGCAATCTGTAGTTGCTTAAAATTGAATTGCGGTGTCGTCGTTGTCGTTGTTGTTGATGATGAAATCCAAAAAATTTGAAAATAATAAATGCCTCTAGTTTTTTGTGTAGCTGTTATTTTTGCTACTACCTTCATTAATATATTTATTAGTTTTATTATCATTGGAAATATTTTTGTAATATTTGGCAATTTGCTCTTGAAATAATCTAACGAAGTTTGTACAGCATTCAAAGAGTCAAGGACATAGATACTAATTAATAATAAGTACCGTGTAAGTTTTCAATGTTGATTTCATATCATTACTTAATGCTTTATCAAAATGAAATATTAAATTACAAGAGATACATACTTTCTAATTTGTAGAATTAGATTTGGTTATATTTAGATGTACAGCTGTGGACATTAGTGTGAGAACGATGATGTAGTTTTTGGAAACAATGAAATATATTTAATCCATTTTTTTTTTTTGAGATATAAATTGGCTATACATTACAAAACAAAAATTAAATGAAAGTTACTATAGTTCAATATAAAAACAAAAAACATATTAAACATGGCAATTTCAACCTGGACATTAGTGTAGGAACGTAGCGATTTATTGAAGAGAAATGACTGCAACTCACTCCAAATGCGTCGTATCGTGTTTGGGTATCCTTTTTGCCGTTGAACTTCCTTACATCGTTTTGGCATCGAGTTTATCAACGGCATCGACAACGTTCGACTGGTATAGTCGACCATGTGGGTTTTATTTCACTGTTAGCCTATTCAAATTAGGGATATTTTTATTCTCAATCGCTTTTTTGACATCCCTCATAGATGTTCTATTTGGTTAAGATCCGGACTTGACGATGCTTTAATTGTCTAGAAAGTACTGCTTGGTGAGGTGTGCCCTATGTTTAAGGTCTTGGAATTTCCAATTTACCGGAAAATTTTCTTCCGCCCATGGCAGTATCACAGGGCTCAATATATCAATGTATTTTTCTTTTCTTAAAATACCTTCTATTCGACAAATTGGACCAACTCCATTCCATGAGATATAGCCCCAGATGTTAAGTTAATCAAACCTACACCATGCTTTATTACTGGTATAGTATATTTCGGATCAAAGGCAGCAAGAATATACCTTTTTCCATGTTGATCCATTCGGTTTATCTTAGTTTCATCGCTCCACAATTGGTAACGCCATTGTTTGCTTGCCCACGTGGAATGGGAACGGCAAAACTCGATACGGCGTTGCCTTTGTTTAACTGATACCAGTGGCTTCTTTCGGGACACTCGTGCATGCCATCCCACTTCAGCAAATCGCCGCTGAACGGTTCTGGATGACAGTTTTATATTATGTGCCTCGCGAATTTCGCGATTTATGTGCGTTGAACTCTTCCTGGGATCCAACTGAGAAATTCTTTCAATGAAGGCGAAGTGTTTTGGAACATTTTACTAGTGTTGGAACTTTTTGTAATGATTCACAGCATTACGTACCATGGTTTTGGATCATTTTAGGCCAGCACCAAAATTATGCAAAATTAGTCTTCCACAGCTCAACAATAGTCCTTCGTAGATCAGGAGTGTAATTTTTCCTTCCTGCCATTTTATTGAAGAGACAAGTGTTATCATTTGAGTGTCAAATAGTCTGTATACTGTATACACTTACCAGAAAACAATTTGAACTATGTTGTTCTCACCCTGATGTCTACAGCTGTAAGTGCTTGTTCTAATTCTAACAGAGCAGCTGTATGATTATATAATGCTCTGTGCCAATCGATTATGACCGAGTATACTGCGTTCTTTGTATTTGTGTTAATGTTTTTTTTTTTTTTATTTATCGCCCACTACATACATTTTACTTCACACACAGTGTCAGTTTGCATGTTCTGTTCGTCGCATTTTTGCGTTTGAAATATTATTTAATTTTTTCATTCAGTTTTACACCTAAACAAATTCGTGATAAGGAATATTCCTTTGTTTTATTTTCTGTTCATTTAAAACTAGACGTATAGGGTTTTCTCAGTTTTTTTGATTTTAAATTGTCTGATTTTTTCTCTGATTTGAAATCATTGTATATTACATTGTACATTAACCCTTTGTTATCTGCTACATATTTATTTGAAGAGTTCATGGGATATGCATGTGTAAGGAAATAATTAAAAGTTTTTATCTATTTGTTGTAAATGTTAAAACAAACGATCCTCATAATATGTTAAATTAATAGCAAATATTTATGTATACCCTGCAAATAAACATTTAAATAACTAATAAATTGAACATACAGTCTGTTCAACAAAAAACAGACTGTATGTTACATTTATTTGAAAAAGTGTTTTATTTTTGAGAAATACATATTATTATGATTTTCGATAGGAAGTTTAATATGCGGTCCAATCTCCTGCATTGTCTATAATTGCTTGGCATCTTTGGCTACAACTGGCAGCTTGAATTTCAGCATATTCCACGGAAAGTGACCTCCACGTACTTTCAGCAATCGAATAAAATGTTTTGATGATTTTATTTTCTTTATACCTTAGCTTTCATTAGAGCCTAAGATATCCACACATTCTCTATGGGATTTGCATCTGGTGACTGAGAAGGCCAATCCAAAGTTGTAATATTGTGATCCTCTTTCCACTTAGTGCATAGTTTACTTCTGTGTTTCGGGTCGTTATCTTCTTGTAATATCCAATCGATGTTATTTCTAACATAAAATAATGCAGCTGATTTTAATAGACAATCCATATAGAACTTCAGCATTCTAACGGCATTTAAATTTTTCGTGAAGCACGTTAAGAAAGCCAAATCCTTGGGCAGAGAAGCATTCATAGACATGTACCTTCTGCGGATGTTTTTACACTTCGTTGAATAAATTTTTCGCCATTTTTCAACCAAACATGTTTAATTGGATTTAACAACACAAAAGTGGATTCATCTGTAAATATTACTTTAGTCCAATCTCGATCGATGTTTGTGTAAGCCCACTGAAGACGCTTTTCAACATGCTTTTGTGAAAGCAATGGTTTTGACAAAGTACTGCTACGTTTAATGCCTGATTGCTGACGTCTGTCGCGAATCGTGTTTAAGGATATATCCAAACCCTTCTCCGACAACATTTTTTTTTTGCTTCCCTTAAACTGATCATTGAATTTTTTTCAAAAAGCCCAACAATGACTATCCGCGACAATGACTTGCCGCGTGGAGGTGGTAGGCTTTCGACCTCTTCCTTGTTCGTCGTCAACGTTTCCTGTTTCTGGATAACGTTCAGACCACCTCTTAACAAATGTGCAAGTAGTTTTATGATATTTTGCAGTTTTTTTAACTGACCATTTAGGCCCTTTAGGATGCTTTGTTAAAATGCTCGCTTCGAAACGTTTCTTGAACTGCACACTCATTTTGTTTACACGTGTTACAGTGGAAAGTACAAATAGAACCTATATGCAACAATATGTATTTATGTAAAATAGCACATTCCGTTTTTTTTTAAGTTAACTGAGTAAGAGAGGCTGTGGTCGCTGTGGCGTAGTGGTAATGCGTTGGACTGCTACGCATAGTGTCCGGGGTTCGATTCTCGGCACAGGCAAAATTAAAAAAAAAGTAGAAAAAATAATTTTTCTATACGGCACCACCTCTTGGCAGGCAATGGCAAAATGGCAAACCTACAAGAGTAAAAATTGCTATGAAAAGCTTTTCACTTCGCCGTTCGGATTCGGCATTAAACTGTAGGTCCCTTTCATTCATGTACAAATATAACACGCCCAACATGAGTGGATGCGAAAAAGCTCGGCCTAGGCCCTTCATGGGCTGTTGTGCCATTAAAAGTAAGTAATGAGTCGCTGTGGCGTAGTGGTAATGCGTTGGACTGCTACGCAGAGTGTCCGGGGTTCGAATCTCGGCACAGGCAAAATCAAAAAAAAAGTAGAAAAAATAATTTTTCTATACGGCACCACCTCTTGGCAGGCAATGGCAAACCTACAAGAGTAAAAATTGCTATGAAAAGCTTTTCAGTTCGCCGTTCGGATTCGGCATTAAACTGTACATTCCATTCATGTACAAATATAACACGCACAACATGAGTGGATGCGAAAAGCTCGGCCTAGGCCCTCCATGGGCTGTTGAGCCATTAAAAGTAAGTAATGAGTCGCTGTGGCGTAGTGGTAATGCGTTGGACTGCTACGCAGAGTGTCCGGGGTTCGAATCTCGGCACAGGCAAAATAAAAAAAATTAAAAATGAAAGTAGAAAAAAAATAATTTTTCTACATGGCACCACCTCTTGGCAGGCAATGGCAAACCTGCAAGAGTAAAAATTGCTATGAAAAGCTTTTCACTTCGCCATTCGGATTCGGCATTAAACTGTAGGTCCCTTCCATTCATGTACAAATATAACACGTACAACATGAGTGAATGAGAAAAAGCTCGGCCCTCCATGGGCTGTTGTGCCATTAAAAGTAAGTAAGTAAGAGTAAGAGAGTAACGTTTTTTGTTGAACTGACTGTAAGTTTCTATTCTGGGTGATTGTCGAGTAAATTATCAATTACATTTCTAATTCAATGACAACAGTGCTTTAGCGCACTTAGCGCATGGGTCCTATTCAAAATCTTTCTTTTTCTGTGTGGTTATTAGCATTCTTAGATTTAGAAAGCGATAGTAATTGAAGAGATATCCTTGCTGTAAGCAGCAAATTGAAACCAAAATTATTGCGTATACAGATGATGTCAAATTAAGGAAAGAGTATTTGATATTTGATGAGCAAAGAGCGTAAAGACCATCTCTCAAAGTGTGTTGAATGCAAGGCACTGCCCTACAATGCACTAAACTATACGGCATTATCTTGTGGCTTTAGTATGATGTATAGTAAAAGTTAGATTATGTTTTCCACCACATAAATCGCAACGCTTGACTTCGCTCTTTGTAGAGCTTTCTGGAAGAGATACTGAATACTAAGGAAGGTTAAGAAGCACTGCATAACTCCGGATGCTCTGTAAGAAACCTAGAATAACATTCTGGACACATAAAAATATCAGGCAACAGATACAACAAAGTAAAACTAAGTAGGGTAGGATCAAAGTTAGTATTGTATCAGCATAATAAAATCTTGTCGCAATTGCATTTACATTTTGGACTTGGAAATCTATAGCGATTAATCTGAAAAGGTTATCATTTCGAACTACAGGTATTTCAAGTCGAATTAATAGATGACGGGGAGGCATGTAGGGCGAAAACAAACCTCTTCCATTGTAATGATCACCTCTTCCATTGATGATCAGTATATCTATACGGACAGTTAAGCTGCATTCAACACTTCATAACAATTCTTAAATTGTAGGGAACAAATTGCATGTATTTCTACGTACCAGGTGGATGTTATTCTTATATGAGTCCTGGCCATATAATTATTTTGACTAATTAAAAGGTGTGTGTATTAATTGCAATACCGCTGAGCAAGGTTGGGATAGATATCTACTCTCACTACATGAAATCCGCAATTAGAATATGGTACCTTCTTAGATGCGTAATCCACTTCTCTCTGTTTTTTTTTCATGTCTTTTTGGCTGAAATATTTTCGGATCATTAAGCCCATAAGATGAAACGGAGAGGGCTAACGTCGACGACTCTGGTTTTGTTGTTCGTAACCGAACCTAATACGTTCATATGAAAACAGAGCGAAATTTTAGCCCATTAAAGCAATAACTATAATATGCATTTACAGTAAACCCCGGTTAAGTACCTCTTCTCTTAATTACCATTCCCGCTTAAGATGAAACTGAGAGGGCTAACGTCTACGACTCTGGTTTTGTTGTTCGTAACCGAACCTCATACGTTCATATGAAAACGGAGCGAAATTTTAGCCCATTAAAGCAATAACTATAATATGCATTTACAGTAAACCCCGGTTAAGTACCTCCTTTCTTAATTACCATTCCCGCTTAAATGCCTTTAATTTCTACCTTTTCCTGCAAATATCCATAGAAATTTCCTTGCTTAAGTACCTAAAAAAGCACGGTTAAGTACATTTTCAATGGAGGCGCTTAACCGAGGTTTACTGCAGTAACTTAATACATATTGTTATTATTGTTGGGTTAGTGCACTACGACATTTAAGGTATATTGTTGCCTTATAGTACTTATAGTATTTTTGTAGTATTGATCATATTTCTATGGAGTGGATATTAGCATCTATTATTTGATGGTCAACCAGGTTCCTTTTACAAATGTACATAAGATGTGGTTTGCAAGTTCCTTATATTTTCTGCAAAACCTACATGATTCATTATTTAGATGTAATTCCCAGTTTTGTTAGGTGATACTTCTAGCCCTGGTCTGTGTTCCTAGTATAATTGCCTTTGATTTTCATCTTCTTTCCTGATTAATAGAGAGAATGGTCTTTTTCCTATTCCGCAGAATGGTTTCGGACCTACGAAAGGAATTAATACCCCTTTCTTTGCTATCCGCGGCATCTTACACTTCAATTGCCAGGGGATTCAAACCCAATGCATCCAAAATGTAATGCATAAGAGAATATTGAAACAAGCAAGCAATATCTGTCTGGCACTATTTTATTTTTATAAACTCTTTTAGCGCAGCAGGAGTGAAATATTGATATTTTGTTTATCGTCCTCTAAGATCCTCTAAGAAGTCAACATGACTGATTATTTAGCTGGTGAAAGGTCTACAAATTCAGTGCAATTCATGAAGAAAATGTAAAAAACAACAAATAACTTTTATCGATTAAACTCAACTGATAAATAAAAAATTTTCAAAATATTTTCTTCTTATGAATTCCTCAAACCCCAATCTAGTCCTAAATTTATACTATACGTTTTTTCCAGCGCATATTTGTCTTTTTTTTTTTTTAATTACTTAATGTAGAAAATCGAGAATTGTTGACCTTCAACAGGCCACATAAAATAAACCACTCCCGACCATACCCAATATTAAAATTGTTTTTAATTTCGTAATATCCTTTCTTAATGAATGTATAATGGGGAAGAAAGGAAATTATCATATCGTCATAAATAAAGAAAACACAAACAAAAATTCAGCAATAAATATCACAACAATTTCGCCGCTGCTTTGTCTTTAATGTTCTTAATTGTGTTTCCAAAGGCGAAAAAGAAACGAAACATTTAAACATAAACACGCTGAAAAGATAAACAAGCAAAAACCCAATAATAAAAATCTGCCAACTCAAGCGGAAAATAAAAATAATAATTTCACTAAAAATATTATTGACACTTTTTGGCATTTCTACAAAATGCTGGCAATTTGCGAGTGAACGTTTTCAAAAAGCAGACAAATGTAAATTATGGACAGAAAAGTCATTGTGCCACCGCCACCACCACCACCACGAACCAACACCGCCTTAGCGACAACTACACCCTCACCCTCAAATTTTTCAAAAGAGCATTCAAGTATTTGGGTTAAAGCGACCACAAACGCTAATGATGACGCCGTGTCTCGATGTTGTTTGGTGGCTGAACGGTGGTGGTGACGATAATATTGTTGATTGTGGCAGTGGCGTTGATGGCAACAATTGCTGGCGGAAGTGATTTTCATTAGCGAATTACAATATATGTATGTAACAGCAGATGTTAGATGTTTATAAAAGTATGAAAGAAAAATCTTAAATAAGAAATAGAGAATCTTTTTCTACGCACTTTTCAAATTGTTCACAGCAGTGGCACGAGTACTTCAGATTACATTTTCATGTTGTATATTTTTCTTAGTTCTTTTATTTTTATCACTTTTTGTAATTCATTCAACTTGTGCATTCTTAAATTTTTGATAAATATTTACATAGCAAATATAAAGATACACAATAATGAAATAGCAAAAAAAAAAAAAAAAAACACACACACACACACAAAATAAAAATAAAAATAAATACTTAAAAACTAAAAAATAAATTATTATAAACAATTTATCAAAGTCAAAGATGTGGTCGTTCGGTCGGTCGTGATGTCGACGTCGACGGCGGTCTGCTCTTGTCTTGTCTGTCGTGGTGCGCTGCCAGATCCAGACAGTGTGGATGGTATGAGGTGTTGCGGTGCCCTGGTGGTGCTGGTCAAGGCAAGGTTCAAGACATTATGCTCATGCCACACTCGTGCTCATAATAGCTTGTTTTGTATGATTTTCCTCTTCCTTTTTTTTTTACTTATTTTGCTTTTACTTTTAATTAAGACAAAAATATATATACAAAAACGAAAAGCGTAAACTTTCGCTCTATAAAATCAACTTAACTAAAACTTAAAAGCAAATACATACAAGGTATAACCACACAAATACTCACACACACACACGTAAGATTAGTGCACATACACAAACTAAAAAAGCAACTACAAACAAATTTCATTTACACACAACGAATGAATAGTCAAAATTATGATTCATAATCAGAAGCAATCATACTTATGAAGGAAAACTGTTTATTTATCTGAACTATAAGTGAATCTCTCACTTCGCCGTTCGGGTTCGGCATTAAACTGTAGGTCACAAATATAACTCGCACAACATGAGTGTATGCAAAAAAGCTCGGCCTAGGCCCTCCATGGACTGTTGTGCCATTAAAAGTAAAGTAAGTAAGTGAATCTCTTCACAAACTAAAATATGATATCTAAGTATGATTTTTATATGAGTAATTTTTTTTTTTGTAGAAATCTTTGTTTATTTTAAAGAAAGTTTTATCTTTATTAAAATTTGTATGTACCATATATATTTTTGTTTTTTGTTACATTGAATTATTAATGGCAATTATTTAATGTAATGTTTAAGATATCTCAAAAATATTTAGGATTATAAATTACTGGATCTCTAAATTAGTTTATTCGGGGAACTTTGGATCTTTTATTTCAATTCATACTGAGTATGCAATGGCAGATGAATATGCGAGAAAAGAATCGGCCAATTATTTAATGTGGCATCAATCTGAATGAACCTAGAACAATATTGAACAGATATTCGTGTTTGGCTCTGGCGAATGCAGATTTATAATAGTGTTAAATTAATCCTCAGATTTGTTGGTAAAGTCGATATTAAATGTCTGGAAGCGATATTGTAACTTTTCAGTCCTTTTCAATTTATCCATCCCATTGATCAACTTTGGATCAGCTAAAAACTTATTAAGTGTAGGGCTGCAAGTCTTTTACTCAACTTTGGTGATAATGCATAAATACGTAGTAGTTTGCTTATCAGCATTTGATATGTTTGAATGAGTCTTGATTCCTAGATGACCTGAATGACATCGTTTGCAGAGTTTTCTTATCCACTCTGGGCCCACTTTTGAATCGGAACAAAGCGGCTGCTTTATCGTTCGTATAAGGGTAGACTTTTAACTAGGTATTTTGATCGTTGAAGAAAAGAGATGAACATGCTTAATCGAATAAGGTGACGAAAAAATTGTATTACTCATTTAAGCCTGCATCGTCGCCTTTCTACTTTACAAACGGAAAAGCAAAATGAAAATATCCTTAAATTTACCTCTGGACAGCGTAAAAATATATTAACTGGTCATGTTTGATCTATGAGCAAGCATACCATAAGATATTTTTGCTGAAATGCAAAGACAACACGCTAAGAACTAATTTTTTATCGTTTTTTTATTTTACTCCTCAAGAGTTCTGCTTCGGCTCTCACTTTCAGTTCAACTTTTCTAATTACTCAATTAGCAGAGCCTAACTCATATTTCAATCTAAAGATTGATTATATAATTGGGTAGATATAGATTGCAATAAGTAGTTTTAGGTTTTTGATAGCTAGATATTTTTAATTACAATGAACGTTAATTTTACTATGCTTACTTTGATATAAGAGTACTTATGTATGTATGTATGTAGTTTCCTTTCAAGGGATTACAATGTAATAATCTTCAATGCCTGCCTGCCGACCATTATCACTGATTTCTTACAATCAACATAAGTGAAATAATTTTTTCAATTAATTTCATAACCACAAAATAAGTAAACAAAATTTCAATGAAATTCCGAAGAATTTTAATTGAGTAATTTGTGTGCTGTGTATTCTTGTTCTTGTTTTTCCATTTTCTCTTCCCGTTTGTGTTGATTTGCTTCTTAATTCGGTAACTTTACTTTTTATGAACTTTTTATTTTGATTCCGCACAAATAAATAAATGTACTAAAATTTCCACTTATCTTCATGACGTCAGAAGTGTTTTAATTTGTTGCCACTCTACGTTGTTTTAATATTTGGACTTGTGTTTATGTGTGTGTGAAATCATAAATTTTTTATCTTTCAATTTTATGGTCTATTTTTATGTATATTTTTCTTTTTTTTTTTTTGCAAACCTCTGCCAATAACAATGCAAACTTTTGTTGGAATATAAAAACAGTGAAACCAAATTTTCTGCACGTAATTTATGTGGAATTTCATTTGTACAACGAAGCTTGAATGTCAATAATTTAAAAGATACTATCTTGAAGATGTGAAATATTTGTTGAATATCACATATAGTTTGTAAATTATAGTCAACAATTGATATAACAAACTTTTGGAATCAGCTATTGGGGTAGTTTACATATGTAAGGAGTGAGATCGAAAAATTCGGATAACTTTAAATTGTCCTAGCATTGAAACCCCTTATGCAAATAAAGAAATGTAAACAGTTTTGAAAAGAAAATTTAGTTTGTTGTTTTTTTTACAGAATTCTGACAGCTTTTCCGGTATGCCTGCCATCAGCGCCTTTACTGTCATTTCTGAGACTCTCTGGGCGGCAGCATTCCACTTATTTCTAAAATCTTCCATGGATTTAGCTTCTTTGTTTGTTGCCTTTAATGTTCTTTTCACTAGAGCCCAATATCTCTCTATAGGCCGAAGTTCTGGGTAATTTGGTGGGTTGGCGATTTTTGGTACCAATTTGATGTTTTGGTCTTCGAACCATTTAAGGGTTACTTTACTGTAGTGGCAGGAGGCTAGATCAGGCCAAAGGTAAGTAGATACATTACGCTTTCTAATGAAGGGCAGCAATCTCTTCTGGAGGTACTCCTTCAGATAAATTTCGGTGTTAACAGTGCCACTTGTTACGAAACTTTTACTCCTTAGCCCACAACTACAAATCACTTGCCATACCAGAAACTTCTTCGGGAACCTGGACTTTTGTTTTGTCCTAAATCTTTCCTCAACTCCTCCTCGTTCCTTTGCGGTGTAAAACTCTTGACCAGGCAATTGAGAAAATTTTAACAACACGTATGTTTCATCGTCCGTAACACAGCAATCGAATTTTTGAAAAAAATCTGTCTTCAACTTTTTAGCTCGGCTCTGGGCTACCAAGTTCTTAGTAGCGTTCCTGCCGGGTACTGACTGCACTTTGTATGTTTTAAGGCCATTTTCTTTTTTAATTTTACGAACTAAAAACTCACTGCAACTCGCTTTTTCCGCTAATTTTCGATTAGACAACGCTGGATTCTTCTCTAAGAGAGCAACGACTATCTTCGCCTTTCGTGGAGACACGAAACCGCATTTCCTTCCAGAACCATATTTTCTAGCAACCGTTAAGTCAGTATTAAATTATTTAAGAATCATCGAGACAGTGTTTTGTGCAACTTTCGCCTTATTTGCAATGGTTTTCTGTAAATAACTAAATCGCGTCTTTCCACTTCCGATGCCATGACTCAACTGAAAGTTCACAAGTCAAAAAACATGTGATTGTATTTCATCAGAATTTCTCCAACGCAAAGCCTACGGTTTGAATTTTTTCATTCAGATGAAGAGTTTCAAAGCAGTGGTCTTTCAAAGTTATCCGATTTTTTCGATCTCACTTCTTATGTATACTAAGACGATTTATGTGTTAAATGAGGAAGGCCGTCTTCATGACTTAAGTACTTTACTAAAGAAAATGATTTAAATTTTCATCAACAGTAGTGTTTCTTTTCCGATATTAAGTAGTTAATTATTTACTAACAATCATTGAGAGTAGCCATCAATTGCAACAAGTCAGTGAGCTATGGTTTTCAACAAACTTGCATACATATTTATAATGCGGCTTGTATTTGAATCCTGAGCTCAACTAATTTACGTATTCACCCCATTTAAACTGAACTCATTTATACATAAGTATGATAAATATAATATGTGTATTTTTCTTCTTTAGAGCTCAACAGCTCGAGCAGGAAATGCGTGATCCACACAGCATTTGCAATGTCGATTGTCTGCTGGACACAGTGGCTGCACTGGTCAATGATTGCGATCATGAATCGCTGAAGCGACTTAAAAATCTCGAACAGTATGCAACGAAATGTAAGTAGTATCCGCAAACAAATTTCCTTATACTCACGCTTAATATTTGCTTTTCAATTCTGCTATTTATAGATAAAACAACAGCTCGTAAAATTTGCCAGCTGCGTATGAATGTCGAAGATTTTGATTTCATAAAAATAATTGGGGCTGGTGCTTTTGGCGAAGTGCAGCTAGTACGGCATAAATCGTCACGGCAGGTATATGCCATGAAGCGACTCTCGAAATTCGAGATGATGAAACGACCCGACTCTGCATTCTTCTGGGAGGAACGTCACATTATGGCACACGCCAATTCTGAATGGATTGTGCAGCTGCATTTTGCCTTTCAGGATGCCAAGTACTTGTACATGGTCATGGATTATATGTCGGGTGGAGACATTGTTTCGCTAATGTCTATGTATGAGATTCCCGAGAAGTGGGCCATTTTCTATACTATGGAAGTGGTATTGGCGCTCGACACAATACACAATATGGGCTTTGTGCATCGTGATGTCAAGCCCGATAATATGTTGCTCGATCGTTATGGCCATTTGAAGCTTGCAGATTTCGGTACGTGTATGCGTATGGGCCCCAATGGGTTGGTGGTGTCAAACAATGCTGTCGGTACTCCGGATTACATTAGCCCTGAGGTGCTGCAGTCACAGGGTGTGGATAATGAGTATGGTCGCGAGTGCGATTGGTGGTCGGTGGGTATTTTTCTTTATGAAATGCTGGTCGGTGATACGCCTTTCTATGCGGATTCGCTTGTGGGCACCTATGGCAAGATTATGGATCATAAAAATTCGCTGAGTTTCCCCGCTGAGGTGGAGATTAGCGAAAATGCTAAGTCGCTCATACGCGCATTTCTTACCGATCGGACACAACGTTTGGGTCGACATGGCATCGATGAAATTAAAGCTCATTCGTTTTTCCAAAATGATACGTGGACTTTTGAGAACATACGTGAGAGTGTTCCGCCTGTTGTGCCGGAGTTGTCCTCAGATGACGATACACGCAACTTTGAAGATATCGATCGAGATGAAACGCCTGAGGAGGTATTTCCAGTGCCAAAAACATTCGATGGCAATCATTTGCCTTTCATCGGTTTCACATATACAGGTGAGTTGAAGCTGCTACTATTTACACTGTGAAACAAATTTTAATGATTTTTTCAGGCGACTACCAACTTCTCACCAACAACGACACTGTTGATGCTGAGGCCAAGGAATTGGTTACTGCTGGCATTAACCACAATCATCGTCATCGCCCTTCTAATTCAAATGAGATTAAACGACTCGAAGCCTTGTTAGAACGTGAACGCAATCACTCAGAAACTCTTGAAAAGCAAGATAAAGCACTGCGTCAACAGCTCGAGTTGATCACGAAACGCGAGGCGGAACTGCAACGCATTGCTTCCGAATATGAGAAGGACTTGGCGTTGCGACAGCACAACTACAAGGTGGCGATGCAAAAGGTCGAACAGGAGATCGAGCAGCGTAAAAAGACTGAATCACTGCTTGCTGATACACAGCGGAATCTCGACAATGAGCAAAAGATTCGAACACGCGAGATGAACAACAACCAGCACCACAACGATAAAATTGTCACGCTGGAGAAGCAACTCAAGGAAATGGAAGAGAATTTCAAGAATGAAACAGAGAATACACAGAAGCTAAAGAAGCAAGCAGCAGAATTAGGGCTTGCACATCAAGAACTCGAAGCGAGAGTTTTGCAGTTGCAAGGCATGATTACATCGTTACAAGCGCAGAAAGATTCATTGCAGCAGGAGGTGGCCGAGTTGCAGGCGCTGTTGGCGCAAGAGAAAAATGCCCGCTCACAGCTGAAGGAGGTGATGAAGGAGTCGGAGAATAAGCTGCAAACGCTTTCGAATGACTTGGAACGTGTGCAGGCGCGTGAGCAACAAGTGCACGAAGATAATCGTGTTTTGAGCGAGAAGATATCCGATTTGGAGAAAGCCAACGCGGGACTGGACTTTGAGTTGAAAGCGGCACAAGGTCGTTACCAGCAGGAGGTTAAAGCACACCAGGAAACAGAAAAATCGCGCATGTTGAGTCGTGAGGAGGCCAATTTGCAAGAGGTAAAAGCACTGCAAACAAAACTCAACGAAGAGAAATCTGCACGCATCAAAGCCGATCAAAACTCACAGGAAAAAGAACGCCAATTGAACATGCTATCTGTTGATTATCGTCAAATACAGCAGCGTTTGCAAAAGCTCGAAGGTGAATGCCGCCAAGAATCTGAAAAAGTTACAGCATTGCAATCACAGATCGACCAAGAGCACAGTAAGAAAAACACACTGCTCTCCGAGCTGAGCCTGCAGAGCTCCGAGGTGGCGCATTTAAAGTCACGTGAAAGCCAACTGCAAAAGGAAGTAACGTCACTGCGTGAGGCGAAGCGAAAGTACGAAGAGGACATTGCTCAAATAAAAAATGCACACAACAAAGAAATACTACTCAAGCGTGAGCTACAAGATCAACTCGAGGCGGAGCAGTACTTCTCACGCCTCTATAAGACGCAGGCAAACGAGCATCGTGAAGAAATCGCTGAACGCTGTCGTGAGATACAAGATCTTAAGGAGGAACGTATCTCGCTAAAACATCAAGCACAAGTAGCAGTGGCACGTGCTGACTCAGAAGCGCTGGCTCGCTCTATTGCCGAGGAGACAGTGGCCGATTTGGAAAAAGAAAAAACCATCAAAGAGCTGGAGCTGAAGGACTTTATAACAAAGCATCGTAATGAAATCGCTGCCAAAGAAGCTTCATTGGCTGCGGCTAAAGAAACAGAAGCAGACTTTATAAAGATATTGAATCAAAAGAAAATCGATTACGATGAGTTGTTGCAGCAGCACAAGAAGCAACAAGAAGAAATGTCGCTGCTGAAAGCGAACAAGGAAGATGAGATTGGCAAACTGAAAGATAAATGGAAGAATGAAATACTGTTGAAGCAGGTGGCGGTTAATAAACTGGCGGAAGTGATGAACCGGCGCGATACCGATTTGCAAAGTAAGTTGCGAGCAAAAGGAGTATATTTCATTTAATTGATTCATTGACTTAATTTTATTGTAACAGAACAAAAGGGTAAACAACGCTCGTCAGCCGAACTGCGCAAAAAGGAGAAAGAAATGCGTCGCCTGCAGCAAGAGCTATCACAGGAGCGTGAAAAATACAATCAATTGTTACTTAAATTCCAAGACATACAAAGCCAAGTTATCGAAGAAAGTCAGGTTAGTGTTTAATAAGCTCTGAAAACTCTAAAAACTCTGAAAATACTATGAAATCTATTCATCCAATCCAATAGGCTAAACAAAGACTGCAAATGGAAATCGATTGCAAGGCAACTCAAATTGAGCAGCTACAGTCAAAACACAACGAAACTGCCTCAGTATCATCAGCCGATAATGACCCCGAAGATACAACTGTGAGCTTATTTTACTTAGAAAAACGCATTCTTTTTATTTAATAATTTTATTTGTTTCTACTTTGTTCAGGATTCAGTATTTGAGGGCTGGCTGAGCGTGCCAAATAAACAAAATATACGTCGTCATGGCTGGAAGCGACAATTTGTGATTGTTTCATCGCGCAAAATTATATTCTACAACACAGAAATCGACAAACAGAATACAATTGATCCTGTGCTTATATTAGACTTAAGGTTTACTTTAAATAATATTAACATTTACCTAAGATTTTGCTAAAATTTGCTTGTTTTATTATAGCAAAGTATTTCACGTTCGTTCTGTGACTCAGGGTGATGTTATACGTGCCGATGCCAAAGAGATACCACGTATCTTTCAATTATTATATGCCGGTGAGGGTGAAGCGCGTCGACCGGATGAACAAAACCAATTGGATATCAGCGTACTGCGTGGTAGTGGCGCCGATGAGCGTCCCGGTACCATTATACACAAAGGTAATGTGCTTATAAAATGTATGCATAGCTTGTATGGCCCAATTTAATGCTTTTGTACATTTTCAGGACATGAATTTGTGCACATAACATATCACATGCCAACTGCTTGCGAAGTTTGTCCAAAACCGCTTTGGCACATGTTCAAACCGCCAGCGGCATATGAATGCAAGAGGTACGATGATAGTGGTAGAATTGCAGTAAATAATTATTTTGGGGCTGCAATAGTTTAAAGACTCACATGCCTGATTGATACAAATCAGATAAAGTAGTTTTGAAAAATTTGTATGTGAAATTCCAGTTGATATGTCCAAGTGCATTCAGTTTTACTATGCCATGGTTTCATTTTCTTCTAAAGGATTTTGTATAGAGTTAATATCAAAACATCGAGTTAAGAGTACTGGAAAAGAGTACTTTAAAATTAATAATCGACAAAAATGAGTTATCGACCTGGATTACCATTTTAAATAACTTTTGACTACTTCATTGTCAGTATAGCTTATATGCGTATCTTAAAAGAAATATAATATATTTAATCAAAGTTCGTAATCAATTAATGGTTCAAGGCCTTTGACAAGCCCTTGATTAATAGGATCGCAATTCCGCACATATGCTTTTTAAATGTGATAGCAAATTCTCTTTCAGTAAGCTCAAAAACCTAAATAGATGACATATGTATGAGATTTTTTTTAGGTAAAATTCAAATATTTAAAAACTATAATATTAATTTCCATAATTTTAGATGCCGCAATAAAATCCATAAGGAACATGTTGATAATAATGATCCTTTGGCGCCATGTAAATTACATCATGATCCTCATAGTGCCAGGGAAATGTTGCTGCTAGCGTCAACACCTGACGAGCAAAGCTCATGGGTGCAACGCCTGTCCAAACGTATCCAAAAGTGTGGATATAAAGCTAATTCATCATCGAATAATAACAGCAGCAGTGGTGCTGATGGTAGTAAAATATCACCAAGGTGAGAAAGTTGTGACTAATAATTGCATGTTGAAGATGTGTTTTTCTTTTCCTTTCATGTGTACTTAATTCGTTTAATTCTTTTTTTTCCGAACTTTATTCATACAATTTACTACTACCATTTCTTCTGTTTAAACGCTGTTTGTGTATACGGTAAATTACGATTCCAATAATTCTATATTTCTTTGTTTTTTGTGTACAATGTTCGCTCGCCCGCTCGTTAACCAATTTCCAAAACTACAAACAACAACAATATTAATAATAATAATATATCATTATCATCAACATAAATATCAACTACATTTGTTTGTTGCCTTCTTCCTTTCTACCACCCTCTAAAATAAATAAACCAACAAACAAACAGCCAATCAACACGTTCCGCATACAAGCCATTCGCCGTTAATGTACAAAGATCAGCTACTCTGCCAGCTAATTCGTCATTAAAACAGTGATTTAATAAGTAAAAATTCTAAAACTATATACTAAATTAATAATAGAAAACGCAAAAAGAAACGTATCATTATTACACTTTATCATTATCGATCTACCTTCTTTATTTTAACATATATACTATTTAGAAATAGATGAAAATGAAAAGGGAACTAAATTAATTCTACTCTTTCTAGCTATCTTTATTATCTATATAAACTAATAATGTTTACTAATTACTTAATTTTTCCTTTTTCTGCATATTTTTAAATCGAAAGAGAAAATTATAATTTTTGCATTATTATTGTTTTTACTTTTTGCGTAATTTCTATCCTTTTTTTTTGCCAATTATAAATTAATTCAAAAATGTATTTTAATTATTTTTATTTCTTTTATATTTTTATATATTTATATACATCAAATCTGCGAAAAACAATAAATTATAATATTAAGTATATGGTAAATAAAAATAAATGTAGCTTTTAAAAATGAAACGAAGCGAAAGTAACTGGAAACAAATATTTCTGTATTTTTAATAATTAATACTTATCTATCATCAATATCATTAACAATCAGCCACACACCATAATACGAAAAACATTGCCAAAATCTATACAAAGAAATACAACTGCAAATGCATAACAACAGCAATAACAGCAGTAGAAACAAGCTACTTCTCTTGAGCGCCAAATTTTCGAGATTTTATTGAATATTATTTTTCATTTTATATACATACATACATATGTAGGATATTTTAAATTACTTAAATTACATTAAAGTATTGCAAATTAATAACGCTTTATCATTAAGCGGTAAAGAATCAGAGATAATTTGTCCGAAGAGTTTTTCAAGCTTATTTGCGAGTTCGTCTACCCGAAATTGGTATCATAGCAGTAGTCGATAATGCAGCATTCTTAAAGTGTGATGGACAAAGAGTTGAAATTAATGTTACATGGAGTTAAAAATAAATGTGGAAGTTTGAAAATTTACTAAACGTCACTATCGACGAGTCTGTACTATCGACAAAACTCTATTATCGGGATTTATTATATATTTTTCTGCCAAACTTAAATATTTCTGTCATCATGGATAATCTAGTTTTAGTAAACTTTCGATTGGGAGTTAAATGATTGGCTTACAACAGAGATATCTTCCCGAACTATAAAATGTAATGTTTTTTTTTCAAGATTCTAATATTTAAAATTTTTACTTTAAAATTATTTGCCAAAACCTAGTAAATGAGACAGTGGGAGAATGATAATAATATATTCTCCTTTAAGGATTTCTAAGCTTATAGTTCTTAAGCTGTCTCCAAATTTACATATTTTAGTTGTGACGTAGGGGAACATTGTAAACGCAATATATCCCACAATCCATGCATTCTAATTTACCGATCAACACTCCATATTCATTGTCACAAATGTAATTAATTAATCCAAAGTATAAGCCTTTAACAATACCTGACCCAGTTATGTTTACTTCAACACCATTGTTTAAAATTGTACAATTTTCATAACCAATAATGCTAATTGTGCCATGGTCAATCTGAGATAATTTTCTAAATTGCATTATTTTGACTATGTGATTACACAATATGTATGTAATATGAAGAACACAATTTTATCAACTAATCTGCATTTTTACCTACCATACAACCAATTTAGACCGTATTTAGACAATCACGCGCAACTGATTCTAATTCCATTTTTTTCTATTTGCAAACATATTCCAAAACTGGTATTAAATAAATATTTATCAAAACTTTTACTTGCAGCTCTGATTGAGCTTGTACGAACACATTAACACATTCAATTCCCCTTTATTCGCTTCAGAAGCGCGCCAACGATAGAAAATCTTGTTTCTTTTTGTTCTTTCACTTAAAAAAAAAGCAATCAAAGTATATAATTCCATAATAACTTTAAATACATTTTACACTTAAGTATTAAAGTCTATATACAATATGAAATATAAAATTAAATAATTGATTGTAAGCATTATTAAAATTAGTTTGTGTATATTTTTTATCATAATGTAATAAAAGTATTTAAAAAAAGAAAGTAAAGAAGCGAAAACGAATTGCAAAGTCAAAATTCGGAGAAAACTAAAGCTGCTAAAACAAGAAATCTGAAATATTTTGTATATGAAATTTTCATTTCCGAAAATGTTTAGAATCTATCAAAATAATTTTTGTTGCTAATGAAATGAGATTTCCATTTTCTATACCCACATAAATTCGCAAAAAAAACGAAATTGAAATGAAAACAAAAACTATAGAATAAATATCTATTATTATTTTATGTTTTTAAATTTTTTTTTTATTTTTATACACAATTTGGTTTTTTTTTTAATTTTTTATGTAATTGTTAAATTTTCTTTTTCTTTCTGAATATTAAAATTTTTTATTTATTTGTTGCTGTATAATTTTTTTCCACTCTTTTTAAACTATAATCATCGCAGTACCTATACTTAAACATTAAACGAAAACAATAAAAACAAAATGCTTTTTATTTGCTGTGTAATTTCTATATATAATATAAATATTTAATTTAAAAACAAAAACACTATATTTTATTTAAGCTATTTTATTTTAGTTTATTAATTTCAAAAACAGAAACTAAACAAAAAAAATAAAATCACTTTGTAAAAAATATAAATTATTTTGTTTTTCTTTTTATTTGCATTGGAATTTTATTTTGCGCTTAAGCTAATGCAATAAATGCTGCTAGCTGTAAAATATTAACTCTTTCTTTTTCAGTTGTATGTAAAATTATTAAATTCTAATTTACAGTAACCAAAAACAACAACGCCTTCGAAAACTGAAAATAGCAAGCAGCAACAGCAACAACAATTGAGATTATCAAATCGTTTACTCAACAGTTTTATGAAACGTTTTCGTGCAACTCGTTTAATGAAATAAGAGTTAAAGAAAATATGTGTGAACTAACTCGTAGTATATTGAGTTCATTTCAACTAACTTAGTTGATTATTATTATTACCTATGATACAGGATTTTATTACCACTCGATTACAACTGATTGATTTGTGATTGATCAATTGAAAGCGTAGCAACGAGTATAGATGCGAGGTTTGGTCGAAAGGCTTTCGGATTTCGTATGCCAAAAATTCGGCTATTAACATTTACATTTTAGATCATTGTGAGATTTCTGGACGCTAGACTTAACATTAATTTCTGTTGGAGCATAAAACTAGAAAATATGTAAATCTCGGCTTAAAGTCGAGGGAAGTGTCTCACGCGGAACTTACTCTAATCAGGCCCAATTCCGATATGATATAATAGCAAAATAAGGTATGTTAAATAGCTGCCTGAGGCGAGCAGAGACAAGAGGATTCCCTCCCTCGGGGACCGCAGTTATTATAGGAGCGAGCTTGTGCCAGTTAGATTTCAGTGCAATAAGAAACCGTTTCGCTTCAACTAAAGCATGTACAACTTTGGTTCATATAACAGAAAAATTTTTTAAAAACGCCTAAGATTTTTACGCAAAGTAATTATAAATCTGTTTTTTTCCATTTAGTACTTAAATCGGTCTTTGTTATTATTTTATATAATGAATTTCTTTAAAATCTGAAAACATTTTGAAAACTAAGCTTCCTTACGTTTCGAAAATAAGCGGTCCGGAGCTGATCATCACCCACATCACTGTGCATGATACCAAAATTACCTCTTTAGAAATGAGGAAAAGGAAAGAGATAAACGAGAAATAACTATTCTTTTAGATCAGTACCAGTAGCCGATCTATTTTATTGTTGCAATTTTATTATAATTCACCACAGTGGTCGGGCAACCACTTTATTTTTACATCAAACTTTTGCAGAAAATGCCAGTTCTAACTATGACGTTTAACTTAGAGCCATCTGTGAAGCAAATGATTTCTTCACGTTACCATTTCAGTGTTAGACAATATTTCACGAACAAAGAGAGAATGTAATTGTAAAAAATCTAAAGTTTTTCATCAAACCTTGGGTATGGAAAATAATTTAAAAAAAGTATACCATTTATCGTTTCACTGTCCGACTGTATTTAATGAATAACTAACTACAAATATGTAATGTATATGTAACACAAAGCAATATTTATTGTTAAAATAAATCAAAATCGATCAGCTATTATTGCTACAAAAAGGAAAGGTAAAAGCCTTAAAAATTATAATCAAATAAAAAAATGAATTAAAAACATTCCTATAGATTTAAAATACGATTTACATACAAAACATAAATGCAATATTTAATTACGATAATTAAAAAAAAGAACCAACAATCAATAAAAGCAAATATCTACATACATACTCATATTTAATTGTAATCAACATATATATGTAAGAAAGTCCTAAGGTGCCTTGTATATACTCCTATCAATTTACATATGTATGTAAGTATTGAAGGTTTTCTTTTGTAAAACTTATGCATAAAGTTTTTCCTTTTCTTCTACTTATGTATACTTAACTAAAGTTAAGATTCAATATCATATCAACACAATAATCATATCAAATATGCACACATACATACATACATACTCTGACATACTTACTTATGCAACTACTTAAAAGTGATGGCACCTGAAAAGTGGCTATCACCATTGTAACTATTAAAAAGTAGAAAGCCATAAGCCATAATGTTACTACACACCACTCGTACTCGTATTTATACAATACTCTTACAACGCATATAATTAAATATTATTATTAATGAATTAACTTCCTTAAGGCTAAATTATATATTGTGAAATTTAATATTAGCTGAAGATAGACAGATTGATATACAACCCGGCCGAGGTGTTAAATGTACAACGGATCTTGGATAATTACACAATTAATTACCGAATTACCAAAATATTGTGGTTTGTTGCATTCGATTGCATATAAAGTCTACTTATAAAATACGATTATTGTTTTTCTTGTTATCGTTTTTAACTTGAATTGAAGCTATTGCCTTCTTTGATTTTCTTTCTCAATTGTTAACTAACTTTTATTATATGGTAGGCTTTTATTATTAACAATTAAACATAAATTTTCGAAATTGTTTTTGGTTTTTTATTCATACACAATACTTAAATGCAATAAACAATTATTATAAAATTGTTCTCATTCATTAAAAATTTATTGTTATGCCTTAATTTTATATTTTATACTTGGATAAAAATTATGTACTTATGTATATAAGAATTTTGTAATTGAAATAAAAAGTTGAATAAATTATGTAGTTTACAAAGTTTTTCTTTCCTTTTTCGAATTTGAGTGATTGTTAGGGGTAAATAGGTATGTGGTTGAAAAATAAATTAACAAGCTTTAGGGAACCTCAGAGAAAAAGAAGATTGTGGGTTCTCAGGACTATTGAAAGAGTGACACCGCTACCTCCATTCCGTGCACCAAGCACACATTTTGAGTCTGTGAGAACCCAGATCTACTTCTTATTGCTTACACTCATTAAAGAACCCATAGGTTGAGTTAAAAAAATGCTTATGTTAAAGAATGAAATTACTGATTTGAAGAATATGTGCATTTTTAACCAAATTAAATAAACTGTTGCTATATTCTTTTAATGTCTCTTATTTACAAGAAAACTATTTTTAAAATATATCAAACCGATTGAAGGTAATATAGGGTGCCCCAATAAGAGTGCACGATTTAAATTTTGTACCATTTTCTTTCTGTACAAGAGGCAACTCTGAAATATAACAGCTGCCGTCTACGATTGTTCCGATTATTAAAAATGGAATGCTGCCCAAATAAAAGACCCATTATCATTGTGAAAAAGAGGCCGGAAATGCAGTGACTGTGAATGGCATTCGTTACAGGAACATGATAACGAAGTGCTTGTGGCCTCAACGGGACTGTATAGATCTGGGCGACATGTGATTTTAGCAGGACAGTGCCATCTGCGACACTGCGCATAAAACAAGCGATTTATAGGAGCAACAAATTCGAGACCGAATCATCTCCCGAAATTTCGATGTTGGTGAACAGTTGCACCAAGTTCCTTGCGATTTAACGCAGTGCCGTTCTTTCTTTGGGGTTTTGTGAAATTCCAGGTCCAAGGCGAATAAGCCACAAACAATTTCTGAGCTCGAAGCCGAGATCCAACGCGTCAACGCGATGAGATAGAGCCACATCAACTTCAAAATGTCAACGAAAATTTCATTCAAAGAGCAAGGGTCTGTGATCGGAGCTGCAGGTACCAATTGGAACATGGTACTTAATCGGAACATGACTACTTTATAGTGCAATAAAAATATCACCACTCGCTCAAACAATATGCTTTTTATTTTTAAATTAAATCGCGCACTCTTTTTAGTTCATCCTTTATAATAAAATTACTTAGAAATTCGTCTTTTTCGTTATTCTTATATGATGATATGAACTGTCTCGTATTAGCCCCCAAATATACTCTCATTGTATTGACCCCTAGTCAGGCCTAAGAAGTGGGCGGGGGAGAGTGGAGAGGAAAGGGCAATTCTCCCCGTTCCAGTTAGATTTTCGTGCAATATTAAGATAATAATAATAATTTTCCAAACAATGGAAAATGTTCTTTATGTTAAATTTTAATAAAAAAAAAATAATCACTACCAAGCTTTATGGTTGGGATCTAATCTTTTCCTAAGCCTTAAGTACAATGGGCTACATGGCCTGAGTGCTTAAGGAACTGTCCTGCACTCGTAGGTCAGGCTCTCGGCCTTCTTCACATCCATCCATCCATTTAAGCTTTATGCGTTTATCAAAAATAAGTGTAAGTAAGCTGATTATCCTCCTTCCCCCAGGACCCGTATTTTCTCTCCACGGTCTTGCCCCTAATAACCACGTGGTTGCTTATTAGTTTCAATTTTCGTAAACAATGTAGGATGTCATTCGAATTGAACGGAAACACTGCATGCTCAAGAACAATATTCGAATAGAAAGTAATTGTGAAATCTTTTATTGCATTAAACTGAAAGCTTAGCTTAGTGGCGTAGATATGATTTTGGAATGGCGGAATATATTTTCATTCCATACAATGGCTCGAGAATGTTAAGCTCTTCGACTTCGAAGACCTTTGGAGGAATAATGTTCTCACATTACTCCCAACGCTTGTGTTACCCTTGAGAACTAAAAATACAGTCCAAAATAAAACAATTTTCGTTCTCGTTGAGTCGGTGAGTCGGTGAGCCGTAATGCCATTTAACGAGAATGTAATAGTTCTCAAGGAAAACACAAGCGTGAGAATATTAATCCTCCACCATTACCTATTTCACTGAAGCCTAGCATAGCGCTCTGTCATTTCAAACAAACTTTTTTGGCGTTAGACTACTATTAGTTCTACCAGTTTTACACTATTCTATTCATCATTGTTACAGGCACAAAAGCAAACATTTTTCAAAAATAAAAAAGAGTTGCATTTATTTTTTGATTTAAAAAATTTTAAAATAAGCATAAAAAGGCAAAGCAAAAAAAAAAAAGTTTTGTATGTGGACCCTTGGCATATAATTTCTAAGGGAGCTACCAAGTTCCGCACATTGATATGAAAGTAAACCTTATAAATTCCATCACCAGCTGATGCGAAAAGAACTAATATTTGAGTTCAAAATAAACCATTATCATCATAGAAATTGCTTTTATTGGTCGTTTTTTTTTTTTTTTTAAATATAATCAATACTCAGGGGGTACCCCTATAAATGCAGACCATTGTGTTGATTGGAAGAAAGATTAATAGGTGGGAGGAAAAAGGAGGGAAAAGAAGTTATGAACATTTGCTTTAAACTTGCAAGGGTCATAATAATTGGGAAACATTGTTGCAGGGAGCTTAAGCATTCCAGATACATGCGGTACGACAGATGAAAGAACTTTCTCTGTAATACGTAGTGCGTTGGAACACCGTGTCTACGTGGAAGGCGTGAGTTCCGTTTGCTGACCACGTAGTTCTGTTGAACAAACGAACTGGCGGCATCATCTTCCGCATCTCAGAAGAACATCTACCGTTAAAGTAACGGTAGAACAGTGAGACGCAAGCCACGTTTCGACGATGTTCCAAGGAGTCAATAGAGCTGGAAACTCTACTGTCTCCTATTAACTTCATCGTTCGATGTTGGATACGGTCCAGGAGCTCCAGTTGCGTTCGTGAAGCTCCAGCCCTTAGGTGCGAATTAAACTCCAATGTAGGACGTATGTAGGTGGTATAGAATATGCGGAGATCAATCGAAGTAGAATATTTTTTACATTAAAATATAAAATATAAAATATTTTTTACAAATATTTATCAAAAATGTGTTTATTCCAACAAACATCACATTGGATGGACATGCCCAGAACATCAAGAGTCGCTGTCTCCGCTATACCTACCCCACTCATATTCAGGGGGTTAACGGGGGGTTAGGAGACTCGTTTGTGAGATAACAGACATCATTGGGTCTTACGCGCATTGAACTCAACTCTATTTGTAAGACCCCACTCGGAGATTGACTGGAGATCTTTATTGAGTGAGTTATTCAAAACTTACCTTTTCCTCTCAATCTCCAAAGAGTTAGGGCGTTTTAAACAGGCATATGAATGAGAAATGGTGCTATCACCTGCAAACGAGTAAAAAGGATTTTTCGTTAATGACAGAAGGTCATTAATGAAGATAACGAAAAGTGTAGGGGATAGGACCGAACCCTGCGGCACTACAGCATTAATGGCATGATCTTCCGAAACATATACCGTCTATCACAACACGGATAGAGCGGCTTAGGAAGTTCGTGATCCATCGTGCGAAGTTACTCCCGACCCCATGCGCAATTAGTTTTGACACTAGTGCTTTATGCTACACTCTGTCAAACGCCTTTGAAATATCCCGAAGCAATTCACACTTTGGTACCAGTTTTCAGTGAGGACCGCCATGAGATCGGCCGTAGAGCGATTTCGACGGAAACCGTTAATAAGATTCTCACATTACTCTAACAACTCTTACATTACATTTCCAACTCTTACGTTATCCTTCAAAACTCTTACATTGAATGGCTTTACGGCGCACCGACTCACCGATAACGAAAATGGTTTCATTTTGGACTGAATGTTCTCCAGACGTTTGAGAGTGTGCCGCGAGTGTGTTGGAATTGATTGTACTTTGGGTCGGCAATAGCTGCACTCGATGGATTATGAATTTTCCAAGGGACTGTTCTTTCTATACGTGCTGTTCATAAGGACGTTTGATAAGGCCGCGAGTGTTACAAATCTTATGAAAGATTTGTCTCTCTCATAATCATTCCTATATCACTATAGAATCTTTGCAGTTTAATCTCACCTACTCGCCTAATATCCAAGCTTAAGTGGAAGCTTCACTTTAAAAAATATAAAAATATGCACATGACTTACAACTTAATTTTGGCTGATTGTAAATCGATGTATGCCATTTCTGTAAAAGTAATATACTTTTGTGCACACAAAAACCACAACAAAAAAACACACAAAAAAATTATAGATTTCAGTATGTGATAAAATTAAATGAAACAATCGAGCACATAATTGGATACACCACCAAATATAAAACAGAAAATATCAGTGGCAATAATATTAAATATATAGCCGCAGAAGCAGCAACATTTGCACAATATCGTCATCATAATCATGATCATCATCTATAACAATAAAACACAACAACTGCAATCTCAACCAAACAATTCAATCAACACGTTTTGAACTACTTTTTTTTTCTGTTCGCTACATTTTCATCATGTAAAAAAAGTTGTGTGTAAGAAAGCAGCAACAATGTACATAAAAATTGCATAAATATTTATAGAAAATATGAGTTTTTAAATCAACTTTTTTCAAATTGTTTTTATATTTTTTTTTTTTTTTAACTATTTTCAATTTGTAGCTCTCATCAATAATGAAGCAGCCAGAAGCAACAATCAAGAAAATTACAAAAATCATGAGGCACATGTAGCCACCGATACGCAAACAGATTTGTAGCGGGGCAGTCAGCCGCAACATCGTTTGGTCACATCATGCAAATTAATAATTTCTCGATGACTTGTTTTGAGTTTTGAGTTGTGTTTTAATTTAATAATTAAAATGATGCGAAGAGTTTGCAAATTAAAAATGGAAAATAAATAAATTTCTTGTTTTCTAGTTTATTACATCTTTGCATAAAACAATCATTCGATTCGAATCGATTCAATAATGTGATGATGATATACAGTAGATCCAGTGTTGTTGAGGCTGGTGGCTGCCGTTGCCGGTTTTCGGTGCTCATATTTCAAGTTATTTAGCATATACGATTATTTTTCATCTTTCCTTATCAGGTTTGAATTCATTTGTAATATGTAGATGTTGAATTTTTTTGTTGTTGTTGTTTTTTTCTATTTTGGTTCATTTGTGAAAATATTATGCAAACGCACATTTTTAAGCCGTCAATGGAGTTAAATTTTTTTTTTGTTTCATATTGGTTTTTTGTTAAATTTAATATTTCAAGGTCAACCAACATATACATACTGACTATTGGCATTATTGTGTATTGTATATTGTGTAAAAATCGAGAATAATTTAGAAATTTATAATGACTAGCCGTCATTAAATTATAAAAATTTGAAAGCATTTCTTTTATAGTAAAGTTTGTCGCCTGAGTCTTTTGTTGTCAATGACGCCAAGTATTGAATAGAGAATTTTGGTTTTCAATGGGGCAAAACGAAATGCCAGGGAGTACAACCTTTGATCATAGCATCGAAAAATTGCGTAACAAAACTTTATTCGCTTTGCTTCACAAGGCAAATTAGAGAAATCCGAAGCCATAAACCCTATTGGTTTTCTTAAATCGGTAACTAGGAAAAATATTAGGAAGGGGATAGACTATGATGGCCCACTGTTCTCAACTAAATGGAATCATAAACGTACGAAATAGTAAATTGAACTAAAGGAGTTAAACTAAACCAGCTCGATTGTGTTTGAAGGATTAAAGCATTTTTTAACCCCAAAATAATACTAATATTTATGTCCTCAGATAGTATGCACCTGGCCATCAATGATTTGTATAGTAAATGATTAATGTCTTTAAAACTTCAATGAACTTTAAGGCAAAAAATATCAATGCAGACAATGTGACAACAGGCAAAAATGATTAATTGCATTGATCATCAACATTGACAACAGCAATATGGATGAGTAGGTGGCACTTACTGGTACCAGCCTGTAGTAAAGCACCCATCACTTAATTATAACAGGTTAAGGTTTCGATTAGCACCTTCAGCTCGCCCTCGCTTGCTCTCCCACAATATCACATGCACACTCTCGTTCATACCCCGAACATAATCTTAAATTGCTTAAACGCGCTATAGTCTAATTGTGGAATCAGAAAACTTCATATTTTATTTAAATTTATTATTAAAATGCAAGAAAAAACAAGCGGCTAGTATAAAATTAAACAAGAAGTCGCACCCTGAAGCTGAATAACACAACTGCGGCGCCACCTTAACATCCCAACAAAACAAAATCAAAAAAACACAGCGGGTACGTCAACGTAAAAACCCAACTAAAATTAAGTCCACCAAAAAGAAAGACACTTGCCAAAAAAAAAAAAAGCTTTTTAGTTTGCTGCAGCAGCTGCAGCCAGTTCGGCTCTTCGATGTAGCGGCGCGCTGTGATTCCTGAGCTTAAATTGACACGACGGCAAATTGCATTGACTTGGCATGACTGCCTGTCCACCTGTCAGTACCATCATGTACCAAAAGCAATAAAAGGCAATAGTATTCATCAAACTAAAATTCAAAAAAAAAAAAAAAAAAAAAAAGAAAAGCGAAAGAAGGGAAATAATAAGTAAATTTATAAAAAGTTGTTGGTGGGAATGAATAAAAATATAAATAAATTTCAACAAAACTATCGATACTCACACCACCAGCCAGAGTTGAGTCCCCAAAACGACCCCTGAGGCAGGCACTATTTTACCTTCTGTCTATCTTTGATTGTATGTACGAGTACATATGTACCGTACGTATGTATGTAAGTATGCATGTATGTATGTACGTTAGTATGTCTCTGGGTTTCTGTGTGTATTGTGAGGTAGACAACTAGTTACTTACTTGTTTTTTTTACTCATACTTAGTAATTTCTTGTTGGTTACTGCTGTCGTTGGTTTTGATGTAGTTTTTTTGTTGCTGCCGCCGTCACTGCTGTTGGTGTTGGTGGTGTTGGTGTTAGTGTTAGTTACTGCTGCTGCTGCTGCTGAGCCACATTTCAATTCAAAATCACCACCACACTTGCACAACGACAGTAACAAAAAAATTGTTTTCTTGAGTCTAACAAATTTGAAATGCCAACAGTCGTTATTAAGAAGTGACTGTGGTCTCACACGCTCAATCTGCTCCACTCCACACTCAAAATATAGTAAAAAGTATTTAAAAACTCGCTACAACAATTTTCCAATCGCAAGAAAATAATAACTACTTACTAAAATAAAAGAGCACGTTTTGAATTTTGTAACGATATTTCTTGGTTTTTTTTTCTTTAAAAGAATTTATTTTTATTTGCAAATTAATTAACAATTAAAACAAAAAAAATATATATTCAAAACACATTACAAAATGAAATTCGTCAACATGTGAGTGCAATTCTTGAGAAATAAAATGTTTTTTAGTAGTTAAGTGAACATTTTTCTTATTATTAAGTTTTGCAAGGAGTTTACTCTGGTGTGCATGTGTATGTGAGTTGTAAAGTTTGTGGTTTAAGTCTTTCGTTTGTTGAAATATGTGTACCTTTTGCGGTAGCAGGAGTTAATAAATTTTAGTTTATTTTTTTTTTGTTGTCTAAAAATTATAAACATTCTCTTTTGAGACTTTCTAACTAGAGTTCGCTCACTTTCCTCAACCTATTGTTTTAATTCGAAGTACAAATAATTCTAGTTGTGTGATTGCAAAACTTATTTCATATGAATAAAAGATAAAATTCTAAACTAATTTCGTTTCTTTCATTGATTTTGAGTTAAATTTTAAATGAAAATTAAAAGGAAAAATATTTTAAAAAGGGTGCAAAATGAACATTGTCTTCACAGAACTGTGAATTGGGGGCATTCAATTTTTACTCCAATATCTCCAATATAACAGAAAGATTGAAAAAGTTTAAAGGCTAGTTTTACAGTATTCAGTAGTTTAAGGTTCAGCATATTTGCTCATAAATTTAATTGTTCACAATTACTTTATTTTGTAAGATTATTTCTCAATCCACATTCAAAAACATACCTTGGGGCAATCGGTCCGACCCGATAGGCTACACTTCGTTTGTTCAGTTGTGTTGCTCTAGTGAACTGATCTCAAGCCAGACTGTATTTTCTTATTGTCTGAACATCTAAGATTTATGAGAGCAAGTCTTTCTTTCAAGTCTTCTTCTCATTGGAACAATTGTAGCCTACTTTAAGATATTTTGACAGTTCAAGTGGAAAAATCTTTCTTCGGTTTTCTGTTCCAAAATACAGTATGCCCCAAATTTTTACTTTAAAAGTGGATAGCAAAACGAGATTTATTGATTCATTAATTAATTTATGCAAGTACAAAAGTATTTCATTAAGAATAATTGGTGCAGAAAGAACCTGAACACACCTGAAGCAATCAATTAATTCCACAATCACCATATTCAGTAGCTACCCAATTAAAAAGTTGATTTTCTCAAGCAAACCACCATCATCAATAATATTAAAATAAATATTGAAAACTAAATTCGCTAACTTATAATTTAATGAAATTATTACGAAATTTCGCCACTTTGATTTTTCGCCTTTAGTATGCATAATCATTGTATTTATGCATACATACATACATACATTTTGTTTAGTTTTTTTTTTTTTGTTTTGTGTAATAATAAAAATAACGTTAATTTGAACTTTACTACTCAATTCAAATTAACATTAATGGCTGAAATGGCAAAGTGCCAAGCAAACCAGTAAAAAAATCAGCAAAAAAAATCCATACTAATGTATCCAAATACAAAAGCTGACAGCAACAATAACTAAAATGAAAAATAAAAAACAAAACAAGAGAGCAATGCAGCAATCCTTGCTGGAAAGAAAAAATAAAATAACTTCAAAAATATTTAAAAATAAAAAGAAAAAAACTTAATACTTGATTTAAGTTGAAACCAGTAAAATTGGTTTTTTTTCTTCTACTTCTTCGTCTTTTCTTCATTTATTATTTCATTGCAAAATTAACCCAGCAGGAGAGTGTTTCATTTACGAGATTCCCCTCAATACCGCATAAGTCATGAGGCAAATCGAGTAGCTCTTCTCATTTAGCTGCAAAGTTGATTCTTGAAGGACCTTCTTCCTGAATAAGTTGAACGGAAAATGTTCTCTAGTCTTTAGTAATAATTAGTTAGAACCCTACAAAAACACAAAAGAAGGAGTATGTTTTTTGATGACATATGGAAGCTGAAAGCAAATATACACTCAGCTCAAGTGCTGATTCTAACTGGACCAATGAATACGTAGTCAATGGATATTTTTGCAAGTAAATAAATCAGCTCAAAGTACGGCAAAAGTTAAGAGTTGCCCCACTTGTTGCATTACTTCAAAGTATACGTTGTTTATGGGATAGCCTTTTTACTTTTACCTGTGTGCATTTCTTCTTGGTGGTTGTCAGCTGCGACAAGGTCAGCCTAGGCCTTCAATGGGCTGTTGTGCCATTAAAAGAAGAAGAAGAAGAAGGTTGTCAGTTGTACACTTTGCTCTTACGTACACAACCGATTCTATGGGCAGCAGGTTTTAGTGTGCCTATGTGGTGCTCATTATTATTAGGAAACTTTATTGATCAACAAATCGATTTGGAAATATTATTAGGAATGCCAAAGTCTTGGGGGATTTCTGGGATCAATATGAAAATGTATTATCTTTCTTCTCAGAGGGTCCACTTAAAAACTAAGTCGCATAGCATGTTTGGTCATGTATATTTTATATTTATGTGGTCGGGGTTCAAATCTCTGCATATGCACAAATCAAAAAGTAGAAAAACATGCCCACCACCTCTTGGCAGGGAATGGCAAACCTAAAATTGTAAAATTTGCCTAAGAAATGCTTTTCATTTCGCCGTGCTGTTTCGGCATAAAACTCTAAGTCCCTTCCATTCGCTTGCAGCATGAATGGATGCGTTAAGGTCGGCCTAGGCCCTTCATTGCCTGTTGTGCCATGAAAAGAAAAAAGAACTGCTAAGTGCGGATCATAGGGCCACTACAAAGTTCTTAAAATTAGTTCAATCTAATGACAATCTTTTTATATCATTAAAACTCATTCCACTTACTGCCGTTTCCATGTGCGAGTTGGCTGATGTGCTGATTGCCTCTTCTTCGGCTGCCTTGAGGATTCCATTCAATAGCCTGTTTGTTTGTTTGTCTGTTCGATCATGTAATTTGCAACTACACATTTCGTTTTCCAAATGGGATATAATTTTTTGTTGTCTGTCTTGGGTATGTTTTAAATTTCATATTTTTGTGCCTTATTGTTATTGTTTTTATTGCAGTTTTTGGCACGCGTAAAAATGCATTTCTAGACACTTAGACATTTTCGAAATGTTTTTTATAGCCATAAGCAACATTTTATTATTTAGTATGCATCCATAAGCCATAATGGATATTTACATACACACATACATACATACATACATACATACATACATATATACATACATACATACATACATACATGCTCGTATGTCATGTATACATTCTCGTATGTCATGTATACATAGTCGTATGTCATGTACACATGTGTGTGTATGTTTGTATTTATGTATGTATGTGTCTAGGTACATATTTATGCAGCAGATGCCAGATACGATGTGTGCGTGTACGATATCACATGCAATTTAGGGCAATTTATTTTGTTTGTTTTTCTGGATAACCTTAAAATTGAAATTTATTTTTAATTAATTAATTAAATCTACAATATCAAAAGCAACTTTTTTGAGAGGAAATTTCTTTATACGAGCACATATGTACCATACATACATACATACATATGTAGGCATACAAAATATGTACCCAAGTATACTTGTATTTTATATGTCTTTTAATTCAAGTGGTAAAAATGTAAAATGTTTCAAGGTCGTTCGAGACAGATATTTTCATATTTTCTGCTGTTGCGTCCACATATTGCTACTGGTATTAAGCCGCTACTAACACCGATATGAACATACATACATATATACGAGCAGCAGCATATCTAGCAGTATCTGTGATAAATATTTCATGTTTCATGTTTGCTGCTGGCGCTCGTTGTTGTTTTCTTTATTTTAATATGAATTTAATTTATTTATTAATTTGTGTTCATAGATTTTTTTTTTAAGTAACGCTGAATGTAACTATTCGCATAACTTGCTGTCCAATATGTCTGTCCATCTGTCTGTCTGTCTGTCTATCTATCTATTTATCTATTGCTGTATTTACTCACGAGTATACTTATGTGTGCATGTGTAAGTCTGCTTGTGTCTATCCAGCTGCCGTTTGATTGCACTCAAGTTAAATTTCAATATTGATTGCATATGTTTCTGTTTGTTTTTGCATTACAGAAAGTTTTAGTTAATGTTTTATAGCAAAATTTATTAGATTAATTACGAGTTTAACGCTTAAATAAATTATAAGCTTAATTTCAAATGTTGCACACACGCAAACACACACATACATATACAAACATATAAATAAATGATATGTTAATCGCGATGCCTGCAGCTCGCTTAGTTGCTAAGTATGATTTGCTTGGGATTTGCTCATAAGAAATATATCAAGCAGCAACAGAAATTGTTGCAGTTCAGCATTTTAATTCTTCTGTATTAACTAACAGAAGAATTAATTTGTTTGGTATTTCTGTTTTTTTTTTTTGGTTATTATGCAATTTTATTCAACTGGATTTTTCCAGCAATTGTTTACTATGCACTTTGCACTTTCAGTATTAGCACAAATTCTTTGAACCCTTAGGCTGTAGTTATATTCAAGTTTTACTCGGCGAACACCATGCAATTGTTGTTGCCCGAACACGAACAAAGAGCTTTTACTCACTCTCACACCGAACACGATATGCTGGGTGAAATGTACACCGAGCACACCGAGCATTTAGGGTGTCAATGAGTTATTCTACAAGAAAAGATCAAAAATGTATGTAAAATAGAAGGAAAACATGCAAACCTGTACATCACTATTTTCATATGCAGAACAGCGAAATGGCGAATGTTTTTAGTTTTTAAAAGTGAAACTATTGAAAAAAATCATATTATTTTCATAATTTTTCAATTATATTATTAATTTCACGCTCCATAATAAATAAAATCGTTTAAAGCTTTTTGGTATACCATTTAGTGTTGCCGTTGAGAACAATATACCTAGTCTTGCCATAAGTTCTGTTACAAGCTTTTCAAAGTAAGTAGCAGTCTTTGAAATTTTAAATTGTATGATCCCGTTATTCGCATTTTTTGATATTGCAAAACAAATTCCATTCATGCACAAATATAACACGCACAACATGAGTGGATGCGAAAAGCTCGGCCTAGGCCCTCCATAAAAAAAGGGCTGTTGTGCCATTAAAAGTAAAGTAAGGTGATTGCATTGCACAAATGCGGAAATAACGCAAGTCAAATAATCACGTTGCTAAAAAAAACTCGAAATATCGAAAATATTTGTTTATCGTACCATCGATCGTTTCTTGGAATCGTCTCAAGTGGAAGACAGGCTGAGAAGTGGTCGACCTTGCATTGTTCGTACGAGTGGAGCCATAAAAGCTGTGCGGGAGCGAATTCGCCGAAATCCCTTAAGAAAGCAAAAGATCATGGCTAGAGGAATGGATATGTTTTCCAGATCCATGTCACGACTAATCCGTGATGACCTCCACATGAAGGCCTTTGGCAGGTGTACAGACCATCTTTTAACACCACGGCTAAAACAAATACGATTGGAAAGATGTAAGAAGCTTTTGCAGTGGCACGCAAGAAACGGTCATGAAAATATCCTTTTTACGGATGAAAAAATTTTTACAGTGGAGGAAGTTTTTAATAAGCAAAGCGACAAAATCTATGCGAGAACATCTGAAGAAGCTAAATTTATTGTGCTAAGGGTTCAGAGAGGTCATCATCCAACATCCGTTATGGTCTGGTGTGGAGTATCCCATAAAGGCGTCAGTTCCTTGCATTTTTGCGAAAAGGGCGTTAAAACTGGAGCAAAAGTGTGCCAACAAGATGGCTTGGAAGGCGTGATTAAAGACTTGACAATAACCCTCTTTAATGGAGAGCACTAGATCTTTCAACAAGACTCTGCAATGGCACACAAAGCCAAAATAACTCAAGAGTGGCTACGTCAGAATATTCCAGCCTTTATTAGCGCTGAAGATTGGCGCTCGGGGGCCCAGATTTGAATCCCCTTGATTACAAATTGTGGTCAGAGCTAGAGGGTGTGGCCTGCAAAGTTCGCCACCGAAATTTGGAGAATCTTAAGAAAGCTCTTATTTCAGCAGCGTCATCAATACCCATCGAAACCATACGTGCCGCTATAGCCCAATGACCTGATCGTCTAAAGGCGTGCATTAAAGCGAGAGGCGACCATTTTGAATAAGATGTTGATTTTCAGAAACACTATAATTTAATATCAAAATAAAAATTATAACACATTAAAAAAACTCGTTTCTTTAATTTTTACACTATATTCAAATTGTAACAGAACTTATGGCAGGACTAGGTAGTATTAAAAAAAACTGAATTTCGACAAAAAGCAACTCCTAACGAACACCAATGTAACCACTACACCCAGCACGAGAGTGAAATATGATGTGTTCGTCGAACAGCGAACACCATTATGACCAGCACCTTAGAGAGACTTCATTACTGCAAAACTTCATAGTGTTTCAAGAGAAGTTTATATTTCACTCA
Organism: Palloptera scutellata; assembly: GCA_958295655.1. Taxonomy (NCBI): domain Eukaryota; kingdom Metazoa; phylum Arthropoda; class Insecta; order Diptera; family Pallopteridae; genus Palloptera; species Palloptera scutellata. The sequence goes on along the minus strand of OY282449.1, from coordinate 148,425,177 downwards.
CTTTTGTTGTACTTGATGAACTTCTTTATATTCGATGTGGAACCTAACCAGCAGCACTTAATACAATGAAAGCAAGCAATAAGAACTTAATTTTGCAAATATGTAGCTAAAGACACGATTAAATTATACCAAATAACAAACTCAATTAACAGTTCCGCTCACGGCACTTACAATTAAATCACAGCTATTAGACCTACTTTTATTAACACAGGCACACACATGCACACACACACACATCCAAGCAAACAAAAATAGTTATGTACTCATACTTCTTCTCTTGACATTTACATTTAATTGAAGTTAGCCAAAGAATACTCGTTTATTGTTTTTCTATCAGCAATTTCTTTAAATTTCTATACTTTTAAATTTAAATCTATGTGTATATAAGTACATGCAAATAGAAATATGTACTCGTATATGTTGGCACTTACCCAAGTGTTAAATGTGCCCGCTGTGCTGGAAGTTCGGTACCGTATTTGTATTTAAAAAAAAAGAAGTGCAACACACGTTCATTTCCAACACTTGCAGTCACGTTTTTAAATCGTGACATCAAAGCAGAGTTTCTTTTAATTTTAGTTTGTTCGCGGGCGCTTGACATGCATTAGTAAATGGTACTATACCATAGACTCGATTAGTCTATAGGAGAGTGGGTGTTTGGTTTCGTTCAACCAAGCCCAACCAACCAACCAAGCCTCTAGCCCCATTTTGACATTTTTGCCTAAACCAAAAACACAATAGAAACAGTTAGTTACCATACAACATTTACCTACGAGTATTTATGTAGAAAACTGTACATTAAATACATTAACATTTAAAATTGATGGTGTTGTGTGCGCAGAAGAAGCAGCACAACAAACAGAAGATTTAGGAAATGAACTTTTCGTTTTATGTATTGCCTAAAATTTCTATTTGAATTTAATTGAAATTGTTGGTGTGTGACTGAATGAAAAAAAAATCATCTAATAGTAATCATTGATTGATTGCAGGCAGAGAATGAATGGAATGCAATAAGTAGAAAAAATACGTTATAAATTAGGTTCACTAGCCCCAAGCAACCAATTGTGCCTAGTTTTAAATGCTTAAATGCTTCGAACCTTGAGCCCAAGTAGCACTGCATCCATTTTAAAGCCACATTCTCGTTTCCAACTTTTTGTTGATGCCTGTTATACTTATCAAACGATTTCCATCTCATTCGCTTTATATATAGTAGTTTAGTAGTTTTACAATGTTCCTACCACACAACTCCTCCTCAATACTATATTGAAGAGCAGTTTTCCCAAAGTATCAAGCCTTTCCTTCGCTAGAGCAGAGCATTCAAGGAAGAAGCGGAGTAAGGTGTCTTTTTCTTCTGGTTGTCAACAGCTACTACTATGTAATGTCATAATGTGGATGTGTCATAATTTTTGCAAATGGCATCAAATCTCATTGTGCTTTGACGTACTTTGTAGACAGATAGAGAAATTATTTGACGACAAGAAATGACGGGTAACGATGGAGATTTCGAAACACTAATTTCCGAGCTGTGTGATCTTTGTTTTGGCGATTTTAACTGGCCGGCCAGATCGCCAAATCTGACGGCAACAAACTTCTTCCTTTGGGGGCTCTTTTGAAATCTCTCATTTAACACAAAAAACCATAAACCCAGCAAGTCAACATTGAACAAGATATCAGATGCTTTGCGAGCAACAATTCAAAATGCCCTAAAACGAGCATCAACTCAGAAGGTGGTCATTTTTACCGATATAATTTTTTCAACTTAATGTCATCAATTGTACACCTTCCGTGAAAACGGAGCACAATTTGATTTCTAACAAAATGGAGCCAATTTATATTTTTATGACATTACATTTGCCCCATCATGTAAGTATGTCTGCTGGCACTGCATGTTGTTAGCCTATTCCATCTACAGTTAGCTTTCTGGAGGTATCGCAAAGCGATACTGCTATTTACCGAATTGCATATGTAGTGCAAATACCAAGTCGGGAGGATATCCCAGCGTAGCCAAGTGAATGAGTTCTTGCGTGGAGTTCCAGTAGTCTCAATGTTAATTTCTATATAGCAGAACATTTCCCAGCCAGATAATCGGTGATTTTAATTCCCTATCAACTAGGAATGCCTTTGTTGGATAATTACACTGTCTAACAAAATTCATTTTTACATGTTGTCTACAGTAATTTGAGGTTGCTGAGCTCGAATTTAAAGATCGATTTGCTCCATTACGTCAGCTTTTCGAGGCAATTGTACATGAAATCGGTACGACGTTAAAGAGACATCTTTAGTTTGATATTTATCATTTTTGGTATCCATAGAAAAGTAATTTAGTATCAAGAGAAGATCATTATTTGTGAAGCCAAAAGCCACACCAGCTACACCTTCAACCTATTCCCCAAACGCAGTATACTTACTAATTTTAGCATTCGTTTAGCACGTTGTGCAGAATTTTTCTAAGCTGCCGCTGTAGCGTAGTGTTAGTGCGTTGGACTGTTACGCAGAGTGTCCGGGGTTCGAATCACGGCACAGGCAAAATTAAAACGTAGAAAAAAACACGACACCACCTCTTGGCAGGCAACGGCAAACCTACAAGAGTAAATATTGTCTATGAAAAGCTTTATACTTCTCCGCTCGGGTTCGGCATACAATTTTAGGTCCCTACGATTCATGTACAAATATAACACGCACGATATGAGTGGATGCGAAAAGTTCGGCCTAGGCACTCCATGGGTGGTTGTGCCATTAAAAGAAGAAGAAAAGAAGATATTTAGAAAACTTGCAAAAGTCGCCTTTCTTTTGTTATTCTAAATACCTTTCCTATAGACACGAAAAACGTTGTATGTACATACCTCAAATCAAAGTTGTGCTAGGGCAGACTTTTTAAGGTCGTTCTTCTGATTTAATGTACCGATATCTCAAAAAACTGACATTTTGCTTCATCACGTTCATCATCTTCAGGTACGAGCTTAGCGACCTCAAAATACAGTAGAATAATCTATCAAATCGCCAGTCCGATTTCTGCTGCTGCACAATATTGTTGCATAGAATAAACTTTAAGTACCTCTACCTCTAACTCGTTACCTCTCTACTCTCGCTACCTCTAACTAATCTTCCACCACGCATCTGCAAAAGTAATATTTTGCAGAAAACGAAAAAAAAACAAATATATTTCGTTAAACTTTAGTTTTAGTGTTCAAGGAGAGATACGAGGTTGAAGAACTGTCTCTAAAATTTTGTTTCCATACAAACTCGCTACCTGGATTCTTAAGGGATTTTATAGAAAAAGAAGCAAACAAACTCAATTTCCTCCTAAAAGCCGATACGTGATTGAAGAATAGACTTAAAGTTATATCATCTTGATGGAGTACGTACTGCCACATCAGGTTTCTTAACATTTTCAGCATCAAATTTAAGCGTGAACACGTCAAATTTCCAAGAAAATCCATGTAATCATTTTGTGACATTTTCTACTACTTATTCATTGTTGCTGCCCGATTGGTTATTTAATAGTACATTTGTATATATAGCGGTAAATAACAGGTGTACAAGTATGTAAATAGGTACAAAATGAGGAATACGCAAGTAAGCGTCTAACTAAGTATAAGGTGTAAGCATGTTTGTGTATATGACTGTGTGTGTATGTTTGTGTGTGTGTGTATGTGTGTGTGTGTGAAATTGATTTGTTTAGGTGCCTTACAGACCTCCTCTGATGCATTATTAGTTGAAAGATACCTTTTGCAATAACAACAGCACTAACAACAGAACAGTCTTTGTTTTGCTGGTTCAGCTGCAGTGGCTATTTTTAACATACTACTGTGGGCAAAAGTTAGTAAGACTTTGTTCATAATTTCAAATTTTTTTATTTTTTAAAATGGTTTTCACTGATCCTTTCGATATTCCAACGATGCCAGTAAGGTCTCTGACTGTTAATCGTCGATGTCGATTCTCGAGCACCAATTCCTTGATTTTATTGACGTGTTGATCATCACGTGTACGTGGTTCGTCGTCAACGCATTCTCGACCATCTTTGAACAATTTGTACCAATCAAAAACACTTGCTCGCGACATACAATTATCACCGAAGGCCTTTTGCAACATTCTGAACGTTTCGGCACCAGAAATTTGATTTGATTCCGCACACAAAATTTCATGGAACTTCTTTGTTGAATAATTTCACTCATTGTGAAAATCGCCGAATGCACTTTTTGTGCAGAAACTTCAGAAAGACAAGCGTATACTAAAAACTAATGATTATTTTGATGTGAAATTTGGCACAGATGTCACCGACAGTCATACCAACCTTAAAAAAAATAATATTTCGATGAATGGGTTTCCGCGCGAAATTTAAATTAAAAAGTCTTACTACTTTTTGCCCACAGTAGTAAGCCCAACGGCAAATAGTAAATTGTAAATTGTTCATATGCTCTTGCAGCTTAAGAATTGGCAAGTAATAAATTAAAAAATTTTAATTAGTATATGTTACGACATAAAATATTTCCCTCACTTGTCGACATACAGTCTTAATCAAGTCAGTATGTATTATTAAGGCCAAAAGTATATGAGTGAGTGCTGAGCTGAGCTGCGCTGAGTTGAGTTAAGTTGAACTGAACTACTGCGTGTGCACTTATTTCATTATTTGCTATTGAAATCTTTTTGAATGCCGGTATTTCGATTTATGTAATTCAATTTTGCAATAATAACAAAAATTCAATTTACGCTTCGTCCCTTATGAAGTCATTTCTTTTTTTTTTTTTTTTTGACGTCTTCTTTCTTTAATGGTTGTGTGAACTTTTATGCTATACGCGTGTTCTCCATTTTGATTACCAACTTTTTTTTTTCTTTAACGTGATAGAAATATGCTTTTGTCACCATCCTTTCGAAAATATTATATTCGGTATTTGTAGAGTATCAATTAAAATTCAAAGAGACCCTGCCCCCTTCTTTAAAAATGGTTCGTGTCATTTGTATGCTACTCATACCTGAGAGCAAAAAAAAAAAATTAACCAGCACATTTCAAAAGCCATTGTATTACCACCAATGACTTTTTTACACAGATCTTTTTGTGCTTTTAGCATTATTTGGCATTTCGGCATTTAGGCAACCGGTTTCTTAACATAGCCGAACTAACCCCCCTTAAACAAAAAAAATAATAAATAAAAAATAGTAAGCCTCGTAAAAAATAAAAGAGCACATTTTTATTATTATATCTTGTTTTTTCTCGTATGCATAGATACATAAATAAACACACTCTACTCACACACACACACACACACACACACACACACACACACACACACACACACACACCCATCCATACATACATACACATATACGAGTAAGCAATGATTTTTTCTAACTACTTATTTTGAATTTCTAACTCACCTTCATTGTGTCTTGTTTAATGTTAAAAGGAGTTTTGAATTTTTTCGTTTTTAATTTTTGGCTTCAAGTAACCTGTTATATAATCACTACGTTGCAAAGTTATGATTAACGTCATCAAGCCACTAATTGGATTAGTCGGTTAGATGGATGGACTGATGTATGTATGTATGCGATTGCGATACAAACAAATGCTTTAACATTTCAGTTTTAACATCATTCAAAATGAAGAATTAATTAAAAATTATCTACTCTTACAATAACAACTGCAACAAGACGAGAACAAATCTCAAGAAGCTGTAGATCGAAGAAAAATATCATTAGGCAGCCGGATATGTTTGTGTGTACATACAATGTAGCCGCTGTAGTTTAAAATGTGCTAATATATTCAGTTAAAACTATAACTTAATTATATGCATACATCAGATAACAAGTTTGTGTTCAAAGTCTTTTGTTTTGTTTCTTACGGTTTTTGCAGGCAATGAAGAATTTCTTCGAATACAAATCATGTGAAGAATACGTAGTGGAATATGCATGCTTATTTGTGGGCTTCTTTTTAAATATCGAAGGACGAGCTGTTTTAACAACCTTGTGGCACACACAAATTTTCTTGATGTTACTTCTTGAAACGTTGAAATACACACACAGATTTTGTTTTTCTGAGCATACTGTTAGGTTATTTAAGTTTTGTACGCTGAAAGATTCTTCCGATGAATTGTTAAATTTCTTCCTTTGAGTAGTGCCTAAGTTCATGAGAGCTCAGTTCTGATGCCCGATACACGACGTGTAGGACTTCACGCCCTGAATGGCGTCATACATATGCAATAACATTTTCTTCTACTTGTATTTATCGATTTAAATGCTTAAAAATAAGCATTCGAAAGTAGGTGTGTAAGAAACTTTGACATTTTGATTATAGATGGTGATCATGTAAGGCACATGACCACATGCTTCCTCAAAGTCTGTTCCTTGTTTGCTGTTGTCTCTGAAACTGGTTTGATTTGCATAAGCACTTGTTTCTTTTTTCTTTTTTTTCGCCTGCCAGCCTTCCTTTCTTTGTATTTGGTTTTCGTAGCGAACTCATATGGTGGCATATATTTAGTTGGGAAGGGAGGAAGCAAAAGATTAAGCAAAAGTAAAATGTAACATTAATGACTTTGAATTTAAATTACTCTACTTATATAACGTTTGTTACTTAATTTTCTTGATTTACATATATTAAATATCTGGCTTTATTGTTTCTTTCTCAGTACTATTATTTTTGCACTTTTCGTTTTGGCCTGCAGTTTGAGCACAGCTTTCGCTCAAGAAGATGGTTTAAAACGTCCTGCCATTCGCCGTCCTGTTGGTAAATCGGCTAAAACTACAACAACGGCACCACCACCACCACCCGCCGATGAAGATGGTGATTATCCTGACGAGAATCAGGATCAATATGGCGATGAAGGTGAGGAGGATGCTGGAGCAGTGAGCTCAACTACGTCGACTGAGGCTCCAAAGAAAATTGGTCCAGTCATAAGACCATTCCGTTCTAATGATGATTTCTTAAATTCACTCAAGAGACGTCAAATGGATGCCAAGAAACACAGAGGTACGTACTCGTACTATAAACATACGAATACATATGTATGTACATTGTACATACTACACAAGCAGCACAGATAAAATTATACAGCAATTAACTAAAATAATACGAGTATGCCTTCACTTTACTTTTTTGTTTAGCTGAGAAAGCAGCACCTAAAAGCAAGCCACAACATGTTGTCGATGAATCCGCTGAAGCAGAAGAATCAGCGCCTGCACCAGCGCCAGCTAAAGGTTTCAAAGGCGGTAATCCAGCTTGTAAGTAAACAACAACTACAATTTATCGAATCATTACTTTTCATACGCTCTGTTGCACTCACTCAATAACATTTCTTCTGTACTGTTCAGTAAATCGTCGCAAGCTTACTAAACCGGGCAAACCTGAACCACTAGAAGATGCTGCAGCTGAGGAATCTGAACAACAACAAAAAGAAGATACAAAAGCGAGACGCCCGATCGGCCGTTTAGCTTTGAGGAAACGTAATTAAAAACTGCTTCTACTTAAACTAATAAAAAAGCTTCTAGTTATTTTTCTTCAAAAAATTTCTACTACCATTTCGGTTCTAAATCTTTAAGTGCATTTCATTACTCGCCTATTGTCTAATAATTTTCCTCATCCAATTCCATATAATATAGACAGAAATTGAAAACACGACACTTTTCTACTTCATACTACCCCATACCATCTTTTCGTATTGTTGTACAATTTTGCGCTTTCAGCTTTAAATACATTTACATATGTATATATCGTATATATCGTATATGGCAAAACTTCCTTTATATATTTTTAGAATCATAAATACTGTCCAAGCTTAGCGTCTAGCTTGACCTAGCTGGGCCTAGCCTAGCTCAAACCTCTACACCACACTCGTCCTTCTACTCTACTTACTCCTTCGATGTCTCACAACTTTGATTAGCTTTTAGTTTACAAAATTTGCGTAAATTTGTATTTGTGTATTTTGTAATATTTTCTCATTGTGTTATAATATTATTTTATATATGTGTTTAACTATATATGTATATTATATATATTTTATTGTACATACCGTAAAATTAAATCAAACAACAAAAAATAAAATTCATTAAAAATGAAATAAATTTTTCAAAAATGTAATAAAACCTAAAAAAAAATTGTCGTAAGTGGGTATGCATTTGACTTTGTCAGTGTAGTATTAAGAAATTTAAATTAAACACTAACAAAGTGAACTGAATACCCCCATTTTTTGCTTTATACATATTCATCCTCTTTTTTAGGTTGTCCTTGCAAATGAGTGCGGGAAAGTATCTCGTTCTTCGGCGCGTCATTAAATTAAGTTGACTTAGTTGGAAGCCTCATTAATTATTTTCAGCATTGCGTTATTTAATAAAATTAATATTTAACGAAGATATGTGATTAACTTTGTTCGGCTATAATGAGCACATTAATGGCCAAGAATAACCACGTTCATAGAACTGGCATATCGGAACCCTCCACGGTTCCTCATCACTGATGAGTTCCTTAAAAGTGGTTATTCTTTGCCATCAAAGTTCATTATAGCCGAACAAATTTAATGAAATATTATTTGAAATATAAACTGACAAATTTAGGAAAAAAATAAAATTTTTTTTTATTGTTACATACTATTTCATTCAAATGACTTCCTCGGTTGGCCTTGTAGTAGCGCATATGGTTAACCCAATTTTTCAGTACATCTTCGATTGTATGGAAGCTATACTTGACCCCAATCGTTGCTGGACGGTTAGTGTAACACTTATTTTTAACGGCTCCCCACAAATAATAGTCCAACGGCGTCAAATCGCAACTGCGTGGTGACCAATGCACATCACTCCAACGGCTAATAACCCACTTTTCAAACCTCCCACGCAAAAGATCGATTGTTGCACGGCTTGTGTGACACGGTGCGACATTCTGTTGGAACAAAATGTTGTCTAAGTCCATATCTTCTAAAATAGGCCACAAATATTCAGTTATTATTGTGCGGCAGCTTACATCAAGACAAATGGCTTGATAGGACCGCCCGTCCAAAAACCACACCAAACAGTTACTCGTTGAAGGTGCATTGGCTTCTCAACAATCGTGCATAGATTTTCTGAGCTACAGATTCGAAAATTTTGCTTATTAAAGTGACCACCAAGGTGAACTTCGTTCGGAAAGGTGATTTATCGGTAAAAATGCTCATTTCCTTCCAAACGTTCCAGACACCAATTAGCGAACCGAAAACTTTACGGATGGTCATGTGGCTTCAACTGTTGTACCAATTTATCTTTGTACGGTTTCATATCGAGGTATTTAAGCAAAATTCGCGTTTAATATTCAATTCCTGAGAACGATGGCAAGTGGAAGACACTTCTGGCTGGAAGACGTGGAAGACCTTTCTTTTCAACTGAATTTTGAACGTTATTTTCTTAGAACGGTAGAACGATTCACCATTTTGCAAGTATATTTTTAGTATTTCTCAACTTTATTCAAGCATATATCAACCTATTTCGTTAACCGCAAATATAAAACTAATTTTCTAATTGACATTAGAGTTGCCACACTTAAAATAATCTTTACTTTACTTTACTTTTAATGGCACAACAGCCCATTGAGGGCGTAGGCCGAGCTTTTCGCATCCACTCATGTTGTGCGTGTTATATTCGTACATGAATGGAAGGGAGGACCTACAGTTTAATGCCGAATCCGAACGGCGCAGTGAAAAACTTTTCATATACAATTTTTACTCTTGTAGGTTTGCCATTGCCTGCCAAGAGGTGGTGGTGGTGCCGTGTAGAATAATTATTTTTTCTACTTTTTGATTTTGCCTGTGCCGAAATTCGAACCCCGAACACTCTGCGTAGCAGTTCAACGCACTACCACTACGCCACAGTAGTTAAAATTCCAATTTTAGATGGACCACCACACCACCGATATCATAGCTAGGGGAAAGGCCCTTTATTTCAGTGTTTTTAGTCAAAATAATTAGCCTCAATTAACAAACGGGTTGAGGGAATTATCAACTACTACAAAAGTCACTTTTACTCTATAAATTTCACAAATAAAATAAACCGATATTCAATAAAATTGTTTATATTAAGTCTGTTCGGGTAGTTTATGTACTAAAAAAAACTTAAAATCAGAGGGTATAAAAAATTTTATTTTGAAAAGAAACTAATCTGAAAAAGTACGCGAATGAAAAACTTGTAAAACTTATTGCTATGTCTAAACAGCTGCTTAGGGGGGAAATAATATTTTTAAATTATTTAAAAGTTAATTTTATCTGCATCGATTTTAAATACAATAAAGCAATATGCCAAATAATCACTTATAATCTTATTTATGAAAAAATATTCAAAAATAATTAACAAAATAGATAAAAAACTTTGTCAGTCTGACAGTTGCACAGCTGTTCTTCTTCTTCTCTTTATGTTTTTTTCTAGTAGAAATTTCTCCCGAAAAAATTTTGTAAAATTATCACGTAGGGAGGGCATTTAGCTCACCCGCTTTGCTTTCTTTTACTATTTTCTTTCCATACTCAAACGGATTACCAGTAAAAAATAGAGAAAAAAATAAAACTTGTTATAATTATTACTTACGCGAACACCCCTTTTATTTTAATACTAATGTGAGGGAGTAGGCATGTAGTAAGTAGTAAGATGATCACATGGCAACAGTTGCCGTTAAAGAGCAAAACATTACAGGTTTCCTATGTTAAATCTAAAAACGAAAGAGAGAGATTGAGATTGATAGTTTTAGTCACTAGCGACAGATTTGAGCGACACGTTCAGCAGAGCAGACTATATTTGCTCCTGCAGTAATTGCGGTTTTAATTTGCTGCACAGTGCTATTTTTTTAAGGGAATAGAATTTCATTTACACCATTTATTGCACAATGTGACTAGTCTTCATCAGCTACACAATGATACCCAAAATGCATTACACCAATTATATTTTCTCAACGCTACAAATCTTATCATTCACAAAACTTTAACTCATATACTAAATATACTGATACTTATCAGTGAAGAAATTTTATAATTCGGCACACCCTGTGAAAATTTAGCTTTTACTCAGCGCAGTGAGTAAGGTTTAAGCCCAATATAATATGATGTTGTGAGCTTTTTCCACAAATAAACAATCGTTAATAATTATTTGAAGCACCTTTTTTTTTACCATACATAAATATTTTCAGAAGCAATCGATGACATCGGGTATTGCCCGAATAAGAGAATATATAAGATGCAGATAACCATTTGGAGAGAACTAACAAGCGACGCAGGGGAACTCTTGATCTGTCCTATAATATGTTAGCTTTTCAAGAAAGTTTAATATGAAGAGATGTTTATTTGAAGTACTGTAATCCCCGGTTAATTGCGTCGACGAAATATTACAATTGTGGTTTCTGCCAATAAAATTAGCTAAAAAAAACAAATGCTTTTTAAGAATATTCTCTATGGCGAAATTAGAACAGGCGGAGTCTAGCGGCCAGCAATTAAGAAAATCCTAAAAAAAAAAATTTCTTTCATTTGTATGGTGTAATGGAAGTATCGAACTTTTGATGCAATTAAGCGGAAAACACAAATATGTAAGATCAGTTAGCGAGAGACAGATATGAACAGTTTTACTGAAAATTTAAAATGGCACAAATTGAGGGCCAATTTAAACTGAAACGTGAGTCAGTTAACTGTGGATTACTGTACCTAATTACGTCTAATGGCATTGAAACTTTTAGGTTTTTCTTATCATACATACGAGTATGTACATACATATGTATGTAGAGCAAATTGTAATCTAAATTAAATAAATTAGAATAATAAAATTAAATAAATTTTCGTATATACATACTCGTACGTATGTATTATGATATGTATTTGTGTATGTATGCAAACTTAACTTTAGCTATCGGCAATAGTTCTCTCATATGCAGAGCACAAGTAGCGCGCAAGTCATGCCACAGGCATTACATACAACAAGAAGCCCCAAACTTAACCAAATAGATAACATTTCCATAAATTGGTTTTACTTACTTACTTAGTTGGCACTACAACTGATGATCGGTCTTTGCTGTCTCGAAAAAACTTCGCCAGTCGCCTCTACACTTTGCGCACGCGCTGGCACTATTTGGTAAGGTCAAGTGTAGCCAGGTCTCCCTGTACCAGGTCTTTTAACCGGAGAAAAGAACGTCCTCTTCTGCGTGTTCCTACACCGTGGCTTGAATAAAACACCCTTCCAGCCGGAGCACTTTCTTCCATTCGCTTAATATAACCCGGTCAGCGAATTATGTCTGTGTCGGCGTTCACCTCGTACAGCTCATGGTTCCACCTTATTAGATACACGTCATCCACACGTATTGTACCATAGATCTTACGGATTATCTTCCTTTCGCAAGCTCCTAACCATCATTGGTGTTCACTGTCCACACCTCAACGTCATACATTACGACGGGAAGGTTGAGGGACTTATAGAGCGTTATTTTCGTTGGCCGAGAGAGGGCTCTGCTGCACAATTGCCTACTGAGCCCGTAGTAACACCTGTTGGTAAGATTTAATCTTCGATTGATCTCAAGGATGACATTATTGTTGTTGTTAATGCTATATCCTAGGTAAACGAAATCCTTGACTACTGCAAAAGTAAATTGGCAGCAATGATATTTTGTCTAAAACGACGTGACAAGTTATTTCGTTTTATAGCTTATAGCGATAGCTTTGGACTGTCTGCTGGGTTGAGATTTGCAGTGATATAAAAAAACTAGCTCATGTACCTTGTTCAGTTCAATAACGCACCGGTCGCTGATTCGACTGCTGAGCTCTTTATTCTAATTATGATATGCCAATTGAAGTATTTTTCTTCTTTCAACAATTCATTAACTAATCGGAAACATTAGCTCTGTTCGCGTACATGTTTTACTTTTTTTTCTGGAAATCCGTTCGCGTATGCAAAAAAAAAAATAAAACGGGAGAGTAAATTGTCCTCTCTGCGTGATAATTTTACTAAATTTGGACAGGAGAAATTTCTACTAGTAAAAATATCAAGAGAAAAACAAGAAAAGCTGTTCACCCGTCAAACTGAAAACGTTTTTCTATCTATTTTGTTGGATATTTTTGAAAAATTTTTCAAATATAAGATTATAAGCGAATTTTATTTTCATGTTGCAAGTAATAATTTTGCACAACGAGAGAGTAAATTGTCATCTCTCGGTGGTAATTTTACCAAAATTTAACTAGAGAAATTTCTAAAGGGTGTTTTTTTTTAGAATTGTGGTTTTCAATCTGGCAATACTTTTTTCGGAGTTGGTCTTTTTGACAGCTGTCACTTGATTTATGCTCAGTTCGGTTTGCCATTTCATAATGAATAGACTTACTATTGAACAACGTTTGCAAATCGTGCAAATTTATTACCAAAATAATAAATTCGGTTCGCGGTTCGGTTCGCGCGATTTTCACAAGAAAATTTTGTTCAGCGATGAAGCTCACTTTTGGTTGAATGGGTACGTTAATAAGCAAAATTGTCGCATTTGGAGTGATCATAATCCACAAGCTATTGTTGAGACGCCGTTACATCCTCAAAAAGTCACTGTTTCGTGTGTGCTCTATGAGCAGAGGGAATCATTGGTCAATATTTCTTCAAAGCTGAAGCCGGTCATAATGTTACAGTCAATGGGGAACGCTATAGAGCCATGATTAATGACTTTTTCGTGCCTGTATTGGAGGATGTTGATGTGGACGACCTTTGGCTCCAATAAGACGGCGCTACATGCCATACAGCCAACGATGGAAACTCTTGGTGAGTGCACTATCTCGTGTCGTGGCCTCCAAGATCATGCGATTTAACACCGCTGTCCAATTTTTTGTGGGGTTATGTGAAGTCGCTTGTCTACGCAGATAAGCCCGAGACGATTGACGCCTTGGAAGAGAATATTCGGCGCGTTATTACTGACATACGGCCCGACCCCAATTGCTGCAAAAAGTGGTCGAAAATTGGGCCTCTCGGCTGGAATTTATTCGAACCAGCCGCGGCGGAAACTTGCCCGAAATCGATTTTAAAACATAATGGAAAATCCTGATCTTTATAATAAAGATAAATTCTTGGCCATAACATTAAATTATATGCTTTTTATTTCTTCTTGAAAACCACACTTCTAAAAAAAACACCCTGTACTATTAAAAATATCAAGAGAAGAACAAAAACAGCTGTTCAAGTATCAAACTGGAAAAGTTCTTTTTCTTACCTATTTTGTACAATATTTTTGAAAATTTGTTTAAAAATAAGATTATAAGTGGATTGATTTTATTTTCATTTTGTATATTATTATTTGCATATTACGTTGTCCATTATTTGCATTTAAAATCGATGCAGATAAGACGACATAACTTTTTGTTTGTTGACACAAGGTATTTCGTTTTGTCCTCGTTCACCACTAGACCCACTCGACGAGGCTCCATTTCCAGGTTGGAGAATGCTAGCGCGTTGGTGTCAACTTTTTAAATAATTTAAAAATAATTTTTTTTACAAACCAGCTGTTTAGAAACAGTTAGTTAACTTCTAAATTTTACTAGTTTTCCATTCGCGTACTTTTTCAGATTATTCACGTTTTAAGAGAGCATTTTTCATAAGCTCTCAAATTTTTTTTACTAGTAAAGTTCCCGAACAGACCTAATATCTGATCGTTCTGATCAGTAATACGTACATACTATGTACTACTGTGGGCAAAAGTTAGTAAGACTTTGTTCATAATTTCAAATTTTTTTATTCATTCTTCCAAATCTATTTCGTCCCCTTCAAAGTAATCCCCCCGGCCCCAATACACTTGTGCCAACGTTTTTTCCAATTCTCGAAACAGTTGTTAAAGTCAATTTCCGTAATAGCCTTCAATGCTCTTAGCGATTCATGTTTAATGTCTTCAATTGACTCAAAACGGTGTCCACGAAGCGGTTTTTTTGAGTTTAGAAAATAGCCAAAAGTCACACGGTGCTGAGTCAGGCGAATAGGGTGGTAGGGTGGTTGCGGAACGATATCAGTCGAATTTTTGGCAAAATGGTCTCGTAAAACCAATGCAGTGATTTTGGAACCAATCGTGCATTCACTCTTCTTAGGCACAAATGATGTTTTAAAATGGTTTTCACTGATCCTTCCGATATTCCAACGATGCCAGTAAGGTCTCTGACTGTTAATCGTCGATTCTCAAGCACCAATTCCTTGATTTTATTGACGTGTTGATCATCAGTTGATGTTGATGGCCGTCCTGGACGTGGTTCGTCGTCAACGCGTTCTCGACCATCTTTGAACAATTTGTACCAATCAAAAACACTTGCTCGCGACATACAATTATCACCGAAGGCCTTTTGCAACATTCTGAACGTTTCGGCATCAGAAATTTGATTCCGCACACAAAATTTAATGGAACTTCTTTGTTGAATGATTTCACTCATTGTGAAAATCGCCGAATGCACTTTTTGTACTTCAGAAAGACAAGCGTATACTAAACACTAATGATTATTTTGATGTGACATTTGGCACAGATGTCACCGACAGTCATACCAACCTTAAAAAAATAATATTTTGATGAATGGGTTTCCGCGCGAAATTTAAATTAAAAAGTCTTACTACTTTTTGCCCACAGTAGTACTTCTCTAGTTGACACCATCGTAAATGTAAGTAATAGCACAAGTATTTACTAGAGAGAGTATCTGCACAAATACAAATTCCAAATTCAATTTCGATTTCAAGTTGGTTGTTGAGCGTGCGATATTTCGTTTTAAGCAACACAGTAGCTGTACATTCAGTGTAGTATTGGCGCTTCCAGTGTGAAGACCAGCTACATATTCACTCGTTCTATCACTAGTGTTTAAATAATTCAATCAATTTGTAGTGATTTGTGTGAACGAACGTTCGTTATTATAATTATTAAAAGTGAATTTTTCTATTGGTAAGAAGCGTTTTTGTTTTTTTGTAGTGAAAGAAAATATTCTGGTTGTCATTCTGCCAGCTATGCAAAATTTATATAACAGAATCATATCAATAATAGAGTAAATTGGTATGGCGAAAGATTTGATTCAATTGATATTTACGTTCTATTTAAAATTGATTGGATTTTCAATTCCTTTTTAAATACTCGGACATACATATATGTGAAACATTGATATACTCAATTTATTAGTATTTTCAATTAACTCTATTTATTAATTTAAAATTATCATGGCATAAAATTTAATCTTGACACGCAGCACACACGAATTCGGGCATAAATTACCACAAATATGCGTAAATCTCTTTTTCTATTTTCACTCTTTGTTATTAGTTCCTACATTTATATCAATTTATTTAAATTTCTAAAAGAAAAAAATTATTTATGTTTGCCTGTGTGTTCGCATTTCAACGACGTTTTGCAATATACACTAAACGATTTCAAAAAAAAATTGTGCCTAGCGAAAATAACATAAAAATGTATGAGAGCAAAAACGCTATAACAAAAACTGAGGGCGAAGTGAAATAACGCCAGCTGAGTGCAAAAGTGAAATAAAATAAATTAAGCGCAAAAACGAAAAACGCGGTGTTCTATTCTTGCTCTGAAGTATGTATTGTTATTCACCGTTTTTGCACCGAATTTTTATTTTCATTTTTGTGTTTTTCTTCTTTACGCTATTTGATTATTAAATTCATTTTCCCTTTTTCTATTTGATTTCTTGTGTTATTCATGAAAACAAGTGTTGACAACTTTTAAGATTCTATTGAAAACTGGACTGGTCATTTTATATTTGAAATAGTTAGTATGCAAAATAGAAAATAATTACATATTTCATAATTACTTAAATAGTACTTTATGGTATTTGAAATAGCAATTTCAAATTTAAATAAATAAATTTCATGATAAATTCGTTATTTAGTAAAATTTGAAACTGCCCATCTTAACGTCAGCCGTTTTTATATGAAAGCAAAAAACTAAGTAATCCTGAAATTTTGGAATTGTAAAGTGCGTTCGTTCATTCAACCTACATATCTACTTTTATTTAGTACATAGTACTATACATGATACTAGAGATGGGCCCGTGACGTGAATTGTACGTAACACGCGTGTACACGCTTGAACGTGGGCATATCTGAACGTGATATAGTTTCCATGATTTTCATAGTTTCCATGTTTGTAATTCCATAACTCGAGAATGGAGCACCCGATTTGCTTGGTGATTTTTATGTTGTGTTCGTAATTGCTAGGGCAAGGGTTGTATTGGAAAATATCATAAGGGGAGTGGCACCGTCCATACACTATATCTATGTATATGTATGCTGTAACTCGGCTCCCTTTGATTATTTTTTAACGAAATTTGGCACAGGACTTTATGTGTTCATCTTTAAGCTCCATGTAATAAGTATATGGGCAGAATTGGACAAAGGGGCACCGCCCATACACTACAATATTTCAAAATGATATAACTCGGCTACCTTTGTATATTTTTTAACGAGATTCGTAACTGTAAGGACAAGGTTTGTATGAAAGAAAATTTTTGAAAATTCCATAAGGGGCGTGATATTGCCATACACTACAATACACTACAATAAGCTATAAATCGGCTCCCTTTGAATTTAAAGAAATTTGGCACAGGACTTTATATGTTCAACTTTGAGCTCCGTACTAACATGTGGGCGGAATTGGTTAAAAAAATGTTACTTACGCAGCTGGCGGTACAACCGATGAGCGGTCGATCGGTTCGACAGCCGCCTTTATTATGCGCGCATGCGCTGGTGCCAGTTGATAAAGCCAAGTGCAGTCAGGTCCCCCTATACCTGGTCTTTTCAACGGAGATTGGGATCTTCAGTGCTAGTAGTGGCAACAATAATGCCGAATGCCACAATTCCAAGTAGTATTTTTCATATGCTTTTGCGTGGAACTTGACGCTCGAATAAAACACCCTTCTGCCATTCGCTCAACATGAACTAGCCAGAAAAATGGCGTGGCAACGCACTTAAAGGCGTCGTATTTGTGGAGATATGTGAAAAGCCTGCAGTTGGAACACCAATATGCGACTCGCGCTACAAAACGATCCATCAGCCGATAAATTCTCCAAACAATTGTTGTCAACTGGAATCATTTTGTTCCCACCGAATTTCTGCCACAAGGTCTTACCTTGTTAAAAGGTCAGGTGAACAGACATGGTTTTGCGGAAGGTAATTTTTAAAACAAACAAAAAATAATAAATTTCAATAATATTCATATGGACGAAAGAACAAACTGAATGCAAAGATTTTAACATGTCATGCTCCATATATTTTTCAGAGACTATAACTGAGCAAACTTTTGTAAAAAGCATATAGAAAAATTGGCAAATTTCAACTAAAATTCTAATTTTAAAACTATACCGACTTTAGCTTTTAACTAAAAAATTTATAATAATAAAATAATCTCTTAATACAGGGTGTTTTTTTTTAGAAGTATGGTTTTCAAGAGGAAATGAAACGCATATAATTTAATGTTATGGCCAAGAATTTAGCTTTATTATAAAGATAAGGATTTGCCAATATGTTTTAAAAACGATTTCATGCAAGTGGCCGCCGCAGCTGGTTCGAATAAATTCCAGCCGAGAGGCCCAATTTTCGACCACTTTTTGCAGCAATTGAGGTCGGGCCGCTTGTCAGTAATAACGCGTCGAATATTCTCTTCCAAGGCGTCTATCGTCTCGGGCTTATCTGCGTAGATAAGCGACTTCACATATCGCCCCGAAAAACGAAAAAATAATTGATCATGACCTATATAGCGTTCCCCATTGACTGTAACATTAGGACCGGTCTCATCTTTGAAGAAATATGGACCAATGATTCCCTCTGTCCATAGAGCACACCAAACAGTGACTTTTTGAGGATGTAACGGCGTCTCAACAATGGCTTGTGGATTATGATCACTCCAAATGCGACAGTTTTGCTTATTAACGTACTCAATCAACCAAAAGTGAGCTTCATCGCTGAATAAAATTTTATTGTGAAAGTCGTGCGAACCTAACTATTATTTTGGTAATAAATTTGCACGATTTGCAGGATTCGATACAATCACATGTTTTTTTCTAAACATTTTTTAATAAATACTAATTATCAATTCCGATAGCATTCAATCTTTAGGATGTTCTTTAAATCTTTCGAACTTTTCATAATATTACGTTTTATTTTGGCACAAACGTTTCAAACATTTTTTTTCTAATTTCATCAATCTTTTCTTTATCTATACGTGAACTAGAATTCAGTTTTCCAAGAATCCATTTAAAAACATCGCCCACGATTGTTTTTCTCCAATCCAAATCTTAAATAACTCTTCATTCCAGAGAACTTTACTTTTAAAAATTTTCAATGACTGATTTTTTGCTCATGCATGAACACAACAACAACAGTTTGACACCTTTGAAGACATTGCCACCTTTAATAAAAATAAATTCTTCATCATATTTTTCAATATTATATATTGTTTTTTTCAAAACTGGGTTCAAAAAAATTTTGTATTAACTTATTTAGTTAGCTGGCACTACAAGCTATGATCGATCTTGACCGCCTCGATTAAGCTTCGCCAGTCGCCTCTACGCCATGTGCGCGCGCTGATGACAGTTGAAAAGTCCAAGTACCGTTAGGTCGCCCCGTACCTGGTGTTTCCAACGGAGATTAGGACGTCCTCACTGATAATGTGATCAGTGTTAATGGACAATATAATAGAAATTGGAAACAAGAAATTGGGTGAACTTAACTTTTCTAGCTACATACATATTGTAAGGTATATACCCTTGACTGATAATAAAAGAGGGAAAACAAACCACACGCATCATTTTTTAAAGCAATCAATTGCTAAGTTCGTAGTTGCTAGCATTTGTCCAAAAATCATTAAAAAATATATATTCATGGATGCGGGACGCGATAATATTCAGAGAATGCTGTTGCTGCTTGTGGGGGCTTGATAAGAACATATGCCACACGACTTTATCTCTATTCACATACGAGCATGTCTATATGTATTGGTAGCATGTGCTTTTAAATTGATTTGCGTATGTTCGTTAGTGTTAAAATTGAGAAAAGGTTAATAACACTTGCCTTTCTTGCATATTTGATTAGATTATTTGTGTTTTAAAAGGGTATGTATAGTGCATCTGATGCCAAACCGAAAGGATTTGTATCTTGGGTAGATTTTTGCGATAAAACCCCCCATATTAAAAATACTATCACTTTCGTTTTGATTACAGTTCTAATAAACAAAATCAAGCATGAGTCCTCCAGCGGCATTGCTTAGCAAAGAAGCTCCCGATATCGAGGTAAAAAACTTTCACTTTCACACATTATGTAAATAACATATTTTGAACTTAATTGTAAGTAATTGATTTATTTACCTTGTAGGATTTGTTGGTGAGAAATCCACGTGTCAAGACCAAATGTACTGTGGTACCCACTGTTGAGACCAAAGTTAATAAGAAACATTGGAAGCGTAATTCTGATCGCTCTTGTACTGTAAGTGTATTGTTTTTGTTATTTGCTTTCTTCTACACTATTAACTTGCCTATTCCATTGTAGGCTGGTTCCAATTTAACCAACGATTTTGAGGATATCAAGCATACAACACTGTCCGAGCGTGGTGCTCTCAAGGAAGCCGCACGTTGCCTGAAATGCGCCGATGCACCATGCCAGAAGTCATGCCCAACCCAACTTGATATTAAGAGCTTCATCACCAGCATTGCCAACATGAACTATTATGGATCAGCTAAGGCTATTTTCTCCGACAATCCGCTGGGTTTAACGTGTGGCATGGTCTGCCCCACCAGCGATTTATGTGTAGGTGGCTGTAATTTGCAGGCATCTGAGGAAGGTCCCATCAATATTGGTGGCTTACAACAATTCGCCACGGAAGTGTTTAAGAATATGGGTGTACGACAGATAGTGCCACCAAATGTAAAGGCGCTGTCGCAGCCAAACAAGAAAATCGCTTTGTTGGGCGGCGGTCCCGCATCACTGTCGTGTGCTACATTCTTGGGACGCTTGGGCTATAAGGATATCACCATCTATGAGAAACGTTCTTATTTTGGTGGTTTGAGTTCTTCGGAAATACCACAATATCGTTTGCCAGTTGAAGTGGTTAACTTTGAAATTCGTTTGGTCAAAGATTTGGGTGTTAAGTTTGAGACCAACCGAATGCTGTCAACTAAGGATTTGACGGTCAATGTAAGTATATTGAACTTGTCGTGAGGTATGAGTGTTAACAATGTAAAACTTCTATGTGTTTTACGCTACAGAGCCTACTTTCATCTGGTCATGATGCAGTTTTCTTGGGCATTGGTTTGCCCGAACCTAAAGTCGATCCAATTTTCAATGGCTTGGACGAGTCCATGGGTTTCTTTACATCGAAGAGTTTCCTTCCGCAAGTAGCTGATGGTTCGAAGCCCGGTCTTTGTGCCTGCAAGGCGGCATCAGCCCTTCCTCAACTCACTGGAAATGTTATTGTGCTTGGTGCTGGCGATACAGCCTTCGATTGTGCCACTTCTGCTTTGCGATGCGGTGCCAAACGTGTCTTTGTTGTCTTCCGGAGAGGTACTACTGGCATTCGGGCCGTGCCAGAAGAAGTGGAATTGGCACGCGAGGAAAAGTGCGAATTCTTACCGTTTTTGGCGCCACGTAACATTATTGTCAAAGACAACAAGGTAGCATTGAATACATGGTAATATTCAAAATATGATAAAATTAATATAAAATTTATCATTCATTAGATCACTGCCATGGAATTCTGTCGCACAGAGATGGACGAAAATGATAAGCTTATCGAAGATGAGGAGCAAACTACGCGTTTGAAAGCCAATTATGTTATTTCTGCTTTTGGCTCTGGACTACTGGAGGCAGATGTGATCGATGCTATGAAACCAGTTGAGCTCGACAAATGGAATATTCCCAAGTCAAATCCAAAAACCTTACAGAGCACCTCTGTCCCACAAGTGTTTTGCGGTGGCGATTTGGCTGGTACTGCTAACACTACCGTCGAGTCGGTAAACGACGGCAAAATTGCAGCCTGGAGCATTCACTGTCATTTGCAGGGGCTATCCATGGATACGCCAGCAGAGTTGCCTCTCTTCTACACCGACATTGACAACGTGGATCTCTCTGTAGAAATGTGTGGTATTAGATTTCCAAATCCTTTTGGTTTGGCATCAGCACCACCTACCACAAGCTCGGCTATGGTAAGACCAATATAACTTATGATATTAAATACAGTTTTAAGTTCTCAATTTGAAAATATTCCAGTGTCGTCGTGCCTTCGAACAGGGTTGGGGCTTTGTTGTTACAAAAACCTTCGGTTTAGATAAAGATTTGGTCACCAATGTCTCACCACGTATTGTGCGTGGAACCACTTCCGGCTACAACTTCGGCCCTCAACAAGGTTCTTTCCTAAACATTGAGCTGATTTCAGAAAAACGTTCCGAGTACTGGTTCCGTTCGATAAGAGAGCTTAAGAATGACTTTCCCAAGAATATTGTCATTGCTAGCATTATGTGCTCGTATAACGAACAAGATTGGATCGAGTTGGCTTCAAAGGCTGAAGCTAGTGGTGCTGATGCACTCGAACTCAATTTATCCTGCCCGCATGGAATGGGCGAGTCCGGTATGGGCTTGGCCTGTGGACAAGATCCCGTCTTAGTCGAAGGCATCGCTAAATGGGTGCGTAATGCTGTAAAAATTCCATTCTTCGTCAAACTTACACCCAACATCACTGACATTGTTGGCATTGCCATGGCAGCTAAGCGCGGCAATGCTGATGGTGTCTCGGCCATTAACACTGTGCAAGGTTTGATGAGCTTGAAGGCTGATGCAACACCATGGCCCGCTGTAGGTGTTGAAAAGAAAACCACTTATGGTGGTGTATCTGGCAATGCGACGCGCCCAATGGCGCTGCGTGCAATCTCCTCAATTGCCAATAAAATTCCTGGCTTCCCTATACTCGGGATCGGTGGTATTGATTCGGGTGAGGTAGCCTTGCAATTCTTGCAAGCAGGCGCAACTGTTCTGCAGGTGTGCTCATCCGTGCAAAATCAAGATTTTACGCTGATCGAAGATTATTGCACGAGTTTGAAGGCGCTACTCTATCTGAAAGCAAATCCACCACCACAGAATGCACAGTTCTGGGAAGGTCAATCGCCACCAACACCCAAGCATCAAAAGGGCAAGCCCGTTGTACATCTGACTGGTGAGGGCAATAAGACACTGGGATTCTTTGGCCCATATCAGAAGCAACGAGAAGAACAACTACACAAGGAGCGTATCCAGAATGGACCCATGTGGAAACTGAATGGTGATGATGTTACAACAAATGGCACGAACGGCGTCAATGGAGCATTCACACCAAATCCTGCACCCAGAGTAGCTGACGTTATTGGCAGAGCACTACCGCATATCGGCACCTATAAGAGTCTGGATAATAAACAGCAGAAAGTGGCGCTTATCGATGATGTAAGAAAGATGAATGAAGATTAATTTAAAATTATTTTTTCGCAATATCATTTCTAACATTCTCAGGATTTATGCATCAATTGCGGCAAATGTTATATGACTTGCGCAGATTCTGGCTATCAATCAATTGAATTCGATCCGGAAACGCATATACCCACAGTGACTGACGACTGTACCGGTTGCACGCTTTGCGTATCAGTTTGTCCTATTATTGATTGCATAAGGTAAGTTTTTTCATTAAACATCTATTCGATTTCAATCACTACATTTCTACATTTATTTTCAGTATGGTACCGAAGAAAATACCGCATGTTATCAAACGTGGCCTGGGAGAGGAGAAGAATTTCTATACGCACGCTTTAAGTGTCGTACAGTAAATGCATACATAATAATATTGATTCCATCTTTCAAAATACATATTGATATATCAGTTAGTTATACAAGAATTGTTGTAACTTTCAAATTTCTCATCATTAATTAATTATGAAATATGTAGAACAAAGGTATTTATAGTTATGCATCATTTATTGCTTATGTATGTGAAAAGTAAATAATTTGCCAATCATTTCATAACATAAACACATAAGCTTTTATATATATTATATAATAATAAATGATGAATTAGCAAAACAAAACACGCATTTTAATTGTTTAATTAATACATAAAACATTTCAATACTTACATATCAAAAGATGATTATTTTAAATGGAAACCTTGGGGCCATCGACCCTAAATAATTAAGAACGTAAGTATATTGATTCTAACAATGATAGCCAAAGAGAGCTACGAACGTTGCACGCGACACTTTTCCCCCCTTCGTAATAAGTATCATGATACTGGGAGGGGTGGGGGGAAATATTTAAACTTTCTTTGTTATGTAGTAACGAGGCTTTTTATTGCAAATTTATGGTTTTATTGATAGTAGCTGAAAATAAAGTTGGATTTGTATTCACTTAAGTCTTAATTCAATCCTCTAACTACGCCAAAGCTAGTTCTGAATATTAAACCCATATTTATAATATTCATTAGAATAGTGGACCGAACGATTATTGGCGCAGCATATGTTGTTTGAATATGTTGACGTCTGTATGGTTACTTTTTTTCTAGACTAAGTGTGTAGACCTTTTTTGATTATCACTGAAACATATCCTGTGTTAAAATAAATTACAGTACGTTTAGGGTATGAATACATAATAATAATTATTCTTTATTGATAATGATATCGTTTAGTTTCACAAATGATTTTCTTTTTTTTTATTTAAATATATATATATATATATATATTTAATTTTTAAATAAAATAATGTAATTTACTTTGCAAAATGCAAGGACTATTTAGAAACAAATTATGTATAAAATAAAAATAATTTGTTATAAGTATATAAAAATGGTTTAAACATTAAAATCAAACTATTAAAGAATAATTCAAAAATAATAATAAATAAATAAAACAAGAAGACAAAAATAAACTTGTTGGATTTTGTTGAGATGTGTGCTAAAAAAGGAAAATTCATATAAAATTATAATTTTCTTTTACGAAATATCGAACCAGAAATTTTAGTACAGGAAGAAGAAAGAATTGAAATTTTAATGTAAAATATAATACAATCATTACTGAAATCGTTCGCTTTATTTATCTTTTGTTTTCTTTATTTTCTCCTTCACGATAAAAGTTTCTTAAGCTTAAACTTATTGTATGTAGTTAATTAAAGTGTGTGTGTATTTATATAAATTCTGTTTTTTGTTTTTACTTTTTATTAATTTTATATTTTATGTTTATATAGGAATATCTATGCAATGAATAAGTGTTCTTTTTTCTGATGATTAAAAATTGCTAAAAAGCTGTAAAAATGCTCAGCGCATGCGCAATACAAATATAAATAATTATAATATCGTTATAATTTTCAGACGCTTTCGATTCCAATTGAAATCGATTGTATTCTAAAATACGCCTGACCTTTATAAACAGTATTTTTGAAATGTTTTAGCTTTTTTCTTTTGTTTTTGCTTTTATACTTATTTATATAAAATACATAAGATTAGATTTTCACTCACTTTTTTCTTGTTCTAAAAAAGCAACGGAAGGACTCGCAAAATTGGCATTTTCATTGCATTCAAAGTATACTTTTAGTATTTGTTTTTCATTTCACCATGCTTCTTATTTTACTATTATTTTTTCTTTTAAATAAAAAATGTAAAAAAGCTACAACTGCATACAAAAATGTTTTTAGTTATTGTAAAAATTGTGCGATTTCCTTTTCGGCATTTTTTGTTTATGTATAAATAATACCTTTTTTTTCTCTTTCGTATAGCATATAAAAATATATATGGTTTCGGCAGTATTTAGGTGTGAAAATTAATGCAGGGCAATTTACTTTTATTCTCTTTGCTTTCATATTTTAATTCAATTAAATTTCTATGTGTATTGTTTATGCAGTAGTTGGTTGGTTTAAAAAAAAAAAAATAAATATGTAGCAATTACTTAGTTTCAATGAAAACTGTTCTCACTGAATTTCTCATGTTTCGAAATACATATTAAATAATTTCATAAATTTCAAGTTACTAACAAGCGTGCGCAGCATATTGTTGGCATACTTTCATTATAAAAACGACCTTTTTTCTTATTGGTAGAGTTTTATACGCTCTAAATTGCTTAGAACTCCCATTGTGTTGCTGCGTCACTGCCATCATCAAGCAATTTGAATGCACCATTTTTGGTGGCGCCCAAATATTTTCCATTCTGTGATCTGCGTAAGTAAGCAAAAAGTTTAAGTCGCGAAGCCAAAAGCCATATTTTATACATTTTACAAACCTTATACAAATTCTAGTTGGCTCTCGCAGCTCCAAATAAAAGCCATCATTTGGTGCTTCCGCATCCACTGATATACCCTCACCATCAATGCGCCAATATTTGCCACTGTGTGCTTTTAAATGCACCAATCCCTTCTGAGCGCGCTCAACCAAAATGGTTTCATACGTGGCTTTGTTGCATTCGAGCTTCAGATTGCCGGGCGTACGATAGCCAACAAAACCTTGCTCGCATTTAAGTACTAAAATTGGCCTGCAAGAAAAATCATTTAAGTATTGTATTATAAGATGAGCTAGAAAATCGATGACGATTTTTGCGTACCTGTTAATCAAATAGAAATAGAATTTCGTAATCTCCTCAATGCACTCCGAGGTGGCAAACAAGTGGCCGGAGCGTTTAGTGGCCAAAAATTTACCATTATTAGCGCGAAATGATAATGAACCATCACCATGCCAAATCAACTCAAATAATGCATCAGCACAACGACGATTACCGGTAGCTTGTATGCCACCTCCTGTGGACAGGCACCAGTAACGATCTTGAGTGGTGCGCAATGCCCAACGATGTGCAGACCAATCGAACTCCAATTGGAATGTCTCATTCTCGCCAACCTCATCCTGATTGGCAGTCACATCGACTCCCTGCTTTACCGAGACATAACGCGAATTTAGACCAGCAATGAAGGAAGCCTGTGGCAATGAATCCTCCAACGAGAATAATTCATCGCGTGTCACTGTTGAGGAACGCGATTTGAGCACAGCCTTCGAACCGATCGGTGAAAGGTACTGGCCCTGCCTGTGAGAAAGAAAAACAAGTGAACATTTAAAAAAATTAGTTATTGTGCTGCAAATTCAAACTCACTTATCACGCAAAGCCAAATGCCCACCATGGTATTCGGCACTAAACAAACAATCCTCATTGCAGACCACTTGCAGTTTGCCATTGGCATTCAAATACCTATAAATACAAATGTAAATGTCATCAATCACAACGATTAGCGTGACGCGTGACAGTGGTGCAGAGAGCACAGAGAAATAGAGAAGTAGAGAAGAAGCTGAACTGATGAACTAACTTGTTATTGCATGTGTGCAGTGCATAGCGACCGCCTTCATCGGCACGAAATTCCAATGTGAATAGAGTGTCCTCACCCCATGGAATGTTGGCATCAACATGTATCTCATCTTGTGACTCTGACAGATGTGCAAAGCGTTTGCGTCCAATCGAACGTAAATTAACCTGGGGACGTGCTGCCAAATGCACGGTCCAAAATTCAGTGGGGCTTGGTGTCTTAGCAGTGCAAACGAGTTTATCTGGTGTACCGCCGAGGAAGTAACCGCGAGATTCATTCTTCAGAGCCCAGCGACCAGTGCCATCTTCGCTGATGCTAATCTGAAACCGGCTGCCAGCATCGCGTTCATCGCTCTCGCATAGGACATTGCCAAATGTGTCAACCGAAAGGTATTTATTGAGATGAGATCGTAGATAAATAATACCTGAACCAAAACAAAAAAAAAAAACATATTATCAAATAATGTAATGTAATTTAATGAACAAGCATGCATTGATTTCTTGAATGGGAAAATGATTAAAATTAATTTGAGAAAATTATTACAATAAATATAATCGTAGAAGGGAATGGAATGACTCAGCAGGGTAGAGCACTTACATTTTCTTTTTACTATGTATAATTATTAATTACTTTGCAATTACACATTAGTAAATGTTTTTGGCATTGTAAAATTACAAAAATTTAATTACGTTGCATTTAAAGCAAAATAATTGTACTTGAAATAACTGAAACTAAATTATAATTTTATCACGAGAAACTAGTTCAAAAGTTCGACCATAACTGACACATCAAGTCAAGTGTAGATACAAAAAATTTGTTTTTTTTCATAACAAAAGCACAAAAACCCGAGATCATCTGAACGCAAAAAATGCCAAAGAAATTTTGTACACAAAAGAAAGAACGTAAATTGTAGACAGACTAGCAATTGACACGCTTTCGCACTTAAATGCGAGATTTATGGGACTCTTTATGTACATATGTACATAGTATGTACAGCGATGTGAACGAGTAAATAATATGTGCATGCATATACACGGTCACATAACACATTCAACTTGAGTTTATTACACTCGTGTCATAAAAGAGTGAGAAACACCAATCTTTTTTCTCATCGCAGCAGCAGCCAGCACCAATTGCATTTCAATCTGTTGCTGCATTAGTAAACAACCATCACCAACGATAAAAACGTAGTTATGGTAAATTGGTATGCAGCAGCAGAAATCTAAAGTAAATTGATGTCTGTATATTTAAGTGTGTATCCCGCTGAAAGCAGCTTGTAGTTTGGTGTTCCTGAGTAGTTGCTACACATACATGTACATAAGTATTAATCATCTTCAAAGACAAACGCCCAAGAATGTAAATTTGATGTATAAAACTGATTTAAAACTATCATTAGCATCATCACAAGCAAGAATTAGTGGATGCGAGGGGGCCAATAGTGAAAAAGAACAAGCACAAAAAAAAAGAATGAAATTAAAGTGAGAGAAAAGTTATTGATGGATTGATTGTTGTTAGTAAAAACTGTTGACAGCACAGCAAACTATTTTAGAGCAGGTCAGCGAAAAGACAAAAAAACAAAAAAAATAACATTAACAAACATTCAAAGAAAGAAGCAAATAGTTGTGCTATTTTCTTTTTTTTTTGCAGTGAATTTAATAAGTAAAAGCCTCTTTCATATGAAATAAATCTATGTATATATTCTACTGTGGGCAAAAAGTAGTAAGACGTTTTAATTTAAATTCATCAAAATATTATTTTTTTAAGGTTGGTATGACTGTCGGTGACATCTGTGTCAAATGTCACATCCAAATAATCATTAGTGTTTAGTATACGCTTGTCTTTCAGAAGTCCGAAAATTGCATTCGGCGATTTTCACAATGAGTGAAATTATTCAACAAAGAAGTTCCATTAAATTTTGTGTGCGGAATCAAATTTCTGATGCCGAAACGTTCAGAATGTTGCAAAAGGCCTTCGGTGATAATTGTATGTCGCGAGCAAGTGTTTTTGATTGGTACAAATTGTTCAAAGATGGTCGAGAACGCGTTGACGACGAACCACGTCCAGGACGGCCATCAACATCAACTGATGATCAACACGTCAATAAAATCAAGGAATTGGTGCTCGATAATCGACATCGACGATTAACAGTCAGAGACTGATGCCTTACTGGCATCGTTGGAATATCGAAAGGATCAGTGAAAACCATTTTAAAACATCATTTGGGCCTAAGAAGAGTGAATGCACGATTGGTTCCAAAATCACTGCATTGGTTTTACGAGACCATTTTGCCAAAAATTCGACTGATATCGTTCCGCAACCACCCTATTCGCCTGACTTAGCACCGTGTGACTATTTAGCACCGTTTTGGCTATTTTCTAAACTCAAAAAACCGCTTCGTGGACACCGTTACCGTTTTGAGCCAATTGAAGACATTAAACATGAATCGCTAAGCGCATTGAAGGCTATTCCGGAAATTGACTTTAACAACTGTTTCGAGAATTGGAAAAAACGTTGGCACAAGTGTATTGGGACCGGGGAGGATTACTTTGAAGGGGACGAAATAGATTTGGAGGAATGAATAAAAAAAATTTAAATTATGAACAAAGTCTTACTACTTTTTGCCCACAGTAGTATGCTTATACAAGTACTTATAGAAAGAGGTATTTGCTAGAAAAGTGTCTACTTTACCGTTATTATTCGTTCTACTTATAATATTTAGATTTAACTGAAGCGTTTTGCATAACAACAAAACTTTTGTGTAAATCACGTAGAGGAACCCAATGAACTTCCAACGAGCACATACCTACTTAGAGGACATCGCAGAAGACACTGAATAAGTAGGCTTGAAGTGCGCCCAGCAATGGAGAAAGCGCAAGATCTAAAGTGACATGAAAGAGAACACTGTAAAGTTAACAACAACAATCTAGCAAATCGTGAAAAAAATCTAAGAACCAAAGCAAGAGGACCGCATTCAATAGGAGAAATTCAGTTAGATCTCATGTTTCCACAGGATTAAAACGGCAAAATACATAAGAAGCAGAACATATCTAATCAAATCATATGACGACAATTATATTAAAATTGGATTATTAAATAAATAAATAGGACTGGATATAAATTTTACCTGTAGGTTCCTACTATTCAAATTACCAAGAATTATGGAAAGTAATAAAAAAAAATAGGTGTTGCGCGTATAATTTCATTTATTTTAATGTGAAATTTAAAGCAGCCAAAATTAATAAGTAAAATAATAATAATTTTCGCGCTTACTTATATGCTCATCTTTCTGTTCCCCTTCGCAATTTCAATTATATTTTTGGAAAAAATAAAAACATGAAAAAAAACTTAATTAATTTCATATGAAAAAAGTATGTATTCTAGTGACACTGACGATTCTCGCTTGATACCAACTTTTTAATACTCAGCTTCATATTTCCATAAATTATTTTAATGTGAATGTGTGGTACTTGAAATAAAAACAATCCATGCAAGAGAAGGAAAAATCGTTAAATTTGCAAAAAATTATTATGCTTAAGAAGGCAAATGAACTTTCATCGTCTCCTCTCAGCTTGAATGTCGACATCACATCGTGACGATGATGATGACTTCACAACAAATTATTACACCTTTCAAATGACAAAACAGAGAAGACAAAATTGCAAATTTAAAAAATAATTAATTGGCAAGAAAATACAAAAAAAAGAAAGAAAGGTGTAGTGCTTCCTAAAAGTTTGGAAATAAATGTGTACATATGTATATGCTCATATGTAAATATGCAATTTCAAGATTGCAGCATTTAAATAATCACGTTTGGACACAATGGGAAACCAATTCTTGTTAATGGGAGTCACAGTAATCATAAGCACATGGTCATGGTCATAATAGTCGTGTTGCTGCTGTTTTCGTCATTATTGTAGTTGCTGCAACTACATAATTAACAGAGGAATTGTTTTGTGCGATAGCCGCCGCTGCAGTGTTGACTTTGAATGTTGAACCACTACAAACAAACAAACAAACAAAAACATCGAAGACGTGTTCAAAAATCTTAACTTTTGTTAGTTTTTATTTGAAATTTTTTTAGCTAATATTTTCACATTTCACGCTGCAACAATAATAAATAATGTCAAACAGCAACAGTTGATACAACCGACAATGTTGTTACACTTGTCGTTATTGTTTAGCCTCTCTTTTTTTCCTCTTTTACTCTAATGAGTTATGTTCAAATGTCAGCAATGGCTTAAATTGGTCATAAACACTTGGTGTTATGCATTTTGTTAACATAAATTAAATGAAATTATTGTATTTTGCATTTCGTATTTAACATTTTTCACAATAAACAAAATGCAAAATGGAAGTGAAATTTTAAACTTTACAATTTGGTTTTGGATCAGAACATGCCTTGGCATGTTTGCAATATTGGAGATAAATCATTACTGAAGAGCATTAATTAAGGTTCGCTTATTGATATTAAGCTAATGCTTATGAGTATCACAGAATTCCGTACCAAGAAAATTACTCAGTTAAGGATTAAGGGAGCTAGGTGGATACATACATGTATGGGAGATTATGTGATCAAGCAGATTCTCGTACAACCTTGCGTCGCCCTGGCTTTGTGTGAAGGACTAGAGTCGTGTTGGAATGCGTATGGACTCTCACCTCGCACGATATCTATCCAGGATTTCACAACTGTTTTCAAAATCTCAATGTACATTCACAGCATTCACCAGAAGTTTTTGTGGAGGGAATTGGGGTACTTAGCATGACATGTTCTTCATTGCTCACCACTCCCAAAACCATTACTGAGTTATGTTTGAAATTAAATTACAATAATCATTAGCGCGAAATGATAATGAACCATCACCATGCCAAATCAACTCGAATAATACATCAGCACAACGACGATTACCGGTAGCTTGTATTCCACCAGTAACGATCTTGGTGTGCCCAACGATGTGCAGACCAATCGAACTCCAATTAGAATTTAAGTGTTTTGCTACTATAAGTATTCCAACATAGACAAAATTGCTTCGACTTCGAATAGACAGCTCAGTTTCTGTGCTGTGGTTCTTCTGTTAGATATTTCAGTAATCTCAACTATGTTGAATCGAACAGATGCTGTTTTCCGCCTTACTCGACAAGCACTGCCGGCAAGTCCATAAATTTCATTGTTTTATTTATTTATGTATATAACTGAATAATGGTTTTATCCGTTCACCTATCAATTCACTTTCTACTACACTTCGTAAAAAGTGGCGAAAAAATTTAATTTTACAAAAAAATATATATGTACAAATTTTAATTGGATATTTTCTAATTTCTTATTAACAAAATGATAAACGATTTTTTCTGCATTACTTAGATTAAAAAACTTGCCTCAAAGCTCACACTGTAATTTATGGTAAGAGAATAATCATCCTCAACAGTTGTTGCACAGCTACTACTTATTCGTATACATACATAGAATGATTTATGACAACATTCACACAAAACACAAAAAATATTTGCAAATAATAATTGAAAACTAATCTTTGCACTAGAAAACAAGAAGAGAGGAATAAATTGCGAATACACCCATTTAAAAATGCTGTAGAAAAAAAATGACATCTAAAGCAGCGAAGAGTTAAAAAATCAACAACATGCTACATGCTACATGCAACATGTAACAGCTACAGTTATAATATTAATTTCATTGTAGTCAGCCAAATGCAACTGTGTAGCATACAACATCCTCTTGAATGCAAACAATATCCAGTATCTGACTATTTGACTACTGTTACTATGTACTATTTGACTCATGGCAGTAGTAATTGCTGCAGTAAAAGAATATTTTCTTTCTTAAACATTTTAAAATACTTAAACCTTGCGAAATATGTTCGTAATCTTTTAACAAGAATTTTAAGAAAACATTTCATTTCAAAGAAAGTTTTATTTCTTTCAAATAAAGATTATTATTTTAAAACAAATATTTAGTTACAAATGGCCAATTAAAGCGAAGACCGTTTTGAAGATAAAATTCCTAAAATAAGTAGAACAACAAATTTTCAAATTATCGTTTAACATTTTACTGCTGCTCGCTGCCTGAGCAAAGTTGATAACAGCTGATGGTCGTTTCAAGCCGATTTTCAGTTTATACAGGATGTT
Organism: Palloptera scutellata; assembly: GCA_958295655.1. Lineage (NCBI taxonomy): Eukaryota > Metazoa > Arthropoda > Insecta > Diptera > Pallopteridae > Palloptera > Palloptera scutellata. Next base: position 148,391,769 of record OY282449.1, on the reverse strand, counting down.
TTTTTTAGAAGTGTGGTTTTCAAGAAGATATAAAACGCTTGTAATTTAATGTTATGGCCAAGAATTTAGCTTTATTATAAAGATAAGGATTTGCCATTATGTTTTAAAAACGATTTCGGGCAAGTAGCCGCCGCGGCTGGTTCGAATAAATTCCAGCCGAGAGGCCCAATTTTCGACCACTTTTTGCAGCAATTGGGGCCGTATGTCAGTAATAACGTGCCGAATATTCTCTTCCAAGGCGTCAATAGTCTCGGGCTTATCTGCGTAGACAAGCGACTTCACATAACCCCACAAAAAATAGTCTTGGAGGCCACGCCACAGGCCCACGACCCGAGATAATGCGCTCACCAAAAGTTTCCTTCAATAAATTTATTGTTTCGTTTGTATGGCTGTATGGCATGTAGCTCCGTCTTGTTGGAACCAAAGGTCGTCCACATCAACATCCTCCAATTCAAGCACGAAAAAGTCATTAATCATGGCTCTATAGCGTTCCCCATTGACTGTAACATTATGACCGGCTTCATCCTTGAAGAAACATGAACCAATGATTCGCTCTGCCCATAGAGCACACCAAACAGTGACTTTTTGAGGATGTAATGGCGTCTCAACAATGACTTGTGGATTATGATCACTCCAAATGCGACAATTTTGCTTATTAACGTACCCATTCAACCAAAAGTGAGCTTCATCGCTGATCAAAATTTTCTTGTGAAAATCGGGATTGGTGGCCATCTCGTTTTGGGCCCATTTGGGTCGCACGTTTGGTGGACGCGCTTGATGGTCGTTCGGCTTCATTTCTTGCACGAAATGTGAAATGGCAAACCAAAATGAGCATAAATCAAGTGACAGCTGTCAAAAAGACCAACTCCGAAAAAAGTATTTCCAGGTGGAAAACCACACTTCTAAAAAAAACATCAAAAGTACCGGGAATTGGTAATTAAAATACAAAATATTTATTATTCATTCAAATTTATCGTATCGCCTTCAAAGTAGATCCTTTCCGAAATAATAGACTTATTCCAACGAATAATACAACCATCAAAATTTTTTTTTTATATCTTCTATAGACTGAAAACAGACTGAAATGTTAATTTGAGTTTTGGAAAGAGAAAAATGTCAACCGGAGCCATATCAGGTGAATACGGTGGTTGTTCAATGATTTTTGTTAAGGCCGGAAATTCGTTCACAATGATAGACTTGTGAGGTGGTGCAAAATCCATAAGTATTCTTTGCTCAAACTTGGCCTATTTCGACCAAGTGTTATGCCTTTACCACAATCAACTTCATTTTATCAGTGTCGAATATGACCGCATGTTGCGCCAAAGGCCAAGCTTTTCGCATCCACTCATGTTCTGCGTGTTATATTTGTACATGATTGGAAGGGACCTACAGTTTTATGACGAATACGAACGGCGAAGTGAAAATCTTTTCATGGGCAATATTTTCTCTTGTAGGTTTGCCATTGCCTGCCAAGAGGTGGTGCCGTGATAAATTTTGTTGTTGTTACTTTTTGTTCTGTTTTGTTTTTCTTTTTTATTTTTTATTTTGCCTGTGCCAAGATTCGAACCTCTGACACTCTGCGTAACAGTCCAACGCACTACCGCTACGCTACAGCGACCACAATCAGCTACTACAGACTAATCTGTAGTAGCTGATATAATTGCAACACTTAAAACTTGCAACACTTAAAACTTGAATGGATGAAAACAGCTGTGCTTATAACTACATCACAATGAGAGAAAAGGGAGAGAAAATATGTTGCCCGGGGGGAAAAAAGATGTTCTTCTACAGTCCCCTTATGTTTATCAACCTAAATTGAGCATACTACTTGCTGTAGCTGAAGCGAAACGGTTTATTATTACACTAAATCCTAACTGGCACATGTTCTTTTGAAAACTGCAGGACCTGGGAAATCTACCATTCCCTCCCCTCTCCTCAGGCCTGGATAGCTCTACCAAAATAACACCCCATGAATCTTTAGTACATATTTTAATGCCTCGAAGGCAAACAACTAAGTTTTAGAACAAAATCTAAACCAAATTCATCTTATCTAAGATCATGAAATTCCGAAAATAGCTAATAACTCTTTAATGAGTGTATTGTACAATATATGCACTGAACAATTCAGCTATAAATCATCACTACATGTAACGCTATGTTACATGTAGCAGCTTTTGAAAATACACAAAAAAAATTCTTTGCAACTTGTTACTTTCTATGTCATTTAATTACTTTTCATTGGACATTTGCCAATAGAGGCTGGTATCATGAGGAACTAACTTGCCGAAGATGATAATCATGTGATATTATACATAAATAGGTGCAGTAGTAGTCGATTTAAAGCTCAAAGCGATTATACTCAGTGCTAAGATTCTTATAATATAATGAGTAAATATTTCACTTAGCAAAACAGCAAAATTACATTACTAAGTAATTAATGCAATTATTTAATTGTTTGTTTTTTTTCTTCAAATATATTGGGTTGTATAAAAAGAATCCGTGGTTTTTCGTTACAAGATGTTGTTGGTACCCACAAATCTGTTATGTGGTTGATGCTTAGTGCCTCCGCTATCTCCTGACAGCTTGCGTGTCGATCTTGCTCCACCAGTTGCAAAATTTCATCGGCTTTTTCAGTGACTGGCTTACCAAAGCGAGGTGCATCTTTGATATCGAAATTTCCGGAATGGAATCGAGCAAATATCTCCTGTGTCCGGCTTTAACTCACAGCATCCTCACCGTAAACCGGCGTGTTTTTCCAGCGATTTTACATTTTCTACAATAGTAAAGCATTACATAGTGTCTTTCTTCAGATATTTCACTCATTTTCAAATCAATGTAACTTTTTTACACCAAATCCAACACAACACAAAATTCCATTTTTGTCGGTACTAACATCATCTTGTAAAGAAAAACTGAATACTTTTATGTGACCCAATATGTAGGTTTTTTTATACTTACTTTCACCGGTATTGGATGGCTCCAGTGTCCATAGTTGCTTCTTCTTCAGACTCGAACCGTTTGCATTCAATTTAAAACCAAAAGTCTCAGCAGTCATATACTTATGCTGCCCATTGATAAGGCCAATTGTCCACCAGCCCTTCTGCTGGTTCTGTGAAATTATGTCGCCATTTGTGTGATTGAGCTCATGACTTTGACCGTTCATTGTGCCAATTGGTTTGGGTATTGGGGCAATGGTGAAGCTGGTTTGAATTTACTAGTGAGTAACTAAGTTAATAGAAAGGAAATGGAAAGATTGGAATTTCCAAACTGATATCAAGTGAGAAATTTAGAAAAGAACGTGATTTCGTTGAATTCAACAATATAAAAATGTTGCTATATTAATCTGTAAAGAGAAAAGGAGAAAAAAATATTGTATTAAAATGAACATTTACTAGAAATGTTTTTTTTTTATCAATATCGTTTTAATGAATCAGAAATCAGTGATGCGCTTTTTATGGTTTTATATACCTACATATACATACTTTTGTATGTATGCAAAAGCAATAAAAGCCAATGATTTTTATGGATATCATTAAACGAAAATGTCAATTTACAAATGTGTTGCATAAAGTATAACTAAATGTGAAATAAATAAAAAAAAAATATAGAAAGAGGAAAAACATAGCAATTTACTTTATCCTTTCACAAATACTATCAATACATGCACACACATGCATACATACCCACTTAAAAGTATTTAAACAACAATAATTTCATATGCGTCGCGCGCATTCGACGCATACGATTACGTGTTTTGCATACTAAAAAAGAGATTTGCAGCACGCACTTTATGCATTTTTCTATTTTTTTCGTTTTAGTGCTAATTTTAGACACTCACACTGTAAGCAATCAGCAGAAATTACAACAGGCAGCAGCAGCAACAGCAGCAGAAGCATTAGCAGTAGCAACAGCAGCAGAAGCCGCGAAATGATTTTCAATTAAGGTGATTACTTCTTTTTGAATAAATATATACGAGTGCATACAGTAGTTTTCGCTTAGAGCAAGTTTCAAGGGAGCGGCGTAATTGGTTTGTATCAACTGAAAAAACAACAACAACTTTCTACAGGTTTGTGGAGTTTTGAATTTAATTAAATTTCATTCATTCTTACGCATGCACATACTCGTACTTACAAATATATTAATGCAACACAAATCATAGCAAACAAGAATCAACGTTGCATGATGTCACATTTAAAAGTTCATTTGAAAGTTAACTTTAACCAGATTCAGTTCTAAGTGCAAACAAATTTATATTGCAGTCATATACATAAAAACTAGAATGATACTTTAGTTTGCTGTATGTAATTGAAATTTCTTTCTAAGCGGTTTTGTTATAAGTGAAAAGTACTGTAACATAAATGTTTCTTATTTTCAGTGAAGTAGTGGTAATATCTTCTTGTTGACACAGGAAATCAACAAACATATACGCAAACATATTTAAATATGCTGCCATTCAAATGTGTCGTCGGACAGTCGCTCGAAGACATGACGCACGTAAGAAAAAGTATACAACTATAACTATGGCATATAGTTGAGAACAATCAGTGAATTTGTATGTAGTATAAAATAAATATATAGGGTTGCCATAGGGAAGTACTTATGAGTAACAGGGAATGCTACCAGAATATGTAAAAGAGCATCGTGCTGGTTTCGAATTATTCACACTTACTCGTATTTTAAAACATCGTGTGAAGGCATCAAATGGTTTCACAGTTACAAATAGGCTGATCGAAATACCTAGACTATTCTAATTTCTAAATAGAATCAGATCACTTTATTGACCTAAATCTAAACTTTATGGCAGCCCTATTCGAATTTAAAAAATTAAATTATTTATCAATCTCGCGCTCGCCCATGTTTCCACAATAATCCTTTAAACATATATAAGAAAAGTTCACAGTTTTTAAAACTAAAATGTTTCTGTTTGCCCGCACCCAAAAGATAATAATTTTTTTTATCTATGGAGAAAGAAATATAAGAAATCAATTAAATTGCACGCTACGGGTACTGTAATGCAAACATCCGTCTGTCCTTTCGTCCACCTATTATTCCATCGCTATATGTCCATCAAATGACTATGAAAAATACAATGAATTGCTTAGGATGATGATGAATAACTTTCACGCTGCCCACACAACACACAGGATAATGCAATGTTGTTCAACATACATAGATGGTATACAAAAGGCGGACAGACCGACAATGGCATAAATGCACAGAGCTATTATTAAAAATCTCACAAAAGCACACACAATAAATAAGAATACATAAAAAATAAATATACAAACTCAAAGCCATCGTAGTCAGAGTCACCGTCAACATCAACGTCATTCTATCGTTCCATTGTTGCAACCACACACAACACAATAATCCCTCTATGTAGAGTGATTTTTGATGGTGCAACCAAAAGTAAAGTCGGTTGAAAAAGGGAGTGAATAAAGTAGTCTACTAAAAGAAACCAAAACCAACAAACAAAAAAAATGCTGTCAAGTAATAGTAATAATAATGCTAACGAAGCAACAGCAATAGCAAAGAGTAGCAACATTTAAAATATTGTTACCACATAAATATGAACAAACACACGTAGAAAAAAAGAAGTGACTAAGCGCATTCACGCAAGAGTCACAACAGCAAACTCACTCACTCACTCATACTGTAAATTTCATATTTTATTAGGAAAATCTTACGACAAAACAAAAAAAACCAAGCAAGAAGTGATGGTAGGTTCAACTGAAAAATTGTTTAGCTAAGCCCCAAGTGAACTATTCACTTGGAGTGTCGATTTGCATGACAATTAAAACTTGTATCTTATATGTGACTGAAACTCTGTATCTGCCTAAATATTTGAACGAAGCAAAGAAACAATTTAGGAAACAAAATCTATTAACTTAAAATGCGATAGTAATTACAAGCAAAAATGTTAATGAAAGCAAGAGTAAGCAGAGGAAATACACAAGTGTCTAACATGTACCTCGAAAAAGCTTGTAATTGAAAACTTAGAATGGAATAGAACAGGGGTCCCCAAACTTTTTAGCCAAATGCCGCGCCGCAACCATTCCTCCACTGGGCAAAGACCAAGCTACAGCTACGACGATTGACAGACTTGTGTCCTACATCAAATTCGGTAAAAAAATGTAGTGTATAATGTCCTAAGCGAAACCAATGGATCAATCCTTAGCGGTTTAATGATGGTTCCAAAACAATAATTGGAACTGGTTCTTGTTGATACCAGGGCGACGACAACAGGTACTTTTTTGTTAACGAAAAAAATGGCAACGGAGAAATGTAATGTAGCTTGTTGGTTGATGAGGAAATTCATAGTCTGCCCTAAAGACCCTTGAGAGAGTCTGCCCTAAAGACCCTTGAAAATCCCACAAATTTTTAAAAATCGTAAGCAGTATTAAGGTAAAAGTAAATAATGTTTAGGAGACTCAATAAGTTGGGACTGCTATGGGTTCCAGCATATTTCGGGGTACATGGTACCGATAGAGCCGAGGAGTTAGACAACCACGATTCTACAGCAAACCAAAGGGCCTGGAGACAGTCATTGTCGTTATTTTGGCAGGAAGAAATGGATCAACAAATGCATGAGTTATGTTCATAGAGAAAGATGGTAGTTCTGATCACTGGGCATAATACATGTTGGTCATTATGTTAATTTTATTATGTGAATTACCTATGTATGTCACTTATTGTAATTAATTACAGTTAAAAAATGATCAAATTATCGATAAAAACATCTGAATATTATTTGGTATGATTTACTTATGTACATTGTAAATTTTACAATGTAGTCAAAATAAACTGCGGAGGGTTGGATTGGTGATGCCGGTGATAGCCCGAGGGCAATATTTTAGAGACCCCTTGAACAAAAGATCGTCTAAAATTTATCACACCATCATTTTTACTTTTCCGATAAACATTGGCCTGCTTTATTTAGCGCAAAAAATAATTATCAGCAAACAATGAAAATCGAAAAATCAGAGATACTCTAAAATTTTATTATAAAGATTAATTTGAATAGATTTTCAAAATAAACTTGAAATTTTTTTTAGTAAACACTTAAGAGAAATCCTTAAGTATCTGTGTTAAAAATTCGAATGGAACCAATGCTTTTGGCTTTGACTGCACGATGTACACTTGATACTTTTGTTTTAATAATTTTTAATTATAGTACAGAGAAATTTTTGAATCTTATGATGAAACATTAAATTATACCAATAGTAATAAGGTGAAGTACACGTGAAGTACACGTTTTTTGTTAAAGTTTAAATACCTTGAAGACTTTTAATTATATAAATTAAATAGAGTAAAGTTAAAAATTGTATTTTCGTTATATCCGAGATACGAAAAAAAAACTTATACACAATTTAAATGAAGTGTACAAAAAAGAAACGAAAGAGTGATCACAGTGAAATGAATTGGAATTGAAGTAGAAATAAAGGTGCATATAGTATGTATATAGTATGTACATACATACATATAAAAAATCTTTAGTTCTAAGTAAAATCTATGACATAACAAACAAAACAAGATAAAAAATCTTCTCAAATGAGTGAATGTGCAGTTCTCTACTATTTTCCATCTTTTTGGTGTAAAGATCTCAATGAAGTGATAAGCGCAAACGGAGCAAAATTCAATGGAATTACGTGTATCTCAATGTACAACTTGTAGTTTGTTAAAACAGAAAAAAGGAAGAAGTCAAAATACGGCAAAGAACAACACTCAGATGAGTTAACAACAATTGCTGCTACGGCATGATATTATCAACACAGTTATTTGAAATACTTAACAAACAACATTTCATCTAACAACAACACAACTGCAGCAGCATTAATACAAATAACAAGCAATAAGCGTTGCAGCACTGCACTAACGAGCAACAACAACGCTCGACAGTCAATCAAATCAAATAAATTCAACAAGACAAACATTTTGGTATTTCAAGAGTTGCAACAGAAAATTTTAATTGTTGTTACTGCTGATGCTGCTTGCAAATGAATGAAATTAACATCAACACCTTTTAATATTTAAATAGCTAATTGAACGACATGAAACAACCAGAAAGTATAGAAGTATACGAGGAGTACACATAAACATTGAATTTCATATGGCAAAAACTACATCAATCAGTAAATAGAGTAACATTGAAATGAAGTTAATCAATAATTTTATCAAATAATAAAATGAAATACATACATACGAATACATGGTATATTTGTAAGTGAGACGGGAGAAAACAATCGACCTACTATATATAGCACACAAAACTAGCAAATTAAATGTGTGTGCAAAAAGCAATCAACACCTGTTTCTTATTTTTTTTTTTTTTGTTTTGTTTTTTATGAACTAGAAATTATGATGACATTCATTTGGGCCATTATCATCAAAGATTGCTGCTTTGAGAACAAATATAACAAACCGCTAATTAGATGACTGAAGATGGCGATGATGTTGTACCAGCAGCAACACTACACGAACCACAATTAGCACAATTGTTCATACTTAGTTCTATTTTCCAACAACTTATGGATAGTTAAAAACATGAATGCATTTCGAGTTTCAATCTACTTGCGATCACTGTTAAAAAGCACAAGTTTCCTGTACAACGTAACAAATTACAGTATGCTTAAATTCATGTAGAAAAATCAATTATAATTGATCTATATCTTCAAAAAAGTTTCAAGATCAGGGTGGGCACAATGGCTTTCACTAGCTAAATTGCCAGAAAATGGAAAATGGTAGACTGATAGACGTGCTCGTCAAATTTGTAGTAAAATGCGGCTCCTAAGTTTTGAGACAAAATTCAAACATATGCAATATGAAAAAACAAACACACAATATTAAATTCGTTCTTATTGCTAGAAACCTTTATTCAATAGGTATCGAATGGCATATTTATAATATTTACATTTCATGGACCTTTGCCTTCGATTCTTCGCAGTATGCTTCGAACTTTCAAAATAATGCTGTGCCAGACTTCATTCAATTTTCGCTTGATTTTAAGCTTCCCAGCCCATCTTGTTCACTTTTCGTTTGACCTTGCTCCAAAAATCTTTTATTGGATGTGCCTGTGGGAGGTTCGGAGGATTGTCCTTTTTCGCTCCAAAATTGAATATTTTGTTCATTGTTTATTTTTTTTTTTCGAATAAACCCTGTTTTCAGGGACCGGCCACAATATGTGTACGTCATGAGAGTGATGTTTTTCGATGAACAGTTTTAAATATGGCAAGCATTGACCGATATAAATGTCACAAGTGATCGCTTTTGCTTTATTTGGACGAATAATTGGTGTATAAATACCTTTTGACGAGTTTTTACACAAAACCAACACTTTTAGCTCGAATATTGCAAATTTAACATTGTCTGGTGTTGCTCCAATATTGTCAAAGTAAAGTAAGATTCGTCATCCGAGATTATGAATTTTCCACCTGCAAAGTCTTCGATACGAAGTGTACGGCAACGTTTTGGTATTATTTCCAATTGTCTGGCCGTATATTTAGGTGCTCGTTTACGTTTGCGATAGGTCACGTCATTTTGGGTCAATATGCGACTGATTGTGGCTTTTGAAATATCAAATTTTCACGACAATCGCCGTGTTGATTGACAAACTTTTTTTGTAGCACTTGCCAACAGACTTTTTGTTTTTCTGTCACTAAGTTTTGGTGGTCGATCAGATTCTTTTCTTGTTATTTCCCGGCTCTTAACCTTCACGACAATATTTGAGAACATGGTAAATAGTTGCATGTGAGATTGGTTTGCCTTTGAACACTTGAATAATTTCCTTTGTACTTAGTTCGCCAAAGAAGTGCGAAACACTTTTCCGCAAATCTAATTTGAGCATTCTTATTCGATGAATTTTAAAATGCTGTGTTTGACAGTAGTATTATAAGGCACCGTTATAAACACAAAGTGAGTGTGCATTGGATAACATTTTAGAACTTGTTTATGCAATGCAATTATCGCCTGAATTTAGTCTCAAAACTTATGAGACACATGCTAGTGACTGTTACGAGAAGTCATCTCTAAAATTGTGAGGAATGGAATTGATTATCGATGTTTTATCATTTATGGTATATGCATTTTTTGTAGGGACTAATAAAAACTTAATTTTTATTTCCTCATACAATTTAATGATTACTAGCGGACCTCATGCACGTTTCACTGTGCATAATTAACGTATTGTTGCTAAAAGCAATGATATTAAAAACGTTTTTCCTGAACCACCAGGAGCATCCAAAAAATTAAATCCACCACTTCCATCCTGTTAACGCATAATTGTTTCATATACTCTCTTTTGCTGAACATTTCATTTCGGAACATTTGCTTGAACGTATGAATTAAAGGTATTCGAGTCGGTTTTGATGTTCTAATTCTTGATTAAATATGCTATGCATGGATCGATTCGGTGCTGTCATTCCTAATTGTGCTAATGCTTTGTTTGCCATCATCATACACAAATCTTCAATCCTAATCAATGCCGCGTTATAAATTGCCGGCGTAAAATCCATTTCAGGATTGTAATTGATTCGACGCACTCTACGTAAAATATCTTCCGACATGTAATTTTGATATTTTGTCCACAAATCAACTGGATTCGATTGATTACACGTAGTCAAAATAATTGCAAATAGCGAACGAATTTATAGTGGATGGGCAGATACTGATGCATCTGCTAATATGTCATCTCAATGCGTATCATGTTCCAATAGATCTAAACTTTGACATGCTTCACGATATGTTGTACAAACATGTCCATCAACTGTTCTTAACTGCTGAAATGATATTGGTCCACGAATATTGATCAATAACAGTCGTAAATAAAAGCATTCAGCATTATTAGGATGAACAGTATAAATTCGCACTACAGAATCAGTTGAAAACAGATGGTCATCAACTCGATTCCCTTGCTTATGACGTTGAATTTATTTTGTTGTTGAATTCCATGAATTCCATACCTTGGTACTTCTGCATGCAATAACATTTTAGCAACTTGAAAAATGCTGTCAATGTCGTTTCTGGTGGCGCTGCATTCTCCGACGTAAAATACTCACGCTGTCCGTTTTCAAGATGAACAGCTAAATGCTGCACGTTTGGGTAACGCTCATGTATCGAAATTGAAACACAAATGATTCGTTAAAAAATATGACAATAAAAATATGAAATAAAAATACATTCCTTATGGATGTGTTTTCAATTTGAAGTGAATGCGTTGAGGTGGCAGTGGGCGGATAAATAGCCTATGTCCGTCAGAAAAGCATGTACTTTGACATGAAAGTTGAATTTTTGAAAAAAATCTAGCTGTTTCCGAGATAATTCATCACACACATAACATATCTTAATTTTTATATATATATCGATTGTTTTGTTTTTATTATTCTAATGTTTTTATTAAACGAAAATTGGCAGCAGTTCGTATTTTCTTCAAAGTTCTATAAAGTTCAATCGGCAAAATAAACACTTACGAAATCATACAGTGGAGAAATTGCCTAGTGTAATTACTGAAACATAAAAAACTGCCTCAACTACTGATTTTAATAATAAATTAATTTACTTACTATTAATTTTATTTATTCTGCAAAATTATATATTTCTAAATTGACTTTAAATTGAAAATTTGTTATCATTTATCTTAAAGATGAATCTCTTGCAAAAAGTAATCACTAGGTCTGAAAACATGTAAGACACAGCTCACTTATGTACACACATCACACATTCAAACACATTGCATCAAATTAGTTTTCATTTAAAATTAGTTGTCTCGTATACATGGCAAACTAATGCCAGGGAATGGCAACCGTTGCGTTGCAATCAACATAAGCAGAAATGGTGTAAAATAGTTAAGTGTAAAAGAAGAGGACAGAAAGCTTAGCACTTTGCTAAGAAGAATAACGACTGAAGGAGTAGAAAAAGAAGAAGATCAAGCTTGTTTACGTCGAATACCTTTACTAGCAGAATAAATAAATAATCATGGGCAATGAAAACATAAACTCCAGAAGAGAGAAATTAACTTTCAAAACATGCAAAGGATAACTATGTACATATAACATCAGTAACGACAAAGAACTGCAATCGAGGCACCAAAGACACACTCAATCACAGAGAAAAAGGCACAAGATGTTCGAGTATATCAGGCAATAAAGCGCGCGCATACCGTGAAGTAGGTATCTAGTTGGACTATATACATAGTATAGTATGTATGCATGAATATACAATATCAGTAACAGTGTACAACTAACTGTCTGGCGTTCTATTCGAAGATAGATACGAGCAGTTAAGTAAAGCTATAGTTGAGGCGTGTTAAATTTCAGCATTAGTTCGCGTTTGCGGTTGCTCTTCACTCAAGCAACAACAACAACAACAAACCGACACAGCGTATTTGTAGTATATGTATGTAGAAGATATTTTTTTGCGTTCTAAAGCATCACCATTATTACCTACTACTTACGAGAGAGCACAACAACAACAACTTTATACTTAGCTGGCAGACAGCAGTTAAACTAAAGCTAACCTAAGAATTATATGCCAAAGCAAATAACACTTTAAAGCATGTCTTATACTTATTTACTATACCTAGATATATTTAATACATACATACATATTTAAGATGCAAGGTAAATGGTACAAATGTAAACGTCCTATGATAGAAATTCGATCACTTCGATAAATTTATAAGGAACTTAATTTGGTTTATATGCCATAGGTTAGGTTAGAAGTAGTGACGGAGGCCTCACATAAACTGAATAATTGCCTCTACGAGACAATTGGAACTTTGAGCTAGATATAATACTATTTCCAGTTTGAAAATACCAGTTTGAAATAAATATTTCCAAAATAAATATAATATAATAATAATAGTATGTGCAAAGTTTTTAAAAGAACCAGATTTAAACTGCTTAAGTCATTTAAGAAAAAAAGAAAGCATTCGCTAACGTATTTAATCCAGCCCTATCTACTGTTGAGCAATTGCAAAGAATATGTTATAAAGTTTTTTTAGCCACAGTCATTTCAGTTCCTGCATAGGTCGTTTCCCTCCAAACCAAGCTTTTTGGCATGATACTTTGCAAAGCAATAATATCCAATGACTACGCCAATCAATAAACTGCATTCCTTGCAGGCAAGTGCGATTATTATACCATAAAACATATTGTATTGAAATTTTAAGTGTTACTAAATTTTTTATGATAGAATTTCCGAGAAGTCCAAAAATCGACTTAAGAGACGATCAGTAATAAAAAATAATTTGTTTTTTAAGCAGACATTACTAAATTGGATAGAGGTCGAAAGAGAGAGAGAGAGAGAAAGAGAAAGCGAGAGAGAGGCCTACATAGAGGAGGGAACAAAATGAAGTCCTTTATGCTATACCAGATGGGCAAGTATGAAACCGGTAATTACATCTCTGTGTTGCTAGGACTATACGCTCTATCAAACCAAATAATTGTCGCCATTTCCTCGCATTTAGTTCTGTCAACAATATTCAGTTCATAAACAATCAAGTTTCATACAACAACATAATGTTTTTCTTTCGTAAAAATGTCGAATGTTTTGCCTACAAACTGCGATATGCCGACATCATTGATTTTCTGTTTCCAATTGAAGAAATTGCTTTGGAGTCTCATCGAATGCTTGTGGAAGCTTACGGCCAGCACCCTCTATGCAAAACACAGTGCCACGAATGGTTCAATAAGTTTAAAAGTGGCGATTTTGATGTGAGAAACGAAGAACGTGGAAGACCACCGAAAAAGTTTGAAGATGCCGAATTGCTAACTTTACTCGATGAGGATGATGGTCAAACGCAAGAACAACTTGCAGAACAATTAAATGTGACCCAACAATGCATTTCTTAGCGTTTAAAAGCCATGGGATTGATTTTGAAAGTGGGAAGATGGGTGCCACATGAATTGACTGAAAGACAGCAAGAAAATCGAAAAACCACCTGTGAAATGTTGCTCGACAGGTACAAAAGAAAGTCATATCTTCATTGAATTGTTACTGGCGATGAGGCGATTGAAAATTGATCTATTTCGAGAATCCCAAACGTAAACGATTATATGTTAAGCCCGGTCCAAATCAACAGCAAAGCCAAATCGCTTCGAAAAGAAGACAATGCGCTGTGTTTTCTGGGATCACTGAGATGTTATCTGGTTTGACCTTCTGAAACCAGGTGAAACAGTTACTGGTCAACGCTACCAACAAAAATTGCCCGATTTGAACCGTGCTTTGCGCCAAAAACGTCCAGAAGGTATAAAAAACTAAAAACGTGCAACTTTTTTAGTGTTTGGCGGCTACACGTTTTACTTTTTTAGAATTATTATTATGTATCCACTTTAAGAGAATTTCTGAGAAATTCTCAAGAAATTGATTTTACCTTTCAAGTTTTTTACTTAAGTAGTTCCAAATTTAAGAAATATTTTTAAGGAACTCTGAAATAATTAACTTTTCTCTTGATACTTTCAAAAGTATTAATGCGGTATTAATTAAAACTGTAAGTTGCTTGTTACTATTCAAAGCTCAAATCAAGTAGGTCAATATCAAAATTATTACTAAGCCTAACATTTTAAATAACAATTACAATAATCATAGCTGTAATGAAGAGACGCCCACCGAAGTGCCCCAAATTTGCAGCGTTCACACTACATAATATACATATTGCAGGTATTTAGTTAGTTAGCTCTGCTCTAAAGCTGTAAGAGAACGAGCAGTAAATGAACGAAAAAGCAGCACAGTCAGCAATCTAAAAATAATCGTGGTTCTTGTAAAGAATGTGAAATAGAATAGAATTGCGGTGTAAACCGCAATGGAGGAGCAACAAATGCCAAGCAAAGGAAAACAATGCGTCTTGCGGTTTTTCTACTCATTTTTTTTAGTTTCATTATTATATTGTTTTGCCATTGCCATGAGGCTACAAAAAAATAAAAAGCAGAATCTTGCTAAAAACAAAAAAGAAAAAAAACAAGCGCGCTGAAGTTGAAAGAATTAACGTGAACTCAAATCTAGAAGAATGGAGCGAAGCTAAATTGAGGTTTCTCGATTGTAATGAAAACAAAGTAGATTTGCATTTAAAAATTTCTGCATTGAAGAATTCTTTTTTTAATTCACAGCTGCATACTTTAAAAACAAAAGGCTAGAAATTGGTCAAATATTAAGTGGTTCGTTCATGGATTGACTGATTTGGTCAATTACATTGGCATTAATGGCTTAAAATGTGGTAATTTGAAACTATTGCAGTCATTTGCCAGTTGCCAACAGCAACATTTATAGTAAAATTTAACTGACTGATCTTGTAACCAGACTTTTTTTTATTTCTTCCAAACTAAGTACAGTATGACAAAATAAACTCAAAAGTATTTAAAAACTATCAACAGTTTTTACATACAATAGGTATGTAATCCTAAGCGAAAATACTTACGTTAAGATTTGTTACCTTTCATGGTTTGTAATATTGAACTTCTAGCTGCTATTCATTCGCCTTGTAACCGTTAATCATGTGCAAATAAAACGTTCAAATTGTTAAATCTGTTGTTCGTTGTATTGTCCTCTATTCTATATTTCCAATCTCTCCTCTTCTAACTTCTCAAAATGGTTCCAGAGCAACTGAGTCTCATTTTAAAAAATATTTAACAATAAATTAATACAAAATAAATTAACGTTGACACAAAAACATTAAGATATGCACACAAGTACTTTTATTACAAAATTTATAATACATAATTCTGTAAAAATATCATTGGCATAAACATTAAAACCCAAAAAATTTAATCTTATACAGTAGTTTCAACAAGAAAGCATCGGAAATGATTAATTATTCATTGCGCAAATATATTAATATGGCGTCCAGTCGCCACCATTCTTTTTAATTTCATTACAACGGAAATGCATGCTATCGACTAATTTTTCAGCATATGACCGTGTTAAACTTCGCCACATTACCCTAAGAAGCCGTTTCAAATGATTTATTTAACGTATCTTTTTTCCGCGTAGTTTTAACTTCATAAGAGCCCAAACATTTTCGATCGGATTAGCATCTGGCGACTGTGAGGGCCAATGCAATGAAGTTATGCCGTTTTCCTCATTCCAACTGCTGCACAAGCGACTGCAATGTTTTGGGTCGTTGTCCTCTTGAAGAACCCAATATCGGCTTCCTGCCCCATACCACATATCCGTTGATGGCAGAAGTCCACGACGGTATATCGTGGTCATGAAGTTGGCATCCAAATTGCTCGTGAACATGATTAATTTGTCAAATCCTTGTTTTGTGAAGCTCCCCAAACATGAACCGTCCCTGGATGTTTCACTGATCGCTGGAGCATCTTACCGTCTTTAGTGGATCAAACATTTTCGATCGGATTCGCATCTGGCGACTGTGAGGGCCAATCCAATGAAGTTATGCCGTTTTCCTCTTTCCAACTGCTGCACAAGCGACTGCGATGTTTTGGGTCGTTGTCCTCTTGATGAACCCAATTCGTCTGTGAACACCACTTGGCTTCAATCGTCATCCACATGTTCAGTTGCCCACTCTTGGTGGTTTTTAATTTGCTTTGCAGTTAGTAAGGGTTTTACCGTCTTTGCTCGAAATTGGATCTGAAACTTCCTCAAACGGTTTCTTATTGTATTCAGAGAGACATTTCTGCCCTTTCGAGCCCTTTGGATTAGCTTCGAAAATCCTCTTTATAACCAAGTTCTCCTGTTTCGAGGTAGCTCTGCAAATGCCGCGATTTCGCAAGTCGTCCACATTTTTGTGCACCAAAAAGTATTCGTTCCAATGCTGGACAAACGCCTTCGACTTTTTTAAGTACTTCGAAGCACTCAAGTGGGATATCTTGGGACCTTTTGGATGGGAACAAAGAAAGACTGCTTCAAAACGTTTCGCGTACACGGAACTCATTTCTTAAATATGCTCTTGAGACGAAAGCGTATAATGGACTGTTTTTACGATTACATTACGAAATTTACAATGAAATCAAGTTTTTTGAAAATCAAGGCCTACTTGATATTCGATTGCTTTCTTCTTGAAAGTACGTACATAAATTTGTTTATCTCTGCCCTACTGTGCAATGTGGAAAATGTGTGATATTGGAAAAAATCAGATATTGTGAATAAAAGATTAAAGGTACAATATTTACACAAGTACACTCACGTACACATGTGCGTTGTATACAGGGTGAAGTATTTATAATTTGGAATTTGATTTTTGTGTAAATATGAAACGGATAATTTTTTTTCAATGTGTTTTTTATAATTCGAAAGTACATACAATCCTTCCGGATATTATTATAATAACTATTTCATTCAAATAACTTCATCGGCTAGCCTTGCAATAGCCCCTACATTCAACTTATACAGTCCACTGTATGGAGCTGTGCTTGACCGATGACTAAACCAATTTCGTCCATAAGAGCCTCAATCGTTGCTGGATGGTTAGCGTAACATTTATCTTTAATCGCTCCCCACAAATAATAGTCAAACGGAGTCAAATCGCAACTGCGTGGTGGCCAATGCACTTCAGCAAAACGGCGAATAACACGATTTTCAAAGTTCCCACGCAAAAGATCGATTGTCGCACTGTTTGTGTGACACGGCGCGCCATCCTGGTGGAACCAAATGTTTTCAAAATCCATATCTCCAAAAAAAATAGTCAACATTTTTCGGAAAAAATTCTCATTTTCTTCCAAGCGTTCCAGAGTATATTTAGCAAACCGAAAACGGTTGAAAGAAGTTTATTCAGCATTTTGAAAGTAAATTTTTAGCTTTTCTCAACGTTGTTCATATCGACCCATTTCATTAACCGCAAATATAAAACTAATTTTCCGTCATAATACGAATGTCATTAGAGTTACCACAATCAAAATAACCAATATTTCAAATACCAAATGTTATTTGAAACAGCAACAATATTTGAACAGAAAACGCATATTCACAATTGGCGATTATGTTGTTCAAAATCACATTAGACTTGCATCAGCAACAGAATTACCAGCAGCAATACCAATAGCAGTTACAATAAGCAACAACAGGAGCAGCAACGTTAGTACATAGAAAATATATGGATTTAATTTGCTTGCACTTGCAACAAATTGAATTGCAACATAAAAATTATTTCACTTTATAGTTTTTGTGTGTCTGATTTTATTAGTACTTGCGACAACTGCTTATAGTCGCTGACAGATGAATTTCGCTTACAATAGCCACAAATATGCATACGAACAACATAAAAACGAGTATGTTGCATATGTGTTATGCAGAGAAAATAAAATTAAAACGATACCCAGACCAGACACAGTACTACTGTATACCACCACCTTCCACATCGTCTTAACTTTCTGCGGTTGTTGCTGCTGCTGCTGCTTGCTTGTTGCTTGCTATATTGTAATTGAATTACGTTGTGTATAAGAAAAAATAAAAATTTATTTTAATGCATTGAAATTATCTTGAAAAACCACAACGGCAACTCTTTTAATTTTCTACTATGGTATTTTGTATGTAAGTACTCGTAAATATGTGACAGGTGAGCCCAAACACAACGGCAGCAAATGAAGTTGTCCATCATCTATTGTCTGCTGTTGTTATTATTGGTGGTTGACTAGGTTGACTGCGCGCGCATGCTCAACGGCCGGTAATTTGGTGGCATCACAGATTGTTGGTCACGGCATTTTAATTCGTTCAGTTTTTTATTTTAAGTAAGTATTTCTTTGTTTTGTTTTACACATTTTACACATTCATAATAAATCAAT
The DNA here is from genome assembly GCA_958295655.1 of Palloptera scutellata. Classification (NCBI taxonomy): domain Eukaryota; kingdom Metazoa; phylum Arthropoda; class Insecta; order Diptera; family Pallopteridae; genus Palloptera; species Palloptera scutellata. Next base: position 148,373,038 of record OY282449.1, on the reverse strand, counting down.
CTAAAGGTGAAAAAAAACTATAACAAGAAAAAAATTTAATAAAAAACTGCAATAGTTTGCAAAAATAATTTATTGTAATAAATTAAATAAAGAAAGTTGAAACAGACAAATCTAATATTACACTATCATATGAAGAAACTGAGATCAATGTCGAAGCTCGGATCCCTAACGTTTAGCGATGACACCTTTAGAAGGATGTAAGGATTAAAAAGAATTTACTCGTAGACGCAATATTTTCAATTGGACACAAAAGGGTTCAGTTGAAAATGGGGTCATCATTGAAGCTCATATTAATATACCTACATTCATACGAGAACATACATAGCATCAATAAAATCGATCACGAAAACAAGACAAATTTGATCTTGGACCACTTCGGGGACCCCACCAGCCGTGAAGAGTTGTAGCGAGAAAATTCATACCTACTAAAATGAAAATCTACTACCAATTCTCAAGCTTAGTATGCACCTCTTAAGAAAAACAAGAAACTCATTGGTCATGCAACTATGAAGCAGTAAAAGGATTTGCTCATGGTTATTATCAAATTCGAAAAACCTTGATTGAAGTCAGCGGTTACGAACAGCAAAAAGCCATTGTGAAAAATTAACGTTTCGGGCATTTCCGAAAAATGGCAAGGCTCTACGAATTTACTCAGTACTTCTGTCAAATCACCAGAGTCTTTGAGATCTTTTGCTGAATCAAAAAGAAATTATTTTCAAAGAAAATGAAAATAATGAGGTGAACAGTACTGCACAAATTCGAGGTTGCCTATCTGTCGCACCAAGCGATAAATTTTGCATTGAAACTTTTCTCGCAGTTGCGGACTCCATAGTCACGTCAAAAAGATATTTGCGAGATATTTGGATATTTGAGTGAGTTTACGATATAATTTCATCGATTTTTACGCAGAAGATTTGGAATCAACTCTTGGTAACGAACTGTTATAATTGGCCGCATTGTTGAAGCTCTATAACCAGCTTGACAAAGAATCGATCGAAACATTTCTCTATAATTTCATCTTTGAGAACGATCGTTTTTAGAATGAGGATTAAAAAAAAGAGAGTTCGAGACAAGGATTTGATTATTTTAAGTATTGACAACAGCGAGTTTCTTCGCGAATTATCTTTTGATGATCTTATTAATATGTAAGCTTCGAAAAAATCGAGAAAAGTTCCTTTATCTTGAATAAAATACAAATGAATGCGTGGTCGCTGTAGCGTAGTTGTAGTGCGTTGGACTGTTACGCAAAGTGTCCGGTGTTCGAGTCTCGGCACAGGTAAAATCAAAACGTAGGACAATTTTTCTACACGGCACCACCTCTTGGCCGCACAACATGAGTGGATGCGAAAAACTCGGCATTGGGCCTCCATGGGCCTAATGAAAAAGAAGAAGGTAAGTATTATTACTTTTCATTAAATGTTCAACCACTTGACTTTTTCTTCTTCTTTTAATGGCACAACAACCCAAGGAGGCCATGATTTTCGCACCTTCCCATGTTACTATTCAAGAAGTCCTAACAAAGTCCGAAACTTTTGAAGATCTGCTACCACAAGCCGCTATTCCAATAGAGAAGGAAAATTAAGTTGGAACAGGTACACCCAATCCATTTTATAGTTAAATTAAACTTGTATTTGAACATTACCTGCTGCTTCTTTTATTATTTCTTGATTATTTCAACTTTCCTCGAGATCCCCCCTTATCTGGAGACGCAAAACCCTCACCGCTATTGTGTTATACTTCTACATGAATGGAAGCCATCTACCGTTTTATGTCGAATCCGAACGGCGAAATGAAAAACTTTTCATAGGTAACTTTTTACTCTTCTATGTACTGCTAACCTCTATATAGAAAATTTAGAATTTGTCGAGCTGTTGTCTGTTAGTTGATGATCACCTAGATGCCTTCCAGTAGTAAAAATGCAAACGTGCAGAGGATTATTTTAGTATAAGTTTCGCAGAATCCATATTTTGTCTGCTAAATCTACAAGAGTCTAGCACCAATAAATATTTATACCATTATGTTTGCCTTCTAAATGTCAACTGAATAGAAAAAAAGGCAAGAAAAAATGGCATACTAAAGGGTGTTTTTTCTAGAAGTGTGGTTTTCAATATGGCAATACTTTTTTCGGAGTTGGTCTTTTTGACAGCTGTCACTTGATTTATGCTCAGTTTGGTTTGCCATTTCATCATGAATAGACTTAAGCCTGAACCATGCCACACTGCACGCAAATTATTGAAATTTACTATCAAAATTGATGCGCTGTGAAAAAAGTGTTTCGCAAGCTACGTCCATTTAGCGACGAGCCTTATTTTTGGCTCAATAGATACGTGAATAAGCAGAATTGCCGTATTTGGAGTGAAGACCAGCAATGGAGTGAAGAAGCAATTCAGCAGCTAGCAATGCGGTTTTAGTGCGGTTTATGGGTAGGCGGCATCATTGGCCATTACTTCTTCAAAGATGATGAAGGCCGCAACGTTATAGTCAATGGAGAAAGTTAACGTTCGATTATAATACTTTTTCTGGCTGAAAATGCTAGAATTGGACTTGGCCGACATGTGGTTCCAACAGGACGATGCCATATGCCACACTGAACGCAAAACCATGCATCAATTGAGAGGCCAAATTGTTGAGCAGTTAATCTCACGTTGTGGTGTAGTTAATTGGCCACCAAGATCGTGTGATATGACTCCGTCAGACTATTTTTTGTGGAGCTATATTAAGTCTCTTTTCTATAGGGACCAGCCAAACACGATTGCTGCTTTGGAAGCCCACATTGAACGCGTCATTTGTGAAACTCCGGCCGAAATGTGTGAAAAATGTGCGAAAATTGGACCTTCAAAATGGACCACTTGAAGCGTAGCCGCGGGCAACATTTAAGTGAAATTATCTTTAAAAAGTAAATGGCAGGAATTGATTTATCGATCCAAACAAAAATTTCATTCACTTTTATAAAATTTCTGTTTTTTTTTTCATTCTCAAACTAAACTCTTATAAAAATCACCCTTTATATATCACTAAACCAAATCTGACAAGAGTGAAGGATTCCAGGTGCAGGTCTATCATCTGACGCCCATAAGTATTAAAATAATGATTTCTCAAGTATTTTTTTGTTGTCAGTATTTTTAAATAATATCATTCATTTAAAAACAAAGTCCATGACAAAAAAAAAACATTTCATAGACACAGTCACTTTCGAGCGAATCATGCAGCTATTATTTATGATAAAATTACAATAGTTTAAATAAAATATTGCCAAAAGAAGAAAGAATGAAAGAAGATGAAAGTTATAAACATAAGAGATTTTAAAAGTTATGAGACAATGTTAACTTTTTTGCAAAAGAATACGTCAAAAAAGAAATAAATATGTACAAAACGTTTTTACCATATTTTTTGCAGTTGACAGATCTTAACTTTATTATAATATGGAAATTATAATAATATTGAATTAAAACAAATTAAGGTTAATTTTGGATTTGAATTTGAATTTTTTTCTTGCGAAATCTGTGAAAAATATTAGAAAGTACGAAATTTATTTTTGACTTGAAGGCATTTATTATTTATTAAAAAGAAAAGCTAAAAGAAAAGTATAAACAACCAGCATTCTAAATAAGTATAAAATTGTTATTGAACCGTTAAAGCAACAGACAACACAAGCGAGTCTCAAGATAGGTTCATATTCACATTTAACAATAAAGAAAGAAAAATGAAATTTGAAAACTTTAAAAAGATTTTTATCATTTAAATTCCCACACCAGCGAACAAAAATCCAAACAAATGGGAAAGAAGTTGAAAATTATTATTAAATTAAGACTATACACCAAAGAAGACGATTTCTGTTTGGATGTGTGTGCTCGTAACGTAGGTGCGGGTAAAACTTCAAAAAACCAAACAGCTTTAGGCACATTTGATTGATTCGAGTCACGAGCATATGAACAGAAAAAAAAGAAGCAAATTTGTTAATGGGCTCAATCGGTTGTTAGTGGTCGCTCATTGCTGGTGGCTGACGGGCTGACTGGCCGACTGGCCGATGATGTCCGTTGTTGTTGATCGTCTACAGCTCAATTAAAAAATTCCATATTCTTTTTTTTTCGCTCTCTTTCTCTGGTGAATTCATCACATCTTCACATTATTATTTGTTATAATTTATGTGATCACGCACTTTAATGTGTGAATTTTTATTGATTATAAACGACTGATATTGATTAATCGACTGAAAAATGCAGCCACAAAAGGAAATTATTGCAGTTAAGACTTTTGATTTACCATGAAATATTTATTATTACTGAACTTCATTCGATACGCCCCTGCTGCAAAACGTTTCTATTAATTTGAATGTAGCGTAACAATAAAGTTGCAGCCAGCAACGAGCAACTAAAAACAGCTGGCAGCAGCAACAATTATAATGCAAAGGAAAAAATACGAAATTTCATATTGCAGATTAATTTATTGCTCGAGAGTTGAATCAAAACAAAAATGACTCCAACGGCACGATGTGAATGTAATGAACAGTAACAACAACAATAAATAACTTAAGCTAAACTTTAAATTATATACATAGTACATAATAAAGAAAATAGCTGCTGCAGCAGCAGTAACAACAACAGCAGTTTATTTCAGTTTCAGTTGTTACCGTGATGATGACGATGATGCTGCTGTTGCTAGCAACAACAAATGGCTTGAATCATCGACGTATTGGAACAACAACGCCTTCTATGTGCGGCATGATTGTTGTTGCTAGCTGCAATAGCTGGAAGCTTTTAAAATTACCGTTACTGTTTCAAATGTTCATATCATTTTACATAAGAAAAATTGAAATTAATTTCTAATCAAATGGTCGTGAATTAATTTTGAATATGGCCGGCATTGATCGCTACTTACGGCAATTTTGTACTTTCCTTTTTACATAATTTAAATATATATATTAAAATTTTAAATTCTTAATACTATGGAGTTTGATTATTCGTAGTTTTTTCTATGAGTAGTATATTTATAGAATTAATTTACACGAAAACATGAAATAAAAGAGTTCTACAATTTCACTGGTTTTTTGTAATGTGAAATGATCATGGCCCAAATAAACACTAAATTAGTTACCAGCTGCTTTTCTAATTTATATAATTTATATATAATTTAATAGTAGTGTGCTAGCCTGCTACGCAGAGTGCCCGCGGTTCAAATCACGGCACAAGCAAAATTAGAAATGTAAAAACATATTTTCTACACGGTACCACCTCCTGGCAGGCACTGGCAAACTTACACGAGTAAACACTGCCTATGAAAAGTTATGCACTACGCCGTTCGGATTCAAGCTTAAAAATAAATTCCGTTCAAGGTCCGTTGCAAATTTTTCCAGAGCCACCGCCTTACCCGCACAAGTCAATATATAGTATGTATGCATTTATTCAAGACAACGACGAGCAAGCAAATATTTTTACGTTTAAAAGCAACAATAAATCAAAATTGTTACAAGAAAAATTGCAAAAATATATTTAAATGATAAATTAATTGTGTGGTGAAGAACACAACAGCATTTATTTGATTATAAAAAGACAGGCGCAAAGCATTTTCTTTTTCATTCTTCTAACTGTCCACTGCATCACAAACATCGATCGCTGTCGATGTCGCTATGGATGAGGAATGAAAATGTTTATATACGAGTATATATGAAATTAGTTTATCTCGTTATACAACTTTCAAGTTGAGCATACCAAAATATCAAGTGCAATCTCTGAACTGGATAATCAACTCGTATTTTTACAATAACGGCAACAATAGCGGTGGCAGCCAGCAGCAAATCTGTATCATTTTCTACAAGGCATTTTTCAAACTCATAGATTTTCATACATAACAATAAATAAGTATTTTCTACATTTTCTCGTTTCCATTGTATGTACAAATAATATAAATATGTATGTACTTATATGTGGCACATATTAAAGAAAAACTATGACAACAGCGTGCAACTGCAGACAGAAAGACAGACAGCTCGTGCGAGCAGCAACATTGCGCATTAAAAGGCCAATGCCAACAGTTGTTGTCGCCGTCATCTATCGTCATTGGTGACGAACAAGATGAAAGTAAGAAATATTCATAGCTGATGATGGAAAATGCTTTCTTTTATGCACAACTGACAACGAGCAACTGTTGCTGTGTTTGTTGCCATTGTAAGTAAGCAAACAGAAACACCAAGCGAAACTGTGGCAATTGTTGTTTGTACATGCCTGCATTGTAACGATCATAATATGTATACGCAAGAAGTTGATATTTTTGTGCATAAAGCAATTTTTAAGCATATCCAGAACACATTCCTACTTAGTGATGTTTTGCGCCTTCTTACTCTACATACGAGGTACATACAAACGAGTGTATAAATCATCTTTAGGCGGTATTATGCTCATCTTGAACAGGCTTTACTGTTGCTATTGCTACCGCTTCATCATGTTATTTAGCATGTCGTGTGCCAAACAGGCATTTAATGTAATCATCTCATCTACATATCTACATACATTTATACATACATACTCGTATACACACACAGCAGTTAGCGGGGCTGGCTGGTGATGGTTAGAAGTATGTTACTCAAGTCGAATAGTGGTAATAATTTATATTGACACTTTAAATTGAAGGTCGTCTTCATAGACGCTGCGTTCTTCATCATCATCATCATCATGTTTGATGAAATTGATTGTTGTGCTTATTGTGATGCATGTAATTATCCATGCTTCAATTTCAAGCATAAATATTGCAGCAACAAATTTAATTACAATCCAAAAGAGTTGCTGTATTTTCCAATTGCAGCAACACTTCAGTAAATTATTAATAACCATAAAAGTTTGCTTGCTGCAGGGAATGCATTGTTGGTCATTATGCTGAAATTTACTGAAATATTTATTTTATATATATTAAAAACTATTAATATATTTGCATACTTTAGTTCCTTAAGCGACTAAGATTGATCGATATGTCTGTGAAAGCAAGTTAATTCAATATTCCAAATATTTCTACCATACATATTTCTCGAAAATACCGTGAAAATACTGAATACCTATTATCTTTGACTCATTAAATTATTGATATGTGCAAAAACTAAAAATAGCTGCCTTTTATTCGTCAAGTAGTTTAACATGTACGAATAAAATGATCAAGTTTGTTAAATTTTCGTTGTACCATATTGTCATTCACAATAAAACAGCACAATCAATTGGAGTTCAATTCAATTAAAAAAAAAAAAAATGTTTATAGCACTGGCAGCTGGACGTGATCTTTTAGTACAAAACCATACACATTTCTCTTTTTTACATATTATAGAAGAATATTGGCAAATTGAATATATTCTACTCATTTCAATAAATACGAAGGAAAAGACTTTCCGCATGTATCCAGAATGTGCCATAAGTTTCGCAATAGCAGATTTTAATTCACTAGCTCTGTTATTGCGCTTTGTACATACTACTGTGGGCAAAAAGTAGTAAGACTGTTCATAATTTCAAATTTTTTTATTCATCTTCCAAATCTATTTCGTCCCCTTCAAAGTAATCCCCCCGGCTCCAATACACTTGTGCCAACGTTTTTTCCAATTCTCGAAACAGTTGTTAAAGTCAATTTCCGGAATAGCCTTCAATGCGCTTAGCGATTCATGTTTAATGTCTTCAATTGACTCAAAACGACGTCCACGAAGCGGTTTTTTGAGTTTAGAAAATAGCCAAAAGTCACACGGTGCTAAGTCAGGCGAATAGGGTGGTAGGGTGGTTGCGGAACGATATCAGTCGAATTTTTGGCAAAATGGTCTCGTAAAACCAATGCAGTGATTTTGGAACCAATCGTGCATTCACTCTTCTTAGGCACAAATGATGTTTTAAAATGGTTTTCACTGATCCTTCCGATATTCCAACGATGCCAGTAAGGTCTCTGACTGTTAATCGTCGATTCTCGAGCACCAATTCCTTGATTTTATTGACGTGTTGATCATCAGTTGATGTTGATGGCCGTCCTGGACGTGGTTCGTCGTCAACGCGTTCTCGACCATCTTTGAACAATTTGTACCAATCAAAAACACTTGCTCGCGACATACAATTATCACCGAAGGCCTTTTGCAACATTCTGAACGTTTCGGCACCAGAAATTTAATTCCGCACACAAAATTTAATGGAACTTCTTTGTTGAATAATTTCACTCATTGTGAAAATCGCCGAATGCACTTTTTGTACTTCAGAAAGACAAGCGTATACTAAACACTAATGATTATTTTGATGTGACATTTAGCACAGATGTCACCGACAGTCATACCAACCTTAAAAAAATAATATTTTGATGAATGGGTTTCCGCGCGAAATTTAAATTAAAAAGTCTTACTAACTTTTGCCCACAGTAGTACATACAAGAAAAGTTCAAGAAGAATTTATAAAATCGGATAATATTAGTTCAAAGTTTAGAGAAAAATTGTATAAAATGTGTACATTTTAGTCAAAAGTTCAATGTCATTGAACACCGTGCGGCACCATTAAACATTATCTGATCTTTGAATCTGAAACTTTTTGCATTAATTATGTAATAGAACAGGTAAATTTGATTCCTTTTACTTGTTGTCACACTATTCTTCCTCTTTCATTATTAACAGCTCACAGTAGAGTTGTTATAGAAAACCGGAATGTTAAACCAGATGCTAACTATACATAATAGCTATAAGTACTTTATCAGTATTAAATATGTATATATTAGTCAAATCTATTTCTATGTTATAAAACAATAAAAGAGTGTGGCTTTTCTAATAAGATAAAAAAGATCCGTATTAAGTATTACATAAAATGGTATTATATATAAAATGTATTGCTGTTTCTAAACGGAAATGAGAATGGTACAGTAAAACAAAAAATATACACATAAAATATTTGTATCAGTTGATTTTCAATTTATTTCACATTGCTTATGCCCTCAACGGAAAGTTGAATACCCTCCGATATTGTTTTGCTGCAAATTACATATTAATGTGTTCTTATTGGTGCTTAAATTGCATACATTGCCTGCTTATACAAAAAAAATGTCAAGTCACCAACAGTCATCGCCATCACCCAAGCCAACAAACCATCGGGTCTTATCCAACTTTGATTTATTTTTCTCTACTGTTTACTACAGTTGCTGTCAGACTACCGCCTGCAACAGCAACATCATCACAAAAACCCGATGCCCTATTGTGACTTTAACTTCCGATTGAGCTTATGTATGTCTTTTATTATTTTTGTTTTCGTTACGATTTGTTTGTTTTTAGATTAAATTGCTTTCGAAAACAACTAAAGTACCAAGCAACATTCTTCGATTTTTCATCAACATCATCATTTCTTAAAACGCAATGGAGATTGTGAATGCATAATCTTTGATGTATTGAGGAACTACTTCACCCTACTCACTTTATTTCATACATTAAACTTGCGTTTTTATACATTACGCTATATACGCATTTTATTTAGGTATATGTTTTATTGTAATCTGGAACCTGGAATTTGTGGTTTTTTGTTTTCGGTAGGTACTGAAGTAGAACATTTCGATTTTTTGTGTGTATTTTCTTATTGTTCTTGTTGGAACTTTTTTATCGGCAAAGTGGCAAAGAAATGATTCATTCTTCGTTCATGTTCATACTTTTCTTTTGACTTTATGGAAAATGCTTACATTTTTGAAACGAGGGTTTATTTTTTTCTTCTTTCCTTCTGCCCTATTTAAATGCTAATTTCGAGTTGTTCTCTGTTATTGTTATCATTGCTGTTGTTGATTTTACAATTATTAGAAATGTATCTGTTGTACTTACTTAGATTAACGTTTTAATGTCATAAATATTGCATTTTTACTTTGAATCGTGGCTTGTTGTTGCTTTAAATTCAAATTTTATTTCATTTTACGTAAAATCAGGCGTGCCATATTTTGAAGTTATAATTCTTGAGTTTCTTTGAGTTTAATAAAATGTATATAACTCGGAAACTGGTCAAGATATAAATAATTAAGTAAAATTTTACTTTGCTAGTCTGTGAACTAGCCGCGGCCGTCGTGGCGTAGTTTGTAGAGCGCTAGCCTGCCACGCAGAGTGTCCGAGTGTTTAAGCTCTTGGCAGGCAATGGCAAAGCTACATTCAAGAGTATAGATTGCCTAAGAAAAGCTTTCCCCGTGCTTCCCTGTTCGAAATTGGCATAAAACTGTAGAATCCTTCGATTCATGTACAAATATAACACGAACAAAATGAGTGGTTGCGAAAAGCATTCACGAAAGAAGAAGAATAAAGAAAGAAGTCAGTATACAACTTAAGTCAAATCCAAATAATTTTATTGTAAATTTAACTGATTACTTTTGGCGCATCCAAACTGTGAGAAACTGATAGCATATTTAACCGCTGACTGCGAAATGTATGGTTACACATAAAAATGATTGTTTCATTCCAAAAACACTGGAGAAATTTGCCATAAATGTTTTCTAATGTGTGTGGAATGATGTGGTCACTGTGGCGTAGTGGTAGTGCGTTGGACTACTACGCAGAGTGTCCGGGGTTCGAATCTCGGCACAGGCAAAATCAAAAAGTAGAAAAAATAATTTTTCTACACGGCGCCACATCTTGGCAGGCAATGGCAAACCTACAAGAGTAAAAATTGCTATGAAAAGCTTTTCACTTCGCCGTTCGGATTCGGCATTAAACTGTAGGTCCCTTCCATTCATGTACAAATATAAACCGCACAACATGAGTGGATGCGAAAAGCTCGGCCTAGGCCCTCCATGGGCTGTTGTGCCATTAAAAAGTAAAAGTAAAGTGGAATGATGTGTCCTTACCCTCAGACGATTAAATGAGAAGGAAGAATTTTCTAGCCGCTTTATTAAAATCACTGATCTAATCTGATAACTATATTTGGGTATATTTATTAAAAGGATTCCTACAAATCTAAAAGACGAAGTTTTTTATGCACAACATACATACTTGACACTCCCGAAAATGACATTCCAGAAAATGTGTCATAAGTTTCTTATTGAAACAAATTTTTGGAGTTTCAATCATTAATAAAGAAAGGAAAGCATGATGCTAATTACTATGTACGGCTTAGGGATAATTAAGTGTGATATTTGTAACATTCCTTGGAAATAAAATCAAAGGGACACATGTCCCAGAATGAGTAATAAATACAAGATAAGGTGCTCAGCTCAAAGCAGAAATACTTAATATTTAAAGCCTTACGACTTAAAGCAAAAATAATAAGTTTTAATGCCTTTATCAAATATCCTTTGGGAACACTTACTAATATTGATTTACAATTAACACCTTAAACGAAAGAAAGAAGGGTGTGTTTCCACAAAAAACAAAAAATAAATAAATAAACCAAACATGAAACATTAAATTCAAGGAAGGCACCACAGTCATAGCATACGACATAAGAAAGGAGTTTCCTTTTCACTACATACATACATGCATACATATGTACTTCAAAAGTGAAACATTTTGCAAAGGGCTAAAAAGGGAATATTGACTTGGAAAGAACATTTTTTATTTCCAGAAAAAATGACTCAGCGATATGAACAAAACAAAAAAGACAAAAGACACAAAATATAAATGCAAAGTGTATTTTGAAAAGAAAGCAGGGAATAAATGAAAAGCGCAGAAACCCAAAAAACGGAGGTTTAAATGGCATATGCAAGACATACATGCATATAACAAGCGTTCACTTACATATTTCGGTTCTTTGGAAGCTGTATGTTTTGCACAACCCCGAGCGACAGACAACTTCTTAAGTGGATGTTTACAATGGCGCAAGCATGACAGACTGTGCGAGAGAAACATGTAATAATAAACGACGCAAAACTTCTATCTTTTTCATACTAATAGTGTCTCGCGCACAGTTTTTCATGGTAGCGCCAGTGTAAACATCTACTAAGAAAATACATACAGCAGAAAGAAGAAACAAATATCGTCCACATGTTTATTAAAAGTGCAGGAAAATTTAAAGGAAAAACAAATGATAAGAATAAGAACATAACGCAATGAAGAATGCCGGGCGCCAACAACATGAACTTCAGCAACAGCAGCAGCAGGAACAACGACAACCCCAACCAACATGTACCGTGTAAATACATACCAACACAAGATACATATGTACTAGTATGTGTCTGCTTTAAAACTGTTTGTGTTGCCAGTGACACCCTGTTCATTGCTGCTGCTCTTGTTGCTGGTTGCTGGTTCTGTTGCTATACAAGAGCAGACGCACATTTATTATGCTGCTGGAGAATGAACGCAACAGCAATAATGAGAACAACATTGGCGCGTTGTCATTGGAATTGAAGATATGAAAGGACAACATACTGGGCGCACAGCAGGGCTGCACACACAAAACGGAGAGCCAGACATTCGTATGTATTTACGTACAGGCAAACGACTGACAGAACAAGAAGTGGGTGAAATGAAGCAGCAAATATGAATAAGCGATATACAGAAGATACGAGTACAAGAAACCGAGATGCAAGATATGTACATACATACAAACAAAAATATATTGGAAAAAATGAGAACGAAAAAAGGAAATAAGATAAGGAAATGCTGAAAATAAAGCAGGAAAATATACATACGAATGTATTTTTATATTTGGAAAATGATTACCATGTGTGTGAAATGAAGCAGAGTGGAGTGATGTCAAGTATACATACAGTGAACCGAATTCAAGGGCAAATCACTTAGCCTCAGTGAGTAGCAATAGCTAGAGCTATTGCAGCTGATGTGCGTGCATTTTAATGCGTTTCCAATTATACGAAATATTGAAAATACACAAAATTGCTGACTGCTTGTCATTTGAAATATTCAAGTTCGTTGAACTTCTTCTATCTCTCTCCTAGTCTACACACAACAGAGCACTTTAAATGCTATTGCTGCTGCACGCCGACACAAATCAACTTAACACTTCTTGCTTCTTGTATACCACAACTAGTTGTACAACATTTTATGTTTTTACATTGTCTCTCACTAATTCACTAACCTAAACTATTACCTGAGCTTGCAGGCTTGCTGGTTTCCGGTTTTAAACGGAAATTGTTCAATTACCTTCGATTTATATACAACATGCATACGCTTTATACAATCGCGTTTCAGTCCGTCTTCTTAATTCAATTGTTCCCGCACGCTTGCGAGTAGATGTTAAGACAGTCTGCCATTAGCGGGAATTATGTGATAGCGTCGTGACTCACTAAAAACGATTTATTACTTATTACATACAATATATGTATACGATTAGTTAGAGAATCTATATAACTTCTATGCTTCGTTTTTAAACAAAAAAACAAAACAAAAATTAATTTAAATTAAATGAAATAATTCGTATTTTTGTAAACAGTTTCTCTCAACAGTCCATTTTTAATATCGCTTGAAGCGTGCAGCAGCAATTTAATGAAGCTGAATACTTTTTTCTTTAATGACACAATGTGAATGCTGCGACGAGGGTGGGTTTCAACACCTTCAACAAAAATCTGAATAGGCAATTTCTTTGCAATTTCTGAGGGTAGCTTACTTTTATATTAAAAATTTGTTGTTGCTTTAACAGAATTATTCATATGAAAATTGGCAAATTTAAGGTTTGAAATAAAAATTTTCTTGTCTCCGTTGCTCACTGAATGGAAGTTACAAACTCCAGTGAAGTCGGGCATTTTCCATAAATTTACAATAAATGCCCGCTTCCAACGCGAAATTCTTAATTCAGTATTGATATGTAAAATAATTTCTAAGACTAATTAAAAATTGTTAGTGTGGTGCGAGTATATTACACACCAGTACTAAAATTCTACTTAAGAATTTATCATTATGAATGTAATAACTTCGGTTGAACGTGATCGATATTTCCGCAACAGAATATTTTCTAAGATTGCAATGCTTTCTTAGAGTAATTGGAAATATTTTTATGTTGTAAGCTTATCTGCTGAAAGCATATACAAATATTCAAAGTTTCGATTATTTTGCTGCAGTCCAGTCGAAATAATCCGTGCTAAAATTAAACCTAGAGTATCGAATTAGATGGAACCATGAACTGTACGCCGACATTGACATAGTAACACAGCTTTCGCTGGCTAGGTTATGTGAAATTATTAGATGTCAACTATTCGGCGAGGAGGTATTCTAAATCACAGTGGTTGAGAACTAATAGAAAATATGAGATGAAGAGGGACGGCACTAGGCTCTTACTGACTGACGTCAATGCAATCACCACTGATTGTTGTAGGAACAAAAAAGTTACTTGTATGTTAGGTTTAAAGTTTCAAAGTGGAATAAAAACCCTATAAATATTTAGTTGTTTGATATATTTAGTTATAGATATTTCTTTAACAAGAAAGGATGCCAAATAAACATGATTACATCTGAACACTCAAGCAAAATTAATATTCAGGTATGAAGGTCTAAAGTTACTATAATTTCCTCCTGTTTTCTAATGGGGATCGAAAATTAAAAATATATATATATTTTAAACTTCCTTTTTATAAAAGTAAGTAAAATTATTCACGTTTTTCTCTTTTAGGACCCTGCCTGTTATTCATCACTAACTAAAGAATAATCACATGAACAATTTATAAAACTTCCGCCACAAAGAAACTATTGTATGCGTTGTCTTGAAAGCACACACAAAGATCTACACACACACATACAAATAAAGGGTGTTTTTTTGAGAAGTGTGGTTTTCAATCTGGCAATACTTTTTACGGAGTTGATCTTTTTGACAGCTGGCACTTGATTTATGCTCAGTTTGGTTAGCCATTTCATAATGAATAGACTTACTACTGAACAACGTTTGCAAATCGTGCAAATTTATTACCAAAATGAGATCCCGATTTTCACAAGAAAATTTTGTTCAGCGATGAAGCTCACTTTTGGTTGAATGGGTACGTTAATAAGCAAAATTGTCGCATTTGGAGTGATCATAATCCACAAGCCATTGTTGAGACGCCGTTACATCCTCAAAAAGTCACTGTTTGGTGTGCTCTATGGGCAGAGGGAATCATTGGTCCATATTTCTTCAAAGATGAAGCCAGTCATAATGTTACAGTCAATGGGGAACGCTATATAGGTAGAGTCATGATTAACGCCTTTTTGGTGCCTGAATTGGGGGATGTTGATGTGGAGGACCTTTGGTTCCAACAAGACATGCCAACGAAGGAAACTTTTGGTGAGTGCATAATCTCGCGTCGTGCGCCTGTGGTGTGGCCTCCAAGATCGTGCTGTTTAACACCGCTGGACTATTTTTTGTGGGGTTATGTGAAGTCGCTTGTCTACGCAGATAAGCCCGAGACTATTGACGCCTTGGAAGAGAGTATTCGGTGCGTTATTACTGACGTACGGCCCCAATTGCTGCAAAAAGTGGTCGAAAATTGGGCCTCTCGGCTGGAATTTATTCGAACCAGCTGCGGCGGCCACTTGCCCGAAATCGTTTTTAAAACATAATGGCTTTATAATAAAGCTAAATTCTTGGCCATAAAAAAAAACCACACTTCTAAAAAAAACACCCTGTATATGTATAGGTGAGCACGTATAGATATACATATATGCAGAAAAGTACCTTTTGACAAAAGAACTCGTCGTCGTGGAGTAGCACAAAAGAGCGAAAACAAAATGTGAAGCCATAAAGCACACGCCCCAAATTCAATGTCCTGACAACAGGATTTCAACAGATACACACACAAAGCGCAAACTTTGAATTTGTATTTTGGGGCAGGGGTATAAGTATAGACAAAGGTCTGCGTTTTAGTTATTGAAGTGCGGAAAAGGGAAAAATACAAACAAAACAAAAAAAATCAAAGGAAAAACTGAAAGTATATGGATGAATTGAATGAAAAATGTTTGTAATACGGTAGACCAAGAGAATCGATAGTTGATGATGGTGATGGAGCTGAGATGAATGATGTTAATGGAGATCTCAGCGTGGAGTCGCTCGCACAAACACACACACACTCTTAAATGAAACATACCATTAGTCACGTTAATTAAAGTTTAAAAAATCATAAATTAAAAAAATTTCTATTGATTGATTTTTATGAAAAAGACAGAAGCAAATATACTTAAAAAAAAGCATGAATTTATGGAAAAATTTCATGGTAAATTTTGTATGCCATCCATTTCAGTCTGCCAAATACAAGCACAGAGAAACACAATAGAAAAACTCTTGCAATTAAAAAGAAATCAAACAATAATAATAATAGTTAATAATGAAAAAATTAAATAAATAAATAGTTATGAGTGTATGAAGACAGCATGGTAGTAAGTAAAGCAATCAAAAGAAATGCAGTTGGACAACTTATGAGTGCCAGATGATGGGGACAGACGGATAGAAACTGTATTTTGAAGCTCGTAAACATGATTATAGAAAATTGAATTTATTTAATACCAAATGCAGTTAGGGAAAATTGTATGAAATGCATTTAGATTTATCAAGAAGAAGGATGCCAGACTTAGTTGGAGTTACAAACGATTTAAATTACTTTGAACCTTTATCAAATCACAAAAGCCCGCCCTAAAAATTTTACGTGATATTCGTGAAAGGGATTTGCTTAAAAAATTGTCTTCCGTTGTGTTCCCAAAATAAAACATCGCTTAAAATGATGAATCATCGATGTTCATAAGATTGAATCAGGAGTTTTTATAGACAGTTCTGTGTGTTGATGAATAATGTTTTATAATTGTTTTAACGTCTGTAAGAATGTGTGGCATATACTAAAATTTTGTGGTTGATACGTACCGCAAGAGAAATTGGGCAACATATCTCCACTTGACTTCCTACTTACAATTAAACTTCCATAAAAGAAAAAAATTATAACGATCACAATCAAAACCTAAAATAATCAAATTGTCACTATTTTTACTTAACTATGTGATTTAGCTTTCTGTTTTACATGTTCATCAGAAAACGATCAACATTCTTCTATTGAAACTATAGTTCAGTTCAAAATGCATCACCTTTTGAAATTTTCTTATTTTCAATATAAAATTTACAACATCGAAAACTACAAAAGTACCAACCTAGATTTGATTGAACTGCGAGTTAGACTTATATATTTTCAACTTATTTAAAGCATTGTCGCAAAGTAAAATTTGCCAAGGAAGATATTTTTACCTGCACTCTGGTCGAGATTGTAGATACCTTCCATTCATTTACAAATAGAAGTAACTCGCACAACATGAGTGGATGCAAAAAGATAGGCTTAAATTGGTTATGTGCTGTTCTAAGAGAGCGTTACATGTACTAGGTATTTTACAAATTTATAAATCCAACTGAACTAGAGTAAATCAGTTTCTCCATGGCATTTCAAGGACTACTTTTGACCGAAATTCTCAAAGGAAGTTGAAGGATACGGAGATCAGTGAAGACGTTAAGATGATTCTTAATAACTGATATTGAAACCTCCGTTGTGGCTTTTTGCTTCTCCTTGTACGACTCTTTTATAAAGAATTCGCTGGACGATTTGTATAGTGTTGAATTTTCTTATCCAGGTGGCAGCACGCGCATTGTCAATGCGCCGCAATGCAAAATGTGGAGAATCTCGCACAACGACAACGAAGAAGAAGCAAGGCCAAGGCAATTAGCCAAAAGCCGGTTGAGAAAATTATTGCACAAACATAAAACAGTAACAGCAGAAACAAACAGCAACTGCAAAAACAACAATAACGGCGACAATACAACTCACAGCGATACTAGTGTAAAGAAGAAGAAGCAAAAGCCAAAGAAGAAAAAAAGTAAGTTGACCAAGGAGTGAGAACGCCTGTCGCGTTGGCCAGCAACGAACAGCGCCAACAGGAATGGAAACAAAGAGTGAAGCAGGTAATTCACACTAAATAGACTCGTTCAACGTGTCGTAGTCGTCGTCTCCCCAGTCTCGGCAACAATTTGAAAAATGTTTCAAACGTTTTCAATGCAGCAAACGTCTAAAAGTGGGTAAACGGCAAACAACTCCACTTATTTTTGGCAATTTTTCCTCCCTTCAAATGGCTTTGCATCAGCAAAGAATACAGTAATACAGTAATTCAATTAAGGTTAAACTTACATTTTTCGAAATCTTGGTGCTGTTATTTGCTCCGTTGTACTTAATTTTTACTTGTTGTTAAAAAAATCCTGCACTTTTTATTTCTTTATTATTACCGGCTTTAAATTTTCCTGTTACACCCTTTTACCTTACTTTTTTCCTTTTTTTTTTGCTGTTTTTTCACAATTCAAATTTTGATTTTCTTTACAGATTCGATCCACACAAAACAACAAATTTGCACTGTTTTATCTCGTTTTATATTGTTGGGTCTTTTGCACAAATATATAATACTATCTCCGTCACTCACGCGCAACAAAATCACACACAAATAAACACTGCGAAATTTGTATTCCCACAATTGAACACAACTCTGGAGAAAAAGGATATGCTATTGATGTATTTCTATTTGAGATTTTCCAATTTTGAATTTTGAGTTCTCTTCTTTGCTGCTCTGCTCGCTGCTTGCTTTTTGTATCTCAAAAATACTCACACACTCCAACTTTTTTATTTAGCCGACTACAATAACCGCTCACGACACAAGTTCAACTTCGAATGATTTGTGCTTGCAGTGCACCGCATTTTGTAAGTTCTGCTACCGCTTAATTGAGTTCACAGGCGATTAAATGAGAATTTTGTCGGCTGAAAAACCAGCATTCAACATTCATCGGCGGCGATAACGAATCAATGACGGCTGTAGATACAAGATGCAGACGAGTAAGTACATATACTAAATTACATATGTTTATGTACATACCACATATATACTAGGGTTGTGCGAATAATTGGCATTCGCATGTGCGAATACATATAGTAATTCTCAATTTTGTATGTAAGTAATTAAAATTTTGAAATCTATGTGAACGAGGTGTTAAATTTTGGTTTTTCAAATGAATTGAAGATAAAATAATTAATAATTTTATATATTAGAGGTTTTACGATTTATTTTTATTTGTATTATTTTGCAACGACACACCTCCGTTTACATACATCCTGTGAACAGTAACGATTTCTATTACCACCACAGCCGCAATAATGAAACATGAAGCAATCACGGTTGCGTGCGCTATAGTATCACCTAGTATTAGTATGACATCCCGATCCACTTCCTCCCTTATCTCTGGACGAAAAAGAACCTGTTTCCACTGAATGAAAATATTCACATTAATTTACTTAATATAATGGGTTTCTGTACATTTGAACTCTCCTTGTTCTAGAGGATATCTCTGTGCCTTCACTGTCATAACAACTAAAACGAAGACTAAAAAACGATTTCAATTAAATAAATTTAATTTGTAATGGTTTGCAAGGACTGGCTAAAACTTCTAGAATAAAGTTTATTTATTTTTCAAGTATTTTAAAATTTAAAACAAATTTTTTGTTAATAAAAAGCAATTAAAATCTGAGGTTTTTATATTAATAAATAATGTAACTGCAAGAAAAAGTAACTATTCAAAAATGTATTTGTGAAAATGATAAATAAATGTTTTTAAGTAGTATTCATTGGTATTTATTGTATTTAAAAAAGAATAGTGAACTCACTTAAAAACTAGTTGGAAAGCTAGTTGAGTATTTCACGTGTATGCAGAGCCGCTGAGAGAATATATGGGACGGGGAAAAAGGGGGATGTTCATCTTAGGGGATCCTTTTTTCAAGCTTTATATTTTTAACCCATTTACGGTCTTTAGGTTACCAATTTTGAAAATTCATCAAAAACACATTTATAAATATTTTCAAATAGTAATTACTATTCAAAGTTTCTACATATTTAAAATTTTTTCAGATATCACCAAAAAGTTTTGTATTTGTAACTACCAATATTTACTTTGATATTGCCCTTTTAAGATTTCACTTGTATCCACAGCTATTCTTGGAGCTATATTAACTGGGTGCACCGAATTTAGCTTAGTTTACTTCACCTTTTCCTTTGATATTGCCCATTGAATATTTCACTTGTATGCAGGACCGAGGACAGAATATACGGGCCGAGGGGAAAAGGGGATGTTCATATTATGGGTCTCTTTTTGCAAGCTTTATATTTTTAACCCATTTTTGATATCTGTACGATTTTTCGGATACCAATCTTGAAAATTCATCAAAAAATTTATCTATAAACATTTCCAAAAAGTAACTAATGTTAAAAATTTCTACATATTTTGGGTTACAGATTGCACTTCAACTTATTAGATCTCACCTTGCGAAGAGGACAGGTAAAAGGACATGTTTGTTTGGAAGGCAGTTTTGAAAATCAACAAAATATAAATAGATTAATTGTTATGCATTTGAAATGAAAAATTCATCTAAATTAACAAAATTGATATGTGTATAACTTATAACCGCACAGGTCCCCATATATTTTAAAGAGACTATAACTGACCAGAGTTTAGTAAAAAAACATTTAGTAAAATAGGCAAATTTCTTCTGAATTTACATATTTTTCAATAATTTAAAAATTTTTAATTTACAGGCTCCTCGGGCACTCTAATAAATATCTCGGTCTCCATTCCCCTCAAATAAACAAAATATATTCTAAAAATTTTTAAATTAAGTTTATTGAATTTAGTTCAACTTGCTTTTTTAAATTTAATTTAGTATATATCTTTGAGAATTCCACTTGTATGGAAGGTGTATGTTTGACTAATGTAAATTTATTATTAGGTATTACTTTACAGTTCTACAGATACTATTTCATTTACTTCGTTATAAGTTTTAACTTGCACACCTGTTCTGGCATAGACCTTGTGAGCAGTAGCGATTTCTATTGCAACCACAGCCATTGAAATAAAAGGATTGGCACCTTCTGCAGTCTTGATCAAAGTACCACCTTGTGGAAGAATCACATCTAAGTAGGTCCAGTTTGTCCTTCATCTCTAGGTGAATTACAATCTGTATTGAAGGAAAATAAATAATTTATTGATTGCCTGTTCATAAATATTTAAATTCAAGCTTACCTTGTTCAAGAGGATCATCTTTAACATTCGGTAGAGCGAACAAAACCATTTCAACTTTTTTGAAAAATCAAATATAATACATTTAACTAAATATATTTTTAAATATTTGCAGTTTTTATAAAAAAAATAAGGGAATCTTGCGCAAATTCCTCACCCCATACCAAGATGGATTGCTGATTTTATCGATGTTGTATGACGAATGATTGTCCAGTAGCGTCTGTTGATTAGCTTCAGTCATTTAGACGATAATGCACTTGTTCAACAGTAAACTGCTTTTCATCTATGTAGATGATTTTTTCCCATCCAATTCCTGCGGCCCGACGTTGAAGGCGACATCTTTGTAGTCGTTCGCGTTTGTTTTCATCCGAAAGTAACTGACATTTTTGGAGTTTGTATGCAGGGACGGTGGGTTTCCTGCCTCTTCCTAGACGATCACCTTCATGACTCAGCTCCTTTACCGTTTAACCGCACGAAAAACTAACGAACGAGCAATGCGAAGATGTCACGCAATCTCACAATTGCGTTTGCTTGGCTGGTGCAATGTTATTATACTAAGTGAAATCTAGACCATACAAAAATTAAATCAGATTTACTGTCGATTATGTAGAATACCATACTTTTTCTATTGCGCGAAGAAACTTGTATGTTTGTATATACTTATTAATTGCTGTATTTTTGAAAGAGCACCTGTGACTGACAGCTTGACTGACCATACTCATATTTCACTAGTATAACCAAAAATTATAATTTCAGAGACTTTTCCTGTCCCGGGCTCATTGGCTATAATTGTATCGGTCAGCCGAAAGTGCGGCATTTCATAATTTATTATTGTTTAAATTTTAATAAATAAATATAATTCTATCAAATCTTGAGAACATATCTATAATAATATATAATAATAATTGTTATATTAATTTCAATTTACAATAAAAAATTCTGAGTGAATAATATAATTTCGAAAGCTAAATCGGCAAAATTATGATTTAGAAATAACTCCAAATAACCCTTAGTTACTCTATCTGCAGCTGCTCGATTTTATCTAAGTACTATACTCACCGTACTTTAAATGCCCCCACACATTTTTGGATATCGATTTACTTTGATAATATACGAAAGTCAATATTATCAATTCTATTTTATCTAGAAATGAAAGCATAAAACAAACTTATTTCCCAAAGGAAATGTGAAAAATGTGCACCACTTAATTATCGTATTGACATATAAAGCAAAAAGAAAAACAGATGAAATTATCACCCCCACCAACGTCACCAGCATGCTTCCTCTAATTCACCGTACTCAAATTTTATGGCAAACGCACCAATATGCCTCAAGACTCGTTCAATATGGGTTTCCTTCTCATCATCCCTTAGTCGTCGAATTACGCCATAAATATTTTGATAAAGTACATCCACCTTTTTCACTTATTAGAATAGAGGAAATACATATTGACACATTACAGACTGAATTTATTTCCAGACGTGTATGTAATTTATAATACAAAATAAAAATTGTAACAATTGCAAAAATACATATTTTGATGCACTTGGTTGTCCTCTTTACATTGTAACACCATTAGATAGTATGTATATACACACCCTTAAACTCCGAGTAGTAGGGTGAGTCAAATACCACCCCTCGCAAGTATGCAGCAATTTCATTTATTTTTCATTCATTTGTATGCAATTCAGTGTTGCAGTGAGAGTGAAAATTAAAGGTCATGGTCAAAAAATGGTGGATTTCGTTTTTAGCTCAGATAATGGTCATGAAAATCACTTGTAACATATAACTTGTAACATATGTACTTATGTATTCAACTTAAACCGTAGAAAAGTTTAAACTTTATTAAATTCTCACACATATGTTAAACTTCATTGAATTACTTCGAATCGATTAATTCTTTTCAACGTTATCATTGCTATGAATATTTAATGTAATGCAAAAATTATGACAATTTACTTTTGCTGCATCATTAATCAATACGAGTATTAATAATGCATTTGTACAACTTCACACAAATGACATAGATAAGGAATACTTATTAATAAATTAAAATAGTTGAAAGATATTTGTTGTAAATATTTGTGTGAAAATAAATATTTTGGTGCGAAATTTTATTATGAAATTTTAGGTCAAACATATGTTTCTATGATAAATATTATAATAAATTTACAATTTTTGAATCAATTAAAGTAGCTACTTTTCTAAGCTTTATCATAATAATAATCCTAAAAACTGCTGTAGTTATCAGGTACATTTTTTGAATACATTTTGCACGCATTTTTCTTTCGTTAAACACAGTTTTGTAGTTGGACGCAAAGAGTTTTTAATTAGAAAAAATTAGAAAACCGCAATTAAATAAATTAAAATGCAATTTGCTCAAATAAGCGAATGCATTACGAAAAAAACTACTGTACATACATACATAAATATGTCGAAAACAACAAGCGCTCGTAAGCAGCATCACATGCTCTGATAATTTTTGTAAAAAGATTAAAAAGATGAAGTAGCAGCAGTAAGATTTTATCATAGAAGTAACAACAACAACAGCACCAAATTCGTGTTTTTCAATAATTCACTTTAAGTTAAAGCGCTTTTTATTATTCACTGCATTAACTTAAACTATATTCATACTTAAATACTGCACTTGCTTCTGCTTGTGGCAATGAGAGTGTAAATAATTCCTTAACGCAAACTTTATTAAAAAAATAAATATTTTGTTTTTGTTTTTATTAATAAAATCAATTAAAAACAAAAATTTCACCGTCGCGCCTAAATTCAAAAATCATTCATTTTAGTAATCGTATATTTAATTAATTTACAGTTGTTATTTATCTTTTAAAAATTTTAAAGAGTTTCCATTTTACGGTATTTGATTTTGGTGTTTAATAAATGTTTATATTGCATGTTCATACATTTTACATATATGAATGTATGTAGCTTAGATTCAGATGTTCGTGCATTATTTGAATAAATGATTTTTCTTTACCACTTTTTATACTACCAGCAATTTTTATATTCAATTTAAATTACCTATATACTTTCAAGTAACATTCGATATTTAATTCCATCTAAGAAGAAAGGCAATCGATTCAGATTGCCTATAAAAATTTTTGTAGCCCTTAAAATTTTTTGGGAGAAGTTCGAATTTTGACCATTTACGGATTCATCCGATGTAGCTTCCTGTAAAAAATTGTTTTAAATCCTGAATTTTAATTTTAAGAAGGGCGAAGGTTTGTCAGTTCTCATTCTGATCCATCATCTTCATCATCATTTTCGATGAGTTGCTAACATGGTTTCCGTTCTTTTGCTACAAAGTTTCACTTTTCTAAATATTGTAAAACTGTCACAGAAGCGTCTGAAAATAACAAAACCCATAATAATGAACAGATCTTTAAAAATATTTCTAATAGAATTTGATTGAATGTTCAAATGTACCTAAAAGAACACCAGATGTGACTAACATGGTTTGTTCAGAAAATTTTTTTAACCCGGTCCCAAAAACTCTTCAATTTCATTTTGTTTTCCAACAATTTTTTTATTAGTTACGAAAAATTAATTATTTTCAGCCACGAAAAATTAATTAATTTTAGCTACGAAAAATTAATTAATTTTAGCTACGAAAAATTATTTAATTTTAGCTACGAAAAATTAATTAATTTTACCTACTAAAATTAACAAAAATTAATACTGAATAGTGAATTTAAATAAGCTTTTAAATAAAAATGTGTAAATATACCTTACATTCCACATTTCGATTAGTCGATATTCGATTAATGCCCAAACGACACTCGAATGCAACACACGATCCACAAACAGCTGCTGTCACATTGTGAGTAGAAAGCCACAACAGCAAAAACAGCTGACTGCTGCAACTGTCAGTTTCCCATTGCTACGAAGGTGGGGGTTGAAAGAATTTTTTATACACTGATTTCAATATTGAAAAAGATTGTCAGTTAGGAGCGACGGACTCACAGCAATAGCGGAAAAAGAAAAATCCAATTATTAAAATAAAAAGTTCTTAAGTTCGCGCAGCTCAAAAGAAAATTGTGCAAAATTATTGCGACGTAACGTCAAATATAAAGTTGTTTCTGCACAAACAGTAGCTTAAATTCTAAACTCTATAAAAATGGAAAATCTGGAGAAAAAGCTGAAATTTTTGAGGTAGAGCAAAAGCAAAGCAAAAAAGAATTTTCCAAAAATTTTCGTGAGGGCATGAGGCGTAAGAGTGACGAAAATAAGAGGAAAGCAAATTAAAAGTAATAAAAGAACACAAATCACTCATCAAACAGAAAGAACGTATCTAATAAGTCTTAAAAAAAATTCAAATATAAATAATAAATTCGTCGTCGTCGTCGGTCGCTTGTTGAACTGCTACATTGCAGTCGACTTTGGACGTTGACGTCGTCGTGGTCTAGTGGTGGGTCGTAAAACTGATGATTAGAAGCAGCACTTCCGCATATATTTTTTTATTCTTTTGAATAAATATATTTTTTCGGACGAAATCGTATTTTGTTATTGTACAAAATGGATATTGTTGGTCTAATAAGATCCTCCTACCTCGATTACGGAACTATATTGTCGGAGAATTGGTGTAAATACATAACAATGGAGATTAAGACAACGGTGAGTAGTTTTTGTTGTAGTTGTTGTTTCATTTCTGATAATGTTGTGTCATTTATTGAAACAGCACTGACACACACCCACACACACACGCACACACACTAGCATATTCTCGTGTTTATTTGTTGTTCTTTTTGTTATTTGCTTATCACACATATTTATTTTTTGCAAATAATATTTATTGCGCGCTTATCTAAATAGTTTTCTGTCTATTTTATATAATTTTTTAATATGTTAAAATTTATGCCTAAAATTCAGTTTTTTTTATTTTCTTATGTAATGTGAATTTACTTGAAATTATGCACCCCACCTTTAATTTGAGGGTCGTTCGAAATTGCCTTGTCTCCCTTTCTTTATTTGCATGACATTTTTTCTCTGAAATTCTCCTTTAATTTCATTGTTTTTATTTTTGTAATTTTACTGCTGATTTTACTTTTACACACAGTTCACAATTTATTGCTTGGGCGGGAAGAGAAGAGTCTCCTTTTGTTACCTTGAGGTTTGTGTTTCACAAATTTTTTTGTTGTAAAATTAAAATGTTTTGTTTTTACAATTAAATTCATTAAGGACGGTTTTAAATTTAAGACATATTTACATATATAACTCTCCACTGATTCAGAAACTATGACACATACTAACACAGTTTCATTCGCACCGTGGAAAAGCTCCTCACTTTTAAAAGTATTTTTCACTCTCCATAGAGGGAAGAGAATTCACCACTGTCGTAGGTATACCTTCCAATATTAGTCAAAAATTCAGAATTATAATCAATTCATTGACCCATGCACCCAACTACTGAGGAGCATGAGTCAGTCTGTCTCGCATTCAATCAGTATGTAACGTAAAGTGAAACTCCTCGTAATTTATTCATGAGTACTTAGGGACAGAAAGTTGCGGAACACATAAATATGTAACAAAATAATATCAAGTTATGTACCTATAAACATATATATTTTCATTAATGGATTTAATTTTTGTACTTAAATGCAATATAGAATGTGTATTGATTAAAAGAACAGATTAGAGCAATGCCAATGGACTCATTTAAAGAATACCAAATAAAAATCTGATTTTTTCCTCCTTAGTAGAAAGGTTTAAAGTTTAATACTCTTATCTTCGAAATACAAAATATACGTTATGAGTGTAATTAGGAACTGTTATAAAGATAAAACAAATACTTAGCACTTTTTAATGAATCGCTAGTAGCGAAAAAAGTCATATACATTAGTTATGCATAATAAAAATGAGGTTTAAGCAACGTTAATCAACTAGCAGGTAGGACCGACTTTTTACGGGCAGTAATATTATATAATTATCACATAGTAAAATTTTTTTTTTTCGATTCCAAATACTGTTTTTAATAGCCTTACAATTTTAACAGAAAAAAATAATTTTTGCTTGAAATTTAAATTATTGCTGATCTTTTAAAATATTAAATAAAAATGTGTTTAGTTGTTTATTGAAGTTGATAAAAATATTTGTAGTTGAGAAATTGATTACATTTTATGAATATGCTTTTGAATTAAAAATAAATTTTTTATTTTCCCATTTATTGGCACTAAGGGCTTCTCAGTGGGCTACCTATTTTTCCACCTAGAGCCAGAACATTAACTCCAATTTGATTTTGATCTTCTGTTTTTTTTACCAATTTACTAATCCTCATCTTTTTTATTACGAAGAAAAACTAAACTGATAGAGGGTTAACTCTTAAGAAAAAAATTATACTCTAAATAATTGCATACGTGAAAGCAGATCCTATTCCATTTACTTACATAAAAATTAAATTAAAAGATTTTATGAAATATGTACCTTCCTAGACACAAAATGATCTCACCTGCGGGTATAAAGAAATCCCTAAAAAATAAAGAAGAAGAATAAGCTAATAAAATTAATATGAATACTTTAATATAACTAATTTCCGTAAATAAAAATAGACAAAAACATTTTGTTCACCTTTTTTATGACAAAATTTTATGGATTTACTTAGATTTCACATGTAAAATAATCAATCATATATTGCATGGCTACCGCAAATACCGGATAATTAAATCTAGATATTACTATAGTATTTTTAAATCGCAAAAGCTCATTGCGCGTATAAGTTATATAATAAGCATTTTTCAGCAAATCAAATTTTCATTCAACTATTTAGTTAACCCCGTGAGGCCAAATCAATTTTTTAAATGACTGATTTCGGGGCAAGCAACTTCTAACTCAGAAATCGAATATGGGAACTAAAGCAAAATTAAAATAAATTATTAAATTACAAAAACGAAAACTGCAAAATTGGAATAAATTACAAAAGCAAAAAGTTGCTGCTTATAAATCGCGTAGTTTATGTAAAGGGTGTTTTTTTTTTAGATGTGTGGTTTTCAATCTGGCAATACTTTTTTCGGAGTTGGTCTTTTGGACAGCTGTCACTTGATTTATGCTCAGTTTGGTTTGCCATTTCATAATGAATAGACTTGCAAATATTTGCAAATTATTGAAATTTATTATCAAAATTCATGCGCAGTGAAAAAAGTGTTTCGCCAGCTACGTCCATTTAGCGACGAGGCTCATTTTTGGCTCAATGGATACGTGAATAAGCAGAATTGTCGTATCTGGAGTGAAGACCAGCGAGAGGCAATTCAGCAGCTACCAATTCATCCCGAAAAATGCACTTTTCGGTGCGGTTTATGGGCAGGCGGCATCATTGGGCTGTACTTCTTCAAAGACGATGAAGGCCGCAACGTTATGGTCAATGGAGAAAGGTACCGTTCGATTATAACACTTTTTTTTGGCAGAAAATGCTAGAATTGGACTCGGCCGACATGTGGTTCCAACAGGACGATGGCTCTCGATGCTTCAATTAAGAGGCGAATTTTGTGAGCAGATAATCTCACGTTTTGGTGTAGTCAATTGGCCACCAAGATCGTGTGATTTGACCCCGTTAGACTATTTTTTGTGGAGCTATGTTAAGTTCCTTGTCTATAGGGACCAGTCAAACACGATTACAGCTTTGGAATCCAACATTGAACGCGTCATTGGTGAGATTCCGGTCGAAATTTGTGAAAAATGTGCCAAAATTGGACCTTCAGAATGGTCCATTTGGTCCATTTGAAACTTAGCCGCGGGCAACATTTAAGTGAAATTATATTTAAAAAGTAAATGGCAGAAATTGATTTATCGATCCAAATAAAAATTTCATTCACTTTTGCAAAATTTCTGTTTTTTTTTTCATTTTCAAAACCTCTTAAAAAATCATCCTTTATTTATGATATAAAGAGGTCATTTACGTGTATTTAGAGATGCGGCGTGTTTGAGTTGAGCTCAAGTTGTCGACAAGATTTTCCTTGAAAAACTAAAATAATAGTTTAATTTTGATTAATTTTGTTTGGTTGTTGTAACTTTACTTTATTATTTGATAGTACATATGTAGTTACTTGTAATTATATAAATTATATTTGATATTCTCAATTGTTGTTGATTTTCAATTGCTGCTGTTGATTGAATTTCCAATTATTTTTCGCGTTTTGATAATAAGAATAATTGCAGATTTCTTTCTAAACAATTACGTACATAAATATAACTAAGCAACAAACAAACAACAACAACAACAACAACATCTTCTACAACTCACTCTACCACAATAATAACAACAAGATCAAAGGCAACAAAAATAATAACAAAAACCACTAAATTTACAGATGTGTGTGTATATACATACATATGTGTATGAATGTGTATGTATGTATGTATGTGCATAAATTTATCTACAAACAAGATATTTTTACAACGAATGCCACTTGATAATAACAAAATAATACTTAATGCAAAAATATCAACAAACGAAAAACGCATTACTAACAAGAACAACAACTGCAGTCGCGATTGCAATTACATGATAATAGCAACAACACAACAATAAAAAAAAGGCAGAAATCAACAAGCATTTAAATTTTGTGAAAATGCATTGCTGCCGTGCCGTCACTGCTGTTGCTGCTGCAGCGTAGTCGTCGGTCAGCCACTCTCAACGCTAAGTTGTTGTTGCTGTTGCGTATTATTTATGCCAGACCCCCGCCATGCACTAAAGCAAAAACAAACTAACGCTCTGTTGAAATGTAAACAAATGTAATGCAAATTTGAACGACAATGTCAACTGAATACGTCCGCTTATTATCATGTAGCAACAATTTGTACGCCTGCCTGTGTGTTTGAGTGCAGGGGGTTCTCAGCCAACAAAGAGAATAGCCACACATGTGTGAACAGGCTAACGCACTTGTTAATGAAGAAGAAACATATAATAAACAAGAAATACTAGAATCTATGTAGAGTTGCCAATTTCTATTTTTTCGTAGTATTTAAAATATTTATTAATTATCTTTACCACGCTTGCTCTCTCTCTCTAGGTGTATCTCTACATGTGCATTTGCCTCTTAACTTTCATACTGATCGCCTGGTATATTTTTTACAAACGCGCTGTACGCAACAAAGAACGCGCAACGCTACTGGAAGCACAAACTTCAGCCGCATCTTCGGCAGGTGGCGACGTGCGTGGTTTACGTTTTCGCAAACGTGATAAAATGCTCTTCTATGGCCGGAGAATGCTACGGAAGGTGAAAAATGTTTCCGGGCAAGTTTACGGCGGGCAGGGACGTAAACGTAAAGCGGTGATGCGTTTCGCCAAGCGCATCCTTCAACTGCGACGAGATAATATTCCGCTGCAACTGAAAACTGTTGAACCGCCAGCGGAATATTTGGAAGAGACAATGGAGGGCAGTGATCGGGTGCCACCAGACGCATTGTATATGCTGCAAAGTATACGAATTTTCGGGCACTTTGAGAAGCCGATATTTCTTAAACTTTGCAAACACACTGAAGTGTTAACACTCGATCCGGGTGATTATCTCTTCAAGATCACTGATGCAGATGATAGTGTTTTCATAGTGCAATCAGGATTGGTGCATGTGTACATTTCGAATGCCGATGGTAGCACACTTTCGCTGAAGACAGTGAAGAAGGGTGAATCGGTGACATCGCTGCTGAGTTTCATCGATGTACTCTCGGGTAATCCAAGTTTTTACAAGACTGTAACTGCAAAGGCGGTAGAAAAATCGGTTGTGATACGATTGCCAATGCAGGTGAGTTAAGTTTGGAATGGGCGGTAGAATGGCGAGCAGTCCAAGCTAATATTCAAATTTGCATTACAGGCCTTCAAGGAAGTTTTCGATGAGAATCCCGACATTATGATTCGTGTCATTCAAGTGATTATGATTCGTTTACAGCGTGTGCTCTTCACTGCGCTGCGTAATTATTTGGGCCTCAACTCAGAATTGGTACAGAGTCATATGCGTGTCAAAAAAAATCATGCACAATTACAACAACAACAGCAAAACATGCAATCCAATTCACAGCAACAACAGAACATGAGCTTAAAAACTTCACCAGGTCATCGTCGCTCGCAAGCCGAAAGCTTTCGTGAAACTTTCCAGCATACGCTTTCCGATGCTGTACCACCGCCAGATATGCTGGTTGATCTCGCTTATGATTCCCAGCATTTTAGCATTGCTGGCATGCAATCAACGTTACACAATATTAATATGCAGCAGCAGCAGCAAACCACTCAAAGCACACAGTCTGCATTCAATGTGGGGAGCACTGGAAATCTTTCAACCCGCCGCTACTCTATGACACACACGGAGGCGCATGCAAATGCGTCTTCGATTGATATGAAATTAGTGCATGCGTCGGCAGTTGAAAGCTTTCTCAAAGAGCTCGGCTTGCCAGAGGATGATTCTAAATTTTTAGAACCTTTTGTCGAAGTGCGAGAAGTGGATGCTGCTGTCACGCTGATAAGAGAAGGGAATGCGGATGTAAGTTATGTATATCTTGTTGCAGATTGAGGATATTGATTTTAAATGTCATACTTTGGTTTATTTTCAGGATATTTGCATTTGGTTTGTTATGACTGGCAGCTTGGCTGTCTATCAGAGTGGCGCTGATGCTACACGCAACATCAAAACAGATAAATCTGAAATATTCATATATACCGTGCATCCAGGAGAAATTGTTGGTGGCTTAGCGATGCTGACTGGTGAAGCCAGCGCCTATACAATTAAAGCAAAACATTTTAGTAGGATAGCATTTATCAGGCGACCAGCTGTTTATCAGTGAGTGCTTTTTTTTAAATTTTTTATTTCGAGGGCTGCTGGCGATCTAGCGTTTACGAATTGGTAATCAGTTGGAAAGTACAACCTTCATAAATTTATATTCGTATCTGATTTTACATAAGATTTCGTTCTTAACTGGAATTTCTCTTTTGTAGAATCATGCGCGAACGTCCACGAATTGTACTCGATTTGGGCAATGGTGTGGTGCGTCGTCTCTCGCCACTGGTGCGTCAATGTGACTATGCATTAGATTGGATTTTCCTTGAGTCTGGTCGTGCCGTCTACCGCCAAGATGAGACCAGCGATAGTACTTACATTGTTCTCAGCGGGCGTATGCGATCTGTCATCACGCACTCGAGTGGCAAAAAGGAGATTGTTGGTGAATATGGTAAAGGTGATTTAGTGGGCATCGTCGAAATGATTACAGAAACATGCCGCACTACCACTGTGATGGCTGTGCGTGATTCCGAATTGGCCAAACTGCCGGAAGGACTCTTCAATGCAATTAAGTTACGTTATCCGATTGTTGTTACAAAATTGATTAGTTTACTAAGTCATCGTATTTTGGGTACAATGCAAACGCGTTCTGGTGGTTCGGCAGCACCATTCGAAGCATATCCGGTAACGCATAAATACTCGACAGTTGCGCTGGTACCTGTAAGCGATGATGTGCCATTGACAGCATTCACTTATGAGTTGTACCATTCATTGTGTGCTATTGGTATGTTTATAAAATAAGAGCATTTATCAGTAATAAAAATCACGTGTTAACTCTCAGGCCCCACGCTGCGGCTAACTTCGGAAGTGGTGCGCAAACAATTGGGCGTCCAAATTTTTGATGCGAGCAATGAATATCGTATGACTTCATGGCTTGCGCAACAAGAAGATCGAAATATTATCACGTTGTATCAATGCGATTCCTCGCTCAGTGCTTGGACCCAACGTTGCATGCGTCAGGCAGATGTGATTCTTATCGTCGGCCTCGGCGATCGCACAACAACTGTGGGTAAATTCGAGCGTGAAATTGATCGTTTGGCAATGCGTACACAAAAAGAGTTGGTGCTACTGTATCCAGAGACAACAAGTTCGAAGCCCACAAACACTTTGCAATGGCTGAATGTACGTCCATGGGTAACGAAGCACCATCATATTCAATGTGCGAAACGCATGTTTACGCGCAAAAGTCAATATCGTATTGTGAGTTTAACCAATAGAAAGTGTTTCTTTTATTTCACCACCTTTCTTTCTTCCTTCCACACATAGAACGATCTTTATAGTCGAGTGCTCATGTCCGAGCCCAACATGCATTCCGATTTTTCAAGATTGGCACGCTGGCTTACTGGAAATTCCATTGGCTTAGTTCTAGGTGGTGGTGGAGCACGCGGTGCAGCACACATTGGCATGTTAAAGGCGATACAAGAGGCTGGTATTCCCATCGATATGGTGGGTGGGGTTAGTATAGGCGCATTAATGGGTGCGCTTTGGTGTCTAGAACGTAATGTTACCACGGTAACACAGAAAGCACGCGAGTGGTCAAAGGTAAATGCGGCAAAATTTTAACGGTTTTCCATTATAAACTTCAAAATTGTATTTTAGAAAATGACCAAATGGTTCCTACAATTGCTTGATCTAACATATCCAATAACCTCAATGTTTTCGGGCCGCGAATTCAATAAAACCATCCGCGACACATTTGGTGATGTTAGCATTGAAGATCTTTGGATTCCTTACTTTACGCTTACTACTGATATTACAGCGAGCTGTCATCGCATTCATACCAACGGTGAGTCCATAATGTTTCCACATTTCCGCTGCACTTTTTCACAACTTACTTCACATACAACAAAAACCACAAACGTATGTGCATAATTGACATTCCTTTATTGTTTTTATTTATTACTTAGTCATATATATTCAAAATGCTTCTGTTCTAACATGAAAATATTTTGGTCTTTACATACATTTTTTTTATATACATACATACATACTTGTACCTACTTGCAAACTTTTTTTCATACATTTCAAGTGTATGACAAACGTTTTTTCATACACTTGAAGTGAAATAAAATAGAACTTCGCGTGCATATTCTGAGGTTTTTACATTTTGTTTACAGTCTAATTCGATTGTTGATTGTAATTCAAATTGTCTGTCTTCCAAAGTTTTTGTATATGATTTCTCGTGTTTGTCTTTGTCTCTATTACAGCAATAAATTCATGTAGCTTTTATTAATAATAATTTTAGTTTACCGATTTTATTTGTTTGACTTGTGATTTAATTAGGCAAAAATATGAATATATTAGTTTTTTTGTATAAAGTATTACTAGTCAACTGTCAACATTCCTGCCTAGAATGGCAACATTGTTTAAGTATTACGTTGAAAATTCTCTTAAGTGCATGTACAATCAATCATTGGCAAATTGGAGTGCGGGTCTTTAATATTACCCTTTCAAACACCCTGATTTTAACTTTTCTTTAAAATTCCAACAACAACAACGAAAATACTCTGAATTCATTATCTTAAGGTATAAACACAATTGGAGTGTATCGGCGCATTCACGCTGTTAAATAAGAACTCATATAAGTAATCATATGGAATGGGACAGAGTTGACAAGCCGGCATAAGATACATTTCTATTTTATGCGTCATTTTAATTATATGCTTCGACAGAGTTGATATTTCTAATACGAGTATCGAGAACATTTTTAAAATCTTTTAATGAGAGCCAATGACTATGATTGATCAATTGAAAAAGAGCATAGCGTAGGTCATTTACCCTCCGCCGGTGATTGTAAATACCATTCCTTTGAAACTAAATAAATACTTACTCTTGTATAACTACTAATAATCTATTCACCCACCAACTACCATTGAATCTAATTATTTGTTTGTCTCTTTAAAGTAAGATTTTTAACATTTCTAATGGAGCTAGCACATAGAATCCGTTGTGAGCATTGAGTGCGAAGTATACAACTGGCAGCTAAGATAGATTATATAAAATCATATGTGGTGCGGCACATACACAGCGGATACGTTAAAGTAACGCAGGAATTTGACTAACTCTCAACTTTTACTGAGTGTTGAAAGTGTTGATAAATATTAGCTGACAACGTATGCATTGTGTCGCATCTCTCCCTCATTTGCTTCATGTACATATGTTGTATACTTCGCTCTAAAGTACACAGTACGGATTCTATGTGCCAGCGCCTTAAAGTCTACAAAAAGATTGTACAACTGGTTAGATTAAATGCAATTAACACTTGAAAGCAGTTTCATTTATTTCTTATCAAATTTGTGTAGAGAAATTTGTAATATTTGGGATATAAACTAACTAAAAGCCTATGTTTCTAATTATTTATCATTATGTATGGTATTACCTACTAATCATATTGCCATCTGATCTTTAAAAGGCATATTAATAATAGTCCTCGAAATATACCACAGAATCCAAAGAAATTGTTGATTTTATGTACAGGTGTCCCTCGTATAACGCGGTAGTTACGTTCCAGGAAAATTCCGCGGTATGTGTTTCGCGTTATGTAAGACTTAGTTTTCATATAAATTTGAGGGTTATGTTCCAATAGGTTTTTTTTTTAAATAACATTCATACTAAATAACAGACGTACATATATTTCAACTTAAAATCAAAATTCACACTTTGTTATAAAATTATAAACACAAAATAAAAATATCATTAAATTCAAGAAACAATTTGAAAAAAAAGTAATTCGTATTATAAAATTTAAAAACAAACTGAAAAAATTC
This sequence comes from Palloptera scutellata, assembly GCA_958295655.1. NCBI lineage: Eukaryota > Metazoa > Arthropoda > Insecta > Diptera > Pallopteridae > Palloptera > Palloptera scutellata. The sequence goes on along the minus strand of OY282449.1, from coordinate 148,337,542 downwards.
AATGTGTACTTCAAACTTCATTGTTGTTAAGTAATTAATCTGTTTCGCTGTCTTCAAACATCATATTTCGTGCAAATTTTGAACGTTTTGGGTGTGCAATAGCTTTATCAGAAGATATTTCTTCAACATAGCCGCTATTGGATACAAAACTAGTTGTAGAACCTTGTGATTCTTGCATTGGTTTTATAATCGCGAAATCAGTTATCAGTCTTTGCTTGGTTTTTTTTTCCAAGATCTTGTTTCAATTTCATAATAAGGTGCTAAATTAATATCTATTTGCCTAATTATTTTGCTGGATCTTTCCAGTGAAGGATCATTATTAGCAAAGAAAGATTTAATTTTTTCAGCCAAACTTAAGCCCTCTCGTATGCGCTTTAGTGTGAAATATGGAATTGATTAACAGATATCTTCTTCCGAAGTGATGTCGTCACTTTCATGTGTGAGATTTGGTTCGGTTGGAGATTCAGTGGTTAATTGAATTAACTCTCCTTCGGTGAGGTCTGCAGCTTCGTTTATAATTATAAATGTCATCTTCGTTCATATCATTAAAGCCTTCTCCACTGAAACGTTGACCTACCGTTAATATTCGGCTCACTTCCACATTTAATGGTGGTACTGCATTATCTTTTGCAACAGCCTCCGGCCATATGTTTTTCCATGCGCCGTTTAGCGTGAACTGTTTTTTTTTTCTTTAACAGATGATTCTACAATTTAAATGCAGTTTAAAATTGATAAAGTTTCCCACAATTGTGTTACTGTCATGTTAGCATTAGAATCCATTTTGTCAAGAATATGTTGAAATGTTTGCCGAATATAATATGCTTTGAACGTAGATATTATACCTTGGTCTATCGGTTGAATGATGGACGTGGTATTAGGTGGTAGGAAAACTATTTCTACATTAGGATGGTTCAAATCTCTTGGATGCCCTGGCGCATTATCTAGTACTAACAGCACTTTGAAGTCGATGTTCTTTTTCTTCAGATAACTTTCAATGTCGGGTATAAAGCAATTAAAAAACCGATCGCGAAAAATATTACTTGTAACCCAAGCCTTTTTATTTGCCCGCAAATAAACAGGTAACTTGGATTTATCAATGTTTTTCAAAGCTCGTGGATTTAACGAGCGGTTTATAAGTAAAGGTTTTGTTATATAGTCCCCTGATGCATTACTACAGAGAAGTAGAGTAATTCTGTGTTTTGCGGTCTTAAAACCTGGTGCAACCTTTTCATTTTTCAAGATGTATGTCCGACGCGGCATTTTTTTCCAATTTAGACCTGTTTTCTCTGCATTAAAGATTTATTCTCCCTTATAACCACCCTCTTCAATAATTTTAGCAAGAGTTTTAGGGTAAGCCCTTGCAGCTTCTATGTCTGCCGATCCAGTTTCGCCTTGAAGTTTAATATTATGTAATCCAAATCGTGATTTAAAGTTTTCGAACCAGCCTTTGCTAGCTAAGAATTCCTGCTCACATGTTTTGGTTACTTGCACTGAATCTGGATTACTTTCTTTTAAATGTGTATAAATTTTAAGAGCTTTCGCCTTAATGGCATTGTATTGAGCGGCATTTTTTTCTAGCACAGTCGTCTACCCACAACATTAAAGCTTTTTCCATTTTTTATTGATGAGCCTTATTGGTGAGCCAATCATAACAGAATTTCTTATTTTATTTTCATTTTGTTTAATGGTGCGTATTGTGGATTCATTTAATCCGAGAGACTTTGCTACTAATCCAGCTTTTTCACCACTGCACAAGCTATGTAGAATTTTAATTTTATCATCTAACGTAATAAATTTTCGCTGAAGCGTAGGTTTCTGGGCATTTGAAACTTTACTATTCATAGCTAAAGAAATATTTTTGAATAATAAAAAAAAAATATTCAAAAAAATTGTTCCCAATTAAACGTTTTATATGCACAAAATTTCATGCTGTAATGATAGTTTTCAATTCACATGTTTTGAAAGCAAAAATGGGTAATTCCCTTTTTATTTTAAAAAAAAGTATGAATATGTACATACACAAACTAGTATTACCAGTAGGTATTTATATTATACATACAAATTTTCAACTTCGCGTTATAAAAGTTGGAAAATCGCGTAGTACTGAAACCGAATCTTTTTCAAATCGCGTTGGGATATGAGGGATACCTGTTACTTTACTTTACTTTTGGCACAACAGCCCATGGAGGGCCTAGACCCAGCTTTTCGCCTCCACTCATGTTGTGCGTGTTATATTTGTACATTAATGGAAGGGACCTACAGTTAAATGCCGAATCCGAACGGCGAAGTGAAAAATTTTTCATAGGCAATTTTTACTCTTGTAGGTTTGCCATTGCCTGACAAGAGGTGGTGGTGGTGCCGTGTAGAAAAGTTATTTTTTCTACTTTTTGATTTTGCCTGTGCCGAGATTCGAACCACTGACACTCTGCGTAGCAGTCCAACGCATTACCACTACGCCACAGCGACCGCAAGCGAGGGATACCTGTACTTCCATATAATTTAAAGTAGTTACTTTTATTTTAAATGGATAAGTCCTAAAATATTTGGAACACTGACAAGGCGTTTCAGCCAAATATATAAGTTTTCCATTCATTTTTCTGTGTTAAAAATATTTTGCCGGCAAAATGGCTGGACAACAATTGAGAGTTTTAACTTTTGAACAAGGAAGACGCAAACTTAATCGAGTAAATTTATGAAAGATTTTCGAACGTTTTTCTTCCCTGTGTTTTTGCCTGTCTGTATACATTTCCTTAAAGCTTGCCAAAGATCCAAACACAAGAATGTTTCGATTTATTCATAATAATAATAATGATTGCATACATGAATATGGTTGAAAGAATGTGTTAAGTGAAATTACGATTAATAAATTTTCAATATCCTTTAGAATAAACTTAAGTTGTTTTGAATAGTTAAAGAAAGGACAAAAGAATACTGAACATTAAATGAGATTGTGATTCGATTCGGAACTGTTAGGTACATACATGCATCCATACATCAATATGTTAATTTGAAATAAGTTTATATAATTATGAAGTTATTTCAGCGATACGATTTATTTGTATTAAATATTTAATGCGTGCTTTTTATTTTATATTATGCTGTGTTTGTTGTGCTTAAGCCTTTTTCCTTGCCGTATATTCTTGTTCTGGTACACATACTTCCATGTATAGTACAAATGTATGAAATCCTGACTGAGTATGGTAAAGTAGCATTGCCGTTCATGAGATTGGATTAAAAATTATTGCTTGATTTCAAAACGCAAAATTTTGTTTATAATCTTTCGTTGTTTTAACATTTTGACTATTTCTCTTTGTTCTCTTTTTCTATCTAAAATTAAACTACGTATGTACTTATATTAAATCAAAAATCAAAACGAATCAAAACTACCTACTACCATCGAAACAAACTATCAAATGTCATACGTATCATCTACTTTCTAATATTGTATACACTTATATCTATCGCGTAATTCCACAACCAACCAACATCCATCCAACACACTACAATTATCAACCACGACCTAAATCAAAATCGAAATAACACCAGGATCTCTTTGGCGTTTTGTGCGTTCATCAATGTCGCTCAGCGGTTATATGCCGCCGCTGTGCGATCCAAAAGATGGCCATCTTTTGCTGGATGGTGGATATGTAAATAATTTACCAGGTAAATATTTGTTCTTGAATAATTTTTCTGCGTGTGTGTGTGTGTCTACAGGGAATAATGACAGAGAAAAGTTTTAATAAATCAATTTTCAAAAACAGATTGCAGAGTGGAAATGAAAAATAAATAAAATAGTGTGAACATTTTTTTTTTCTTTCTTTAAATCTATTTTTGGACATTTTTATAGTTCTTAATTTTATGTCTTTCTGTCTGACTTTTGCAGTGTCGCATGTTTCAAGCATTTTGTTAATTAAATCTTTTGCTAATGGCTGCGTTCGATAAGCTGTAAGCAAAATTGTTGCTTTGAATTTTTTTCTGAAATGTTGGTCTATTGAACGCAGTCACTACTACATAATTATTGACGATGAACAAACATAAACATTTATAACATTTTCCAACAAGTAAGTACCATCCTGCCAGTATGAAATATTTCGTTAAATTTTTTGCTTATCTTAATATGATTAATTACTTTTTAATTTAATTTTTGAAAAGGATACAAATTTGTATACTTGGAAAACATTGCTAAATGTAAAAAACTCAGAATGTGTTTGGTGAACTAAAGTTATTCGTGTACTTTTCCCCATATGAACCAACAAAACCTAGCCGCCCGCCGCCTTATGCTTTTAATGCACACCTCAAAGATTTGCACATGTCTACGGCTTTTGATATTGTCAAATCATTCCGTTTATGCGTCAACCGCACAACTAAATATTTTTCAAAATTTAGATTCTAAGTTCATAGCTAATAATATGAACACTAAAGTTTTGAAGAAAATTTAGTTGCAGCATTGACGCAGAACCGGGACAATCTGCAAGCAACTCGCTCCCTTATCTACTGCATGCAAAATTTATGCATACAAACTTAAGTTAATTCATTACATTTCTTCTCTCGAGCACATTGTAGCATATTTTTTAAATATTTTCATTAAAAATATTATTTAGATACTTTTACCCTGTATAAATGTTTCAAAAGAAAAGCTAAATCCAAAGAAAACAACAACAGCAATACTTTACTATACATACCTACTTACATGCATACATACTTACATACCATATTTAGTATTTTAAGTGTTGTGATACTCGTATATTGATGTAATATTTTTCCTTTCTTTTAATTATGATTTTAATTTTACACATTCTTTTTGCTCAAATCACAATATATTCTCCTACTACTCGTTCTCGTTCGAATGTACCACTTCTGCTACTGCAACTGCAACTGTTCACACAATACATGCTGCAAATGTGCACCGTTGTACTTCAACAATGCTTGATGTACCGTGTGCACGCGTGTGCCTCTGTGTGTGTGCGTGTCTGCTCACTCCATCCAGGCCATTTGTGGCGTTATGTTCGCGCTAGCATGTCAATAGCTGGGGTATTTCCGCCATTTTGCGATTATAAAGATGGCCATTTGTTGCTCGATGGTTGCTATACGAATAATGTTCCAGGTAAAAGTAAAATCAAATCAAAACTACTACAACAACAAATCTCATACACCCATCAAAAGACAATACTTACATTATGAAAATAGATACATACATACATATGTACATAGATATACTTATGTACTTGTAACTGCTGTAACTTCATTACATTTGTTGTTGTTTTATTTTTTGTTTTTTTTTTCTCTTGTTAATAATCTGTTTTTATTTTTGCATGTTAATTTTTGTTTTTTATTTTATTTAATTTTTACCTACATATAGTCCAAGTTGAGGCAGCATTCACCTGCATCTGCATTTTGAGAGTAGTAGTGTGTAGGTGTTGGGTGGCTGACTGACTCAATGATTATGATTGATTGGTTGACAAATTTCCCCTCTGCATTTGTAAAAATTGGCTTCTATAAACTTTATCGTTTCTTTAAAGAGTTCAATGTAGATGCAAATATGCAGGGTGCGTGCTGAAATCCTTTTGTCGTCTGCAATCTGGACTATTCAGCCAGCATGTTGAAATTCACTCAGACATTGGATTGCAGCATATGCCTGTTATATTTTTTGCCACATCTTTTTATCAGCATTTTTCTTTCTAATATTTACTTTACATTCCTTCCACATCATCATTATTATCATCATCATCACCATTAGCCGATGTTATGCACAATTTGGGTGCCGCACACATAATTGCCATTGATGTGGGCTCACAAGATGATACCGATCTCACCAATTATGGTGACGATTTGTCTGGTTGGTGGCTACTCTATAAGAAATGGAATCCATTTACGACACCCGTAAAAGTGCCTGATTTACCTGATATACAATCACGATTGGCGTATGTCTCCTGTGTACGACAATTGGAGGTAATTTTGTTGTTGTAAGCCTTTCGATGTTTATGTTTAATGTCTAATTTTATTTCGTATTTTAACAGGAAGTTAAAAATTCCGACTATTGCGAGTATATACGCCCACCTATTGATAAATACAAAACACTTGCCTTTGGTAGTTTCGATGAGATACGCGACGTGGGCTATGTCTTCGGTAAAAGTTTCTTTGATACAATGCAGAAGGCGGGACGCCTGGGTCGTTTCAATCAGTGGTTTAATAAGGAGCCGCCCAAAAAGGACAATCACGCTTCATTGAGCGAATATACTTTTATTGATTTAGCGCAAATTGTTTGTAAATTGCCAGAAACTTATGTAGATCCACATCAGCAGCAATCACATTATCTCTACAGCGAGGATGAAGACTTTGATGGTTATATTTCGGAGCCATCAACTTACAATAGAGTAAGTAATCCTTTACTAAGGATGTGTGGGAAGTTGTTTCAAAAGCTGACCAAATGACTACCTACACCTTTTTAGCTGCGCTTGAGAAAATTCCAGTTTGTATTTACAACATTTCAGTCCGATTTCAGTTTATTACAAATTGATTTCAGAGTATACCGAACAAACTAACACACACCCTATACTATTGATTTAATTCTAATTGATTTCCTTTATGGGATCTCACGAATTTTTTACTTTTTGCTTAATTTTCCCCTTTTCAGCTTCATCAAATCAAAATAAAACGCACTGGCACTTCATTATCCTTATCCGAGAATGAAATGGACTCAGACATTGAGGTGGATCTGTCACTTGCCATTAAACAACATGTACAGAAATCTCGCAGCACACCGCAAACTCCCGCATCCGATTCGTTTATAATTGATGATCGTATTGCAGCGGATGGTGGCGGTGCCAGTCCGGCTACAACTTCAGCGCTTGATTTTTCAACAGCAGACGATACTCTACACATTGAAGATGTTATTGATGAACTACCTCTAGATTCACCAAAAGATGATTGTAGCGGGAACGGCGGGGTCGTAGTCGGCACCACAACAAAGTCATAATGAATGCGTGTATTTAGTTTTTAAGTTTCTTTATGTTTTTCTTTCCGTTTTTGTTCGGTTTCCTTTTTCTTAAATTTTTTTTTTAGATTTTAAGTTTAATTGCGACGAATTTTCACACTTGTTCTCTTTTTGAAAATGCTTGGTACTGACATGCAAGGTGACAATTAATAAGTGTATACAATAGTTATCGACACACAAAAATAATTGTAACTTAAAACGAAAAGCAGACCAAAGAGTATGAGTAAAAATAGATTCAGCCGGTTTCGAAGTGGCCACACTTGGCCACAGAACCTCCATCGTTATTCGGTCCCATTCACAACGAAACGACTGTTTCAGGGGCTGCAAATTTTTATGACGTTTAGCACAGACCCTGGCCTCTAAAATGGACCATACGCTGAGAATCGGCAAATATGGTGATCATTCTTGAGATGGGACAAAATCAGGAAAATGAGCTCTGCACCATTGTTGTGTCGTTTTGATATGTGAGCTGGCGTAGAGTCTTGCTGGAACGTCCAAATATTTTCGCCAAAGTGCTGTCGGGCCCTTGGCTGATTTTGACTCCATTCGTAAGTAACTGGCTTTTTTGGAGATTGTAAGCATTAAGTTCTAGTTCGTTTTTTACTAGGAGTCGAACTGATTCACGATTGATACCAGTTGCGTGAGAACCTTTCTCATGAAAACCGTTGAATTACGCTGCACCAGTTTTTGAACGACTTTGTGATTACTGGTCGTATTGATGGTGGGTTCTCTGGCCTTCCCACACGATCACCTTCATGACCCTCACAATTGCGTTTGCTTAGCTGGTGCAATGTTGTAATTTCTGATCGAATATTTGACATCGTAAAACAACTAAATGAAATCTAGGTCGCACAAAAATATAATCTCCATTACGTAGAATAATACAAGAATGAAGAAAATTGCAGTTAATTACAATACTTTTTCCATAGCGCGTAAATCTTGTATACTCTTATTAATTGTCACCCTGTATACGACATATATGTAAATAATATAAGTATAAGCCATAAATGCAAAACGTCACAAGACGACGAAAGGCTAATTTTTTAAATTCTTAAGTTGATATTTCTGTGCTATAATAAAATCGTCTAGATTATAAGGTTCTTTTCGTTCTCAATCTACTTACCTATCTAATGTATTTCAATGAATAGATCATCGATAATAATAATGATACTGATTGAATATTAATTTCATTTATAGCTTAATTTGAAGTAATTGAAGCTAATTTCAAGTAATTATTAAGAGTTACTCTTGAAGTGTTTTCTTTTTTATACATGCAACAAGTATATAAATATTTGAAATGATAAATTTTGAATATTTAAATAGTTGATAAGTAGTACTTAGCAATTTCTGTTTTTCATTATTAAACGACAGCTCTTTGTAAATACTTACAATTGCACAATTAACAAATTAAATTTAAGTGGTAGTTTTCATAAGTACTTCAAATTGAATAACAAATGAAATAAAATAAAAGTGATGTTTATAAAGCCAAGAATGGGGAAACTTTAAGTCTGTGTTATGTTTATGTTTTAGAAATTAATGCAAACTATACTAACGGCACAAATTAGTATCAGAGATTTTAAGAAGAATGACGTGTCTAGTTGAAGAATCTCATGTCATTGCTGATTATTTACTTATCTGAGTGAGTAAGTAGAGAAGTCTTAGTAGGAACCATTTTAAACTGATAATATACACTGTCATGGGTAAAAGTGTAATCTATTTGGCGTGCTAGAAGCGGGCTTCAGCAGCATTAAGGAAGTTCAGAGTACCGGGATACCTATAGCGACTGTTCGGGCCAACAACTGTGACGGCAGGATAACTTGGTACGGCACCGATGCAAGACTTAGGCTGTACCAGGTGACGAGAGGTACGCAACTCAAAAACTATGCAGATGATATCGCGTTCATGGTTAGCATTAAACATTTAGGCTAACACGTTATGATGTCCACTTTAAAGTCTGACACTGACATGCATGAAGTCACTTGTTAGCAATAAAGTTCAATATCATAATTAAAACAAAGCTAATTGCAAAATGCAGTTTTTCATTTATTACTTTTCACATTTTGCGCTATGCCCAACATTAAAAAAAAAAAAAAGAAACTAAACGAAACTTTTAATAAGAACAGACACATCCTGCTGCAACAGTAACCGTTTCAAATTTCCATACTTGTTTCAGATCATCGGGTAACCACGAGGGCATAAAATCCCTTTGCCCATAATCCATTAACGGGCGAAATGTCAGCACTTTCACTTTGTATTCTTGCGGTTTGCACACAGTCCCATGCAAACATATTTTTCCATATTCATTGGGTGATTGTTCCGCCTGGCAGATGGCATTGACAAGGAAGCGTGGAAAATATTCGGCGCCCAAGTCGATTAAATCATTCTGAAAAATATACAAGTTTTCTAACTTTATTCGCTCATGTTCTTATACATGATATTTTTGTTTGTTGTGTGACCGTCGTTACCTTAACTTTACAATTACAGACTGATGTTACTACATTGGGTTCATTACGTTTTACATCTTTATCTATATCCAATATTAGGTCTTCATAGAAATCCGCATAGTATGATGTTGGTAAAGCGGATAGAGCATCTCTTAAATCAATATTACGAGTGGCAGGTGCAGCGCCGGCGCCGATTGTGACAGCAGCAGCTGCCGTTGGTGGTGGGGGGACAACACTATCTGCAGTATCCACAGCAAAAATATCACTCAAAACATCAGTACTTTCTCTCATGTCATGCGAATCAGTCGCATAAAAGTCTCTAAGATACAAATTTCAAGAGGAACATCTTTAAATCACTTACACATCATTAATACTTGAATCATTTACACATCGAATCGAATATTGGGAATTGTTTTTGCTTGTTTAGTGCAAATAGTGCAACATTTGTTACATTGTCAAAAAAAAAGAGGAAAAAACTCCAATAAATCGAATTTGCATTAAAAAGGGCAATCTTATGTCCACTAATTTATACCTTTCAGTTTCCTTATTTGCATTTAACTTATTCAATAAATCTATATTTCCATTGATCAATCTAGCATTCTGCTGGCGTATGCAATCATTTGAGCCATAACGCGTGCATGCTACATCCGTGTAGCCTCTTCCACCAACGCCGTTTCTATCACTACTGCTCTCTTTTAAAATCGTTAGCAAGCTTTTCGCGTTAATCGCTTCGGCGAGTGCATCTGTAGCATGAATGCCAGCAGCATTTTTCACTGCATTTACATTAGGCTTACGCAAACGATTATCCATCAAACGATTGCCACAGATGACAGCAAAAAGCATTGTTATCAATATCATTGGAGTCTAGATGGATGCAAAACAATTCAGTTACAAATTTCTAATTGATATTGTGCTCCTGTGCACTTATACTTACCCATGGCATGGCGCTCCTTTCGCTGATGCCAGCAGAAACTGTTCTAAGCTTCTCATCCGAATGAGGTTATGCTTTTATACCAAACAGCTGCATTGCTGAAGAAAAGGCCTCACAACTATTCATTCATTGTTTTCTGAAAATGCCCACATATGGTTGCTTGTTGTCTAGGTGGACGAACAATACAATAAGCTCGAATTACCAAAATTATGTCGTCGCATAATTTCCATTGTCTCTTGGCTTTTGAAAAATTGCAAAGAGTTAAATACATACATAAATATCTACATACATTGGCAGCACATGATGATAATGTATTGACACTTAGTGATAACACTCAGCTGATGAAAGGAAAATCAGTACGTGAATTGAAGGTTCATAGATGAAGATTCCAGCTAAAGCTATATTGTGATATAGGTACCTACATACATATACAGGGTGAGTTCAATATAAAACACAATCATTATTACTAAATAACTAGATCTCATTTTGAGGTCAGCTGATAGCAATATCTACTGCAACTAAGAAAGCCAGGTCAGCATTTTCTTCACTTAGGTTAGGTTTGGAAGGCGTATATATCAGCACTTCCACTCGTAGTCTTAATTATGTATGTATGTACATACATACGTCTCTAACAGTTGTTTCCAGTTTTATTCCAGGTAGTGACCCTATTAAACCCATTTACTTCATCGGATAATCGTAAGGTGGGCCGATAATTCCATTTTCTTTATCACTAATAGCCTTGTGAAGAAGCGCGACGCCAAGAATTGGAATCTGTAGCCTTAGACAGTGACATAGAAGGCAAATAATGTTCTTCATCGTGATAACTTCTGCATAGTTGGAATACGCCTACGTTGGAGCATTGGTGCATAAGCAGAAAGTCCAGTTACATATTCTGGCCATGATTTATCCAGATTTATTGTGCCCTAAGAGGACGTTTGTCTTCTTCCTGCTGTGGTTATGAAAGTTATTGCTTTCCAATAACTGTCATTAGGGAAAAGAGGATAGTCATCTTACGAACCCTCTATTTTTGAAATATTCACATAAAACTTCTTTAAGCTTTATAATTTCAACTCAATTCGTACGATTTTTCGGACATCAATTTTGAAAATTCGTCAAAAAATCATTTATTAACAGTTACTATTTAAACTGTCTACATATTCTGGCTTTGAAATTGCAATTTAATAATTTAAAATTATTGGGTTTCACCGTGCTGAAAGGTCAAGTCAAACAGACGTGCTTCTTTAGAAGGTACCTTGATTTTAAAATTAGCTATAAATAGTAAATTTAACTTAACGGTGATTTTTTTGCTACTTTGTTTTTGACGTTTCTATTTCAGAAAGTTCACACGTGATTCTTGACATGTATCAAAGTAAAAAATGCTCAGTTTGGTTTGCCATTTCATCATGAATAGACTTACGCCTGAACAACGTTTGCAAATTATTGAAATTTATTATCAGAATTCATGCTCTATAAAAAATGTGTTTTGCATTGGGCCGTACTTCTTCAAAGACGATGAAGGTCGCAACGTTACGCTCAATCGAGAAAGGAACCGTTCAATGATAACAGACTTTTTTTTTGCCGAAAATGCATGAATTGGACTCGGCCGACATGTAGTTCCAACAGGACGGTGCCACATGCCACACTGCACGCGAAACCATGCATCAATTGAGAGGAGAATTTGGTGAGCAGTTAAACTCACGTTGTAGTGCAGTCAATTGGTCACCAAGGTCGTGTGATTTGACCCCGTTAGACTATTTTTGGGGGGCTAAGTATGTTAAGTTTCATGTCTACAGGGACAAGCCAAATACAATTGCCGCTTAGAAGCCAACATTGAACAAGTCATTTGTGAGATTCCGAGATTCCGGCCGAAATGTGTAAAAAAGTATGCCAAAATTTAACCTTCAGAATGGACGACTTGAAGAGTAGCCGCGGGCAACATTTAAGTGAAATTATCTTTAAAATGTAAATGGCATTTGCAAAATTTCTGTACCCTTTATTTCGCTTTTGAAATAGAAAATTCATCTAGATAAGTTAACGAAGTTGATATGGATACTATAACCTTTTTAAAGGGACTCGAGGTGACCAAGCTTTTCTTAAAATGTTATAGAAAAAAAAAATTTTATTCTTAAAGAATATTCAAATTCTGCTTTCGCAAGCTCAGACGCACGGGCTCCTATAAAAAATCAGAGACACCTCATCAGACCTTTCCATGGTTTATGAGTGATCACAATCTGCGATATACGAGTACAATCGGAACTCTTTTTCTTTCACTTCAGCTTTATTATATCATCCGTTTCTAAATTCTCTTATAAATATTCTGAAGTAGCTTTTAGAAATGACGGTGACGGTTCTGCACCCGGTACACCACTCCTGCTCGTAGTTGAAGGCTCTTTTATAATTCGAGATTTATATTTAGAAAATTACCATATAGTCGAAAGTTTATGTACACAGACAATACAAATAATCTTAATATATTTACCTTTGTTCTATTTATCCTGAGAATAATAAAGTTTTGTTTACCAAAATATCTTCACAGCGTTTAAGCGTAAACAGTTTTCTGATTTCCAACTTGTGATATCATCAACATCACCATCACCAATACCTTTCTCAATACTGAAGACTTTGCTAAAAATAACAAAATACAACAGCGATAAAAGTATTTCAAATACGAGTACGTACAATATAGTATATTTCTGTGAAACGAAAAATATTACACAGAAAAGGAAATAAACAAAAGAATAGAAGAAAATAAAAAATGTTAAAGTTGGTAATTGCAACTATGTAACATTAAACATTAAAGAATTTGAAGAAAGACGCACGCTAGAAAAATTCATCGCAAAATAGAAACTAAAACTAGATAGAACATGGAGAATGAAAATGTAGATTTGTAGGGCTTCTGCAACGAACTTCCAAAGTTCAAAATATACCAATAATATCCCCTAATTTAGTCTAGCCAGTGCCTTCGTTGACCAAATACGAATACGCATTAAACACTTAGAAGCTAAATTTGATGCTAAATTTTACAGCAAAAATAAAATAAATATTTTTTTAATAGTAAGCTTTAAAAAATATACAAATTAATATGAAACGGTTACTAAACTATTTAAAGTCTGTGAGCAAATCTTAAAAATAAAAGCCACTATGATATACGTTTTTCAAAAACATGTATCTGTGCGTTTAGAAAAGAAGCCTTATTAATACACGAGTAATAGCAAATAATTGTACGAGAAAAGTAAAAAATGTACACCTAAATATTTTCCGAACAGAAGAAGTAGTGCAAATTGATCGGTTCTACGAGTATATAGTGTGTGTTAAAACGGAAATAACAAATGCGGACTTATTATTTTATGGAATTGTAAAAAACAAGCTCTGATTTGAATGGAACGGCAGTGCAAAATGAAGCGGAAACAGCGAAGATATCGGTAAATAGCAGCCATTATCATTATGACAAGTGTTGGGTTCACTGAAGGAAACTAAAATAATACAGTGTTCATGAAGCTTCAAAAACAGAGTTTTTCAATAGGGGGACACAAATTTTGTATTTGAATAAAATACAGAATACTTGAGATATCGGATTGAAATTTATTCCAGGTTTAGAATACATGTTACATTTAAGTATGGAATAAGATATTGGTCATATGATCACCGCTATCATGTTTACATCGTTCGATTCTTTGGAGCCAATTTACCACCACTGTTCCTACATATCGGCCGGAAAGTTGGCAATTTTGGCATTCGATATTGTTACTGAGCTCCTCTACCGTTGTTGGCTTGTGGCCATAAACCAGCGAATTGACGTAACCCCGTAAAACAAAAATACAGCGGCGTTAAATCGCATGAGCGAGGTGGCTATTCAACTGGATCATTTCTCGAGATTACACGATTACCGTATTTCTCTTTCAGTAGATCAATTGTTTGAGCAGCTGTGTAGCATGTGGGACCATTTTGTTGGAGCCACATACCACTGATGTCAAGTCCATCCAATTCTGGCCAAAAATAGTCTTCCAACATGGCACGATGGTGAACTCCATTGACGGCGATAGTTTTCATGGACGAAAAAATACGGCCCAATCACAACGCTCCGACATGAAATCCACACCACACGGTCACTTTTTGTGTTAGCAATGGAGTCTCTTGAAGTATGATACATGTGGTTTTATTGCTGTCCAATAACTCACATTTTGCTTATTGACAAAGCCATTAAGCCAAAAGTGAGCTCCATCGCTGAAGATGATTTTCGATGAAATTCAGCCTTTTCTACAAACTTTTGCACAACGCAATCGGCGAAGCTTCGACGAGGCTTTACTTCTTGTGTTATTGTAATTTGATCTTGTGAGGGTGTAGGCCAAGATCTTTACGCAAAATATGCCATAATGTGGACTGAAAGATAAGATTGTGTATAAAATTATAGATCTGCTCTATTCGTGTAAAAATATCACAATCAACCAGAAATACAGGGTTTTTTTTTTGGACGTGTGGTTTTCAAGAAGAAAAAAAACGCATATAATTTAATGTTATGGCCAAGAATTCAGCTTTATTATAAAGATAAGGATTTTCCATTATGTTTTAAAATCGATTTCGGGCAAGTGGCCGCCGCGGCTGGTTCGAATAAATTCCAGCCGAGGCCCAATTTTCGACCACTTTTTGCAACAATTGGGGCCGGGACGTATGTCAGTAATAACGCGCCGAATATTCTCTTCCAAGGCGTCAATCGTCTCGGGCTTATCTGCGTAGACAAGCGACTTCACATAACCCCACAAAAAACAAAAAATAGTTCAGCGGTGTTAAATCGCACGATCTTGGAGGCTACAGTCCCACGATGCGCTCACCAAAAGTTTCCTTCAATAAATTTATTGCTTCGTTGACTGTATGGCATGTAACGCGGTCTTGTTGGAACCGAAGGTCGTCCACATCAACATCCTCCAATTCAGGCACGAAAAAATCATTAATCATGGCACTATAGCGTTCCCCATTGACTGTAACATTATGACCGGCTACATCTTTGAAGAAATATGGATCAATGATTCCCTCTGCCCATAGAGCACACCAAACAGTGATTTTTTGAGGATGTAACGGCGTCTCAATAATGGTTTGAATGGCTTGTGGATTATGATCACTCCAAATGCGACAATTTTGCTTATTAACGTACCCATTCAACCAAAAGTGAGCTTCATCGCTGAACAAAATTTTCTTGTGAAAATCGCGTGAACCGAACCATTATTTTGGTAATAAATTTACACGATTTGCAAACGTTGTTCAGGAGTAAGTCTATTCATTATGAAATGTCAAACCTAGGCTACAAAGTAATTCAACACCATTAGTTAGAAACAAGTCTGTCTATCCTTTCAAACTAATCTACGTAGGATGAACATGTACGTATAACTAAGTATATCTGTGTCAACATGGCATATCGTCACCTTAGTAATGAGAAATGGTGTAAGTATATGAAAAACTCTACTTTCTAAAAAAGTATCACAATCAATTATTTTTAACAAATGGATAAAGTCGTGAATAGAATCAACCGAGGGGAATCTAATAACTGTATAGTTGAAAAATAACTTATCAATATTATACATCGTTTGAAGGTGAAAATATGTAGTCGACATTAGCAAATTCAAGTTACAATAATTTTAATATTACCATTTATATAATTTTCTCAAAAATACATTTAATGACGACGACATATGCCTCCATGTACGCCATATCTCCAGCGAAACTTGAATAATGTCACCCAAGCTTGGTATAGCAATTTCTTATATCCAGATGCAGGTCAAATTCTTAAATAGGGTTAATCGGTATTGAGGCAAATTAAGCAAAAAAAAAAAGCAACGAAAAATATTAACATCGCGTATTACACATGGTAGACACTGTGAGATGTACATACAATGGACACTTTATTTTCTCAATATAATTTCAAAATATTCCACTAAAACAAATTTTTAGAATTTAAACTATTGTTCATTTATTTTAAATTAAAAAAAAAAAACCAGAAGTAAAGATAAAAAACGATAGCAAAATTCACCCCAAAAAAGGCAATATTTGTTTATGAGTGGCAACACTAATATCTGGTAGTTCTGTGGTCATACTTCTCGAAATTTACTTTTCGAGATACCACGTGATGTTACTGTTACTATTGATTTCTTTAATTGTATATTTCTTTTTCAAATCCTTCTATACGGCCGGCGTACTTCGTTCGTAATTCGTTCGTAAAAAAACCATTGTTAACTAACTGCAAACATGGTAAACAAATTTTAACATTGTGTCCTACAGTAGCCCACGTGAAATGTCCCGCACTTCCCTAATAAAAGCAAGTGTAAAAATTACGTGTGGTCGCTGTCATTACGTCATGTGAGAAAATATATGTAATGCATCAACATTTTCTTTGACATGCAGAAAGAGCTCGTCGAGGCAAATGCTAACCTTGATCTTGCGAAGAAAAATAATAAAAACCTTTTTTAAATCGGGAAAAAAAATCAAAATAAAAAATTGTATTATCACTTAAATTTCTTCCTAAAAACTTAATGGCAACAAAAGACAAAACAAGAGAAACCTAAGGCCGTGGTTATATTCAGATTTCAGACCATGAAATTGTTGTTGCACCGGGCACGAAGAGTGAGCTTTTACTCACTCTCACAACGAACACGATATGTTCGGTGAAATGAACGGCGAGCATGCCGAGTATTCAGGGTGGCAATGAGCTGTTTAACAAAGAAAGCAACAAAAATGTATGTAAAATAGGAGGAAAACATGCAAACCTGTACATCACTATTTTCATATGCAGAAAAGCTAAGTGGCGAATGTTTTAAGTTTTTAAAAGTGAATACTAAATATATTATTCTTAAAACTATTGAAGAAAAATCATATTATTTTCATAAGGATTTCGTGAATAAATCAATAAATAATTTTTCAATTATTTTATTAATTTCACTCTCCATATTGATAAAATCGTTTAAAGTTTTTTGGTATACCATTTAATATTGCCGTTGCGAACAATATAGTATTACAATGAATTTCGACAAAAAGCAACTCTGTAACGAACACCAATGTAACCACTACACCCAGCACGAGAGTAAAATATGATATGTACGTCCAACAGCGAACACCAATATAACCAGCATATAAGGCCATGGTTATATTCAAATTTTACTCGGCGAACACCATGAAATTGTTGTTGCACCGGACACGAAGAGTGAGCTTTTACTCACTCTCACAACGAACACGATATGTTTGGTAAAATGAACAGCGAGCACGTCGAGTATTCAGGGTGGCAATGAGCTGTTTAACAAAAAAGAGCAACAAAACTGTATGTAAAATAGTACAAAGACATTCAAACTATTGTTTTCATTGGCAGAGAAGGCTGCGAATATTTGTATGGGGTCAAAAGTAGCTATTGTTTTCTTTATAAAACTATTAAAAGTACGTATACATCATATTAGCGATATGACGATGTACTGAAAATGGTATTAACTTTATAAACTTGATTCTGCATTTTGAAAAAATTTGTTATAGTTTGATTTTATACCAATAAGTGTTGCAATTGCTCACCAAATAGTACTATCAAAAACTACATTTCGACCAAAAGCAACGAGCTGAATGTAACCACCAGACCGTTGTTCGTTTGCGAACAATGTGAACCACGGCCTAAGAAGCTACGCCGGTCAGTTTAACACATCTACTACGGAACTGTAGATTACCCTGGCTCCCACTTTGCACTATTTTGATTAGAATTTATTATTAACAACGACCGCTTCCGCACTTTACTTCCATTTCAATGACTTATGACTTTAAAACTAAATCTAGCTACTATCTTGTGATTTACGAGTATATTAGTAGATTATATCAATTAAAGGGCAATATAAACATTTTTGATAAATGCTTACCCTATCCTCACATTGTACGAGTAAAAGAAAATATGAACTAAGCACATTGTTACTTTAACCTCCTCACTCTTCGCATTTGGCAGAAAACATAGAAAGAAAATGTTGACGAAAATGTAAAAGTTGTTGGCAGTATGTTAAAAATAAGTCACTTGAATCGATATTTCATTTTCTAAACTTATGTAAAGTGAACGCCGATTACATCATTACATACATAAAATACGTGCATAAGTATATATGTACTCGCATGTACATATGTACCATTGTACTTATAGGCGGCAGGTACCAGAACCATGAATATGCTTTTTGCATATTTTAATTTAAGGATTCTGATGTTTCCTTTTTTACTTCGTATCCTCACACAATCATGAAAATTTACATACATACATAGAGATTTGGGAGAGTTTCCATTTTTTTCCTTGAATTTTACTTTTTCGAGGTGGTCGCCATGTCGTATTGGTAGACTGGTAGGCCCTCCCAGGGCTGTAGTGTCATTAAAAGAGGCATTACAAGAAGAAGAAGTAGAAGAATTTTTTTCATATTCGTGGTTCTGACAGACCACAGACGATATGTGCATGAAATTTAAAATTTCTTTGTGCACTATTATTGCGCGCACATAAATAAATTGTTCACATACAACCATCTACTGTCGATGGTAATGTCGATGGGGTTTGTAGAATTTTGGGGAAGAAGATGCAAAATAATTGCCCTTTAATTTCAGAACCACATTTAATTCACTGCAGTTGCAAGAGCTCGAGCGAGCGTTTCAACGCACTCACTACCCGGACGTATTCTTTCGTGAAGAGCTGGCGGTACGCATAGATTTAACCGAAGCGCGCGTGCAAGTGTGGTTTCAAAATCGACGAGCCAAATGGCGTAAGCAAGAGAAAGTGATTGGAGGAGGTGGAGGAATTCTTCAGGATGTCGATGACATCGCTGGACAGACAAGCACCGCATATGATGACAATGTTATGAGTCAATTAGAAAATCCATTGGGTGGGTATTAGGCCACACAAAGTATGCTACACTTACTCAATCTAATGTTCTTATCATTCCTCTGCTTTTACAGGCAACACATTACTTCCAGATACACCGCCACAATCATCGAACTCTTTAGATAATGAATCGAAAGCACCATTCAGCACTGGTGGCATATCACCATCACGTCTTTCACCAAACATTTTCCTTAATCTCAATATCGATCATATGGGCTTAGAACGTGGTGGTTATGGTCTCTCAATGGAATGGTCTACGTATCCACCGACAAGCACATCGTTATCTGCATTACCAACAACATCGTTGTCATCACCACAATCGCCACAACATCCATCTCACAGTCACCACTCGTTAACAACAACGTCGTCACATAACCACAACAACCAACACACACATAATCCCACACTTGTTAGTACAAGTTTGCATGCGTCATCGCTCGATTTGGTAGATGCAACAACAACAAACTCCACATATGATGAAATGAAATTTTTGAATGTCGATCAATTTACGATTGATAATTTTAAAGCAGAATGTATCTTGAATCTGGATCATTCGCTGGTTTTAGATGATAAGCCGCAGTTGTCGCAGCATTTACCGCATGAGATTTCATTTGATAGTGGTGGTGGGCAGCATGGGCAACATGGGCAGCAGCTGCAGCAAACTGAACAACAACTGCATCATCAACAACAGCAGCAACAGCAGCAGCAACAACAACAACAAGTCTCAATATCACATGATGAACATGCACATCTACTGCAGGAACATCATTCACATCATCATCATCAGCAGCAGCAGCAGCAACAGCAACAGCAACATCACCAAAACCACCATCAACATCAGCAGCATATGTTACACGATCACGATCATCATTGTGTTACACATACCTTGAGCCTGGATATGCCTAACTTTGGCCTGCCATCGGTGGGGTCGAAATCGCCGCCACTGTTGGTGCTTAATAAACCGTTATCACTTAATATTTGCGTGGATGGCATTGGCATCTGTGATGGCGATCTGGACGATGACAAATTCTAAAAACAAACATACATAGTATAAATGTCTAGTTAAATTTAAACAAAAAAATTACATTTTATAAGTGTAAGTATAACTAATTCATGCGTACGAGTACCATATACTTATGTATATGTACACATAAATATCTAACTAACTAACTACAACTTACTTATGGTAGCTACATAAACGAGTATTTTTAAGTACCAAATCACCTGCTAGTTATCTAAGTTCTACATATTACTTATAGTATACAAGTACTTTTCCATAGCATAAAATTGCAAGGGCGTGAAAGAATTATCAATTTACATAGAAAAAGAGCGAGAAAGAGAGAGAGTGAGAGAGAGTGAATATCTTGTGAATATTGAATAAATATTGTTTTATCAATACACATACTTTCATTTACTAGTTGGAGAACGGTTGTGTATATTAATTATTTTGTCTTCTTCGGTTTTAAATACCTACTTTTATTATTTAAAAATTAGTTAAATGTAAATTAAATATTTCGTTTAATAACTAAAAAGAAATATAGTCAAATAACTTTAATCCTAAGTATTTAAATTATTGTATTAATATTATTTAATAAATATTTTAAAAAATTTGCACTCAATTAAGCACTGCAAACTAAAAATTACTGGATGCTTAACCTAGCTGATTCTTTTATGTTATAACCCATAAACAATTTTATTTTTAGTTCCCTGAGGTTAGGTGGTTGCGAATATCGTGTACACGCTCCATTTGATACCGCGAAACCGCAGGGTGATCGATTTTGTTTGAAAAACATTTCTCTTTAATAAATAACTTGATAAGTTGGTTAAAGATTGTCCACTAGTTTATTTTTTAGTTCTGCCGAGGACCAGATAAGAAAAATAACTAAAAACACCCTTTATTTTTGAAAAACAATATTTTCAATAGAAATGGCATGTTCAATGCAAAACTGGAAGCACATAAAGTTGAAGTGGGCAATGAGAGGGTTACGCTAGGCTTCAGTATTAAGGCTTCATATTGATCAAAATCGAAAATGTTGACATTTAAAATTTAAATGGAATCAAAAAAAAAAAAAAAATATCCACTTATTCCAAAATCCTATCTACGCCGCTGCTAAGCTTTCAACTTCGATTGGCCTTCTCCATTGCATATCTAGAAGCAAACAAAGTACTAAGGCTGTGATTATATTCAAATTTTACTCGGCGAACACCAGTCAATTGTTGTTGCCCGAACACGAAAAAAGAGCTTTTACTCACTCTCACACCGAACACGATATGCTGGGTGAGATGTACACCGAGCACGCCGAGCATTTAGGGTGTCAGTTATTGAATTATTCTACAAAAAAAGAACAAAAATGTATGTAAAATAGAAGGAAAACATGCAAACCTGTACAACATTATTTTCATATGCAGAAAAGCGAAATGGCGAATGTTTTTAGTTTTTAAAAGTGAATATTAAATATATTATTCATAAAACTATTGAAGAAAAATCATATTATTTTCATAATTTTTCAATTATATTATTAATTTCACTTTCCAATTGATAAAATCGTTTAAAGTTTTTTGGTATACCATTTAGTGTTGCCGTTGCGAACAATATAGTATTACAAAGAAAACTGAATTTCGACAAAAAGGAACTCTGTAACAAACGCCAATGTAACCACTACACTCAGCACGAGAGTAAAATATGATGTGTTCGTCGAACGGCGAACACCAGTATAACCAGCAGCTAAGGAGTTGACCTGAAAATTGAGCAAAATTACGTCATATTTTTTGCAACTACATGGGTACAAGGAGCACGGCAGGGCTGTGGAGAGAAAAAACGGTCCACCGTGGAAAGAGGATTACCAGCTTACGGGACCCTTATTTGCGAAATGTGTCTCTACACATAAAGTTTAGCAATGATTTCATTTTTTTATTTTTTTACAAAAATTGGATGTAAATGTCAAATATTAATGACAACGGAGTGTAGAAATATTATATTTTACAGATTATTGCGCTTTTACAAGTGTGAAACGAACCATTACAAAGTATAAAGAGAATCTTTCTGTTGAGAGAGTTAAAGGTTGCGGCAGAAAATGTTATCCAGTGGACAATAAACTAGCTGGTTTAGTTAAAGCCCACTTCAAGAGAAGTCCAAATGCATCTGTCCTCGATACTGCTTCCAAACTTGGAACGTCACAAAGAAGCGAAGAGAATTAAATTGTTGAGAGAGCTTCTACTCACGCTCACAATGAACACACAATATTGGCAACTTCGCTTTTCTGCAAATAAAAATAATGATGTACAGGCTTGCATGTTTTCGTATAATTTTACATAAATTTTTGTTCCTTTTTTCTAGAATAACTCATTGTCACCCTGAATACTCGGCTCGCTCGGTGTAACATTTCACCCAGCATATTACCACTGGGTCCATAAAGCAAAAGGAAAACATAGACGAGTGATTGAAAATGTCTCTTACCATTTTTAAGAAGCCATAATGTCCCAGTATTCTTTTGTTTGTCGGGATCTGGCCAAGTTACATTATGCCAAGAAAGTTATGAAATGGTCCGATCACAATTGAGTAACTCCTGTCTTAAAAGAATGCAACCCACCAAATTGCCCAGCATTACGTCCTATTGATCGTTATTGTGCTATGGTAAAGCGTAATATAAAAAAATCGACAGACAGTTTACAAAAGAAAAAAGAAAGTCAGTGCTTTAACTGGGCAAGATGATGAAAGGTGTGACAGGTAAAAGTTCGAAAATTTATCAGAAATTCAGAAAATTATATTTTTGGTTTAAGAAGATATAAACACGACTTTTAAAGAAAACAAAACAAATTTATTTTGGAAAAAGTATTGCTGTTTTGAAAGAAAAGTATACCTTATTCGGGAGATCAATCTTTTCATGTACACTCCTTATAAGTCTTAAGTTAGATATGTACTTTGTTTTTTTTTTTTATATATAAGGAACATTCAGGACATAAGGGACAGAAATTTGTTTACATTTTACTTTTTACTTACGTAATTAGTTGGCACTACAACCGATGACCGGTCTTGGCCTCTTGTTTTATTACATACTATATAATAAATTGGCGAAAAGAGACATCTTTTTCAAATCTGTAATTTCATTCTTTTAGGTAGAAAAGCGGAAAAGTTTTTCGATTAAAACCATGTTTTCTTTAATAAGTAATGTGTAAGTAAGAAGAATCAGATAGTAAGGAACCAGACTCAAATTTGTGTCGATTGGAAACATTGGAGCTTGCATGATTGCTTCTACGTATAAGAGTAAAAACTTTTAAATAGTCTGCAATATCTAATATTTAAATATATCTGGTTGACTTTTCGGTAAATTTATCTTGGGACTCTCTATACTCTATAATTAGAAAAGAACTTCTTCGGAATATGCTAAGGTCAGCTGGAACAATCTCTGTTATGTAAGTGTATCGGCTTTCCTTTCACCAAAATGTTGTATGACAGGGACTGAAAAGTATAATATTAAATTTGCAGCCTGACAACTTGTTGTTGTTTGAGTGGTTGTTTTCATCTGAAAAAACATAATTACTGCAAAGTACCGTTTTACTACCACATTCCTCAGTTGTTGTTATTTAAGTGTCATTTGGTGAAATGTGAGGTCGTATTTAATGTAAGTCTCTGCATCGGAACACCAAAGAGCTATGTCCAGTTTGTGAGGTTCAAATATATGAGCAGGCTTTTTATCTCGATTTCTGAGATTTAATTATTATTTTGGAGGAATAGATTGCCAAATGAGCGAAGTCTTGCTCTTAGTAAACCTGGGCAGGCATATAAATAGTGGAAGAGAGTTTCTGTTTCTCCCTCTTCCTGGAAGCTACAACAGGAAGTATTGAATGGAAGATGAAGTCTTTCTGCATGTTCTCACAGCCCACTGGAAGGTGCATGTTCTCCCACCTTCCAGTGGGCTGTGAGAACAGCGGTAAAGCGTGAGATATTGGGACCAGAACACTCTATCAGTTGTTTTGTCCTGAGGTCATTATATTCTGGCCACATTTTCCTAGACGTGGAGCAGGTAGTCAGTCAGTCGTTCTGTCAACTTCTATCCGGCTATAGTGAGATAGTGAAAAGCAAGAGTGACCTTAACACTGCTAAACGGAATTGCAACAGATGCCGCTGTAGCGATGTCAAGGGCCGAACCGAATCTAGCAAGCTCGTCTGCCCTTTCATTACCCTCGATGTTCCTATCGCCTGGAGCTCATATTAGAGTCATTTCTATCCCTTGACCAAGTAGACCGAGATCCTGCCTGCACTACAGAACTAATTTGGAATTTATAATGGAAAAATCTAAGGCTTTAATAGGCAGCTTGACTATCTGTAAAGATAGCTATCTTTGCCCCATTATTCCTGATGTCGAAAAGTGATCTTACTTTACTTACTTTTAATGGCACAACAGCCCATGGAGGGCCTAGGCCGAGCTTTTCGCATCCACTCATGTTGTGCGTGTTATATTTGTACATGAATGGAAGGGACCTACAGTTTAATGCCGAATCCGAACGCGAAATGAAAAGCTGTTCATAGGCAATTTTTACTCTGGTAGGTTTGCCATTGCCTGCCAGGAGGTGGTGCCGTGTTGGAAAAATTATTTGTCCTTTACCAAGCCGATGGACCCTCAGTCAAAGATTCGCAACTATAACCTCAATAAGATATTTACGGCCCGAAATTATAAAAACAAAATGTTTCTAGTGGGATTTCATAAAATTACAATTTCTAAGTAGTTAGTTTCCATTAGAAGAAACCCATGATACTGGACATTCTCTTAGACAGACTATGGCTACTATCTACCCTCCATAAATACAAATCATTTTTAACTTGGTTCGATGTTTCGCCTCGCAACAAACAATTGCATTAAATATGAACTTGAAAAATTTACTTTTCTAATTTATTATTCCCCCATTTTGTTGTAAATGGTAAGACAATTTAAATTGTGTTACAGCTAAACACATGAGTGACGTGACCCACAAATCAAACAGACAAAAAAAAAACTATGAAATACTTTTAGTAGCAATGAAATCTAATGCGCCTAACTATGGTAAACAGTATGATTTTAGAACAAACATGAAAAAGTTAATCACAGTAGAATTGTCGACCTTTTTTCTGGCCCTTTTGGCAGCAGTGTACTCTTTCAATTGCAGGGAACTACTGCAAGATATGGAAATCAAATCTATGGACTGGCAGAATATGGAGCAATGTTTGGCTGAGGTGAACAGTGAAAGTATGCCAAAGAATACCAGTGAA
The DNA here is from genome assembly GCA_958295655.1 of Palloptera scutellata. Classification (NCBI taxonomy): domain Eukaryota; kingdom Metazoa; phylum Arthropoda; class Insecta; order Diptera; family Pallopteridae; genus Palloptera; species Palloptera scutellata. The sequence continues at coordinate 148,312,054 of OY282449.1, read as the reverse complement.
AATATATGGCGGTTAATTAAAGTTGTATGTGCAAATTCGAGACAAGCATTTTTCAATCAATTTCAATACGAAATTAATATTTATTCCCTACTCTTATATGCAGATATTTGATGGCATCGAAAATATACCACCAGAAGCATACAAGAAACTTGGTTTATCTTTGGTTGCTATACCAGCTGAAGATCTTCGAAATGTAAGTATGGAACAGGTGGAGACTATAGAAGCCTTTGGCGCTATACGACAAACTGATACGATGCAAGGTTTCACCGAAGAACAAATTATGATAATTGCACAAAAAGTACGTGATGAATGGAGTGGCAAAAATCCGGAAACCTATTCAGAATACGATCTCATAACAATGGGCGAGATTGTATGTCATTTGAATGTTTCCGATATAGCAAACATGCATGCAGATGCTTTTAAGTAAAACAAATAAATGTTTAACTATTTATTTACCTATCATTTGTGAAATTTATAGGGCTGCTGCTGAATCCATTGGAAGCATTAACAATTGTCCACACCAACAATTGCAAGCATTTGCCAAATTAGCAATACGCAGTGATTCATTTGGTGAACCAAAACAATGGACGACACTTGATGTAAGTTTAGGTTAGGCAGATGGAGACCAATGTCCCACAAATAGAATTGATGCAACAGACACAAATACTTTTCCAGTTTAAAAAACTAAATTCAACTACTAACAAACGGTGGCAAAGAATTACTGATTGGGAGTAAACAACAATGTCTACTAACCACGGCAATCAGTAACCGACATTCTTTACTAAGACAAGAAAAATGTTATGACTTTAGTATCCTAAATCTGCTGCTTGACGTGCTAACAAGTTGCTTAAAAAAATTGAAGAAAAAACACAGCTTTTAGCTTTCCACACAGCATAACTTTATGAACAAATTACTATCTTAAGGAGCTCAAAACGTTTTCAGAAAACATTTGCATACTATATATTTCTCAGATTGTAAAACACTACAGAATCTGCGAAGTTCAAACGTTTTTATTTTTATATAAGTGCAAGGTACAAACAAGGTTCTTTGGTAACTAGGCAGACATACCCATGGTAAAGATACAAGATTTGAAATTTCTAAAGTACACTGACTTGTTGCAGTTTGGTATCATGTGAATTAGTTTCTTTGTAGTGAACCAAAAAGCACAACATGAAGAGAAACACAATGAACAAAACTTGGTATCCGAGTGAATATGATCATTGATCTGATCAAACACTCTTCTTAAACCTAACCTAAGGTACAAAGAATGCGCATTTAGTGGGGGATATTTCGATATTTAATCAAAATGTTTGCTCATGAAATTAAGATTTGTGATAAACATCAGAAATATACATATATATAAATACTCGGAATTTCCATGCTCTAATGAGCTAACTTTGAAACTACTAGAATCTTTAACTGTAAGCCCTCCACAATAAAATCTTTATGTAATGTGTTGAATAGAAAATTAAACAACACTGCAGATGTATTTAGATCTCAATTCCTATGCAAAACGTTTCAAAAAGCTTGAACTTTCATTCATTTGCACTCGAATGATTTGTTTCGAACGACTACTTCATATAGTGAGATTGATCTTACTAAAGAAGTAGTTATATATCCTATTACAATAACTTTAAATGTAAACACTAATTACGCCTAAAAATGTTCTTTGGAAAAATCATTTTTATATTTCCATTTTCAATACGTTCGGAAATATTTGTTTTAAGCGTGACTTCATTAAGCATGATTTGCCTAAAATTCTTAATAATTTGGAGTTTTTTAGGAAAAGGAAATATCTCAGAGTTATATCTTCAATTCAACTTTCTACTTCCTATGAAATTTTACAGGTGAGCAACATTGGTAACATTTTAAATGGTTTAACGCCAGATGATCTAGCAACAATTGATAAGAGTAAATTACATTTGAATCGTTATTATGCACAAAAGAATAAAAATGGCACTGGTCATGAACGTCATGCGCAAAATGGAGTGGAACAACAGGAAAAAGCCTGATTTGAAGTAAAATTTAACACCTTAGTTTTAATGTTTACTTATTAAGTAGTTATATATTAACAAGCAAAAAGCAAACAAACAAATATTCAAATATGTAATGACGCTGTATGCTTTTCATACTATTTCAGTTGTACTCATTTGGCGAAACCAGTATTTGTATTGACGAAAAAGTCTAAAAACTTTAGAGTGTATAGATTAGGAAATCTTCCTATATTAAAACTTTAAACTTTAACATCCAAAAAATTTTTTCTTTGACAACTGAACTGAATTTTACAAGTGTAGAAAACTATTAAAACTAGAAAACTATTGAAAAAAACTATATTGGTTAAAATAGTAGAGTGCAATATTTATTAAGTAGTTTCTTGGTGACAATTCAAATATTTTAATACATAAATGTGCTACAAAAAAAGAAATGCAAATGTTCGAGACTTTTCCGCCAGTTCAATATAAATTTAATAATTTTTGTCTTCGAAAATATTTCACATTTTACAAATGTAGCAAACATTTCTGAATAAAAATTGAAAAAAACTATATTGGTTAAAATAGTAGAGTGCAATATTTATTAAGTAGTTTCTTAGTGAAAATTCAAAAATTTTTATACATAAATGTGCTGTAAATAAAAAATAAAAATGTTAGAGACTTTTCCGACAATTCAATATAAATTTAATACATTTTTTCTTGGAAAATATTTAAAATTTCATAATAGGTTTTTCAAAATTTTAGCAACACAACAGCACATGAGTCACCTTTAAGCTCAGTGGACAGAATAACATAATTTTTAACGCACATTTCTCACACTACACTAATTACATACATATGTACGTATAGATTAATAAAAATCTTAATTAGTTAGAAAAATTACACAAGTATTTGTAAATGATTTCTTTTTGCGTTTCGTTATAAAGTTTTTGCTATTACTATTTTAGTTTTAAATATGTTTTTGATTTTTTTTATAATTCATTTAAAATCTGGTATCGAAATCGCCTGCCTCTCTCCTAATGCACTTACAAATGACGCCAATTATTGCTAATTAGCGAACATAACTCTCAAGTTGTCGGCGATAATAGTGAGTTGGAAAGGCTATTACGCGAGCTAGGACGCTCAATAGTCATTGTTTGTTGTGGTACTTGACTGTCTGGGCTGATTCCTAGGCCAGAATAGATTTCCTTCATAATAAAGAGTATGGTATCTTCGGATTCCCTATAAAGTAAAATTTCAGTAAGAAACTTCAGTTTACAAACAGTTTCTAATGCAATAATTATATACACACCAATAGCAAACATGCGCGCTCAATGCAAAAATATACTCGTTGAAGAATTCCAATGGTGCCTCTTGCAGCACATAGTCCACACGTTTCGAATCGTTTAGCTTTCCCAGCGGAAAGTCGATCTCAACCATTTCAGAGTCAGAATGCGTAGTAGAAGAAATGGAATCTCCGCGTATACGTGTTTGTGATTGTATTGATATGGGTTGTGTTGACGATGTGGGAGATGTTGGACTACTGATAAGCTCATCATTTTCATCACGGTCTCGTTGTTGTTGTTGTAAGTGTTTTTGTTGCTGCTCCAATTCGATTTGCATTTCAATGACCTGAAAATATAAATTCATTCATGAGAGTATAAATGTATTCATGCTTAACTGAAACACTGTGTTGTTTCACAACGATGTATCTTCAAACAATTCCAGCAAAATACCAAATTATACCAAAAACCATTTACCCACTTTTGTAAAATATTACTTTTTTGCCTTACTTTATCGACTTCTTTTTTCATTGTCTCTTCTGCTTCTCTTTTACTGCGTGCTCCCAAAAAGTTTACACTATCCATTGTCGTTTTGAAAGTATCGAAAAATCGTTGCTTCAAATCTGCGCCCACACGTGTCATAGTTTCCTTCAGCTCTAAATGCATACGTTTACGCCCTTTATGATGAGGAATTAATACTGGGCGTATGCCGCTCATATCAGGATTTACCAAAGCCTCAATACGATAGGCTACGGGATCGAATGGATGGAATATGTTGTAGAAGCCAGCGCATGTGGGTAGACGAAAATCGAGACCAAGCTTATCAATGCCACGTATAGTGACGAACATACCTAGGAAAAAGCGGCTATTAACTGATACTAAAAACCTCAACCTCTTCACTACTTACCGATAGGCGAACCCAATGCAAAGAACTTTTTCGGTTGGAATACCAGCTGCTGATAATTTATAGAAGGTTGCCCAGTGCCAGCGTGGCCCATAGTGTAATTGATTTGTTTTGCAACGACTGCATCGCTGTTTCTAGCAGCGGCGGCGGCGACGATATTCGAATCCATGCTGGAAACTTGAGGGTAGAGAATGTTCTGATCTGGATTTTCCTATAAAACGTTTTATATGTAGAACATCTCAATTTTCCCAAATGCTCTTACCACTTACCATGTTCTGTTCCTCGGATTGCTCTTTCACCGGTGTCTGATGGCACAATAAATCAAACAGTATGAGCGAACCCAAACTGTGGCCTGCCAAGGAAACACCACCATTGAAATCTGGATGTCGTTCACGGTATTGTCGATATACTGCATTCATCGATGCCGCCACAGTATTGACAATCTGCTGACAATAGGTGGGGCTGGTGTAGAAGAGCACATCCAGCAGCGTGTCATTGGTGAAATTTCGCAGTTTCGGTATTGATTCTAATGTTATTGATTTAAGTTTTTCATCAATGCCCAATTCTTCCGAATGCAAATGACTATGCCAGGATATAGGCAACACTTCCACACGCCCCACCAAACCCATTTCTGTTGAATTTTTATAATGTGATTGAACTAATTGCTGTGCAATGCTGCGGAAGTCATCAACTGTAAAGAAACGCACAAAAAAGAACTTGCTATTGAAAATGTGTGCCAAATGAAGCTCACGAAGCTTACCAACTTCTTCCACAGAACGTAATTTCAAATCACAAGCTGAACCGATGCCATGCACCATCAACAATAGATGATCGACACGTTGTGATTCACCTTGTTCGATGGCGAAATCATCTAAATCGCGTTTAACAACACGTGGACGATTTGTAGTTTGCTAAGGAAGGTACAATTAAAATAATGAGACTTGAACTCAAAGATTCAAAGTTCAAGCTACTCACTGAAGTGCCACCCCAAGCATCAGTGTTTTGTTGCTGTTGGAAATGCACAATAACTGTGGGCCCATGGAATACTACCTGCTCACCCATTGATAAGATTATCTTCTTATGCCACTCATTACTTTCAGCTGCTTGTTTATATTCTACTTCCAGTAGCTCAGCTGTTTGCTCTTCATATGGTACATACTTTGAATCGGTGCCTTTATAGAACCATGAACAGCGACGCACTTCAATCGGTTTACCTTCCCAATAGACCGGTGCCTTGGTGCGTTCACGTATATTAACATCATAGCGTCCACCCTCGACAGCCACTATATTGGGTGCTTCATCTAAGAGAATAGAAGGGAAAATTAGCAAGTCAAACCCCGTAGCAATAAGTTAACATATTTAAGGACTCACCACCCATAGTCATAGTCGTTTCCAGTAACGCCGAATCGTAATGACTGAACGGTGTCCAAAAATGTTTAATACCAATGGGTCGCTTATAGAACCAGTGTTTCACCGCTGGTGTGTATAACTAGAAATAAGTGAAGTCTCGCTCAGTCCGAAACTATGGTCAAGTGTCACAAATCAAAACTCACCATTGTTGTGGGTGGCACAGATGCGGCGCCTTTGTCTCCAATCAATAAATTCGCCATTCTTAGTTCATGTAAAATATCTGCGGGTAATTCTTCGTAGTGCTTTTTAATTTCGACCGGCTTGAATGCTGACGGTGCAACAGGAGCTCTCTGTGGACTGCGCCCAAGTACGCCTTCACTAGCTGGAAATTTTTGTATTGCGGATGGGTTCGAGCTATTTAATTCTGAAAATTCTGAACAAGATGAAGACGGAGGCTCTACAATATTCGAAACGGGTGTCAATGAGCGTGTTTGCAATGTTCGTATTGCCAAACCACGATGTACTAAATCGTAATTTAAATCACCCGCGCCACCGACGTTTTCTTGAGGTGGTGGATTGTTGAAAAAGTTTTGTATACGTTGGTCTTCGTTTGCTTGAGCTCGTTGTTGTGATTGCTGATTGTCAGCAGCACCAGGTGCAGTTGATGACTCCGCTATTGGTGCCGGCGGTGCAGATGGAGCAAATGTATCAAAAAATGATGTAGGGTCAGGATGAGTTGTGGTTTGCTGCAGTGCTGGTTGCTTCTCGGGGGACTGTGCTTGTTGTGTCTGTTGTATTGCTGGAAAATTTGACGTTTGATTAAAATAATTTGAAAACAAATTCACCGAAGTATTGACAGCAGCCGCTTCACTTTGGAAACTTGTGTTGCCTATTTGTGTTTCCTGTGTTGCTGTTTCTTGTGTATCAGCAGGGAGAAATTGTGATTGTGCCTCAGTTGAAGCTAATAAATTAACAAAATCAAGTGGTATTGGTTCTAGACCTGAAGTTAAATGCGATGTTAATTCAACGAGCTCCGTAACAGGCAATTCAGGTGATGTTGCTTCGGGTAGAGTAATTCTGCCAAGCGATGGTAAAGGTGGAAAGCTTATGTGTTGTGCTGTAACTGCAGCAGTAGACGGTTCAAAAAGAATTTGCTGACTTACTGTTGTAGCTTCCAATGCTTCCGATTGGTCACTACTAAAAAAGTTTGCTGCACTTGGTACAGATGTTGGAGAAGGAACTATTTTCGGCTCCTTTAGCGCTGTACTAAAGAAATTGAAGTCGCCTGCAGCTCCAGTGGCTGCTGAATCACTTAGCGCTGGAGTGAAAAAGTTTGCTAAACTCGGTTGCACTGTTATCTGTTGCGATGGTAAACCAGTTCCTGATTCTCTACGATAAGGATTCGGTTGTGAATGTAACGTCAAGGGCATAGAAGGTGGAACAGGTGGAAATGGTGTTGGCTTATTAGTGTTCGACTCTGATTCTAATGATAATTTCTGTAATGTTTGCTCTAACGGATCAATGTCTTCTTTCTGTGAAGTTGACAGTTGTGGAGATGGTACTGGTGTTAACCTAGTTGCTTCTTCGGGTACTACTGATTCAATGGTTTGCTCTGTGAAATTGGTAATTATGGCTGATTCCGTAGTGATAGGCTGGTGATCTTCTGGTTCGAGCTCAAGCACAGGTTCAATGGGCTTGAAAATATCCACGAAATCGTTTGTTTTAACTTCGGTAGCACCAGCAAACAAATCAATGGATTCTGTGGTATCTTTGCTACCTTGAGCTGATAAATCTTCAATTGGATTAAAAAGATTAGGTTCACTTATTTTACGACTGTTCTCGGTTGATGTTTTCGACACTTCTGTCGTTAGTAATGGTGATGTTCGTGGATCTGAAAGTTTAGGTGTAAGCAATCCTACACTTTGTGGTTCCGGATTCTCTGGAGAAAATAATGCTACACTTTGTGATTCCGATTTCTCTGGAGGAAATAATGATACACTTTGTGGTTCGGACTTTTCTGCCGTGAATAATGCTACACTTTGGGGTTCCGAAGTGTGTGGCAGAAAATAGCTGGGAGGAGCCGCGACTGGAGCAACAGTTGCCGTTGACGTTGGCGAAGCAAAGGGATTGAAAACAGCTTGGGGTATTTCTGTTGCCAGTTGTTGAGTTGGCGGTTGTGCAAATGGTGGCTGGCTAAATGGTGCGGGTACTGTCTCCGCTGATGTTAAGGGACTTTTGTAAAGACGAGTCCCTTTTTGTAGGCGAAATGATGTTTGTCCACTTACGGGTGGTGCTGATGGTGGTGGTGCAGCTGGATTTTCAGCGAGTGGAACTGTTGCAATGGATGGTGGAAGTGTCGCGTTAAAAAGCGACACAGTTTGCTGGTTTGTGATATTGAAATCTGCACTTGACGAAGGTTGTTGTTGTGTAGGTTGTGTAATCGGTGCACCAAAAAAGTTAGTACCAGTTTGCGTGGTTCCTGCTTGTTGCACAGGGTTGAATATTTTTAATGAAGCTGATGCTGGCACAGATGTGCTGAACGTTTCAGTGGATGCTATATTACTATGAATAACTGTTGGATAGAATGGTTGTGTCTGATTTGGCTGATGAGTCTGTAGTGGTTGTACCGGTTGTATCGGTTCTACTAAACCAATTGTTAATTGCGGTTGAATGAATTCTGCTGGATTCGTAGCAACACCACTATGTGTTGTATACCCTAAAGACAATGACGAATCTTTCGTGGGATCAAAAATAGCTACTGATGGCTTAGCTGTGCCATCAACGTTTATTGAAGAAGGTTTTATAATTTCCGGAGTCAAACTTTTAGAAGGTTGTGCAAAAAACCCTGAAATAGGTGGGGGTTGCAAACCAGAAGAAGCTTCAGACCCCGCCAAGCTGTTTTCAATTCCTGTAAAAGCTGTTGCAGTTGGCAGGTTTTGATTAATTGGTTGCTGTGGTTGTTGATAAGGAGTACTAATAGGCGGTGGTGGAGCTGCAAAGAATTTCGATGACTCAGTTGGTTGATTCAATGACTCAGCAGCAGATGGATAGAAGAGTGGTGGTGGAACTGCAGCGATAGGAGCAGCACTAGATTGATATTGTTGAAAATCGGTACCACCAAAATAGTTAATGTTGCCACCACTTATTGCAGTCGGATATTGGTGACTTGGTGGTGGTGGTTGTGATTGTGGCTGTGATGACTCTTGTGGAAGAGTTCCGGCGAGCGTGCCCGCTGCTGTTTGCACTAGTCCGGATAGATTGTGAAAAACTCCAGTTGGAACCAAGTTGGTTAATGAAAATAAACCACCTTTGCGATCTTCTTGCTTTATTGGTTGTTGTGGTAGATACTGCTGTTGACCGCCAAAAGAATATTCTTGTGTAGTAGGTGTTTGTGAACTATTAAACGAGATTGATGCAGCAACGGCTGAAGTATCTAATGTTGGCGCAGTTTGATCTTGCGAGAGACCAGGTACAGGCGCGTAGATTTTCTTTTTCGCCGACAGTCGATATGTATTTTGAGCAGTGACAACAGGTGCCGTTGGCAAAGTGGATATCTCGGATGGTGTATAAAATTTCGGAGGTTCTGCAGGAGCCGGTACTGGTGCTGGAGCTGTTGTGCCTTGACTCTGTTGAACGGGTTTTAATGGAGGTGGAAAGATTAATGCAGCTGGTGGTGGTGGAAAGAAGGTTGGCGGTGGTGCCGCTGGAGTATGCTGCTCAAATTGTAGTGGCTGCTGGTATTGTTGTTGCTGTCCTTGGTGTTGTTGTATGTATGACGGTTGTATATCGAGTTGTGATATAGCATTTGAGTTTGTATCTTGTTGTTCTGTGAAGGGTGTATGTTCACGGCTTGAATTATTCGAATAGATACGTTTCGAAAATGTTGAGAAAACGCTTGATGCCACCGATGGCAATGCCGAGAATGATGATGCCGCTTGACTCAAAATTGAATCAGCATTTGTAGTATTTTGTTCCCAAAGCGTATTGGCGTTGGTCTCAATCAGTGCCGGCTGCGTTGTATCATCGATTGAGGTATTCAAATTGATTTCATCTAAGTTCTCGCTGTCAATGTCAGATGTACTGCCAACAGTAACCAAAGACTTTGATTCTGTAATGAGAAGGTTAGATTGAGTTAATAAATCGGAGTAGACAACACTGAGTGCGACAACAATACTTATTTAAAGATCTCTTTACGTTTTAAATATGTTGTACATGGAACACTAGAGTAATTTGTTTTGTAATAAAATTTAAAAGTGGTCGCTGTGGCGTAGCGGTAGTGCGTTGGACTGCTACGCAGAGTGTCCGGGGTTCGAATCTCGGCACAGGCAAAATCAAAAAGTAGAAAAAATAGTTTTTCTACCCGGCACCACCTCTTGGCAGGCAATGGCAAACCTACAAGAGTAAAAATTGCTATGAAAAGCTTTTCACTTCGCCGTTCGGATTCGGCATTAAACTGTAGGTCCCTTCAATTCATGTAAAAAAATATAACACGCACAACATGAGTGGATGCGAAAAGCTCGGCCTAGGCCCTCCATGGGCTGTTGTGCCATTAAAAGTAAAGTAAAGTAATAAAATATAAAATACGTTGTTTTCCCCTATTTTAAATTTCATCATAAAAAAAATATATTGCCACATCGTAAAAGCACCACACGCAAGCAAATATTGGGGCATATAAAAAGTATCCACGGTTTTCCATTGCAAATCTGCCCACACTAGTCCTATCTAGTGTGGAACGAACACATGTTTGAAAAGAGGCATTTCAGGCTACATGCTGTGTGAAGACAGTTGTGTAATTCGGCACTAGTGTAAAAAGTAACATTCATTTGAAAATGAATGAAATATCTGTAGAAATATTTCTATAGAAAAGGCAAAAACGCCGCAAAAACCGAAAAATTTGTACGGTTTACAGTGAGGATGCTTTGAGTGACCCGAGACTGGTTTGTTCGATTCCGTTCCGGAAATTTCTGATTTCCCAAAGATGCACTAACAAATGCACTGAAAGTCACTGAAAAAGCCGATGAAATTTCGCAACTGTTGGAACAAGATCGACACGTAAGCTGTTAGGAGATAACGTAGGCACTAAACATCAACAAGATGATGCGTTAGTTGGTACCCACTACATCATCTTGTTAAATCACTAAGTGATATTACTCTATAAACTTTTTTCTCAGTTCCTTCGGCTCTTTAAAGCTCATAGGACCGCAACAAAGTGCCTCCACTGCCGACGTTTTTGTGATAAAGCTGTCCATTCGTCATGAGTGTTCCTCACACAATCAAGTTATTTTTCAAGCGTGCGTCTGCAGGTGTGCTGCTTCCCTGTGGATTCCATTAAAGTGTTGGCCTACAGATCTCGTTCAGCTGCATTAGCAAGACTTATCCAGCACCATTTGGTGGTCGCTGTGGCGTAGTGGTAATGCGCTGAACTGCTACGCAAAGTGTCCGGGGTTCGAATCTCGGCACAGGCAAAATCAATAAAAAAAAAAGTTAAAAAAATAATTTTCCTACACGGCACCACCTCTTGGCAGGCAATGGCAAACCTACAAGAGTAAAAATTGCTATGCAAAGCATTTCACTTCGCCGTTCGGATTCGGCATTAAACTATAGGTCCCTTCCATTCATGTACAAATATAACACGCACAACATGAGTGGATGCGAAAAGCTCGGCCTAGGCCCTCCATGGGCTGTTGTGCCATTAAAAGTAAGTAAGTAAGTATCCAACACCATTTACGCTTGTTTATATAGTCAATTATAGGCGTTTGTGAGCACAGTTATGTATTTTGGATAGTATTTGTGCACCTTCATTCCTTCTTTTAATGGCACAACAGCTAATAAGGGCCTAGGCCCAACTTTTCGCATCCACCCACATGCCCACGTTGTGTGTGTTGTATTTTTAAATGAATCGAAGGGTCCTAAAGTTTTGTGCCGAATCCAAATGGCGAACTGAAAAGATTTTCTTAGTCAATTTTTACGCTTGTAGGTTTACCATTGCTTGCCAAGAGGAGGTACCGTGTAAAATTTTTTTTCCAATTTTTGGAACTATAGCGCACTACCGACCGACTACGTCACACCAAGTATTTGGCCACCAGATCTGTAGAATTTTCCTCAAGCACTTGTACTAGGCAAACACGTGCATCATGGTTGAAAGAGTGTCGATAATCAGTTTGGTTTCGCAACCATACTCGTGCAACAACATTGAATTTACGCTTGAGGTAAACAGTCTAATTATTGATTGTAGTGAGATGATTGATGGGTACGAAATTTAAATTCTGCATGAGCTAAATTCTCTATAAGTTAAATACATATTAGTAATTACAGGTGTTGCATTTACGATGTACGATTAAAATGCATCTTAATTAATTTTATATAAGTCATATAGTGGGAAAGTACATCAGATCATTTTAATATGCACCAACAATAGCACCCGAAATGATAGGAATAATAAAATATTTGCTATTATAAAATTTTAATCGTGAATCTGTACTCAGAGTAAGTGACAGAATCTTTTCACTTTGCGGCAAACACAAAAATCAAATAAATCAATAATTCGCTACTGTCCTAAAAACATTATTCAATTTATTTGATTTTTGACAACACATTATCCATAAATATTAGTAGGTTATTTTTTGAATGTAGCTGGCAGAGCGGGAAAAGTTATAACCCCCCAAAAATATAAAAATGTACCTTTTTTACAAAAAAAAGTAAATAATATAAAAGGAAAAAATAATCAAAATTACCTTACAAAACAAAAAAGCTCAGAAATATAAAAACAAAATAATAAAATTAAAAAACGAACACTTTGGAAAGTACGCATTAAAAGTAAAATTTAAATTCAAGCCACACTAAACGGATACACAATCATCAGCAGCGCAGTCCATAAAAGTAATAAAATAAAAAATAAAAAGAATACAAAACAAAACTTTAACTTGTTTGTCATATGTAATTAAAATTATAAATAAATTAAAATACTATAAATGGAGCTTTAGTTTTTTTTTTTTTTTTTTTTGTCTTTAATTAAATAGTAACCTGCTAAAAAATTATCAAGTATTTATTTTTACTGTCCGATTTTATATAGATTTGAGTTAAAATTCATGTAGACAGAGTGGCACCGCTATCGCTGTGCACACCTGCGGCAACATAGTTAATGCGATTGCTCCACACAGCGAACTGATTAAGTTATATAATTACAACGTACAATTACAGAAGTATTCTAAATGTATTGTAGAAATATAGCGATTTACTTTAAAGTTACACAAGTACATATGTATAGTTTTAAGATTAAATCAATAAATTAATAACTAGTGTTTCACTTTTATAAAATAAAATTAAAATGCTTTTTATTCACAACTAATTGTAATGAAATTAAAAACTCAAACATCATACAAATTTGCATTTAAATTTACTGAAATGAGTTGGCAGTAATAATTTAATCATGTAGAAATATTGCAACCAATTACACTGTATGCAGAATTTCAGTCTTTGAGAAAACCCAACGGAAAACTAAGACAAGTTAACTTCATTTGAATTGTCCCCCAGCTCGTCAAAAACAAATGAGTCATTGACTGCTGGCATCCCTTTACTACATATATCCCAGCCGAGATAACTGGAAGTCCAACAAAGTGATAAGCATGACACCACAAACAGTGTCTTCCAAGCAATTGAGAAAGCTTCCAACACAATACTGAACTGGTATCTCCCTCCGTCGCATATCACAATCCTCGTGGATAGCCACCAGGCAGCTATGAAATCGATTCAGTCACGTATGGTCAAATGAAAGGTGGTATCAAAATGTCAAAAAGCGCTGAACGACCTCGTCTCTACAGGATCAAAACATGCTGGATTCCCGGACATAGCAATGTTGAAAGTAACGATATAGCAGACGACCCGGTCGGAAAGAAGAGAGAGAAATGCGATTCTGCTGCCGATCATACAATTATACAATATGATTTATAATATATATTTTTTTTTTACTTTTTTTTTTAATTTTGCCTGTGGAGAGATTCGAACCCCGAACACTCTGCGTAGCAGTCCAACGCACCACGACTACGCCACAGCGACCACACGGCACCACCTCTTGGCAGGCAATGGCAAACCTACGAGAGTAAAAGTTGCCTAAGAAAAGCTTTTCTCTTCGCCGTTCGGATTCGGCATTAAACTGTAGCTCCCTTCCATTCATGTACAAATATAACACGCACAACATGAGTGCATGCGAAAAGCTCGGCCTAGGCCCACCATGGGCTATTGTGCCATTAAAAGTAAAGTAAGTAAGTAAGATTTATAATATAGTGAAATCTGCGACCAAATGCGCTTGGAGAAACTTAAATGACTGTGCCACGGCTCGGTCCATATGGTCGGTGCTAAACAAAAGCCGAATAGAGTCTTCAGATTCTTATGGTAATACACCGCTTACTGACTCGTGATCACGGGTCAGTGTGCCATTGGAACTATGCTATAAAAATGGCTACTACAGTTCAACGATTGTTGCAGAAGCTATTTTGTGGATGCCCTGTACTGCCAGAACGTTGTATCCGCGCACTGGGGGCCAGGTTCTTCGATAACCTAGGCAGACATATCGGGGGAAAAGGTACAGGATTTAGTGAAATTTGTAAAGAGTACCAACCGCTTTCAGTTTGGCAACATGTAAATTAAGTTCGCGGTAATGTAAAAAAAAAGCACTGAATTAAGGGGTTCACAATGGACCACAATTGGTCTTTAAGTGGAAATGTTCACTAATCTGATGAAATACTCTTTTTTCTTAAATATAACCGAAAGTCATTTCCTTAGCGTTTTCCTCTCAAAAACAAACACAATAACAAAACAACAAGTGTCCAAAACGTGACGTGCTGGGGAAAAACTGAATACACCATCGGCTTTCCGTTGAGTTTTTTTTTGTATCGCTACAAAGTCACAGTTCTACTGCAGGAACGAGGCTCTTAAAGCTTACATATATTTATATTGGGTCATATAAAAAGTAACCGCGGATGTTTGTATGGTATATGATGTTTAGTGCCTCCGCTATCTCCTAACAGCCTGCGTGTCGATCTTGCTCCAACAGTTGCAAATTTCATCGGCTTTTCAGTAACTCTCAGTGCATCTTTGATATCGAAATTTTCGCAATAGGATCGGGCAAACCATTCCTGGATCCGGGGTTCACTCACAGCATCACCGTAGACCGCATAATGTTTTTGCAGCGGTTTACCTTTCCTATTGCAATAAAGTACCACGTATCAGCGTATCACTTCTAATATTTCACACATCATCAATGCCACAATGGCTGTCTATCTCTTTATCGATACCCTGTGTGATTGCACTCCCTCTCTCATTCTCACTCCTTCTTCCTCCCACCTATCAATAATCTTCCCTCCATTCAACACATTCATAGGGGTACACCCTATATAAATAAAAAAAAATGTAACTTTTTACACTATTGACGATTTACACAACTGTCTTCAAACTAAATGAAGCCTGAAACATATGCTCGTTTGACATAATCGGACTAATTTTGTCAGATTTATGGGTACCAACACCATACTTTTTATATGACCCAAAAGCCCATGGAGGGCGTAGGTCGAGCTTTTCGGATCCACTCATGTTGTGCGTGTTATATTTGTACATGAGTGGAAGGGACCTGCAGTTTAATGCCGAACCGAACGGCAAAGTGAAAAGCTTTTCATAGGCAATTTCTACTCTTGTAGGTTTGCCATTGCCTGCCAAGAGGTGGTGCCGTGTAGAAAAATTATCTTTTCTACTTTTTGGTTTTGCATGTGCCGAGATTCAAACCCCGGACACTCTGCGTAGCAGTCCAACGTACTACCACTACGCCACAGCGATCGCTATAAAGTCATTGATAATTTACTGGATACAAAAATTCCATAATTTAACGATCTTCGATGAAAAGCGCTACTATCGGAAGTAAGTGCAAGTACCTATCTAAAATCTTTACCAATGATTGAAAACTGAAATAATACGCACAACAAAGTCTAGTAATGTAGGTACTTATTTAAACAATAATAAAAGTACGAGGGTAGATCAATAAGTATCCGTCGTGTGTAAAGACAGGTGGCGTTGCTGAGGGAAGTTGGCATACCGTCGTGTACTGCCATCTGTCACACGACACCACACTAAATTTCATACTGATTCATAGGTTAGTTTTTATTTGGCAGCCATTAGAATCACACGTGTTTCGTGTTTCACGATAAAACGGAAAAAGAACAATATCGATCCGTAATTCGCTTTTTATTTTTGAATGGAAAAACATGCGAAGAAATAAAAGCGAGGTTGAATGCTGTCTATGTGGACCCTTCACCATCTATGACAACTGTAAGATATTGGTTCAACGAATTTAAACGTGGTCGTATATCTGTTTTTGATGAGGAACGCCGAGGCCGCCCGGCAGATGTGGTTACCGAGGAAATCGTTGAAAAGGCCCGCGACATGATTCTCGCTGATCGTCGAACGAAAGTGCGCGAAGTATCAGAGGCTGTAGGAGTGTCGTACGGAACGGTAATTAATATTTTACATGATAGTTTAAGCATGAGAAAGGTGTCGGCCTGATGAGTGCCGCGATTGCTTACGGTGGACAACAAGCGGATATGGAATTGTCGCGGCCAAATTGCATGAACTGAACTACGAATTGCAGCCGCACCCACCGTACTCGCCCGACTTGGCTACCTGCGACTTCTTTCTTTTCCCCAACATGAAAACGTGGCTCGGAGGAAAAGAATTCAGCTAAAACGCGGAGGTTATCGTCGAGACAAAAGCGTATTTTGAAGAGTTTGACAAATCGCATTTTTTGGAGGGGTTAAAGAAATGGCAGAAACGTTGGCAGAAACTGGTATTATACTAAAAGGAAATTACGTTGAAAAATAGAAAAAAAATGTCTGAAAAACTTGCTCTAACTTGCTTCTTTCCTAAAACGGCTACTTATTGATCTACCCTCGTACTTGTATATCGATGGTTAAGCTCACAGCTATGTTAACTGAAATTTTGTGGGCAAGTTTGTTGCTGGTCTTCCAGGCCTTCAGCATGTTACGTATCTAGCGCACAGTTGACGCAAGTGACTAACCAATAAAAGCAGATTAAGCCGCAATTGAAACCGGTGAAGAGCGCTTCAAAATTTAATTGTTGAGAGCTACACATTTTAAGACAAATATGGTCCTATAAAATTCAATATTGTGAGCTTAACCATCGATATTTTGCATTCACAATGTACGCATAGATTATAAAACCTGAGCTATAAGTAAAATATATTTATTTGAACCTGTTCTAGCACATTAATTTGCAAATAATAAATTGATTTTGATTTAAAAACAAAGCAATACAAAAAAAGGAAAAGAAATCTCAATCTATGTACATTAACGTTTATTTTTAACGGATATTTTATAAGTTTTAACAAAGTTGCCAAGGCAAATTCGAAATGTTACTTAACACAATTATATTCGAGTTTTTGGAAGATCAGAATCAATTTTGGTTTATGTGTACATATACATATATGTATGTAAAGTCGAGAAATATGTATATAGTTCCATAACTCGAGAACGGAGCGCCCGGACTTTAACTGTCCAACTTTAAGCTCCATGTAACAAATGGGCGGAATTTAGCAAATGAGGCGTTGCACCGCCCATATACAACAACATTTCAAAATGCTATAACTCAGCTTTTGAATATTTTTTAACGAAATTTGGCACAGGGCTTTATGTGTTCAAAGCTCACAGATAGTTTAAGTAAGGAGTGAGATCGAAAAAATCGGATAACTTTAAATTGTCCTAGCATTGAAATCCCTTTTGCAAATATAAAAATGTAAACAGTTTTGAAAAGAAAATTTAATTTCTGATAAAATGATCAATAAAACTAATTTGTTTGTTGTTTTTTACAGAATTTGGACAGCTTTTTCGGTATGCCTGCCATTAATTAGCGCCTTTACTGTCATTTCTGAGACTCTCTTGGCGGCAGCATTCCACTTATTTCTAAAATCTTCCATGGATTTAGCTTTGTTTGTTGCCTTTAATGTTCTTTTCACTAAAGCCTAATATCTCTCAATAGGCCGGAGTTCTGGGCAATTTGGTGGGTTTTCGATTTTTGGTACCAATTTGATGTTTTGGTCTTCGAACCATTTAAGGGTTGCTTTACTGTAGTGGCAGGAGGCTAGATCAGGCCAAAAGAAAGTAGATACATTGTGCTTTCTAATGAAGGGCAGCAATCTCTTCTGGAGGCACTCCTTCACATAAATTTCGGCGTTAACAGTGCCACTTGTTACGAAACTTTTACTCCTAAGCCCACAACTACAAATCGCTTGCCATACCAGAAACTTCTTCGGGAACTTGGACTTTTGTTTTGTCCTTAATCTTTCCTCAACTCCTCCTCGTTCCTTTGCGGTGTAAATCTCTTGACCAGGCAATTGAGAAAATTTAGACAATACGTATGTTTAATCGTCCATAACACAGCAATCGAATTTTTGGAAAAAATCTGTCTTCAACTTTTTAGCTCGGCTCTGAGCTACCAAGTTCTTAGTAGCGTTCCTGTCGGGTACTGACTGCTATTTGTACAACAACCCATGGAGGCCACTAGGCCGAGCTTTTCGTATACACTCATGTTGTGCGTATTATATGTGTACATGAATGGAGGGGACCTACAGTTTAATGCCGAATCCGAACGGCGAAGTGAAAAGCTTTTCATAGCAATTTTTACTCTTGTAGGTTTGCCATTGCAGCCGTTTAGAAAAATTATTTTTCTTCTTTTTTTTTTTTGTTTTGTTTGATTTTACCTGTGCCGAGATTCGAACGCCGGACACTTTGCGTAGCAGTCCAACGCATTACCACTACGCCACAGCGACCACATCGCCCGCATCTTTTTTAATTTTACGAGCTAAAAACTCACTGCAACTCGCTTTTTCCGCCAATTTTCCATTAGACAACGCTGGATTCTTCTCTAAGAGAGCAACGACTTTCTTCGCCTTTTGTGGAGACACGAAACCGCATTTCTTTCCAGAACCATATTTTCTAGCAACTGTGAAGTCTGTATGAAATTTTTTAAGAATCACCGAGACAGTGTTTTGTGCAACTTTCGCCTTATTTGCAATGGTTTTCTGGCTCCACTGCGGATTTTCTCGATATAATTCAACAACAAAATCACGTCTTTCCACTTCCGTTGCCATGACTCAAATGAAAGTTCACAAGTCAAAAAACATGTGATTGTATTTCATCAGAACATCTCCAACGAAAAGCCTACTGTTTGAATTTTTTCATTCAGATGAAGAGTTTCAAAGCAGTGGTCTTTCAAAGTTATCCGATTTTTTCGATCTTACTCCTTAATATGCCAAGCTCCATGCCACATATGAAGATGGTTGGACAAAGGGGCACCGCCCATACGTTTCAATACTTAAAAATGGTATAACTCGGCTCCTGTCGAGCATATTTCAGCAACCATGGCTTCTTGTGATCTATTCTAATCCTCAAATCAAATATGGGCGGGATTGGACCGATTCCACGCCCACTTTAGTTATAGTATCACTAAATATATAAAAGAAAGTGGTAAAATATGTTTGTAATTTCATAACTCGAGAACTTAGCGCCCGATTTGCTTGGTGATTTATTTGTTGTTAACGAAACTCAAACCGTACACAGAGCGGTCAATATTACTGATCACATTGAATTTGAGATGGAAGGTTGATTGGCAGAAGAACTGCAATCATCTCCATTTTAGGTGGTACGAACTTCGCCAGGTCAGCTTGTTTTAACATAACTTTCGGTACAGCACCGTCGCTAATAAACACTATGGTATATAAATTAATTGAAATAATAAAAAACTTTGTTCAAAAATTTCATTGAGAACTCTGGTCGTTTTACGTGAATACTCACTCACGAATTCTAACTAGAATCTCTTTGTGAACGCCGTCGTTAATTGATTTTGCTTGTAATAATAATATTAATAATAATAATAATAATTAATAATAATGAAAAATGTTTAAAACGTTTATTTAATTTGAAAAATTAATTAAAATTGAATACAAACAAGAATCTTCAATGCGGGTGGAGAGGGGGAGGCCAGAGGGTGAGTAAAAGGTAGTTGTTTTGCTTTGAAATGGAGTATTATGTATTTATTGGGGGAGAGGGGCTAAAGCCCGCCATTGAATACAAATAATTTAGAAGTAATAACTTGGTATAATTATTTAAATGATATTACGACTTTACATAAATACTAAATGCTACTCCTCTCAACTTGATGCTATGCAATGTAATTTATGGCAATTCAGCAAGTATTACGTATTATTTAAATGGGAAACAAAATACAAAATTAACAGGTCCAAAAACAAAAAAAAAACAACAAAAAATTCAAAACGTGCTAGTAACAGATGCAACGAAAATCAACATTACTTCATTTAGCTATTTTGTTTAGTATATTTTCTTTTTACATATTAATGGCTTTTTTTTCATTTTTGCTGAAATTACCTCGATCTTGAAACGTGATTTGAACTGAAAACACGCACATTCCAATAACTCAACGACCAGAAACTGAAAAATTGCAACTCGTAGCATAAGTTTTAATTGAAACAATGAAAAAATAAAACGCAAAACGACGACGCTAGGTGGAGGCACAAAGCAGATAAATTTAAATGCAGTTGACGTTGTCATCATGCCATCATTTATTTTGCCATTTTTACCATACCCGAGACCACAAAAAGAACGCAAATTTTTCACGTTTACGCAGCATATTTTCTCTCTGCTGAATGTAAATTATACTATTGACTTTGAGAGTATTCAGTTCAAAAAACATAGGGAAGTACACACAAGCGTATTACGAATGTATGTTAAGCATCTAATTAAAAGGGGACACGAGGCGATATGGTGCCAATTGTTCATTAGCCATATTTTTTTGCTTTTTGGTTTAGTGCTTTTGTTACACGCGTTTTAAATACAAATATTTTTGTTTGTTTATAACTTCATTAGGTTTCTCAATATTCTTATTTCGGATGTTGATGTCATAAACCTTTGGAAGGTCTCTTAAGCGTATTTTAGGGGTATTGACTTGTTCATTACTTAATGTATCGGCATAGATCAGCCAAACAAAATAACACGAACTAAGAGAATATGTTCCTATAATTTCAACTCTTTCAACCAGATAGCTCATTTCACTGTTTTGTAACTAATGATTATTCTGCTCTAAGAGCTCAGTAAGAAAGTCATACTTTAAGTCGAGATAATTTCTAGTGCATAGTCCCAAATTCAATTTCCGGATAATGTAAAGTGCAAAATTATAAGAAAAAAATGTATATCTAAAAGTCACCCTCCTTCAATAGGTCCTTTTTCTTTGTCATTTCGTTTTATTGCGTTTTCTTTTCTCGATAAAATCTGGATTTTTTTTGCCCCGTGCGAAGGTAATAGAATTTTGTGTTGTTCTCTTAAAAACAAGCAGCATTTGCAGAGGGTTATTTTCTAAACAATGTTGCCATCTAAACGGTAGATTAATATCGGTTTCCCTTTGCTTTACTCGTCGAATAAAAGGCAACAATGTGGCCGAATAATGGGGTTGGTCTAAACATGGTTTCGGAAGCCCATTTTCTGGCTAGCTCGTCAGCCATTTCATTGCGCTCAATACCACTATGTCTAGGCACCCAAATTAGATGAATTATATTTTGTGATCAGTAGTTGAATGCGCTCCCATTTAAGTTTTGAACTAATTTTGATGGAGTTTAAGGCCAATAGTGCAGCTTTACTGTCCGAGCGAATATAGATGTTTCTTTTACATGATGGCCTTTTTTCATATTCTCTAAGACATAATTCAATTGCGTGTACTTCCGCCTGAAAAACTGAGTTTTCTTGGCTCATACTAGCAATAATATCCTTTCTCGGCCTAATTCCATAAACTCCCATTTCGATTACCTCGTGGTGAGTGCGACATTTGATGAATGTTACACTCTGGGAGGACAATTTAGAAAGGAAAAAGCAATTAAAATAAAACTTTTAAATTCTTGGAACGAGCAATTTGTTGATATTTCTGACATAATTATAGAACTTTCTATCCAGAAATTACCATTCTGTTAAATATTAAGGGATTTTTTGTGGTTTTTGGTAAAATAATAGACGATTTCACCCAAATGACATTGCGCTTAATAATAATCGATATTATTTGTTTACAAAAAAAAAAAAAAAAAATAAGTTTCACATATTATTTAAATTGTAGACAAATAAACGAACGAGGCGTTAAACCAATGAATTTTTCCAAAGTTTTTTGTACACAATTTTTTTTAGCCTAACAGGCTTGAGCTGTTAGCAGTGGGACAAATATTCGTCACAAGTTCTAAAGTCATCAAAATTTCCCTTAAATTATTTACTACAATAATTTTCAGTTTAAATTAAATATTTACTTAAAACAAAACCAAAAAATGGCTTAGCACTTAAAGTAGGTACGAAATGAGGAAAAACAAAATAAATAGGTTTGTATTTTTTGTATTTTATTATTATAAAATGTCACTTTTGAGTCACACGCAAATGGAACTCGCTTAATACCCGTAGATAAGTTGACATAAGATAGAGTCATTTCGTAATACTTACGAGAAAACAAAAATAAAGCAAACACACTTTTGAGAAATATCTAATACAGCAAAAGTGTTTAAAAGTCACATTCACGTTTGTATCTACATAGTAACTAGTGATTCCCTTTGTTAAATTTACCTACTTATTTTACCTTTAATGATGTCATAATGTTGATAGCTCATGATATTAATGCAACCTTTTCGTGAAAAAATGCTTTTTAGGCTGCTACAACGTCCGCTTAGCAAATACCCTTTTTGTAGTAGAGATTTTAACGTGTTAAACCAAAATAAACAAATATCAAACTCGAAACTGCCAAAATAAAATCAAATGTAAATGCTCTACAAAACGCGCACAAGCACAAAAAGTTCAAAGAAAAAACTGAAAAAAAAAAAAATAAATATCTTAAAAATCTTCGCTGAAAAAAGCAAAGTTTACGTGCGTCAAAGAAAAAAAGTTGCAGCTGCTTCTCGAGAAAAAAATCTAAAATAAAATAAAAAATACAACTCTACTAAAAAAAAAGCATAAGCTTAGCTCGTGCGGCCCGCATGCCAAGCACGCTTCTCAACTTAATCACGAAAAAAAAAAATTTAATTCAAGTGTAGTAAAAAACACTAAAATCATAATATAACACAAAATTTATTAGGGTTTAGGAATGCTTGGCATTGAACCCAGAGGCACTTAAACTCATCTAAAAACAACAATAATAAAGGTACCATCAAGAAATAAAACGAAAAGGAATAAATGCGTTTGTGTGTTCATACACACAAACGCATGTGTATATAATAATTAAGCTGCCAAAAATATCACAAACAAAGTCTGGCAAATAGCAGTAGCAAAAATGTCTGCCAAAGGCTTCGCGAAATACCATATTTGCCTGTAAAAACATATGACGCAAAATGCAAATGGAAAAAAACCATACAAAAAAATTTTAAAACAAAAGCCTGGATTTTTGAAGGAGCATAACAAAAGACTCAAATAACGAACTTTTTGGGTTTGAGTGCTAAAGGCGTTTCTTTCCCTCTCTCTCGTTCTCTTTCACACACTCTTTCTATCATATGCATCGTTAATTTTAAGTCTGTGGATTTGGACTTGAGGCTAAATTGTCAAGAAACGTTTGTTAATTTAACAACACATCATTCACAATTCATTATAGTGCTTAATTTTTGGCATTCACTTTTTTCAGTTTCAATTTCAACCTTTAACAAATTCTTATGTGTATGTATGCATGTGAATATCCGCCGGATATGACTCAAATGTGGCGTATACGCAACTTTTTCTTCAATATATTTTAAGCAATGTTGAGGGTTTCCCGACTTGACATTAATCTAATCTTATCAATTTTCATGTACAATTTTAGTGGCACTCCTTTTGTCAGCTACATATGTATGTATGTGTGCACTGAAACCTTGATGATATCTATTTTAACTTAAATACATAATATTACATTCCCAGCAGGAAACTTTTCCAATCATCTTAAATTTCACATATTTTCAAGTTAAACCAGGAAACGTTTTAAGTTCAAGTAACATCAATATCGATGCGAGTTAAAAGATACATTTTAAATGGCACCTATGGCATTTTCATTTCATTATGGTAACTCCATCCTAGAAACATTCTACACAGTTCGGGTGTTCCCTTTATTAACTAAATGAAAAATTTCCATGGATTTCACAGCAACACGATATAATCATTTACAACTAATGCAAATTTTTCAATTGGGTACTCAAAAATATTTGTTTGTTTTTCTGTAATGTGCCATTTATGTAGATATTTAGTTCAATATACCTACATTTTAAACTTATTATACTATCGAGTTTTATTTTTTAAGTAAATATAAAGTATTTTTAACAAAAAGCTAAGTAACAAGTTCAATTTCTAGTTAGTTACAATCGAAAATAGTATACGAAAGGTTCACTACGAAAAACGCCCGTGAATAAATAACAAACAAAGAATATTGCCCACAATTAAAATAGTTTCACCAGCAAGGATTAAGTTAAAAATCAAAAATTTAAATAAAACAAACCACATATCACGCGAGTAAGTGCAACTAATCGCTTTGATCGGCACAACAAATAAAAATAATTACAAAATACTTAGTTATTTGTCAGTTATTTGTAAGCGCAAAAAAGAAATTTGTAATTTCATTAACGCCTTTCCCATTGATCACAAAAAAAGCTGAAAAATAAAGTCTAAACAAAAAAGTTATGTGTGTGCATTTAATCAGCGAAAAACTGTATAAAAGTGTTAATTATTTGCAACAACTTTGGGTGAGTATAAATTTTTATGTCATTTCATTTTTACGTTTGACTTTTTGGTGAAGGTTTAGGTATAATCATCAAATGCGGCATATTAAAGACGCACACACATACAGTCATCACTCAAACATACACAATTTTCATTTGCATAATAATTAAGAGGCGATGAACCAGTGGACGGCAAATTGTGCATCCCAAACTTTTATAATTTACTTTAGCTTCAGAGATTTAATATAAGTACTTAAATACCCAAAACTGTTTTCATGGGATTTGTGAACGATTCATTACATCAATAATTTGCCGTCAATTAAATATTCACTAGAACTACATAAAAAAGCATCATCGAGTAAATAATCTGCATCTTTCTTTAAGGAAACTGATAACGGTTAAGGAGGAAGATAGTTATACTTTTACTTGAATGTTTACTGAGTGGATTCTACTTATTCGACAAGCAGATATATCGTCAACTATCTGCAATTGTAGCGACTTGTAACGATAATAGTCGATAATTCCAACACATTTCCTCCAGTTCATTTTCAGCAAGAGAAAGGCACTACTTTGAGTACGAAAAGTACCAAATTGGAACCAACGTGTTGCGGTTATATTTTATATTTGCTTTCATTTGAATAAGTAAAATGTTCTGATCAACTTCACTAAATCAATAGTTATGTTCAATGTTATATTCAATATATAAAGCTCTTAGCGGAAGACGGGCTTAAATCATATACATACGATACCTACATACATATAACTTTTATCAATTTAGATATTTTATAATAAATAAATGTGAATCTCATTTGTGATTAATTTTCTGTTTCTCTGTTTAGGAAACATTTGACCATTTGATGAAACTACTTATAAGTTATTGAGCATAGAAATATGAAATTTGTGAGTTAGGTAAAACCAGAAATGGAAACCGTTACCACTTCGTTACCGATTCATTCTCATCACCGTTACTTTTACTTTTAATGGCACAACAGCCCATGGAGGGCCTAGGACAAGATTTTCGTTACCGTTACCCATAACAAAAACTCTAATTGCTCAAAATAAAACACCTTAAAAGGCGTGTTTTCATTTCCCAGAAAATGCTTAATGTTGGAAATAGAAGCAAAACAAAAGAATAAGAAGCTTTAATGTACACAGGTTTTCCTTTAAGAAATTGTGAATTTGTGTTATTTTCTTGAAGGAGAAATCAGTATTGCCGTGGTTTTTTGAGAATAGTTAAACAAGGTTGCATTTTCAGTGACACAAAAAGACGCAATATGAATTGATCCAGGCCCGGCAGCTCGCGTTCAGCCGTGAGCAGTTCATCAACAAAAAACAACAACCATCAGCCCCCGAGCGACTCATAAAACATGCACCACACTTTTTATATTATATATTTGATTTATTGTAATTATTTACGTAAAGCGTGTCTTATAACTTAAATAAATAACAAATCTAAATCATTTTTCACATTTCTCAATAGAAACGCACTTTATGCCTAAAATTTGCTGTCTAACAGCATCGTCTATGCTCTCATAATTTGCTCGTTTTTGCCCTACTACAAATTTATTCAATGCTTTTCGGTGATATTTCAACCCTCTTCAAAAGTTTTATCCCACCAAATTGTTTTACTGCTCGCACTAGGGCTGAGAGAATAAAATTGTCCAAGTCGATTCTTTCCCCGCGCTGATAATTTTCACTATTCTTCTTCTAACTGCTAATTTCTTCTGGAAAACCAAAGAAACAGACACAAGATTAAAGTCAGCTGACTAGATGAAGTTAGCTGCGACTTTACTTTACTTTTAATTGCGCAACAGCCCATGGAGGACCTGGGCAGAGCTTTTCGCATCCACTCATGTTGTGCGTCTTATATTTGTATATGAATGGAACGGACCTACAGTTTAATGCCGAATCCGAACGGCGAAGTGAAAAGCTTTTCATAGGCAATTTTTACTCTTGTAGGTTTGCCATTGCCTGCCAAGAGGTGGTGCCATGTAGAAAAATTATTTTTTTCTACTTTTTGATTTTGCTTGTGCCGAGATTCGAACCCCGGACACTCTGCGCAGCAGTCCAACGCACTACCACTACGCCACAGCGACCACTGCGACTCAAACCAAAATACACCGAGTTGCCTAATTTTAGGCAACCTAAATCTTATTTAGGTTGGTGAAATGCTCAAAATATAATTAGTCAATTAAATGAAGGTCGCACAGTTAACTTAAGTAACTGATGGTAAGAAAAAGAGTAGAATAACGTATTTGCAAAAAATATGATAAATTTGTATTTCATTGAAAGCATATGCCGTGTGGGTAATTACCCACCCAAAAAAAATTCGTCTGGGTATAACTACCCATCATACCCACATTATTTGCCAGGCTTGAATATATCCATATTGAGGGTTCTTTTACATTACATTAAAGGAAGGTTTAAGATTTTTCTCATACAACTAGTTGAATTATGTAGATGAAATTCCTCCTTGTTAATTACCGATAATTGTCAACTATTTTCGACTACTCCTCGGGCTTATCGATAACTTGTCGACAATTTTTAGTAACGATTTTCTAATCCCAAAATTATAAATCAATTAATATTTGAAAAATCTCTACCAATCGTAATTGTCCTTGGAATAAAATGCAGTAAACCCAAAGGGTCATAAATACATAGATTCGCTCCAATAATAAGCATAACCTCAAAGGGAGTGAATTTCATACTATATAAGTATGTACCTACTCAGTGGCGTACCCAGGTCGTGTGACATCCGGGACGGCCCTAAATGGTGTCACCGTATAATACCCCTCTCCCCTCTTCTTTTGAAATAAGTACGATTTTTTATTTAAAAGTAAGTAGATAATACAGGAATTCATAAAGATGAGTGAACTTAAATTAATACGTACTTAATTTAAGTTACAAAATAGTTAAAACCTCTACGAGTATGAGACCAATAAGGGAAATTTTTATTTACAGCGTGTTCTTCTTAAAGATCTTGGAAGATATTTATGTACATACAACTTTTTTTTTTAAATGACTATTTACTTAAATGCTGCTGTTGGAAATTGATGTATATATGTGAGTACATATTTGAAGTACTAAATTTACTTTGCTTTATATATAAAGCTTTAAGAAAATATTTTAAAAATTTTGCATTTATTCGCAGCAAATTCTGAAATAACATTGCCGAAATCTAATTTGCTAGAAAATTCGTTTTCTATTGATAAAATGTCTAGGTCGCATATCCTAGATTGACACATAGTTGAGCGTATATATGATATAATTAGATTTATCTTTGAAAAACTTCTTTCACATGAAGCCACAGAGACACAAACTGTTAAGAACAATTGAAGAGCTGAAGATACGTTTGAAACAAACTTTATTAAGTCCCATTCTACAATAAAAGTTAGAATATCAAGCGTAGTCCATTTACTTGCGACTTTAAATTCAATGTTTGCTGCCATGATTTGTCTACGAAGTCTTTGTACTTCTACTTTAATTTCTTCTTCTACAACTTCATCGTAGTGCGACGCCAACTTTTTTGCATTTATATTCAGTTCTTCATCCGTGCCAAACAGGAAGTCATTTGTTTTCACAATTTGAAAGATATCGGCTATATCATTGAATGCCATGGTTCGAGACTTTAATTCTGTCGAGAAACGATCGATGCATTCAAGATCCTCCTCTTGTTTTCTTCTTTAGCAGTTAAACCAATATCTCGTTTCGTTTCACCTGGAATTCTTTTCTTGTAGCTTATGCGCCGGCTGATGCTTATTCCGAGCTTTGAGCAAATAATACTAGCCTTCTTAAATGCACCTTCCACTAAACATTCCCGCTTTTCTTGTCAAAAGAGAATTAGGGCATTCGATTTCGCTAGTACTGTATCGACAGTTAGTCCTGAAGTTTGCAAATATTTTTGTGTAGCATCCACTTCCTCCAACACATCATGCAAAAAACAAATGAAAGTATAATTTTCGACATTTACACCTACTTAGGTAATTATATTATTTTATCCGCTTTTTGGACATTGCTAGGGGTCTGCTAGCTCACGGCTAGGGGTCTAGAAAAACCACTACTTTACTTTACTTTTAATGGCACAACAGCCCATGGTGGGCTTAGGCCGAGCTTTTCGCATACTCTCATGTTGTTCGTGTTATATTTGTACATGAGTGGAAGGGACCTACAGTTTAATGCCGAATCTGAACGGCGAAGTGAAAAGCTTTTCATAGGCAATTTTTACTCT
The DNA here is from genome assembly GCA_958295655.1 of Palloptera scutellata. Lineage (NCBI taxonomy): Eukaryota > Metazoa > Arthropoda > Insecta > Diptera > Pallopteridae > Palloptera > Palloptera scutellata. The sequence goes on along the minus strand of OY282449.1, from coordinate 148,283,547 downwards.
TGTAGGTTTGCCATTGCCTGCCAAGAGGTGGTGCCGTGTAGAAAAATTATTTTTTCTACTTTTTGATTTTGCCTGTGCCGAGATTCGAACCCCGGACATTCTGCGTAGCAGTCCAACGCACTACCACTACGCCACAGCGACCACTAAGTCTTTTGTTCATAAATTGGTTATTTGATGTCCGATTTGTCAAGTTAACATAACTTTGGAAGGAACTCTATGTACTATATACGACCTTTTCTTTTCAGAAAAATCAAAAAATCATAAATTTCTTATGAAGAAAGTTTTATTTTTCATTCATACTCAAAAAAGTTACACAGAATTTTTAGTAAAACTTTTATGCGCTGTAAGTTTGTGTGTACGAATGAAGACACAAACTTACTTCGCAAGGGTTTAATGATTTTTTCATAGCAAATTCCATTTTTCCAGCTCTAAAATCTCTTCTTAAAACAATACTGTCTTTCATAATTTCAAAAACTAATTTCTATTACATTTCTTCACAAAATCTATTCTCACATCTCAAACCATAATACCTAATTTGAGAGAAAAATCTTTTTTAGTCTGTTATCAAAAAACAATTTCAAAAATTATTTTTTTAAATATTTTATGCGACGATTTTTGTTTAAAGTTGTTAATGCAAAAATAAAATAAATATTTTTCAATAAAAAAACAATAGTTACGCACTCGAAAATAAAGTCACACAAATGTATGAAACCAGTCACCATATGAAATTACTGCCCATTCATGTAAATATGTACCTAACCGTTGGTACAAACAAGTAAAATATGAAAACAAACTATAAAATAATTAGGAAAACCTTGCAGACCTAAAAGTACTGACTCTTTGGTTTTTACATGAATTTTCAATTATAAAAAAATTAATTTTTAGTTAAGAATTCACGACAATTTGCAGCGCTAAATATTCAAAAGAGCAAATAAATTACGATTACATATACTTTTATCAAATTTTGATAAAATTATGTGTAGATATTACAATCTTCTCACTCAGCCACCTCAATTTATTATCACAAAATACACAGAAATCTTTTTTATATTTATCATTTGAAATGTTTTCGCTTTTGCTTTATCGGTTTGCTTTTTCTTTCAATAAGTTAATATCAAATGATTGGTGTCAGCTGCTGTGCTTTGTTGTTGAATTTTAAAATAACTTTAACATCTTAATGTATAAAAACATTTTTATATTTTGCCATTTTCTATAGCACAGCAAAACAAACGATCATACAATTTTGCATATTCTTCTTTCCTGCTTTCTTACTTCGGCAGAACATAGAGTAAAGGGTGATTTTTAAGAGCTTGGTTTTTGAAAAGCAAAAAAACAAAAGTGAATGAAATTTCTATTTGAATCGATAAATCAATTCCTGCCATTTACTTTTTAAAGATAACTTCACTTAATTGTTGCCCGCGACTACGCTTCAAGTGGTCCATTCTGATGGTCCAATTTTGGCACACTTTTTCACACATTTCGGCCGGAATCTCATCAATGACCAACGACGCGTTCAATGTTGGCTTCCAAAGCAGAAATCGTGTTTGGCTTGTTCCTATAGAAAAGAGACTTAACATAAGTAGCTCCACAAAAAATAGTCTAACGGGGTCAAATCACACAATCTTGGTTGCCAATTGACTGCACCAAAACGTGAGATTAACTGCACCGTCCTGTTGGAACCACATGTCGGCCAAAGTCCAATTCTTGCATTTTCGGAAAAAAAGCGTGTTATCATCGAACGGTATCTTTCTACATTAACCGTAACGTTGCGGCCTTCATCGTCTTTGAAGAAGTACAGCCCAATGATGACGCCTGCCCATAAACCGAAAAAATAGTGTATTTTTCGAGATGCATTGGTAGCTTCCAAATTGCTTCTGGCTGATCTTCACTCCAAATACGTCAATTCTTCTTACTCACGTATCCATTGAGCCAAAAAGGAGCCTCGTCGCTGAAGACAATTTTGCGATAAAAAACATTTTTCACAGAGCACGAAATTTGATAATAAATTTCAATAATTTGCAAACGTTGTTCAGGCGTAAGTCAATTCATGATGAAATGGCAAACCAAACTGAGAATTTTTTACTTTGCCACATGTCAAAAATCAGCGTGAACTGTCAGAAATATTTTTTTTTTTAATTTAATTTTTTTTATTTTTAGAAAACCGGCACAACAAAGTTTAAAACCTTATTAGCAGTACCGGCAGCATGTAGCGTAAACAAGATTAAATACGACTTATAATATATATTGCATGACATACAAATTTAAACTTTACTTTAATAAATATAAACGTCAAAAACTAAGTACCAAAGAAATCACCCTTTACTACTAAAATTTATGATTTTTTTAAGTTCAGTATTGATCTATTTAACTATTATTTTTCCATGAACATAAATAATTTATGCCATTATGGAAACGGAAGAAAATAATTTTCGAATACAAAAATTTTATTTGAGGAATGCTAAAAATTTGAATCTGAGAATAATTCAGTACTAAGTTTTCGACTCTCGTTCTACGCAGAGTGTCAGGGGTTCGATTCTCGGCACAGGCAAAATAAAAAAATAAAAACAAAATTTATACACGGCACCACCTCTTGGCAGGCAATGGCAAACCTACAAGAGTAAAAATTGCCTATGAAAAGCTTTTCAATTCGCCGTTCGGATTCGGCATAAAACTGTAGGTCCCTTCCATTTATGTACAAATATAACACGCACAACATGAGTGGATGCGAAAAGCTTGGCCTTTGACGCTACATGTGGTCATAGTCGACACTGATAAACTGAAGTTCATTGTGGTAAAGGCTTAACACTTGCCACAATGGCTTTTTTATCCTTTTATCGGTGTCCTGTGTGATTGCATTCCCTCTCTGATTCTCCTCCCTCCTTCTTTCTCCCACCTATCAATCTTCCTTTCATTCAACACAATGCTCTGCATTCATAGGGGTACAACCAGAGTGTTGAATGTGTCAATAAAAAACAAAAAAAATTTAATTTCATATCGAACACCAAACTTATTGATTGTTAAAAATTCAAATCAGCTCTAAAGCGAAAATCAAATAAATGACATGAATTGCACACATTTTTGTACCCAGCAATAACAACAAAAAATTTGTCAACTTACAATAGCAATTTTTGAGATAATTTGCAAATATTTTCCTTTCCAGTTTTTGTTTATTTTAAAGTTATTTGCAGAAAAGTTGTAAAATTTTGAATTAAGCTCGTTTTATGGTCATATTTTTTTTGACTCAAAACACCTGTTATCACATAAGCCAGTAACAACAGCAACACTAACAAGAATGTAGCATACACTAGCATGATTTGGAATATAATTCAAAAAGCCGCAAATCCAACTTTTATCTCTACAAGCACATTTGCTGAGCAAACTCAAAAGCAACAATGCGGCTATGCATGTAGGCATTGAAAGAATTTATTAAAAGCTCATACATATGAGCATGCATAAAAGTGCTTCATGTGGTGTTCGATTACATTAGGAAAACTGCCTGAAAAGCATATAATTTTTATTAAATATTCAATACTATTTTAAAGAAGTAAATGTACGAGTATCATAAAATGAAAATGTTTGAGAAATAATAAACAATCAATAAAAGATTAAGATTGATAGTCTCTGAAATTTATCATTGGCGTTCAAGCACAAAATCTTAATTCCGTATTAAATCTTTTGATTAGATCTGTGTTAATTCGCTCTAAAATTTAAATTAAGTACTAAATTACAAACGTGATTAGGCATTTGAAATATATTCACAATTATTATTATTGTAATCAAAAACAGAACCGAGATTTTTAGTTTTAATTTTTTTTCATTTACAAAAAAAGTTATAGCCCTACGAAATCGAGTGATTACTTTCACATCGAGTGGATATCGTGTATAAATATTATATATCAATCTGGGGACCTACTGAGTTTTGACAGTGTTAAAAGCGCGCCGTGCTATTACTAATTCATCCAAGAAACATACAAAATGGACTTAATCGTTTCGGCTTGAACACCGATATCACTTTTGCCTAACATTTTCGTATTAAATAGTACCACCTCTTGTCAATATTCTATGCATAAATTGTATGGAAATTAATTCGATTTAAAATATATTTTAAATTGTGCAGACGTAAATATAAATCGGTTTATTTTTATCTCATTTGCTATACACAAACAAAGATCAACGCAATATGATGCCGTACACAGGTAAATATCAAAAAAATACAATACATACTAACAAAAGAGCGTAAAAATATCAACAACAGCAACACGAGCGAATTAACAGTAGCCACAGGAAAAAATCATATGTTTTAAAGTATTCCATAAATTTCATACTCAAAGGTAAATCGAGCATTACAAAAAATTCAGCTCAAAAGATAATAAATGAATCTGAGCAGTTGTTGTTGATGTTGTCATTGCCAGTCTGGCTATTGCTGCCAGAGTAACTCAAAATGCTCTGGATATGTTGACAATGGCATATACTTATGATATTTGCGAAGTGCGCTACAAGATAAAGAACAGCACAAGTTAACAGCACCGCAATTTTAACACACATTACACATTAACAGGCAGTAACATTTTACACTCACACAACTTAGTTCACAGAGCTGAGTTGGGCTGAAACTGAAGCTGAGCATGCCAGTATAGCAAACATGCTCAAATTTGCTTTCAGTTTCATTTCAGACTTTGGCGGTAGAGCTCGTGTTTTTTTCATATATCTCTCGTTTCAGCTTAGCAAATTCCACGACGCGTTTTTTTTCTTTTAGTTGTTTTTTATATTTATTTATGAAAAAAGAGTGTTGAATAATTAAAACTGGTAACAAACTACATTGAATTATTACATGTAAACGCCAGCATTAGTTTGGAAAAATAGTAAAAAATAAATTTTCCATAAAAATATCATAACGAAACAAAATTTGTTTTTAAACAAACAAACAAACAAAAAATAGTATCAAAAAGTATGTTATTGAAAAACTAAAGTTGAAATTAATTATAAATTGTAAATCTTTGTAAACAAACCGTGCATACGCAGAGCAAGAAGTGATACAAGTTTGTTGCTTGAGTCTTTCGTTTTGAGCACACCACACACAGCCACGGCACATGCATGCAGAAATAAATCAATAATAAATAAATGCAAAGTTGAAAAATCTACGAGTACATATGAACGCGCACACATACAAACGCACACCCATATAACAGCAAGAGCAAAAACAACACAATTGTCATAATTGACATTTTGGATAGAAAAACAAAAAATATTGAAAAAAAATATTTTTAGAGTTACAGTTAATCCCTAAATTGCAATCACATTTACAAAACAAACAAACAAAATTTATTTTCACAAATTAACATTCATCAAAATAATAACACAAGCAAATTACTGCAAAAACAACAAATTAGTATTGGTGCAAATAAAATATAGCCAAATAAATACAAAATATAACGTTAACAACAACGACAACATTTTAAAGAAAGTTAATTTTTTCTGTGTCTACGATTTTGACATTTTTGTGCAGACGCAAGAAGAGGCAAGTTTTGAATTTTGTTTTTTTCAGGTATTTTTTTTCTTTCTGTTGACATTTATTTTACATATTTCTCAATTTGAATGTTGGCATGAAGTGGCAGCAGCCGACAACATGCCGCAGCAAGTTTTAATGTCAAATGTTTGTTTATTTTTGTTTTTTTTTTTTTTTTTTTTTTTGGCAAAAGCGATTATCGCTGTCAATACTTGAGGAGATCACGAAAAAAAATATAGTTTTCTATGAAATTTTTAGTTCAAGTAACAATTTTATAAATGAAAAATATATATTTACATATGTAAATAAGTAAGAAAATAAATGTTGAAAAATAATGAAAATTACTTTTAACGATATTTTTCTTCATCACACGTGGCTGGAGTTTAAACGACAGAATAAACATTTGTGAAAAACGAATAGAAGTTTTGAAAAGAAAGAGCACATGAACAATTTTAGGTGAATGATTTTCCAATTGAATTCTAAAAATGACAAGTACAATATATACTACGTACTATATATATATATAGATAGACACAATTTCATTGATTTCAGCGATGATGTTATTCATTGATGTACCACTTTTGACTATAATTTCAACTATTCACAAAACAATTTTGTTTAGAATTACACAATATTTCTATTTTCCCTAAGTTCGTTCTCAACTCAATAAAATTTAAGTATTTTTTTTTTTATTATTTATTATTGTTTTGATTTTACGTTTCAAGCACATTGGACGCAAATAAAATTGTGCTAATTTCATCAAGTGTAAATTAAAAGAGAAAAAATTCAAGTAATAAAAATTGTTGCTACAATTTAAACTTTTTATAGATACAGCGATAAACAAATATTAATCAATTCGAATGTACTCCTACACAAAGTTTTAATTTTGTTCAAATTCAGTTTTCTAGTAGGTACGGTACATATACTATTGCATTTTGCATTATTTACTTACTTTGCAAATATTTGCATATGATATTGAAATTATCATACTTAATGAATTCAATCAATCAAAATTGAGTTATCATTATTTATGATGTACCTAAATAGCAAAATCGAATGTGAATATTGAATATGATTTTTAATTATATAATTTGTTCCAAAAATATTTTAAAAATCGAAATCGAGAAAACAAAAAACACTTTTCCCCTTAACAATATAAATGGTTTTTAATGGCATTACGAAAAACAAGAAACAAAAGAAATAAAAAAAGAAATTTGAATACTTTGGAAATTACATATTGAGAATTGATTTATGAACAGCTAAATCATTATCATTTATACTCAAAAAAAAAAAAAAAAAAAAAAAAAAAAAAAAAAAAAAAAAATAATAATATAAGATTTCTCCACTTAGTGTGACCATTAAAAGCATTATTTTAATTTAGCCTTAAGTTTTAATCATGTCTGGGAAAGAGGTAATGACAGCTAACATTTCTTTCATTACACACCTCAGAACTAAGCTATTTAAATGAATAGAAGCATCCCCTTCTAGGTATGTTGTATAAAACTCGATATACAATTATCTATAGGTATTTTGCAAACCTACATCTCCAGATCATAAAGTGGGAAGAATATTTTACTGCTGAACACTTAACGAACTTCAAAAGTATATCTACTCAATGCAAACTATATGAATTGCTTTAAATTGCTCTGAAATTAGCTCCGAATTTAATTTAAACAAATCGTTCTTCTCAGTGTATTTTCAGTAATTGCTTATAATTTATGAATATATTTAAACGTAAAGTTTTTGTGAAAGAAACTTTTCGAATCTGTGTAACCAACTCATTAATCACTAATGCACTTAAAAGATGTTTTTAATTTGATTGTACCCTTGAGGGAAATTTACTAATAGCTTATTATGATGTTAATTACAAAAATTAACATAAAAGTGGTGAGTTTTTTCCATAAAATAAAGCAAATAAACAAATACTTGTACTTAAAAGAAATTTTTAGGTGAAACTAAAAGCAAATACACAAAAGGATCTTACTCAGATATGTACTTAATAAAAGGGTTTTCAATAAGGAAATAAGCATTTTGTATTTAAATACAAAGTATCCTTTAATTTTTTTCATTCAAGAGTTACAGTTTCATCATGGTAAAGTTCACGAACGAAATTATTAAATTATTACTATAAAAATTATAAGTCGTGGTCGCAACTTTTAAAGCGAAAGGCTGTGCATGCTAAAGTGAATACATTGGAGTCAACATATTCACTATTGACTATTTCTGCGCCATGGAAACAACACACCGGTGGAAGTACCGAAAATATAGCAGCCGTTAGTACTTCAGTTCAAAATTAGCCAAATCAGTTGATTTCACAGGAATTGGAAATCTCTCAGTCCACATTGTGACGAATTTTACATAAACATCTTGGCCTAACTCCTTACAAGGTCAAATTAACACAAGAAGTGAATCGGCAAAACTTCTTCGATTGGGATCTATAAAAGTTTAAACATTATCCTGAATTTCATTGAAAAATCATCTTCAGCGTTGAAGCTAATTTTTAGCGATTTAAATTTTAGCCGTAGTATTTCTTTTTATCGGGTTACATTAAGTCGTTCGTTTATGCTAACAAGCCAACAACAATAAAGAAGCTCAGGAACTTGACAACGCTCTGGCCGAGATGTGTGGAAGAGTTTTGGATAATTGGCTCCCAAGAATCGATCTCTGCAAAAGTGCTCGCTCGGTGGTCAATGAGCGATATCGAATTCCATACTTAAATGTATCATGTAGAATAAACCTGGACAAATTTCTGCCCGATATCTCAATTATTCTGTTGTTTATTTAAATACAAAATTGTTATGTCTCTATTGAAAAGAAAACCAATTTTAATCCGAACCATCCGCAGTTTGATTTACTTTTACCGAACCATGAAACCAACCGTTTTTTTTTTGTTTTTTACTTAAACCATAGCCGTTCCAAGTTGGTTCGAAAGGAATAGTTTGGTAGGGTATGGTCTTCCTTTTATGCATAAGTTCTTTTTTCTTTCTTTTAATGGCACAACAACCCATGGAGGGCCTAGGCCGAGCTTTCTCGCATCCACTCATGTTGTGCGTGTTATATTTTTGTACATGAATGGAAGGGACTTATGGTGTTTTTATACTCATAGATTTGCCATTGTCTGCCAATGGCTGTATCGAGATTTGAACCCCGGACACTGCATAGCAGACCAAACCAACTATGCCACGGCGACCACGGCACAAGTACAATATTATAAACTAATAATTTTGGTGGTTTTTCTACCAAACCATTTTTGAGCCGAAAAGGTGCAGAACAACCGGTTATTGCACCAAGCCAGTGGCTCAGTGATACCGTGAATTGTTGAAGCGAACCACACCACAAAATTATGTTGGTTTACATCGCTGGCTGCACGTAACCTAAATATGAAATACAAAATGGATACATTCTTCTCGATCAAACATTTCACAATATCAGACAATGGAAAATTTTCAAAATTGTTTCATTTCGCATTTAGCACGAGAGGAGATAAGACAAATTCCATTTTTCTTCTTTGAGTTTTTACATTGAACAAATGAACACTATTTTCCTTGTACGAGTATGTTCACAAAACCGAAGGAGTGAAAAATTTCACTCAGACCTTGAAGTACTTAAAAGCAAATTTTTCCTCAAATGCCTTTCTTTCTCTCATCAAATAAGGAAGAAGATTTTCATCTTTTGATATCCAGCAGTTTCAATATAAATATCTTCTATTGTAAATTGTGAGTCATTAAAAGAAATTCTTAAGCGAGAAAGTATGTTTTAATGTTTCACGATGAAAGAAGAAACCTTCAATTAATTACTAAAACATTTGCCAAGCACACATTCCCTTCACTGCATGAATACACCAAATATAAAACAAAAGGTTTTAAACTTCACTTGAACGAATAATGCACACACGAAAATAAATATAATTTAAATAATAATGAAATACGCCCATGTTGCGGTTTTTTTTATGCTTGTTGTTTTTTAAGTGAGTGAGTGTCATATTTGTCACCTTGCACTTGAATTATTACAGCAGCAGCATTTTCATTTGAAATAAAAAAAAAATTAGAAAATAAATAATAAACAAACTGACGGTAACTCAAGTGCGATGACTGAAATATTTAGCATTGTAATTGCCAGCAGCACTTTTATTTCATTTTTGTTTTACAATTATTTCATTATTTTGTCATTTTAGCTTTTTGTCATTTTTTAAAAGGTTTATTTAACTTTCGTAAAATACTAGAGAGACCTCAACGTGTAATATTTTATGTAATGTAAATTAAATTTAATTTTCCACATACAAAATTATACAATAACATTTTTAAAATTAGAAAAACAATTGAATTAACTTAAGTACTATACGTGGTATGATAAAAAAATAACCGGTTTTTTTCAAAAAGTATTTATTTATTCATCAACAACTATCTTGTCCCCTTCAAAGTAATCCCCTCAGATACAATAAACCTATGCCAGCGTTTTTTCCAATCCTCGAAACACTTCTGAAACGCGCTTTTTGGTATCGCCAACAGCTCCTGTTTCGATTTTTCTTTTATCGCTTTCCCTTCATCGGTGTCTTCAGTTTTGGGAAGAGGAAAAAGTCAGCGGGGGCCAAGTCCGGTGAATACGGTGGTTGAGGCATGATAAAGGTTTTGTTATTGGCCAAAAACTTACGCACAAGCGACGTTGTTTTTGCTCAAAATTTAGCAATTTTGGAACAATCTTCGCTGCCGCACGTTTCATGCCTAAAACATCCGTTAAAATTACTTGGCATGAGCCGAACGATATGCCAACATCATCAGCAACCTCTCTGATAGTGATTCGACGATTATACAAAATCATTTTCTTCACTGCGTCAATGTTTTCATCGGTTGTTGACGTGCTCGGGCGACCAGGACGAGCATCGTCATTGACATCTTCTCGGCCTTCCTTAAACCGGTTATAGGTTATACCACAATTCAACTTGTGTTCTGCTCATAGTAGACTCGCCAAAGGCCACAGTCAACATTTCAAATGTCCTTGCGCATTTAATTTCATTTTTTACACAAAACTGAATACAGTTTCTTTGATCCATTTTTTCGAATAGTAAAAAATCGAAGAGCACACCAAAACACGACTAACCTTTTTATCTGTCAAAAACAAACTGACAATCCAAAATGGTTGGTATTGCCAACATATATAACAGACATTTGTACCAACATAACAGAAAAAAAATGCGAAAATCCAACATACGTAACTCACGAAATTTTAAAATAACGGTTATTTTTTGATCACACCTCGTACATATTACATACAATATTACGTACATTGCGGCACTTTTTTTTCATCCAATTGTAAATTAATTTATAATTAATATTCTTGAAATTTGTTTCACTTTACTATAATAGAATTGAACAATAGCAAAATCTAATGATTTCATTTATTGTTTATTTCTAAAAACATTTTTTGGAAAATAAAAGTGGAGGCACTTTAGCGTATACAAATTTTACTTTTATTGTTATGGTTTTTAGCAACAAAAATATACAAAACAAATTTATTTTTTAATGTGCTTAAATCATTTTGTAATTTTAGCAAATCACATAATTCTGACAACTTATTAATTAATGTACGAGTATTGCTCGCACGCCAATATATAATATAATATAAATAGAAGTAATGTATATTTTTTTAAGATTTTGTTGTCTTTTTTTTTTGTATAAAAATAGTTTTTAAGTAATTTTATGTTAATTGCTTTTGGTGATAACAATTAGACTTAAGATTTAATAATAGATTGAATTTTAAAAGCTTAGCAATCATTCATTGCTTTGAAATTTTTAGAAACAACGCAAGTGCTGAAAGGTTTAAGTTTGTGGCTTAAGTCTTTTGTATTGGTTGCTGCTCGGAAACTAGTAGAAAATGTGAACTTAAAAAATATTGGAATTGCTTCAATATTTAAAATATCATTATACCAAATAATGATGAATATTAAAAATATTAGAACGATTTTGAAAACGAAAAGTGAAATTGAAAGAGAAAATAAAATTATAGCTTATTGAAAATCTTAGCTACTGTTAGTTTCCATTGAACTTTTACAAGGCATTGCGTTGATAACAAGGTGGAGAGATACTTAAATAAACCCATTTGAACAGGTACCAGAAGCCGGGATACGATATTGAAATTTTTTTTAATTTAAAAAAAAATATGGTACTTACGTTGTGAATTTTAGTGTGTGAAAGTGTTTAAATAAATACTCCAGATATCAAATACTTTTAACAGATTATTTCAGAAGTTATTAAAAGTTAAAGTCAGCAAAATGTGCAAAATTGGTTTTTACAGTCTGTTCAACAAAAAACGTTAATCTCTTACTCGGTTAACTTCCAAAGAAGCTTTTAACAAAGCTTCCTAAAGGGCCTAAATGGTCAGTTAAAAAAACTGCAAAATATCTTAAAACTACTTGCACATTTGTTAAGAGGTGGTCTGAACGTTATTCAGAAATAGGAAACGTTGACGACGAACCAGGAAGAGGCCGAAAGCCTATCACCTCCACGCGGCAGGATAAAGTCATCGTTGGGCTTTTTGAAAAAAATTCAATGATCAGTTTAAGGGAAGCAAAAAAAATTTAACGGAGAAGGGGTTGGATATATCCTTAAACACGATTCGCGACAAACTTCAGCAGTCAGGCATAAAACATAGCAGTAATTTGTCAAAACCATTGCTTTCACAAAAGCATGTTGAAAATCGTCTTCAGTGGGCTTACACAAACATCGATCGAGATTGGACCAAAGTAAAATTTACAGATGAATCCACTTTTGTGTTGTTAAATCCAATTAAACATGTTTGGTTGAAAAATGGCGAAAAATTTATTCAACGAAGTGTAAAACATTCGCAGAAGGTTCATGTCTATGGATGCTTCTCTGCCCAAGGATTTGGCTTTCTTAACGTGCTTCACGGAAAATTTAAATGCCGTTAGAATGCTGAAGTTGTATAAGGATTGTCTATTAAAGTCAGCTGAATCATTATATGGGCGAAATAACATCGATTGGATATTACAAGAAGATAACGACCCGAAACACAGAAGTAAACTATGCACTAAGTGGAAAGAGGATCACAATATTACAACTTTGGATTGGCCCTCTCAGTCACCAGATGCAAATCCCATAGAGAATGCGTGAGCTCTAATAAAAGCTAAGATATCCAAAAAGAAAATAAAATCATCAAAACATTTTATTCAATTGCTCAAAAGTACGAGGAGGTCTCTTTCCGTGGAATATGCTGAAATTCAAGCTGCAAGTTGTTGCCAAAGATGCCAAGCAATTATAGAAAATGCAGGAGATTGGACCGCATATTAAACTTCCTGTCGAAAACCATAATAATACTTATGTATTTCTCAAAAATAAAACACTTTTTCAAATAAATGTAACATACAGTCTGTTGGAGAAAAACATTTTTTGTTGAGCCGACTGACTGTATGTTGAAATTTTCCTATATTACCATGTTTTTTTTTTGCAAAATTAGGGTCAGCTGTAGCCTTTGAAAAATATATGGCGACCTTACAAGGTTATAATGTTATCATAAAAAAAATAATCTAATTTACTATTTTTTGTTGATTTTCAAAACGACCTTCCAAAAAACCATGTCTATTTTCCTGACCTTCGAGCAAGCTGAGACCTTATAATTTTAAATTATGTAAATGCAGTATATGTTGAAATATTAACAATAATTATAATACTTTTAAGTGAAGTTTTTAAAGGCATTTTTGCCGAATTTTCAAAGTTTCTGTTCGAAAAATCTTACTTCTTCTTCTTGTTTCTTTCAATGGCACAACAGCCCAAGAAAGGCCTAGACCTAGCTTTTCGCATCCACCAATGTTGTGGGTGATATATTTTTATATGAATTAAAGGGACCTAAAGTTTTATGCCAAATCCGAACTTTACTTTACTTACTTTTAATGGCACAACAGCCCATGGAGGGCCTAGGCCGAGCTTTCCGCATCCACTCATGTTGTGCGTGTTATATTTGTACATGAATGGAAGGAACCTACAGTTTAATGCCGAATCCGAACGGCGAAGTGAAAAGCTTTTCATAGCAATTTTTACTCTTGTAGATTTGCCATTGCCTGTTAAGAGGTTGTGCCGTATAGAAAAATTATATTTTCTACTTTTTTTTTTTTTTGATTTTGCCTGTGCCAAGATTCGAACCCCGGACACTCAGCGTAGCAGTCCAACGCATTACCACTACGCCACAGCAACCCCAAATCCGAACGGCAAAGTGAAAACTCTTCATAAGCATTTTTTTTACTCTTGTTAGTATGCCATTGCCTGCCAAGAGGTGGTACGGTGTAGAATTTATTTTTGTTTTCTCTTTTCTGATTTTACCTTTGTCGAGATTTAAACCCCGGACGCTCTGCGGAGCAGGTCAGCGCACTACCAACTACGTCACTGCGAAAAATCTTGCAGATGTTCAAAACCGGTTAAGAAATGCCGATTCATGCCGTATCATGGCAAATGTCGTGTAGGAATTGGAATAAATATTCCCTGGAAGAGTGTGCCACAAAAGAGCCATGCATCTGAAAACGAATTACCTTATGGGAAAGATATGGCTCAAGTTCTCACATAGCATCGATGGACCGTTTTTAAGGGTTTAAAATATGGAACACTAGGCAGTTGAGCATCACCAACTAGTTTAAGAAACCTATTCAAATGAAACACTCGCTTAAGAGATAACAGACAGCATTACGTTTTAGGGGCATTAAATCCGAACCTATCGTCGTAGACCAAATCATTAATTAATATGAGATCATAGTTTACTGCGTTTTTCATTTAAATATGAAAGCAATGGGCACCAACATTGGTAGAGTGTTCAACAAACATGAATACGATTAAAGCATCGACAAAAAGAGGTGGGCAAACATTATAGAATTTGTAGCGAATCGTTTACTGAGTGTGCCATACTCTAACGAATGCCTTCAGAGACAACAACCTCTCTCTGCCAAGAGAAGGAATCTTTGAACTTCTGTAAACGAAGTGTAAACAAAGCATCGGCGGAGAGTATCCATATAAACGGTGAGATACAGCCTTCAAATACTACACAAGGTGAAGTTAATCATACTTTCTTTTTTTGGAAACTGGCTGGACAATGCCACTTTACCAGAAGAATACGAAAGGTTGAATATGTTGCGGAGTTACAAATTTAATGACAAAAATTTTCTCTAATTAAGAAGTGCATTAACGATTTTTTTTTTTTTTTTTTTTGTTGAATTATTTGTTAATATTTGAAAGGCACTGTGGAAGTTTTTGTACATACATAAATATTTACCTTTTCAGGAAGGAAGAAGAATTCAAAGTTATTAAAAAATTAAAAATAAACACAAAATAAATAATTTAACAAAAAAAAAAACGTAAGCACGCATTTGTTGTATAAATTAAATATGCAAATATTATTAAAAAAAAAATAATAAAAACACATTTCATTTCAGTTAATTAAATTTGCATTGCTTGACATTAGCATTTATGTGAAGAAGATCTGTTTCATTTTTTGTTACTGTGTTGAAAGTAATATTAAATACCTACTAAATAAACATTCTATATTTTATGGTAATTTTATTATCTTATTAAAACTATAAATTTTAAATTTAATACAACTGGTTTGAATTTTCAATACAATAAAACACACCACAAAGTAAACTTAAAATAAACTACATCACAAACCAAAAGAATTTTATTCCAACAATTGTTGTGACAGGTTCTTTTCTTCACTTTTTTTCACAGTGATGCTTGCTTGCTTGTTTTTAAATAAATTAATTATTTGATGTAAATTTTATGTTAATTTATTTTCATTTGCATTTTTTCTGTGGTTTCAACACAAAAAAAAAAATGCTAGCAATAGTTGAAAACAAATATATGAAGTAGTCGTGAATTAATAAGAGTTTTATATTTTCAAGTGAATTTGTAATTGAACTTGAAAAGTTCATTTTAATTAACACAGACGCTGTAAATTATTATGACAGGCAAAATATATAATTACTATAGATGCTTATTAATAATTTATAATTTATAAAAAGAAGAAAAATAAGAAGAAGAAGAAGAGCAAACAGAAAATAAACACCGTTAAATTAAATTAATAAGTAGTTCGTAAAAAGATGTCGAAATGCAGCAGCGGCTGACATACATGCAAACAAAATCTTCATACACCGCAGCCTTTGTTAAATTTGGAAATTATTGTGGACAAACATCATTTCTAATGCTGATTTATGGAGCAAAACCAGTAATCATTGAAAATCGAAGAAGGAAATGGAGCTGGATCGGCCACGTACTACGAAAGCAGGGCGACGACTAAACAAGGATCGTCATTGGTTGGAATTCAGAAGGAAGCTACACAAGGGGAACACCTTGGAGACGATTACTGTAGATGGAAACCATGTGCTATTTATTTAAGCTGCAGTGAAGTCAACTGGGGCAAGGGAGAACTGAATGGAAACATTTTGTTGTAGAGCCCAAAGAATTTTTCGTTTTATTGTTACGGTGAATTTGGTGAGGGTTTTCAACTTATTGAAAGTTTTTGGAACACAGTTATTAATCTATTGATTTCCAAACAAATTTAATTATTCGAAAATCATGTTTGTTACTTAGGTCTTCTGTTAATTTAATTAATTTTGACATGTCTCTATTTTTATCAATAGATATATGCTTTATATTTCTACACAAAAATGTCTGTTACACTCAAAAATGTGTTAATTGAAAAGTGAAAAGAAGCAAGTTCGCTTTGAAACAATATTTCAACACATAATTGAAGAAAAATAAACGTCTACTAAATTGTTATTTTCTACACAGCCAATTAACGCATTTGGATAAACAAAAAGCGAAAAAATGCACACTTGAAAAAAAACCAATAAAAAAGCCATTGCGTTTAAACGATAAAAGAAACAATAAAACATATTTCTGTTAACACAAAATATAATAAAAACAAAACGAAGAAAACAACAGCAACCACAGATTAATCTCTTCACCTGATTGATCGAAGCTTAACTAACGAACGGCCAAACGACTGAAGCGATTAAGCCGAAGCCAACAGACACAGAAACAACCGACCACGTTTATTGCTGCTGCCTCTGAACACATCCAGCAAGCAACCGGCTTTATTTTATATGCTTTGACCTTGCATTTTAATGTGAACAAATAAATATAAAAATTATAAAATCATAGAAATATTTAAATGATAAAGCGCATGCGCACAGCTGCGCCACCATAAAAACATAACTATGCACCCCTCATACCGCGCGATATCATCTTGCTGCATGCTACACCATAGAATTTACAGCGGCAAACTGCAAGTGTGTGCGCCATGGCGTTACAGCCGCAATAAACACTCACAACATGTTTATTAATTAATTTAATCGAATTTATAATTTATTTATACTTTTATGACAAAGTTTACATACATGAGTATTAATTCTTTCTCCTTTTAATGGTACAACAACCCATGGACGGCCTAGGCCGAGCTTTTCCCAGCCACTCATGTTCTGCGTGTCATAATTTTACATGAATGGAATGGGACCTACAGTTTAATGCCGAATTCGAACGGCGAAGTGAAAAGCTTTTTATAGGAAATTTGTACTCTTGTAGGTTTGCCATTGCCTGCCAAGAGGTGGTGCCGTGTAGAAAAATAGTTTTATCTACTTTTTGAGTTTGCCTGTGCTGAGTTTTGAAGCCCGGACACTGATTAGCAGGCCAACGCACTAACAACTAAGCCACAACAACCACTATTTACTTATTAACAACAACAAAATTTATTTATAAAAATGCGAATTTTGTGGTAAAAACGTGGGTGAAATTAGTTTTGTCACATGGTAACTTCTAAGAAGTAGCGCACTTAGGGAGCCACCACCACGACGACTGCTACCAAGTTGTTGGTTTAAGTTTCGATAATGAATACATTAATTAATTAGCACTGATTTGTAGTAAAAGCATGCCACGATATAAGAACAGCAAAAATAAAGGGTAAAATGTTTGGCTTCTATGCGACCGGGTCCAGGTTCAAGCATGCAAGCAGTTCTATGAAAAAAAAAAACGATTTAAAATAACTTTTACAAACAGAACACAAATCACTCACTAATGAATGCGAAAAAGACTTTACTTTACTTTACTTTTAATGGCACAACAGCCCATGGAGGGCCTAGGCCGAGCTTTTCGCATCCACTCATGTTGTGCGTGTTATATTTGTACATGAATGGAAAAACACTTGCATTTATGAAATTTCATTGGAATGAATCCGTTCAGTAACTATTAACCTTTCGTTTCAATCTAAGAAAATTAAGTTTTATAAACGTATACGAGTATCTCTAGTTGAAACTTTGTTGAATGTTGTTAGGAAATTTGTAAATTCTAGTACATAAAGGTCTTGACTTTCCTCAGCCCTAATCATGTTTTTTTTTACCAAATGTACAACCACAAACCGGGAGCAAGCACACCGAATGAAGAAAACATACTACTGTGGGCAAAAGATAGTAAGACTTTGTTCATAATTTCAAATTTTTTTTTTCATACTTCCAAATCTATTTCGTCCCCTTCAAAGTAATGCCCCCAGGCCCCAATACACTTGTGCCAACGTTTTTTCCAATTCTCGAAACAGTTGTTAAAGTCAATTTCCGGAATAGCCTTCAATGCGCTTAGCGATTCATGTTTAATGTCTTCAATTGACTCAAAACGGTAACGGTGTCCACGAAGCGGTTTTTTGAGTTTAGAAAATAGGCAAAAGTCACACGGTGCTAAGTCAGGCGAATAGGGTGGTTGCGGAACGATATCAATCGAATTTTTGGCAAAATGGTCTCGTAAAACCAATGCACTGATTTTGGAACCAATTGTGCATTCACTCTTCTTAGGCCCAAATGATGTTTTAAAATGGTTTCCATTGATCCTTCCGATATTCCAACGATGCCAGTAAGGTCTCTGACTGTTAATCGTCGATTCTCGAGCACCAATTCCTTGATTTTATTGACGTGTTGATCATCAGTTGATGTTGATGGCCGTCCTGGACGTGGTTCGTCGTCAACGCGTTCTCGACCATCTTTGAACAATTTGTACCAATCAAAAACACTTGCTCGCGACATACAATTATCACCGAAGGCCTTTTGCAACATTCTGAACGTTTCGGCACCAGAAATTTGATTCCGCACACAAAATTTAATGGAACTTCTTTGTTGAATAATTTCACTCATTGTGAAAATCGCCGAATGCATTTTTTGTACTTCAGAAAGACAAGCGTATACTAAACACTAATGATTATTTTGATGTGACATTTGGCACAGATGTCACCGACAGTCATACCAACCTTAAAAAAATAATATTTTGATGAATGGGTTTCCGCGCGAAATTTAAATTAAAAAGTCTTACTACTTTTTGCCCACAGTAGTAAAGTATTTATTTAGTTTAAGTTTACGAGTATGACAAATTAAATATACATAAATAAATTGATAGTAAAAAATGTTGTAAGTTTTTTAGCTTTAATCAATGCTGGCTGTTTACAATGTCAATATGGTTTTATACAACTTGTGTTTACCAGATCTACAATGATCAAGATCTCTTTCTGATCTAGTGATTACTCTACACGATTCGAGAAGAAATGAAGGAAGGTGTAAGAATTAGAAAAATTGAAATAAACAAAATTAACGTCATCAATCAATTGTCTATATTTTTCACAATCTGCCTCTCAATCTGTCTAACTGCACTTCAAAAAAAAAAAATATGTATAAATAAAAATACAATTAATAAAATGATTACACGGAAATTGAATATCAGTATGTATGAACAAGTATAGTACCTACAGTAGAAACTAGAACATTATAAAAATTAAATAAAAACAAACTAAATACACATACAAAATGTATACAGTCTTGAACGCTGGTTTCAAATTGACGTAAGTCACTATTTTCATACACACAAATAAATATTTTGTTATTTTGATTAATTTTCTTATTTATTAATTTACAACTTTAAAATATTTTATTTTATTATACACAAACAATTGACTTGTTTTGTTTTATTGAATTTATTGTATTTTTTTTTTTTTTTTTTTTGTAATCACAATTTCTTGTTTTAATTCTTTTTTCGACTGTCTCAACTGCTGCGCTCTTGTACAGTATTCATTAAAACGATATCTCAATAACCTTGACCATTCAATTTTTTACTTAATTTAATTTTTAAATTTTCAAAATGTGTCCATATATGCTCAGTGTCTCTTTTAGGGTTTTTGACGTTTAACTTAATCAAAAAAAAAAATTGTTTATTTATTTACAACATTACATTAGTAAAGTGTTTTTTTTCATCATTTTTTATTTTCTCTCTCTTTTTGGTTTGTTTAACTCACAACGCGTACAACGGCGCCGACGACCAGTTAAACGCAGTTTGTCATGTCGCACAAAAAAGGTGGTGCTTTTCATAATCATCACCACGATCACGACGTTCATCATCTCTTTCATCGTCATCGGATGCTACATTTTTGTTTTTAATTTTTCGGAAATGTTGTTATCGCTATTTTCAAATTTAAATGTTGATGAATTTTGTTGTTGTTGATGTTGAAACCGCCAAAGTTTCTGAGTTTCTCCATTCGAAAAAATTGCGTTGCGAGAAGCGAATGACATTTTTCAAGTGGCAGATAAACATTTGTGAAATGTTCGTTCCTCTTCTTTTCAAACCCAGCAAATATAAATATAATATATGAAAAGCAAAAAATATGTAATATATTTTAATTTATTTATTGATGTACATACCTATATTCTGGTGTCTTACTTGACTAACCCGTCGGTAATATTGACATTAAGTCCTAAAAAACGTTGTACTACTGTGGGCAAAAAGTAGTAAGACTTTTTAATTTAAATTTCGAGCGGAAACCCATTCATCCAAATATTATTTTTTTTAATGTTGGTATGACTGTCGGTGACATCTGTGCCAAATGTCACATCAAAATAATCATTAGTGTTTAGTATACGCTTGTCTTTCTGAAGTACAAAAAGTGCATTCGGCGATTTTCACAATGAGTGAATTTATTCAACAAAGAAGTTCCATTAAATTTTGTGTGCGGAATCAAATTTCTGGTGCCGAAACGTTCAGAATGTTGCAAAAGGCCTTCGGTGATAATTGTATGTCGCGAGCAAGTGTTTTTGATTGGTACAAATTGTTCAAAGATGGTCGAGAACGCGTTGACGACGAACCACGTCCAGGACGGCCATCAACATCAACTGATGATCAACACGTCAATAAAATCAAGGAATTGGTGCTCGAGAATCGACGATTAACAGTCAGAGACCTTACTGGCATCGTTGGAATATCGGAAGGATCAGTGAAAACCATTTTAAAACATCATTTGGGCCTAAGAAGAGTGAATGCACGATTGGTTCCAAAATCACTGCATTGGTTTTACGAGACCATTTTGCCAAAAATTCGACTGATATCGTTCCGCAACCACCCTACCACCCTATTCGCCTGACTTAGCACCGTGTGACTTTTGCCTATTTTCTAAACTCAAAAAACCGCTTCGTGGACACCGTTACCGTTTTGAGTCAATTGAAGACATTAAACATGAATCGCTAGCGCATTGAATGCTATTCCGGAAATTGACTTTAACAACTGTTTCGAGAATTGGAAAAAACGTTGGCACAAGTGTATTGGGGCCGGGGGGGGGAGGGGGGGATTACTTTGAAGGGGACGAAATAGATTTGGAAGAATGAATAAAAAAATTTAAAATTATGAACAAAGTCTTACTAACTTTTGCCCACAGTAGTATAATACGTTTGACGTAAGTGTACGTGAAAAATATGAATCATTAATCCCGTTCAATGATAATTTTCATAGATATTATTCATAGAATTTAAAAACCGCTTTGGCTAGATTGAAGAAAGGTGCTTTCAGTAGCGAAAATTTATAGGAACAGATTGGTACTATTGATACTTATATTTACTCAAGATTGTTTGAATAAAGTTAATATAAACCACTGTTCATTGAGTAGCTCACGTAAACTGATTACCATATACTACCCAGCTGGGTACCTAATGTCATTAAACTTCATACAAAGTGACAATTAATAAGTGTTGTTTACAAACTTTATGTGGGACATAAAAAATTATTGCAATTAAGAACGAAAAACAGACCGAAGAAAAACATATCATAATGAATGCATGAGTAAAAATATATTCAGCCGATTTCGAAATGCCACCCTTGGCAGGAATACACAGCTTCAAGTTGATTGGAAAAATGTCTGGATATGGGCCGCAGCTCCTCCACCGTTATTCGGTCCCATTCACGATGCAACGACTGATTCAGAGACTTCCAGCACAGACCCTGGCCTCTAAAATTGACCATGCGCTGTTTTCCATCTTGAGATTTGATATGGTAAAATCAGGAAAATTAACCATTCTTGAGTCGTTTTGGCTTTGTGAGCTGGTGCAGTCTTGCAGGAATTATAGCTAAAGTGCTGTCGGGCCACAGGGGAGTACCACAGCCTCCAGAATTTCACGGGCGTTATACTTCTTGGTTGATTTTCACTTCTTGTTCCACAAAAATCAAGGATGACTTGCTATTTGCACAAATCCCAACCCATACCAAGACGGATTGGGTTTTTTGGCGATGTTGAATGAGGAATTATGGTCCAGGGGCCTCTGTTGACCAGCTTCTGCCATTTTGACGGTTATGCGCTTGTTCAACAGTAAACAGTTTTCCATCCAATTCCCGCTGCCCGACGTTGAAGTAGGCGATGTCTTTGGAGTCGTTCGCTCATGTTTTCATCCGTAAGTAACTAGCCTTTTTGGATCTTGTTAGCATTGAGATCTATTCGTTTCTTTCTATGAATCGAACTAATTCACGATTGATGCCAGTTTCGTGAGCAACTTTTCTCATGGAAACCGACTTTTCTCATGGAAACCGCTGCACCCACTTTTGAACGATTTTGGAGTCGTACTTGCTGAGAGAATTGACGGTGGGTTTTCTGCCCCTTCCTAGTGGATCACCTTCATGACCCAGCTCCTTAAACCGTTTAACAGCACGAGAAATTAACAAACTAGCTGCGCAATTTCACAATTATTATAGCTGACCGATTCTTTGACATTTTAAAACAAATAACTAAATAAAATCTAGATTACACAAAAATTATATCAGATGTACTCTCGATTAAGTAGAATAATACAAGTATGACGAAAATTGGCGAAAAATTGCAATACTTTTCCAATAGCGGCGTGAAGAAAGTTGTATACACTTATTAATTGTCACCCTGTAAATATATAAACACATGCAAGTAATCACTTATGGCGATATGCTCCACTTGTGAGACTCTCCCTTGAAACCGTCTTTTATATCTGCTCCTTAACAAAATTTCGCAATTAATCAATAAAAAATATTGCGCACAGAAATATTTTTCACATTCTCAAAAGCTTATGGCAGATACTAAATATTAATGCAATTAACATGAGCATGATGAATAGTGAAGCGAAACAATTGTAAGTAAACATTCCATACATAAATAGCAAAAATCTGTCATGGGAATTTATATTTCATACTATTTATTTCAGAAGTCATGCGTGATGATTATCTGCGAGCAAATTTCCTATAGCATAAACAAGTACCAGAATTAATTTTTTCAATTCAGATTTTTTCGTATTTCCTATACGAGTATGTACATATGGATGTATGTACATAAATAATTGATGATTACCGTGATAATGTTATTTAATGACAGTTGTTTTTTGAATCGAATTTGGCGCCAAGTATGCTCATATTTTAATGTCATCTCATTATTGCGCTAAAATTTAATTTTTAAAGTATGAACAAAAAAAACAATTTTCATTTTTTTTAGATGTTTTTAAATTAGTAGTCACATTAATTTATTACTCTAATTTGTATACTATGTGCAAACAGATAACACGAGTGGCATGTGATTATAAAAACCAGTGCTCCTACGACTAAAAATAAAATTGATTTTTTTTTTAAATTTATTATTTTGGCTTAATAATAAATGCAGACAAAATCCTATAAATCAATGAATATGAATAAAAAATTTCACTTTCCATTGTGAAAGTAAAAAAAAAAATTAATTATCATTAAAAACCCACAGGCTTAAAAGTTGCACGATGATAACCGATACACTTAGATAAACACACACACACATACATATAAATAAAGATAAAAGATATAAAGGCTCTTGAAACTGTGTCAAAAAATCTTTTCAATATAAGTATAACAATTAGAGTTTAAATTTCATATAAATCCATTAATCAATCATTCAGTCAACCAGTCGCTCAACATAGTACTGTGGGCAAAAAGTAGTAAGACTTTGTTCATAATTTCAAATTTTTTTATTCATTCTTCCAAATCTATTTCGTCCCCTTCAAAGTAATCCCCCCCGGCTCCAATACACTTGTGCCAACGTTTTTTCCAATTCTCGAAACAGTTGTTAAAGTCAATTTCCGGAATAGCCTTCAATGCGCCTAGCGATTCATGTTTAATGTCTTCAATTGACTCAAAACGGTAACGGTGTCCACGAAGCGGTTTTTTGAGTTTAGAAAATAGCCAAAAGTCACACGGTGCTAAGTCAGGCGAATAGGGTGGTTGCGGAACGATATCAGTCGAATTTTTGGCAAAATGGTCTCGTAAAACCAATGCACTGATTTTGGAACCAATCGTGCATTCACTCTTCTTAGGCCCAAATGATGTTTTAAAATGGTTTTCACTGATCCTTCCGATATTCCAACGATGCCAGTAAGGTCTCTGACTGTTAATCGTCGATTCTCGAGCACCAATTCCTTGATTTTATTGACGTGTTGATCATCAGTTGATGTTGATGGCCGTCCTGCGTCCTGGACGTGGTTCGTCGTCAACGCGTTCTCGACCATCTTTGAACAATTTGTACCAATCAAAAACACTTGCTCGCGACATACAATTATCACCGAAGGCCTTTTGCAACATTCTGAACGTTTCGGCACCAGAAATTTGATTCCGCACACAAAATTTAATGGAACTTCTTTGTTGAATAATTTCACTCATTGTGAAAATCGCCGAATACACTTTTTGTACTTCAGAAAGACAAGCGTATACTAAGCACTAATGATTATTGAGATGTGACATTTGGCACAGATGTCACCGACAGTCATACCAACCTTAAAAAAATAATATTTTGATGAATGGGTTTCCGCGCGAAATTTAAATTAAAAAGTCTTACTCCTTTTTGCCCACAGTAGTACACACAGCAATGCATACAATACAATGCTATGGTATGCTGCTTATCAGGAATAACCAACAATAAACATAATAACCATAAATGCCACCAGTAAATGCTACACTGCTACCTTTATTGTTGCTATTGTTATTATTATGAATATTTATTATGTTGACAGCAAAATTATTTAATTACATGTAATGAAATGAAAGCAAAAGATAATGGCAAATTACGTTGTTTAATAGGTTATCGATCATAAGTAAGAAAGCTGACGAAAGCCAAAGAGAATTGAAAATCGAGAAAGACAGAAATTTAACAAGAGAAACTAACAAAGAAAGTTTGTAAAAGTTACCTTCCTTTTTTCTTAGTTAGTTGATACACAATGCACACATAAAATAGATACACTAAAGTGACTGGTCTTTGTGATGTCAGAAGAGAGAAAATACCTCAAGGATCCCCTATATCCTTCCAACTGACCAATCAGACGTATTCAAATGCATATGCATCTGTTTAAGAGGGCTAATGAAAAAAATCTCTTATTTATCTTTACAGTTGTGATCATTTTGGGATAGAGGAAAAAATGTTGTAGTTACATTTCCACAGTACAACATAGGAATACACAAATATTAACAAATTAAACTGCAAACCTACACGCACAACTAAAACGAAATGCCAACAAAACATTGTAATCGTGTCAAAATATCAACACTGCGTATAAAAATGACGCTGCCCATACTCTTATTAACAATAATTGTGATCACGCAGAACATTCACAGTACGCGGGCCATTGCAGATTACGGTGAACCTGATGATTTTCAAACAGGCAACAGTAGTAATGATGGTATTAGTGACAGTGAGGCAGTGAGTAATAATGCCTTGTTGCAACAAGAACTAGAAGACGATGAGCATAGAAGTAATATGGAAATGGATGCAGAAACGGAAGCGGAAGCGGCCTTGGCCACGGAACGCATGTCCAGTCACAGTGACAACATGACATATGAGCATGATGAAGGTGGACACAATGAATATGATAATGCTGATGCAAATCATAACATGAATATTGTTACTACATCCAAATCACATGGTATGACTGCCACAACGATGATACCAGAATATGTGCGAAAAGCGAAATCGGAACACTTTGTATCCACTGTAGGAACGGCATCCAGAGAGAATTCCGACTATATTGAAGATGATCTACTTAGTTCAAGTGAGCAACAACAGCAGCACCAGCAACAGCATGACGATGATGATATCGTACCACTAGCTATGAAATACTATCACAACGATGCTGATTCCGCAGAAGAAGACAATAAATTAAATGATCAACAGCCAAAGTTAATGGCTCACCACCAACAACAACAATTATTACCAAAACAACAACCACCTCAGGAATTCCATTCAAATAGTTCCGAGGATGATTACTATGGAGATAGTAGAGAACTTAGTGAAACTAATGGTGATAATGATGGTAGGACAACTTCAGCACAGCCAGTAGCTAACAATACGCCTACACCAACATTACCTACTTATCAGCCACGAAATAATATAGCGGCAATTGCGCGTGCTTCCATTCCTGGCTTTTCAATACCATTTAGCGGTTCATGGACTACTACTACAACAACAACAACCACAACTACGACAACAGCAACTGTTGAGCCTAACAATGATGCAGCAGCAGCAGCAGCGGCAGCGGCAACAACACCATCTGCTTTAGGCGTTCATACAGCTACAATTGGAACAGGTTTATCAGAATCACCATCATCATCAACGCCGTCATCGTTAGCGACAGCAGCACAATCACCGACCGCAACAACAATCACAACGACGACAACAACAACATTGCGCCCTGCAGGCAAACAGGGTAAACAAATAAATATTTCACGTCGCAAATTACTGCCACATGAGCAATTACGTAACTACATCGAAGATGCCTACATTCGCATGCCACTCGCCGTTATCGTTGATCCATCCGCTGGATCGTTGGAGAAAACGAAAGCTCTATGGCGTGATGCATTGCGTACAAATTTGAATATAAAAATCGTTTTAGTCTCATTAAACGCTTCAGGTGAGTAGTTCCAAGTTAATGATTTCAATTAAATTGCCACACTTTTTCCTTCATTTTGGTATCTTTTTTTTCGCCTTTGGTTGTCATGTTTTGTAGTTTAATTGTCGATTGCATTAGTGATGCAGAAAAAATTACCAAATACGCAATAAGATAAGATAAACAAGAATTGAATAGATAGATAAAAAAGATACAAATTATTCCAATAACAAACAAAACACACTCTTTATACATAGAAGTAGCACAACCAGTCTGCCGAATACATATCATTTAGTTATTTACTTATTAGCACCTTCATATTAGCTTAACAGCGATTAATAAACAGAAATACAAATAACAAATAACAAATATAACAAATATCCAGATCAAGTAATCACAGTGAACATGATGTGCAAGACACAACAGATTTAAAAAGTATCAAAAGTATCATTAATATTCCGAATGATTTCTCTCTCAATACTTTACATAAACAGGTATTCCCGCCGCTTACAACTTTAACAATACACGCCAATTTCTTGCCGGTTTGAATAGCATCAAAGAACATGATGGCGGTAATGCATTTATTGGCATTGTTCACGCCTCCGAGCTGGTACCCTACGATAGTGCAGTATTTATATCGACAGCAGCGATACCACCGCATACCGAATTAGTGCAGGATGCCGCAATAACATTGCTCAAAAAGAGAATAAGGGTTTGTATGCAAAAAGATACTGTATCACAGTATATTAACTCTCTCTATACACACAATTTACTTTATAGCTCTATTTAATATGGTATGGAGAGCGTGCGATAAGTGAGAACGAAACTCAAGAGGCGGTAGGTGGTATACTGGGAGAAGTTGCAATTCGTTCCGGCGGGGAAATACTGCATATTATCGGTAGTGAAAATGCACAAGAACTAGAAGGAAGCACAGTAAGTACAAAGGAGTGAGCGAGGAGAGAAAGAAGAGAGAAGGTTGTTAACAAATTGCAGTGCAAAACAAAAAAACTTGTAATGATTGAAACAGAAAGCAACTCATTTAATTACAATACTTTAATAATTATAATTATACACTACAAGCAATAACAAGTTTCTTTTCTATCTTTATCATAAATGTTTAATACATACATTAATTGTAAATTACAACAAAAACAAAAAACAAAGCTAAACTTGTTTGGTTGTCCATACTGCATGACAAAAATGGATTTGCCATGGAGATAAGTCAACACATACAAAAACAATATAGAAGAGTTAAAAAGCGCAAAATTACAAAATCATTTAAGAAAACGATTATAACAAAAACTAGAGTAATAAAAAAGTTTAAAATATTAAAAAGTCAACATGGCATGAAGTAGAAACTGAAAGTGAATACATATTATCATTTTATAGTAATATTAAACGCACTTCGGTTTTAATGCTGCTGCTGCCAAGTCAGTCAACAATACAAGGTACTTATTTACTTCAGAACAATTGAAACGATTTGAATTACAGAAACGTCAAGTCAAGTCATTGTAGAAAATTAGGTTATGGAACGAAATAATCTTTGTAAATCTAAGCGAAGGGAATGTCGTATGCAGTTTCTATGTATTGTCGTATATAGTTGTATTTGTTGAAAAAGTACTTCTTCTTCACTTATCTACTACTTACTACTTTTGCATTTTCTTACAGCTTACACTCGTCGCAGATGCTTTCCGCGGCTCACAAGAGGTTGACATACCCGTCGATACAACGCTCTCCAGTTTACATGTGAAAATTGATACGCCTATGCGAATGGCAACACTGGAAACTCCCAATGGTGGTTAGTTCAAACACACAGAAAACAAACAAACAAAATGGCACAAACTAAAAAACCCACACAAAAACGATTATCTAATTTTAAGACTACTACTAAATGTCTTTTAGAATAATATGCTCCATACTAACATATACATACAAAAGACGAATGAATATAAAAAAAGGAGAAAACCATAAGGTATAAACACAAATGCAGCGTATTGGCGTAACAGTGTACGGCGTAACAGTGTACGGCGTAACAGCGTACCACGTAACAGCGTACGGCGTAACAGCGTACCACGTAACAGCGTACGGCGTAACAGCGTCCGGCATATACATATAATAGAAATGGTTTTATTTCGGCGTAAATACGTCGTGCGTATACGATTACATGAGTTATTATTTAACAGCATACATACGTTGATACGCTGTTACACTGGAATTGTGTTTAAACCTACACAGTGAGACAAACAGACAGACAGAGACGGACACACAAATCACACCCTTAACGCGTATATATTTTGGGCTTTAAATGTAAGCATTTATTTCAGATTGCAAAACGCAACCAAACCGAAAATCCCTTGCAATTCTTTGCAATTAACTTTTAAGCTTTAAGACAACAATTCTATTTACATTAAAACAAACCAGGAAAAAAAAGAAATTATTTATTATTATCTTTTGCACTTTTTTAAGGAAAATAACATAATCACAATTATTTTCTAATTGAGCTTCGAAATATGTAAAATATTTTTACTCAAATTGAAATGTTCTTTTTTGTTTTTCTCTTTAACTTGTAAATATTTTATTTTTATGTGTTGTATTTTGTATCAAAAAATAATATAAACAAATATTTTTTTATTTTATATATATTTTTAACAGTAGTAATATATGTGTTTACCTTTAAGCCAAAACAAAATGAATTAATAAAAACAAAACAACAATATAAATTAATAATCTAATCAAATGTTCGTTTTTAGTTTCATGTGTGTTTGTTTTTTAACTTTAGCAAATACGAGTATTGTAGAAATTATTGCGCTTACGCTAGAGTGTGTTTTGTCCCAAAAAAACTATTTGCTGCTAATCCATCTAAAACAAGTCCTTCTAAAAGTAAGTATTTATTTACTTATACTTACAAAAAATTAGTTAGTTAGTACCATACATTTGTTTGTCTCTATCACTGTCTGAATATACTTACATTCACTAAAACCTATATCACTTTCACTCTTTCTCATTCAAACATTGCCTATCGTCTGTCTGAAACACTAAATACTAACAGTTAGCACTTTTATTTATAAAAAATGTATCTAGTTTATGGCAACAACAAAAATTAATTAATTAATTAATAAACTTTTATTATCTATAATTTTGAAACACAAAACGATATGTTGACTTTAGAAACATTATTCAAGCATAACATCATTAATTTTAAAATCAGATGGGCTTGAAATATAAACTCTAAAACAGATTTGTTCAATTCACCTGTAGTTTTTCGGTCATACAAACTGAAAAACTGGTAGGCGTTTAGCAATTCAACCATCTGACTTTCTGTAAAGCCGGTATTAACCTATCTTTGTAATACATCTATTAATTAAAGAATGTTGAAAAACCATGATTTGGGCGGTAAAAAGTAGAACTGGGACAAATAGTTTTTTATTGCTACTGTTTTTATCATAAAATTAATTAAAGTAAAACTAAGACAAATGATATTTAATATTAATATACCAGACACACACCGCCGGGACACAGAGTCCAATAAGTCTGTAAATTTTACAATGGTCTTCCAATTTGCTTTTAAAAATCATTTCTCTTTTTTTTATCAAAAAGGGTCTGAGTATTAAATATAGCACATGTTCAATATAAAGTGTGTTTTTTTTAGAAGTGTGGTTTTCAATCTGGCAATACTTTTTTCGGAGTTTGTCTTTTTAAGAGCTGTTTCTTGATTTATGCTCAGTTTATTCATTTCATAATGAATATTACTCCTGAACAACGTTTGCAAGTCGTGCGAATTTATCGGTTCGCGTAATTTTCACAAGAAAATGTTGTTCAGCGATGAAGCTCACTTTTGGTTTTTTGGTTTAATCATAATCCACAGGCCATTGTTGAGACGCCGTTACATTCTCAAAAAGTCATCTTCAAAGATGAAGCCGGTCATAATGTTACAGTCAATGGGGAACGCTATAGAGCCATCATTAATGACTTTTTCGTGCCTGAATTGGAGGATGTTGATGTGGACGACCTTTGGTTCCAACAAGATGGCGCTAAATGCCATACAGCCAACGAAACAATCAATTTATTGAAGGAAACTTTTTGTCGTGGGCCTTTGGCGTGGCCTCCAAGATCGTGCGATTTAACACCGCTGGACTATCTTTTGTTTTTTGTGGGATTATGTGAAGTCGCTTGTCTACGCAGATAAGCCCGAGACGATAGACGACTTTTAAGAGAATATTCGGCGCGTTATTACTGACATACGGCCCCAATTGCTGCAAAAAGTGGTCGAAATTTGAGCCTCTAGGCTGGAAGTTATTCGAACTAGCCGCGGCGGGCACTTGCCCGTTTTTAAAAGATAATAGCAAACCCTTATCTTTATATTAAAGCTAAATTCTTGGCCATAACATTAAACTATATGCGTTTTATTTCTTCTTGAAAACCACACTTCTAAAAAACAACACCCTGTACTTAACCGATTTCGAACCGAGATCAAATAAATAAAATGAAATAGCCGAAAGAAATATCAAGATAAAATCTATATAGAAAATTATTGTTTTTTCTTTTAATAATTTGTGTGCAGAGGAACATTGCATTTCTCGCACATATTCTTGTATTTGTAGGCTTCAATTGACAAAGACGATGTTTTCCCTCGGGGTTTATGATTATAACGTGTTTTCCCTCAACTTTGGGAAGATTTGGTGGTCGATATTCATCATCGTCAACATCATCAGTAGTTTCTGTTATTTCGGTCAAAAGGAAGGAGAGATTCTGTCACAACAATTTCGAATTCTTTCTGACTCATCGGTTTTTCAATTTTGTATTTTGCAGTCATACAATACAATTTGCAAGCATTTACAACTGATGAATTCAAAATAGGGCACCACATAGACCAATACCATTTGTTTCCTCGTGTATTGATCCGGTAGTTCTGGACTGCATTGTCGTGCGAGTCAACAACTCCCAGGCCCCTTGTTATAATTGTGTAACAAGGCTGGCTGACCATGCATGACACATTTACCAAATTCAGGGTTCCTTTTTGATGTTGATGCTCTTTTCCAATTATGCAAAGGCAAGACTAGATCGAAATTTTGTAGCCATGTTATACTGTCATCTACATATCAATATTTTTTGTGTGTCGTCAAATGTAAAGCGTGATTTTTTAAGAGCTAGGTTTTTGTATATCAAAAAACACAGAAATTTTACAAAAGTGAATGAAATTTTTATTTGGATCGATAAATCAATTCCTGCCCTTTACTTTTTAGCCCGCGGCTACGCTTCAAGTGGTCCATTCTGAAGGTCCAATTTTGGCACACTTTGTCACACATGTCGGCCGGAATCTCACCAATGATGCGTTCAATGGCTTCCAAAGCAGCAATCGTGTTTGGCTTGTCCCTTTAGACAAGAGACTTAACATAGACCCACAAAATATAGTCTAACGGGGTCGAATCACACGATCTTGGTGGCACAAAAACGTGAGATTAACTGCTCACTAAATTCGCTCTCAATTATGGTTTCGTGTGCAGTGTGGCATTTGGCACCGTCCTGTTGGAACCACATGTCAGCCGAGTCAAATTCTTGCATTTTCGGCAAAAAAATACAAGAATTGAACTTTCTTCATTGACCGTAACGTTGCGGCCTTCATCGTCTTTGAAGAAGTACGGCCCAATGATGCCGCCTGCCCATAAACCGTATCAAACAGTGCATTTTTCGGGATGCACTGGTAGCTGCAGAATTGCTTCTGGCTGGTCTTCACTCCAAATACGGAAATTCTGCCTATTCATGTATCAATTGAGCCAAAAATCAGCCTCGTCGCTTAAGACAATTTTGCAATAAAAAAACATTTTTCACAGAGCACGAATTTTGATAACAAATTTCAATAATTTGCAAACGTTGTTCAGGCGTAAGTCAATTCATGATGAAATGGCAAACCAAACTGAAAATTTTTTATTTTGACACATGTCAAGAATCACGCGTGAACTGTCAGAAATATAAACGTCAAAAACCAAGTAGCAAAAAAATCACCCTTTATATAAAATATAAAAAACACGTGATAAAACAAGAATGAAATAATTAAACATATTTTCATATCTAATGGGCGCCAAATATGTGTAACATAAAAAAAGGTTTTGAAAATAGGTGATTTTTACTGTTCGAAAGATCGAACAGAGGACCGAAATGGGTTAATGGTATATACATACATATAAATATGTAGTATGCCCCTCAAAAGGATATTCCATGAATATATCTATCCTTAAAGTATGTAGAAGTAAATCGGATTAGCGGTTTTTCAATATTACTAAGAAGCAACATGTAATTTTCCTCAAAAAAATGTGTAAGTCAGAAATTGAGAAAATTTTACTTTCATTATTCAGAAGATTACTTGTTCTTCATTATTTTAAAGCATTATTGGTGAATTATGAACTATAAACAATTTGAAAATTTTTGGTTCGAATTCAGGTTTATGGAAAAAAATAAAATGGTCGTGTTTTCGGGTTAGGGCTTGATTCGAAATCATGAATATAATGAAAATATTGTACAAACTAGTCAGCAATTACTTGAAATGAATTCTGAATATGAGAAAAACAAAAATATGATAAAGTTTTATAGATTTATAATAATAATCTACAAAAATTATAAAGTGTGTCACTTAGTCACCAGACTCATAAATAAAGCCACTCAACGGATATATTTAAATTTATTTATTTGTACCAAGATGACATCACATTATAAAACGCTAATGCTTATCTTGCTATAGTTAAAAGGCTAAAGTCGAATGAAGTGGTGATCTTTGGTCAAAGAACTCGGAATTGCAGACTGATGCAATATATGGTGATGAATAATGACTAATGATCAGAGCTGGGCAGGAAATTGTTAATTTCAAAAATTTCTAACGGTTTGATTTAATTCCGTTAAATTTCTTCCGTTAACTCAAGTCCGTTAACTATAACTAGGAATGTCTGTTAGCTACTAGCTTCCACCCCAAATTTCGTATTTCGCTCGTTTGGTAAGGGATGCACAATTTTGCCAATGTCGGTAAGGTAAAGAAAATTATGGTGCGTAAAGTCAAGGAAGTGTTTTTGAACTTGTTTATCAAATATAACACTGCCAACCCCTACAGTGCAGTTGAATGTCTGTTCTCTATTCATCTTTATGATTTTTGGAGAAAATAAAAATTTTATATTTTTTCCATATAAAAAGTTAACGTTAACGATTAACGTTAACTTCCATTTTTTTCGGAATTAACGACATTAACTACTTGGTTAACGCTTTTCGTGTTAACGGCGTTAATTTTTTTGACTAACGATGCCCAGCTCTGCTTCTGATTATTGATTAAAATGTGCAAAATAATGAAAAAGAATTTCTTAATAAAGAGAACTTAAATAAAATAAAATAAAAGAAAATGTATTTAAAAGAGAACAAGAGGAGACTAGTGCCAAGTATATTTTCCCAAGGTCACGATCAGTGTGGACAACATTTATTTTCAAAATTAGCTACAATGTAAAAAAACGTGCAGTTTCTTAAAAAAAAATTGCTACAAATTTTTACCTTAAATATTTTTATACATATATTAAATACAAAATAATTATTTAAATTAAATACAAGTATTTTGAAGGTTTTTAATTTTTGCCAAATCCGGAAATAATTATTTGTTCCTTGAATTATATCACAGCACCTAAAAATAGTAAACAATAATTCTTAATTTTTAAACTCAACTTTATATATATAACTTATTCAAAATCTGTGGGCTTTTGACAAAACAACCTATCTCTACATATGAAGGATTCGTCTTTTTTAAGTTTCTTCGACTTTTCTACTTTTATCTCCAAATTTTTATATTTAATTTAATGTAAACTTCAAATAAGCAGAGTAAAATCCAGAATTGCCAAACATTATTGAATTGCACTGAATTTTAATGAATTTTAATGATATAGATGTGCCACTTGACACATTCCATCTATATCTTTAACTAATTAAACATTTATTTATTATATAGCAACATATAAACATGCATACTACTAAAACTAAAAATATTGTTAAACGTTAATATCGTGATTTTCAGCAAAAACAAAAAAAAACAAATTTCTATTATTTTTAGAGTTCGCCGAGCAAAATTTTTATTGCAACACGACCCAATGCTTTTTATAAAGTTCTAAAACTACAAATTTTATATAAAAACTTTGTATGGATTATTCAGGAAATGGAATCACGCTAAAAAAAAATCCGCTGAGCGCTAAATCACCTTTTGTTCCTCCGTGTTTCTGAAGACACTAAATTCAACGGGAAAAGCGCTGAATTGACCACACTGGTCACGATCTTCTGCACGAGGGAAAACAAAATACATAGTATCATAGAACATTTTTTAAATTGATTTGATTTGGCAACACTGCCCTTATAATTATGTTGCTCATACGCCACCAACGTTGTCATCAAAATTTATACAACAACTGAAAATTTGTATGTTTGCATATATATAGTAGTTATACTAAAAATTCATTGAAATCAAGAACAAATTAAACAAATCTAGTTTCCTTTCTCATTTCAATTTACCTTTTTTCTCAAAGCAATTTTATTTTTATTGTTGGAAAACTTACATACGTGTTGCTTTTTGATTTATATATTTGCACTAATAAATTCTTTTATTCACACTTTATAGAGAGTATCACACAATTTCCTTCTAAAATCCTTATAATTATTTATGCTTTTTTGTCCAATCAAACTTCACAAAATTTTAACTTAACTTCCTTAAAACGAAGAAAATTTAGAATGAAATAAAATGTTGTAATATTTTGACACTTTCTCTTCTCTTTTTGTTAAACTTATGATTTTTCTAACTTCATTAATCTGCGCATGCGCAATTAAAACAGCTGTTGTTTTTTGTTATTGGCTTACTATCTTTTTTGTTTTTATTAGTTTCTGTCAAAATAACTTGAGCAAAACGCAGAAGCGCAATAGGGAAATGTCAAAAACATATGATAAAGTTGTCAGGTAGCAATGCCACATTGTTTGTAAACATTTGTATATTATTTTATGTTTTCTTTTACTTTAATTTAGCACATAGAAAATCATGTCATGTATGCAGATATTTTTGTAATCGATATACCCTTAATCTTAAATTCTTAGATATCAACCTAATGAAATTGGTAAAATTCAAATCACGTATTTTAACATTTGGGCCCGATGACAAACGTCTGGATGCCTACGTACCTTTAACAAAATTACGCAAAGCTACCGTTTACAAATTGAAAATGATTCCGGAATCTTTGGATCTCGAATATAGTGTATTTGTGAGGGCCGATCGTAAAGCAGATCTATTTTTAGGTAAACTACAATAATTTTTAAATTTATTTTCACTTTATTACTTTGAGAACAACACGGTGGACGCACTCTTTACTGTACAAGATTTTAAGTATAACTAAAACCTTCTGTAATTACTTTGGATTTATGAAAGCGATGAATGAATGAATGAATCAAATCCGAAAGAAAGCAGCTGAAACAAAAGATAAGCCCCTTATTTTTTCGTTAATTACATATATTATTGATAACATATTCACCCTTCGTCTTTTTTCATTTTTATTTTTTATTCAACTAATATGAGATTAAGTCGAAACGAAAATGTATAATCTATGAATTGTACGTCATATTTTATTTTTCAATTAAATTTTTTTTTACGAAATATAAATAAATATTAGACTATCAAAACAACCAGTTGTACGAATTACGTAGATGCGTAGTGGTTGAAACACACGATTGCCTTCGGTGACCTTTAGAATACCTTTTACTGTGTCTGTCCTCAATTAAGAACATAACGTTTTTTAACTTTAGAAACTCGTGCTACATACTAACATAATTTTCTATGCACTTTCATAGATGATATGATCAAACGTTTCGATACATACTTCATGGAGGGACTTTCATCTTATCCACGGTTTCACGATACTCGTCTACAGAGTATTAGTTCAGCATTAGCTGTAGCGACGATACCAACGCACGATAACTTAAAATTCACCGATGAGGACGACAGTGAGGGCAAAAAGGAATCCCTAGATACTGAGCCTAAAACTGAAGTAGAAACATTCTCAGAAACTGAAATAACCAATAATAATACATCTGATGTAAGTACAAATTCCACAGTATCAGATATAGCCAAAGAGACTTTAAGCAGTCAACAACGAGAATCAACCGTGACTGTGTTACAAAGAGGGGTGACTAAAATTGAAATGGGCATACAATCACAAGTACTTGTAGCACCAGGAATGATGGGGCAATTACAATTTGAGCTTACAAATACACGCTCAGAAGCCGTCTATCATAATATACAAGTTGTCGATGAGCTTCGATTTTTACTACGTCTAGCACCACAAAGTATTTTCCTGCGCCCCGGTGAAATGGTTAGCGTTAGTGTTACCATTTTGGTGCCAAATGGTACACCACAAGGCACCACTGACAGAATAACATTTACATGCCATGGCGGTGGTACGACAACATCGCTATCATTAAATCTTAAGGTTATAACAACAGTGGATGCACAGGTAAGTAAGTAGTAGTTTAAAGATTTTGATTTTGATTATGAAAATAGTGTAACTTTAAGTAATATGTATTTTAATGATCTAAGTAAGTAGTAGTTTAATGATTTTGATTTTGATTATGAAAATAGTGTAACTCTAAGTAATATGTATGCATACGATATTGATCATGAATATTTCTTTTTGGCTAGGATACAACATCACCCTTAATATCATGGACATTTGGTAGCCGTTGTGAACACATTTCTGCTGAAGCAGGCAATTGTGCTGAACGCTTCTGGACTATGGACATTACTGCGCAGGATTGGGAAACTGGTATCATGCGTTTGCAGTCAACACCAGTGGGAAGCGGCTTAGTATATCGTAATACGTACACAGTCGGCTCAAGAGACCCATTGAAGGCTACATACATTGCAACATGTTGTGAGCCAAAGGTTACGCTAACAGCTTATGATATTGCTGGAAATCAACGCTCATACACTGTCGATGTACGAGATATTGTACTTACAGAAGCATCAATTGCTGCTATTGTACTAGGCGTTATATTATTAATTCTACTGATTATACTATTAATAGCGGGTATTGTTTGGTGTTGTAAACGACGTAAGGTCTCCTTAGATTTACCAACATATCGCTCGCATTCAACGCGAAGCATGGAATAGCTGAGGTCATAATTATGAGAACATTAAATTATGTATACAGTTTGTGGTGTTGGTCCGTTTTATGAGTAGTTTTCTAGTTATCTAAAGGAAGAAGAAGCTAAATAGAATGTGCACAAAAATTTTAATGCTTCGAAGAACATACATATTATTTTAAGAATCAATAAATACTTTATTAAAAAAAATTAAGCCGTGTTTTTTATATGAAACGTGATTTTTTTTAAATATTACAAAGAAACAATAATTTTCAAATATCGATTGATTTTCAACTTTGCATTTCAATATTGTTTGTTTGTGAACATTGTGTACATTAACTATACCTATACACAAAGTCCACAATAGTGGATACAACAATTGTGAAAAAGAACTGTAACATTTTTGAACTTCACATAAATTTATATTTTTGAAAAACTTATTGCATCGATAACATTGTGATACTGCCAACATAAAAAATATATCATAATTATGGTATTAGGGCAACAAACATAAATCTTGCATATTTTTGCATTTTTTTATGCAGCTTCATACAAATCATACAGCAATATATTGGCGCTATGTGCGAGACATGTCCTATATTCCCTTCTACTGATGCGCGATCCTCACATGAGCACAACAGCCCATGGAAGGCCTAGGCTGAGTTGTTCGCATTAATTACCACCGCATCAATAATGTAACTTCCAATGATACTGGCAGGAGTTTTTTCACAAAGAAGCAACAAGTAACTGAACATAACTTACCTCGAGTGCGACCACCGCTTTTGTTGTTCCCAGAAAGTTGTGCCGGCGTTGCCGCTGGCACGATAACTGGCGCAGGAGGTGCAGCCGGCAATAAGAGTGGTTTATTGGGAAAATCGTCGAACGTGAGTCCCGTAACAGAAGCGCTGAGCAATGGATTTTTAACGATGCGAGATTTTGACGACGTGTCACTATCACCTTTTAAATTCTCTGACATAGTTTCCAGCTTAAATTGTCGAATTATGACAAATTTAGATTATGCCACACTAACCGCACAAATTAATTGTAATTAAAAATACAGATAAACACTTTCAATACTTAAGAAAAATGGCAATCAAATTATTTCAGATAGAAATGTAAAATGCAAAAGTTTTAATAGAGGCGAATGAAAACATTCGATTGAAGGTGGAAGGCGATAACATATAAAGGAGAATTGACAAATAAAATGACAGCTCAAAAAGGTTGATATGCGAACTGCTATACCATTTCGTACAGTGGAAAAAATTACTATGAACAAGTTTTTGAAGCGCAAATTTAAGGTATGTATTGTCTAAATCAGTATTTGTACCTAAAACAAGTGATCCTCGTTTTGAATAATTTTCAAGCTAAAAATGGTAAAATTTTGAAAAATAGTAACATACCGCTTTTTTGCACAGCACTCTGTCTACCTTCTTTTGTTTTGTAAATCCAACGATGCCCTTAGTAATGATTAGATACAAATACTAGTAAATATTCGATCCTTTCGTCAAATCTTTCCATACAAGAAATCTATCGCAGACATTACAGGCGTGGCCGATGGAATTTTTAACGAAAATATATTTTGAAATTGTTTATGTGCTGATTTATACAGACGATAAGCCTTGTATGGTTCAGTTTGATAATTCTCTGATCCCAAGTGTGCTACATCTGTATTTTCAATTTGATCAGTTCCATTTCCATTTCCAATGCTTGCAACGCCTCTGTAAAATCATTATTTCCATCAAAATATTGATACTCAAAGCATGCGAATTTATTTGCTACATCATTATAATTATATATATGGAATATATTTTATTTTTTTATATTTCATATATTGAAAAATTCAAACTTGTCGGTATGAGAACTCGCGAATGTTATGTTGAGAAGCTGGAAATTCGGCCTCCTCAATGACTGACTGGTGCTATATAAACTGAGGACCTTCGTCGGGACTCATGCTGTCTCTTTGCAATAGCCTCTGCGAGTTGTTTTTCAAAAAATTCGAATTCTGTTGTGCCTCAACTTGCTTGCGAAATCTACAGTCTCGCGATTTCCCGGTGCTGCTTCTTAGTGTTTTTTTTTCATGATAGCAGAATCTGCATTTTTCGACGAAGTCTACATTCTCGTTGCCTCTCAGCCGCACTTTTGCTGGAGATTTTACTAGAAACTGATGGGGAGCGGCTTGTATCAATTGAGTATTATTCGTACTCGATTGTTAGAGGAAGCATAGTGGATGCATATGTGTATACACATAATTTTTCATGCACTACTTTCACGTTAGAAATTTCTAACGATTTTTGTTTGAAATGTAAAATTTTACTAGAAATTAATGGTCAGCGCCCTCTATCAATCAAGTTTGAAGCATACGCGAATCAAGGCCCTCCATCAATGGACTTGGATTCATACTCGTGGATACATGTGGATGCATATGTGCTGCCCATCATTTATGTGTATATACATATGCATCCTCATTTTTTCATACCTGATCGATAGAGGGCGCTGTTCTTCATTTCCGTGACAATTTCCGTTTTGCCACGATCATCTTTTACCCCCTCATAGATATAAAAACGATTCTAAAAAAGTAAATTTCAAAAATACCAACTTAATTTCAGAGATGCCAACTTTATTATCTTTTTTTTACGAACATGGAAAAAATGACTTACTCAAATTATTCGCATAAAAAATTGGAAAAGCGAATATTGAAACTTTTGCGAATCATTCGCAAATGCGAATGCAAGCTATTCGCACAACCCAAACAAAAATGTTAATTTGGAACTTTTAATTTACTCTTTAACGCATATTCGATATTCGAATATGTACTTCTTTCCAATATTTTTGGTGGCATCGATACTTTTAATTATTAAAAACTAATAATAATAAAATATTTATTCTTCCGTGCCTTGTTATGGATGACGTTCACAATCAAATAATGGACAAAAGCTGTTTATTGCTTAATGTAAAATGAAAATTTGAGAGAGAAGTAAGAGAGTAAAATATGACCACCACGATTATTCACACTTTTGGAGACAAAATAGTGTACCTACATTTTTGATACAAAAAGGAATGAAAAAAGAATTAAAACTTCTTAAAGAAACATTTGTGTTTGTCAAATGATCAAATGATGCTCTGCATAAAATATTGTACTTAGTCAGAGTAGAAAAAACAAAAAAAAAGAGCGTAAAAAGTGACGTGACCATCGATCACTTGATCGCCTGCATAGTCTCATCCCTTCCATAATAATACTGGGTTGTCTAATACCTTCTGAACGATGTAAAATTGCCCAAATTTAACTGTAATAAAACTAATAATTATAAATAATATAAATATTTACATACATTGCACTGTTTAATTCAAACTAATTAAAATTATTAATTACATACATATATTGTAGTTAAGTAGTTGTAATGGCGAATAGAATATTGCTACAAGTTTTAGCATAAGCGCAAGTTGAAATTTATACTCTAGGTACATATGTATCTATATGTATACAGTGCACCACATATAAGAAATTCCACGAATCTACACATCATTTGTAAATTTCAAATTGTAAATTTCAGAGCTAGGCAACGTTAATCAAGAAACGCCGTAACCCGTTAACCAAAAAGTTAACGTGGTTACTTTAATCGTTCACCTTAATTTCTTGTATTGAAAAAATATTATAAAAACATTTAATAAAAATTCTCCAAAAACCTTAAACAAATTTGTTATGACTATGTATAGAAAAAAGACGTCCAACTTCACTGTAGGGATTGGTTGTGTTATAATCGATAAACAAGTTCATCTACACTTTCTCCTTCGAAAAGGCAGCATCTGTCACCAATTCCTTGGAATTTCTTTTCAGCCGGTCATCAACTAAATGGTGGATTTTGCTTTTAAGAGACCTGTAGTTGATTTTTTGGCTGGATGACAGTAAAAAAATAATTATGAGCATCTCGTTATTGCTGCATATGCTACACGAAATATCGGTTTCGTTCTTCGTCGAGATCATGGCTTCCTTGACCGTACGCACCATAATTCTCTTTACCTTAACGACTCTGGCAATATTGTACTTTTCTAACCACATGAGCCGAACTCGTTAATCGTTAATGAAAAATGTTATGCCGTTAATTAACGATACGGATTAACGATTTTCTGCCCAGTTCTGGTAAATTTAATTAAGTAATGTCCATATGCTATTTCGAAAATCAAAATTAAGAAATTCCATTCTCACCGTTCCCTCCCTTTTATCGTTATTTTTGATTTAATTACTGCTTCGTGAACTACCATAATCCTCCATTAGATCACCTTCATTCGCCACCATATCATTATCGCAAGCCTCCAAATCGTCATCCACATCATTTCCATCATCATCGACCATATAGTCGTCTGTTTGATCGTTTTCGTCCGTATGCGTTTGTCTATGCGTAAGCAAATCCTCAAGTTTGTAAAAACCACGACTGCATATATTGCAAATATTAGGCTTATCACCACGATGTCGCTCCTCATGATCGATGAGGTTCTTACGCGTTATAAAACGTTGCGAACAAAATGAACAAACATGTTTGCGCAGATTTTTGTCATGATTTTTCATATGCGACTTCAAACCTTCCAGTTGGGCAAACCCCTTGTTACATAGCGTACACGTAAATGGTTTCTCGCCTGTATGCAAACGCTCGTGACAAACTTGTGAGTTTCGAGTACCGAAACGTTTTGAACAAAAGCTGCACGGGAATCGGCGCTGTCCTTCATGCACTACACGCACATGTCGCGATATCGCGTTTTTGTGATTGAACTCCTGCGGACAAATGCTACACTTGAATTTCTCCAAATTCGGTTCATGCGTTCGCATATGAGTTTGTAACTCGGTCCGAGTCACTTTGGCTACTCCACATACCTTGCAGACGTGCTCTTTGATTTGGGCATGGCGTTTCAAATGTTCCGATAAAGCACGTTTTGAACTATACTTTTTAAAACATTGATGGCATATATGCTCCATTTCTATTTCTCTACTCAATTGAGCTTGATGCAGCTCGAGCACTTCTTGAAGGCCAATGGAAAAGGGCGTAGCATCAGCTGAAAGTGTATATTAAAATAAATTTAGTGATTGTACGACATGTACGACAGAAAAGTGCATGCACTATGTAGCACTTACATGTGTGCACAACCTTACGGTGTGTTTCTAGGGTGTTGTTCATTTTGAAGGCAGCTTCACAACCATTAAGTCCACAGACGAATTTCTGCTCCAGAAAATGTTGTGATTGAATATGAACGTGTAGCTGATTGTAGCGTGTAAATGCCTTATCGGGGCACTCCACACAGAGGAATGGTTTTTCAAATCCTTCATGAACACCGCGTATATGTGCATCGAGGTAGACTTGTTTATACACTTGCTTCTCACAACGTGGACACTTTAACGATTTCTTGTTACGATCACGTTTTCGTGACGTTGCAATTGCACTGCTATTGCCCGGGTGCCATCGTTGTCTATTCATAGAGGAGGTAGATGTGTTATTTAGTGCTGCACTTGAGGTATTAGCAGCACCATTGCGCAACGCGTTCTCTTCATCATCGGCATCATCACCTATGGAGTCGTAAGTTGTGCCCAAAGCATTATTCTCATAAAATGTAGAGTTCTCCTCTTCATATTCAGAATCGAT
The DNA here is from genome assembly GCA_958295655.1 of Palloptera scutellata. Classification (NCBI taxonomy): domain Eukaryota; kingdom Metazoa; phylum Arthropoda; class Insecta; order Diptera; family Pallopteridae; genus Palloptera; species Palloptera scutellata. The sequence continues at coordinate 148,240,076 of OY282449.1, read as the reverse complement.
TTCATTTTTAACCGAACCCGTGCTATTGTACTCTTCACGATACTGATATTCCAGATTGTGTGGTGTTTGTGGTCGAGTTTCATCGATCTCTATGGGTTCCGATTTTATTCCAGTTTTTTGCAGCAAAGGAGCCAATTCGGGAAGAAGCTGAATACGGAGCACAAAGAGTAAATTAAATTTTGCATATCCAATGGAAAGCCCTAAAAAATCAATCACTGAAATTTGAGAAGCAATTATTAAACATTCTTGTCTCGATTCACAACTTCCAAAGTTATGAACGTAGCGCCTGTCTTCTTTAATTTCAGTATCCCTAATATGGCATACTTACCAATTGATTGTCGTCATCATCATCTTCGTTGCACTCATTATGATCGTATTTATTACATTTACAATTATAGTTGTTTTGTGGCAGAGCCGCTACCAATTTAGTCGGCATTAGTGTCTCCTTTTTAATTACTTCGTTTATGGTCTTCTTCACCTCACCCTCAATAACAGCAGTAGCACCACCACCACTTACAATACCATACAACACCTCCGCAGATTGTAGAGCCAACTTTCGAAACTCATCAAAATCAATTATTTTATCGTAACACAACCGGCACAAACTTTTTGGATATGCATCTGCATTTTCCGCACTTAAATCCAGAGAAGTGAAGAGCACAATTAACTTTGCCAGATTGGGCAGCAGGTGAATGTTATAGCTTTCGATTGTTGTTGTTGTGGTGGCGGAGACGCAACTCCGCAAACTCCGCAGACAAATTCGACAAAACTCTTGTAAATTACTACGCATCAACTTACTCATATTGGAACGCGTTTAATTTTGGTATATTTTTCCAATTGTCGTTTAAAGAAGTTTACACACTATTTTCACCTTTTACTTTTTGCTGCAACCAATTTTTTCCAATATCTTCTTCCTTCATCCAATCGATTTGTGATTGTTTGTTTGCCTCTTCTTCTTCTAATATGTAAACAGTGCTGCCAGCTGCAATAAAGACAACTGTCAACAGAATCCAGAGTTGGAAAACACTTAGAAGGGATATGACGCACATTGATTACCACACCGTCACTATACAACATTAGTGAACTTCGATCTTTAAACGATTACTTTACTTTTAATGGCACAACAGCCCATGGAGGGCCTAGGCCGAACTTTTCGCAAACGATTATTTTCTTTCAAAATAAATTTTAAGCCTTACGTTAGGTTAGAGTGGATGTCCTATAGTAAGACATACTTAGGCCAGAACAGCCCACAATGTTACCACATGGTTGGAACAACAGTTTCCGAACAGCGTGGAACCTTAAATAATAAATTATTTATTTATGTTATATATTTATTAAACAAATTTTCATGCCATCAATAAATAAATTTAAAATTTGTACAAAATTCTATAATTTTCAAATCATTTCCATGAATACCGTTTAAAATTTTCAATTGTTAAACTTTTCCTAAAACAAAATTATAAATTCTTTAACTTAAGATATAAAAACACATACATATTTCAAAGTCATACTATAAAATTAAGATTCAAATTAGTCTTTGTACATATACGTAAGTAATACTAAACAATTATAAACTGCAGCAAATTCTTACTCCTTAAACTATGAAAGGTTGTTCGGCTTGAGGATCAATACCTGCTACAAAAGCCTCAATTGATGATTGTTTCCCCACACTTTTATTGTGTGTTTTCATATGCGCTCTCAAGGCAACAATCTGTATGAAACGCTTATTGCACAATTTGCATTCATGTGGTTTTTCTCCTGTGTGGCGCATTTCGTGATGCTTCAATGTATCTGGTTTACCGAAACTCTGGTCACAATAGCGACAGGTGAATTTTCGTATTCCCTTGTGTACAACACGAACATGCATTCCCAAATTTGCTGAGCTATTAAAAATGCTAGAACACATTTTACACGGCCATTGTTTCTCCTTTGTGTGATAGTTAATGTGTGTCCGCAATTCATTACGAGTCGTTTTCTTCATGCCGCAATAGGGACATTGAAAATTTTTAATGCCCGCATGCCGCATCAAATGTTCTTTATAGGTTCGCTGCGATATATATCGTTTTCCACAGCGTTCGCACTGGAAAGGATACTCCTCCTCGGGTGAGTGCTTGTAGCGATGCTCTCTTAGTGTTGTGATATTCTTAAATGTACGTCCACAATCTTCGCACATGTATGATTTCCACACAGGTTTTGAATCGGAATGTTTGATGCGATAGTGCACTTTGTATGTCGCGTCACGACGAAACACCTTTCCACATCCTTCGTACGAACAAACGATTTCATCGTTGTGCTCAGTATGAACCTCACGCAAATGGACACGCATATGCGATGCTTTGTTGAAGCTGCGATCACAAACAGTGCATTGGAATGGCTTTAGACCTTGATGTGTTCGCATATGTGCAGAGAGATTCTCCTGACTAATACAACGACGAGGACAAAGCTCACACTGGAACTTTAATTCGAATTTCTTTTCTTTCGTTATCGGAGCAGGCTTTGATTTTATGGAAGACGAAGCCTTTCTTGTACGTGGTTTAACATTAAAAGCATCACACTTAATTGTTCTTTTTGATTTTACTCTTTGGATTAATGGCATATCATCATCGCTTGAATCATCTGTGGAATTATTTACTTCGTCACCTTCTTTGTCAACTTTATAATCAATTTCACCGCCTACCGAGCCCTCAGAGTTAGAAGCGGCCGCTGTGTCTTCCTCCCTTTCCAACTCCTCCAATATATCATTTTGTTCGTACTGCAGCGTACCAATTTCTATGTTGTCATTGAATTCAAACTTGGTTTCATTTAATTGCTCATCCATTTCAGTTTCAGAGTCTCTTTCTTTCTTGTAATCATTTGATTCAACGAGAAGCTCCTCGGGTTCACAAAATTTTGTAATCACCTAGTAAGAAATTAATATTTTCCATAGATTTTTCTTAACAAAGCAGAAAGTTTTTCATTTATTTACCAAATTTTTATCATCCACCTCTTCCGTGCTTGGCCGCGTGCTGTCATCGTTGCCCTTTGATTGCGATGCAACAGGTTTAGTAATCTCATAATCAAATTCCAGCCAATCCCTGTTCCCGTATATTTCATTTAAAACCTCTTCCTCTTCGCCTGATTCCACCCTACTCACATCTTCCGTCGACTTCATAGGACTTGCACTTTCATTTAATAGTCCTTCGAGAATCCGCATGGAGCGATGCGACATTGCACGAAAATCATTAAAGTATTGCAATTTCTCGTAGCACTGATGACAAAGAAATTTCGGAAACTTGTCGTTCTTTTTGGCTATCAATGAAATACAATCCGTAACCCACTGGGATATCATCGTCTCATGAATATTGAACTTTTCCTCTGCTAAAACGTTCGAAGACCCCAATTCGTTGAGGCATGTGCGACAAAAGGAGTGCACATTTTTAACATTAATTTGCTTCATTTACAAAAATAAAAGTTTTGTTATTTCCAAATGAAAGTGGCAAGGAAATATTTCTGCTGACAAAAATGTTAAAATAAGTTTACAACTGCTACGAGCCGATAATGCAGTAACCACCGCAGATTTGTGGAAATTTTGATTAATTAATAACCATTAATAAAAGTATCCGATTATTGTAAATAAATTGTGTAAATTTTCGAAAGGTATCAAGAATTTTGAGCTAATTTCATAATATATACAAATAAATGAATTATAAAACAAAGGAAAGGTTGATATGTTTTCAGTACTTCTTCAGATGTAAAAAAAACACTAGTCATTAGCTCCTACAAAACCAGACATATACCAAAAATTTATTAAACACGCTGTTTCCTACAAGTTTTTTAAAACATATAATTTAAAATTCCACTTTATTGTTATATATTTGTCAAACAAATTATTTGCCATCCTTTTTCTAAAAAAAAAATGACAAATGGCCAGACAATATAGTCACTTTAGTAATGAAATACTGAAGTTCTAGATGATCGCGTTTCAAGTTTTTATGAGCAACTATTTACCATTGTCCAATACATACATTTGTTTTCACTTCAAAAAGCCGCACAATCACATATTTTTAACTAACGGATAAAAATCGTGAATAGAATCGGCCAAGGAGAAACTAATGGTGATATAGTTGAAATATAACGTATACATATATAGTTGAGAAGAGATTTTCATAAATCGAGAAATTCTTGTTGACTATTATCATCCTGATTATGATACCACGCCTCTTCGTGTGTATTTTTTAAATGGTGCTCGAACACTGCATTTGTATGGAAAGCCAGTGTACAATATTTACATATGAATGATTTTTTTTCACCCGGATGTACTTGCAATATATGTGCTTCCAACAAAAATTCTTTACTGAAACATTTTTGACAGAGACTGCATACTTTTTTGAATGAAGACGCTAAAGTTGATAACGTAGGCACGGAGGAAAGTTTCTTGCTATCATCATTATCGCCATTATTTCTTTTGTTTACATTGAATACTGATTCATTTTCTGGGTCCCAGTTTTCTTCCTTTATACAAACTTTTTCACTTTCGTCAAGAAAAAGTGTTGGTAATGCTCCATTTCTAAGGAATTTCTTTCCAATGGAGGATATGTCAAAGTGGCGGTCGCATATATTCAAATTTTTATAATATTCCCATTTTGGAATATTACATTTTTCACGCCAAACTCGCCCCATCACTAAATCAGCACGAGGAAATTTAAAAAGTTTAATTTTATCACGCCGCTTTGATCTTTTGCAATTTTGAATGCAGCATCTTACTCCAGATACGACATTATTTTTTTTTGGCCTTTTGCTCGCAATTGTATCTCTTTAAAAGAAGAATAGAAAAAAATAAATTAGTTTGCGATTGCACATTTCTCATCAACATAACTGCTGTTCAGTGGGGAGTCCAATAGGTGGTATTATCGAAACAAAAACCGTAAATATTATATCGATAAGCGAAAAAATTTATGTAGCAAGTGAATTTAAATTTATTTTTCTGTGAAGGATAGAGCACTAAATTGTATTCAGCATTATTAGGCAGGTCAATTAAATCAAATATACTATTGAAATTAAAGTATTCTCCCATTGGACATTCCGCTATTTAGTTGTAGAATTGAAAGAAGACATAACTAAACGTTTTCTCACCTTCTTATTCTTCTTCTGCTGTCAATTTCGTCCGTCTCTGTCGTTTCCTGTTCGGCTGTACAATTATCCATAGCCAAGGTGTCATTCAATTGCGAGCTCGTCTGAGTTTCAGGTTCCTTGTCTATTTTATCATCATTCGGTTCAACAAGCATTCTTTCTAGTTCAAATAGTTTTACCATCACCTACGTTGTATACATATAATATAATGCAATTCAAAATATATTTCACCAATAAAGGAAAATAATTTTACCAAATTCTTATCGCCCAATTCCTCTTTGTTATCCTGTTTGTTGACATCATTGCTATGGAAGGGTGATGTACTACGTAAACTATTATCATTGCATACCTCACCCATATCATCTTTTGTATTTAAATTCAAAATACTTTGCAGTATACTCATTGAATGATGTGACATAGCACGAAAATCATTGAACAACTTCAATCTCTGGTAGCATTGGTTGCAAATATATTTTGGAAACTTGTCGTTATTTTTGACCATCAATGAAGTGCAGTCCAAGATCCATTTTGATATCATATTTTCGTTAATATCAAACTTTTCTGGTGCAACAGCGTTCGATGTCTTTAATTCGTTAAGGCAAGTACGACAAAATAACTGCACATTTTTATTATCAATTTCAATCATTTAAAAGAATTTAATTTGTATATTAAAGTACCACAGAAATACTTTTGCTCACAGAAATTATAGAGTTTGTTTACAATTATGTTCAATACGGAGATAATGCAGTGCACGAACATGTGTTTGTGTTCCTCACACTTTCCACACATCGTTAAGGTTAACAAGTAACGATTAAACAGAGTATCGATTACTGTAAATATTATATTCTCGCTACTTTACAGTTGAAATTTAATAATAATTCAAATATTCCTTGTTTCTTTTATTCTTCTTCTTAAGGCAAGATATTATTTGCCTAGTATTTTTCGCGGTACTGAGCTAATGGAGCTGCCATTTCTTTCGACGATGCAGAGAATCAATGCTTCATCAGTCTATGCTGCGCACCCGGTTTGGGATATTTGTCTCAGAACTTCCATAATTAAGTTTAATGATTCTGTTAACTCTTATTTTAAGAACAAAACCATGCAAAAATTACCAGCCATTGGATTTTTACACCTGATACTTGTATTCACGCGCAGCTTTGGGCTATGTAAAAATACAAAATGATCATTAAAAAAATTATAACTTATTTAAAATTCAATTTATTCAATTAAATTATACTAGCGGACCCCATGCACGTTTCACTGTGCATAATTAAAAAAGTAATTCAAAGCAATTTAAATTTAAAGTTTATATTTATTGTAAAACTCTATGGTAAACCACATTTTTAGTTTTCTTATTATCGTGGCTGATGGTTTGCCTACACGTGAACAGGCTACGTATAATTGTCAATGAGAAAATACTGGATATTCTAAGTTGATACCACAAATTTCCAAAGATTACTTACTTACTTGTAATGGCACAACAGCCCATGGAGGGCCTAAGCCGAGCTTTTCGCATCCACTCATGTTGTGCGTGCTATTTTTGTACATGGATGGAAGGGACCTACAGTTTAATGCCGAATCTGAACGGCGAAGTGAAAAGCTTTTCAGAGCAAATTTTACTCTTGTAGGTTTGCCATTGCCTGCCAAGAGGTGGTGCCGTGTAGAAAAATTATTTTTTCTACTTTTTGATTTTGCCTGTGCCGAGATTCGAACCCCGGACACTCTGCGTAGTAGTCCAACGCACTACCATTACGCCAAAGCGACCATGAATGAAAAATTCTGTAGGATAGTTAAACGCATCTATATAGACTTATACGAAACCAAAACACCAGATATTTTGGATTGTATAGCAAAATTTAATTTATTGACAATGAAAGATATTCGGGAAATTTCCAATTTATTTGGTGGAGGATTAATTTTATTGTCAGGAGGACAAACATTGCCAATTATATCAAGATCAACCACCCCTGCCGATAAAATACATGCTTGCTTGAAATCATCATATTTGTGGGGACATGTAAAAATATCTTTTCTTTCAACAAATGTTCGTGTTCAATTGCAAAATGATGCAGCAGCTGTTGAATTTTCAAAGCAATTGATGACAATTGGAAATGGTGTAATCCCAGTTGATGAGACTGTATTGATTACGTTGCCAGATAACTTTTGTAGTTGCCAAGATGAACAGCGCACGGTTGGTAACGTTCATGTAACGAAAATGAAAAATTGCGCCACACCGCCTCGTTACTCAATTTCATCTGGTGTAATTTTGTTGACTAACCAAATGAGAATGTGTGCATGGGGCAATCGACGTTTCTGCGACTCAATTGAGTACATCCAGCAGCGCACTTCACCAAACACTTCCGCTTTTATAATGAAATTCATGAATAATGAAAAGTCGAAAGAAATTCAATTCCAAATTCCAAATTATGCGCGGCTCGCTAATTTACACGGAACGATCGCTTTGTTTCAGAAAAAAAACTGTCTCAGTTGTGGAAAGATAAACAAATTGCATCAAAACAAATGATTTCGTTAAAAAATATGACAATAAAAATATGAAATAAAAATACATTCCTTATTGATGTGTTTTCAATTTGAAGTGAATGCGTTGAGGGGTTCAAAAGTTATAGGCATTTTACTCTTTTTGCGGGTGTGGCAGTGGGCGGATAAATAGCCTATGTCCGTCAGAAAAGCATGTACTTTAACATTAACGTTGAATTTTTAGAAAAAATCTAACCGTTACCGAGGTCATTTATCACACACATAACATATCTTCATTTTTATATATATAGATATTTTATTATATTTCTCCAAAGACTTATCTCTTACTGACTACTACTGCTTCATAATGTTTTGGACTTCAAGTTATTATGATCATCAATTTCCTTTCGGAAAGATCATAAATGAAGAAATTCAAATTTACTATTATCCTCTATGCCACGAAGACACGCCTCCTTATGGGTGGTTTTTAAATGACGTTTCAAGTGCGTATGCGTAAAATAGGCGTGTGTACAATATTTACATAGGAAAGGTTTAGTCTTTCCCTGATGTACTTGCAGTATATGGGCTTCCAGCAAGAATGCTTTATTAAAACGTTTTTGACATTGATTGCATACTTTTTTCAAAGAAGATGATGATGATGAAGATAATGATGCAGAAGTTGATAATGATGTCTGAACTCGTGAATTTCGTACTTTCTTCGCACTAGAAGTATTCTGCAGCATGTAGTCATTCGTTATATTATTAGTAGGGTTAGGAACGAAATCGTCATCCAAACAAAACAGCGTATTATCCAAATTGTTGTCGTTATTTGCATCATTACCACAACATGCCGACTCGTAATCATAGTCTTGATGATCGAAATGCTCTTGCTTTATAGTAGGCTCAGCTGGTTGAAGACTACAAAATTGATTGTTATAATAATTATTATCTGTATTCCGAATATATTTGAAATCGCTTGACATATCTTGATTTGAGTCTGATACTGATGCAGTTCCCATGTTGTATTGGCATGATGTTGACATCATTACCGTGTCCAAATATTCTCTACTCTCCTCTGCAGCCATTCGCCACTCATAACCATCGCGTAGCTTACTGTAACAAAATCGACAAACTGTACGGTTCAGCCATTTGTCATTTAACTTATGCGCATTACTCCATTCAAGCCAATCTCTTAAATGAGGTGCATTACGTACTTGGCACGTTAACGATGTAACTCTCTTTGGATATTGCCTCAAACAAATGCAACAGGAAACAACCATCTCATTTTTCACATCACACAATAACTTCTCTTCCACTTGACGTACCTTGGTTCGGAACTCGTTGGCAGCACGCAATGTTTCATAGCATTCACGGCAAATTTGTTGCGGGTGACAAGTCGGCGAATCTATGTGCTGTTGTTCCGAATATAAATCAATGCCAGTACAATTAATAAACCATTTATGTAATTGCCCAGCCTTTGGTCCGTTTATGGGAATGGGTTCAGCTCCACAATAACCAGTGCCAGCATCTTTTAATTGTACCAAACAAGTGCGACATCTAAAACATAAATGTTCACTTATTTCCTCCATTTCTGATTATCTCCTAGGCGAAAGGTTGGCTACACCAGAAACAAAAAATAATATATGGTTTCAAAATTCTGAGTTATAAACAACCCATAAGTAAAAGTGTAAAAGTAAAAGTTAACATAGTTGCACAACTATGTACGCATAAGCACAGTTGGAAAGGAATATTCACACAAATTTTCAAGAGTTTTCTTTTACCTGTGAATCCTTTTTTCAGAATATTCAATTTTCCGATTCTCATATAAATTTGTTAGTACCTATAGTCTCCTCTGAAATCACAGTTATTTAATGAGTTTACTACTTAAATAGACTAACACAATGGACGCAGAAGTGACATTACGTCATCTGTGGATAATACTATTTTAAATCTGGTCTGTAGAACTTTGCATCACTTTGCTTAAGTAAATAAACTAACACTTAAATACCATATAACCATATAGCGTATCGACTGTCAAATTATGAAGAGAGAGCGTTGAGTGTAGTAATCGATCAGCTGACAATTATCAAACTTGACAAATTATTTTTATTTATTTTTAGTATTGTACACGAATCATTCAAGAAGTTGATAAAATAAGACTCTATCGAAATGGAGAACACAACAAGCACAAGCGCGGCCACGTGAATCCAAAAGATGAAGATTTTTGATTTGAAAGGACAGGCCTGAATGAAAAATAGAGAGCGCCATGTCAAATGCGACAACCTTGTTATGCACATTGTTATAAGTTTTACATACAAAAGATGATATTCATGTCAGGGTTGATAATCTGCCTTAGTAGAAATTCTGCCTTGTTAAAAATTGTTTTGAATTATGGCTACTGGAAACACCATATGATGTTTGAACACAATGGATGTGGTTGCGATATTGCGCCATCTGTCAACAAATACTATATATATTTATGCTCTGGTTATAATAGACGTGAAATGTCACTTTACTACAGCCAACTGTAGAACCAATTATAATACAAAGTTCCGTCACATACATCACATATTTCTTCCATTTCGGATTATCATTTTCTTCATGGCAAAAAAATCGGTACACACATTGTTATATAAAAAAAAACACAATTATTCGTAAAAAAAAAAGTTTTTTTTTTTTAATTAAACAAAATTGCATGATGGTATTCCATTAATATAAATATATTCAGCGAAAAATTGAGAACTACTGCAAAATGCAAGGTAAGAAAATATTTTGGTTTTGAAATCATTCCATATATACTTATTATATATGATTAAAGTCAGAGTGTTACTTTTATTTGCAAAACATTTCTTTCGCGACCTTTGACGAGCAATTTTGGTCATTGTCTTGCTCAAATGTCCAATTTTTTATCATGCACTTAAACACAAATGAGTCAAATTTGTTTTCAAGCTCACTCTTGCCTCGATGGTTACGTTACTAAGCAAAATTCCACATCTGTGAGTCAGGTGCGCCATTGGTGAAAAGCCAATGCACCCTTAACGAGTAACTGTTTTGTATGGTTTTTGGACCGGCGGCCATTTTTCTTTGAAAATGAGGAAGAAAGATGCGTTCGAATGAATGATGTGGGCTACCGCACAATGATAACTGACTACTTGTGACATATTTCAGAAGATATGGACTTAGAAGATATTTGGTTCCCATAGGATGGCGCGCAGTGTCAGACAAGCCATGCAACAATTGATCTTTTGCGTGGGTAGTTTGAAAATCGTGTTATTAGTAGTTTTGGTGATGTGCATTGGATACCAAGCAATTGCGACTTGAATCCGTTGGACTATTATTTGTATGGAGCGATTAAAGATAAGTGTTACGCTAACCATCCAGCAACGATTGAGGTGCTTAAGGACGAAATTGTTGCAGCCATCGGTCTGCCATTTAAAAGAAGAAATAACAAAAGGTTACAAGTTTAAAATTTAAATTTTTTTTTCAATTCCTTTGAGGTATAAGTTTCCCAAAATTTATCTGTAATTTTAGAGTTTGGATTGGTCGGTATCACACTGGCAGCAGATGCCGCGACATTAAATATTTGTTGCACTCTTGAACAAGTACAAATGTGCCGCCAGTGTCTGCATTTACTCTCTCCCTCTTCATTTCCCTTTTACATTTTTTCATTTTACATGGTGTGAGTTTACATGAACCCCACTAGTATTCATAAAAATGCAATCGTTTTCATGGTACCCTAATTTCGTAATATCTCTTCTTTAACTACATTATACATCAACGCTGCAACTTTTGTTTTTGTTGTTCATGGTTACACTGTTTATATTGTAGTAAAGTTAAAAATAACACAAATTTTTAGTATATCCATAATTATTAATAATTTCAAAACAAGTTTAAAACAACGTAGAAATAATGTTGCCCATTACACGAGCAACTGTACAAAGCTTCTGTCGCGTTTGCCTCTTGGAATTTGAACCACAAACAGCAAGTAAGGAGAATCCAACTTACGACATCCCATCTGATCGAACACTGTACAATTGGCTACGAATTACCACAGGAGTAAAAGTAATGAACACGTTGAAGGATGTCTATCCGAGAAAATTGTGCCACAGTTGTTACACGAAATTGCGCGTTTTCATGCAATTTCGCTCGAAATGTATTTGCGGTTGGGTAGCGTTGCGAGAGACACTAGAAGGTGGCCTACCCGAAACTGCGCTGCGCAATATTCAGCATAATTGCCGTTTTTGCCTAATTTTTATGGAACCATCAACGTTGCCGAAATTAGTGAATGTAGATGAAAATGCTGAATTGCGTAGCTGGGCACTGGAATGTATAGAGTTTCGATTGGATGAGAATAATGCATTTGGTGATGATTTCAGAATGACAACCAAGCCAAATGTTGAGTTCCCAAAATATGTGTGCAACTGGTGCTACAAAAAATTACGCAACTATGCAGAATTTCGAAGAATTGCCAAGCAATCGTTTGAGTATTTGGAAAGTACTTTAGGTGGCATAGAAATGCACCCTGATTCTGGGGATATTTTGTATCTGGAAAGCAAAACGGCAAAGGAAACGAAGATCAATGAAAAGTACGATGTTGAAAGTATGAGTGGAGTAATGCCTGTGTGGCAAAGTGAGGGCGAGGATAATAATACGAATACGGCAGAGGTTTGTTTACAAAATAATTCCTTGCTTCCGAAAAATTTAGAATTGTCCTTTTCTTATTTTCAGACTGAGTCGTCCGAAACCCAAGCATCAAATATATTTGTAGAGCAGCTGCCAACTTTAAGCTTTATTGCTGAAACACCATTAAATAATTTTGATAGCGACGATGCGAATATTTCAGATAAGGGAAAAATTAAGGAGGAAAGCAAGCGGAACGCTAAAGGCAAATCTTCATTGAAAAGCTCAGTGTTAGATCCACAAAAGAAAATATCTAAAAAAAGAAGGAAAATATGCGAAAGTGATTCATTGTCTATCACATCTGAAACAGATCATGAAACTTTTCCACTGGAAAGCAGTACAAATCCAACCAAAATAAAATCTAAACCCAAAGTTAATTCAAAGGAAAAGAAAAGCAGTAGCAGTAAAGAAAGAGTCCACAAACCACACAAAAACATGAAATGCGATGAATGTAATAAAGTTTTTCGAAAACATTTAACGTATAACGCGCATATGCGTGTTGTACATGAGGGCATTGATAAACCTTTTGTGTGTGAACATTGTTCAAATTCCTATCGTATGATTCATTTTCTTAAACGGCACATAAGAGAAATACATACGCTGGAAAAAAGCCACAAATGTGAAATATGTTGCAAACTCTTCAAGCGTAAAGATCATTTAGTTGACCACATTCAAGCAGTGCATAAAAATGAACGCCCCTTCAAATGTAAATATTGCGATAAGTCTTTTGGAGCAAGAAAAACAGTTCGAATTCACGAAATGACCCACACAGCTGAGAAACCATTCGCATGTGAATATTGTGATAAGAACTTTCGCCAAAAAAACGATCTGACTCGACACATGGAGCGACATTTGACCAGCCCCGAATTACTGTGCAACGTATGCTATCGTGCTCAAGAAAGCGTTGATAAATTGAAGGAACATTTAGCTATGCATGAAGAGACTATGAAACATTTATGTCAAACATGTGGCAAGATCTTCAAGAAAGCAACACAATTGCGCGAACACCATAAAACTGTGCATCTAAAAGCGAGTGATTTTAAATGTAAATTTTGTGATAAAAAGTTTGTGCATCGTAGAACGTGGCGTTATCATGAACTTTCTGATCATTTGAGCGATGGTAAGCCCGCTCTGTGCTCAATATGCCAAAAATCATTCAAAAATTCCATCGGCCTAGAAAGGCATATCAAAAAATTTCATAATAATAATAAACCTTTTGCGGACACTGCTTCAAAAACTGATATAAAAAAAGCTAAAACGAAATGTACACCTGAAGCAGTACAAAAAGCACCTGCAACATAAACGAATGAAATGTAAATTATAAAGCATAAGTTGTTTTAGACAGTATGCCTCACAGAAAATTTCGAAGATCTTCTGGTGTAAATACTCGATTTAGTTTGTTTTGCTGTCTCGGGAGAATTCTCTTCAATATTTGCTTGAAAGTTGTCATTTTTCAACTACAATTGTAGAGGCTGCTTCAACGAAGTTTGCCGAATTTGGTCCGATTTGTTCCACTATTTGCTTTTACATCACTTTTCGAGAACTTCACTTGTACGAAAGAGACCACGCGTCCCACTTGGCCAGTTTCAAGTGGATACGAAAACCTTGATTTTTACCTACACTGAATTTTTAAACCAGTAAATATTCGGCATTTAGCCATACATATGTATGATTTCATTAAGCTTTCTTACACATTTCGCTTCCAAGTTATCTTACTTTAGTACTCCGATTTAATGTATCGTTTTCTTAGTAATTTTACAACCTGTAACGGAAATATAATAATTTTATATGCAGTAGCAAAATATAAAATTATTTATATGAAATATTTCATATCAAAATGAATCCCTTGATTTAAAGACCTCGATGGAAAACTTTTTTTCCTAAAACATGATTAGTTAGGACTTGAACATCCAAGCCACCAATTTTCGAACTTCTTTTTTCTTTTAATGGCATAACAGCCCATGGAGGGCATTGGCCCTCCAAAAGCAATTTATAAAAATAAGTACTTATATAGTTTTTAAGTGAAGTAATATTTGTATTGAAAAGTATATTAAATATTTATAAATAATGACGATTATTGTGTTAATCTATGTACTTTAACTACTTACTTCCTCTATTTAGTTTAGTATTTATAATTAAGCTTGCCAGTGCAGCTTTCGAGTGAAATCATACCAAAATATGTACAAGTAATTTTATACTTTTTTTGTTTATTATATTTAAGACTATTAAATAAATTACATTAAAGTTACATAAATTGTAAAGTGGCGTACACATATGTATGTATGCAAGGCAGTATGTATTAATGTATTTTAACAAAAGAAATTTTTTCTTCTAAAAGTTAAACCTTTTCTGAATTTCACTATAACAAAATCATTAAATCAAATTATTAAATTTAAGAGTCTTTGAAATATAGAAATATGTAATAAACATTGTAATTACTAATAAAAAATAAATTCAATTCATTAACATTCTGATGTTAAATTGTCAAGGTTCTATTTTCTTCTTTTTTTTCTTTTTGTAACTATGCATTTTGTAGACTTTGCATACTAAATACCACCCACTTTGTTTGGAGTCATATAAAAAATAGTTATACAGTTTTTGTATAATTAAAATTTACATTATTCATCAGTGTTTGATCGGTGTTCGTCGGCCCTCATTGGTATTATTTTGTGTTGCAACAGTAGTATTTGTAGCACTGTTTGTCTCCGAATGTGCCTGCCTTCGTTTACTCAATTCCAGCAAATCTTGCAACCATGCTATAGCATTAGTCCACATTTTTATACTTTCAATATTTTTGCTATTACCATGGCTACTTGCTCCTTGGTTTTGCTCTGTTCCATTGCCATTCATTCTTACATCTAAATGCGTCGTCGAAGTACGTCCGCGCTTGCAGTCTGTATTACAATTTTCATTTACATCACAACAATTCGTTGAGGCCACATTGTTGGCTTTATATTTGCGCTTATGTTTAATGAAAGTTGCGTTGGTATGGTGTGTTTTCTTTATGTGCTCTTCTAGTCCGGATTGAGTTATAAATGCACGCGCGCATGCGTTGCACTTTAGATATTCTAGACGGCTGTGTACATTGATCTGATGCAAATTCAAGCGATGGAATCCTTCGAAGTTCATATGGCAGTGTTTGCATTTATATTTTTGTGTGGGAAACTGGCGCAGCAGTGGTTTCAGTTTGACTTTTACTAGAGCGGCTTGACCATGCTTTTTACAAGGTTTTCCAAGTTTTTTGTTTTGTTTCTTCGGTTTGAGCGGCGGCGGCGGCGGCAGTGTTTTAAAAGGTGGCGGTATTGTTTTCTTTGAGATGTTATTCAATTTAGATTTCTCTTTTTCTACAGCATCTGCATTTAATTTCCTGACCGTTGCTTTCACCTCAGATTGTTGTGGCGGCGACGATTGTGGTTCTGGCATAACTGTGCTTTTGTTTTTGATATGTATGCTCATATGTTGCACGTGGTTCGTGTAACCAGTAACAACTTTTTGGCATATCTTACATTCGTAAAAGTAATTCTTCCTTTTAACAAATTTATAGACACGCGCATTTTCCACTTTCTTAGGATGAAACTTTTGCACGGACGTTATATCTCGCAGATACTTCTTATACTCTGTGGCAACGTGTGTGCTCAATATGTGCTTGCAAAGACCCAAATACTGTATGCCACACTTTTCCTTGCAGATAGGGCACTTAACCTCCTTCATCATTGGATCTTTGAGAGATTTTGATTCAGCAGCATGTTGCTGCATTACATGCTGCTTATGCTCTCTAAACACGGCATCAATGCGTCCGCAGAGCTGGCATTCGTAATATGTGTAACGTTGCAGGTAACGTAATCTTATTGTCATAGCACTGTCCTGTGCACAACGTGGGCGCTCGATCAATGTGTCATCATCGTCGTAGGAGCGATGTTTGCAGCGCATATGGTTAATTAGACGCTGGCTAGCAGGAAAGTTCATTTGACAAACAGGGCATTTGACACCTGCTCGTAGGCATTGATGCATTCGCAAACACTCTGCGTTCAAAAGGTTAACATCGCAAAATTTACATTTATAAGCGGGGTCAGTGGACAATGTGGTGGCACTGAGAATATTGCAAGGGATTTCTGGCACTGATACAGATACTGGTGATGTTGGTTGTTGTGATTGGATTTCTGCAGTATCTATACCATTGTCTGGTTCTGAATCGCTTGAGTCCAAACAGACGGTGGCAACAACCCGTTGTTGTGTTTCATCAAAAATTTTTTTATGTTTCTTACTTATCGGTGATATTATCTTATCAATTTTTGTACTTTCTGGTTCTGGCAGTGTTTCCGGTTGATATATAACTTCCTCGCCATCATCCAAGTCTGATTCAAGATCAATAAAAACCAACGTTTTTCCTTCAGTGGCATTCTGAGACACATGAGGAGACGTAGACACATGAGAATGCGTAGACACATGAGGAGGCGTAGACACATAAGGAGGCGTAGACACACGAGGAGACGTCGACACATGAGGAGACGTAGTCATATGAGGAGCCGTAGGCACATGAATAGGGGTAGACACCTGAAGAGGTGTATAGGCAGGGAGAGGCGTAGAAGCAGGAGTATTTTCACCCGACGTTAACACCTCAACAATTTCTTCTGTATTGACTGTATTTCTTGTTTCTTGCTCCAGTAGTGCCAGCTGTTCCTGCTGCAGCTCAGCCCCAGCTATCATCAATTTTCGCTTCTCAATTTTTTTGAAAAATAAGTTGTACAGTAACTCATCGTCATCCACAATAACTGGCGAATCTTCGCGTTCTTGTGTATTTAGATCATCAACTTCGAGAAAATTATGCAGGCGCTCCTCACATTCATGGCAAATGTTGCCTTGTGTGTGAGGCGATGTTGTCGTAGCATCCACCAAATGCAGCTGCCGATACAAAGTAACAAATTACATACAAGTGTGATTTCTTTTGCTTCGAACTTACCTTGCCATCTTTATGCTGTTTTTTCTGTAATCGGCGCAACTCTTTTGTTGTGTATTTTAGATTCTTTTCAGAGCGACAAATGCGACAAAAATGCATTTTTCTAGTTTCTCATAAAATTTATAATTAAATTAACTTGTAAAAAAAAAGGAAAAATACTAAGAAAGCAACTGTTGAATTGGAAAATGCAAAAGAGAATAGACAAACTAAACTGTCAATTAGATTTACTGTTTGCCGCCACTTTCTCGCTAACTGTATATACACCGAGCACTACATTACCAACTCAACAACAGCTGTTAGAAGAGTGACAACCGAGAAAGTGAGGTTAAACGTTTGCCGCTTGTCTAAGCCTTTTTCAGTTGATATTTGCATAAAAATCTGAAATATCTTACTCGAAAATATTTACTTTTTGTTTGAAATGGATAATTTCAGTTTAAGCTATCGCGAAGTGGTGCCAGATAACTCGCATCAAGATGATTGGGTTGATATTCAATTGAACACAGGTAAAAGCATTCTCCAATAACAAAATGGTCTACATAAATATCTATAATGAACTGAAATTAACAGGGGGTACGCAAAGCACATTGCAGGACATTAAAGTTGTTGAAAAGGCTGGCGGTTATTGTTTCCAAAATGTAAAACTGACGCATAACCGCAATCGATACATTTATTGGTAAGCGACTGCGTTTGTTGTTATTTCAATACAATTCAATTTCATAATTTTAGGCGAACATATCAGGATATGCTAGAATTGTCCGAAATATGCTTGGACTTTAATTTGTATCAGAATAACTTGCGATATAAATTTTCCGATTCACCAGTGATTTCTGTATCGATTAGCGAACATGAACGTAATGTGACACTACTAGTTACCACAGTCTGCAGTTTGCATCGCATTAATTTCCCCCACCCGGACACATTAGCATGTGGTAACAGCAGTGCTGGTGGCTCTGGATCTAGCAGCGCAAGTGGTTCAAGTGCAGCTTCCATTGACTTTAATGAATCACAGTCGTTTTCTATATTTCGTGATGCTACCGCTGCAGCTGCTCGTGATCCCACAAGTTTTTATGTTATCGATGCCCAGAGCGGAGCTTCAAGTTAGTGTCTAAATTTAGTTTAAATTCTTATTAGGTAATAAATATTGAAATGTAGATAATCCTGTGCCACATGCGGCTACCAGTTACTTATCACCAAATGGCGAAGAGGCATATTTTGCTTTGGCTTGCCAATCGCAATTAATGCTTTATGCTATGAATTGTTCGACGGGGCAAACGGTAGCTCATCAATTCAAAGATAATAATATAATGCCACGTTTGCTGTCAAATTTGAAGGGTGCCTTCACTGGGAAAAACGATTCTTCGGATGCTGATCATGCTACCTCATTAGTGTTCAACTACATCAATAGTCAGATTTACCTTTTGGCTCTGTATCGTAATGACCATTTACGTATGTGGTCGACCACCACACAACAAAGTGTATGCTCCATAAACTGTGTACGCGATAGCAACGAACAGCGCATGCAGGGCCCTCAAAGTAATTCATTACGGAAAATTAACGAATCAAGTATTTGCGCTTTTCTTTCGCATTCCGGCGGTGCTGAATTCGTTTGTATCGATATACACACCGACATAGGCAATTCGACGGGGTTGAGTTTGATGCGCCGCAAAGTAATTGCAGCACCACAATTAGATTTAGCGGATTTTGATGCATCAGAGACGCGCATTTGGGCACTTTGGAGCAATGCTGAAGGCGAATTTAGTATATCAAATTTTGCGCTTGTGCGTGGCATGGGCATGAATTGGGTATCGGCAGCTATGGAGCCACCACCAGATCGTTACTGTGTTGGCATTGAGCAAGGCATGGACCCACGTGAAGCATATTGTTCATACATCTTCCATCCGGGCAAATTTGAGCGGAGCGTCATCTCAAAAGCACTTATTGTGAGTGAAACCAAGGTCTTGAAACATTTTCTCCTTTTAAACATTCTCACTTACAGATGTATCGACGCTCAAATGTCCAGTTTGAGACCAAACACTGCACATTAGCCATGCTTCGAGGTCATGTCTGCCAAACTGTCGAAGACGATATACAAAATGAAGTCAAAGATTTTGAAGTCACCGACGATGAGTATCTTGAAATATCAACACGTTTGTGGGAACGTTTCTATTCATGCTGTGAACAATATCATATGAAGGCATGCCAGCCCACAGGTCTGTTGTTACTCGAACCAATTGATGCAGTTTGCGTTGTAAAGAAGAACACGTTTTCACTATTACGTCCATGTGAGACGCTGGAGCACCTTATGCTCGTTGGGGATAATGTAGATCTTGACATAGTTGTGCCCATGAATTTCACTGGAAACGAACGTGTCGGCGAAGATTTGGTAAATTTGGTAGTAATAATAGCGCAGTTGGAAAAATGGTTGCCTGAAGATGTTAAATTGGATTTAGATCGAAAATTGTATCAACTGGAAATGCCTAGTGTGCTCATTTCGAAATTAACTGATGAAATACTTGCTGGCGATCCAGAAAAAGAAATAATACCTCGAAATTTTCTAGTAATTATACGTCAGAAATTGCAAACGATTGTTGATTTGCGTAGGGCCATGTCTTTTTTGTTAGACAGTTTGCGCATGGACAATGGCAACCCCGAAGCAATGCAAACACATTTAAGTAAATAGACTTGATACATTAAACAGTTATGCGTTGCCCTAATGGTGTTCTCTCCTTTCCAGATATCACACACTCGTCACGGTTTCTTATGTCATTGGGTACACTATTTGGGAGTCAAGTCGGGCTTTCTGTTCTTTCGGAAACTGTGCGCCAAACAGCAATGATAAGGTTATTTATTCAATACAAAAACATTATTTTTTGTGTGTATTGTTAGCCAATTTGGTATCTTTCAGATTTGCTATATGCCGCAATTTACTAATACTGCAGCAAATTCTTATCGATACTTACTCATTATCAATGGATGTTTTGGAAACGTTGCGTTCGCAATTCATGCCAGACACTGTCATCTTCCTGCAATCCTACTATGTTATGGTTTGGATTTCAGAGACGCCGGTTAATATCAATTTGGCCTCATCGCTGTAAGTGCGATGTAGTACATTCACTTTTTGGGTATCTTAAACATGTAAGTTAATCTTTTGCAGAGAAACGTCGATACAACGCCTCAATTTGCTACAATTAACCAATGGTTCAGGACGCATTTATTCCAATGGTGGCAAATGCTATACTTCTCCTTTGTTACGTGTATTTTTAAATGCTAAAGGATTGTATACTGCCTTAACATTATATGCAGATAACTTTAAAACCTTAGAGACACCCACCTGGCAAAACACGTTGATGCCGCTCTCCACCATTGTTATTCAACTGATGTAAGTGAAACATATTGACTTGCTTCTAAATGTGCACATAAATGATTGATATGCTCTTTTAGTTGGGCTGTTTCCTTCAATTTCGTCTTCGGCGAATGGCTCTTTAGCACCTGCCAGCACATTGTAATTGAAGATTATGTTCGTATGTTAAACAATTGGTGCGAATGGAATATATGCTCCAGTAAGTGTGTGAAATCTTGATGTCATGTCATGCTCCCTTCAATAACTATCCTCTCCATTTTTAGGACAATTCATTCTCGCCGTTTCTTTGCTGGACTGTGGCGAAACACATAAGGCTTACGATTTATTTTTGCAGTCAGCCAAAGGCGTTCTTAAAGAACAATTTCTTTCAGAGAAAGTTTTGAAGGATACACCATTGGCGGAGAGGCTAGAATGTATGGCAGATGCTTCTACTAATAATGACGGCGTGGCCATTAGTAATCAGGTTATAGCACAGTATTATCTTAAAGTCATTCAATTGTTCGAACAACACAATGCATTGGATCATATTATTTCAATGGCTCAAGTGGCGATTGGTTTGTTGGATAAAAATGATCCTCAATTGCCAATGTTTCAATCGATTGTATTTAACAATCATTTGCAATTGGAGCATTATGAAGAGGCATACCATTCGCTTATTTACAATGCTGAACCGTCGCGACGCAAAGATTGTTTGCGGCAATTGGTGGTAACGCTTTTTAATTGCAAACGTTTGGATTTGTTGATGCATTTCCCGTATGTGGGATTGCATGAAGAATTTGAAAATATTGTTGAGTCTCGTGCACGTTCCTTAGTCATTGAACAGAATGAAATTTATGATTTTCTATATGCATTCCACGTGAATGATGGGAATATGAGAAAAGGTAAATGCACTCTATGCGAATTTAAAATGTAATAGTTAAAATATTTACTTTTCCACACACTTCATTTTAGCTTCAGCCGTAATGTATGAACAAGCGATGCGTTTTCAATTAGAAAGCGATTCACTTAAATCTATGCAGAAGCGTTGCTCTTCTCTGTTAGTTTGCATTAATGCGCTTCATCTCATAGATCCACGTTATCGGTGGATCGCTAAACCAGTGATTGGCGATGAGTTGACAGTGCAAGGCAATGTCATAAATAACAGCAACAGTAATGATGCAATGGATACTGATAATATTTTAACACGACAGCAAGTGATTGTGTTGGAAATTAAAGATATTCGTCGTGAATTGTTGCAAACAGAAGCGCTCGTTCATTTGGCCCAACATCGCAAAGATATACATTCATTTTTGAATACTGGCCCCCAGGAGTTAGCCATGATTTTGGCAAGCTGTGGTCTTTTTACTGCAGCTTTAAAATTAGCCAAAGGCTTTGAACTATCACTGTTGCCCATATTCGACAGTTTAACTGCTGCCTGCGTGCGTACCGCCGACGAAAATATAAATGAAGCGTGGTCTTGGTTGCAAGAGAATGATTTAGCGGGTGAGATTCAAGTGTCGATATACTTGTGCTTCAATTTCCTATAATTTTATCTTACATAGATCTGCCGCACCGGAATAAAGCTGCCGACATGGCTTGGTCTTTGCTGCAGAAGCTTGTTGAGGACAACGAGGCGGAGAATTCCACACAAATACGCAAGAGTTTGGTTAATAAACTGTTGAGTTTAAATGCCTTTGTGCCTCAATGGCTATACAACAATTACAAGGCATGACTAGCTTTGGAAGCCAATTATAATAAATGTTTATCGTAACGATGTGCTTTCTTTCTACAGTTATCAAATTGCTCGGAATTGCTGTATCTATTTGTGAAACACAATCGCCTCTTGGAAGCTGGAGAATTAGCGCAGGAAATGATGTCTGCTATGCTGGGCGCCGGCAGTGAGTATTTCTCATTTAAACATGCAATTGCTGTCACGAATCCGGAAATGTGTTTGCCATTGAACACTCTGGATTTGTTGTTGCACGGCTTAAAACTAAACGCTCAAGAAGACATCGAATACAAACAGGTACCAATAAAAGGCATAATATTAAGCGAATAAATTACAAATGACATTTTCCTTAATATTATAGGCTGCTGACGATCTGGAAGACACTATACAAAAGTATGTTGAAACAGTAACGCGCACAGCAGATGACAAAATCCACTTGGCATTTCAAGTCAGTCACGGCGGCCAAAATCTATAGTTATAAAATAATAATTATATGAACTTTTCTGTTAAGCATTTAATTATTAAAATATTCATAGAAAAAACGTATTGAATTTATTTTAAATATTTCTGTAGTAAAATTAAAAGTCATCTATCATCATCGAGTCTGCTATGAACTTCTTGTAAATGTTCATAAACTGTGCGACGAATGCTTCCAAATGGAAAATATGTTTGGCGCCATTCTGCATGCGATGCTCATATAGAGAAGCATATTCCAGTGTCTTTGCCTTCAGGGACATATCGCAATTGCGAACCAACTGTTCAACAAGGCCTTTAAAAATCATGTCCGGTGGCACACCTTGTGCCAACAGTTCGTAGAGACGATCACGTATTTTCTCCAGTTTTGCAGGCGTTTGTTCTGTCACTATCTGATTGGCCGTTTCTCGCAGAAATACCTGCCAGTCAAGTTCAACAATTTCTTGCTGTGCTGTAAACGGATATTGCTGAACTTTACACGCCTCTAGCATGAGCAAGGCACGTCTTAAATTTTGATCGGACTTATCGATAATCCTTTTGGCTAATTCTAGTGGCAGCGCAAGGCCTTCACGCTTACAAGTCGCTTGAAGTACTGCTTTCATTTCATCTGGGCTAGGTGCTGCCACACGTATACCAAGGCAACGCGAGCGTATAGCGGGAATGACACGCGAAGTTGAGTTGACGGAGAGCACAATGCGACATGTAGCCACATACTTTTCCATAGTTCGACGCAATGCATGCTGGGCATCTTTTGTTAACTCGTCCACTTCAGAGAGCACAATTACCTTGAAGTCGCGTTGTCCGCTGGGATCAATCTGATGTGTTTGTGCCACTTGCTTAATTAAGTCGATAACCACGACACGATCATAGATGCCCGCATCAGAAGGATTCACCTCCAAATGATAGTTGCTACCCACTGTCATCACTTCGATTTTACGATTGGAAGGCGTAGTAAATGTCATTGTCTCATTTCGTAGACGCTCAACTCCGGCACCATAAAGTTCACGCAACAAACACATAATACGGGTCTTCTTGC
Organism: Palloptera scutellata; assembly: GCA_958295655.1. Taxonomy (NCBI): domain Eukaryota; kingdom Metazoa; phylum Arthropoda; class Insecta; order Diptera; family Pallopteridae; genus Palloptera; species Palloptera scutellata. The sequence goes on along the minus strand of OY282449.1, from coordinate 148,216,273 downwards.
CCGCACCCGAGGGCCCATAAAACATTAAGTGCGGAAAGTCTCCTTGCTGACAGAGATTACGGAGATTTTCTGCCTGCTCCTGCAATGTAATTATCCGTTTCATCAAATTTGTATGAGAATGTTTTCATCAAATTCAAATTCTAATGCACTAACCTTATGGTAGTCTAATTTCGACAATTCACGCGGACGATATTTGTCCACCCAGAGTGCCATTTTTTCGCGAATGTCTTATTAATTTCTTTATTCAATTTTAAATTTTTCTTTACATGCTTTTACCAATACCTGCTTCAGCGTATCGCGCCTTTTTCTCTTTTAAACATTTTGACATCAAATCCAGCTGCCAAGAATATAGCAGTGATGGTAATACAGTGAAACTTTAAAGCATACACCAATATGATGCTCAATGCAATAATGCCAAGAGCAAACGAACAAAAGTAGTAAAATTGTTCTACATTATTATCGTCTTGCTTTGAATTTCTATTGTGTATGGCAAGGAGTAAGAAGAAGAAAAACTATTATTTGGCAACACGTTGTTAATAAAGAATACAAAGATTTCGAAAATAAGAAGAAAATAAAAAATTACAAATTACTTTAATTTAAAACCCTATAATGGAAGTAGACTCCACAGCACCACCACAGACATCTTCACAAAAGTGTACGAATTTAATATGTTTGCCAGGGCAACGTTTATGTCTTTCCGATGAGAATACAATTGCTGGACAAGGAACATATGAACGTCATGGGTACATATACTCGACACTAGCGGGTTGCGTTAAAATAAGGGAAAAAGATAAGGTAAATTAATAAATATCTGTTTAAGTGAAGAAGATATATAAATGGTACCCTTCCCTTCGGTGGATTTCAGTGTAAAATCATAGAGGTTGACTGTGCCGGCAATCAAATTATTGTTCCAGTAGCCGGTGATGTTGTAACTGCGCGAGTACTACAAGTTAATCAACGTTTCGCCAAATGTTCAGTAATTTGCGTGGGAGACCACATTTTGGAACAAACATATCGTGGCCTTATACGCAAAGAAGATGTGCGCGCCACAGAAAAAGATCGTGTCGAAATGTACAAATCATTTAGACCTGGGGATATTATATTGGCACGCGTGGTAAGGCTTAATTAAAATATAAAATTATAACAATAGTAATAATTTGTGTTTTCCAGTTACCGCAAACAGAACTAACATGCTATCAGCTTAGTACAGCTGAAAATGAATTGGGTGTTGTTGTCGCAATTTCGAACGAAGCTAAAGGCTTCGGCGCTCCAATGGTTCCAGTAAGTTGGACCGAAATGCAATGCCCCAACACGTTAACGAAGGAACCCAGAAAAGTGGCAAAAATTGTTGCGGAAAGTACAGTGAAAGTGGAAAAGGAATAGAGAAGGTTAAACGAAATTAAACACAGTAGTATCTTCAGGCAAATAAACACGATTTCTTTTATTTATAAAGTTTAAACGTTGACTTAAAATTTAAACTCCTCTTCCTCAGCTCTTTAAATAATAGCAGTGAGCAGTGTGTATTCAGATATGAAATTATCAACTAATTTTACCTCCAGCGTATTAATTGCACGCTGATATAACGCTGACATCCGTTTGGGCTCACCATGATCGCGTTCGAATTTTATAAAATCAATCCAAACCTTTGATTGTGTCTTTCCAAAATAGTTCACAGCCTGTTCATAGCAGAGGCGCCATCGTTTTGAGTCCTCTGATGTCTGTAATTAGAATAATTTTATGTACATTGATGATACAACACAAAAATTTATATATTTTCAATACCCTTCCGGTTATTTGTGATTCCAAAAGAGCCATCTTTTGGTGTAGTTCCAGACAAGGTGGCTGCAGCAGACACATTTCATCATAAATCTGTCGAGTCGTTTCCATTGATTGGTTGAGAATGAGATATTCTAAAAATTCGCCACGAATTACACCAAATTCTGGACTTAATTGCTTACATGCTTCTTTGTACAGGAAACTGAGACGTGAGGAGCAGTCATCGTAGCGCGTTTTATAAAACTGTAATGTGAGACGCCAAAGTGGAAACGTGTGTGCGCTTCCCAAATCTGTGTTGGCCTTTTGAAACACCTCAAATACTTTTGGTTCGTTGTTTTCCACAATGTACATGGATAACCATATCTCGTACAGCTTAAGTGATCTGTATGATTTTACAGCTTCGCTGAGTACGGATTCCGCAATTTGAATGCCATTTTCTGACTCAAGTAGCATATTCACAAATGTGCAATAGTGATCGATGCTCATTAGACCGGACTCGTGACCGCCCTTGAATGCGATCGCTAAACGTTTACGTTTCAAAACTTGCTGCGTAGATGTGTCTTGATTTAGCTTCAGCATTGCATTGATGTAGTACCTCCACATTTCCTGAGTTTCCAGCTAAAGGATACACGTATATACGAAATAGAAGAAGTAGTAGAACACAGAAACAAATAAATAAAACTCACAGTTCTCACTGCTGTCTCGTACACGTTACAGCACAATTCAATGCGTCGCTTTAGCGTACGCTTTTGCCATACTCCTTTTATATTCGGATCCTTTATGTCGCATTCATCAACTCCACCCTGACTACTACCACCAATTGCTGCGAATAGCGTAGCAATAGATTCGACATTGCCTGCAGAAACTGGCGCCATTTTATAATCTATATTTATGTTACCCAAATCGCTCATGTTGAAACCACGCAACTCGCGTTGAGCCAATGCATCCCAAAGTGCTTCCTCTCTCGGAAACGTTTGCATTATATCATCTAAAACTATTTTTTGCAATGGTGCAGTCATATTCATAAACTTTTCCTGCTCACAGGTATCCAGCAAACGCAAAAAATATCCAACATTTGTTATTCTTTTCTTGCAATTACGATAGAGCACCTCGACACGTTTCAGACCAAACTCTTGTTCGGAAACTGTATTGTTTTCCATATTTTTATCGGTGCTCATTTTCAAAGCCTCCTTCAGCATTATGTCAAAGAAAGTTTTATTTATAGTCTCTGATTCGGGATGTCGCTGGAGCGCGCGATAGAAAATACTCTTAACTTTTTCCATATTCATGGTATATTCATATGTCCACAGTGCAGCGTCACACCAGACTTTCGGACTGTCTCCATGGAACTGTAAAATAACAAGAAAGAGTAGATTATCTTGTTTTACTTTTGATTAAACTTTTGCATACTGTTAACATTTTCTCATAAATTCCAGATACTTCATGTGGTACCGACTCCTTGCTAAATTGTAAATAGTTTCGCCAAAAACGCTCTTCATGGGGAAACTTTCGCAATCCTTCGCGACACATGCGAATAATGCGCGTTGCAATCGAAGTCTTCAGACCGGTCAGTGCGGAGCCGTGAACCTTTTCCTTTTCATTAACCCACTTGTGAACCTTTCTCTCGAAGAGTATAAAATCGGCATAATCTCGTATAGATTTTTCGCTTTGTGAAATTTTCGTGTGGAAACTTTCACGCTTTCTTATGCATTCTCTATTGATGAAAAATTAAATACAATAAAAATCTTAAGCATGAATTAATGTAACTACGTGCACACACTTTATCTGTTCATTAGTGCAGATTTCAAACTTTTTCATTTGCTCATATTCGGGAAGAAGAAGCTGTTGCTGTTCGTTGATGAATTCAGCCATATCGCTACTTGTTTTTTAATTAAATTTGGAAATAATATTTTACGAAAATTTGTGTACAATAATAGAACGCGCACGTTGTTCTTTGAAGAAAAAAAAAATAAAACAAGTCTTTGCATATGGTGGCAGTGTTCACTTGATTGGATGGTATTGCAGTTCAGATAACGTACTACCTTATCCCCCTTAAAGGTGTTCAAAGTAGAGTTTCTGGCCCATAGAATATTTTGTGAACGTAAGTGCACAAGTACCAGAGAAGAATAAATGGCATTGGTCGGTGATAAAACCGCCTTCGGCACCACGATTAAGGATAACTTATACGCCGCAATATCTGATTTGAGTTTCCCTGCAAAGCTCAATTGTCTTTGCAAATTGACACTCACTGACACCACTAGCGAAAATGAAAATTGAGGACACCTCCCCGCGCCATTTGATAACATGATACCAAAAGAGGTTTCAGACAAGGTTATTCCCTATCGTGCGACTTCTTTAACCTTATGCTGGAGAAAATAGTTCGAGCTGTGAACATCGATATCTCTGGCACTATCGTCTACAAGAGTGTCACACTGCTAGCATATGCTGATGATATTGACATCATTCGCACCAATGCGCGAACAGTCAAGTGAGTCTAGCGATGAACGAGGACAAAACGAAATACCTTGTGCCAACAAACAAAGAATCATGGTGTCTTGCACAAAATGTCACTGTTGACAATTATACTTTTGAAATTGTCAAGGATTCCGTTTACCTAGGATCCAGCATTAACACCAACAATAATGTCAGCCTTGAGATCAATAGTCCAATATGCGTGGTCAACGTGTATGAAATAAGAGCTGTACGCCGACACTGGAATAGTCAAGCACATAAAAATACAGAGGCTTCGCTGGTTAGGATATGTTGAGCGAATGGAAGAAGGCGCTCCGGATAGAAAGCTGGTTTATTCGAGGCACGGTGAAGGAACTCGCTGAAGACGACGCCCTAATATCCTTTCGAAAGACCAGGTACAGAAGAACCGAAACGTAATTGGCCTTACCAATTGGCATCAGCGCGCGCATAACAGAGGCGACCGACGAAGTATACACCTGTTACCATCTTCGTTGCCCGTTGTATACTTTGCTCTCATGTACATAACGGATTCTATTTATCAGTGTGTTGCATTAGTTAGAACCAAATAAAAAATATACAACATTCTTTGCTAAAGCTATAAATACCAGAAAATTTGGAAAATTAGCTGCATCCCAGCCAGCAACAAAAACTGATTTTTTCGAAGGCTGGTATTTAACGAGCTATTTACGATTAAGAGACATTCGGAAAAAATTCGACAAAAATCGTCTCTTAAGATAGACAACACAAGAACAATTATCGGTTTTTTTTTTGTCGAAATACCTGGATAAAAAATTCGTTAACGATACCGTTACGATACCAATTGAAAACGAGAGAATCTGAAAAGAAATTTAGTTTGTTTGCGGGGTTAAATCGTGTAGTTTTGTCCAAGGAATGAAGTTTGATTTTCAATTCGTATTTTTTTTGATTTAGTTATTACTTCTAATCAGTTTTAATAACAATTGGAAAGTCTAACTTTGAAACTAGGCAGGTACTAATGTGTATTAGTGATAATATTGGTAGTGAGGTTGTTGAAAAGTTTAACCCAACCGAAGCATCTACTAAAATCTTTGCTAAGAACATTAAAAAAGGTTTTTAACCATTTTTCATTTACATTATCAGTATTCAAATACTTATAACTTGATCTACCGATTTCGTAAGCGACTTGATTTTGTTCGTCAACGATTTTTCGTTAACGAAGTATAATTAAGAACAAATATCGTTAACCTGTAGCGTATATGATACTTTCAACCAGATTTCTGTCAGAGTTTTATGGTTTTCGAGTTCGTTAACGATAATGTGGAATATATATATATAACGATGTGGCTGGAATATAGCAAATTTGTGATTGTATTAGTGACAAAGTTTGATTGTATTGAGTTTTTCGAATTTCCCATTGCATGTGTAAACGGAGGGTAATGTCAAAACTATAGTAAATACCAGGGATACAAACCGGTTTGCAACCATATCAATTTTGAACTGAACCATCCGCAGTTTGAGTTACTTGAACCAAACCGTTTCTATTTTTTACACTTTATCAAAACCAAATGCAAAACATTTTTGGTCGAAAATTATGTTTGGTTCAATCCAAGAAATATTCCCAAGGAGTTCCTTCTAGCACTCATTTTTTCTTTCATATTTATTAAGTTTCGCAGCACTGAATACTTCATTAAGCGTCCTTTTGTACTAGGTAAGTTTTCTCGAAAGTAACTATCCAATTTTCTTTTGGTCTCGCCATTTGCTTTCCCACACAGCAACAGTTCTTGAGCAATTTTTGTTTCATTTGAAAAGATCGTACAGCACAAAATATAAATTACCGGTATGAGCAAGTCCGTAGTCGTCCCCTTTTGCCTAAAAACTCGGTTGTGAGGACCAGAATGAAATGCGCTGTTAAAACCAATTGAGAGAATGGGTTTCAAAAAGTGTGCAGAGTGATTCAAATCTAATAAAAAAATTATATAAAAAGTACACAATATATAAAAATAGATAATTAAATTTATTCCATTGACTTAAAAATTGTATTGTACTAGACTTATGTCAGCAAGTGTCTGCGGCCTCTAAAAAAATTTATATATATAAAAACGAAGATTTTCATTCAAGTTTCATGTTAAAGTACATGCTTTTCTGACGGACATAGGCTATTTATCCGCCCACTGCCACGCCCGTAAAAAGAGTAAAATGCCTATAACTTTTGAACCCCTCAACGCATTCACTTCAAATTAAAAACACATGCATAAGGAATGTATTTTTATTTCATATTTTTATTGTCATATTTTTTAACGAAATCATTTGTTTTGATACAATTTGCTTATCTTTCCACAAGTGAGATAGTTGTTTTCTGAAACAAAGCGATCGTTCCGTGTAAATTAGCGAGCCGCGCATGATTTGGAATTTGGAATTGAATTTCTTTCGATTTTTCATTATTCAAGAATTTCATTGTGTTTGGTGAAGTGCGCTGCTGGATGTACTCAATTGAGTGGCAGACACGTGGATTGCCTCATGCACGCATTGGCGCATTTTTTCATTTTCGTTGCATGAACGTTACCCAACTGTGCAGCATTTAGCTGTTCATCTTGAAAACGGACAGCGTGTGTATTTTACCTCGGCGAATGCAGCGCAAAGAGCGGAAACGATGGTGTAATTCTACAAAAGTTATCCAGCAACGTAATCAATCCAGTCTAATCAACTGGCATTGCACCATTCCCAATTGTCATCAATTGCTTTGAAAATTCAACAGCTGATGCATCACGAACATTTGTTGAAAGAAAATATATTTTTACATGTCTCCACAAATATGATGATTTCAAGCAAGCAAGTATTTCATCGGCAGGGGTTGATCTTGATATAATTGGCAAAGTTTGTCGGAAATCTCCTGAAAACAAAATTAATCCTCCACCAAACAAATTGGAAATTTCCCGAATATCTCTCATTGTCAATAAATTAAATTTTGCTATACAATCCAAACTACCTGGTGTTTTGGTTTCGTATAAGTCTACTGATACTGCTACCAATGAAGAAGATGCGGTTAACTATCCTACAAAATTTTTGAATTCTTTGGATTTACCCGGATTACCGCCGCATATCCTTCAATTGAAAGTCGGTGCGATTATTATTATGCTTCGTAATTTGAATCAACCGAAACTTTGCAATGGTACGAGGTTTGCTGTGAAAAAATGTATGGTCAATGTTATTATAGCAACTATTTTGATTGGAAAATTCAAAGGTGAAGACGTGTTAATACCACGAATTCCGATGATTCCAACCGATTTACCTTACAAATTCAAACGTGTACAGTTTCCAGTGCGAGTTGCATTCACAATTACCATTAATAAAGCGCAAGGTCAATCTTTGGAAATTTGTGGTATCAACTTAGAATATCCAGTATTTTCTCATGGACAATTATACGTAGCCTGTTCACGTGTAGGCAAACCATCAGTATTATTCATTTATTGTCAAGATAATAAGAAAACTGAAAATGTGGTTTACCATAGAGTTTTACATATAAGCTTTAAATTTAAACTGTTTTGAATTACTTTTTTAATTATGCACAGTGAAATGTGCATGGAGTCCGCTAATAATATATATTTAAAATAATTTGGGGGGGAAAACGGGAAAAATCGGTTTTTTTTAACCAAACCAGTTGTTTAGAAAGCATTTGAACCGAACCACGCACCATGCAAATTGTGTTGGTTCATATCCCTGGTAAATACATTGGCAAATGATATCGGGCGAGGCAAAAAAATATATGAGGTAGAAAAGTTTTTGTAAATGGTGATATACTGTAATGCATGCAACTCTGTAGTTGATACGATACGCGAGCAATGCGAAGAAGAAGAAGCATACGTAAGTGCGTTAACTCTGTCAATTTTTGTCTGGCTGAGTCCGATTTTTTTTACCTCAACTGCTAAACAAAAGTTTCCAAATCAAATAAAATCTAACATTTAAATAGTAATTAACTAATACACAGCAAAATTCATAGAGCTACAGAAATATGAATCCCTGCGCCGTGTCCACTCAATGTGACGACATCGAAGGTGACGAGCGTTGGATATGGTACGTGAGGGGGAAAGAAATGTCTTGTGGAAAAAATAATTGCAATTTCTTTTTTTTACTAGCATTCACCGACGCTTTATTTCCGAATGCCGCGAAAAAGATCCCGATGTGATATTTTTGGGTGATTGTATATTGGAAACGTTGCAAGATACAGAGACATGGAATGAATATTTTGCGCCGATGCATTGCCTTAATTTTAGTATACGCGGTGATCGGACAGAGAATGTTCTGTGGCGTGTCGAAAACGACGAATTGGATAATGTGAAACCGAAAGTAAGTTGGGCTGAGTGGGAGTGAGAATGGGTGTTAAATTACTTCACACTTTTTTTTTCAGATTGTAGTGCTACATGTTGGTACTAACAATGTGAGCAATAGCCCTCAAGAAATTGCCGATGGGATTTTTGAGATTGTTAATAGAATTCGTGCAAAATTACCCGAGGCATACATTGTTTTGCCCGTAAGTTGAGTTGTAGAATGCGAGTCGACTAAGCCACCAACAATTGTAACTTTTTTTTTGCAGACAATTCTACCACGTGGACATCAGCCAAATAAGTTACGTGAAAAAAACAATGAAGTCAATCGTATAATTAAGGACAAAGTAGTTGGTCTAAATCGTGTACAAACTGTGTGCATCGATAAGGGCCTTGTACAAACCGATGGCACAATTAGTCACCATGACATGTTCGACTATAAGAATTTAACAAATACCGGAGCGAAAAAAGTCTTCGAACCCGTACATGATCTTCTCTCACAGATACTCAATGAAAACGAAAAAGAAAAGGATCTGACACCATCAGAATAGTTAGAGGACTTTCTTGGCTTTCGATGATAGTCAACATTCAAACCAACACAAACATCACAACTACATATATACACATTCAACATCTAAAAATTTCAAGTTTCATTAGCAGCTAAATGGAGCGTATAACTCATTTCCATTTTATGTATGTAATAATCAAAATTGCTTCATTGCTTTAATTTATTGTTAGTTTTGATGAAAAAATGCCTCACATTTCAGGCACTCAGTATCGTTTTGTAATTTTGTATTATTTAGTTTTTTCCTCAATTTATTTAAGCTTTTGTGAATTATCTAAGTAACATTATTTTCCAAAGAGTTTGAAGAAATGCATTGCACTGTGTCGGCGGTAGTAAGCTTAAAGTCTACAACTTTTGATATTTATAGTATGATAATTTAATGAGAACTAAAGGTTGATTAGAAATAATTTGAATGCATTCCATTTTGAGCATTATGCAAGAATGAAATACAGATCACGTTCTACTTGCTCTTCGCATTTTAGCTGCACATCTACATATGTATGCAATTTTTCTATTGATTTCGTTTAAAAAGACAAGCGTATAAATAATTTAATAATAATGAAAATGAATATAAAATAAAATATTTTTTATGCAATTAAATAATATAAAATAAATTTTTTATGCAATTTATAAGTACCTATGTGAATTGCTCGGCTTTGGCACTCCAAGAAGAATATATCGATGTGAAAATAAAGAATTTTACAGGAACTTATTTTGCTTACAATGCGAACATGGAAGATCCTGATTTCATGAGACAACTGTGTGCTAGAGAGGTAACATTCTGAACTACTGCAAAATCAGTAACACACTTTCATACAAAAATTTAATTTAAAACGAACTCGCCTACATTTAGGTAAGAGTTTTTAAAAAGGTCATAAAACAGTCAATGATATTGTGTTGTCTAAGGAATGAAGGTAAGCACATAAATGGGAAGAGATGAGAGACGAAAAGTGCACGTCAATGTTCAAATATATGCTAATTAAACTTCATTTTGGGTCGTATTCATATAAGTCGTGATAGAAACCATTTAATATGAAGCTTCATGCGCGACTAGAATTTTTACTTACTTAACTGGCACTACAACCGATGATCGGTCTTGGCCGCCTCTATAAAGCTTTTCCAGTCGCCTCTGCCATGCGCGCTTTGGTGCCATTTGATAAGGCCAAGTGCAGTCAGGTTGCCCTGCACCTGGTCTTTCCAACAGAGATTAGGACGTCCCCTTCTGCGTTGCGTGTTCCTCCACCGTGGTTCGAATAAAACACCCTTCTAGCCGGAGCGCCTTCTTTCATTCGCGCAACATGTCCCAGCCAGCAAAGCCGCTGGATTTTATTACGATTGACTATGTCAGTGTCGGCGTACAGCTCATCGTTCCATCTTATTCGATACACGTCGTCCACGCATACTGGACCGTAGATCTTACGGAGTATCTTCCTCTCGAACGCTCCTAACAGCCTCTCATTGACCATCATTGATGGTCAATGTCCACGTCTCTGCGCCATACATTAGGACGGGAAAGATGAGGGACTTATAGAGCGTTATTTTCGTCGGTCGAGAGAGGGCTCTTCTTCTCAATTGCCTACTGAGCCCATTTTAACACCTGTTGGCAAGAGTTAGCCTCCGCTTGATCTCAAGGATGACATTATTGTTGGTGTTTATGCTGGATCCTAGATATACGAAATCCTTGACGACTTCAAAACTATAATTGTCAACAGTGACATTTTGTCCAAGACGCCGTGCCGTGAGTCTTTGTTTGTTGACACAAGGTATTTCGTTTTGTCCTCGTTCACCACTAGACTCACTCGACGAGACTCCCTTTGCAAGTTGGAGAATGCTGCACTGACTGCTCGAGCGTTTTTGCCAATGATGTCAATATCATCAGCGTATGCTAGCAGCATGACACTTTTGTAGAAGATAGTGCCAGAGATGTCGACAACATCGACTAGAATTTTTACATTTACAATATCAACTGCAATAATACGATTGTGTGCGAAAAAATTTACATAAAGGTCGTCCAAACAATGGATCCAAGGAATAAAATCTAAACTAAGAAAAATTTAAGATCACGGCCCTTAAAGTTTTGTATAAAAATGAAAAATTATATATTATATATTACGTTTTCAAAATTAACATATGGCATTTGTACAACAGCATATGGAATTTGTAAAGGGTGTTTTTTCTAGAAGTGTCTTTTCAATCTGGCAATACTTTTTTCGGAGTTGGTCTCTTTGACAGATGTCACTCGATTTATGCTCAGTTTGGTTTGCCATTTCATCATGAATAGACTTACGCCTGAACAATATTTGCAAAATTATTGAAATTTATTATCAAAATTCATGCGCTGTGAAAAGTGTTTCGCAAACTACGTCCATTTAGCGACGAGACTCATTTTTGGCCCAATGGATACGTGAATAAGCAGAATTGCCATATTTGGAGTAAAGACCAGCCAGAGGCAATTCAGCATTTTTGTTCGGTTTATGGACAGGCGGCATCATTGGGCCGTACTTCTTCAAAGACGATGAAGGCCGCAACGTTATGGTCAATGGAGAAAGGTACCGTTCGATTATAACACTTCTTTGGGCGGAAAATGCTAGAATTGGACTCGGCCGACATGTGGTTCCAACAGGACGATGCCACGTGCCACACTGCACGCGAAACCATGCATCAATTGAGAGGCGAATTTGGTGAGCAGTTAATCTCACGTTTTGGTGTAGTCAATTGGCCACCGTTAGACTATTTTTTGTGGAGCTATGTTGTCTCTCTTGTCTATAGGGACCATCCAAACATTGAACCAACATTGAACGCGTCATTTGTGAGATTCCGAAATGTGTGAAAAATGTGCTAAAATTGGACCTTCAGAATGGACCACTTGAAGTGGAGTCGTGGGCAACATTTAAGTGAAATTATCTTTAAAAAGTAAATGGCAGGTTTGATTTATCGATCCAAACAAAAATATCATTCACTTTTGTAAAATTTCCGATTTTTTTTTTCATTTTCAAAAACTAAACTCTTATAAAAATCACCCTTTATAATGCCAACTTTTACTGTACCAACCTTCTAATACTTCTGGTAGTTCGAACAAGATTTTTCTTTTTTTATATCTATTTACTTTACTACCCTCCCTAACCTCTACCCTCTAATCCAGTAAACGAATAAAAACAATGTAACAACCATCGAATTGCAAAAGTTCACAGCTTAATACATTTATTTTGGAATCCATTTTATGTGGGTAATTAAAAAACATTTCTTATGAATTTATGCTTTGTGCATTATACAATTTATAACGCCCACTTATAATGGGGGGGGGGGGGGGGAAGGGGAGTGTGGGAGAAAGGGCCACAGATAGGGCTTTTTTTTTTTTTTTTTTTTTGATTTTGGTGAACGAACAATGAACTTATTCCAATGTATCTAGCAGGTTTCTAAAATCACACAACAGTTTACACACTTACATTTCTAATATGGAATTTTATTATTAAATATCAATGTTTGTTGTTGCTGTTCTTTTTTTGGATTTGTAACTATAATATAGTAAATATATTGTAAATTAGTTTATTACTAAAATCTTATAAAAAAAAATAATAATTGTTAAAATTGGCATTTCTCATTTCTTGGCTAGTAAAATATTTAAAAACCAAACAAGAAAAAAGAAAAGAACGTAGCATAGCAAAAATAATTTGAATTTAATTGAAGCAATTCAATCACAAAATAAGAGAATACTGCATCAATGTATATAAACTACCATATATCGAATTCAGCTAGCTTAAACTATCAATTAAAGTTAATAATATTAGGTGTATAAACTAAATATGAAATTTCAAAATTACTAAACCTAAATTTTAATATTACAAAAAAAAAAATTACTGAAAAAAATTCGGTAAAGAAGAAATGAAACACATTTTTGTAAATAACTAATAATAATAAATCGAATGCCGTGCGGCAGCCGCACCAGAGGCAATAACGCTCGTATTTTATGTTGCCATAAATGTGATCCTTTTCTCATCAACGTGATTGCGATCGAAACTTGTATACTTTTACTGCATCACCTTCACGTACTTTATTTTCTCGCCTATTCCATTTTCTTTTTCAGCTTATTTCTCAACAAACCCGGCAGCAAAGATAGACATGCACACAGCGATAAAACACCCATAGAGGTCCAAGAGAACGCATCACTCGAACTTGTCATTTTCTGAAGAGTCTTTCCCGCTTGTATAGCAATGACCGAAGGTGGAGCCACTCCACAGAATGTCCCAAAGGCGAATGTAAACAAGGGCACACCAATTACTGGCGATGCCAAATTGATAAACCAATTCGGCAATATTGGTGTCATACGCAAGAACAGCATATAATTGAAGAGACTATCACGATGTTTCTCCACATGTTTCGACCACTCATTGGTCTTCTTTGGCCAAAAATGACGGATGAGACGACGTCCAACTAAATTAGAGAGTGCATAGCATAAGGTTGCGCCCACAGATGAGCAGAAGCAGATGAGAAAGAGGGCAATCGGAAATTTATACAAGAATCCCAGCAATATGGAAAGAAATAATGATCCTGGAATGGCAAATGTTTGCAGGCTGGCGAAAAGATAGTAATAAAGTTAAGGAGAAGTTTCACAAGTATATTGAATTATGTAGTTAAGTATGTAATTACAAATTAGTTACACAACGTATGCATGTCTTTCAAGGTCCTAATACTTGTATTTACAATATTACCTACTTATTTTGTGTAGTCTAGATTTCATTTAGTTATTTATTTTATGGTACGATATCAAATAATCGGTCAGCTGTTATAACATTGGACCAGCTAGGCAAACGCAATTGTGAGATTGCGTGGTAGCTTCGCATTGCTCGTTCGTTAGTTTCTCGTGCAGTTAAACGGTTTAAGGAGCTGGGTCATGATGGTGATCGCCCAGGAAGAGGCGCAGAAAACCCACAGTCAATACTCCCAGGAATTGCTAAATCGTTCAAAAGCGGATGCACCGTAATTCCATGGTTTCCATGAGAAAAGTTGCTCACGAAACTGGCATCAATTGTGAATCAGTTCGACTCATAGCAAGAAACGAACTACGACTCAATGTTCACAAGGTCCAAAGAGGCCAGTTACTTAAGGATGAAAACAAGCGCGTACGACTCCAAAAATATCGCTAACTTCAACGTCGGGTCGCAGGAATGCGATGCGTAAAAATCGTCTTCACAGATGGAAAGCCGTTTACTGTTGAACAAGCGCATACCCGTCAAAATGACAGAAGCTGCTCAACAGAGGCCCCTGGACCATCATTCGACATTCAACATCGCCAAAATCCGCAATCCATCATGGTATGAGGTGGGATTTGTGCAAATGGCAAGGCACCCTTTATTTTTGCGGCACAAGGAGTCAATATTAACCAAAAAGGATACCGCTGTGAAATGTTGGAGGCTGTGATACTCCCCTGGGCTCGACAGCACTTTTGCGATAGTGAGTGGACGTTCCAGCAAGACTCTGCAGCAACTCTTAAAACCAAAACGACTCAAGAATGGTGCAGGGCTCATTTTCCTGATATTAACACATCTCAAGGATGGCCACCATATTCGCAGAATCTCAATCCGTCGGATTATAGCGTATGGTCCATTTTGGAGGCTAGTGTTTGCGCTAATCGTCATAAAAATTTGCAGTCCCTGAAACAGTCGTTGCGTCGTGAATGGGATCGAATAACGGTGTAAGAACTGCGGTGGAAGAACTAGCCAAAACTTCTTCCAAGCATTTGAAGCTGTACATTGGTGCCAAGTGTGGCCACTTCGAAACCGACTCAATATAATTTTCTTTATCTTCGGTCTGTTACTCGTTTTTAAATACAATAATTTTGTTATGCTCCAAACTTTTGTGTACACTTATTAATTGTCACCCTGTATTGTTAAAAATTTAAACAGCAAATGGTGTAATACAATTTTGCTCTTGTTTCTAACGCTTATCATCTGCGACAAGGATCACGTGTACCGGTGATTTCTTTTATCTGCATTAATGGTTCTTTGCACAACCATTGCAATAAGTTAATGTTCAAATACCATACAAAGGCTTGCGAAATTATACTGAAAACAAAGATTAATGCAGTAACATGTTCTCATCTTCTCACGTAAGAGTTTCGAAAAAGGTTACGTTCAGTTTGCATAATTATCACTTTATAAATTACACAGTTCAACACACTATTTGCGAACGGAGAACCGTCAAGTCCATATTAATGGATTTGGCACGGTATGTTATAAAAACTGTGACTTAGGATATTAGCTTTTATTCTGCTGAAAACCGGTAATTAAAATTATTAACGGCTTATTTAGGCCTTATAAGTATTATAATATGTATATAATATAATACGAAAAATGTATAAATATGACAACTCTTTCATATGCCCCAAAGTTTACGAAGCCATAAAAAATTGTGTGACGTCTAGGAACAAAACCTGGTATGGGGTTTTCCTACTCTATATCAATACTTTTAATTAATGTGAGCGGTTATTAATTCGCAAAAATTTCTTCGAAATTGTTGCATGCATAGTTTTATTTCATGGTTGATTCCTTTATCTAACATTCTGTGGCATGCCAAAATTTAAATAGGGTGAAGTCGACGACTTCTATAGTCGCTGCAGCTAATTGGTTCTTTTCCCTAACGTTTTCCTTTTTCATTTTCTACTTTTTTTTACCCTTAAATTGATTGATTACGTTAGTTACCATGCACCATGACAAAAGTACCATAAAATATTACTATAATATATTGTACACATGTTAAATGATACTTTTACATGGAATTTTTTGTGGAATATCAGTAATTTAGTTATGGAAATTTGAATTTTATGGTTCTAATAACACATCTCTATGTGCACAATTATTTTATGCATTATCATATTTTAAATGAAGATAATTATGAAACAAAAACAACAACATAATGCGATAACTATAAAATATCTACAAATACAAAAAATAAACAATGTACGCGCTGCTGCTAATTCAATCAAGTATGATTAATATCGGAAGTTTACCAAATTTAAATACACGTGCTTATCACATACACACACACACACACAGAAAGTTACTCTATCCCAGCAAACAATATTCTGATCGCTCATAATTCGGACTCTTAAAGAACTGTTCTTTAAGAATATTTTCAGAGCACACTCATTTTTGCTCTTTCAAAAATATAACTCATAATATAGACTCACTTTGAAGCAATTTTGAAAGAGGTCAACGGCAAACGAGCTCTGTTTGCTTGTCAGTAATGCAAAATTCTAGTATGTAATATTGTAATTTTTTTAATTTCTAGATTAATATGAAAAATTTAATCTAATCTAATTGCTTCGACTTTTTCGGCCATCGAAATCTTTTGTTGTGACTCTTTCAGCATTGGCAGCATTCATTAAAGAAGAAAGCCTTTTTCCCCTCCTGTTTTACTCTTTTCACACTTTTTATGCTCTCTTTTCACTCTATCCTCGTTCTTGTTCCGGATTTTTATAACTTCTCGAATTATTTTTTCTCTTATTATTTAGTTTTATTTAACAAACTATTACTTATAATTAAAAGCACAGTATAGAGATCTATGGCTATGGCCTTCATCATATTTGTAGTTTTAATTATATACTTAATTACTTACATATGAAGGGTGTATATACCTACATAAATGTATAGAACCTAAGTCTAAATCCTGGATTATGGACACACGTAGATGTTGAGATCATTCGTGAACTAGAATGAAGCACACGTAAAGTCCGCGTATGCCCATAGTCCAAGGTAAAGTTCGGTAAATTAAAATTGGGTCGAACAATAAGTAGCTGTGTGTGTAGACAGGTGGCGTTGCTGAGGGAAGTTGGCATTGCCGTCGTGTGCTGCCATCTATCACACGACACCACACTAACTTTCAAACTGATTCATAGGTTAGTTTTTATTTGGCAACCATTAGTATCACACGTGTTTCGTGTTTCGCGATAAAATGGAAGTTGGATGCTGTCTCTGGGGACCCTTCACCATCTTTGACAACGGTAATATATTGGTTCAACGAATTTAAACGTGGTCGTACATCTGTTTTTAATGAGGAGCACCCAGGCCGCCCGGCAGACGTGGTTACCGAGGAAATCGTTGAAAAGGTCCGCGACGTGATTCTCGCTGATCGCCGAACGAAAGTATGCGAAGTAGCAAAGGCTGTAGGAGTGTTGTACGGAACGGTAATAGGTTAAGCAGGAGAAAGGTGTCGGCCCAATGGGTGCCGCGATTGCTTACGGTAGACAAGAAGCGGATACGGCTGTCAATGTCGAAGCAGTGTTTGCGAAATTTGCAGGAGTTTTTCATGAAACCTGGATCTACTATTATACGCCAGAGACCAAGCGACAGTCAAAACAATGGATTTTTCGGGGTGAATCTGCTCCGAAGAAGGCAAAGACGATCCAATCGGCCGGAAAGGTCATGGCCACATTTTTGTTGGGATTCCAAGGGAATAATCATCATGGACTTTTTGCAGAAAGGAAGAACGATCACGGGGCAGTACTACAGTGAAAAATTGGACCGATTCGAAACAAAATTGAAGGAGACACTGCCCCATTTGTCTAAGAAAAAAGTGCTGTTTCACCACAATAACGCACCAGCACATTCATCCGGAATTGATTCCTAACACGGGTATTTATTGATCGACCCTCGTAAGTTAGAGTGCTTCAGAAAACGAATTATTTTTTCAATGTTGTCGATTGATGGGATCTTCTTTGGAAATTCTTTTTACACTCTTTTTTGAATATATTTTCTTATTTCGAAAATTGATATTAATACTGGACATACATAGAATGCTAGAAATACATAGATGTACTCATATTTTTAGCTCATAATTAACGATCACTTTCATGGGGGAAACCGATCTTTCCACATTCTTTCATGCGTATTACATAATATGCAATCATTATGAGTGTAAAATCTACGAAATAAGAGTTATAAAATAATATTTTACGATTCAAATTGTTTGCTGGGATACTATTTGATTATATATGTACATAAACAACCTATTAGAATTGGACCTACTATAAATTTACATTTAATTCCAATGTACTATACTCTCTCATATCACTAAATACTAAAATTTGCTGAATTTTGCTAAATAAAAGTTGCAGTTGCACCAGCCGCCCCTTGGATCCGATACTCCAACAACCACAAGCTCTCGATACTACACGAATTCACTCAACACATGTAAGCATGCGTTATTGACATTTCACTCTATGCTTTACTAGACATACCGAAGTTTATTAAAAATGAAAATAAATCAGCTGCATACGTAACGAACACAAACCGAAAAAAAAAGAAGTTCAAAAATGAGGTCAAGGTTAGCTTAGGTAATTTGTCATCGTTGTCTATTAAAAGTGTATACGCTTACGAAGCAACTGATTGTGTGTGTGTGTGTGTCTGTGTATTATGTGTTGAATATCATTAAGATCAGCAGTTGTTCTCGATTTCCTTTTATCTAATCTAAGAGATAGATTTTTAAATTGCTTTAAAATCATTTTAAATATTGAAGCCGTTTAAAATTAAATAAATTAAGATTTCTAAAATAAAAAAAATATATCTTATGTCATTAAGCAATGGAATATTCTGCTACATGCATACGTAGGTGTACATACACACCTGGACAAAATAATAGGTGTGAAAAAAAAATTAATTGGCATGGTCTACAATCAAAAGGCAAATTTGGAAGTTTGGTGGCACTGTTTTGGAATGAAAAAGGGGAAATCCCCGCAACAAAAGTTATTCTCGATAAATATTGCGGCTTGTTTATTTGTTCAACCTTCAAATTGATCTGGACAATAAAATAGGTGTGTTTTGGTAAAAATTAAAAGTGAATAAATTTAAAGCGTTATTTAGTTCCAAAAGGTAAGATTTCGATGAAAGTGAACTAAATAAAGGTTTAATTATAATTTTTAATAATATTAGATGGGTCGTGGGATTCATTGCAGTGCAGAGGAGAGAAGGCATGTTCGTCAGCTCCGAGACAAAGGAAAACCCTACAAATTCATTGCCAGATCGATAGGCAGTCTCAGAATTTCGTTACAAATGCTCTCAAGCCAGAAAAAGCTATTGAAACGCATGGAGCACCGAAAAAACACTTCATTAGTGGCCGACAATCGTATCGTTACATTAGCTTAACGCGACCCGTTCAAGTTGCCCAGAACAATTGCAAGCGAAATTGGGAATGTTGTATCAACACGAACCGTGTCAAGACGATTATTAAGCGCAAATCTACCCGGTAGGATTGCTCACAAAGTTCCTCTGCTTAGAACTGCAAATTTGAACAAGAGGAAAAAAAATTTTGCATTAGTTCATAAAACGTGGTGCTGCTCACAGGGAGAAAAAAATAGCGCCATATTCTCTGGAGCGATGAAACAAAAATAAATTTGTTTGGTAACGATGCGGAAAGAAACGTTCGTCCTAATTCGACAAAGAAAAAGGTTCACAAATAAAACAGTTAAGCACGGAGGTGGCAGCGTAATGATTTGGGGCTGTTTTTCTTTCCAAGGTATTGGTCCGATACATCAAATTAATGGCGTTATGGATAGATTCGTGTATAAGGATTTGTTGGAAACGGTAACGGCTACCATATGCCGCTTTTCTGAAAATTTCAGCAGGACAATGATCCTAAACATTCATCGCGAGTTGTCAAAGCATGGTTCCAAGAGCATAATGTACACGTCCTTGAGTGGCCAAGTCAATCCCCCAGATCTAAATCCTATTTAGAACCTCTGGGGAGAACTTAAACGCCAAAACAAAATGCAGTTATGGGAAAATATTCAAAAAATTTGGTATAACATTCCTGTAGAAACTTGTCGGAAGTTGATATCGTTAATGCCTAGAAGAATCGAAAAAGCCATCAAGAATAATGCTGGATATCCTGGGTATTAATGCGTTCTTACTAATTCAGTAAAATACGGGACCTTAACTAGCAAAATTTTAATATTTATTCCTATTATTCCACACCTATTATTCTGTCCAATCGAAAATCTGTGTATTTAATGAATTAACCAAAATTTAAGTTATATTTTAGAGTTTTTAAAACCTTTTATGTTTTGTTATGATGCTGAAGTATGTTTATGTTGAAAACTAATTTATTTTTTGAAGGATAATAAAAAATATATGAAAGCCATGCTTTTTGGAAAAAAAAATATGTTCGGACCTATTATTTTGTCCAGGTGTGTACATACAACGTAAAGATCTAAAATTTTCTAGCTATGAAAAGCAAGAGTTAAAGTTTGAAAGCTATTCATTTCTAATACTTTGTAAGAATGCAGTTAAATTTGTTGTTGTAAAAGGATACAATATATAAGCAGTGACCACGCCAAACATCACTTCAAAGTAATACATGTCCTTGTAGCGATCCAAAACCTTAGCTAACATTTTAGCGTCTTGTATGTCACGTGGTATTTTAATATGCGCCTTCTCTGATCTATAAAAAAAAAAAGAAGAGAAAGAGAGAATTAAATTTTGGGGGCGAATTAAAATTACTTAAAGGGGAGTATATGAGAGAGATTATAATTTAAAGTTTCGCTGTAACAACAAAGAAGCTTGTTGTAGTTGGTAGTGTATAAAATAAAGGTTTCTTAGTTTCTTGATTTTTTAAATTTGTTGAAGAAGAAAATTAACAAAATAACGATTAAAGAAATGTGGTACGATTATTTAATTTATTTGCATAACAGCAAAAATATTATTTATGAACTCGGAACAAAGCAAAATAAAAATAAAAAAACCCGCTTGCCAGCTGATTAATTCAAAGCAACGAACGGAAGGAATGGAGAGGTGAGCAGACTGGCAACGCGAATGAAAAATATACACATCATGACATCGCTCTGTTGAGTAACAACAACAGCGGCAATAAAAACAAACACAACCACAAAAATAACAACAAACAAAACAAATTTTGTCAATTGTTACATGTAGTATATACAGTGGCGAGCAATATGACATGCTTGTCATATTTGACTTTGAGTATCTGTAAAACCTATAGAAACAACAAACCAATCGAATTGGAATTGGAGAATTATAAACCATTATCAAAATTATAAAGTTAATGTAACTTTTAGTGTTTGCAATGAAAAAATCCAATGTGTATCAACTTTTGAAGAAAATATCTAAAAACTTGTAAAATAAAATTGTTGCAATGACAAAAAACAATGATTCAGCACGAAAAATAGCTAAATTACTAAATATTTGCCACCGTACGAGGTGTGATCAAAAAATAACCGTTATTTTCAAATTTCGTGAGTTACGTATGTTCGATGTTCGCATTTTTCTGTTATGTTGGATAACATGTCTGTTATATATATTGGCAAGTTCACACAAGTTCAATTGTGGTATAACCGGTTTAAGGAAGGCCGAGAAGATGTCAATGACGATGCTCGTCCTGGTCGCCCGAGCACGTCAACAACCGATGAAAACATTAACGCAGTGAAGAAAATGATTTCGTCGAATCACTATCAGAGAGGTTGCTGATGATGTTGGCATATCGTTCGGCTCATGCCAAGCAATTTTTACGGATGTTTTAGGCAATCTTCGCGGCAGCGAAGATTGTTCCAAAATTGCTAAATTTTGAGCAAAAACAACGTCGCTTGTGCGTAAGTTTTTGGCCAATAACAAAACCGTTATCATGCCTCAACCACCGTATTCACCGGACTTGCCCCTCGCTGACTTTTTCCTCTTCCCAAAACTGAAGACACCGATGAAAGGAAAGCGTTTTGCTACGATTGAGGAGATAAAAGAAAAATCGAAACAGGAGCTGTTGGCGATACCAAAAATCGCGTTTCAGAAGTGTTTCGAGGATTGGAAAAAACGCTGGCATAAGTGTATTATATCTGAGGGGGATTACTTTGAAGGGGACAAAATAGTTTTTGATGAATAAATACTTTTTGAAAAAATAACGGTTATTTTTTATCATACCTCGTACAGTGCTTCAAGTTAGAAAAAGACGAAATATAAGCCCACCTGAAACCAAAAATCACGACTCCGACTGCTTACCGATAGGGATGCTCGAAATATGGAGCGCCTCATGATGTCCAAGCAGAAAAGAAGCTGAGTGGACAGCACGTAGAGCGCTTCAAAGAATCGGACTAACAGCTTCATTAAAACAGAAAAAACCAGCACTGTCAACGAAAAATATTGTGGCACGTCTAAAATTTTGCAAGGATCACAAGAATTGGAGCGTAAACGATTGGAAGAGAGTAATTTGGTCAGACGAGACTAAAATTAATAGCTTTGAATCCGATGGAAAGGAATACTGCTGGCACCGTCCTCATGAAAAATGGCAAAAGCACCAAGTGAAAGGAAACCATGAAGTATGGTGGAGGTAGCGTGATGGTGTGGGGATGCTTGACTTGGTGGAATGTCGGGCCATTGGTGAAAATCGATGCTATCATGAAAAAGGAAGATTATCTTCGCATTTTGGAATCGAATCTGCCAGACTTTGTGGACGAAAGCGCTTACCCTGAAGATGAATTAATTTTTCAATAGGATGGAGACCCGAAGCAAACGGGCAAATTGGCTCAATGACCAAAAATTTAAAAGAATTAAACCCAAAAAAATTTATAGGCTCTGCTAAAAAAAAACTATTGGCACGGTACGGCAATACACCAACAAATTTGAACGAGCTTTGATCCCGAGTTCAGACTGAGTGGAGCAGTATTCCACAACACATCGCCTAAACGAGTACAGAGTGTTATTAAAGCCAATGGCCTTTGGACTAAAAACTGAAAATATTATTTCTTTTTTGGATTGTCTTTATTAGTTTCTATATTTTCTAAACGTGCAAAAGTGAATACATTGGCTTTTTTCATTGCAAGCACTAAAAGTTACAGTAACTTTATAATTTTGCAAATAGTTTATAATTTTCCTTTTTTAAATATAAATAAAGAAATTAACGGCGAAAGTTCCAATTCGTTTGGTGTGTTTTTATAGGTTTTACAAATACTCAAAGTTAAATATGACCAGTATGTATTCATTAATGCTCGCCACTGTAGATACGAGTATGTACTACTTATGTATGTGTATATGCAATGGGGCGTGATATACTAGTATAGTGTGATGCATGCGCCAAGTGAATGGGCATACCCGGCAGCAGCAATAGCAACAATAGCAATTGCTACCGAAAGAACTAACAGCGGTAGCAACAATCTAAACAATTGAACAACGTCGCACATTATTATTAACTATATTGTTTCGCTAGAAAATGTTGAAAAAGAAATAAAAGTAGTTAGTGCTGAATTTCAAATATGGTATACTACAAGGTTTTTATTTTCTTATTATTGCACTAGTATAAAATTTGTCTCAAAATACTTTGATAGAGGAAGAATGGGCAAGTGCCCAAAAACCAAAATATGTCAAATATCTTAGCAATCAAATATTATAAATTTTACGCAAATTATGCTTTATCTCACAACAATTATGTTAAAACAAACCAGCAAACAAACAGATATAGAAAGAGCTGGCTACAGAGAAAATATTATCTAAATTGCGTCAATAGGTGGAATGTGTAATGACGCTTAATAGTTATGAATATGAGCAAATTCACCTGTAGCTAAATTATAATTTTTTTTCGATGAGTGTATTCTGACAATTAGAAATTAAATCTGCCATAAGAAAAATACACTAATTACAAAATTTGTATGCACTAATATTACTGAGAATATATTGACGAATACATATACACAAGTATGTATACATACATACAAGTACATACTATGTGATATAGGCAAAATCATATTCTGAATTTATTGTTCATATGAAAGTTTCCGAAAAAGAGTTTTCGAACTTTAACTAAAATCTTTCTTTCTTTTACGAAGACGTTTGTTGTTTTGATGTTTTGCAATCGAACTCCACAAAGTTCCGAGAGAATTATAATTTGCTATTGTATTGCAGTGGTTAATTAAGCACGAAAAACACTATCGTTTTCGTAAACGCAATTTTGCCCATTGGTTTATGTACTGTACAAGGTCTCTTACGAATGATTATCTAATCCAAAGAATTTGTTAAACGACACACGTGCAAGATGATAGCGCATTATCGCTCAAATGGATGTGACTGATTTGGGATACTTATTAGCTTATAACAACTTATATTTCTCTGGAAGCTTAGAGCTTATGCAAGGCTAGTATTAGATATGTTAATCTGTTGTTTTTACCATTTGAACTGAGGATTGGTTTACCGTAAAAGTTCTTGAGTTAATAGGGAGTCCCATTTTCGTTGACATTGCCCAGGATGCAATGCCTTACCACCTGATATTACGAATCCCGTTTTGGTGAAAGATAACATTTGGATTGATTTATAATTTTGATTATTTTAAGTGCTGTTTTTGCATACAGCATTGTGTATGATATTTTAAAGGTAGAATAACTTGTTGGACACTTTGTGACAGTGAAAAATTTAAACTATGTAATATTATGTTCTTTTTTAATACAAACGTACGGTTAGGCCCTTACCGGGAATCGAACCCAGAACTACTGAGACGATATCCAAACCCAAAGCTATCGGACATGTTGTTCCATGGATCTCTCCCCGTTTAGGCTATCGTTTTAAAGTGTTAAAAACTACCAGTAAGTCACAATACGCAAAAACTCCTACTCCAAATACCTGGGGTGGAAAAAACTTGACAAACTAATAAACTAATGAAAAAATATCGACTTCGGCCTGCCTAATTTTAAATCTATTTACGTACTTTTGACCGCATAAGAACAAAAGACTATAATACGAATGAAATGCAGATGCTGAAATGAATTTAGTTTAGTGGTTAGCAAATGATTCACACTTGAATTTCGAAGAAAATTGGCAAAGTATCTGAGTATTTTTACTTAAGTGAATAAAACATAAGTGTTCACAAATTTTACATGTTAGTATAGAGTATTAGACAAATTTTAAATGTTTAAATAATTTTGCTTTTAACAAATTAATTTTTGTATGGTTTCAGGATTAATCTGTTTTTATAGCATTTAACATTTGTATACATTCATACCATACATATGTAGTATTTGTAGGGTTAAGGACAGTCCTGAAGATTAAATATTTACTTTGAATCCAAAGTCTGTGACAACATATTTTTCATCAGAAGCGAACAAAAATATCATACGTTTTTTTATTCGTTTGTTTACAAAAATTAAGTAAACCACACGAATTTTATTCATAAGCTCGTTGACGTCAAATTGTCCGTAGATATGGTGTTATCATCACATCGTCACGCATTTTAGGTGGTAAAGCATACCAACGCGATTGGCAAAATGAAAATCATTGAAGATTTCATCGTCAATATGGTTAAAGGAAATGCCATCCTATTAGGTCGTGGTTACATTGGAAATTTCGCTCGTGTTGGTATGCGATATACCCATGCTGGGTATATCGTGCTCGGTGCAACAACAATTTCATGGTGTTTGTCGGGCAACATTTTCACTATAACAGCGGCATCAGTGGCATGATTTATGTACGTTAATTTCTATTAATTTACTACTGGCTATGACATATGTATGTAGTAGAATATACATATTTATATACATACATATTCAATAAATCTTTGTGAAAACGAGGTGACAACTAAGCAATTTCAGTAGTCAATTTAAAAACTTAACGTATTAAAAGAACGCAAGAGAACATCCACGTGCGTTGTCAACAATGTAACGTTAAAGGCAACCTCAAATCGTTGTGGATTTTTAGCAGACACGCCAACGAGCAATATTTACACATGCTTCGTGATAGTGATCGATGCTCTATAATAATCTGCATTCTATATACATATTTACTTACTCATCCAGCTCGGGGAATATCATGTAGACATAACACATTGCAGATAAGCTTGCTATAAATATTGCAGCCAAAATGACTAGAGCTCTTTTCGTTGCCTGGCGCTCATCAGCAGACATTGCTTGTTTTTGTAATTTCGGTGGTTTTTGTTTTTGTTCTGACGTTTCAGTCAGAGATGTGACGGGAGTTGTTGTAAGTGACGCCGATGTTGACGCCATTGCCAATACCCCGCTTACATTCGCCATTCCTATAATGTTATCTAGTTGTTGTTGGTGGTGTACTTCATCATGTAAATCTGAAAATGCAACGTAATTAAATCATTAAAACTATTAATTATTAAGTAGTTGATTAGGAAGTTCGCGTTCACCCGCTCATCATTCACACACACACACACTCAAATATATATATATATATATATTTATACCATTTTCA
This sequence comes from Palloptera scutellata, assembly GCA_958295655.1. NCBI lineage: Eukaryota > Metazoa > Arthropoda > Insecta > Diptera > Pallopteridae > Palloptera > Palloptera scutellata. The sequence continues at coordinate 148,189,964 of OY282449.1, read as the reverse complement.
ATTGCGTTTGTTGTTGCTGAGAGCAAATTTGTATTTTCGAATTCCATTTGCAGATATATAAAGATTTTCTTTGTTTCTCTCACGTTTGCAATAAATTAATTAATTTTCCAAATTTACTACTTTTCGTTTGCTTTTTATTTTGATTTCAACTTCCGTCTTGTGCTATTTATTGTTTGTTTTATTTACACGAATTATGTTTTTGTTATCCCATCCACAAAAACGTGATGATGTTTTCTGCGGAAAAATCAATCAATAACAACGAGGAGTAGTACCAAAAGGAGCAGCACTTTTCTTTCCTTTATTTTACCTTTTTGTGAAAAAAAAATGTTCTTCACAACTTTTTTCTTCAATTTGGTTTTTTACTGTATATATTTTTCCTTCTTAAATATCGTTCGCAATTTTTCTGACAAAGAATTTTATTGCAATCGAATTTTGATTATTACAATTTTATTTTACAAAGTTTACATGCATTTATTTAAAAAAAAAATAATACACATTTTATTCAGTCGGTCTTTTATTAATGCAAAGTATATGTGGGTAAGAATTAAAGTAGATTACAAAGTGTTTCATAGACCAACAACAAAAAACACAACAAGCGACGACAACCAGCGAAAGACTGGCGAATCGAATTGTCACATTGAAAAATCATACGATAGAAAGGAGGGTGGCCGTGTAAGTCATTTGGTACTTTTACACAGAGTGATCGTTCCAAAATTTTGAAAAGTCAAAAAAGGATAAATTCTTATGGTACGAATAAGAATGAAAATTCTATTTATCAAAAACAAAATACAGTTAAGCAAAAATAAATATGTTATATAAGTTATTCAAATATAAATATTATATTTATTAATTTATAAAATAAATAAATAAAATTATTAAAAAAAAATTATATTATCTTCTTATATTGTTTTTGTTTAATGTAACAACAGCCCAATTAAATGCCGACACCGAACGCGAGTTTTAGGTTAAGATTCTACTTTCCAGCTCTCCATTTTTATTTAAATAGAAACAGTGTTTACTCAGATTTCCATATTTTCTGTAACTTTACTATTTTCCTTAATTTTTTCGTGTAACTTTTTAAAATTTTATAAAATTGTATAAATTAATGATTAATGACAAATAATAATAATGCCATTAATTGGAAGTTTTTGCAATTTTCAATAGCAAACAGTAGTAAAAAATAATTTCACCAACTAAAATTGTGCGCCGGATAATGCGCAGGATCAAAGGATCAAATAAAAAAATTTTAAAAAAGCTGGGTCGTGGGAAAAATATCCAAATTGACCCTATAGGGTCACAAAAGTCTACCTGCTTTATATGTATCAAATGAAAAGCAACTTATCGAAGGTAATCAATTAGTGATTCGGGTCAAAAGAAAAATTAATTAATTAAAAATAATTGAAAATTGTTTTGGTAAGTTGACTACATAAAATTAAAATCTTATCTGATCGTACTTACATTTATACAAATATAGGAAACTAATTTCTTTCAACCATATTTTCTTATTGGTATTATTGATTATTGGTAGATGAAAGAGATAAAAATCGGGAAAGGTTATTTTTTTCTTTCTGTTTTTGGCCATAGTAACTGAAAAATACAAACACAATCGACAAGGCAACGACATTGCGCCATCTGCCAACACTTAAAAAATACCATGCATTCTAATGAAGGCGAACATAACGGCTGCGACACTGCATCATTGTGTCAATGTGCAAATTGCCGCTGCCGTCGACTTCAATCTATTCCTATATTACCTTCTTATGTTATTTTCTTTGAAAATAGTCAAGCGTTCTATTGAATATTATTGTTTTATATCGATATGAAATAACTAATCTGTGGAAACTATGAAGGCACAGATTAAATTCATTTTGTTGTTGTCGCATTGTTGTATTGTGTTCCAGTCGCAGACATGTCATGACAATATTTGCCAATAACGCTGTCGTAGCCATTGTGTTCGTACCTTAATACTTCAAAATTTTTATAAGCGGCTCCTCTGCACCCTTATTTATGTTTGAAATATTGTTCCATTACACTGTCTTTTTCTGGGTTTTCAAATATATGTCAAAAACCAAAACAAAATTTGAAAAAGCAATTCGAAAGTTCAATATCGTTTACCAATTTATATCGTGTATACTGGTAATAGAACACATAATTGTTGTACGATTATTAATAATATTGCTAGAATTAAATTTTTTTTTCTCTCTCTTTTCACCAACTAAACTCACGAAAGTTCTTTCCTTCATTTGGCCGGTATAAATGGCCGCTGGTCAGAAATACTCGTATGATATGGGGCTGGCTAAATGAAATAGCTACATTGGTCCATGTTCACATTTTGACAAGTCCACTATCTTATGTTCGTACTAAAATGTTTTCTGAACACCGTTGCATCATTAGTGACGCATTATTGCGCAACACAAATATGTACTGCGGTAGAAAATTAAGCAATGAATGATAGCGAAGAAGTTCCAATTGCTAATTTTTACAAGATTCGTTTATTTTTTTTTTTTTTCATTCTAAATAAAATTTTGCAAAGTTAAATTGTTTTTTCGCAGCTGATTGAAATGTCATTTCAGCAAATGTCCAAATGAGTCGAGAAATTTTTGACAAAATAAAAAATACTGCCTCATGCTACTTTTCCTCTCTCCACTTCTCCCTTTGCATGTAGACGTCACTGAGGCTAATGTGAACACGGTCTTGGTAAACACACAATAAGACTAACGCCTGACCTTGGAGAGTATCAATTTGTTGGGCCCCGGTGTAGCGACACTCGAATAAAAATATTTTAGCTAATGGGCTACCAACAATTACGACGTGTGAAAGTCGACGGTTAACCGCTGTCAAATAGCACCCAAATTGTGGCGGTGAAGTTTCTACCGCCGACGGTTTTAGTTAGACTTACATATTTTTCTATATTAAGTTTGCAAAAAGTTTTATTTATCAGTGATCAATAACAAGCAAAAGATTGAATGAGAAGCTAATTGAAGAAATAAGAAAATATATTCACATTTCATGTGAATAATAATTTCCAAATCAAAATGGTAAATGATTGCCGTCACCATCGGCCGTCGCAAACTTGAACGTTTTACATAGCGGCAACTCAACAACTGTTCCTTTGGCCTCAACCGCTCTTCCGTTGTACGCTAAGATTTCTTCAAGATGACTCCTTGTGTTTTGCTTGGTGTAGTGTAAACCCACAGTGAAGCTGGAAAAAATGTTTGAAGTTAAATTGTCTCCACGATTACGGATTCTTGTTGTGTTACTTACGCTTTTCATGCCTTCATGCTTCAAGTTACATAGCGTCGAGGAATATATACATAGAAGGTGCATCACTTAGGTGCTGGTTATACTAGTGTTCGCTGTTCGACGAACACATCATATTTTACTCTCGTGCTCGGTGTAGTGGTTACGTTGGTGTTCGTTACAGAGTTGGTTTTTGTTGAAATTCAGTTTTTTTTGTAATACCATATTTTTCGCAACTGCAATACTAAATGGTATACCGGAAAACTTTAAACGATTTTATCAATATGGAAAGTGCAATTAATAATATAATTGAAAAATTATGAAAATAATATGATTTTTCTTCAATAGTTTTATGAATAATATATTTGATATTCACTTTTAAAAACTAAACTAAAACATATGAAAATAATGATGTACAGGTTTGCATGTTTTCTTTTTATTTTACATACAATTTATTTGTTTTTGTTTTTTAATGAATAACTCATTGACACCCTGAATATTCGGCGTGCTCGGTGTACATTTCACCCAGCATATCGTGTTCGCTGTAAGAGTGAGTAAAAGCTCTTTTTTCGTGTTCGGGCAACAGCAATTGCATGGTGTTCGCCGAGTAAACTTTGAATATAACCACAGCCTTACAAATTTCAAGACGCAACATTGTGTTTTTCTCCATTTTCATGAGCTCTTTTCTTAAAACGAAGATGTGTTGTTGTTTGACAGTATTTATGGTTTTTTACATTTATGAATGGGCAACAAAGAGAAAATAAAGGAATTAACCATATGTTTCAAGTTTTGCATCTCTTCTTCAATACGATTGCTTTGCATGATCGTGTTTATATTTATAGGTGGAGGTAGAGAAGATTTTTCTGTAGATGACATCTTTGCAGAACAAAGAAATGATGGGCAATATGGAAATTTTTACAATCCAATCTAATCTAAAAAAACTAACTTTACTTGCTTTTTTGTGAACTTAAAAAGAGTAAAATGATATTTTCAAAATAAAAGTAATTGGGCGAGAGTTTAAATTAAAATTAAAAAAAATAGTGTGACAAGGATATACAGTAATTGTATAGAATATATGCAACTACTTTGACATTTAGGTATAATTTATTTTTTTGATAATTTTATTTTCCGACAATTTCTCTATACTGTGCCAACGCACTACCAACTACACCACACTTACTTACTTTACTTTTAATGGCACAACAACCCATGGAGGGCCTAGGCCGAGCTTTTCGCATCCACTCATGTTGTGCGTGTTATATTTGTACATGAATGGAAGGGACCTACAGTTTATTGCCAAATCCGAACGGCGAAAAGCTTTTCATACCAATTTTTACTCTTGTAGGTTTGCCATTGCCTGCCAAGAGGTGGTGCCGGGTAGAAAAATTATCTTTTCTACTTTTTGATTTTGCTTGTGCCGAGATTCGAACCCCGGACACTCTGCGTAGCAGTCCAACGCACTACTACACCACAGCGACCACCAACTACACCACAGCCATTGGTTAATTACAAATGTTATCGAGTAAGAATAAATTTTCTCCACTATTTTGCCTCACATACTCTATTCTTTATGTAAATATTTGCTAAAGTGAATTTCTTCACATGGCCGAAAACAAGTCAACGTTCATTGTAAATTAACAATAATAAATGCCTTTAAAAAAAGCTTGTCGCCAAAACAAATTTCCCAAACTTTGAAAATTCACAAATCTCCAGTTTCCAGAGTCATTTCAAAGCATCAGAACAATTTACCACTTGAAAATATTCATTCTTGATGACGTCCACGTAAAAGGATTAAGGATTTAAGTATTGATATAAAGATCGTCCAGTTAATTACAAAAACCCTCATATATCCTCATCGGGTATCGTAAAGGAGCTTCATTTACCTTTTAGTTCGAGCACTGTTCGTCGACGTTAAAAAGAAGCTAATTTTAATTAGGGCCTTGAAAAAGCCCTGCTTTCTTTAAAACACCAACAGAAAATGTAAGAAAATATTGTTTTCAAGCTGAAATATAATTTAAAAAATTAACTTTGCCTGCTGTTAGTAAAATAATATTTTTGTACGTATGGAAGTTGGTCTTCTACGAAATAGAAAACAGTTTTGTTCAGTGATGAGAACAAATTTAATCTCTTGTTAAATGAGATAGCTCATGTTCGTCGTAGTCCCGGCACTTGCTTGCTAAAGCAAAATGTCGTGAGCATATTAAAGCATGGCGGTGGTTAAGCTATGGTCTGGTGATGTATTTTGGCTCAAGTTTGTGGTCCTCTTTACCAAATAAAGGAAATCGTGGACTGGTTTAAATACAAAACTATTTTGGAGACCTCAATACCGAAGAGGAGATGCCTCTATCGTGAGTCTTTCAACACGATAACGACCCTAAGCAACACGATAACTTAAAAGTGCGTAAAAAAGTGGTTGGATGATAACAAAATTAAAGTCTGGGATTGGCCTGCACAATCGCTTGATTTAAAACCCTTAGGGAATCTGGGGCGAATTCTTAAACAGCGAATGGGAAACCATCCCTATGGAAATAATTGAAAACCTCATCTGCTCCATTCCGAAAAGCTGCTAAGGGTTTATCAAGAATCGTGGGTATTGGACGAAATATAAAATGTTTGACATTCTTTTTTATTTGTTGCATATGTTTTGAGCAAACAAACAAATACAACTAATTTTAATAAAATATTCTGTACGAATTTGTTTTTGTTTCGTTTAAAAATCAAAGTATTAATGAAATGCATTAAAAAAGACTAAATAAAATGAGTTTATTTTGAAAAAATTTACAAAACAGTAATTTGGTATCCAGTTGCATATGTTTTGCACAATACTGTACGTTATATAAGAGAGTTTAAGTTAAAAATTAGTTTGTATTACTTTTTATAAAATTTCTTACCAATTTAATCTAACATAAAAAACCAAAAAATTAAATGCTTATTTGTGAACTCTCTTGTCGCTGTGGCGTAGTGATAGTGCGTTGGACTGCTACGCAGAGTGTCCGGGGTTCGAATCTCGGCACATGCAAAATCAAAAAGTAAAAAAAAACGGCACCACCTCTTGGCAGGCAATGGCAAACCTACAAGAGTAAAAATTGCCTATGAAAAGCTTTTCACTTCGCCGTTCGGATTCGGCATTAAACTTTAGGTCCTTCCATTCATGTACAAATATAACACGCACAACATGAGTGGATGCGAAAAGCTCGGCCTAGGCCCTCCATGAGCTGTTGTGCCATTAAAAGTAAAGTAAAAGAACTCTCTTTAAATTGATAGAAGATTTTCTAAATAAAATTTACTAAGCGATTTAGATTTAATTTAAAAAAAGTTGTGTGCGCCAGTGGGACGCCCTACAGAAGTTTACTTCTTCAGAACGTTTGCGTTTTGGGTTAGTTTTAATAATCTTGTAAAAACCAAAATCAATCGCAGACATTATATGCGTGGCCGAAGGAATTTTTAACGGACAATTATGGTTCAATTTGATAATTCTCTGATCCCAGGTGTGCTACATCTGGATTAACTTTATTTTGATCGTTTGCATTTCCAATACATGCAACGCCCTCTGCAAAATCATCATCTTCATCAAAATATTCATACGCTGGCAAATTTATTTGCTACAGCATTATAATTGTAATCTTACCATCATCATCATCATCAAAATCTTTCAGGTGTATGATCTTAACAGGTGGGAAATTTACCACTTGCCGGTCTGAGAACACGCGAATGTTATGAAGTTGACTAGAAACTTGGTTAATCTCGTCTATGTTTTGTTGTACTGATGTGAGTTGATTTCTTTACACGAAGGAAAGATTTTCATGCAAATTTTTGAGTAAATCTTGTGCCCATCTCTTTTGTTGAGAAGCAAGGAATTTGGCTATCTCAGTAACTGCCTAGTGCGAGTTCGTCCGGACTCAATCAACTGAGTGGTGATTGACTCTAATGGACTCATTTGCCATTCATGCATTCAATGAAATTCGAATTCTATCGTGCCTCAAGTTGCTTGCGAAGTTTACTTTCTCGCGGTCTCTCGGTGCTGGTTTTTTTTTGCACGATAGCAGAATCTGAATTTTGTTGGCCCTCCATTTTTCGACAAAGTCTACATTTTCGCTGTCTCTGAGCCGCAGTTTTTATCGTAACACAATCGCCATTTGTTTGTGCCTCGCGTTTATTTTTTGTTTCAGTCTATACTAGCTCATTCATTCAGCTCTAGAAATTTTTAACGGTTTTTGTTTAAAATGTAATATTTTTGTTTGAAATGTCAAATTTTAATACAAACTGATGGGCAGCGCCCTCTATCTATCGATTGATATAGGGGACAATGTGGAATCATATGTGCTGCCCATCATTTATCTGTATATAATATGCATCCTCATTTTTTCAAAACTTTTTTTATTTTTTTTGTTTTATGAGAGAATGAGAGAGGGAATGCAATCACACAGGACACCGATAACGAGATAGACAGCCATTGTGGCAAGTGTTATGCCTTTACCACAATGAACTTCAGTGTATCAGTGTCGACTATGGCCGCATGTAGCGCCAAAGGCCAAGCTTTTCGCATCCAATCATGTTGTGCGTGTTATATTCGTACATTAATGGAAGGGACCTACAGTTTTATGCCGAATCCTTTGCCTTTGCCTTTCGCCAGACTTAAACTCTTCCATGGGAATGTTTCATTCGAATCATGGATTCATCTGCCCACAACACTCCATTCCAAAAAGATTGTTGTTTAAGGTCCTATTCTTGATAAAATGGTATAATTTTCTTTAAATTGATCTTGCTAGCATACGGAATTTTTCACGCAACGCGACCACGCGACCACCTTAAAACTAGTCAAGAAATTATTCAATTAAGAGAAAAATTGTCCTTTGAAACACACAAAGTGAAAACAAGTAGACGGCACAATTGGCTACGAACGTAGTGATGCAGCTTCATCAATGTTTCTAAATTCTAATCACTTTTTAATATTTACCGTTAATAATAAAAAGTCAAAAAACACTAAAAAAAGGAAGTCATGAGCAGAAATGGTGGCACACTTTTTTCATGCTTTGCAGTATACCTTACTGTACATACTACAAACATACATACAGCACTGCACACAGGGCTCTAAAAGGCCCTGGTTATAATGAGAATTTTGCTGGGTGAACACTTTGTGCTCGGTTTTCGCCGAGCAAAATTTTCAATATAACCAAAGCAGGTCGGGCGTTTATGTACAATGCTTCGTTTCTTTTTCCCTTTCCTTTGTGTCACATGCACATCATAAATCAATCTAGAAAAAAAATTACAATCGTTGATTACCGAAGAACCAAGACACCTTTCTTCTTATTTGAGTTCTCTAGTGGTAAAAACACAAACAGAACATAAAATTGCGTCATCGCCAAATCGAAAAAAAATTGTTTGGGTGATGCGGCTTCTATGTAAAGAAGGTTTCTTCTATTCAAGAATGAATATAGCTTACACAAAATGAATGGATGAGAAAAGATGAGCTTAGGCCCTTATGTGCTGTTGTGTCAATAAAGAATAATAATAATAGTGTACGAACTTCAATCAACTGCGAACTGACTAATTGTACTTATAGAAAAGTTGAAAGCTTCTTAACATTTCGTGTTCTAAGCTTTCTGCGCATTTCACTTCAATTGCACTGTTACATATCTTTTGAATTACTCCAATTCAACTGGAGTTTTAGCGTGCTATGCTTTGACGCTTGATTTGTTGTGTTTTAATCGAGATAAGAAAAGTCTCTGCTTCTTGGTTCCAGGTCGAGGTCAGGTCGGCCCCCGCTCCCACGGAGACAGGCCATAGAAGATGGACACATGGTTGGCAATGCCGGACCTTTTTGTTGATGGACAACCCCAAGTAAGGGCTTAGTAGTTAATACTCACTCATCCTTGCCCATGACTCATAATCATCCATTCTATAAAAAACTAAAACATTTTCGATTTAAATTGCAGTAATTATTATTTATGTAATTAAAAACTCTAAAAAATTATGAAATAAATTCGCTTACATTTACTAAACACAAATCAAATCATTCATTATTAATTACGATAGATACTTTTCGTTTATTTTTTGCCCTTACTGACCTAAATTACTAAAATATTTTAACCGTTTCTATTTGTTTATTAGTACCGATTTGAAGAAAGAATATGTAATCGTATAAAGAGCAAAAAATAAATGTATACAAAAATACACACATACGAATAGAGTATAAATCATATGTATATACCTTTTCATTCAATAAAAGAGACAAAAGGAAGAAAAACTAAAAACGCACAAAATATATTGCGATGAAATTGGCCGGTTCCGCCACAGCCAGCGCACACATTCCCTTCACGTTAGCCTCGTCTCCATCATCGGCATCATCATTCCATATTCGCCGATATCACCACATTAACTTGTGGATAACTTTCTGAATTCGTTGCGTCTGAAGATGTTAGAAGCTGCGACATACGATTACTTAGCTCGCTCTGTGAATCTGTATCGATAATGGCTCCAGGAGACATCAACAAAGGTTCTGAGCGTTATGATAAAAACATTAATTTGAAATGTACTGCTGCAGAAAATTAATTTTGAATTTACTACCTCCAACATTCCAACCGTTTGGTGAGCACATTTGCCACATCATTGTCGACGCCGGAAGCTGTGGGGACATTACTTGAGCTAATATATCACATGTGTCACCGGGTTTTAGCGCGGGCATATCAATGCAACGTGTTTGATGAGAAGACCTTAGGTAACATCCAGTCGGCCAATCTAAAGTGCCATCGTTTTGTAGGCGCCATGTGTGTTGAAATTCACTTATACGCCTCTTGTGTACAACTTTCACTGAGGGTGTATAATGGAAGTTGTAGAAATCTAAATAGCAGCCAACGGCAGTTTGCAAATTCCTAAATGAAATGATAATTGCCAATATGTTTATATCCTTTCCGCACTAATAAACTAATATTAGTTACCAGTTGCTCATCTCAAGATAAAATCTGGCCGATTCCTTGTTCATTTGGTTATTCGTAAGGTGCAGAAACTGATTTTCCAGATCTTCGTGATCCGTCGTTCCCAAGCAGCTAAATTGTTGCAATAACATTGAATCAATGTCAATGTCTTCGCCTCTTGACTCCAGAGGTTGCGACTGTAACAACGCTGCTTGCTGCTGCGGCGTCTTAGATATTGGTGGAGCTGGCAATGGAATTGCCTGACCAGAAGAGGTAAGGGGCGCATTCCACCCATTCATCGATGGACCATAAATTGTTTCACATTGCATCAGCTGTTGTTGTTGTTGTTGTTGCTGCGGCTGCTGCTGCTGAGGGTCACCCTGCTGCGTTTGATGTTCATAGCTGTCGCTGATATCCATGATCTGTTTGAAAGTCAAACATTAATAAAAGATATTTACAAAATATGAAGATGATAATGATACAATATTTCAAAGTATTCCTTGTGGATTAGCTATCTCCTTTGTTCTCTGTGCTCATTATCATCTGTCCTTATTATCTTTCTTTGTTTTCCCCTAGCATTAACAATCGTATTTTTATACTCTACCTGTTTCTTGTGATTTGTATTTATTTATGATAAACTTTAGCAGATTCAAATAAACTGCACGTTGAATGTCCTCTTCTTGTTATTTTTGATGTGCTAGGAAACTTTCTCAACAGGGGGAAAAAAAACTAAAATTCACCGTAACTCTTGGCTGGTACGTGTATTATGATAAACGCAATAAATATAAATGCAAGGTAACAAAATAAAGTACGAAGAAGTGGCGATGCATATAAAAAAACAATGTCAACTGTCACAATGGATAGGCTCATGGTTGCATTTATTTGTACAAAAACGATTTTGCCATTTAAATATCGGCCGAATCTTATAGTCTAATTATAGAAACTTAACGTAACTTCACGTAACATAACAGCGCATAACAAAACTTAATGCTGATTATATCAGCTGTTTTCGTAAATAAATGAAACAAAAGTATGGGAGAAGCTTTGCTTTTGAATCTACATTTCTTAAATCTATGTAGACTATATTTTAAATAGAAAAATTCAATGCAAGTCAAGAGTTGGGGTGTATGTCCGATAAATAAGGACAGCATATCAAAGGATATTCCAAAAATGAGTTTATGAAAATCTCCCTGATGATGCATCCATCCTTTTACACTCCCGGGAATACCGCTCCCTTAATTTGATCCACCTTCTTATGTACTGTTACTCTGCGAGAAATTATGTTTTATTAATGTATTATTCTTTAAAAAAAAATCACAAAGCTATGTACACAACTGTTGCTTCCAGTTCCCTTGCGATATTTGCCCTTATACTTTTCTTTTTTCTGCCAATGCGATATCCTGAACTGAATTTACTGTACAAAATGTCATTGCGCCGCACCAGATCAATTAATTTCTTATCGTCAATCATTATAAAATAGTAAATAAACTAATTTAACAAATAAAATAAACATTTAATTTTAAAATACTTACTTTTCGCTTCGATAAACACACACAAATAAAGAGAAAACAATTGATGTTGTGAGACGTCACTTAACAATTAGCATAGAAACCAAAATTCAATAAACTTCTATGTTACGTTTATTTTTCGTTAAGTTTCATTAATCAGAAATATACAAAATGCATGAAATATTATTTATTCTTTGTGACAGTTCTCTATTTGTCTTTATGTTTCTATAATTAGACCATTAGCCTTTGCTACGATCATTTTCCCACACGACAAGTTTTCTCGAAAGCAAGTTCCCAATTCCCTTTTGGTCTTGCTACTAGAGGGACGAGTATAGACTTGCTCGTACCGGCAAGTTTTTTTTTGTGCTGTTTGTTCGGTCCCATATCAGGCAAAATAAAAGGATTTTGTCGTCATATAAACTTGAACAAATTAAACACGGCATCATTTCCTTGTGGCTGTTTACATTGGCGTAAATAGCATGGCTATTGCCATGATCGTTGTACACTTGCACTAAAATAAAATAAAAATAAGGCAAAGAAGTATGATATGAAAGAGTTGTTAGAAACACGGAAAGCGTACATGGGACAAATGTACATTGAAATCTTTCAGTATTTTTAATCAGGGATGTAAACCAAAAAAAAACATTCTGTTTTTATGGTGGCAAAACGTAATGAAAATGAATGAGAAAATTGGTGTTGCAAAAATAAATAATGGGTATATGTTTTATAACTGTACCAACAAATTTTCGCAACACGGTTCGATTCAGCGGTTAAAAATCTCTCTGAACAACTGATTTGGTTCCGTACCTTCAAATCGCTGGGTCGGTTTAAAGCTGGTTTGGTTCCAAAACCCGCAAATCCATTGAATGAATTCATAAAGTCATATATACTTTTTGTTGGAACTGAACTGTTTCCCCTAATTTGCTTTAAGATCGTTTAATTTTCTTCCTTTTTTAAATTTGTGGATTCACTTAAAAAGTGCGGCTTTTAGGGTGGCAAAACGTAATGAAAATAAAAGAAAAAATTGGTGTTGCAAAAAGAGATAATGGGTAAATGCTTTATAATTGTACCAAACAAAAAATTTATTTATTTTTTGTTTATGGTTTGATTACAAGTAACTTAATCTGCGGATGGTTCGGTTTAAAAAGGTTTTCGTTGAAATTGGTTTGCATTCCTGCTTTAAATAAGCACTTCATCATGCCCTTGCGCATACTTCTCGTTTGACACAAAATTTTCAATATTTTTTACACTGACGACTGCTAGTAGTAAAATAGATGGCCCTGGCGATTTCAATAACTTTAAGATAATGGATAATTCTACTTTTGAGTAATTACTAGCATGAAGCAAATCCAGAAAATCAGCGAAGTATAGCTAAAATTAACAGAAGTATCAATCAAGCCCTTACAGTCGGCATAATATTCGTAATGAAAAAGCAAACTCCTTTGGATTCTCATCAACCAAGACTTTAACATGTACACATTAACACAAATTTTTACTAAAACATGCAAATGATTGACACCAATCGATTGACTGTAAAGATTTCGGTTAACAGAGTTTTATTGAGTATTCCAGCTTATGGTTGATAGTGGAGGTAAATTTAACGTAAATTTAATTTGCATGTGCAACCCTGCTACAAATAGATCTCGAAGTGCTGCCAATCTTCATTAAAATATTCTACTACTACAATAAAATATCAGAAAATGAAACAAAAAATGAGAAAATGATTTAATCGCACTTGTTTTTCGTATTTCGTATTATTAGGACCGTAGTTTCGTACTTTCGTTGTCGGAATAAAAAAAAATTTGTAAAAATGAAATCAAAAAATCAACACTAGAAGTGAAAAATTCCACAAGGCAAAGCCTAAAGTTTGTAAATAAGATTCCAGTTGGCGTTACTAGATTCAATGTGGACCATAGCAGAACAAATAAAATAAAAGAAGAAATTGTGTGCCAATTCTGTGTGCAAATCGAAATCAAAAAAATTTTGATCCATTTCAACAATTGGGTAGAAGAAGAAGAAGAAGAATAATAAGCAGAGAGCATTGTTCAATTGGGATTTCGGTCAGATTGCGTTCCGCGAGTTACACTCGGCCTCTAATTAATTAAATACCTTGTATTGTGTATATGCAAAAGAGGGAACAAACGCAGAGGGAGTTGATAGTGGACCTTTCATTTAATTTGAATTCTTCAGCTGCGATTTCGTTTCATAGTAGCCCTCAAACCGTCACTTGTGTGCACTTTTCGAATCACGTTAGCTCTTATTGCTTTGAAAAGTTAACTTAAAAAAAAAACAGCGCGCACGCTGTAAGATATTCTTATTGCGATTATTTTTTGTCATCGACATGGAATTAAATTGCTTCTGCATAGAAAGACTGATGACAACACGCGCGCCACCTCACTCTACTTCTCACTAATATAACTCCTTCCCATCTCCACCACCATCCCTTTCGCACAAACTCGTTCACTCTAGTGCTCTTAGTTTAGTTATTTATGTAACATTAAGTGTGTGTATTTGGTGATTTTTTTGATTGTGACTGAACATCAAAAACAACCAGAATAAGAAATAATAAATAGCACAAAAAAAAAAAATAAATAAATATATACAAAAACTCCACAGAAGCAAAAAAAAAAAATAATAAAACATAAAATAAATCAGAATAAAAGAAAACTGCAACGCGAAAGTTTTCAAAATCTAAGGAAATCCGCTTTAAAATTGCGCGGCGCGACAAAAGCGGCAGCTTCTTGGAAATCGTGTATCGTGCATTGTTTGTGGAAGAGGAATCATCAGTTGGTTGCCACCGCGTAACACCCACTTCACTCCACACCGCCCATTCACCGCATCCAAACATCACTAGCTGTTGCTGTTGTTACTGCTGCTGAGTGATTGTTGTGTATTTCAACGTCACTTACTCGCTGATACTGATAAAGAGTCGTGTCCGTCCTCTCCTCTCTTGGATTTTGTGCTTGTTGATTTTCTTTCGGTAATTCTCCATTAGATTGTGAATTGTAACAACGCACACAAAAAGGAATCAAGAATCTGCGTTAGTCCTTCGGACGGAAACAGGTATTTACAATTTTTATTTATATATACATACAAATTTATATATCGAATAACCACTGTTTATTTGCTTATTAACATATATAGATTGTATAACAATATTTTCAAGTCACTACTTTACGTATGAGACAACATACAGGCGATTGTATTTAAATTGCTAGCCGGTAATCGCTTGCTTAGCAATCGAACACATTCTGTCAAATGACGATTTCTCCGAGACTAGTTTGTTTTTGTCTATATCAACTCCAATTATAAAATTTATCTTCATATCTTGTTGTCCCAGCTTACAAATAATTTATCTTTAACCTAGTCTTGTAGTGTCCAATCATAGAGCTCTTTGGAATGTCCACTATTTCCTCTAGTAAGGAACAGCATTCATTTGTACACGTTGGTAAGGGGCCAACAATGGTATGCCGAATCGGAACGGATTTACCAAATGAATAATTAAAAGGCTTTTTAAAGTAATTTTTACTCTTCGTATTTTTAAATCAGGCTGAGTCTAGCAATTGCATTTGCAAAACAACAAAATACTTATTATTCCGGTGGTTAATCCCCTTTCATAACCTTCTTACAATCCTACCGATATGAGGTGGATGAGAACTACGAGAAAGTATATACATAAGTACTCCCTCTTGGCAAGCAATGGCAAAACCATAAAGTTGTAAGAAATTTCCACCCAGCCACTCGGAACCGGCGCTAATCTGTCGGTTCAACCCTTGTGGTATCACCATTGGCTGCACTGATTTAAGTGTATCCTACTATAGGACAGCCACTGTAATTTAACCTAACCCAGTTTACTTCTTTGGAAAACTGGATAATGCCATAAATATTGCTCTGTAGTTTTTTCTTTGCTACTCACGGCAGATGTGCTAAATATTTCATATTTTTAATGCGAAATTTTCAAGATCCTAATATTGAAAATAGCTTTTAATACTTTTGAAATAACTATTGACTTGCCACCTCCAATCAAATGTCACTGCCGACACAGACTTGCATTTCAGTCAAGAAATCAGTGCCTAAGCTCAAATGCATAGGCTTTTCACCAAATTCTTCTGTAGTAGGATTATCGGCTATTATAGGTAGAAAGTATACAGATATCTCGTTATTTCGTAAGCAGTCTGTCGAATAAAAAATGATAACTTAATTGTTATTTCTAAAATTTACAACCGATTTACTCTGGGCCTTAGTTTTTCGCTATAGGTTATACTAGTTTCATAATTTTAGGTGGTATCTAGTAAAACGGAATTATAAGGCAGTCTCAAAACCTAAGCCTTATAGCTTAGGATATTATTCTTTTTAGGACGGAATGATCGTAAACATGGTTTTTTCGTGTAAATCGCATGAATTAACAAAAGCTGCGTTTTATTCACCACTAACAACTAGTTATGCGATAACTAGTTGCGATAATTGTATGGGAAAGCAACAAAAAAAGCGCAAAGATAACACGTATATGCTATGTATCGCTATTATGTTCATCCCTGGTTTTCACAAATACCCTACCGTGAACTGTCAATAATGAAAAAATAAAATTAACAGTTTGACATTTTTGCGTACAACAAAAACCATTAAGTAAAAAGTTAAATAAACAAAAAAGTAGACATTTATTTTCTGTTTAATAAAAAAATTATGGTCGCTGTGGCGTAGTGGTAATGCGTTGGACTGCTACGCAGAGTGTCGGGGTTCAAAACTCGGTACAGAAGCACGAATAAAAAAAAAAAAGTAGAAAAAATAATTTTTCTACACGGCACCATCTTTGCAGGCAATGCCAAACCTACAATAATAAAAATTACCTATGAAAAGCTTTTCACTTCGCCGTTCGAATTCGGCATTAAACTGTAGGTCCCTTCCATTCATGTACAAATATAACACCCGCAACATGAGTGGATGCGAAAAGCTCGGCCTAGGCCCTCCATGGGCTGTTGTGCCATTAAAAGTAAAGTAACAAAATTTTCACAAAATCTCAAATATAAATAAAGAGATCAACTGTCATCCCTAATGTGCTAACTCTATTTATTTCCAACAACTTATCGATAAATTTTTTTATATCAAAGGTATTTTATAATTTAATACTGTTAGACTTTTTTATTTAATAAAATATTTTCCAGTATTCCTCTTTTCATTGTTAAATATTTATACGAAGAGTAAAAACCAAAACAAAAAAATCCGACGATTTACCGCAATGACTGACAATCATTTCTATTGTTATCGATATTCCCTAAAATGTATCACCTTCATCTCCATTGTGAAGAAGGGACTTAACAACTTGGTCGTTTTATTGGCACATGTTAAACAAATAACGCAGATATATTTTTATTTAAGCTTGGGAATAATGAGATAGGCTAAACTTTTGATTTATATATTTTTTGTTCGTATTTGTAGTTAAGAATATTTGTAAAGATATCTTAAAATTATAAATTGTTTCGTAAATAGTTTCGTTATTTTGAACTCTTTCCATTATAATTACAGATTTACTTTAAAATGACTAGTCCAGAGGAAAGAATGCCTGCTCACGGTAAGTAAAAGGGGCTGCAAATTTTGAAAATATAACAAAAATAGTAAATAATTCAATTGTTAATAAGAAAACCAGTATCAATTAGTTAACTACATTACATGCACCTACGACATATCGACATTTTGATTATGAGCAGCTTAAACATTAATACATAATTACAATGAATATACAATTACAATGAAAACGAAAAAAAAAATATATATATAGAATAAATAAAAAACAAACAAAATCCCTGTAAATTTTTTTTTCCTTAAACTGACCCAAGTGATGTGCCTAAGCAGCAAGTACGTTTGCCATTTCGTCAGTCAGTCAGTCATTCATTCAATCAACTATCCATCCATCCCATTTTGATAGATAAATAAAAAACTGAAAATATTAATTCCAAACACAGAACACAAGAAGAGGATAAAGAACGACTGAAGAAAGAAAACCTTCGTTTATCGATTTTTAGCTATTTTTAGAATTTACTTGCCTTCACACAGCAAACTTTGCCATGAAATAAATATTCTACAACTTTATAATAAACTTTTTTTTTGCTGCCACTGCTGCTGGTACTTTTTTCTTCTATGCTCGTAGACGACGTCGTCGTTGTCGTCGTTGAATCCACCAATACGAAACGGGCTACAACGCTACTACCATTACCGACATTATCGTCACCGCCACCACTGTTGCCTGCCATCAGCTGTGGACAATTTATTTAAAGGCAAATGGAACGCTGCTGGGATGAAAAAGACGCCGCACTCAAGATGGTGGCAGTGGTGGCGGTAGCTGTTGGGTATGGGCGGAAGCTCTAAGGTGGCCTATATGTATGTAGGTAAATGTATGAAGTTTTCTTAACGAGCGATTGGAAACAGCAACCAGCGCCCAACCACCCAGCTCCTTGACTCCCTACTTTCCTACTAATAATACCATATAATCTTCTTTTCTTTGTAATTCTACCTAAATTTGAAAATAATGTCCCGCTCCATTGCAATGGAACTGCCAATGCATTAGGAGCTCGGCTCTGTTCCGCCCCTCTTAGTTTGTAGCTAGTTATATTTTTGGCTAAACAATTGCTTAGCATTTCCTTGAGGTGACGGTGATGAGAAGTAGAAATTGTACTTGTTTCTGTTTATATCATATTCTGCTTTGTTGGGTGTTCACGAAAAATGGGAAGGAAGTAGTAAAACACGCCTTAATGTGTCTTTAATTTATTTGTTTTTATTACCTTTTCCATTTTTCTGTATATGTTTTTAGTTTTTTTGTTTTTGATAAATAATAATTTGAAATAGTTTTATTGTTAAGTTTATTTTACCGAACCTGTTCGCAAAAATTACTTCTAGTTTAAAATTTTTAACCGAAACATCTGATTTCGTTTTAAATGAAATTTTACACTAGGTAACATAGTTTTGTTCATGTGTAGTTAAAGTCGCTAATAGCTGCTATCAAATTAGTTTTTAAAGTTTGAGCAGACAAACCTGGGAGAAATTTACTATTATAGTTTCTAAAATATTTTAACCAGATAGTCGCAAGGGCTTATTTTTAATGGCAATGACGGAATCTACTCCGGAAACTCCAATCACTGACGGCGTTGAAGTACCGCCGCCTGACTATGAGGAGGTCTTAACAGCCATTGCTCGGCTGAAAAACAATAAAGCTGCAGGTGCAGATGGCCTGCCTGCTGAGTTGTTTAAGACCGGAGGCGAAGAGCTAAAAAAACGCATGCATGAGCTTCTATGCAGAATATGGTCGGATGAAAGCATGCCAAGTTAGCATGCCATTAGAAAGGTGATTCCATGATCTGCGCGAACTACAGTGGGATAAGCCTTCTTAATATTGCATATAAGGTTCTATCGAGCGAACTGTGCGAAAGACTGAAGCGCATCGTCAACAAACTGATTGGACCTTATCAGTGTGGCTTCAGGCCTGGTAAATCCACCATCGAGCATATATTCACACTACGCCAAATCCTGGAAAAGACCCGAGAAAAACAGATCGACACCCATCATCTATTTGTCGATTATAAAGCCGCCTTCGACAGTACGATTAGGGATCACTTGTACGCCGCAATGTTTGATTTTGGTATCCCTGCAAAGCTCATTCGTCTTTGCAAAATGACACTGATCAACACCACCAGCGCAGTGAAAATTGGGACAGACCTCTCCGCACCATTCGATACCAAAAGAGGTTTCAGACAAGGTGACTCCCTATCGTGCGCCTTCTTTAACCTTATGCTGGAGAAAATAATTCGAGCTGCGAACATTGACATCTCTGGCACTATCTTCTACAAGAGTGTCATGCTGCTAGCATACGCTGATGATATTGACATCATTGGCAAAAACGCTCGAGCAGTAAGTGCAGCATTCTCCAACCTGGAAAGGGAGTCTCGTCGAGTGAGTCTAGTGGTGAACGAGGACAAAATGAAATACCTTGTGTCAACAAACAAAGAGTCACGGTACGGCGTCTTGGACAAAATGTCACTGTTGACAATTATAGTTTTGAAACCGTCAAGGATTTCGTATATCTAGGATCCAGCATAAACACCAACAATAATGTCAGCCTTGACATCGAGCGGAGACTAACTTTTGCCAACAGGTGTTAAAATGGGCTCAGTAGGCAATTGAGAAGTAGAGCCCTCTCTCGACCGACGAAAATAATGCTCTATAAGTCCCTCATCCTTCCCGTCCTAATGTATGGCGCAGAGTCGTGAACATTGACCATCAATGATGAGGGGCTGTTAGGAGCGTTCGAGAGGAAGATACTCCTTAAGATCTAAGGTCCAATATGCGTGGACGACGTGTATCGAATAAGATGGAACGATGAGCTGTATGAGCTGTACGCCGACAATGACATAGTCAAGCGTATAAAAATCCAGAGGCTTCGCTGCCTGAGTCATGTTGAGCGAATGGAAGAAAGCGTTCCGCTCCGGCTGGAAGGGTGTTTTATTCGAACCACGGTGGAGGAACACGCAACGCAGAAGGGGACGTCCTAATCTCCGTTGGAAAGACCAGGTGCAGGGCAACCTGACTGCACTCGGCCTTATCAACTGGCGCCAGCGCGCGCATAGCAGAGGCGACTGGCGAAGCTTTGTAGAGGCGGCCAAGACCGATCATCGGTTGTAGTAAATATTATGGTCGAGTTCTCGTTTAAGGTTACATGTATATTTTTTTTAACAATTATAAAATAGGTACATAAGAAGCTAAATCACTTCAAATGTAATTTGTTGTTGTTTAGAGCAAATTTGTACTTTAACCAATTTGTCCGACCAGTTGCTTTGCTTTTTGAATACTCGCTAATAAATTACTAAAGTACCTAATATTATTCACATTTCAAATATAATTAGCTTCATCGACGAGATATAATTAAAGAAATTTAAAGACTACATCTCAATAAATATAAAAATAGCATATAGGTAGATGTAACCCTGCATTTCAGATGGCTAAGCTTCATTTCGCTGTCGTGTTGTACTTTGTATTCTGTATTCAAATACATACATCGATTTTACGTCTTCTTCAGACTCGTTTGAGATTATTAGACACATTTCTAGTTGGTAGTCTCATCATTTAATGTTGTATTCACTTCGTCTATTGCATTATACACTTCGAACAAATGTGATATTTATAAGTTGGTAAAATGTATTTATCATTTTGCCAATGGACCTATGGTACAGTTTTTATGCATTCGAAAGGCGAAGTGAAAAACTTAGGCAAAATGTATTTATCATTTTGCCAATTGATATAAGGTTCCACTATAAAATATTCATTGGTCTGGCTGGATTAGAATGTTTTTGTACAACAGCCCACACCCATTTCCTTCCTCCTTTTTCTAATTGTATACCCTTCACACAATGTGTACATACAATACGTATATTGATTTTGATCGAAACATGGTTGTTTGTAACCCGTACTCAATTAATGGACCTATGGTATAGTTTTTTTGCATTCGAAAGGCGCAGTGAAAAACTTAGGCAATTTTTACTCTTGGAGGTTTACCATTGCCTGCCAAGATGTCGCATGAACAAAAATAGATTTTTCTAAATTTTGATTCTGTTGCGAAAGTTGGAAATATCAGGTACGACTACCTCCCATTCAATTGGTGAAGCAAATTAAACAAAATTCGGTGCACTCTTATCGAATGAAGAATAACCACGAACAATAATAACGCCTACCTCCCAAAGAAGTGAAATTTTTAAAGAACAATATAAAAGGAAATATTGATACAAATACAATAAAACAAAATTGGTTATAGTGAGTTAGGCTGATTAAAAAAATATTTCATGAAAAAACCATTGAAACTTAACCTACCATTCAATACTAAAGGGCGTTTTATTACAAAGGGTGTGTAGGTTTTATAAAGTTTGGCTTTCTGTTGAAAAAGTTTGGAAATAGCTTCCTTTAGGATATCATAAAAAACGAAGTTCTTGTGTTAACACATATTCTACATGAAGTCAAGTTCAAAAACGTAATTGGTAATGTCAAACGAAGGAGTCTGTTTGGTGGTTTAACATTAAACAAAATAAAGTATACAAATATCAAATATGTTTACAGATATAAAAAAAATCGACCCTACATTTTTAAAATGATTAATTTTGTTAAAATTCAGTCAATATTTTTTAAATACGCACATTTTTAATTTGCTATAAAAGTTACTCTGTACTTACCCCCCCACTTTACTCTTTGCACCATAAGTTGTTGCGCGACTATTTACAAATCACAGGAATTTCCCATGAGTTGTCATCCCATCTATAAAATTTCTTAGGCTGTGGTTATATTCAAATTTTACTCGGCGAACACCATGCAATTGCTGTTGCCCGAACACGAAAAAAGAGCTTTTACGCACTCTCACACCGAACACGATATGCTGGGTGAAATGTACACTGAGCACGCCGAGTATTCAGGGTGTCAATGAGTTATTCTACAAAAAAAAAAAAAAAAAAAAATGTATTTAAAATAGAACGAAAACATGCAAACCTGTACATCACTATTTTCATATGCAGAAAAGCAAAGTTGCGAATGTTTTTAGTTTTTAAAAGTGAATATCAAATATATTATTCATAAAAATATTGAAGAAAAATCATATTATTTTCATAATTTTTAAATTATATTATTAATTTCACGCTCCATATTAATAAAATCGTTTAAGGTTTTTTGGTACACTATTTAAAGTTGCCGTTGCGAACAATATGGTATTAAAAAAAAAACTGAATTTCGACAAAAACTCTGTAACGAACACCCATGTAACCACTACACCGAGCAAGAGAGTAACATATGATGTGTTGGTCGAACAGGGAACACCAGTATAACCAGCACCTTAGTAACTAGTTTCTTCTCTCTGCGTTATTGTGTTTTATGATTTTAATAAACTTATATGATGTATGTATGTATCTATGTACTCTACATAAAAGAGCAAGCAGCACAGTAAACTTGAGGATTTGTACAAAACAAAAGCAAAAAAAAAAACAACAACATTAACATTTAATTGTTGTTTGTTGCTCAATTGTAATATTTACTGATTATTTTTATGAAAAAAAATTTTATTTCTCTTATGTGATTTTTCTTTCTCTCTTGTTCGTACACATATGACAGAAAATTTGCTACTTACACTCTGCACTTTGCTAACCAAAACATACACTTTGTTGGTATTGTTGTTGTTATTGTTCTTATGCACATGTATGTATTGTATTATGTGTATACATTTTCTATAGTTAGCAGGGATGCCAGGTTGTGGGGAATATTTACTCAAGTGGGGAGATAGTGAATTTTTAATATTTTTGGTAATTCTCTTCGTTTGATATGTTATTGGCAAAACTTTGAATTATATATATTATACATACATATATGTACGAGTGTATACATCAAAAGGTGCAAAAAAGTATAGTCTTCCAAATAGTCTTGTACAAAAACTGGATTTCTGTTCTCATTTTCACGTAAATAAAGCAGTTTATTGTTTCTGAAGTATCATGCCAAGAAACTTGGTCTGGTGGAAAAAAACTTGGTCCATGCAGAAAATGTAATCATTGAAATAGAAGAAACTATAGAATTAACTAGGACTATATAGAAGGCCAAGTGGTCGCCCTGACGTGGTTGTTAGTGTGCTGGACTGATACGCAAGGTGCCTGGGTTCAAATCTCAGCCCGTGCAAAAATCAAAAAATAGAAAAAAAACAATACACGGCTGCACCTCTTGGCAGAAAAGCTTTTCACTTCGCCGGTCGAATTCACAATATGAATGGATGTTGGAAAGTTTGAGCTTAGGACCTGGGGTGTTGTGCCATTAAAAGAAGAATAAAATTAAAGACGTAAGAAGAGAGTGCATTCTTTCTTTCGAATATTTATTCGATTATATTATATTTTGAAATATAATGGCACCATTAGGAAAGAAAACTGTATATCAGTTCATTTTTAGTTTGTTTATTTGTTGTATTTTATTAACGTAAACTTGTGGGTAATTTGATTAACTTCATCTGGCAACACTTATAATTACATACTGACTGAATGTACAATATGAGTTTTTGTTTTAATTACTTTCTGTTGTTGTTGTTGTTGTTGTTGTTTCTAAATATACTCTCAACAGCTATGCACGATTTATAAACGCTACTAAAAATAGAACAGCAGGTCACGGCCTATTCAAGCACAGCATAGCACACAATACCACATCGAGCGCGGGCTATTTTCACATTTATTCAATTTAATTCAATTTTTGCACCGCAAAGTATAACTGAGAGCCCAGCGAGAGCATTAGAGAGAAAGTGAGAGATGAAGAGAGAAATCGAGCGAAAGCAAGGGAGAGAGAGAAAGGGAGATTAAGAGCGTGAGAGGGCGTACATAATAAAGAATATGTAAAGATTTTCTAAAAATAGTAGCTTCAACAATTTCGATTGACTAACTGAGTGACCTTTCATCATCCATCAGTATAATGCATGTTTATATGCATCAGGCTGAAATGTAATAGACAAATGGTCAATTCATTTTCTTTCATTCTCAGTAGTTTTTAACTATTCACATGTGCCTGCAATTTGTATGATACTCTTAATGCGTAGTTACCTACATACTACATAAATAAATATACATACATACATATGTACATGCATATTGTTATCCAGAAGGATTTAAATATCATTACGTTCACTCTCACACAATCAGTCGAAATAAACAAAATCCAAAAATAGCTGCATACTCGTGGTATATACATACATACATACATACATATGTACACACATTCCTGTTGGTTATTTTTTATTTTTTCTCAATTTTATTAATTTTTATGCACACACATACATACATACATACATGCCACAATGTTATCAAAGATGTTTAAAAATATTTCATTTGATAAAAAATATAAATAAACATGCGTTTTTTTAATGTTATCAAACGTGTACATATGTATGTACATATACATATACATAAATAGAATTATCCTTCTTAATGCTGAAAATATCTTTTATAAAGTAAAATGGAAATAAATATAAATATCAAAATAGGTATTTTGATAAGTAATTATAATCGATAATGATTCGTTGATATCGATGAATGTTAGTCGCAATTTGGAAAGCTAGTTTTAGGAGATATCTACATAGTTTGAGCTGCAAATAATTGGCCATGTAGATCCCTTCACCAGCAGATCAAAGATTTCGAATCGGGGGTTTATGTTTTCAGTTCCTGTAAAAAGTTTTCAATTGATAACTTGGTTAGTGCCTTGGGCATGTATAAAAACATAGAAGCTAGGAAGTATCGAGTACTGCGGTATCGATACTTGTTCTGGTATTTTTCGAAAGAATCGGGTCTTTTCCTTTTTTTAACATTAATTTGTTTTTAGCAATATTTCACATCTGGAAATACAACATATTTCATTTCTTTACCCAAAATATATTCTGGCAGTACTTTTTCACTTTTACCATAAAGCTAATTTCTTAAATGATTTTTTTTGCCCCAGTGCCATCAGGATCAAACAACATCTTTGAGTATAGGGTAAAAAGCTTGTTTTTCAGACCCGCGTTTTAAAGCCATTGTGTTTGGTAACTTTTCTCAGCCACATACCATACATACATTTTGACGGTCGGATTTCTAGGGGCTTCACAAACACTAATACAAAAACATTTAGTTGAAAACCCCGCTGGAGTTTAGGCAAATACACAAAAACTAATTTTCCACTTTTATACGAACTTGCGTTCCTTCTACTTCGGTGCCGTCCGAAGATAGCTAGCTAACCAGAGAAGAAACCACCTATCGGCTTAACACTTAATGTGATAATATTTTAGAATAGTTGCAATTCCTCTTTTTTTTAGGTACTACTGTGGGCAAAAGTTAGTAAGACTTTGTTCATAATTTCAAATTTTTTTATTCATTCTTCCAAATCTATTTCGTCCCCTTCAAAGTAATCCCCCCGGCCCCAATACACTTGTGCCAACGTTTTTTCCAATTCTCGAAACAGTTGTTAAAGTCAATTTCCGGAATAGCCTTCAATGCGCTTACCGATTCATGTTTAATGTTTAATGTCTTCAATTGACTCAAAACGGTAACGGTGTCCACGAAGCGGTTTTTTTAGTTTAGAAAATAGCCAAAAGTCACACGTGCTAAGTCAGGCGAATAGGGTGGTAGGGTGGTTGCGGAACGATATCAGTCGAATTTTTGGCAAAATGGTCTCGTAAAACCAGTGATTTTGGAACCAATCGTGCATTCACTCTTCTTAGGCCCAAATGATGTTTTAAAATGGTTTTCACTGATCCTTCCGATAACGATGCCAGTAAAGTCTCGTCGATTCTCGAGCACCAATTCCTTGATTTTATTGACGTGTTGATCATCAGTTGATGTTGATGGCCGTCCTGGACATGGTTCGTCGTCAACGCGTTCTCGACCATCTTTGAACAATTTATACCAATCAAAAACACTTGCTCGCGACATACAATTATCACCGAAGGCCTTTTGCAACATTCTGAACGTTTCGGCACCAGAAATTTGATTCCGCACACAAAATTTAATGGAACTTCTTTGTTGAATAATTTCACTCATTGTGAAAATCGCCGAATGCACTTTTTGTACTTCAGAAAGACAAGCGTATACTAAACACTAATGAGTATTTTGATGTGACATTTGGCACAGATGTCACCGACAGTCATACCAACCTAAAAAAAATAATATTTTGATGAATGGGTTTCCGCGCGAAATTTAAATTAAAACGTCTTACTACTTTTTGCCCACAGTAGTATGTATATGTATGTTTGTAAATTATTTTGTTTTAATGAATTGAATTCAATGCAGTTTACTTTAAGTTTAAATAAAATATCATATACATTTTCTTATGTACAACGTATTAAACTGACTGTTTATAATTTGGAAAGAAATTTGTAAAAGTATCGATTCAATACTGAGTACTTTTGAGTACTTAAAATTTATACTTTCTAGAATCAAGTACTAACGATTCTTTTGAGAATCGAGTACTTACTACTTTAAGTATCGATTCTGCCCAGCACTAATATAAACTATATAGCATAAAACACGTACATAGAGTGGAGGGAAGGAACTGCCGCATGAGAGTAAAACGATAAATAAACAAATTTAACTCTTCACCGACACGAGGGACAAACAACGACACTAAAAATAATAGTAAATTTCTCTTCAAGTCAAGCACTCGTCAATTTGAGAATTCGATTGGTCGCAGTCCTGCGCTTTCTCTCATATTTAACGCCGAAGAGAGAAAACTGTTGTTGTTGTAATAGGAAAAACCGGAAGAGAGAGATGGAGATAGTAATTTTAGTCGCTGGTGGCAGATTTACACAAGTTCAAGATACTATCAGAACACATTTGCCCCCGCGGTAAGAAAAATTATTTTACCTGGCAATGCTGTTTGTATATTCTCGTATGTATGTACGTTAAACCTGTAAATACTGGCTTTTCTCAATTTTTATCAATTTTTCATTTTTAAAAAGAGGAGAAAGCGTAAATTTCAAAGGTGGGCAGAAATTAAAGACGTTACATTTTTGGTCAACGAATAACTTTTGCATCAATTTTGAAATAAACTAGCGGTTTGATTAATTTCCGTTAAATTCCTTCTGTTAACCTAAGCTCGTTAACTATAACTAGGAATGTCTGCCTTCTACCCCAAAGTTTCAACTCATGTGATTATAAAAGTACAATATTGCCAAGGTTGGTATGGTATAGTAAAAAAAATTTCAAGGAAGCCATGAAACCAAACCAGAGTTGTATTTCGTGCAGCAATAAATAACGAGATGCCAATAATATTTTTAGTGCTATCTGTCACCCAGCCAAAAGAGTCACAAAGAACAGGTCGTTTAAAAGCATCATCCTCGATTTAGTTGGTGACTGCCTAAAGAGAAAATTCTCGAAATTGGTGACATGCTGCATTTCCTACAGTGCAGTTGAACGTTGGTTCTCAATTTGAATATAAAAAGTTAACGTTAATCGTAAATTTTTTTTTTCAGAATTAACGTTAATGACGTAAACTTTTTGGTTAACGCATTTCGGTTTAACAACGTTAATATCGTGATTAACGATGCCCAGCTCTGGTCAGTTATAATATAAACAAAGCAGTAGCTTGTATGAATGGGACTACTTTAGTATATTAGTATAATAAATAAATTGTTTTGTTGTTGTTTATATTTTTTGGAAATTTTGAATAAATTGTTTAGGTTTTGTTTACAACTTTTGGCATTTGTGAAATTTTCACATAAAATTATTAAAAAATGTTTCTAGAATCTGCTGTTTTTAGTACTTTGCTTTTGGTATTTTTAATTAACAACATTCTTTTTTCTTTTCTATGCTGCTTCGTTGCTCAACAATCCTAATTTTTATAAATCGCAATTTGATTAAAATTTGAGATGAGATTTTGAGCAGTTTCGCCTATAATCGATAATAAATTTTAAAAAATAATCGTATAAATACACTGAACCAAGCATAAAAGATCGCAAAAATAGAATAAATTAAAATATCGAATTATGTAGCAAAAAAAAAAAGACATAACTGAAAAAAATGACTTCTAAAAACTCAGAAAATAAGAACTAAAAATTGGGGAAAATCGCTAATCGTTAAAAAGGCAACATTTTTGAAAAATACCAAAATACAATTTATATATGTATTTGGAATCAGGGGTGCCCTAATCATGAATAATTAATATTTAGAAAAACTAATTTTCAAAATTTTGAACTAGAACATTAAAATCCACAATTTTTTTTCCTGAAGTTCCAACTTTGTCCTCAAGAAAAGTAAAAAAAACCAAATTTTGATTATGCATTTTAATTTTAACATTTTACCCCTTTTTTTACTTCTTGATTTCCTTATGATTTTGCCATTATATTTCTTTTTTTTTGGTTTTGTCTTTAACAATAATCTGCCTATTAGTTTTTAATCATTTATTTATCAACTGGAAAGTGAGGATATTGCCTTAGCAATTTGTGTATTAAGGTTTCTGCTGCGTATTTGGTCAACCTCTGTGCGGTAGATCCAGTGGGTGTAAGCGCTTATGTCGTCTTCGAGTTAGACTGTTGTCTAGTAGTTTGATGGCCAGTGGGTTGGGATGTTGGTCCAGTTTGTCGATGTATTTGCTGCTGCATCGATGGATAATATCCTTGATCATTTCCACATTTAGGTCGCGGTGGACTGAAGAATACCTTATGTACCAGGGGACGTTAACCAGCGTTCGAAGCTGGTTAAACGCGAAGAGCTTTTAGTATGCCTGATTTTTTTTTTATATTAGAGTTACTGACAGTGCCCCACAACTGGATACCATAGATCCATGTAGATGTAATGAGCGTTTTGTGGAGCTTTTTTGTCTTCCATGAGACCAGCTTTAATTTTGTTTTAAATTGATCCTTCCAGCCAGTTAGGCAGGTTCATGCCCAGGTAGACAGCACTGGGTTTTTCAGGAATGAGAGCTCCGTTATAGAAACCGTCTGGACAGGTACCTCTTCTTAGCGAAAAGGTGATATGAGCAGATTTCTCACAATTGACGCGTATGTTCCACCGCTTGAAGCAGCCTTCTAAGTTGTACAGATTGTCTTTTTGTTATTCTAAGCATGATTTTTAGTTTTGACTTATCAATTATACAAACTCCAGTGTTCTTCAAAATATTTTATTAGCTGTGTAGTTGCCAAGTTATTGGCAAAATTGGCAAAGTAATCCTAATATCTCAGAAACTATAAATATTCTACGTTTGCGAACTTTTACTTTGGGGCAAGTATCGGAATAGCTTAGGGAAAACTTTTTCAATATCATACCAATGTCGTATTACTTTTGCAAAGAATTTGCAGGAAAACTTGCAGCGCATAAAGAAACATATTCCGATAACTTGGACAGGTTTAATGAACAAATCACCAGATTGCTGCAAGACTGCCATAAAAAAAAACAATAATAAATTTTGAGTTAATTGTTATGGCAATAAATGTTATTTAGTGCTTTATCTTTAGTAAAAAATGTTTATTATGAATTCTTGGCGCGAGAAGAGCATTTATCGTTATCGATTGTATGGAGTGATCATAGTAAAATAAAGTATACTTGATACTAAATAGGGAGAGTAGTATTAAAGTATTCCGAATTGTCAAAAAAAAGTCAAACACATTTGGAGAAAAATTTGTTTCATAGCCAGTGTCGCATTTTTAATTTGTAACGTAAACATTAATACTTTTTGATATGAAGTGCAATGCAACCATGCGCTATAATTTCTTACTTTACTTTTAATGGCACAACAGCCCATGGAGGGCCTAGGCCGAGCTTTTCGCATCCACTCATGTTGTGCGTGTAATATTTGTACATGAATGGAAAGGACCTACAGTTTAATACCGATTCCGAACGGCGAAGTGAAAAGCTTTTCATAGCAATTTTTACTCTTGTAGGTTTGCCATTGCCTGCCAAGAGGCGGTGCCGTGTAGAATAATTATTTTTTCTACTTTTTTTTAATTTGTTTTTTTTTTGCCTGTGCCGAGATTCGAACCCCGGACATTCTGCGTGGCAGTCCAACGCATTACCACTACGACCACAGCGCTATAATTTCTCTGAGAATAATTTTTTGACAACCATTTGTCATTAAAATCAATTTAAAGAGGGGAGAGTTGAGTTTAGCATACTTCTTTATTTTACTACTTATGTTGGGTGATATGTTTTCTTGGTTTTTTGACTTATGACAGTATTGTAATGCGACTTATGACAAACCAGCGTTGTGTATATAAAACAAAAGCAGTAGGTTATTGCCTGCATGACGAGTTTGTTGATGAAAAGGGAAGGGAAGAAGTTTTCGGGGTAGACAGAAATTCACTGTCGCAAATTTTACTGTAACTCTTCTCTCCTTCTCTCCGATATTTTCTTTTTTACCTTTTCTTACTCAGATTTTAAATCGCCCAGAATTTGACATTCTCCATGATCTATAAAAACTGTGGAAATTCTGTAAATATTTACATTAATTTGAATATGGACTAATATTTATCTTTAGAATTGGTTTCACATATATTGGAATAATTTACTAATGGAGAGCTAATTGAAAATGTTACATTAATCCACATACATATCTACACAATAGACCGTGATACACGTAATTTCTTATATAGAAATCTTAAAATTCAATTCGAAATTACAAAAGAACTGACCGTACTTTATTTATTAAAGAACATCTACTACATCGCATTTAATGCTTGATAGAGTTGGAGCAAAAAAAAAACTATTTATTGACTTTTCTTTATCCTTAAAAAATTTAGTTTCAAGATTGTCCTTTGGTGAAATTATCATTTCACATTATTGTCCTCATATGAAGATACTTTGTACTTTTAACTGATAATTTCACTTACGCTGCATCCTTAAGATTTCTATTTTTAAAATGTTACTTTGAAAGCCAGCTTAGCTTTTACTTGTATCATTTAAGTGACACAATGATTGAAAACAGGATCGTTGCACAATTATTTGGACTAGATTATGGTTACCACAATCCACAGGTTATTCAATTCAATTTCGGTCACTGAATTGTCGTACCAGTAAATTTTTATTTTTTTTATATCAAGTCAATATTTTCATACTTACCAGAACTATTTCTATTATTATTTAATCACAGATAAGAATAGGAATTATAGTTAGGTGGAGCAAGTCATATAACTAGTTGGGCCTATATTTTAACGCCATTTCAGGACGGTGGAGTGGCAATTTGCTATCTTACTACTTTACTTTACTTTTGATGGCACAACAGCCAATGGAGGGCCTAGGCCGAGCTTTTCGCATCCACTCATGTTGTGCGTGTTATATTTGTACATGAATGGAAGGGACCTACAGTTTAAAGCCGAATCCGAACGGCGAAGGAAAAGCTTTTCATAGCAATTTTTACTCTTGTAGGTTTGCCATTGCCTGACAATAGGTGGTGCCGTGTAGAAAAATTATTTTTTCTACTTTTTTTGATTTTGCCTGTGCCGAGATTCGAACCCCGGACACTCTGCGTAGCAGTCCAACGCACTACCACTACGCCACAGCGACCGCAATTTGTTATCACTTGCTAGTTTTACCGTTGCCTAGCAAGAGGCCACTTTCATATAATACTCATTCACTTAAACATCCCGTGTGAAAGTGTAGTGCTCTACCCACTTTACTATCAAGATCATCCACAAGTTCTATATAAAAAAAAATAATAAATTAATAATTTGTTTTCAGTGTGGATATTATTATTCGAAAGTACTCGTAAAATCATTACGTTTATTTTTGGAACACTATTTCATTCAAATGGAATCCTCCGCTGGCCCATACGATCAACCCAATCTTTCAGTACATCTTCGACTGTATGGAGCTGTGCTTGACCGATGGATGCACTATTTTTGTCCTTAAGACCCTCAATCGTTGTTGAATGGTTAGCGTAACATTTATCTTTAACAGCTCGCCTCATATAATAAATAGTTCAAGTGAGTCAAATCACAACTGTGGGCACTTCATCAAAACGGCTAAAAACACGATTTTCAAAGCAAAAGTTAGATTGTTGTACGAACGACTTGTGTGGCACGGCGCGCCATCCTGTCGGCACCAAGTGTTGTCTAAGTTCATATCTTCTAAAATAGTGCTGTAGCGTTTACCACTTGTTATTTTCAAAGAAAAATGGCCCAATGATACCGCCGATCCAAAAACCACACCAAACAGTTACTCGTTTCGGCTGCCTTGGCTTCTCAAACAATAGCGCATGGATCTTCTGTGTGACCATTTTGCTTATTATCGTAACCACCGGGGTCAAAGTTAGCTTCGTTAGAAAATATGATTTTTTCGGAAATCTTCCAAGCGTTTCAGAACCCAATTAGCCAACCAAAAACGTTGCAGATGCGGTCATGTGGCCTCAGCTGTTGTACCAGCTGAACTTTTTACGACTTCTTACCGAGGTCTTTATGCGAAATTAACAAAATTAACGCAACAAAGAAGTGCGTGAAATGTTCAATTACTGAGAACGATGGCGAGTTGATGTGTGGTTGGTTCTTCTTGGACATTCTGCGCAACAGCAGCAATTTGTTCGGTTGTGCGAGAAAGTGTTATTTTATCCAATAGATTTCCAGTTTCATGCACATGCTTCACAAATTTATCCACAAATTGCGAGGAAGACGCTTTTCTTCTGCCGAATTTTCAAACATAATTTTCTTACACTTTCGATAGAAGATTCATCATTTTGCAAGGAAATTTTTATTATTTCGCCAACGTTGTTCAAGCCTGTATCGACCCATTTCGTATACATAATACGAATAAGGAGTGAGATCGAAAATATCGGATAACTTTAAATTGTCCTAGCATTGAAATCCCTTATGCAAATAAATAAATGTAAACAGTTTTGAAAAGAAAATTTAATTTCTGATAAAATGATCAATAAAACTAATTTGTTTGTTGTTTTTTACAGGATTCGGACAGGTTTTCCGGTATGCCTGCAATACCATATGCCTATCTCTCGATAGGCCGAAGTTCTGGGCAATTTGGTGGGTTGGCGATTTTTGGTAGCAATTTGATGTTTTGGTCTTCGAACCATTTAAGGGCAGGAACTATAGTGGCAGGAGGCTAGATCAGGCCAAAAGAAAGTAGATACATTGTGCTTTCTAGTGAAGGGCAATCTCTTCTGGAGGCACTCCTTCACATAAATTTCGGCGTTAACAGTGCCATTTGTTACGAGACTCCACAAGTACAAATCGCTGGCCATACCAGAAACTTCTTCGGGAACTTGGACTTTTGTTTGTCCTAAATCTTTCCTCAACTCCTCCTTGTTCCTTTGTGGTGTAAAACTCTTGACCAGGCAATTGAGAAAATTTAGACAACACGAAAAAATATTCATAAAAATCCATAACACAGCAATCGAATTTTTGGAAAAAATCTGTCTTCAACTTTTTAGCTCGGCTCTGGGCTACCAAGTTCTTAGTAGCGTTCCTGTTGGGTACTTACTGCACTTTGTATGTGTTAAGGCCCGCAATATTTTTAATTTTACGAACTAAAAACTCACTGCAACTCGCCTTTTCCACCAATTTTCGATTAGACAACGCTGGATTCTTCTCTAAGAGAGCAAATACTTTCTTCGCCTTTTGTGGAAACACGAAACCGCCGCATTTCCCTCCAGAACCATATTTTCTAGCAACTGTTAAGTCTGTATTAAATTTTTTAAGAATCATCGAGACAGTGTTTTGTGCAATTTTCGCCTTATTTGCATTGGTTTTCTGGCTCCACTGCGGATTTTCTCGAAATAATTCAACAACTAAATCGCGTCTTTCCACTTCCGATGCCATGACTCAACTGAAAGTTCACAAGTCAAAAAAGATGTGATTGAATTTCATCAGAATTTCTCCAACGCAAAGTCTGAATTTTTTCATTCAGATGAAGAGTTTCAAAGCAGTGATCTTTCAAAGTTATTCGATTTTTTCGATCTCACTCCTTAACATTAGAGTTAATCAGTAATTCAAATTACAAATGTTAAATGAACCACCCTATATGCACAAAACTTTATAACTAAAATATATTATTTCATATTACTATTATTATTATTTAAAGATATTGGGCGTGAAGCTGGAAACGATGACAGATTGCATATAACACCCGGAACGCTTACGCTTGAATTTACGCCAGTAGTGCAACAGACTACAACGGATATAGATCAGCAAATATTGGAGGTATGTATCGAGTACAATACTCAACAAGAACAGCACATAGAAAAAAAAGAGAAAGAAAGAAAGAAACACAACAATAAATAATGCAAAATATAAATAGCCAAGAATTGTTGAAATAAAATAAAATATTTAACAAATGTTATGCATTTTGCATTTAAAATTCTGTACACAAAGAAATCGACCGACAAAAGTAAAAAAGTATTAACTAATAAGAAATGTGCTTGTGTTTTTCTGTGTATCATTGCATTTGTATGTACGAGTATGTATGTACATATGTACTTATGTATGTATGTATATATTAAATACGTATTGAACAAGTACTTTTCATTATTTGTTTAAGTAATTCATTCTATTTAACAATAAAAATAGAAATAACTAATAACTCAATCTGTTTCTGATGATGGCTTTGTAGATGATACTGTTAATCGTGATAGGAGAGGTACAGGTACTATTGTGTGCTGTTAGTTGTAGTGATGAAAATATTTCTGGCCTGATGGTTGGCTTGCTTCTGATGATTATCCACATACACACATGTTTAAGATGAACGAGAAGCAATATCAAATAAGAAACTAACATACAAATTTAAATGAAATGAAAATAAGCTACCAAATAAACAACAACCAGAGCCCACCAACTAACAGCAGCAGTCGTTGCGGTAGCGGTAACGGTAGAGGTAGAGGTAGCGGCAACAACGTCGTTGGCCTTTATATTTAGCTCATCCACTAGTTCTCCTCCTATCCTATCATCATTCTACTCTCACAAGAAAATTCTAAATATAAACGTGTACAACTTAATGAGTCTATTTATTGTCTCTACAAAAATATGTATTTTGCGCATTTCTAAATAAAACAGCGATTGTGCTAAAAATAAAGTTCAGATGTGGTGTGTAGTAATATAGGGTTTACATGATGATGTGCTGCTTCTGCTTCAGCTTTTGCTGCTGCTGCTTGCGGCTGCCGATTCTGATTCCGTTGTTGTTGCTGCTGCGAGCAAAGTAAATTTAGAGTTACATACATAAACATACAAATACATACATACATAGTACATATTTATATTTAGTAACATGTATTTATGTACATACATACATATGGTATATATTATATATATTTTGTGTATATACAACAATATTTTTATAAAGTGTTTTGTGGTTGCTAAATTTTATTAATATTGAAATATTTTCTATTTTTTTCTTATTTTTTTATTTTATATCAAAATTCTTAAGAATTTTATTTTTTGAAACGCACAAAAGAGAAATTTCATACATTGAATGAACATCTTCATTTTGGTTTTCCCCAGCAAACGTTTAAGTTTTGAACATTTTGTATGTATTGTAGGTACTTTCAATGGGTATTGTATTGTTCCAAGTTCCAAGTTTCCGAGATATTTTTTGGAATTATACAATTTCCATTTGACGCGAAGTAAATGCGAAGTACATTTTGCGTTCTCACTTCTGACAGTTACCGATTGTGTATAGTCAGTTCTAGATTCTGGTTCTACACTGAGATATTTTGAATTCTTCTAGACTTACTTTACTTTTAATGGCACAACAGCCCATGGATGGCCTAGGCCGAGTTTTTCGCATCCACTCATGTTGCGGGTGTTATATTTGTACATGAATGGAAGGGACCTACAGTTTAATTCCGAATCCGAACGGCGAATTGAAAAGCTTTTCATAGCAACTTTTACTCTTGTAGGTTTGCCATTGCCTGCCAAGAGGTGGTTCCGTGTAGAAAAGTTATTTTTTCTACTTTTTGATTTTGCCTTTGCCGAGATTCGAACCCCGGACAACGCAGAGTGTCTAACGTACTACCACTACGCCACAGCGACCATTCTAGACTAGAACAGTTAATTTTCATGCAATTTTTGCCTAACAGTTTTCCTATTTCATCATACTTTCCCGATAGCCCGATAGAGTAATCTAAAATTACAAATAATGTGTGAACTAGAATTTTTACGTATCCATTATACGCAATTGTCAAGAGTTAGGATCCCGTTATGTTCAAGTGAAAGTATCGTGAAAGGGTGATTTTTTTAAGAGTTTGGTTTTTTAATCAAAAAAAAAACACAGAAATTTTACAAAAGTGAATGAAATTTTAATTTGGATCGATAAATTAATTTCTGCGGGCGGCTACGCTTCAAGTGCTCCATTCTGAAGGTTCAACTCTGGCATACTTTTTCACACATTTCGGCAGTAATTTCACCAATGACGCGTTCAATGTTGGCTTCCATAGACAAGCAACTAAACATAGCTCCACAAAAACTAGTCTAAGGGGGTCAAGTCACACTATCTTAGTCCCAATTGACTGCACAAAAACTTGAGATTGACTGCTCACGAAATTCGCCTCTCAATTGGTGCATGGTTTCGCGTGCAGTGTGTAATGTGGCATGTGGCACACCGTCCTGTTGGAACCACATGTCATCCGAGTACAATTATTGCATTTTCGGCAAAAAAAATTCTGTTATCATCGAACGGTACCTTTCTCCATTGACCATAACGTTGCGGCCTTCATCGTCTATGAATAAGTACGGCCCAATGATGCCGCCTGCCAAACAGTGCATTTTTCGGGATGCATTGGTAGCTGCTGAATTGCCTCTGGCTGGTCTTCATTTCAAATACGGCAATTCTGCTTATTCACGTATCGATCGAACCAAAAACTAACCTCGTCGCTAAACACAATTTTGCAAAAAAAAAAAAACATTTTTCAAGAACCCGAATTTTGATAATAAATTTCAATAATTTGCAAACTTAGTTCATGCGTTAGTCTATTCATGATGAAATGACAAACCAAACTGAGCATTTTTTACTTTGACACATGTCAAGAATCCCGCGTGAACTGTCAGAAATATATACGTCAAATACCAAGAAGAAAAAAAAATCACGCTTTATAAATAGTGCAATTTTTTTTCTATATTAGTCATTTTCATCTTGAATCTACTTGAGTCAACAAGAATATGGTGCATCGCAATCAACTGTAATGCGATATGAGCGTAGTCAAGGTTTAAGGACCTACAAACAGCAGAAAGTACCTGAGCAAGTCATAAGTCCAGGTCAACTATGGAATGACATAAGGAAAATAATGTCAAGAGCAAATCCTCCCAACTGCCCGGAACTTGGGCTTATTGAGAGATATGGAGCTATAACAAAGCAAACTCTAAGAAAAACAAAGAAAGTTTGCAAAAATTATGTAGAATACCGAAATCGATGGAATCAAGCATTAGTCACCAAACGTACTGTCCAGTCTCTAACTAAGAACGTTAAAAAAGAGGTTAAACAATTTATTTGAATAAATTGTTTTTGTGAATTATAGTTTAAAAAATGCTTAATAAAATGAACTTTATTTGAGTGAAATCAGACTGTTGATTGGTTTTTTAATGTCTCCGTAAAAATTGTAAAATTTTTTTGGTTAAACCCATGTCCATTTTGGCAATTTACGAGCATAGGAATCGGCAACACTGATCGTTTCAGGTTCGCATTAATTACGATAACATAGTGCTTGCATTTGTCCTACTAAGCTTGAGCATGCACTGCCATAGAATTGTTTCAGTTCTGTGAGTCCTTGTTCGCCAACGTTCAGCGGCGTTTCGGGAATTTTCAAGAAAATATGTCTCAGCTCTTGCCTTTCAGTGTAAACATTTGCCTTTTTCAACATTAAATTAAGATTAAATTCAGATTTTAACGAAATGCCACTCGGACACAGACAAATAAACTTACAGTTTTGGCAAAAACCAAAACCAAAGCTGAACCTGAACTTTTCAATAACATAAAAAATTAAATAAAATCAAAAAAAAAATTGGAATCATTTTTTGAATATTATGTATTTGTTATCTGTTTGTTTACTGGGTGGTCAATGGTATCGTTCACTCGCGTGTTCTTTTTTAAATAAGAATTTATCTATTGTATGTGGATTTGTATGCAGGATTTGTTATATTTCCATAATTTCCATATGGCGGGCAGCAACAACCGCAACTGAAAAACACCAACACCAGCAGCAGCAGCAGCAACTACTATACTACTGTTGTTCGCCGTCACCAGCTATTGCCTGCCTGCCTTCGAGTCAGCCGTCAGTCAGACAACGCAGCGCAGCGCTACTCGAAAGAATCGTTTTTACTCTTTTACGCTCTTCAACGTTGTCGTACAACGGAAAATAAAAACAATACATAAAAGTTCGCCCTCTCTCAGGAAAAATGTAGAGTGTATATAAATTGTGTTTATTTTTTGCCAGTCGATTGAGTGAAATAGAAAAGAAAGCATGTTGTGTGGTGTTTACAGCAAGCACACGAAAATTTATTGAAATTTTCATACAAAAAATACCAAAAATACCAAAAATAAATTAAAATATAAATATAAAAAATTAAATAAAATAAAAAGAAAAGAAAAGAAAAGAAAAGAAAAGCAAAGTTTATATAAAATCTTTTCGAAAGATACTAAAAAGAAACACTGACTGTGACTGTGACTGTGTTGTGTTTGTGTTGTTGTAGTTGCTGCTCCTGCTACACTGTTGTTGTTGTTGCTGCTGCTGCTGTTCTTAGTGGTAGTGGTGTAGTGCGGTGGTGGACTTAAGGTCATGGAAACATATCTAAAAAATGTATTGCCAATTTATATTTAGAATTTTTTGATAAAATATTTTTTAATATGTTTTTTTTTTTGTGTTTTGTGTTTTGTTCTTTTGTTGTTTTGTAATTATCAAAAATGTATGTGCGTGAAATATTAATGCGCTGCTGCTTTTATCTTTCGCTTTATTTGCAGCTAAAGAAGAAACAAGAATTACAAAAGCAAATGTTGTTTCAAACGTTTCAAGAACAAACAAAACAGCTTGAGCTGCAACATAAACTTCAATTGGAGCATAAATTTCAGGTGAGTTTACGAATTGCGCCTCGCAAGCATTTTAATAATAGATGCCCCCCACCAGCACACAGCACACAGCACACAGCAATCATTGAAAATATCATTCATTAATTTGCTTTCGATACATTTACTTACTTATGTAGCTACACATGCACATACCACACATACATACATAATTGAATTATTAATGAACTTGACAGTCAGTCGTTTAAGATATGTCAATGAAAAGCAAGAATATTGGCTAGTATTATTCTCTGTGTATCTCATACCAGCCAAATCAAGGTCATTACTTTTCAAAATGAAATTCAAATTCAAATTCAAAATTAAAAACGAAAAAGCAAACATATTCCAAACAGAAACTTACTTTTTTCCAAACTTATCGCAATTTATATATAGTATGGGGTGCATTCTTCACATGGCGCTTTCCAGGAATTACGAGAACAAAGACTTGCCACTGCTGTGGCCGAGGAGCAGCAACAGAGAGAGCGACGTGAACGTGAAGTTGTCATTAAGCGGAAGGAGAATTGTAGTGCCAATGCCAGTCCCGAAGTGAAGCAAATATTGAATGTACGTGTACTCAGTCAAATTCTGAATTCTTTTCAATTGAAATTCTTTCTCTTCTTTTCATCAGTGTTTCATCATGAGTCGCAAACAGGCAAACTCATCGAATGGCATGGCGACAACATCACCCTATAGAAATCGGTATAAGTTCTATCCATATTTTAAAATTTTCTTTCAGCGAGTGGGCTAAAAAGCTTAAGCAATTTTGGGTTTTGAAATGAAACAAATGAATCGAAACATACATACATTTCATGTTTTTACTTAACACGTGATTCGACTGACTACTTAAGATCTCATAAAATATTTGTTAATAAATGTCGATCACTTCAAACTACCAATTCAAAGAAAGATAGATTTAAGATTTTCATATTGGTGCTAAGACGTGCGACCACCTCGATAGTTTAGTGGATATCGCATTAGTCTCTCCCCAAGGAGGTTGCGGTTTGGATTCCCTTCTTGGTCTGATAAAATTACTTCTCATTCATAAACTTCTAACATTCCTACCGATATGAAGTTAATGAGAATTATAAGAAAGTGGTACAAATACACAACTTGGTAGCCAATGGTAAAACCAACAAGTGATAACAAATTGTCACCCCGTCATTAGGAACAGGCATTAAACTGTAGGTTCAACCCTTGTGGTATCACAATGGACCGTTCTGGCCTAAGTGTGTTTCTCGGCAGCCACTCAAAGCAAGACTACGTACAAAAAAGTACTAAGCAGCTTGCATACATACATATACATATGAGTATATATGTAAGTTTATAAAAATATTGTACATGATTTTCTAAGCAATTTAAACCAATAAGTTATAGCTTTAAGTTGGACTTTCGATTAGCAGTTATCAAGTTGAAACTGAGGAGTTCCTTCAAATCAAAACGCAATAAGCGACACTAAACAACACTATTATGCTTTAATTGCGTTTTGTTTTGGAGCTCCTCAATTATTAGCAATAAAATTTTAATCATGAAACTTAGTTTCAGAGCAGAGAGCTATCAAAAATGGGTACAGAATCCAATCAGAAAAGTTTTTTTTTTTTTCTTCAATTAATGAGATTTATTTTATTATTTGTATTTCTTTATCAGTGGCTGTAAAACTATTTACTTACTTTAGATATTAGTGATTGCAAAACTGTTCATTTTTTAATCATCCCATTAAAGACAGTCATTGTTTTAAGAGAGCATCAATTATATCATGTAAAGTACATGTATATAAAGTATATTCTTTGTGTACATATGTATACACCTTGTAGGGAAACCAAATGGTATAATGTTAGTCGATAAACTGGTTTACTGAACCTCACAACTAGTCTCACATTTGTTATCTCTTCATCGCTTACTGGTTTCTTTAACATTGTGTTGTCCCAGGAACAGTTTCTAAACCAATCGAACTTCAACTAGGTAAAAGATATGTATATGTTTTTGGAATAGTTATAGACCAATCGATTTGTTTCAGTGCTGCAACCAGTTGTCTATGGAGAAATTTAAGACATTTTTTCGGTTCATGACTAGTGCCTACTGCATATACTAAGTAATTACTATATTAAATAATTAATAACTTTGCATTATAAAAAAAGTTTAACATTCAAAAGAATAAAAACATTTATAATTTGGTAAAACTTAAGAATTTTTAATTCTTTCAAATTAGCTATTTTTCATATTCGTTATATTCTTTGTAAAATTTCAAAATCCCTATACCATAAGTGAAAAATTTTATAAAGAAGAGAATTATAAGAAATTATTTTAACTGGATATAAGTAGTATTATAAAGGGTGATTTTTATAAGAGTTTGGTTTTTGAAAATGAAAAAAAACACAGAAATTTTACAAAAGTGAATGAAATTTTTATTTGGATCGATAAATCAATTCCTGCCATTTACTTTTTAAAGATAATTTCACTTAAATTTAGTTGTTGCCCGCGGCTACGCTTCAAGTGCTCCATTCTGGAGGTCCAATTTTGGCACATTTCGGCCGGAATCTCACAAATGACGCGTTCAATGTTGGCTTCCAAAGAAGCGATCGTGTTTGGATTGTCCCTATAGACAAGAGACTTAACATAGCTCCACAAAAAATAGTCTAACGGGGTCAAATTACACGATCTTGGAAGCCAATTGACTACACCAAAATGTGAAATTAACTGCTCACGAAATTCGATTCTCAATTGATGAATGGTTTCGCGTGCAGTGTGGCATGTGGTACCGTCCTGTTAGAACCACATATCGGCCGAGTCCAATTCTTGTATTTTCGGCAAAAAAAAAGTCTGTTTGCATCGACCGGTACCTTTCTCCGTTGACCGTAACGTTGCAGCCTTCATCGCCTTTGAAGAAGTACGGTCCAATAATGCCGCCTGCCCATAAGCCGCACCAAACAGTAAATTTTTCGGGATGCATTGGTAGCTGCTGAATGGCTCTGGCTCTGGCTGGTCTTCACTCCAAATACGGCAATTCTGCTTATTCACGAATCCATTGAGCCAAAAATACAAGTGGTTTTCAAGCCACTTTAAAAACTATGCCGATGTTGCAAAACTATTGGAAAAACTAGTATTTTAGTGAACTAATTTCGTTTTGGCCTGCAGGGCATCTACATACCATATTTGTTTCATGTGAAAGAGAAACTTGTGTACTATCATAAAATAAAAAAAAATCATTCAATCTTTTTAGCCCATTCTCAATGGCGCCGCGGCATAGTCAGAAATAACTTTTGTTTATTTATGGTAAAGGAGGTACTCTTTACTTTTGATCATAATTAGATGCCGCAAATAACTTCATTATCAACAGAATATAAATTGTATTATTAATTTTTTTCTAATGCAGTGGTGTTGTTAAAAGTTCATCAGGTGAATCCCTCCCAGCTGGCACCGTTACCAGTTCGCATCCCTATAAAATACCGCAGCCGCCACCTTCGCACCTGAAATATGAATCCGATTTTCCACTTCGAAAAACAGGTGAGTACGTAAGCGCAAGCTACCATATTTCTATTTATTCCATGTCAATATTTTCTTTTGTATTTTCGTAAATGTACTTTTCTGCGATTTACCCCGCATGATTTGAGAATAAATAAAAAGTTCATTTTACACATGTCGTACTATATGTATTTACTATTATAGTTTTGAGCCCAATATTAACCAATTGTCTTTTATAATTATTGCTAAAATTTCACATACCAAACAAATAAACAAACTCGATGTTAGCTAATTTAACTAAATTAAACCATGCCTACGCAATGTGAATTTGTGAATTAAACTAAACAAAAAAAAAAAACAAAAAAAAACAACAGCCAGAGAAAGCGAAATGTGAAGAAGTTATGAAAACTTTTTTCCTAAGAGTGTTCAGATTTTCGCTGAATTATGCAAAAAAAATAGGGGCAGCAAGTAGCAAACTAGAAAAAGAAAAATGCTTACAAATCATGAGGGGGATCCCTTAGAGATTAGTCTCATAGCATAATTATTAAATAATTGCGGTAGAAGAATTGGCACTATATTTATAAACATATGTGGAAGATTGATGTTACAGTAGGCCCCCGTGGGCTTGGGTATGTCAATTACAAATAGTAAATCAACAAAGAAATTATGAACGAACATTGTTGCAAATGTTTTTTGTTTAGGTTTTAAGTAATAAATAGTTGTTTTCTTTTTTAGTAGAAAATCTTACATTTTGAAAGATTATTGTATTTCTTCCATTTTCTTTACATATACTATGTAGCTTTTTAATGTGCCTCTTGCTTCAGTAGAATATTTACTATGTACATTAAAACTGAAGAAAATAAAAACCACTACAAATGTACCTAAATGTACAAACTATATTGAATTTGTAATTCTAATGGAAAACACATTTTCTTTGCATATCGTGATCAATAATACATATATTGCAGAGTTCAAAGCCCCAGACGACATGGTTTTCCTGTTGACGAATAACAACAAACTAGAACACGTGATTCTTGAAGTATTTACTAGTTATGTTGTTACTTTCTTTAATCTTTCATTCACTAATCAGTGAGAATATTGTTTTATTCTTAATAGTTAAGCAGATCTTCTGTACTCTAATTGAGGTGGTGTACAAATACGACCACTTATTAATGTTGTACTAGGCGGTTGACGTGGCGTAGTTGGTAGTCTGCTGGCCTGCTACGCAGAGTGTCCAGGGTTCAAATCTTGGCACAGGCAAAATCAAAAAGTAGAGAAAAAACCTCAACATCTCTTGGCAGGCAATGGCAAACGTACAACAGTAAAAATTACATAAGGAAATCTTTACACTTTGCCGTATCCGAACGGTATAGCCGGAGTAGGCCCCTTCCATTCATGTACAAATATAACACGCACAACATGACTGGATGGGGAAAAGCTTGGCCTAGGCTCACAGTGGACAGTTGTAACATTAGAAGAAGAAGAATTGTTGTAATAATTGAAACTTGGTGTGCCGATTAAGCCATGGTCTACCACGCACGCATACTGGTAGATAGCACATAGAGTAGATACATATATTTTAATTCAGCAGGTTTTGTAAACTTTTAAAATTTCCATTGAATAATGATTGAATTTAGTTAGTGGTTCATTTTGTGCTATAAATAGACGTACTCGCACATAGGTACTAAATTCATAGTCTGTACATAAGCCAGCTTTTAGTATTATTGCACTTAAATAAGTTTGTAGTTTCTTTTTTTTTTTGTCAATTGTCAATAACCACCTGGTAATATTCATATATACAATACAGCATCCGAACCCAATTTGCTGAAGATACGTTTAAAACAAAGTGTCATTGAGCGCAAGGCGAGAAACAGTGGTCCAGTTGGGGCACGACGACACGAGCGCATATTACAACGGAGACAACAGAAGCAAAATTCAGCTTTAACAAGTACGTATCATGTAGCGCATTATCACAACCACCAAACAACCAACCAACCAACCACCACCAATACCACACACCACCACCATCACCACTACCACCACCACAAATACAACTGAACACACTGATTGACAGACAGATGTCGAACAATACTGCACACGACTACCGCTCCTACCATTATCACCATTCACAATTTTCCATT
This sequence comes from Palloptera scutellata, assembly GCA_958295655.1. NCBI lineage: Eukaryota > Metazoa > Arthropoda > Insecta > Diptera > Pallopteridae > Palloptera > Palloptera scutellata. The sequence goes on along the minus strand of OY282449.1, from coordinate 148,145,202 downwards.
ACCACCATCACAACCATCACCACCACAAATAAATTGTCGGAAGAGAATTACTACAAAATGACACAGAAAAAGCATCAGTCACAAGTTAACAAAGTCAGTCCCAGTCTATGTATAGTCTACTCATGCTCTATCAATAAACTTTACAATTGTTATCAATAAAACATTTTTTTTTTAACACTGAGACAAAGTATACAAATATTTTATATGCGCTCAAAGAGTAATTTGATTTCAGCTCTCAATTTTCAAAGTCAGTATTGCTAACATGAAGATCTTTCGATTCAGATTAAGCATACAGAGATGATTGAAAGTGCTTGAAAGAGTTGCCAAGTATTTTGATAGCTCCTATCGGCCATAAATTTAATGCGTTTTGTGCAATACTTGCAGTTCGGCCTAGGCCCTCCATGGGCTGTTGTGCCATTAAAAGTAAAGTAAAGCAATACTTGCAGTTTAAAAGAATAAAAATTTTTTTAAATTTTTAGTAATATTTTTCTTGATTATTTTAATAATATTTTATTTTTAATATGGAGAATTTTGAAAACAAGGTTGCCTATAAATACAATTGCAGAGAGCCATGACAGGAAACTAAAGAGAGTTGAAGCTGTAAAGAATATGAAAAAAATATATAAATGTGATATAGTAATAGTTAGAATTTGTGGCTTTCAATAGCATAGCATTAAATAAAACATAATTTCTTTTAGTCTTAGTCTTTTTTGTTTTGCAATGTGGAAAGTTTTTAGCGGTGTGTTGTGTATAACAGCGGCAAAGAGAGAGCATGAAATTGAATTTTTTTTTAGCATTGATACTGATAAATGATGGCTACTTCAGATTTCCTCAGCTTGAGTGCAAGTTTTTTAAGTTTGTATTTGTTATTTTTTAACTCTGTTGCTTTTTTGTTTTCTTTCTAATTGAATGCCAAGTAAGTGAAATAACTAAACAATAAAATAATATTATGAGGCAAAACTATGCTTAAATGCTAATTAAAATGAAAAATGCTGTAAAGCTTTATTTTTGTATTAATTCACTAATCCCCGACTTGTGAGTGAGTGAGTGAGTGAGAGGAGAAATATCGAGAAAGAGAAAATGCGCGTATATTAGCAGCATCTCATTCATAATTCTCTTCGTGCCCGTAGGCAAAGATCTCCCTAAAATCTCTGTCTTTTTTATGTCTCTTAAAAAATTTAGATTGTAACAGTACACCTGATTCTGGACCCAATTCACCACCTTCATCTATATCAGCGAACAGCATAGTTGGTAGCCGTGGATCACCAACGAGCGCACCCATTCAAGAAGAAAATGAAGAGGGAAGCCAGTATCAGTCAAGCCAGCGGAGTAGCATCAATGATCTCTCACTCTTCAGTTCGCCCTCAATGCCGAATATTTCTCTGGGACGTCCACATTTACCGAATACGCATGCAAATGCTGCCAATTATACTATGCTTGCTGCATTGCGGCAGCATATAGCAGCCGGTGGTAGTGTTAGCGGCATGCCACCATCTTTGGTCGGTGGTGCTGGGCCGCCAACTTACTATAACCCGTTGGCTATGCCTTTTGGCCGGCAGCCGTCGGCAATGATACCACCAATGAATGTTGCGGGTGGTGGTGTTGTTGGTGGCGGGCCACCACCGCCATCACCTGTAATGCGATCCGCGTCGGCTACATCGACTTCTTCCTCACAGGCTTCACTTGCTAGTGGCGATATAGCGCCGCCACCTCAAGCTCATGCTGCATCGTCCGCTGCAGCATCAATGATGGAAGTAACGGGGGCTCCAGCTGCTGCGACAGCAACTGGAATCCATGGGCAAATGCCGACTGGAGTACCACCACAACCACCACCAACATCGATGTATGGCCAGCCAATAACCGATGCGCAGGTAGCTCATGCTCATCTCAATAAGCAGGGTCATCGTCCGCTGGGCCGTACACAGTCGGCACCGCTTCCACTGGGCCACCCGATGCTGACCGGCACGAGTCAGATTAATATAGCTCAAACACATTATGAGAATAGCGATGTAAGTGTTAATCAATGCGAAATCAACCATTTCCGTATGTAACTAATTACAATTTATTTAAGGCGGAAAGACAAGCGTACGAGCAGCGTTTGTTGCTGACACAAAAAATTCGTCAGACTGTCCTAACACGAAGTGGCGCTGGCCGCGAACCTCAACTCAAGGAAGAAGATGACGCTGCCGAGATTATTGATTTAACGGACAAAAAGAAACCGCCAAAGACCGTATTCACGAGCATTGTGCCGACAAGCACTTCGCAACACTTACCTGAAGCACCAACAGCCACCGCGGCTCAACCACCGCCACACACGGGGAGCAGCAGCAAGCAAGCGAGCAAGTTACGCGATCAAGAATATTTACAGCAACAACGAGAACTGCTGTACATGCAATCGCTGCAGGGGGATGACGCCGCTGCCGTCGCCCGAAATCTTATGCGCCCACTCTCACGGACGCTCTCCAGTCCACTAGTGCATATAGGGCCCAATGGCTTAAATCAAATTCCAGATACTGGCCAGTATCCTTCACCGATTGCCACCTCATCGTCAGCCGATCATATTCCAGTCAATCTCACAGTTCCACGCAGGCGTCACTTGCTCGACTACGCAAATACGTCGTCCAATGCATACTCCTCTGCCGCTGCCGCCGCTACTGCACAAGCCACTGCTGCCGCCATCGCTGCTGCATCTTTCTCAAATATCCCAACTGGAAATGCGGGAATGGTAAGTTTAAAGGATCACAAGATTACTACTGGGCTGGCCTATGATAGTCTCATGCTGAAGCACGCCTGCATATGTGGTAACAACTCATTGCATCCGGAGCACAGTGGGCGTCTGCAGAGCGTTTGGGCGCGTCTCAATGAAACCGATCTGGCCAAGCGTTGCGATCGTCTGCGCTCGCGCAAAGCGACACAAGAGGAGCTGCAAACAGTGCACACCGAGGCGCATTCCATGCTATTTGGCTCCAACCAATGCCAATTGAATCGGCAGAAATTGGAAAACACCACACCATCAGCAAGTTTTGTGCGTCTGCAATGCGGTGGAGTCGGGGTTGATTTGGACACCACTTGGAATGAGCATCATACAGCGGCTGCGGCGCGCATGGCTGCCGGCTGTGTCATTGATTTAACATTTAAAACGGCTAAAGGTGACATTAAGAATGGATTCGCCGTTGTACGTCCACCCGGCCATCATGCTGAGTCGAACTTGGCGATGGGTTTCTGCTTCTTTAACTCAATAGCGATTGCGGCGAAGTTGCTGCGTCAACGTATGCCGGAAGTAAAGCGCATATTAATTGTGGATTGGGTAAGATTGATGTCTCAATTGAATAATGTTACACATACCATACAAATGTAAGTATTGTATAATAAAATCGTTTTTCGTGCCTTCAGGATGTACATCATGGTAATGGAACGCAGCAAGCATTCTACGAGAGTCCCGACATTTTATATCTATCAATACATAGGCATGATGATGGCAACTTCTTTCCCGGCACTGGTGGGCCTACTGAGGTACGTGCATACTCTACTTTCTTACTCAAATCTATGCATCAGCGTACTTAAATTTAATTTTTGGATTGCAGTGTGGCGCTGGTGCTGGTTTAGGTTTCAATGTGAACATTTCTTGGTCGGGCTCACTCAATCCACCATTAGGTGATGCCGAATATATAGCAGCATTCCGTACAATTGTGATGCCGATTGGGAAATGTTTCAATCCGGACATTGTGCTAGTATCGTCGGGGTTTGATGCAGCCGCTGGCCATCCGGCACCATTGGGTGGTTACCTCGTGTCACCGGCCTGTTTTGGTTTCATGACGCGCGAACTAATGCAATTGGCCAACGGCAAGGTGGTGCTGGCACTTGAGGGTGGTTATGACCTCCCAGCCATATGTGATTCAGCACAGGAATGTGTGCGTGCGCTACTCGGTGATCAGTCGTCGCCTATAGTGGAGAGCGAATTGAACAGGCAACCGTGTCAGAATGCAATTGATACACTGCAGAAGACGATTGCAATACAGGTACAGGAACAGATGATATACATACGTAATTGTATCAAAAATAGACAAAACAATCATATACATAAATCAGGGGCGACAAAATAGTCGTGCCAGATTAGTCATTCATACATACATACATAATTGATTAATTTAAGTATTTGTTTTTATTTTTTATTATTATTAATTTCAAATATATCACAGCTGCAACATTGGCCATGTGTACGTCGATTGGCTCATACGGTCGGCATGTCCGCAATGGATGCGTTGAAAATAGAGCATGATGAATCAGAAACAGTGACAGCAATGGCGGGACTTTCAATGCAATCAATGAATAGGTATGTGTGCATTTCTCTTCTCTACTTTGCGTTTATTTAATGGTTTCAAATGTAAAAATATGCTCTTTGTATTTAGAACGCTATCATGTGATGATTCAGAGGAACCCATGGACCAAGATGAAGCTAAGTAAAATTCAGGCTCGAATCGAGTTGCTATTTTCATCGCTGCTGCTGCATAAATCTAAACTGCTTTCACTATCGTCATCAACCACATCCATCCATCATCAGTAGCGGTATAAAGTACATTGTGTATGAAATTCATTCACAAAATGTATGCACACACACACACACACACACATAACTTATAAACGCAAATGAATCGCACATGTATAACAATTTCGATGTTTTTAAGTGTGTTTGTGTTTATTAATTTTAATTGTTTGACGTTCTCTCACAGCATTTATGTGTAAAGATGTTTTTCAATTGTGAAAAGGAAGTATAAAAATATCTGTGTTTCTCTTTGTGTCTGTCTCCTTAGCTCTATAAGCGTTTTTAAGTTTTTAAAACAGGAAAAAAAAGCAAAACAAAATATTGCAAATAACTAATTCAAAAACAAACAAAGCAAAATGAAGAGGAAAAACAAAAACTTACTTTTTAATGATTGGTCTAAAATTAAAAATATGATTAAATCATAATTTGTTTTTATGTTATGTACATATAAGCTTAAATGATAACAAAAGTTCTATCTATGTATATTTATATTGTATATTTGTTAATAACTATATATGTTTTGTTGTTGCTAATTTATGAGCTAACCACAAGAGTTACTATAAATATAAATAGTAATTAATTCAATAGAGCGCGCTCATAGTCAGCGTCGTTAATAGCAATGAAAGAAAGTGGCTGCGCCACTTAATCTATTCTCTGCATTTTGATACAAATTAAATTTTTTTAATTTTAGAAAACATTAATTGTTTGTCTTTACTTTAATAATTAAGTTCTTCGTTTTGTGGTTTTGTTTCACTTTCTAGTTTTTTATTTTTATTTTTTAATGTTATGCTGCATATTCAATGTAATTGAATATATAGAATTGTAAAAACAATATATAAACTAATAATTATAATTAATATAAAAAGTAGTTTAATTGAATTTTATCATTGTACACGTATAAACGTTGTTTTTAGTCATGACATATGCAAGGAAAAACTTTAAGAATTAAAAAAAGGAAAATAAAATATATTTATGTAATGTTAAAAATTAAAATATTTAAATAAATTTAAAAGGAATTATTATTATTAATTATATTATATTATTATTATTACCATTATTGTAATAGCACTAATTGAGCACAACAACAACGATTATGTTTATTATCATTATCATTATTATTATTATTATTATTATTATTATTATTATGCACTTAAGCATGTCATTTTGTAAGCGCAGTGTTTAAGTTTTAAAACAAACAACCGAATGAAATAAAAAAGAGTATTTACAATAAAAAAAAAATATATATATATAAAATGTTATAAGTTATAAAATTAATGATGTTATTAGTTTAAAGTTAAAAAAGCATGAATGAAATTATTTGTATGTCTGTGTGTTCACAAGTGATAATGTTCGTGATAGTAGGTGCATTCAGAAATAAAACTGCTACGCGTGATTTTTACCACAATGTATAACTGATGGATCCAAACAAGAGCTTCAAACTTTTCTTTTTTACTACCTCACTTCAAATTAGAAACCCAAGAGTGAACTAAATGAATTTAGAGCCAATTCAATTGCATCGACAGAATTTGCATCGTTGAGTATTACAATTAGATTAATAATGCTGGCGAACAACTTCTTCATTTTTTTTCTTTGATGGCATTTTTTATGGTTGACGCTAAAGTGGGCTTATTTAAAAACAGAAAATAATTTTTCAGCTTTGCTTCATCCATTAACAAGTTATAGTTAAATTACTAAGAAAAGTAGAGCCTTTTACATTTCGACCTATAACTTCTTAACTGGGGCTGATGACAAAAAACAATCTTCAGTAAGCACCTTAGACATATTCAGGTCCACTTATTATATTGCTGGAATTGCAGGGGGGAAAAACACTGTTGATTGACACTAGTGAGCAATTCTTTTATTTCGAATTATGGAATTTTAATATTGATTTATTCACTTTATAAATTCGTTACCCTAATGTAGAAAGGGTGTAACTTAAAAAGATATTTTTCGAAAGCGTTGGAAAATCTAAGTTTTAATAGAACTTTAGTTAGTAGTTTCGGAAATAAAAATGGAAATTGGAAATTTCAGGTTAGACACTTTTCGTTGAAATGATTACATTTGGCTTTGATGAAGCTCAAAGTTCTTCTATGTGTTAATGATTCTTTCACACGTGCTCTAGATCTCATTTGTCACATGTCTGATACACATTGTTCCCACATGACTACAGAGTTTATTATGAATTAATTCAAGGATTGGCATCTGCCGATCATGTTGGCCAATTCATTATTGTATTGCGTCAACTTTAACAATCGATCGAAAATTTCATTAACAATATTGATTTAGATTGAAATAACAGTAAATTGTTTTAAATTTAAAGTTATTAAAAATAAATTTAATTTGTTTAAAATTATATTAAAAAAAAATTTAAATTCATTTAAGTATCGAATGATAACGATCTATTTTCTTTATAAAATATACCATTCTTTTTCATGATAATCGCCGTGGCGTAGTTGGTGCGCTCAGCCTAGTGCTCGGTGTTCAAATGTCAGCACAAGCAAAAAAAGGAAAAAAAAAATATTTTTTCTACACGGCACCAACTCTTGTGGCAGGCAATGGCAAGCCTCCATGAGTAAAAATGGCCTAAGAAAAGCTTTTCACTTCGCCGCTCGTATTCGCCATAAACCTACCCACAGTTCCTTTCGTGTACAAAAGTAAAGTATAGCACGAATGCTCAAAGCTCGACCCTACGCCCTCCATGGGCTGTTGTGCCATTAAAAGAGAAATATTAGTCTTTTTCTTCATTGATGCTAACGCCATCGTAACTGAAACCTCAAATTTATTACTGATCAAAAGATAGTATTATTAATCCCATATATTATTATTGTTATTTTTTCTCAAAAGCTTTCTGACTGTTCCTCAAGAAGAAGCAATTTCAAATCGCTTTTTATTTATTATTTATAGCCTGTATTCGTTGGTCGTCATGGGTTTTTCTTTGTCTTCCACAACGTGTTCTGTCAATATTTGGTTGCTCTTGTTCTTTTTTCTGATATTTTTTAAATTACTCCATATTTTCAATGATATGAAGTGAGTTTGCAGTAGAAAAATATCGATTAAAATCACGTCTAATGTTGCATTTTCAAATGAATGGATTCAAATTACTATTATGCGAGTGAATTAAACTATCAAATCATTTTCAAAAGTTCGTAAATTAGATATCATTGCTAAAAATGGGATTGAGTGCCAGCTGCCATCTAACAATTTAAAATATTGACACACTTAGCACAGTTAGCAGGAAAATAATAGTAATTAAATATTTCTAAAGATTTATATGAATCATATTAATTCTACGTTTAAAACATAAGATGTGAGCTATGAGATCAATAATGCAGGAATACCACGGATCGGGTCGAATTGCCACTTCCGCATGCGTAAACAATATCTTGGTGTGAATCAACGCGCACGATAGGAGTCGATTCGATTCGAATCCAGTTTTTTTTTTGTTGTTGTTGCAATATTAGCATTGCACACTTTTTACTTTTTGGTACGTACAATACATCATACAAATGGTAATTATTGCACAAAATGCACACACAAGGTGAGGTAAAAGTAATGTCATAGTGAGAATGGCGTCAAATGTCATTGTGCTTTGACATTTACACTTAGCCACATCAGTGGACATACGATTAACATTTTTCGATTTTCTAACATAATAACTAAAATTTGAAAGTTCTTTTCAAGCAGTTTTATTTAATTTCGTGGTGTGAATCAAGTGATAAGTCGAACGCGCACGGTAGAATCGTTAAATGGGAGTGACACATAAGTGTTCATACAGTCTTAGAAAATAACAAATATTTAGCATTTTGTAAGGTCCCCTTCGGCCTTAATCACCTAGGCAATTCTAAGGTTCGAGTAGTTTCTGGTGATATTTTTTTCATTCATCAATTATAACAGCCTTTAGATTCAATTTTGATGCCGTTACACACCTTTTCTTATTCTATTTCTTCAAATGATCCCATAAGTACTCGATAACATTGAGGTCAGGAGAATGTGGCGGATGATTCAACTTCGATTTCACGTTGTAGAGCAACCATTCCTAAACCAAGACAGAGGTGTACTTCGGATCATTGTCATGAAGCATCATAGGCTCACCTGTCAGCCATTCAAGTTTTTCGAGACTTGGGATATACATAGGTGTCTTTAAGACACTATTCCATCGATAAACCTGCATGTTTCCGACACCACCACTTGCCGCCATGCAATTATAAACCATCACTGACCCAAAAATATTTTTTCGTTGCAGCGAAGTATTTTTTTTACGCCAGACTTTTCTGATCATCGTTGGAGAAAACATTGAATTTCATCATCATATTCATCGGTGGGAATGGCACGTTCCCAAAAAGTTGGATCATCTTGGTAGATGTTTTGGTATTTTTCAGTTATATATTTCATAGTTAAGCAGCTTAACAATATTTGCATCTCTTAGCAATGGCTTTTTTCTCGCTAGTCTACAATGCAAATCATTTTTTTTTAAACATCTTCGACCAGTTTCGGGATGCACAATAACTCCATCATCATTTCCGATGCTTTTCGCGATGTTAACGCCATTTTCCACAGGTTAAACGTTGGTTGTACGAAGAATTTGCCTTTGCATCCTCAAGTCCAGCTTAGGTGGGCGCCCAATGAGAGGCTTATTTTCATAGCTACCAGTTTCGTTAACGTTTTCAACTATCACTGGAACCGTCGCCCTCGATAAATTGGTTATTTTTCTGATATCTCAAAGGGATTTACATATTTTGCTTCATTTTTTTGGTTTGATTACGAATTTTCGTAGCTTTGATGATGTCTCTTTTCTTTTTAACATTATGCAACTACATATATAAGAAACTATGTTTTCACGGCCGCAATTAAAATAAAACTGACCACGCTAACCCAAAAAAGGCTAAAAAAAAACAAGTCAAAAATCTATTGGGTAAATCGATGGTAAATCAAATATCAGTAAAGCGTGTGTGCATTTTTTGTGATGTATCTTAAATGGGATTCCCCTTTTTCATTCATTTTGATTGTTTGTTATTGTTGTTAGTGTAACAAAACAAACAAACAAAAAAACACTGTGTTCAACAAATTTTTAAATTTGATTTATTACGTTAGATAATTGGAAAACTGTAATCGTATGGTCACTTATGTCACTATTGGCCAAGTGTATATTGTAGACAGATAGAGAATTAGTTGACAACAAGCAATGGAGCGCACACCCCCAAATCACCAATTGGGAGGCAAAATGATGGAGCCCAAATGTGCATCAACTCAGGAGGTGGTCATTTTTTCACCTTTTCACACCTTCAAATGTAAACTCTCCGTGTAGCAGAGTACAATTTTTTTCATTTCCAACAAAATGGCAGCCAATTCACATTATGGCATTACTTTTGCTCCATCTTGTACGTGGTGAAGCGTCTTCTCCACTTTAACATTGTCCTCATACAATGACAATAAATAATATAAAAAATACCTTTGTGTAGTTTCCTTTCTACTTTTCAAGCTACTTTCAGCTTCTGTTACACAAAGAAAATAAAATAATATAATAAGTAATAATAAATATGATAAATAAATAAATAAAAATCTTTAGGTACGTAAGGGGAACTCCCTTTCAATTGCTGTTAGTAGTTTGAATGTATGTACTCTCGTATATGTGATTTGTGTATGTATGTATGTATCTACAGTGTCGGACAATTAAATAAGGACACCTTGTTCTGAAACCAAAAAACCTTAAAAAAATATTTCTCTAGGCTTATGATAAATTTAAAAGGTATTTACTTTTATTCATTTATTCCATAAGATTAATTTTTTCTTAAAACAAGAACAAAATCAATTCAGTGTAAGAAAAGAAATTTAAAAGTTATACATAAAATCACATTTCAAAAGAACAAACAAAATAAGAACTTACTTTACTTTTAATGGCACAACAGCCCATGGAGGGCCTAGACCGAGCTTTTCGCATGCACTCATGTTGTGCGTGTTATATTTGTACATGAATGGAAGGGACCTATAGTTTAATACCGAATCCGAACGGCGAAGTGAAAAGCTTTTCATAGGCAATTTTTACTCTTGTAGGTTTGCCATTGCCTGCCAAGAGGTGGTGCCGTGTAGAAAAATTATTTTTTCTACTTTTTATTTTGCCTGTACCGAGATTTGAACCCCGGACACTCTGCGTAGCAGTCCAACGCACTACCACTACACCACAGCGACCACATTTAAATGCTTACCAGTACAAATTATAAACAAATTTAAGTTTTATTTTTAAAATATAAAATTTTTTCGTCTGCTGTTCTTATTAGATTGTCCGCCTTCGAATGCTTCGCTTCAACTTTTTTGTATGGGAATCCCAAAAAAATATTTAAATGTAGTGTTGCCACGTAGAAATTTATAAAGTATATACTTACTTACTTAACTGGCACTACAACCGTTGGTGTGGGGGGGGGGGCGGGGGGAGGGCGGGGCCTGGGGCGTAGGACGTAAGGTAAAGTTCGTGACAGTCGCAGGTGCGTCCATGGTCGATCCTTGCGCTTCTACGTTTCAAGTCGACACACAGCCTACTCGTGGCGTCCTCTGGATAGCGATCTGACAACCGTCAGTGAGTTAACTAAGTAATGTGTGCGGCGGGCTTCTCCATGGCCTTGAATGAATGGTTGTGCGTCGGGCTTGGAACCCACCACGTCAAAATATTTCACCAATTAATCCTCAAACGAAGCCTCGGATATCGAATAAGATGGAACGATGAGCTGTACGCCGATACTAGTCAATATATAGTCAAGCGTATAAAACTCCAGTGGCTTCGCTGGCTGGGTCATGTTGAGCGAATGGAAGAAAGCGCTCCGGCTAGAAGGGTGTTTTATTCGAACCACGCTGGAGGAACACGCAACGCAGAAGGGGACGTCATAATCTCCGTTGGAAAGACAAGGTGCAGGGCAACCTGACTGCACTTGGCCTTATCATCAACTGGCGCCAGCGCGCGCATAGCAGAGGCGACTGGCGAAGCTTTGTAGAGGCGGCCAACACCGACCATCGGCTATAAAGTATATACCATACCATTTTCTTTTCTATAAAAATTGTTTGCCATAAGCAGTCCGATAAAAAAAAAAAATCAATGGAAGTTTTATAGTGCAAGGTGTTCTTATTTGATTGTCCGACACTGTACGTGAGGGGAACTCCCTTTCAATTGCTGTTAGTAGTTTGAAAGTATGTACTCTCGTATATGTGATTTGCGTATGTATGTATTTGTATATGTATGTTGGTTGTTAAAAAGCTAAAGAAAAAAAATAAACCACTTTATTTCTAAAAAAAAAAAAAAAACAAAAATGATGAAAAACTAGAAACTAAAATAGCACATTTACAGGGATAATAACAACAACAAAACAAAATTCGAAAAATCGAAGCTTTCTCCTTTTTGAATTTTTGAATTTTTGAATTTCCGAATTAGAACCAATAATGACTAAATGGTAACAAAACTTGGCTTTAACTATTGAATTTGTAGTAGCTGAAGTGAATAGTGTATATTTTGTACAAGAAGAAACACTATTTGTTATAAAACATAAACAACCGAAGTATTTTGGTATATGTGGCATAGAGCCATGAATAAATTAAATTCAATTAATGCACACTATTGTTTTTAGGGTAATTAAAAAAAACTAATCTTAATCGCTTTTCTGTTGTTGGTTGAAGGGCATTTAATTTGTTAGTTTGTATTTGAATGTTCGAGTAATCCCTTTTTCAGTTACTCAACGGTAATTTTTATAGCTCACAACTCACACTCACACTTTTATTATTTTCAAACAAATGCAATTGAAAACTTTGAGTTTTACCATAGCCTTGCCTAAAATCGTTGAAACAGTTACTCTGAATAATAGTAATTCAGCAAAAGCAAAATTATTACTAGTTTTACCATATGTCAATCCACAAGCAAAATCATTCATGCCATGAATGCTATCACAGCAACCACAAGAAGAAACCAACTCTTGATGTTAAACAGAAACGGAATCCGAGCTGTCACAGGATTTCTTACTGGGCACTGCCCAGTTGGGAAACATCTTGCTAACATCGGAATAACTCGAGACGAATACTGTAGATTTTGTGATGACGAAGATGAGAGGAAACAGTAGAGCACATTCTGTGCCATTGGGATAAACTAGCTAGTCTTAGACTTCGCCACCTTAGTATTGCTACACACAACTACGGTTGAAGTGGGCAACATTACTCACAGGGATATCTTAGCTACAATCCTAGGAAGTGTATCTTAGGATATTCAATGGGCTCTTCACAATAGAACTTTTTAGGCCGCAGTGATTTGGTGCGTTGTGCCCAGCCCCTGTTTCAATCTAATCTAATATCAATCCTAGACTATCGAGATTTCGATATTACATACTTTCTTACTTAGTTAGCTGGCACTACAACCGATGATCGGTCTTGACCGCTTCGATAAAGCATCGCCAGTCGCCTCTGCTAAGCGCGAGTTATGTATGTGGTCCAGGAATCAACCAAAAAAATATATTTTATTTTTTTATCCTCAGCGATAGATTTATTTAAGTGAGAACACAACTTTTCTTCTTTGTTACAGAATTATATCTGAAAATTATTATTTGAGCAAATCGAAAAATGAAAAGTAATTCTGAGAAATCAAACAAATGTGAATCATACAAAAGGTAAAAGTAAATACAAAGTGTTTATGAAATATGCTGAGCTTAGGTCTAGGGCGAAGACGTGTGCCGGAACTTCAGTGCTTGCATTTGCTGGACGTTGACTTGTTGCTGGTTGTTGTTGGTAGCGTCGGTGTTGGTAGCGTCGATGACTATGTCATAACTCGCGCGCTGACGCCAGTTGATAAGGCCAAGTGCAGTCAGGTTGCCTTGCACCTGGTCTTTCCAACGGAGATTAGTATGTCCTCTTCTGCGTGTTTCTATATCGTAGCTCAAATTAAACACCATTCTAGCCAGAGCTCATTCTTCCATTCTCTCAACATGACCCAGCCAGCGAAGCCGCTAGACTGGAATCATATATCTCATGATTCCAGTCTAAATACACGTCGTCACGCATATTGGACCATAGATCTTACGGGGTATCTTGCTCTCGAACGCCTCTAACAGCCTCTAATCATTGGTGGTCAATGTCCGGCAACGTCTTTGCTCCATATATTAAAACCGGGAAGATTGAGGGACTTATAGGGCATTATTTTCGTCGGTCTAGAGAGGGCTCTGCTTCTCAATTGCCTACTGAGCCCGTAGTAACACCTGTTGGCAAGAGTCAATCTCCGCTTGATGTCAAAGCTGATATTATTGTTAGTGTTAATGCTGGATGCTAGGTAATCGAAATCCTTGGCTACTTCAAAAGTGTAATTGTCAACAGTGACATTTTGTCCAAGACGTCGTGACTCTTTGTTTTTGTTGACACAAGGTATCTCGTTGTTTCGTTCAAAAATTTATAAAAGCCGACAATATTTTTTTTTGCTCCATAGATTAAGAGTCTGTAGTTTTTCATTGGAGCGTCTGAGAATTGCTTGCAGTTGATAAATTTCAGTTGGAAATGTCAATAGGTGCATAATTGACCAGAAAACTACGCAGTACAACGTAAAAAAGAAAAATATCCGTGCTGTACTGCCAAAGGCAACTTTTATTCTATTGGTACATGTTTAGGACAAACGTTGTAATCTAGATTCTGATGCAGTTGTGCCAGAAATCTGGATGCCTCATTTTTTCGGATACAACATGATCGTTTACTATACTTCGCGCAGTATTTTTGTTTTGTGTACGTTTTATTACATTGATGTTATATTGTTTGGGGCATCTCTCTAGTAGTTGCATGTCGTAGGAGTATACTCCTACTTGAGCGAGTACGTTAAAGCACAAATTCTTTTGTTTCCTGGACGTGCTGATTCTAGCGAAGCTTTGCCTCTGTCGCATTTTGCAGTGGTAGTGTGGATTATTTCGATTTCATATTTAAATATCAGCTCATTATTTAACTCGCTTATACGAGAGAAGAAGTAAATGTAAATGGATTTTCTGTTGCTCAACCAGAAGTCCATGGAAAAGCCACACATGTGCGGCTTAGTACCAAGGATTCAGGTTTAAAAAATGCTTAAGCCGATCGACCTTAACTAAAACGTTTTCCAAACCATAATTAAACTATTTTGGTTTGGGAGTTTTTCGTTAAAAACTCTTTAAAAACAACTTGTTCCAAAAACTTAAAACAAATCTGTGTTCTGGGCCGCTATTTCGGGCTTGTTTCGAAAGGCTTTATTTTCGTAGCCTTTTCAAAAATTGTTTTCTATTATCGTTTCGGTTTCCATTTCGACTAGAATGTTTTTTTCCTACATTATACATGCCTCGAAGAGAATTCATTGGAATATATCCTACCGTTCGGTTGCCGTCTCTTCTTCACATTTTCATTTCAATAAAAATATTATATAATTTAATTTGAATTTGGTTGTTTTCTTTTATTTTATTTTAAAGCTTTTAATCATAGACTAAATTTATACTACATCTACAAAAACCACGTGTAGATCTTTCACATTTCTCACAATCCTCGCTTTCCCGTTGAATTCAAATTCACTGTTTTGTATTAATATTTTAATAAAATTTTATTGTGAAAGTATTTGTTTTTTTTACACATTCATTATTTCTTTTTAACACATAAAACGTGAGCTTACAAAATTACAGTTTTCAGATGTCATTTTCAATAATATCTAAGTATTTGATACACAATAATTATAAAAACGAAAAGCGAAAAAACATACATAGTACCTAAAAAACTTGGTCAACGTTTGGTCAAGAACGTTGGCTAAAAAACACAGAGAAAATTTTAAACTCCTAAAGCTACATACATACTCGGCATATTTATATATAAATATACACACTGATATACATGCATATGTATGTATGTATTTATATACAGACATGTGTGCATATATGTATGTTTATATTACTATAATATTTATGTATACTATAAAATGTAATCTTTTTATGTTTGCGTTAGATGTACGCAATGTGCATCCTGAATCAGTTGGGATAGTTTTTGTGAAAATGTTGGAATGTCCTGTAAAGAAAATGTGAAGAATTAAAAGAATTAAAAATACACAAACAAAAATACTGTCATTTATATGAAAATTGTACAAAAAATAAAAAAAAAATAAAAAAAAATTGAATTTTAAAACAAAAAGAAAGAAATAAAGCAAAATGTTGTGTTGAAAAACACTTACTGTTGATAAGCAAATTTCATCAATAATTTTCAAGTTCACAGGGAAACCAGCGGTCGCAAAACTTTCGCGCAATTTCAATGAATCCACCTGCCCCATCGCGAATAGTGCATTCGCTAGCAGTTCATAATTTAGTGCGCCCTCACCGGACAACAGCACGGTGATTAATGCGCTCTGGAATGATGCGAGTAGATTGTCTTTGAACAGTGATCGCTGATATAGACGCCAGCGGTCGTTAACGCTTTGCATTGACATTAAAACTGTACGCACCACACTGGGGTCGGTGCCTGTGACAAGTACTTGTCCGTATGAATTTAAAATGGACATGAAATGTTGAGGATGTAAATTATCGCTGCCGCTGCCGTTGCTACAGCCGCTCTGTTGCAGTGAACCATTATATTGCACATGAGATTTATAGAAATACTGCCATTTACATGTTAAAATGCTAGAATTCGAAAAAGAAAATAGAATTAGTTTCGAATGAGGCATACAACTGTTACACTCACCTATCAAACAGCGTATACACTACACTGGTAATGTCGCTACTTTCGATGATGTTGCTGTTGTTGTGTTGCAATAGCAGCGGCATTATCTGCTCAATGGTAAAGTCTAAAATGGAAGGCAACATGGAGAGCGATGTAGTTCCAGGTTGCTCAACAATTAGTTGACACATTTGCAGTATTTTCTCCATTACTACTAAACGACTTGGCGATAATTGTTCTCTGAAATGCCAGGGGAATTAAAAATGTGTTGCAGTTGCACAAGTTGCAAACGACTCCACTTACCTACTACTCACAGCTATAAATAATGTAATCATCTCTTTGATGAATTGTGAACCTAATTGATTCTGTAATGTGCGCAAAATGCTCAAAATAAATTCAGCCACATTAATTGCGATTGCATTGCTATTTTGTCCAAAATTATTATATATCATCAACGCTCTTGTTATAATAGGCTAACAAAAAATTAATACAAATCAAGTATTTATGGTGAAATTAAAATTGTTATATATGTATTTTAATTATATGCTAACCTTAAACGTTGTTGCCAACATATCCTTCGTGGTTGTACTAGAATCCTTGAAGAACTCAATAACAATGCTAAAGGTACTCAATAAACTGAGTGTAATCGATGAGACTTTTGATTCAGCTGCATTCAAATCTAATTCCAGAAAATTTTGCGATAAGCATTCCACATATTCACGCAGAATAACACAACGACGCGCAAAATCTTGCTGCCCGTCATCGATATTTTTCCATGGCAACACCAAATAACCAATCAAACTGATGTATATGTTGGCAATGACTTGCCGCGGCAAGTGTGATAGACGTGGACCTGCTTGCATTAGATTCACTATTGCTGGTATTTCAAGCAGACATTTTGGTCGTATCACAGATGAAACGCATAGTAGCAATTGACCTATAGTAAAGGAAGAAAGCGAGAGATCAAGTTAACATCATGTGTCATCAGCCATAAAACTCACTTGCTGCCATATAAACAATTTGTGCTGCTATTATTGAGCTTGGCAAAAATATACCACCAAGTGCATCGAATAGATTTTGCAGCACTTGTTCCATTTTAAAATTGATTGATATTGGTAGTATGCTACGTATGGCCATCAGTACTTGAGCATATCTATGGTGATTAGAGATACATAAATATAAAGAAATGCAGTTACATTTACTTTACTCACAAATAGTCTAAATCAGTCTGAAATGTAACTTTATCAACATTTAACATGGCTAGTTTGTTGCTGGTGAAGAATTTTAACGTGCTAAATAAATTATCGGTTAGCAGCTGTAGATGGCAATTCACCTCAGCGCCAACCTCAGGTGAATTTGCGTCGAGCACTGGTGCTATGCGTACTACGGTTTGACACACTGTTGAAAAATCACGCAAATGCTCGTTGAAGCTGTGAAACTTCAACTTTCTCGCTAGCTCATACGATTTTCCGCTATCAATGTCATTTTCAATGGACAATAAATAAACATGAGGCCTTGACCAGTGACTGAAGACTTGCGCGAAAACTGCATTCGGGCGAGATTCAGCAATGAGCGCAATGCATTCAATACATTGTGTAAGAAATTGTTGCCACTCTGTTTGTGTTTGAGATGACTGCAAGTAATTGAAAGATAAATTAGCTTTCTCTAGGTGCAACAAATTCGACATTGGTCATCGAAAATACTAACACTGTCGTCCATAAATTCATTATCAAGTAATTCCAATTCAGCCTTATTAAATTCAAATTGTGTGCGATGCATAATCTCTACAACAAGTTGATGCATGATGTCATTGTAACGATTTAGTTTGGAGCTTAAAACTAATCCCTTTATAATAGGTGTCCAGATTTCCAATTTCTCCGTGAAATCTAATGCGCCGTTTTCTAAAGAATAAAAAAGTTAATTCATCACAATATTTACTGATCAGATATAATAATATAATATAGTAATGCTCACTGAATATTGTACAGCAATATAATGATTTTAGAAAATTCTCTAGCAGCTCATTTTCCTGTATCATTTTTGGCCAATATTTCACTGTATATAACCGCAGTAGTTCCCTAAATTTATCCACATACATTTCGCTCTGTTGTTTTGTTGTATTATGCTGATCGAGCAGACCATTCACGCCCGACATCATTGTCATTGCGTAAGGGAGCGGTTTCTGCAAATAGAGCAACTCATTAAGCACCGAGAGCGCTGTCAGCGAAATGTCCTGATGCGTTGAACGCCATTGCGATAAATCTAAAATACTCATAAGAAAATACTCTGAGATCAAATCTGTACGAATCCATGAGACGAGATGTTGTACACATGAGAGTAGCTCCAGTGTTGAGGAACTACAATGAAGTGAGGAAAAAAAAGAGGAACAAAAATTAGTTCTAGTAATTGGATGCTGGGGTACAGTGTAAAATGAAATACAAAATTTTTGTGTATAGCTCTTGAAAAAAATTACTAATAGTGCACTTGAGAGAGAAAATATGAATCAATCTCTTTAGATCATATATTCTCAATCTGGAGAGTTGGTGAACCTCTTTGGGTTATCTTTGCTTATATAACATGTATTCATTCATATTGCATTTGCAGGTAAATTCATTTACTTTTCAGAAAAACGTGCTCAAAACGGAGATACAATTTTTTAAATTCTGCGCTCCTTGAATTCAAACGGCTCTCTTATTCTGATTGTTACCACATTTTTCACGCTTAGGCAGGAAGAAGTGCCCGCTTTTATCTTAAAGAACTGACGTTTCATCTTTTATCGAAGTTGTAAGGTAGTTTTATTTGATTTAAATTTTGTTCGACAACTGTTTTAAATATTTAGGATCAGATTACTCATAAATAAAAAACATCCTGACATGTTAGAGACGCAAAAAGCATACGGTGTTAAATAAATGAGGTAAGACTGAATACATGAGTTCGACATAAAATATATGTTATATGTTATATACATATATATGTATAACACTGAAATATAAAATAGTGCGATAGTGGCTAATTACAAAGTGGCACACACTTACCTTAATTGATTGTCATTTGGCAGCGATGTAATTAGATTGTAGTCCATAAGGTTATTGGGTATAGAGTGAATATCTTTTCCATTAATGTGACAAACAGCGATTAGTAAATACTTTGTAACTAAGTCCATAACATCAGGAATACACATGGAAATGCTAACACAAACAAACACATTTAAGCCACAAAAACAGAAATATTAAAAAAAACAAATTAAAAAAATAGGTGTATAAAACAAAGAGAAGCTCATTTTTCATGTGTTCATTTGCACTCACCAGGAATGAAAGTAATTCTTACGATCCGTGGTGACGTCTTCACGATTGCTTACCACCTCTTCTGAGGTGATTCGCAATAGATTGATGCCTAGTTGAAACTTCGATTTAGTCAGCTCGATGCAGTGCAGCACGTAATTATGATGGTCATCGGGAAACTCACGTTTGCCCATTAACGCAATCAGTTGAGCAAAAGTATCACGCTGTCTTCGTGGCACTCCGCCGCAAGCGGCTAGATTTGCGTACGTATGCCACAGTGTCTCACGTAACAGCGAGCGATCTGCGTGGGACAACTGCGCCCAACGACGCGTTATCGCATGCTCCAATGTTGACGTGCAAAAGAACCAAACAAATTGATTCGGTTCGAATGCAGCAGCAACTCGCAGACACATTTGCCACGCATCTGGTTGGGATTTGAAGGCGATTAGCTCAGTTTCTATTTCACGTTTACGTGCATTAGGCGTTGTTGTTTGATAGAATTCTTGGAGTAGTGCTTCAACAGCAGGCAGCGAGGAAGACTAGCAAAAATTAGAAGAGATATTATTTAAATGCAACTGCGTACTTCTATTGATATGTGCGGAATTCGAAGCCCCTGCCCCCACTCTGGTTCTTAAGCTATACTCCAACCCCACCCCAGTGGCTGATAAGGAAAGGATTGCATGTGATTACTCACCATTTTTTGTTTTTCAGCGTAAAGGAAGTTCGTCTTTTGTGCGAATGTTCAGAATATTTTCAACTCAAATTCTATTTTACTAATGTCTTTCCCACTTTTTACTTTTCCATTACAGATTACCTATTTAATTTTCTTTATATTATTGTATAAAAATTGTTATTGCCTTCCCTCCTTACAAAAACTTCTAATAAAAAAACAACCAACTAATGAAAATTTTCTTGTAACTGTCACTTTGACAGTTGTTCTTTGCGAGGGGGATTGAGTTGAATACAAGAACGGTGTTGCAGATCCGCAGATCCGTAAAGAGAAAGTATGAATTTGAAATCTCATGTGCATATATAGGGATTTCTCTACATTTTATATTAGAAATACAATAAAGGTTATAATATTGAATAATTCTGTTATTTATTAATAATATATTCAGTAAGAAAGTATAAAATACACAAATTTTTAAAAACTGCAGAAAATATTTTGATATAAATTTATCTATTGTGAATGATATTTACATGCACTTTGTATCCACATTGTGGGTCCACGTGCACGCGACCCTGAACGTTTTCAAATTAAATAGTTTTTTTCCGTTTGATTTCTAACTGAAAAAATAAAAGGAAATGTTTATTGAAAAGGTTGAGTGGCATTACTGAAATAAATATACTACCTATTTTAATAATCACCTACTTGCAGATAAAAATAAACAATATATTGGGATGCAAACTAGTGGAACTGAGCTTTACTAATAATCCAATACCCATCTACGTGGTTCAATCTGAGCCACAGAGTCCACTTCGTCATTCTATTTGTACAGCTGTCCAATTAATATGCAGTCACAAATATGCTAATATAGAATCATTAATTAAGCTTAACGATATACATAAAGGAAGTGTGCGTTTGACATTTATAATACCAAAACAGTGTGGAGGTACCAGCAAGGAAGCTAATATGTCATTTAGCCAACTGCATGGAGGGCAGACAGACCAAATAGCAACAGAAATTGAAAGTGATGGAAATGACGATGAGCCTTGTACCTCATTGCAGGCTCGAGAACGCGAATTACGTCGACAACATCGCATAAAACAAAAACGATTGTCACAGCCTACAGCGAAACAGGAGTTTTACAAGATTAACGTATGTCGTGATTTCCAAGTCGATCCTGCTCAAGTAGAGTACTCTATCGATGGTGGGCCACTGCAGTCTTGTCTATTGCCTGTTTTCCATGGTAAATTTTGCACTAATGTGGATTATGTACTCTCAAGGCTAAGCATCCTGGATGAAAGCGAAAAATTCTCTGGAAATTGGTTGCAACTTCTATCAACTGAACTACTTGAGAGATGGAATGATCAGTATGTAAATATGCTAGATAGAATAAAATTCGTTTAGGCACTATTAAGTTGTCCTCCATAATTTGATTTCTGGCTAAATTTATAATAGTTTTTCTTACTAACTATAAATTATATTTTTCAGCGAAAATATTGAAAACCCTTTTACACTTTTTGTGAATCTATTCTCAAAAAAGAACTTCAACCAACAGCATTTACTATCAAAATTGACCACATCGTGTCTAATTGTTAGAAAAGCAACTAATGTTATACAAAAATCGTATGCGCTTAAAATATTTCAAGATGTTCGTAGTGTTTTTGAATTTATAACTTGCGCAGAATACACAGTGTGGTTTCTAGCGCCATATCTGGGCAAATGTGTTGAAATAAAAAATATAGTAAGTGGTTGGACTAAAAATTGTGAATATCAAAGCATTTATTAAAAATGTTATTGTAATTTCAGACAACCGAGGAAATCGATTTCGCCAATATACGAACATATATACAATTAAAATCCAGCGAAAATAAAAGAAAATATATTTGGACTGATACAGAACATGCGATACAGGACTTATTGCTTATCGCATTCCAGCTGACATTGGCATTCCACAGCAAACAAAAAATAGTATACCTCCAGAAATTGGATAATGTAAGTCAATAGAATAGGAAATCGAGACCTTCTCGCCGTTTTATCGTAGGCTCCAAAAACTTTTTTACAGGCGAAGGTTTTTTATTTTACTTTGCATTGGTGGTACGTATTGGTATGATTTTCTCTATTTTTCAACTTATGCTCTACTTTGAGATATTTCTATCCACTTTACTCATATCGATGTTTTTCGCGGGCACTATTGAAACCGATTATAGTATTACAGTAGCACTTACGATGAAAATATTTTGAAGTATAAGAAATATTTTTGTTAGATATGTTTTAAGTAAGTATCTATAAACATCAAAATAATTGTTATTTCAAGGTACGAATAAAATAAAACCGTAAATGTAAAAATATTTTTTTTTTAAAGCCGTGGATATATTCAGGTTTTGCTCGCGAACACTGTGAAATTGTTGTTCCTCCGAGCACGAAGAGAGCGCTTTTACCCAAAAGATCGTTTTAAAAAACTTTGAACGAGAGATCAAAAATGAGAGCGTAAAAAGGTGTGAGAATTCAGTATTGTAAGTTTCTGTTGGTATATTTTGACTTGGAAAATTTTTTAACTGCTTAGAAAAATTTTATATTAAACAGCCACAAGTGTTGCTAATTTTTTTTTTTTTTTTTTTTTTTTTTTTTTTAATTTAGTGATAAATAAAAGTTTGCGTCAGTGGGACGCCCTACAGAAGTTTACTTCTTTAGAACATTTTCGTTTTGGGTTTACAGGTTAGGTTTGATAATCTTGTAAAAATCCGAGTCTATCGCAGGCATTACAGGCGTGGCCGAAGGAATTTTTAACGATGTGCTGCCTTATGCAAACTATTAGCCTTGTTTAGTTTAGTTTGATGATTCTCTGATCCCAGGTGTGTTACATCAGGATTAGCTTCATTTTAATCGTTTGCATTTCCAATGCATGCAACGACCTCTGCAAAATCATCTCCATCAAAATATTCATACTCAAAGCATGAAAATTTATTGCTACATTATTATAATTATAATCAAAATATTCTGGTTGAGAACTCGCGAATGTTATTTGGTTGACTAGAAACTTGGCAAATCTCGAGTTGTTTTCTTTCCACGGAGGAAAGATTGTCAGGCAAATTTTCAAGTAAATCTTCTGCCCTACTCTTTCATTGCTGGGAATTCGATCACCTCAATGATTGCCTGGTGCTGTATAATTTGAGGAACTTCGTCGATACTCAATGACATGAGTGTTGTTGCAATTGTTTGCTATAATAAACCATTTATGCTGTCTCTGCGAGTTGTTTTTCAATGAAATTATAATTCTGCTGTGCCTCAAGTTGCTTGCGGAGTAGAGTCTAGACTCTAGCGATCTCTCGGTGTTGGTTTTTGTTTTTTTTTTCACGATAGTAGAATCTGAATTTGGTTAGGCCTTCAGTTTTCGAAGAAATCTATATTCTCGCTGTGTCTCAACCGTAGTTTTTGCTGGAGATTTTATCTGAACACAATCGCCATTTGTTTTTTTCATCTCTAGAAATTTCTAACGATTTTTGTTTGAAATGCCAAATTTTACTAGAAATTCTATCAATCGATAAAGGGACAGATGGTTCCTTTGTCAATTGATAGAGGGGGCATAGTGGATGCATATGTGCTGCCCATCATTTATGTGTATATACATATGTATGTATCCTCATTTTTTCATACTTAATATATAGAGGGCGCTGCCCTTCATTTTCGTGACACGATCATCATTTACCCCCTCGTAAATATAAAAATGATTCTAAAGAAGAAAACTTCAAAAAGACTGGGACTCGCTTGAAAAGGGTTTTGAAGAACAATTCAGTTTATAATTTTGGACGGTTCTATTTTAAAACTATAATAAATTGGTAAATATAACAACCATCAACATTTTTTTCGCGGTATTAGCTATGTCTGGTTCATATTACTGTCATTTGCATATAATTAATTACGGAAAAATTGCGGGAAGGGCTTGAAATGTTAATATATGCAAAGGTATTAAAGAAATTGTTCTTATTTTGCAGCTGAAAGATCATCAGGCTATGCAATTAGCAACAGCAGCATTTTTGCTTAAACAAAGCAATAATGAGATTGTAAATATAAATTTTAATATTTTCCTTATGTTGCTGCTATTTTCTAATAGATTAAATATTTTCAGAATTGGTCATGTAAAAATTATTTACAACGTATTGTCAAAGTTTGTATAAAAATGGATATTGTGGCGTTCATAGAATATCCTGGTGGTTTGCCAATAGTCCCTACAAATGTTAACCTAATTAAATGCTACAAGGACTCTGCAAGTGGAGAATATAATATAAAAGCTGTGGAGGCGCATAATCCTTGTACTTTGGATTGCTTTATTGAATACATTGGCAATGATTTGAAGAGTTATTGATTTATCTCAATTGAAAGCTAAAGTTTAAGTGCTTGCATTTTTGTTTTTCGACAGTTTTTATATATACTTTTTTAATAGTACATACGTACTCATACTTATAGTAATTTATTTTCGTATATCTTCATTATACTTGGTGTATTTATGTATGTAACGGAATAAATAAATAAGTAATTTTTCTATTTGATTACAGTAGTAATTACTTAAGTTTTTTCTACTTCTATAAAGACTCGTTATTTACCTCTTGTTGTGAGTCTAGGTGCAGTCAAATGCCTAAGAAAACCTTTTCGGCGAACAGCTTACGTTCACGTACAAAAGAAACATTAAAGATGAAGATGATCCATCCTTGGGCTGTTGTGCCATTGAAGAAAAAAACATATTTATCTGTGAATCTTGTGGCTTATCTTCCTTCTTATTGTTACAAACAATTGATTGTAACGGTCTCTCGTTTTTTAATTATTTAGCAAACAATTTTGTCTCCTCGATGGCAACTGTTGCCAGTGTAATAACGGCCTTAATTTAATGGTGTATTTTGGTAGCTAGCTAGTGGTTAGTGTTGCTAACCCCCGATAATTATCGTTCATGTACAATATTTTCATTGACTTCGATATACGGTAATTTTACGATATTCTAGTCATAATACGATCATTTTATTCTCCCAAAATCTAACAAACAGATCGCAATTGAATATTTGCAAGAACATTTTATTATAAGATATAATTTTATTCATGTCTGTAAATGATGGCTATACTGGATTCTTGTTTCATTTCGTTTACTGTTGGCGCTTGTCGGATATTTTAATCCTTGCTCTGGAAGTTAATTTTTAATAAACGTTATTAAACTTTAATAGTATAATTAGTCGGATTCATTTAAACCCGTTAATGCCTCTTATACCTTGAAAACTGTATAAACACGTGAGCAAACTGTAACATTTAAAACAAAATTTTGACAAGCTTAGACACTTAGAAACTTATGGGAAACAATTTTGCCTCCTCGGTGGCAAGTTTTGACACTTAGGAACCTATGAAGTATTTACGAAGTTATATGTACCATATGAGTCCGCTGATTAATTTTAGACTAATTTCATTACATAAAAAATGTGTATATTTTAGTGGGCAGTTTGCTATGTCAACACTTTTAGTTTACACATTTCTTGAAAACAACAATCTGAGAAAAAAAATTATGCTTTTTACACTAAAATTTGTAAGTAATAACCATTTTAATAGTTACATCAACAATTACCAAAATTTAAATTTTATACACCAAAGTAAGTAGTATATCTTTCGTTCACCAAAAAACACTGGAATATCAGCTGTTTTTTGTAGATACACTAGAACCTTACGAATATAAGTAAATTGAATTTTAACACCGCTTTGGTAGGAATTGCAAAATTGTGTTTCAAGCGAAGCATATTTTCTGTAAAATATAATAAATTAATTTTGGCAAGGCTGTGTGATAATTAAAATCTCCAAGCAACACTGGCTTGTAAAGCAGATGGGGATCTCGGGAAATTTTACAATACCAAAACAGCGGGATCTGAAATATTTATACCGGGAATTAGTTTGTAGAAAACAGAATTAAATGATAAATAAATAACACTTTGCAATAAATTAGCGATCACCATTTATGTTTCATGTGCTCTATATATATTCAAGGTACTCATATATATGTGGTAAGCAAACCCTAGCCTTTTTCTTCGTCTTTTAATGGTACAACAGCCTAGGCCCTCCTAGGCCGAGCTGTTTGCATCCACTCATGTTGTGCTGTGTTATAGTAGTATGTACATGAATGGAATGTACATACATAAATACAGTTTAATCTCGAATTTGAACGGCCTGCCAACAGGTGGTGCCGTGTAAGGAAATGGTTTTCACTACTTTTTAATTTAGCATGTGCCGAGATTTGAACCCCGAACACTAAGCACTACCAACTGCGACTCAGCTACCTCTAGCCTAGGTGTGTCAAAGACGGCGAAAAAAAAGTTAGGACCTTTTGTTTTTTTTCACTTTTTATATGATTTTAAGAGTCATTAATTAATAAGATGGTGTTAGGCAGAAGTTATGTTGGTCGCTGTACAGTGAACATATCACATTTTTCTCTTGTGCTCGGTCTGGTGGTTACATCGAGCTTGTGGTAGAGTTGCTTTTAATCCTTTACATAATAGTATTTTGTGCACAACGGCAACACTAAATGGTATACAAACAAGCTTTAAACAATATCCGGATGAAGAGTGTAGTTAATAATTTGCATCACATCGTGAATACCTTTAATATGTAGTATAAATAATTTTGACAGTTTTATAACGAAAATAATATCCACTTTTAAACCATAAGCTGCTGGTTACACTGGTGTTCGCTGTTCGACGAACACATCAAATTTTACTCTCGTGCTGGGTGGAGTAGTTACATTGGTCTTCGTTACAGATTTGCTTTTTGTCGAAATTCAGTTCTTTTTTTATACAATTTTTTGCGCAACAGCACTAAATGCTATACCAAAAAACTTTAAACGATTTTATTAATATGGAGCGTAAAATTACTATAATTATAATTGAAATATTATGAAAATAATATGATTTTTCTTCAATAGTTTTAGGAATAATATATTTGATATTCACTTTTGAAAACTAAAAACATTCGCAACTTCGCTTTTCTGCATATAAAAATAATTATGTACCGGCTTATATATTTTCCTTCTATTTTACATACATTTTTGTTTTTTTTTTTTATGAATGACTCATTGACACCGTGAATACTTGGCGTGCTCGGTGTACATTTCACCCAGCATATCGTGTTCTCTGTGAGAGTGAGTAAAATCTCCTTTTTCGTGTTCAGACAACAACAATTGCATGGTGTTCGCCGAGTAAAATTTTAATATAACCACAGCCTAAAAATATTTCCAGCCTTTTCTGCAAATGAAAATAGTGGTTTGCATGTTTTCGTACTATTTTACATACATTTTTGGTAATTTTTTGTAAAATAGCTGATTGCCATGCTGAATACTTGGCGTGCTCGGTGTTCCTTTTACTGAGCATTTCGTGTTCGTTGTGAGAGTGAGTAAAAGCTCTCTGTTCGTGTTCGGTGCATCAACAATTTCATGGTGTTCGCCGAGCAAAATTTGAACATGTCGCTATCGTTGACTTCAATCTATTTTTGTATGTGACAGAAACAAATTATCAACCGTGAAATTATACAATTGACTTATTTGTTATTTTTTTTTTTTTTAAAAAAAAATGAACTTAATTGTTCTATCAAAAATTGTTGTTTTTTATCGGTATAAAATAAATAATATTTGGAAAATGTGAAGAATATAATTCAAAATCATTGTGTCGTTGCCGCGTTCATTGTGTTCCATTGCGTTCATTGTGGACACCAACTTGTCATGATGCAATGATGCTGTCGCAGCCATTGTGTTCAATTTTAACTGCACTACAGTTTTCTCTACCATTAAATCTTAAGGGGTAGTGGAAGCCTCATCCCATTGACTTTAAAGGTTTAGTGGTAGTGAATATCATATTCCACTACCACTAAAAATTTAGCGAAAATAATATCCAACTACCATTAAACGTTTAGTGGTAGTGGAAATCAAAGCCAACTGCCACTTAACGTTTAGTGGTAGTGGAAATCAAATCCAATTACCACTAAATGCTTGGTGGTAGTGGACACCAAACCCAAATCCCACTAAAAGTTTAGTAGTAGTGGAAATCAAATTCAACTGCCACTAAACGTTTAGTGGTAGTGCAAATCAAAGTCAACTACTACTCAAATCGTGGAAATCAAAACCAACTATCACTAAACTAGTTGAAATCAAATCCCATTACCACTAAGTGATAAGGGAAACATATTAATTGACAACATAGTGCAAATTCTAATTGAAATGCATTGTGCCATTTATTAATTGTCTTAAACAATTTTTCCTTTTTAAAATTTCTTTTATTCGCTTTATTAATTTGTTCATCTTTTCATTGTAGTAATTTAAAACCAATCCCGAAATCGCGGGATAACATTTTTAAATACCGAAATTACGGGAACGAATAGGAACGTACGGGATTGCATTAAAATTTGATGTCATTCTAACAGTTTATTGTGGACTGTCGTTATTTGGTAAGAAAATAAGAAAAATAAGAAGAAGCATCGAAAAGAAGAACTATTGGTTATAGTATCGATATTAATGTGTAGCAAATAATATCATGAGAAAATGTGGAAAACTATGAAATTTTATGAGCAAAAACGATAATTTATTGAAACCAAAATGGAAGGTGAAAAAATTTTAATGGCAGCAGGGGTGACAGTTGCTGCAGTTGTTGGAGCATTTGTGTTTTGGGGTCCATCAGGTGCGTTTTGGTTCTGATTTGTTCTTTTATTTACATTTTTTAACTTAGTTTATTTTGCGCAACAAGGATCTTCACGCTTGCGACAACGTCGTGGACAAATCGCTGGCCTCCACAATTTTGGACAAACGTGTTTTCTAAATACATTGCTTCAAGCGCTCGCTGCATGCCCACAGTTTATAGCATGGCTTCAGTTATATAACGGCGCCACTTCCGATCGCAAAAGTCTAATTACATCATTGTTGAACACGCTCGAAATAATTAATGGAACGCATGCCACTTTACGTGGTGATCCGTATTCGCCGGGTGCAGTAATGCGCGCCCTGCACGCTCTTGGCTGGGTAATACCGCACGAGGAACATGATGCACACGAGCTGTTTCATGTAATGTTAGCCTCGCTGGAGGAAGAAGCACATCGCCCGAAAAAGGTAGCCGGTTGCCTCTCAGATGCGCTACCCGACCATTGTCATGGTGATCAGCCACTAAATCGACCATCGAGCGCTATGCTAACAGATTTCCTCAATGCTGAATATGATGAGTCGACTAGCCTGATGCGTCTCGTGCGCTCGGAAGCACATACACCTGACTCACCAGCGTCGGTGATATGTGAACGTGACGTTCCGCCAGCAGACGGCACTTCTCCTCCAGGGCTCATGGATTTCGATCCGCTGGCATCGCCTATTTTGGGTATGACAGAGCGTGAGAGTCGTTCGCGTTTTGTAAAACCAGCGCTGCCAGATAGTCTCAATAAACGCGTGTCAACATCTTGTCGGTCTCTGGAGCGTTTAAGTCGTGGACCTGGTAGAGTTTCTGTGAGTTGTCAATTCTGCGACGTAGACTTATACGCCGCTAATGGTATATTTTCTCTTTGCAGATTTGGTCTGATCAAATTCCTGCTCAGGTGCCGCATCCATTCCAGGGTGCAATGGGCAATCAAATCAAATGCAATGGATGTGGATTTAAAGTTAGTAAAAAAAAAAAACTTTCTTTCATTTCTTCTCATATAATTTATTTTTCCGAGCAGTCTACAGTGCGATATGACAAATTCGATAGCGTAACACTAAATTTACCACTGCAGCGGCGCACAGGTTTAAGCCTCGGCCATCTGCTCAGCGAACACATAACTTCGGAAGATGTGAGTGATGTCAAGTGTGAATCCTGCAATGAGACAACGAACCACACAAAATCTGTTACATTTGCCAAGTTACCGTCATGTCTCTGTATTCATATTGCACGTACAGTTTGGCTTCCAACCGGTCAAATTTGCAAACGAAAAGATTATGTTCATTTTCCCGAAAGCTTATCCATGGCGCCGTATAGCTTCGTGCAGCCACATTTAAATAGTCAAGTACGCTATTACTGTAATAACTATGTATAGCACAGTGCAACTGAAACATTTTAATGAAGTCCGCTTTTTTCCAGGCAGGCACACCTTGGGGCTCGACAATGTCATTATTTTCTTCAAGCCTCCCATTGAACAGCATTGGTGCTGTTGGTGGTGAATCCTTTAGCAATGCATTTGGTACAATGTTTCCCAAAAATCTATATCGACTGTTGGCAGTTGTGGTGCACACGGGCGAAGCTAAAAGCGGTCATTTTGTCACTTATCGGCGTGGAGCTTTAAGAAATGCGCATCGGTACTTATTAAATACTAATTACTAATTGTGCTTGCTTCAAAAAACTAATTCCGACGTTTTTTTCAACAGTTGGTTCTACACTTCGGATACTGTTGTGCGTGAGGTTAGCGTTGAGGAAGTCTTAAGCGTACCCGCCTATTTACTATTCTACGATCGTAGTCCGCAGCGTCAATTTCGTTGAGGCATGCCATCGCGATAGTGCCATAGAGGGAGGACTTCGGTCTGTGGTGTTTTTTTGTTTTTTTAATTCATTGCCAGCAAGGATGAGAACAAAAAGAAAAAACAAAATGCGATTGGATATTATTATCTGTGTTACATGTATTTTCTAGTTGCTATCATAGTCACATCATTATCACATACATTTAAATTATAAATATAAGCATGTAAGAAAATGAAAACCTGTTTAGATGACAAGTTACAATACTACCAACTTTTTTACATTTTGGGTTTGGCTAAGCGTTAATTCTTTCACATAATCTTTGTTCCGCAACAACTTGCATTCAAACTTGAAAAGTTTATTTGATATAAAAGCATTTCAGTGCATTTTTCTTGTAATACGCTTAATAATATATATTTAATATTTATACAGAACTATGAAATTATTTGCTTCATTTCTTTTTTCAATAAAAATGAGAAACAAGATTTTGTACTTTTTGTTAATAAAACACAAAACGTTTCACCGACTATTATTAAATCATATTGTTGTTGCATTTTAAAAGCATATATGTACGTAGTTCATTCAAAAACAATATTGATGTGTTTGATAAAAATATTAAATTAATAAATACAAAATAATTAAAAATCTTAACAATTAATTAATTCAATCAATTAGTCGATCAACGCTGTGCTTGAAATCTGTTGTTTCTTGCCGATGCAACGCACATACGTCGAATAATCGCTTGCATATAAATTCATTGAAATGTTTGCGTTTAAATCAAACTGTTTCAATGCAACCATATATGGCTTGCGATCAATATCCAAACGTTTTGGTCCGCGAACTGACATCCAAGCAGAAATGGGTGCAGCATTTGAAACCATAACACCACGTACACCGATGTCGAGCGCAGTTGGCGCCAGCGTAGCCGCTTCCCGATACTCTCTGAGTATAACATCGGCTAAACTGAGATCATTTGCTGCATCAGTCAAATGTTCAATGCCGCTGAAATGACCCAAATAATTAGCATGCAGAAAATTAATGAATTTTTTTGGTTCGCCTGCAAATGCAACGGCGATTTCTTCTGGGTTGTGTAGAAATTTACGGTCATTTGTAACTGTAATCAAAAGTTTATTATTAATTGTTATCGATACTGTCTTTGAAAATATGGTTTCTGTCTACAAAATTGAGTTTATACATAGTAAACTTACACTTTGGGTTGAAAACACGTCCTAAGGCATGCAAAATTGTAATCGATTCATTGCGTCCCACCGATTTCAGTGAAGATTGTGTTTTCTTTAGCCTACCCGCTTTAGTGTGATTCAATTCCAATGGCGTCACAGCACCTAAAGTGATTTCGAAATCAAAATTAATTAAAATCCAAGGTAGAAATAATAAACGTGCACACCCTTAAGCGACGCAAAATGCAAATTGATTAGCGCATTTCTAATATCACCCTGAGCGCTGGCCATAATCGAATCAATAACAACCTGTGTTGGTACCTTGTAGGCGGCACCAGCTGCATGATTTGGCGAACGCATAATTGTACAGAATCGTTTCATGGCCTTCTGCATGAGTGTTACATTGATGGGATTATAGGAAATGTGAGTGATGTTGAATTTCTTTTTAACATTAGCTGAAAAAATGTTATAGCTTATATTTAGGCCGCGAGATTCAGAATCGGCGACAATAAATAATAATGGTGATTTTCCATATCTAGAGTATTCTCTAAAGTACAAAAAGAGCAAAGAATAATGTCAACGACTTTCAACGACTATAAGTCCACAGTGCATACGTACTGTAAAACAGCTTCGAACATTGTGGCATCAGTGATAAGCGCATTGGGGAAGTCTTCCACTAAGAGCAAACGCTTTGCATGCCATTCCAAAAGCGATTTATAGCGTGAGGCACGAAGAAGAAAATCCTTAAATGCATCCAATTGAGAACCAATGTACGAGCCGCCTGCTGCTTGATCGCCCAAACGAAAAGTAACTTCCTGGTCCAACGGATTAATCCATTCCTGCAATTGATAATTGCAAGCGTTTGCAAGTACATGTGCAGTTGCTGTTTTGGCGCATCCTGTTGGACCTGTCAGCAAGCACATTTGTGCAGGGTGCTTCATTTTCATAGCATCACAATGTAGAAACCAATTTTGCAATTCAGCCACTTTTTTCACGTGAACTGCCAGATCTTCTACTTTGATTGGGGCAAAGTTTTCCATCCAATCGGTCGAGCAATTTGGAGATTTATTTGAAGTATCAGATGATTTAGAACCACCAGTGCATGATTTTGTTGTAGGAGTTAAAGATACTTTGCTTGTGACAGTTGTTGCATTGTGCTTGCCCATACTCCCATCATTAAAGTCAAACGAATCAGATTTATATCGTTTCAGGCTTCTCGAATTTACTGCTTCTGATGCAGAAGCATCCATATTTTCAGCTGAGGGCTGTGACTTTGAGATTTCATTGAAAGCAGATTTTGCCCAAGTTTTCTGTGAAGACAAAATATATTTATTTCGTGGCCTTGTGTTTATATGTTTTTGCTTACCTTTCGTGTGCAGCTCATCTTCAATGAAAGAAAAGACCTCAAAGAACAACTTTGTTTTTTATTAGCCACTCAACGATAGCTTTGCATTCAGCTAGTTTTAATTTATTTTGAAAATTCCAACAGTATGAATTTTTTATATCTAGCGATCAAAAACTTTAATAAGTTGGCAACATCAGTGAAGATCAGCTGTTTTGTTTATGTAGGAACAACTGAAAACGAATCAATTTCTTGGTCCGAAATATAAATCATTAACCCTGCATCTACACTTGCCAATGAAGATTATGAAAAAAGTGTCAAAAAACTGAAAAATTGTCTATGTGACGTAGGCGAACTGCTAATTATCATGCCAGTTAATTTATAACAAATTATCGCGTTTTTTTGTGTGATTCTTCCTCACATTTGGCAGAAATGTCAAACATTATACTCTTATATTAAATCACTAGTAGACTCATTTTAATCAAAATTGTCATGCTAGTCACTCTATCATTGAAAAAAAAAACGTAAGTACATAAATTAGGAAAAAAGTGTGAGTGTATTATTAGTATTGGCAGGCCAGCATTGGCAGATGTTAACGCTGAGACACATCATTAAGACTTTGAACAATCGAAAAACACGAAAATTTTCTAGCTTTCGAGCTAGTTTACATGAGGGCACTATTTAAATATCACGGAATAAGCGTTTTAATCAGCCATTTGATATTTGTGAAATTAGTTGTTGTATTAAATCATTATTTAAAAATAAAAAAAAGCAAAAATAGTTTTATTTACATCAATTATTAGGCCAAAATGACCGCTACAAACATTACGAAATAAGAAGACGTTTATTAACTCTTCCAAACGCATTCTTGGTATCGATAATTAATTACTTACTATACTTTTACTTTTAATGGCACAACAGACCATGGAGGGCCTAGGCCGAGCTTCTCGCATCCACTCATGTTGTGCGTGTTATATTTTTACATGAATGGAAGGGACCTACAGTTTAATGCCGAATCCGAACGGCAAAGTGAAAAGCTTTTCATAGGCAATTTTTACTCTTGTAGGTTTGCCATTGCCTGCCAAGAGGTGGTGCCGTGTGGGAAAATTATTTTTCTACTTTTTTTTGTTTGTTTGATTTTGCCTGTGCCGAGATTCGAATCCCGGACACTCTGCGTAGCAGTTCAACGCATTAACACTACGCCACAGCGACCACAATCCATAATTAATTAGTCCAAAATAAAACATACATAAGTAAAACAAATTCGAAATATAAAACCAGTTAGTTAGTTAGTTGTTTTTGCAGTGAATTTGTTGAAAGATTGCGTAAGTAAATTGTGGATGCGTGCTTACTATTGGCTTGCACTCGAGCTAACGTAGGTTTATGTCTATTTGAGTTTACGATTTACTGAAAATTTCAAAGATTCTTAATAGTCAGCCAAGCTCGAGGGATGCATGGCCTTTTTTCGAAACGTTAAGGGCAACACTCGTTTTGCTGGTCGATCAGCTACTCTCTAGTTCTCAGTCGAGTAATTTCACCTTGTCGACCTCCTGATATGTTATTTGTGCTTAGTGAGTTCGTAATTAGTTAGTCATTAAACTGTTACATTAGAGATTCGTAATTCCGGGAGAAATAGCAATATTGATGATTGTAAAAATTTTCAACCGATATCCTTGATTTCATTTATTCTTAGATCATTTAATCTCACGGTGAAAGAACGTCTTATGGAATAATATTGATGATAGTCTATGTGAACTTAGTCACATTCTTAGGGAAACATTCTTATATAAATATATGTACGTATACCTGAGGCTTACATAAATTAGATAATTAATTTCTTGGATAAATGTATCCTTAAACTTGATGCGGAATTGATTGCTTTAAGTTGCTTTTACCATTACTTTTTAATATTTACACTGAAGCGATAAACAATATTGAAGATGCCTTCACAGAAGTTTATCAGTTTACTGATGATTTTTTTAAATATTATCTTTCAGTAAGGACTTTGGAACAACAGCGACCAATTTAAATTTGAAAATCTAAAAATTGCTGAATATTTGCGAACTCTTGAATTTATTCTTCAATCCAGGTAGTCGATGGAGGTTGCAGTTAGCAGCACTATGATTGAACAGGTATCAAAAATAAAGTTTCTTGGTAGAACTATAAATTCCTCACTCACCATGGGTGAACATTAGAGCACCAGTGACAATTTTCGCTGCAACGATCATCTTTTACTCTCTTGTAAATGTAAAAACGATTCTAAAGATGTAAACTTACAAAAAAGTTTCGCGAGTCAGGTCCTCAAAAACGGATAAAAAAGGTTTTTTTAAATTTCTTTTAATGCACCCAAAATTTGGTGAGGTTGGTGAACAGATCGGGGCAACTTTTTCTGAAAAAGATTATTTTGTAATTTTTGCAACTGATTCGTCGGTAACTGAAAATGCTGCGGGTTGTGGGATTCTTGATGTCATAAATAATCATAGATTTTGTTTCAAATTTTATTTCAGCTGATCATCAGTTTTTGCTGAAATATAGGGCATAAAAGAGGCTATCGACATTTGAATTGAAGATGGTGCTAAAAAACTTGTTGTCTTCACTGAGTAGGCTTTTGAATAAAGAATCCACCAACAATTATTGTATTTAATTCATAAGAAATAAGCTAAAGCTTCAATTGAGGAATGTTATATAATTTAGACACCAAGTCATGTTGGTGTTGTGTGTAATGAAATCGCTGATGAAATTGTTAAATTTACTGCAATTTTTTAAAGCAGAATTTGTGCCCGGTTCATGCTGTACGTAAACTTTCGATCTGCCGATCGATATTATTTAATTCGAAGTTCAAAATAAGTGTAGGGGTCTTCAGATTCGGCAAACAGCTCAGTAGTCGACAGTGATGTTTTAGATGAATCATTAACATAAATCAAGTCCAAAATTTTACCTTTTTTGTTTACTGAACTATTTAATTGAAATAAACAATAACTCCGAAAGTAGATCCAAAAACTCATTATAGGTTTTGAGATTTTGACAAAATCCAAAAAAAATATGATAGGTTTAAGTCACCACAGGCCAACATATTATCATTTTGACGAAATATGATCTTTCCTATGAATTTAGTAGGCATCACAGAAAATTTCAGAATTTAAAGGTTTCAGTAAATATAAAAGATTTTGATACGGACATCGAAAACTTATTAATTAAATATCGCGAAGCTTCGTATTAAGACCATGAACATTTTAATGAAGTACCAGAAGATCTGCTGACAATTTTGTGAAGCAGTAGAACGGATGATGTGTACCACAATTTCAGTAAACGGTTTCGGTTTTTGAACAAACGCACGAACCAGTACTCCTTCCGGCCAAAAATCACCTTAGATAATTTGTTCATAATATCCATTCGCCACATTAATTTTAAATGAGGAGATATTTCGCTCAAAGGATAAGTTAAACTTATTTACTGAGGAATCCGTCGTCCACGGTACTATCATTTGCAAAACTAGATGCAAATACCGATTTCTTTGGAGGAATCACAACAATACCGCCTAGGAATAGTATTAACCTACTGCTAGGCGGAAAGTTAAGAATAATTTTAGGCGTTTTTGATACCACTTTGTTTTCCCTAGCAACAGGTTTTGACTCAACCACTATAGGCTAGGGAGTAACGCAGGTTTCTAGTGCCACAATCAAAAAAGTTGGATTAGATGGTTCATCTCGAACTACTTTGTTGCAAGGCAAATCCATATTTACTTTGTTACGAATTCCTCAAGAGTTATAAAACTATTGAAAAGTGTCTCGTAATGTTTGATTTTATCAACCATTACAGACAGATCTTTTCCAATACCTCGTGTTCCTAAAATACTTGAAAATATTAACTTCAGCTGATCTACATTTCAAACAAGACCAACGCAGCCCCTTTCCTTCATTTATTTATTCAAGTATCCTATTTGACAAACCTGCACATTTAATTTGGGCAAGATCGTCACATAGCTAACACGAGACAAAACGCTGAGGTTCAGCTTTTAAAGCACAGTTAGGATAAGCACACAGTTTATATGTTATCGAATATTAAAAGTAATATTATAATTTTAGAAAGTACTGTAAGGTGAATAACCACTTTCAAGTAAACCAAACATGGTCTCACGGAAAGGAGATTATATATATATAGTAATAAGTATCAAAAAGAAAAATATATGCACATATTATTTTAAAGAATGGTTTAAATTTAAACTTATCCTTTGCCAAAATGTTAATTGCAACACTGCACAACAAAATGTAAATCGTTGTGGTGAGTTGGCCTGCTACGCAGAGTGTCAAGGGTTCAAATCGCGGCACGGCATAAGCAAAAACAAAAGTTAAAAAAAAAAATTATCTACATGGCACCAGCTCTAAGCAATGGCAAACTTACAAGAGTAAAAATTGCCTATGAAAAGACTTTCAAGCCTTCACCCTTTGGATTCGGTATGAAACTGTAGGTCTCTTCCATTCATGTACAAATACATATACAAGTACACCATGAGTGGATGCGAAAAGCTCGGCCTAGGCCCTCCATTGTATAATAACCCTATTCCCGATGTGATGTATTTGGTTGGTATTATGTATTTTTGAAAATGTTGACATTTGTTCACATATTTTATGGCAACTTAAAATCATACAACTATATAACTACATACTAAAACAAAGTAAAGCTAATATATTTTAAGAAAATCGTTTTTATTGTATTTGCTAATATTAGTGGGAAATCTAATTTGAGTGCTCCAATATTTTTTTAATGTTATGTTTTGACCAAATAACAATAAAATTTCACAAATCCTTAAATATATTCAACTGTTGGGGAATTATTTACACACTGGCAACTCCTGCTTATCACTGTATTAGTATGAGTATCGTTTCGTTTCGCTCCGCGGAAAAGTATAAAAAAAAGTGTTAAATATGTTAAGAAAATAATTGAAAATATACAATTAATAAAACCTAGATGCATACAAAAAAGAAAATATTAAAGTGTTTGGAGAATAATGAAAAAAGATGTGAGAAAAGTTTGTGTTTTCTAATGGGAAAAAATTTTCCTCATTTTTTTATGACCCATGTTTTCGCTAGTGCATCTTTCCTTCGTGCTCTTTAGTAAATGTTGGCTAACTCGTTTTGATGTAGTGCAACTGAGACAGCTATAGTCTGTGCGTGTTTGCGAATGTGTAAAAAAGTACTAAAGTGAAATGATTAAAAATACACACAAAAACGAAGAAATAAAAATTGGTATCGAAAAAGAAAACGAAAAAATTGCATTCTTTTGTCGTTCATTCGCCTGCTGCGCTGCCCAACCATCTCATCAACATAATCCCAATTCGAACAGCCTCTTCCTTTTACTTCTTCGTCATATGTCTTCGCCACCACCTTTTTGGTTATCATTCGTTTGTATGTTACACAGTTTTATCAAGTGCTCTCTTCCTAAACTGTTTCTTTAATACATACAAGCAGACGACGACGACAACGACGATACGACATAAATATTGAGGACCTCATCAACACACATTATTAAAAAAAACGTATATTGCACTATGTTTCCGTATCACCTTTGTTCTACATTAGTTTCCTTTTTGGCCTAAACTTTTTCACATTAAGATATAAACTGAACTGGATCAATTGACATATGAGGTTCTTAATGGAAAGAAAACAAACATATTTGGTATCTGCTAGATTTGGATTCAATAGAAGTAATTAGAAATATGAGAAATATTGTTGTCATAAGAATTTTTTAAAAACATATACATATTCAGAATCATTTTGAATTAAGGATAAGCTCTGTAATGCAAATGATTCTGAACAAGCAAGAATTTGAAGTTCAGCATTTTAGCCCGATGTTTTGTTTGTTTTTGTACACAAGTTTAATACACTTCCACATTCGCAGTTCATTATTTTTACGATATCTTCTCAGGATTTCTCCAATTTATAGAAAATAACACAATGAGCACCTTATGCCGTGAATTTTATTTTAGTGCAAATTACCCTTCGGTTTGGTTTATGTATAATAATACCTTTGAAGTACTTTTACAAATGGGAGTATATTTTACAAATAAGGAAATCTTTTAATATAATTCTTCGTTTTAATGGTGTTATTTATATTCGTTTACAAATATAATTAAAATACATGAAAGGATGCGCAAAGACAGTTCAAGCATCAGACCCTCAATGGTCTGTTGTGCCATAATAATAGTAGTTGGGAAAAAGTATTAAATACATTCATGTGCAACTATGCCGGCTTTGCTGGTTTTGTCTATGCAATTTTCCTTCCTATTTCTATATCAAACCTACGGAACAGGTAAGAAAGAGATCACGATATTTACGAATGAAAATACTACTAAAAAGTGATGGAACGAGTGGAAGAGCGAGGTGAATAGATGCACGCAACATAGTGAAATACAAAAACAAGAATATAAAGAAAGATGAAAAGAGAACATGCAAACAATTAATAAACTAAAAAAAGAAAAACCAACAGAAGACTAAACGAAACAAAAAAATTATATGTATTTTCAGATATTCATTTGGAAATATTTCTATGTGTGTAAAAAAAAGAATGCAATTTATTAAAAATAATAAACAATGAAGAAACATTTGATAAATAATTAGGAGATGAGTGAAATAGAGTGAATTTGTGTGAATTTGAATGAAAAGGAAACAGCAAAGAACTTTTTGACAAATTGTCACAAGTTGCAAGTCGATTGATCGACCCCAAGGAGAGCAAGCAGCAAGCAAAGTGAAGAAAAGGAAATAAAATAGGAATGAAGGAGTGCTCGCAAGTGTAAAGTTAATAAAAGTGAGAATTTGCACACAAAAATTGTGGAGCATAAATCGATAAAAGAAAGAAAAGACGCATTTTGAAAAGGAAGAGGTCGCGATATTGCCATTGTAAATTGTTGAGTGGAGTAGTGTAGGGCATCATCCATCGATTTTGCACAACCATCAATAAAGCTCTGCGCAGCTTGTGCCTGTTTCCTCACCGCAACATCCAGCAGCTACAACTTTACCAATCATCAATTCAATTAAATTGAGCGTCGTTCATGGAACGCGTTCGAAATCTGTTGCCGCTCCATTAGGCGCAATAACGGGGTGCAACATCAGCAGTAAGAGCTAGAGAAAAGTGATTTATGCGCCATGGATTCTCACGAGCTGAAGCCGCCTGGGTCACAATCCTATCAAGCACAGCAAAACACACAATCTGTGTCACAACAGATAGGCGGCGGCAGCAGTGGCGAACATCTTAATCTTCCACCACCATCGCCACAAATGATAAGCAGTGGCAATACGTCGACTACGGTGACAGCGGCTTCAGCCACTACAGCCGTTAGCGGCAGTACTGTGAGCGGAGGTGGCAGTAGCTTCTACAGTAATGCACCTCCGCCGCAGCAATTGCCACCTCCATCACTTAATGATTTCGATTCAGATACTGAGCTTTCGATTGTAGCAGCTCAGGCTACAGCTCAAGCAGCAGCCGCGGCGGCAGCAATGGTTGCTTCGACTGATCCAACAAACATAATAGTGACAGCAACCAATGGCCATGCTTGTGTAAATAATCTCAGTCTCAACGCTAAACAGCAACGCCAACAGAAGAGGCGACGTGAGCGTGCGCAACGTTTGCAGGCGGAACGCGACAACCGTTGCACAAACACTACCGCTACCGCTACAAGTGGTGGTGGTCTTTTGTACCATGCTGGCAGTGCCGGCAGCATGGGCGAAGATAGTAACAACTCCAATGGGAATTTCACAAGCAGTAGTAACGGTAGCAACAACGTTTTGCCACCGACGGACAGCATTGCATCGCTGCTTTTGAATCCTCCACACTCGCCCGAATGCAACTCGGGACTGATGGCTACGCCCAGCGACAGTGAAGGCGAATCCTTGGACGAAGATCTGCTCTCTACATCGTCTTCATCAACGTTGTTACTGCCGCGCGACAAACCACCACCGCGACCGCCACCTATTGTACGACGTAAGTTGCCACGGTCGCCAGTGCTCGAGGAAGAAATTATTGATGGTTTCGCAATTCTTGAATTTAAGTCCTATGAAGATTTGGAGGTGAGTTTACATTTGTCATTTAATGCCATGTCTCGTTTATTTTACATTTAAATTATTCATTCATTTGTTTTCGTTTAGTTTGCCATTAAATTGGGCCAGAAACGCAAAGAGAAACGGTTATCCGCTCTGGATGAACTGACATGTACGTACAGCATTGAAGAGACTAAAATGCCAAAGATCATCGACACTGGCCAACCGCATCCGATACGCGGAATGGGCGTGTCCATGAATAACAACATAAAGGATGGCAGCAGCAACAATATTCGTGTGGTATCAGCAGCGGTGGCAGCAGTGGCAGTAGCAGCGGCAGAAACGGAAGTCGCTCCTTGGAAAAGCCAATATCAAAGCAACAGCAGCAGCAACAATAATTTGTCAAATGCAAATCAAAATAGCATTAGTGGTAGTCATATAAGTAACTCCTCATCCTCGTCCTCCGCAAGTGCAACAATAACACACCACAACGGCAGCAACAACAATAATCGAGTCGGTAAAGGTACAAGCAATACTGGGAATGGAAATAGCAAAACGATTGCCGGTGCTGTCGATAACGATGGTGATAGTATGATGCTTTCAATGAATGACAATTGCAGGAGACCAACGTCAGCGGCAGCGGCGACAACGACAACTGCAACAGCAACAAATATTGCAAATAAAAATGCCATAGAAACGGTTACGGCGCCATTGTTGGCTACCAGCATGGATGTGACGACCAAAAACTCTAATGAAAATAACAATAGCACAAGTGATTGTAGCATGGTACCAGCTCCCATATCCATTCCTGCTTCAAACTCATTACCGGTGGAGATAAATAATCTGGATGTGAGTATAAACGCTGCCCAAATGCAGCAACATCCAGCGACATCCTCAGTCCTTGACGATGGCTGCTTCCGCGCAACAACCTCGACTGAATCAGTAAAAAACTCGAATTTGTCTTCTTCGCACGATAAGCTCGGCAAGGGCATGAATAACTTTAACATTGCGGTCAATGTGAGTAACTTTGAATAACCTTAAATTTGTGGTTCATTACTAACTAACTTGATGTTGTTTTACGATTAACAGAAACCCAACGCACAAATGCACGACATAAAAATGCACAATAATAACGAATCAGCCACACCAGAATTACGGGGGCTGGGACTCTCTCAAAGTGTACAACAGCAACTACAACAACACAATATGGATGTTGATGTGGCAACAGATCGGCTGAGTGATGTATGAAAATTATATTTTGAACATAAATTGATGATATTATTTTATTAACGCATTGTAATTTTGTTTGCTTATAGGCGAGCATTCGATGTAAAAGTATTGGAAAACAATTTAATATCGTAAGTTTTTGCTAAAAGATTGTCTTAATGAAATGTGGAAAAACTTCTATTTGCAATTTCATTTGCTTCTTTACAGTGTGATAGCGTCAATGATGAAAATAAGGTAAGTGAATAAATAACAATTAATATACATATATTTATAGCTGAAATAATTTGTGAGTGAATACAGTCAGCTTCCTCGATATTGATTAATAGGCTAGTTTTGTGATCATTGTTTTGTAGTATGTTATACTTACATTTTTTGA
This sequence comes from Palloptera scutellata, assembly GCA_958295655.1. NCBI lineage: Eukaryota > Metazoa > Arthropoda > Insecta > Diptera > Pallopteridae > Palloptera > Palloptera scutellata. The sequence continues at coordinate 148,102,410 of OY282449.1, read as the reverse complement.
ATGTGGTAGTTGCTACGGAGACAAAGTGATAAAATTTGCCTATAAATCTGGTCACTGGAGGCACTGACTATAAAAATTACACAAAATATTACAAGCTGTAGCATTTATTCTTTCGCAATACTAGACATAAGGGTGAGCGTATGTTGAATATTAGATACAATCATTTGAGAAAATTTTGCGCAATAACTGATTTTACATTTGCAAGCTTAATTTGCAGCTTACCACTTGTTACATAAATATGAATTTGAAAATGTTTGATATATCTACCATAAGTAACTAAGATCTAGATTAATATTTAATAGTTGACTTTTTGATTTTGTTTCATATAAAAATATATCACAAGTTAATGCGCTCCGCTAATCCAAGATTAGATTAAACTTCATTTATATTTTTGCACTACATTTTATTATATATACATATATGTATATAGGCATGTATATGCATACTATGTGTATATGATAAATGTTTATTATATTATTTTTTAAAAACAATTTTGTTATACTATAGTATCAATAATGATTTCAAATTCAAAATTGCAGTGATCCTTTTTCCGCAGATTTATTTTTTGCAAATTTAGAAGATTTTTACTATTAGTTCAATTCACAGTCCCCGGTATGACTTTATTCAATGGCTGTCTATCTCTTTATCGGTGTACTGTGATTGCATTCCCTCTCTCATTCTCCCTCCTTTTTCCTCCCACTTAAATGTATCAAAAAAAAAAAAAAAAAAAGCTATTGTCGTATTTCTCAATTTTCATACAAATTTTTACCACAACTCCGGCCGAGAGTAGCATTTTATATATTTTTATATTCATTTTTTTCAACTGCGAATATTCCGACTGTTTTCCGATATTGTTTTTCTCTTCTATTATAATAAAATATTCCTCTAAAACAACGTTGGCATGTCTAATAAGCGTTTAAGATAGCATTAAACATTACATACGTACAAGGTTCGGTTCCATAAAAAGTTAAGTTTGGACTTGAATACAACTTAGACAGATAATTTATGAACAGTTGGCTATGGTGCGTATATCGCATAATCTTATATTAATTTTATTAAATTAAATTTTTATATGCATATTAGTCATTTTCCTGAAATGACTAAATTTTCACACTGCGTTTTGTTTGCCCGAACGAACGAAATAATGTTCATTCGTCCGGCTGGTGTAAACAGGAACAATTTTCAGGCATTGTTAAGGGTTGCATACTCCAAACGAATGAAATCTTCGCTCGGCATGATCGGATTGAGTTCGATCTTTTTTGGCGAATCCAATATGTCTGTTGTTGTGTAATTATGAAAATGAAGTAAAAAGGAGAAAAACAAAACAGCTGCAATACTGAAAACATATGGATATTTTCTGTGCATTTTACTAGAAAATTTAAAGTGATGATTGGAAACATTATAATTTGCCATCTACACCGAACGAACAAAATGGGTTCTTATTTTTGTTCGAAGCCTATGTTCGGCCGGTGTAAACAGTTGTGCGACTGAAAATTGATTAGCTAAAATTGATTAGCGCAAGAATCTTCATTCGTTCGGGTGGTCTAAACGCAGCGTCAGTTATACCGCTTTTGTAGTTAGGATACAATAATAAGTGCATTTCATGGGATATTCTCTTTCTCTCTGATCATGAAGCTCAGGATAAACTACTTTGAAATAAACTATACTGCTATTTTACTACTCAAATTTTTAAGCAGCTTAGCTTTTCATAGTTATTAAAAAATTACTGTTAATTTTTAAAGTTTGCGCTCACCTTGATTTCGTCGACATTTGTGTCTACTTATACGTAGAGGACTGAATAGCACATAATTACCATTCCGTTGCTATGCCAAATGTTCTTTTGTGTTGCAAGCATTCAAGGTTTTAGGTTTCCAAGCATGGCAAAGATGGATTTCCTACTCTTATTTTGTTATACATAGATAAGGGCATGAGGAGACATTTTGCATTATTATTGTTTTTAATATTCATAAATTTTATTAAAAGAAAACTTTATATACATACATACTCGTATATTTGCAGTTAAGACCAAATTCCATAACACAAGCTTCTGGCTTACACGTGCTTATCGCGTAACGATTATGTCAGTTGCTTGTCGTCGCAACGCGAGAAAAGCGAGAAAAAAGTTGAAAATAGTTCAACTTAAAGCGCGTTGTGCACTCTTCGACGGCAAGCCATGGAGTTTGACTAATACAAACACACTGATAGAACTTTTTTTCGTCGAACGCGAGTATGTACCTACAAATGCATGTATGTATGTACATATGTACATAAGTGTTAAGCAGATAAATATGCTGACTTACAAATTTCAAAATCTTAAATAGAATGGATATTTCAATACTGTTATGAATGTATCGGACTAAGTCGGCTCTAAGAGAGCCGCAATTTTAGGGACACAAAGGTCAGGATCTAAGCAATAGATGCAAACAAGTTAGATTCAGGTTTATAATGGGCTTTAATGCCAATTACATATGTACATATGTATATACAAAATATAATCAATTAGTAATTTAAGCTGACATAATTAGCAACGGTTTGAAAACTTAATCACATTTTATTTCATATGTACGTACAACTAATAAATTGTTTGAATTGAGTGAGTATTATTATTATTATGTGAGTATTCAAGTTCGAGTCTTCTTGTAATGATTATACGGATTTGTAATATTTTGCCTTTTAAATTATATTTAAATGGTATAAATAAATTTGCACATTAAGTGCAAATTACATGTTAACATACAAATTAAACGATAAATTAGCAGACAAAAGAATAGCGTAGAGTAGCGCAACGTTCTTTCGTATGCTTCCTGTCATCGCGCTCCCGTTCACCCTCTCCAACTCTCTCTCTGGCTCTCAGTACCTCTCTGTCGAAATTTGTACTTTGCATGCCAACATTTTAAAACGACGACGTGAGACGTGATGATATACATACATGCACACATACATATGTACATACATATGCATGTACGTGAGTAGATACAAAGATACACTAGGAGGAGTATCTCAATTTTCCGTACAATTTGCTTGTAGTTTCTCTCTTTTTTTATTATTATTATTCTTGCTGTCGCATGCCGCGCTAAGCTGGCCACTTTGTGCCATTCTGCCATTCTAAGGAAATTAAACTCAAGTATTTAACTTAGCCACTTGTAAAAGCGCTTTTCGTACGAGTATACATATACCACAAAAGTGAAGGAATGAAAGACACTCAGCACATACGGTCACATATCCACAACGTTGTCGTATGGCACTTGAGGTTGCTGCTTTGGATGTTTTTATTTATTTTGTATTCGTCATGTAGCTTCATAGGTATGTAATGTACATCGTTGTTGTCGTTGTAAGCCACTGTACAAAAACCAGTCTCGCTCAATAGTCCCATCAACTTCGTCAACAACAACAACAGCAACAACATCATCATTATCATCATCATCATCATCATCATCATCATCATCAGCTATAACAGCTAACAGTAGGCAAAGTTGAGTTGTTGAGTTGTACTGAGTACTGAGCTGCGCTCTGCGGTTTTATTGTGTTTTGCTTTGCCTTGGTGAGCCTCTTTAAAAGTGTAAACTGTAAAATGAAAGGTAAACGAACCAGCAAACGAGCGAGCGAGCGAGCGAGCGATTGCGACTGCGACTGCGACTGCGACTGCGAATGAACGAACATATGCAAGAATAGAATGAGCAAAAAACAAACAAACAAAAAACAAACGAACGAAACAACAACAAAAATTGCCATACATCGAATTTACTCCACTACTTAGACCACCGACCGGCCAAACTGTCCGTCCAACTGATGTTAACGAAAACACCAACAGCAACAACAACAACAACAAGAACAACATATGAAATAAAACGAAGACGACGATGATGGTACACCACGGCAATGTCGATCATGGCTGCCAACTTTTTCTTCCTTTAGTTTTGTTTTGGTTTGGCTAATCTCGCATTCCCAAAGAGAAATTCAATTTAGTCAAACATTCGAGCATCACTATGACGAATATTATCTTTTAATAACACACCATGATTGATTTAGTGAAAACATAATAATCTTGAGAAACCAAAAAAGAAAAAGAAACTTAATGAAAATACAAAAATCTCAAATGAAAAATATAATGTGTTATTACGCAAGGCAAAACCATAAATAAATTAGTTTAAGCTAAAAAAAACTTTTGCCAAACATTTCACACGCGGGAAATTTTAGATGGATAAAAGACAATGCCTATGAACGTGTACATTATAATCTGTCTCTAATGAAATGATTCTGTGGATTCAAACTATAAAGTAGGTAGGATAAATAAAAAAAAATTTATTTCCTTATTTACTAGTTTCGATTTTTAGCTTAAAAGAAAGAGAAAGATAAAGATTTGACTATCTAAAAAATATGTCCAAAGATAAATGACAAAAGTGCAGAAAAGGAAAATTGGCCAAGCATTTCTGTAGTACGCGAGTAAGAGCACGAAGGAATGGAAGGAAGTCAGTCAGTAATGTACATCATGTGTATCATATTTTTTACACAAAAAACCAATCCTCCCACTGCAACAGTCATGGTAACAAACTAAATACTCAGCATCCTTCATTCCAACTGCTTTAAAGTACACGACACTGCGTCTTCTTGTTCGTTTGTCGATTGGTCGTTCGGACGGTCGGTCGGTTGTCAGTCGTACGAACGAACAAACCAACGCACGCTCACTCACTCACTCACTCATTCGTTTGATATCGGCGTCAGCATCGGCATCGGACTATTAGTAACAACAACTTTGGCATATCATAAATCGTAATCATGTTTCATTCAAGTAGCTTTTACGATTTATTAAATTACGCGCAATATTACTATTACAACAGCGGCTATTAGCAGTAGCAGCATCAGCATCACCCAGCATCGCAGTGCTCAAGTGAGATTACAAATTGAGTACTCGGTTATACGCGCCGCCAATTTACAAGTACACCACACCACACGAACATATATACTTACTACATATGTACATATGTATGTATGAATTCTTGCAAGTGTGAGTATGTATTCTCTGTTAAGGAATCGTCGTCGTCAGACGTGCGAATAATATTGCTTGTTGTCGAGGGGTGGGTAAGGTAAGGTAAGGTAAGGTTGTCAAGAGGTTTTCGGAGAAGGTCGGTGGGTGGATGTTTATCTGGTTCGTTGCAGCAGTAGAGAGTGCGTGTATTAATGTATGCATGTATGTATGTATATCAAAAGTATCTGTGTACAATTTTGACCAACCACGAACGAATGAACGAACCAGCAAACGAACGAATTTATTGCAATGCAATTTTACGATGACGATGATTGTTGTAAAGATGAAATGAGCATTCAAAGAAAAATGCTTTGGTATTTTTTTCTGCTTTGCTTTTCATTTTTTTTCTTCCCTTCTCTTTTTTTTCTTGCTTTTACTTACAATCGACAATCATGGCATACAATTCAATTTCAATTCTATTTTAATGACTGTCAGCGGGATTTTTCTTCACATGCGCTATCCTCGAATTAAAATTTTCAAAACGTGCGAGGAGTAGGTATAGAAAAGAGCACCAGAGAGCAGTATCCGTATATGCATTTATGTGGGGGGTGGTTGGGAGGAGAGAGTCAAAGATGTACAAGTGTTGCCATATTTATTAAAATCCAGAGATATGGGGTTTCACAGTACTATTCATATCAAAGTTTCCAATTCGACAAAAATTAAACTTGTCTACATTTATTTCAATCAATTGGAAAGTAAGAGTGCTTTCAAACCGCTTTGAGCCTCATATGCCTGGGTACTTGTTAGAAGCAGAGAATGATGCCGATACTCTTTATCGGTTCGTTACCCAAACATTCTCATTATCGTTATACTTACCATTACCTAAACATCGATACCGGTAACAAACATTTTTATTCAAAATGAAATCTCTGATAATAATTAACTGATGTAAAAAAGCAGTATTGATGTAGTATCAAATCCCTTAAAATACAACTAAATATCTCCATAGTTTTCAAATGAGTAGCCAGATGAGTAGCTTGTACTAAGTACAGAAATGCATGTATTAATTTTTCAATAAAACAATGGTGTAACAACAGTCTTTTAAAGTTTTCGTTTCCGGTATACCGTTGCCAACATCACTTCGTTACTTCTACCGATATTCCTTTCGGTTTCAATCCTTGGTTAGAAGTAGCTACTAAAGGTAAATTATATAAGAACAATCCAAAAATCTATTCTAACGGGAAGGAGTAATTGCTGGAAGAAACGAGTCTATCACAAACATAACAGAGGCATTACATGGAGACGATAGCTATCCCTTAAGTCGTCACATCCACTCTGATATGGCCTTAAAACTTTGTCGGGCAAACCAATACATAAACATGCATGCTTGTGTGTCTGTATCTGAGAGAGCGACAGCGCTGCTGTTTTAAAAAATTGGGCAGCAAGATTTTTATTACATGAATGCTGAAAGCCAACTGACATGATTTGAGTTGATAAAATTGCTTTCAAAAACTTCGCCCGAATTCTATTGTTCGTCAAAAGGTCGTACGTGTGAAAGCATTGCGTCGGCTGAAAATGTGAGGCTATTCACATGTGAATAGGAAAATCAAAATTGCCCAACACTGCCTTAAAACTAAACTATCTGGCTGAATCAGCTGTTTAACACAATTACGGCCAAAAAGAGCAAACATTTGTTGTACCTATTTTCACCTGTTGAATAAAGGGTTAAAAATGTACTACGAAGACGTGGAATAATTTGCTTCAGCTCCTAGAAGTCACGTCTGCTCTGTTGCTAAAATATGAATTTCAAGTCCTTTGCTGGATTTATGATTATATTCATACATATGTACACACATATATTTACAGCAATTTGACATAATAAGTAGCATATTTCTGAATATGGGGTTTTCAGAAAATCTAATCTTAAGTCGGTGTTTTCGAAACAAATGCAAAACGTTCTTTCAAAATGCAAATAAAGCTAAAAAAAAAAATGGCATGTATGAGTATCATTAGAATATTAAGTAACTCCTTATCGCGTTATCAGCATTTTATCAGTGCAAGGACGCTAGATAAACTGGCGTCACAACAAGTGCCCTTAAGTGCTAGTGTACCTAAAAGACAATTATGGGAAACGTGGCAACTTTCTGCACCTTGTGGCAATGGAAAAGCACAACGCGACGAGTACAATTCCATATACTACACTATGTACTATATATTGGTTGGGTACCTCTCTCTGGATGCTATAAGCTATTGAACTGAAATGAATGCTCGTGTGGTTGCTTGCTTCTCTTCTTCACACATTTATTTGTTTGTTTGTTTGTTGTTGTTATTGTTGTTGTTGTTGTTGTTGCTGTTGTATAAAATGCTTGTAGTAAAGTAAAAGCGTCGTGGTCGTGGTTGATTCTCCTATATGTGCACTGCTTTGAGAGCAAACATAGCCGGCCGTACTCATCGGGCGTTGAGTTGTTCGTCGTCGTCTTTTTAACTGGATATGTGTGTGGTTGGTGGTGTTGCTGGTTGTTGGTTGCTCTTGGTTGCTGTTGGTTTGCCGTCATTGCCGGCGCTTGCTGAGTACTTTGACAATTTGCTCAGGTTAGAGCGCTTCAAGACGTTGCAGAGAGTGGAGCCAAAAGCGCGTAATATCGTCACTGTTTTGTATTGCCGTCTGCCGCCATTGACGTTTTGTTGTTGGTCGTTGTCGTTTGTTTGTTCGTTTGTTCGTTCGTTCGTTAGTTAGTTGGTTTGACTATACGTCGCGTATCCGTGTGTGTTTGTTGCTTGTTATTGTTTTTTCTTTTCATTATTCAAGTTTTTTGTTGTGCTTATTTTTATTTGTATTTTTTCGGTACGTTCGTTCATTCGTTCGTTGTTCGCTGTGCTGTGCCGTTTTGCTATTTTGCAATGTTTTATTGCAATTGTTGAGTATATATGTACATATGTGCATACATACATATCCGTACATACGTATCCGTATCCATTCGAACGATGCGATTTTGTTGTGTGCTGTTGTGCATATACGATAGAGACAACATATCACAACACAGTGAATGAGTGAGTGAGTGTGTGTGTAGCTGTAGCAGTAGCAGTAGCAATAGCAACAATAGTAGGAAAAGCAACGACAGCGACAACTGCTGGCTAGCTAACTGCCTGTCTTCCTTGCCTGCCTGCCTGCTTGCCTGCCTTTGCCGGAATCTTTTTGAAAATTTGCATAAATACGCGTTTTGAATAACAAAACAACAAAAAATAAAAAAATAAACAAAAAAAAAAGGGGAAAAGAAGAAACTTCTCACCCGCCGCCCATCATCAAACGTCGTTTCCTTGGCTCTTTGACTCTTCGCGCTCATTCCTCGGACTATCGTTGTCGTCGGTATATAGTACATGTTACACCGGTAGGAGAGGAGAAGAAGGACGACAACGTATGGTGGTGTGAGCAAAGTTTGCGAATTGCAAAGTGAAGTGCTTGTTTTCCTGTTGTTGCTTTCTTGTTGTCATCGTCGCCGCCGCCGATTTAGCTTGGTCGTCGGATCGTCGTCGTCGTCGTCGTTGTCGTGTTTGTTGTCGTTGTCCATTCAGTGGATTGTTGCCAAATAATGTAATGCCTCGACACACTCAATCAATTAGACTTAATTTATAATCGTGAGGATTACAGTGTTAATTACGTGCTCACTGCTACAGTAAGCAGTGCGAAGTGTAACGGTGTGCGCGGCGGTGCAAATGCGACACGAATACGAGTGTGAGTTCTTTATGTTTGCTTAGTATTGTCCGTCGTCTATACTGAATGACCAGCCATCATTAAGACTTTTGGCCTACACTTCAGCGCTTCAGCACTACAGCTCTTCGTTCTCTCTTCCCATCTTTGCGGCCCATTACCAATCGTATGTGCAAATATTTTAAACGTCCTCTGTCGTCGTCTTCGTCGTCGTCGTCGTCGTCGTCGAATTTTCGTCTCTTTAATTAAGTATTTTACTATGCGCAACGATTAAGTGTATTCAATGTAAAGTAAAAGCAAATCAAAGCAAAGCAATGCAAAAGCCAACGTGAAATAAGCAAAGCAGCAAAAAATAAAGTGAAATAAAGGTGGTCGACGACACCAAACCATAACCGAGGCCGCGCCCAGTCGTCGCGAAGCTTTATTTTCGTTCTTTTGTGGCAAGTAATAAGCAAAAGCAATATACCCCTTCCTCCCCATTCCCATTCGCCTCGTCTCGCCGTCATCCAACTTCATCATTTTACGGGTCTACCGTGCTCGCTGCGCTCCCCATTCATCGAATATTGCAAGCAAATATGCAAGCGAACAGCCATTGTGCCAGCAGTAGCACTAGCAGCAGTTGTGAAGTGTAGTGCGGGGAGGTGCCGTGCGTTGCGGCGATGCAGTGTAGTGCATTGCAGTGCAAAATGAAATAATTCAGTTCAGTTTACTTCAGCTCAGTTTGGTTCGGTTCGGTGTTGCTGTGCGCCAACAGCAAGTTTGCTTTAATACTCTTGCTCTCTCTTCTTCTAGTGGCGGGCATACAGTATACAGTATAGAAACTTCACCATCATCATGGATACATGATGTCTGCTGTTGTGATTTGAGACTAACCACAGAATTTACAATCAAAAAATGAAATCTTTTACATTTCACAAGTGTTGGCAATGGTGGCAATTTGTTGTCGTTGGCGATAGCGATGCCTGTGGCTGCTTTCACTTTTACAATGAAGGAGAGACCACAAAAACAATGAGAGAAACAAACGCAAGCACTCCCAATTTTGCAAAAAGTATTCATGATGACTCGATCGGGCTAGTTCTGTACATAAACAATTGGAATTCGTAGTGTTGGTACTAAATTAAATTGCGACTGTAGTTTTAGTGATTTTTTAAAGAGTACCAAATTTTTGAATCAGTTTTGAACGTCGTTGTTAGTTGTCATCATTGTGGTGTTAATCAGCTGCCGGACTGCGGGACTGCCTGCCTAACACACATGTAAAAACAACACCACGAACATAAATTGCATACTGCGAACAGAATTACAATCAAACAAACGCATGTTTGCCATAATATTCATTTCGAACGGTCTCTTGAACGGTTTTACAATCATACTTACTTAACAACGTCCGTGTGAGAGTGTGTGCGTGTGCTTGCACAATATATGGCGTAACAATTGGTCAATCAAATAAAACGCATATTAATATAACAAGTGGATAATAGTAATATGGTAATAACAATTATAATATCAATTAGAAGCTCGTTGAAGTTCTAATTGATTTATTGCGTGTTCAATACAACCCTCCATCGCCAATACATCAACACGTGAATTGAGATCAATTGGAAGGAAGAGCAAACAAAAACAGCTTGTTACTCGTTCGTTATTTCGCTCTCTCTTCCCTCGGTTTGTCTTTCTCGCTCTCTCTGTCTGTCTTCATTACCCACACGTGTGTATGTTTTCCGTGTTTTCGATTTTAGTTCGAAAACGTACGGAACATCATTTGTAGCTATACAAAATAGCAATTATAGTACGTGTAGAATCTTCCGGTGGCAACGCGCAGGATGGTGGTGCTGCCGCGGAGCCAAAGAGTCCTGAAAAAACGACTGCTGCTACCGGTAGTAGCGGTACTACTTCAAGCTCAGTGCAAACAACAACAGCAACTGCACTGTTATGTGCTGAAGAGCAAAAGTCATCATCCGAATGTAGTTCCTCGAAGGTGAGTAAGTCTATAAAATTTGCCGGCGATTTGGTGGTAATGCACTTACATTACATATGTACTATAAGTGGTCGTATGTAGGTATCACAAGTTCTACCTTTCACTAAAAAACAGAATAATTGAGATATCGGGCTGAAATTTATTCCAGATTTAGTACACATGTTCCATTTAAGTATGGGATTCGATATCGCTCATTGGAACACTACCAGCTAACTTTCCACAACTCTTCCACACATATCGGCCGGAACGTTGTCAATTTCGCCTGCGATATTGTTCCTGAGCTCCTCTAACGCCATTGACATAAACTAAAGACTTAAAGTAACCCCATAAAAATAAATCAAATGGCGTCAAATCGCGTGAGTGAGGTGGCCCCCAATTCTTTGACCAGCTGTGTGGCATGTGGCACTATCTAGCTGGAATCACATATCACTGATGTGAAGTCCTACCAATTCTGGTCAAATATTGTCTTCCACCATGGCACGATAGCGAACTTCATTGACCGTAACATGGCGATCATTTCCAGCGACGAAAAAAAACGGTTCAATCACACATCCGGCGTGAAATTCACCACACACGATCACTTTTGTGGATGGAACCCCAAAAGCACGTGTTGGTTTGTTGACAAAGCCATTAAGCCAAAAGTTAGCTTCATTGCTGAAGATGATTTTTCGATGAATTTTGGTAGTAATTTTTAATAAATTCCAAACGTTGCTCTTTCGTGAACTTCACCATGATAAAAATGTAAACTGTGAATGTTACATGAAACTTAAAAATTTAAGATTGCGTTTGTATTTAAATACAAAATTGATATGTTCCTATTGAAAAACCTTTTATTTGTCAAATTAAGTAAAAAAGACGGTAATACATAAAGTAAAAATGAAAGTGTTTATATTAGCAAAGGATAACAAATACCTACATTATAAAATGAAAATGTAGTAAATATGTTTATTATTGTTGTTATAGTTCAAAAGCTGCTACCAATAAAAACCAGTGCGTCGAATAACTAGTACAATAACTAGTTGACCAATAAACCAAGCATTGCACAAGGTTTCAGTAGTTGCACCAAGGAAGATGTTAGAGTGTTTTGGGAGGGCGCTTGCACTTGACTTAATATCCTTGGGCCACCTTAAACAAAGCGCTCATACTATAATACCCTTTACGGTTGTAGTAAAAGAACTTCTTGACTGGTTGCGCAAAATTTACATGTGCCCATTGCACCTGAGAATCTTGGCATCAGATACAAATTTTGTTTGGCAAATTTTTATCTGATTTGCGCATCATTCATTTAAAGCTTAATCCACACAGAACATAATTTCCTCTCACTACATCTAACAGAGTAGTCTTGCTGGTAGTTTCCCTCTGGAAAAACTCTATTTAGCTGAGTACTGTATTCGAAGACGGCATTACCTATATACTGAGGACAAGTTCCTCCTCTAACACATTCAACACGTACCGAAAGCCACTTTTACATTTTCAGCACTTGTCACCTGATTGCTCAGTTCCAAAGAATTACAGGCAGTAGTCTGGTATTCAATTTTGCTTGCATCCTTGTTGAAGCATTTTCATCTTGTTTAAATGTCCATTTAAATCAAGTACTTTGTTAACAAAGTATTTCAAAATAAACTACAAACTAATTTAATTTTTACACAAAATCGATTTAGTTTTATTAAATTACTTGTTTGTTTACACTTCAATGCCATCATTTCAACGCAATGAGCTGATTTTAAAATCACAAATTATTTTCCTTTTTTGCAATAGGTTAGCAATTAATAATTCCTGTCGTAATTCTTAACTTTTGTCAGATGGATTATGGAATATACTGTGTCAAAAAAAAAAATATATAAATTAAGTTACTTTGCCAGAGACATAGTTTATGTTGTAGATCTAGTCAGACATTAAAAAAATGCATTCTCGAAATTTCTCATATACTGTCAAAATCCAGGGAAGGTCCAAGTGTACACGGTGGTCATAAATTTGTTTGTGTTTATCTGATTTGTTAATTTTATCGGCCCTCCGAAAGAAGAGACATAGCATAGCCTCTTATAAAAGGTGATTTTTTTTGCTACTTGGTTTTTGACGTTTATATTTCTGACAGCGCTCACGTGTGATTCTTGAAAGTAAAAAATTCTCATGAATAGACTTACGCCTGAACAACGTTTGAAAATTATTGAAATTTATTATCAAAATTCGTGTTCTGTGAAAAATGTGTTTTTAACGCAAAATTGTCTTCAGCGACGAGGCTAATTTTTGGCTCAATGGATACGTGAATAAGCAGAATTGCTTAGCTGCTAATGCATCCCGAAAAATGCACTGTTTGGTGCGGTTTTTGGGCAGGCTGCATCATTGGACCGTACTTCTTCAAAGACGATGAAAGCAGCAACGTTACGGTCAATGGAGAAAGATACCGTTCGATGATAACAGACTTTTTTTTGCCGAAAATGCAAGAATTGGACTCGGCTGACATGTGGTTCCAACAGGAAGGTGTGTCACATGCCACACTGCACGCGAAACCATGTATCAATTGAGAGACGAATTTGGTGAGCAGTTATCCTCACGTTTTGGTGCAATCAATTGGCCACCAAGATCGTGTGATTTGACCCTGTTAGACTATTTTTTGTGGGGCTATGTTAAGTCTCTTGTCTATAGGGACAAGCCAGACACGATTGCTACTTTGGAAGCCAACATAGAACGCGTCATTGGTGAGATTCCGTCCGAAATGTGTGGAAAAGTGTGCAAAAATTTGACCTTCAGAGTGATTCAATTGAAGCGTAGCCGCGGGCAACAATTAAGTGAAATTATTTTTCAAAAGTAAATGGCAGGAATTGATTTATCGATCCAAATAAAAATTTCATTCACTTTTGGAATTTGCAAAAACTAAGCTCTTAAAAAATCACTGTTTAGTAACACTATGCGACAAATTTCAACTTCATCTCTCGGGCATGTGGTTTTTCATATGGAATTGAAAGGTTATATACCCGGGATGAGTACTCCAGCTGCTATTTTTTAAGTTAGCTATGTTAAGTAATTTTTGTTGTTGCGTTTTTCAAAAAAAAATATATTAAAATATGCAGGCTTTATTCGATTTACGTCATCAAGAACTCAAATCGAAGTAAGTTAAAATTAAAAGAATTCACGTATATCTTATTTCTTTTCTTTAATTTAATTAAAGTGCAAAGGATTCAATCCAATAATAATTCAATTTACTCGAAATTGAACACAGTTTTGAAAATTTAACAAACATAAGCTTTATTTGATTGGCACAAAATATTTTTTGATTTTTTTGATTTGTTCTGGATTTAATTTTTTAGGATTTTTGGTTCACATAAAAAGTGTTTGCAGTTTTTCGTTACAAATCTGACAACACTAGTCCGATTATGTCAAACGAAGACATGTTTAAAAGGCGGTATTTCAGGCTACATTTTGTGTTAGGACAGTCGTGTAATTTACCGCTAGTGTAAAAAGTTACATTGATTTGAAAATGAGTGAAATATCTGAAGAAAAACGCCATGTGATGTTTTATTACTATAGAAAAGGTAAAATCGCTTCAAAAACATGCCGAAAAATTTGTGCAGTTTACGGTGCAGTGAGTGAACGCCGAAACCAGGAGTGGTTTGCTCGATTCCGTTCCGGAAATTTCGATATTAAAGATGCACCTCGCTCTGAACGGCCAGTCTCTGAAAAAGCTGATGAAATTTTGCAACTTGTAATTGAAATTTACAACTTCTCTGTAATTAAACATTTTTCCATGAAATTGTAAATCTTTTTCCTCAAATTCCTTTTTTAATTCCTTTGAGGAGTCCTGAAACAAATTACAAATTCCTCGTAATGGAATTGTGAAAATAATTACAATTTCAATTACTTCCAATGGAATTGCAAAAGTAATCAATTTAACATTCTAAAGAATTCGATTACAAATTATAATTCCTTGTTTTCCTTTGTAATTAAGCGCAATTTACCTCTGATAATCGGGTTTTTGGCCCTAAGTCTTGATTTTAAGGGTATATCCGAAATTTCTAGTATGCAGTTATGTTAAGTTCAAGTAGACCTAAAACTTGTACTACGAGTATGTCTCATTCAAAGTAAATTTGCACTGTATCACAGTGATATCTTAAGAATATACTTAAAAGTTGTAACGGATATCCGAGGTTGAAGATATCCTGGTTTTTAGGATTTTTTGTTTTTGTTTGTTTTTGTTTAACCAATTATCTAATATAGGTTATGTATTTATGTATTTTAGCAGGGAAATCAGGGAAATGCGTTCAATTACTTTTCTCACCCTTATGCCTATATTGCTGTGCTATTTTGTTATTTTCATCAGAATAATAAATTATTGGTTCTTTTGGTGTTTAGGGCTCTGAAAAGTTAGGACCTATTGTTTTTCCTTCAACGCCCACTCAGCACGTTTCTAATGCGACTCCAAGTCCAACAACACCCCGAAAATCTTCAGACTATCCGCAGCAAGCGACCGGCGTTAATTCCACAATTCAGAGCAATGAAAACTTTGCTGCGCCATCTGTGGGAGTGCAACAGCAATCTACTGCGGGACCAGTCATTGAAAAAGTTACAACAAGTAGCAGTAGTGGTGGTAGTGGCGCACAAACAACTGCTGCAGTTGGTTCTGCGTCGACGCAACCGCCGAATACATCCTTTACAGCGCCGCCCTCGGCTACAATTACTTCATCCAACTCTGACAAATCGTTGGGACCATCACCTGCACAACAATCGCCTGCAGCTGCCATACAGCCAACAAGTCTGCCACCACCCTTCTCTCCAGCTACTCAGGTTAGTAATTACTGTGATACTTGTATGTTTGATTTTAGGTTTTCTTCACGCTTCACTTCCTTTTCATATATCACTTAGATATCGGTCGATCCCAGATGTACGCTCACTTCATCAGCCTCATCTCAGCCTAATGAGGTAATATTTGGACCAACAAAGTTAGCGACAGGCGTCAGCCCCGCAGCTTGTCATCACATAGCATCATCAGTAACATCAAATATTACCACGCATGCGAAGAGCTTACCACCACCACCACCACCACCAGCTACAAGCACAATCGCCGGGTCAATCGCTGGATCGACAACTTCCTCAGCTCAGCAGCAGTCCATATCTGCTTTCGGCGGTAGAATTGGTCCTCCTCCTCCTGCACATCCTATGCAAGGAAACTTCCCACCTGCGTCATCGCCATTGCACTCGACTCCAAAACCGAATGAAATTCCAACATCAGTGAGCACAGCGGATGTATCGTTGAAGAGCGGTGGTCCGCCAACGGGCTCGGCAATCATAAATGGTTTCTTGCCTTCGTTTGCAGTCACAGCACAGTCACAGTCAAGTAACGCACAATCTGGCGGCGGAAATCTTCGCATCTCCCCACATTCACAGGCGTCTGGTCTTGCTGGCGCAGCATCTATTTCCGCAGTAACTCCTCCCATATCCACAATAACTTCTTCAACGATGTCTTCATCCATACCAAAAATACCACTTAGTAATAGTGTGGCGGCAACAGCTACATCTGCTAGTGGTGTCGTATCTTCAATGCCAAGCACAATCGGAATGGGGACACATATTTTTGCACAAGGAAATCCCGCCCTCATGCCCGGCGGCATGGGAATGCCGGGTGCGCCTGGCCTCTTCACTGGCGGCTTGCCACCCAACGGCATGGGACCGATGCTGGTACATTCGTCACACTACAGACCGCCACCGTATCCCAACCATTATCCACTGTATGCACCCTATAGCCTACAGCATAGTCCTTATCTTCCATCTGCAGTGCCATCTCCAAGCGCATCACCACGCACAATGGACCAACAGCAGCAACATCAACAACAACAACGCATCAGCCGTGAGCAACCCATGGTGGTAGCAGTGTCGAAACCACCCACAATGCGACCTCTAACCCCGGTGAGCTCCTCCAATGTCATGGGCGGTGTTGGCGTAAATTTGCCGCCGCCGGCAGTTAGCAGCAGCAGTGGATCTATGAGTTCGCTACCACCCTCATCGGTGTCATCCGGACTGCCGGCGCACTTGTTGCATCACATGCCGTATGTTACAGGGCCACATGGAATGCCGTTGCCAGTGCCCGTGAGTGTAGGATTGCAGGGGATGCCTATTGCAGTAAGTCATGGCCATAGCATTGCTAATAGCATCTGCGGCAACATGAGTGGAGCCCCAACCATTTATACGACGACATCTTCCGCGGGCGGGGGTAACACGACAATGAGCAGCAGCGGTATGTTGCAAACGCCACTGAGCAGAGGTGGAGACTCACAATTGCTCCCTCCACTGCCGCCACACGTTCTCTCGCATCCACATCTTCCGCCTCCGCAATCGCTCGCTGGTCCGCCGCACATGCCTCCAATGTCGCATCAGCTAGCGCATCCACAACATCCTCAGCACGCAATGCTCCGCGGCGCTTCACCTAGCAACAACAGCAACAATGGCAATGGAGGCCCAGGCCCTCTAGGTTCAACTTCGTCTTCTGTGATTCAAAGGGTTATCTCGCCCAAAAGTGAAAGTCCGAATAAGGAACGCGATAGCGGCGGTTACAGGTAGTTCCCCCATTCCACATACAACATTGTAATCTCACTAATCTCTTTACTTTTTATGTTCAGCATCCCACGATCTTCGTCAGCCATCAATACTCATAACAGCAGTGGTGCCATGCCCCCCTCGCCATATTTAAGCACAGCTAGTTCCCTCGGACCACCACTGACAGCAATCTATAGTACGGTTTCAGCACTGCATCCACCGCATTCGCTTCCAGCGGCATCGACGACGACAAGTCTTCCTTCGTCGGTGCAGCAAGTTGTAACCACACCTAGTCTACCCTATCCGCCGCCGAAAGCACCTCTTTGGCAAAGGTAATATTCATTTACTTAATCAAATGTTATTTATAATATCCCGCCTTTTAAATTTAGTTCAACGCTGCAATTAAATCCACCATCGTCAACGGCCAGTTCTTTATCTTCTTCCAATCAAACCACGCGTCCGACACCTCCTCCTTCCTTAAATATTGGCGCATCATCGGCCTCAGTAGCAGCAGCGGCGGCGGCGGCGGCTGCAAATACGGTTTCTTCACAAACAACGCATTCCACGGGCAGCAGTGCCGCCACATTTCAGCCTCCATACTTTGCTGCACCATTACCACCTCCACCATCATCTGCATCGTCATTATCGGTTCCTTCCTCTGTCAGCAATGTATCAGCTTCCATTGTAGCATCGTCGTCAACATTGACAACTTCAGTAACAAACACACCAGTAACTACGACGACGCAGCAAACTACGCCAGCTCCACACCCATTCTCAGCAGAATCTCTTTTCCAGCCAAGTAAAAGTTCGTAACCTTGACCTCATTTGAATTATACATACTCATATTTATCACAAATTTTGACTCTTGTAGATGACCAAGCAGATTTGCTGCGGCGCGAACTGGATAGCAGATTTTTGGATCGCTCCGGCTTGGCGGTACCGCCACCTCAACCTCCCCAGTCGACGTACTTGCGCCAAGAGCTGCATCATCATCAGCACCAGCACACGCATCTACACCAGCATCAGCAGCTACTGCCCACAGCAGGCCTACCAACTGCCCTACCAGCTGCGCCCCCCGCACCGGCACCCATCTTTCCACCACCATTATTCAAAGACATTCCCAAAATTGCAGCTGTCGATACTCCATTCTATCGAACTGGCATTGGTTTGCCCGGTTATTCGGGATACAGTCCAGCCGGTTTGCTGCACCCTGGCTTGGGTGGTCCAACTCCATTCATGCCACCTAATCATTTGACTTCCTTCGCTCCAAAGGTAAGTGCCAACAGCGTATGCATTTAATCCAAGCACACAGAAACAAGCATACTAAACTGAAACTGAACTATCCCCATCAATTCATTCATTCACCTTCCTCTAACAACACTTTTTCTCCTTTTCATGTTTGTTAAAAAAATGTTTGTTCTTCGTCATGTATCGCCTCCATACACAAATTATACACACACAAATCAAATCAATCATTAATTCATCCATCCAGTTGTTACCATCATCGTCCTCTACCATAAATACCACCACCACTACTACCAATACCAATCCACCAATGAATCTTGATTCCTCTAAATCTACAAATTTCACGGTATGTTGTCAAGTCTGGCATAAAGACAATTTCTTGAAAGCTTTTAATATTTTCATGTTTTTCGTACGAATGTACATAAATAAAGATTGGCTCCAGTGCCTACTTAGTTGAATTATAAATCCTTATTTCTTCATAGAAAACTGGTCGCTGGAATGCTATGCATGTGAGAATCGCGTGGGAAATCTACTATCACCAAAACAAACAAAATACCGATAAGCTTGTTGTCGGTACTCCAGCTGGAAGCGGTGGCAGCAATAGTAGCAACAGTGTCTCTCAAAGTGGACCCAGCGGTGGAGCGCCATCGGCGCCATTAGGCTCTGTGTCGGCAGCAGCTGCCTCTTCGTCGTCATCATTGAACATGAAGTCGTCACCATCACTGTCCCTTAGTGGTGCAATCAGTTCGCCGCATATGCTCCATCGACCGGGAGAGCTGCCACCTGGCGCTGCTGCAGCTGCAGTAGCGTATGCTAATGCAATGCCAGGTCGTTCGCCATTTGAAACGTCGCCGTTATCAGCGAGCTTTATTGGAGCACCACCGAGTCATATTGGTAAGAAGGGGAGAGTGAAAGAAGGCGAGGGCGAGTCAACATCTCAAATATCTGTTTATTTAGGAACAGCTGTCTCACCATTCGGTCGATATGTGGGGCCATTTGGATTTGGAGGACTCACGCACATACCGTTGCACGATCCATGGAGAACGTAAGCATTTATTAGAAAATTTCGATACACACATACTAACAATGCGAATTCTTTCATATCATTTTAACTGCAGCGCATTGCCACGTAGCGTAGCCTATCATACAACTGCTGGTACACCTGTTTGGCCTATGAAAACTGATCCTGCACTGGACAATGCACGGCGCGAAGCTGAGGAGCGTGAGCGAGAGCGAGAAATGCGTGAGCGTGAACAACGTGAACGTGATCGTCAACGAAGGGAACGTGAAGAACGCGAACGCAAGGAGAAAGAGGAGAAGTTGAAGCGGGAGCAGCAAGAACGCGAAAGGGAGCGTGAACGCGAGAGAGAACGCAAAGAGCGTGAACGTCGGGAAATGGAACGTCGTGAAATGGAACGGGAACGTATGCTGCAGCAGCAGCGCATAAACGAGACCGAAAAACTGTCACAAGCAGCTGCTGCAATGAATGCAACGCCGCGCGATCGGTCACCACATCGTACCGTAACAGTGATGAGCACCGGGCCCGGAGGAGAGATACGTATCAAGGAGGAGCACCCGCGCACCAAGGAGGAACAAGATGCCATGATAATGCGAGCATCTGCAACAGATCCACGCTACCACTCGTTGGCAGCAGCACAGGCGCAGGCACAAGCTCAAGCGAATGCAGTCGCAGCGCATCACGCCTCGTTTATGAGTCGACATGGACAGCCGCCACCGCATCTCGCGCGCAGCATGATGCCGCCGTCATTGGGCGGCCCACCGATGTCGCATTTCGGACCACCAGGACCTCCCGGGTGGCCGATGGATCCCTATCGTGATCCTTACGGACCAATGCTGCGCTACAATCCACTTATGGAGGTGGCGATGAGGCACGAGGAGGAACGCCATAAAGCAGCCATGAGCCTGTATACAATACAGTCGGCAGCTGCAGCAGCACATCTGCGAGGCAAAGAACCAAGCCCAATACCGCCGCCGTCGGTGGGACCATTAGGACCGCCACCACCTCCTTCACAGCATCATCGCATGCAGCAGTCACCGATGTCAGGACCACCACCTCCAACGATTGGAGGAGGGGGTATTGGCGGCGGTGGGGGCAAACCACAAACAATGGGGGTTATCGGAGGCGGCATGCCACCACATCCCATGACGGTGGATGTGGGAGGGGGAATGCACACAGCAAAGAAGGAGGATGCCGCGGGAACAGGAGTGGTAGGGGGAATGCCCAATGTGTCATCGTCGGCGCCATCGGGCCGATGATAAATGTCGTCGCTGATGAGTGGCGGTGGTAGCGATGGTGGAGGCGGCTGTCGCTAAGCGACACCTTCACGCACCACATAGTGGTTGGCGTTCAACTTACTTACGGCTTACAAGTAATTTCGTTAGTTTTAAAGTTCATCGTACACATCGTGCACATCGTACAGTAAATCGAACAATCGAGAAGTGGAATTTCAAAATTGTAAATTTACAAATTCTTATCTAGTTCATGGAACACATTGTACATAAGCTGCTCATCTTCGCTCTCGCTTTAAATTTATATTTTAATTTTATTATTGTTGTGTATAAATAATATTTACATGCATGCATATACACACACTCTTAAACACATGCATATGCAATACATAAGCATGTGTATATTGGGAATAATATTGTCCAATTGTCGATTTGTAAAAGTCTCGTTTGTACATTTTTAACTTAATTGAAGAAGAGAAAGAAAAACAAAACTGAAAAATAAAAATAAAACCTATTTAAATTTAAAAATAAAAATATAAATATAAATTAACTAACATTAATTTGCAAAAGCAAAACACTCACACAGACACAGAATTGGTATGACTGCTGGTACATATACATGCATACATATATCCGAGTCACACACATCTATACATATATATATATATATGTGTATATATGTATGCGTATATATATATATATATATAAATATATGTATTTATATAGATATCTACATGTAATTTATTAAAAGGAATATGCAAATAGTTGCAATTAGTTTGTATTAAGCTTAGTGCGTAACATATACATAAAATAAAATAATAATAATTACATAAAAAATGCATAAATAATTATTTAAAAAAAATACTATATAGTACATAGGACACATATTTAGAGCATTTGTATTATTTGTATAATGATCATATATAAAGAAACAACAAAAATTATATATATATATATATATATACGTATATATATATATAATTATGTGTATTAAAATAATTAATAATATTATTATATAATATAACTATTATTATGATTAAGTAGCTTTACGTTATTTATAAAAGAAATGAAGAGAAATCATAAAGAAACAAACAATTTGCATATTATGTAATGTAATAAAACTGATATAAATTAAAAATACAATAGAAACATTGCTAATGAACTCATACAACTTTTTTGACTTTTTATTACCTAGTCTTTGTAGTAACGGAGAAGACCTTGGTGCAATCGGAGAAAAACATGCAGGTCGGGGTAATTCTGGACACGGGGTTCGTTTTTCTCATGAAAAAAAAAACATATGCCATCGAAGACACGGACCGTGTACACGCATTTCTCATAACTCTCTAAGTGGATCGAAAAAAAATCATTTAATTTTTGAATTTTTTGTGTTTTTTGTGTTCTGAATTTGTAATTTTTTTCATTTTGTTGTCATCATGCCACGAAACTATGTGCGTAAAACCGATAAACCTGCTCAAAATTCAGAAAATTTATTGGCCGCATTGTTTGAACTGCGATTCTAAATATTCTGAATATTCTGACTAAAAATGCCTTTTTTATCATTTGCCATAATTTTGTGTTTTGAATGAAGTTTTTCTTGTTTAAAAAAAAAAAATTTCCCAAAATTACTCTTTTGTGTCTATAATTACCCACTCGTCTCCAGAATTACCCCGTCACAGAGGTCTGACTTCAAATCGATCGAGAGACGCTTTCTTGTGCGTTTTTTCGGTCGTACTTGCTGTCATTTTGAATTATGAACTTACTCATTCTGGTGGTACAATCGGTTTGAGAATACGGTTCAAATTAGGCATTTTCCGGTAAAATAACTAAAACGTGTTCAGAATTACCCCGGTCTCCCCTACATATGTAAGTCTGTGATTAAAAAATTCCTTCAAGATGGCTGGAGAAAAAATATTTAAAATAAAATTGGGTCTGTGCAAAGCTAGAGTCAGAATCCAATTATCACCTCCATATATCACAGTTTGTTTTCGAAAAACAAGCTAAATAGGTGTAAGATATCTATCTAAGGATTTGTAACATTAATTTTAATCTCATTCACTAGAAACAGGGAGTCATTGCTTTTAGCTTAACTCAAAATGGAAAGAAGAATTTTCTTATTGAAAGATTTGCTGTTCGAAAATCCACGCCCATAACATTGGCTGAGAATTTAAGAAGCTTATAGACGTTTAGTGTTCTTTTCTTTAGGAAATTTTTGATATTTGAATTAAGTGAATGAGATAAAATCGGAAAGCGGTGCTTAGCCCGTACATGGGCTGCTGTGCCATTAAATGAAAAGAAAGAATGGGATATTTCTGATGTTATAATCGATTCGAAAAAGTTAGCTATTGCGCTAGTTTACTCGTAGTAACACATACCACGGTATGATTTAATTCCACCTAAATCAGATGAAGAAAAGTGCTTTAAAGACTTCAAATATTCTAAAACGTCTTGTGGGTCCAATAATTCACTTAAATATTTGGCGGACAACACATTAAATCATATTTTTTGTATCGTTACAAAAATTCCAATAAACATGCGGTTGTTGAAGTTACCAAACAAAGAGAATTACACAATTTTATCGAGTTCCTAATTAAATAGAGATTAATAACGCATTAGTCCTAAATAGTCCAATTAATTTTTTAAATTTCCAGGGAGAATGAGTTTACTTCGAATGAAAGTTCGAATCAGTTGTTTAGTATTTGCGATAGTTTCCAAATTAATTATTGAAAAAAAATAAATATTATTTGCATAAAACAGTTTAAAATGCATAGTATTGCATTCAGAAAAGTAGGAGCATTCTGAAGACCAGCAAGAATCAAGAGCTATTAGGAGGAACTTGCGGAATAGCGCAAACCTAGTCTAATGGCCTCAATTTCTAACTAAATCAATCTAACTAAATGCATAACAAAATTCCTCTCCTTCATAAATTAAAAATTTAAATTTTTAGATTTTAAAAATGCAGCTGCCTTCCAAAACTGTACGATACTCCCCAGCCGCTAGTGTCAGAACGACTTATGTACACATATTTGATGTTTTAGACCTGCGATGAATAAGAAACAATCATTAAAATTTGTACATTTTCAACCCTTTCGTCAATTTCTCTTTTTTGGGGAATGAAATGTCAAAATATTTCCCATCTCACATCGGTAAATTATTCTCATGACAGTTTTTCTCCCATGTTCGAAAAAATTGCTTGGGAGTTTTTTGTTCAGATTAGGACTATGGGAGAACGATGAAAAATCTCCCTGAAGATTTTATTTAGTATTGGAAGCTGAGTAAATTTGTAAGGACAAATTTTATTTATTATATGTGAGAAAAATGACGATCACCGAGCTAAATGCCACCACAGATCAATTATAATTAATATGCATTATATAAGATATTTTTTATATGAATATATTGCAGAGTATTCACAGCAATTAAGAGATATTCGCACGATTTTAGAAATACGAGCTGATTTTCTATAAACTCATCCTTTATTCTGTCATTTGAAAACAGCACATGAAGAGCCTAAGCCAAATTCGTTGTATACACCCATTCGGTTTTTCGAAGCTGATGGATACGTGTAATTCATTTCCTGAATTGAGTTTTTATGAACTCGCGGGCCCTCCGGACTAACACCTCTTTTAACAGTTTTTTCTTTAAAAAGTTCATCATATTAAGTATTTCGCGCATTTAATATTTTTAACTTTTTGGCGGAATTGATTTCATGTAGCAATCTGCAGTTTTCGTTTTGAAATGAGAAAAAAATAATTTCTGAAAAAAAATATATGTCATAGATATTGAAAAATTTATTGAAAAAATTCATACAAATCGCATTTCGGTTCATGGAATATCGTGACTTTATAAAACAGGTAAGGAAATGTCAGGTGCATCCTCGATTAATGCATGACTTCGCAATTGTTTAACATGACCACATTTAAATGCAGACTACTAATGGCGAGGCGAATTCAAAAAATAAAATAAATCTCAATTCAAATCTGCCAAGAGCCAACAATTCTACGCCACTTAAATTACCAGATTATGGTGCAGCAAGAATGAACAGAAACGAGCGGAGCGAACGATGCGAAAGAAAATGCATATCATTTCTTTTCTGGCCATTTGTGTTCCTTGTGAATTTGTACGATTTTCTGGGACTTTGCCATTTAGTACCGACACAAACATTGCATTTGTCACGCCCCTTCATGATGACAACATCAAAGTTTAATGTATTTCAAAAGGGAGGAGCCAGGGGCAAGAAAGCGAAGAGGTCATCAGTTTCGCAGCTTCCTTGAACTGATAATGTGCTCAAAAGCAAGGAAAGTAGGAGGCACGAAAGAAAAAGTGGTACCAAATGAAATAAACAACAAATTATTTATGTAATATTCCTTATTAGTTTATAAAATTATTTATTGATTGTGTGTGTGACATAACGTTTTTATGTGAATATAAATTATTTGTGTTTTACTTATGCTTTGCATTGCAATTATTTTGCTACTGAGGCAGTTGAGTGGCGCCCACCTCCAGCACTTGTCGTACGTTTATATTAATACGGGAATCGTTCAAGTAGTTCCTGAATGGCATCCAGAAAATTTCATCTGATACTTGCTGATATAGTAACGTGTCCATATCCCATTCGCACGGTTGACCCTCATAATCTGTACGTAGTTTCTTCTTAGTGTGTGTTTCCACTTGTTTTATTGTTAGCACGGCGTCATTCCAAGTCTCGTCGCGAGCCTTCATCACACGCGGAATTGCGTGATAACAGAGACGCGATTGTTGTGCCATTACCAGCACATCGCCACTTTGGAGAAAAAGAGCTGTAGGCTTTTCGTCTTTAGTTTTCCCACCAATGAGAAAAATTGCAGTTTGGCCAAAGCTAAATAGCGAAAATAACTAAATTAGAACAGATAATAAATGTCATACCATATATGTTACATACCTAAATGAAAATAAAGGTGCACTCAAATTTACTTCCGAGTGGTCTGTATGCCCAGCTAACGTAGTTCCGATTGGATAATAGTTTACTATGGATGCCTGTGCCGTAAAGTCTGCATATCCCAGCATATTCGCGAAGAAATTACACATCTTTGTCAAATCACTTGGGAACTTTGAATGCATATCTTCGCTATAAACTTTTGTATCCCAGTTATGATGGTAGCCGAGCGTTGTCCAGCGCATTGCTATCTTCATGCGACGCTCTTCGTCTTTATCGTTGCATTGTTGAAGTTCTCGCCACCAGTCTTCGAGGACTGACGCTGAGAAGCGATGCGCATTCAAATTGACCACACCCGCGCGCGGATAGTCACGTAGGCAACGAGCTGACCAATACCGTTGGCCTTGCGTAGTGAAAGGGTTCCGTATCACAATGAGACCCTCTGGTCGTTGCAACGTAAAACATCGCCAAGTGTAAACTGGACGGACACCAAGTGGTAGGCTTCCGCAAGTGTTATCATCACTACTGTCATCCGTTAAGATTAGCGGACGTACCTACTGAAAACAACAATTGGTTAATTAACAATAACAACAACATACAAACTGATAACTTACCGTTGAGGAAGCCTGCTCAAAATCGATCACGTCTGCAAAACTTGGAACTGGCCATTTGGATTTATAGTATTTAAAACTTTCCTTGAACATCACAAGTTTACTGATAACATCAACAATAACTGGTCTACTAAATTTCGCACTGCAGAATAAAACTTGCGCATATTATAAACCACACTTGTTAAATTATCGTGCATGTAAATTTGAAAGATTTTAGAACAACTTGTTTTTTTAAGTAACTTTATTTATTTTGGCCAAATCTAACGTGCAATGATTCTCTTTCTTTATCAATCATTGTGCCATTCACAATAGTGTCGCATTGACTGCAAATAAAACTGTAATGAGTGAAAAATAAAAAAGTACTTATTAATTTTTTTCGAATTCTTAAATTCTTAACATTTTAATAAATATTCAAAAGTATAGGTACATATAAATATGTATATATGCGTCTATATAGTACATATTCGCTATGTTATGTTGTTTATGAATTGTCCTCCATCAATTTATAAATAAAGAAAGTACAACCAGAGAAGGGACAAGTGAATATGAAAACAAAACGGATACCAGAAATACGAAAATTAAATCGTACATCATTTAAATGAAAATTCCATAGTAAAAGAATACATTTTTTCTTCGTATAATGTTTTAGTTTCGTATTCGCAACAAGTCTTTCTCTGTCAATTTCATTTATACATCTTGTTTGTTTTTGTCTTCAATTTCGTATTGATGGAAGTAAAAGAAAAAAAAAATTGCACAAAAAAAATATTTGTATCTAGAAATATAAATATTAGGGTACGTATGGTTCGTAGCTGCGCAACAGTGGTTTCCGTACTACAACCAGCGTTACGTGAACGGCTGCAGCGACATTTGGACGACTTCAAATCCAAACTATGTTTTAGCGACTTTTCGAAAAAGGAACTGGAAAAGAATGTACATAATTATGTAAGAAGCATTAAAACACAATGCTTAAAGTTGCAACCGTGTACTCAATGTGAATTTAATAAGGTGGTGTTACTAGCAACACGTTCCTCTTCTTCGTTTGTGGTGAAAGATGATTTGGACATTCCAATTAAATCGCTATTATGGCAGCAACAACAAATATATGTTGTTAGTAGTTGTTTTACTACTGCTTTTGTCATTTCAATTATACCACCATTATGGCCGCAACAACAAAGCTCTGGTGCTGTTGAACTGTTGAACATTGTTGTACTGCCACTACTTATCACCTCACCCGTATACAAATTCGCCTTAGGTAATTGGGGAAAATTACCTAAAGGTAAAACAACAAATCTTAATATTCACACAAAATATACACTTATAACTTATATATTCACATCTGTGGCCTTTTGACAAAACAACTTATCTCTACATATGAGATTTCGCCTTTTCTATAAATTTCTACGCTTCCCCTGGTTTTAACTACATACAATTATAGAATATGTTTAGTTTAAACTTTAACGTTTGAACTAAAAGGACTATAAAGTGTTCGCCGAACAAAATATTTAATGTAGCCACGGCCTACTGCTTTTTGCAAAGAACAAAAATTACAACGTTTTGATAAAAAATTTTGTTTATATTATTCAGGAAATAGAAGATAAAGTGTCTTTTAAATTGAAAAAACTCGCTTAGCGTTAAATAACTCTTTTTTCTCCGAGTTTTAATTTTAAAAGGCAATAAATTTGGAGAAATGTGTTAAGTTGAGACACACTGTATATTCCAGTACTCGAAAAAGTTGAAAATGAGAGCGACACTGATACTGTAATTGACTCCTTCTTCTTGCACGAAATAGCTCGTACTTTTTAAAAGAGTCAAACTATCAGATGTTTTGGTTTATCAGTCTCTTTTGTGTTTGTAGAAATGGCAAATTTTAAATAAAGAGATAACTAAGAATTTCTGAGAAAAAAAGTTTTATTTAGAATAAAAATGTTAAAAGAATACTCTACAATTTAAGTCTGTACATTTGTTTATTTTTTGACTGCATATTGAAAATCCTCGACAAGTTTTTTTTTCACAATTTGACGTTTGGTTTGTAGCAAGAAGAGTGGTTATTTGCGTTCCCGGATTTTTGCCTGTCATAGAGACTATATTTTATTTACTCTCATTTTACCAGACATAGCCCAAAACGTACAAAAACAGACAGGAAGTATTACAAAAAGTTACCCTGGCCAAAAACAGCTGATTCTTTCCAATATAGTTGGCAACGCTATGCCGATAAACACGCGTGATTTTTCTTTTGTTTTGATGGATTTGCCATCACTCACAAATTTCAAGGGAGAGTTACAAGATATTTTTTTTAAAATAAATTTGCAAAAATTTTTTATAAACCTTATGAAAAAAGACTTGTCATAACCATGGATGAGAGCAACACAGATTTCGGCGAGCTAAGGAACGACGAGCAGTTAACCACAACTGTGCGAAATTTTGGAGAGTGTTTGAACAAAATAGAACAATCATTGACGACCGCAGTAGAATTTAAGGATTTCGAAGAACTATCTGCACAGGAGAAAGTTAAAATGGACAATTATCTGGCCTACTCTATAAATTCATTGTACTGGATGTATGTTAAATTGCGTGGTATTGATCCAAACGAGGTAAAAAAAATTATTGGGAAATGTAACCAAAGAGTTTGCTACAAATAGTTAATTTTTTCATTTCCAGCATGGCATTAAAAATGAACTAAGCCGAGTGCGTCAAACAATTCTGCGTGATAAACAAATCCATGAACGTAACACTATAAGACCGGTTTTGGATAAAAGTGCTGCTAATCGTTTTATAAAACATGGCCTGCATATAAGACGCGATGACACCCAAAAGCAGCAGGACATGGAAACAGTTGAAGATGCAGAAAGCTCATCATAGAAGATGTTACAGTAATTTTTTATGACTTTTAAATCAACTAAAAATTAGTATGTAATTATGTAAACAAAACTTATAAACTTTGCAAACTTTATTGATCATTAGAAAATAATTTGATAGGAAGCACAAGGAGTAGAGCATATTATCAGAAACGCGAATCAGATTAGTCTGCAATGCTAGAACTTTTGTGCTTACAACTTTAAGTTTTAATAAATGTGGGGGTAGCCCCAACACACCAAACGAATTTAAAAAAACTGTTGAATAATTGGCAGCTTTATTTTTTCAACAAAACTATCCATAGATTTGATGGAAACCGTTTCGGAATCAATCATGTCCACATCACCATTTATTGCGGCTAAAATAGCCCTCTCAATCAATCATGATTATGATAATATTTGTACATAAAAATATTCTGCATGATACTAATAAGTATATTCTGAATATGATCCAAGTCGGATCAAGTTTTTCAAAATATCTCGACGCCAGCGTCAAAAAAAAACCGTAGCTCGACAGCTTTTATGTGGTTTCGGAGATCATTCGTTACTAACAAACGGATAAAGGATTATATTTATGTATATACAAATTAAGCGCGACATTTTTGGTTTTTTGGCCTATAACTTGTAAAGGGTAAGGAATTTCTATTTACTGTCCTCAGCATAGTTATAACTAATATCTTTACGCACAAATCTATTATATATAAGATATTGAGAAAACATCTCTAGAGGGTGTTAGTGTTTCTAGAGTCGAATTAAGTGCGACATTTTTGGGTTTTTGGCCTATAGTGATCAAGAAATGATTTTCTCAATATCTTATATATTATAGAGTTGTGCGTAAAGATATAAGTTACAACTATGTTGAAGACAGTAAATAAATTCCTTACCCTTTACAAGTTATAGGCCAAAAACCCAAAAATGTCGCACTTAATTCGACTCCAGAAACACTAACACCCTCTAGAGATGTTTTCTCAATATCTTATGTATTAGAGAGTTGTGCGTAAAGATATTAGTTACAACTATGCTGAAAACAGTAAATGGAAATTCCTTACCCTGTGAAGTAAATGTAAATATAGAAATAGGCACATGAGACCCCTTAAGTTGCTTTACATTTTCATAAATATCTCCACTCCAGCTTCACCTACCGAGGTCCAGTTTTTGTAAAAATATTTCATTGTACGAAATTGACGTATGCATATTTTGATGTGAGCTGAATCGGTCCATAAATACAATATATCGAGATATACTTATCTTGACACGAGCAGCAGCTAGCGGTTTCGAAATATATATATACCCATTTGATGAGTTCAAATTTATTTGACAGCTGTTGCCCGTCTTAGAAATTTTCCAGGACCATAGCGAACAGAATAGAAAAAGTGTTACGCAAATCTACCCATATGGTCAGGATTTCATACAAAATTCACAAGAAAATATCCGATGGTATATTGGATAGACAGTGTTTCCCCAGCACGTCAAGTGTTGGCCATTAATCTTTCTCATGAAATCTCTTTTCAAATATCTTTAGTTGTTCTTTATTAAACAAATCTAAACTCTTAAAAATATGTAAAATATAAACAAACAATTGACCGATACACAACTTGGGCAATGATCGAGACACAAATTTCCGGGCCGAGTAATATACAGTTTTGGCGATTTGAACTCGCCGGCTAAATCGTCAGACTTCTTCCTTGGGGCTGTTTGAAATCTCGCGCTAACACTAGAAACCATAAACCGTGCAGTCTTGAAAGTCAACATTGAAGAAGAAATCAGATGTTTTGCGAGCAACAATTCAAAATGCTCTAAGACGGCCACAAAAATGCGCATCAACTCAAGAGGTGGCCATTTAAGCGATAAAACTTTCTCAACTTAATTTCATCAATTTTACACATTACACACAGTGAAATTTTTTTCATTTCTAACAAAATGACAGCCAATTCACGTTATGACATTACTTTTGCCACACCTTGTATAATGGGTAATTCTCGACTCTGGAAGACAAACGACGTTTCTGTATTTAGAATATTGATGCATATTAATCTGAGAAACATGACCTTACTTGTGGGTCATGATGGGATAGTGTTAATAATTTCGACTTAAACTTAACAAAATCAATCAATTTTTCTTGGATTGAAATACTTACCTACTATAGTAAGCAAAAATATAAGAAGTGAGTGTTTGGCACATGTTCCTCGGAGCTCTATATGTAATACTTACATATACCATATAGTACCTATATAAACTTATGTATGTAGTAAAAGTTTGTATGGTATATTTGTTTGCTTATTGCGTGGGTAATTATTACGATATTGATGAATATAAGTACTATCTAAAGTACTTTCAATGCATATGTATTTTATAAGTGTAATCGATGTTTTTTTTATTTATTATGAAATAATACCTCATATCTACTAAACTATGTGCATACATACATACATATTATGTATATTAATGTATGTGGATACTACTTATATGTAAACAAAAATTGCCGGCTAACAACGCGTTATTTAAGCATTATCTTCTTTTAGACACCATTTCATAATAATTCCAGTTAGCTACTAATATTTTATACATACAACATATATTGCAATTATTATTTAAATGGGGAAACACAGTCACTGTTTAAGTGTTAGCTTAAATGAAATTAGCAAAATATGAGCAATAATAAATTGTAGCAATAAAAATGTACCTATTTATTTACTATATATTTAATCAATGAAATTCTATTTTGATTTGATTTGGATCAGGAAATTATTTCGCACAAATTAAAATCGAATTAATTTGTGGATGTGCATGTGCATAAACATATTTATACAGTCTGTCAAAAATTGGTCAATAAAACACAAAATATTTATTATTCATTCAAATTTATTGTATCGCCTTCAAAGTGGGTTCCTTCCAAAATAATACACTTCTGCCAACGAACAATTTTAACCGCATTTTCCTGTCTCGACTTCAGTTCTCGCCGAGAATTATCGTTTTCGTTCTTTATCGACTGAAAACGGGTGCCTCGAAGTGATAATTTGAGTTTTGGAAAGAGAAAAAAGCCAGCCGGAGCACCTGTCAGGTGAATACGATTGTTGATTTTTGTTAAGTTTTTGGCCAGAAATGCGTTCACAATGATGCATTGATGGTGCATTGTCGTGTTGCAAAATCAATGAGGTTTCTTCTCATATACTTGGGCTTTTTAGCCAAATTTACTCTCCCAAACGCCGCATAACGCCCAGATAATATTCTTTATTCACCGTCAGACCTTCTGGCAAGAAATCCGAGTGCACGACACAGTGATAATCAAAGATTATAGTCAACATTACCTTGACTTTTGATTATCTTTGACGTAGTTTATTCGGTTTCAGCTAAGTTGTAAGGCGCCGTTCCGAAGCTTGTTGACTGTTTTGCTTGTCAAACTCGTAAACTCATGCCTCATCATCAGTTATAATGCGTTTTATAAATGTAGGGTTGGAATTAACTCGTTCTAGCATTGAGTTTTTGAAGCAAATTCAAGTCTTTTGGAACTAATCGAGCGGCCACGCGTATCGTGCCCAAACAATCAGAAAGTTCAGCGACTATCTCTCTCAAACCTAAATTACGATTTTCCGCCACTTACACTCTTTATTCAGTTGAAGACGTTGATGGCCGACCAGAGCAAGGCAAATCTTTCACCACATCTCGACCGCTTCTGAAAGCACTGTACCCACTCATATGCACATGTTTCTATAAGCCTCCTGTAACATTTTCAGCGATTCGGCACACGAAATTCCATACAATACAAAATTTGAGACACATTCGCAAAACATATTTGAGATGAACTGACAAAATCGAGCTCTGTAAACAAACTAAATTTCAGGTCAGGATAGAGGACAAACATTTTTTTTACAATTCTTTCAAGCGGGCTTTTAAAGTGGTAATAGTTTTTTAAATTTATTATATTAAAATATTAATGATCAAACAAATAAAGGTATTCGATCAAATGTAATTCCAGTTGAACGTATATTAATTACTGTTGTGATAAAATTTACAGCACCTAGAATAGGAGAGATTCCAGCGAGATGTAAAGAAAAAATTGCTAAACCAACTGAGGCTCCTCCATGAGCAATCACTGAAGAAAGAGGAGGGTAAACAGTTCATCCTGTTCCAGCTCCGTTTTCTACTATACTTCTTACTAAAAGTAAAGTAAGTGAGGGAGGTAAAAGTCAAAAACTTATATTATTTATTCGAGGAAATGCTATATCAGGGGCTCCTAGTAGTACATTGTAATATCTTATAGGCAATGTACCACTGCAAAATATAGTATGTACATACTCGCAAATAAAAAACCCCTTCCATGAAAACGGCCTGTGTGTTCTTTATAAAATGTTAAGGCGGTGTGAACGGTTGCGCGAATCACAATTGATTTGTTACAATTTCTATGCGAAAGAATCTGCATTCGTTCGAGCAGTCTATCTGCAGCGTGACATTTTCCACGTATACATACTGACATATATATTTATGTATACTATATAAAATTATTACATAGATAAATTAACTCCTTCAATTTGTAAAAGAACTATCAGCTATTTTACAAATTTTTCACGAGCATCAATCAAATTTTTAAAGTTTGATATTTTTAATATTGTTTTCAAAATATTGTAATCTAAATTTAAAAAAACAAAGTTAGTTTAGTTAGATTTGCAGACGGATACGATTAATCATATATAATCCATTAAAACTCGATTTTGAAAAAAGTGATGTTAGGTCTTTTGCTAAAAAGGGCAGTTATATGTTATAAGTACACGTATACACGAAATAATTGCCGTTTATACACATCTGGTACATATGTATGTATATAAAAAAGCAAGATTTCTCATTATAATTTTAGGAAATAAGTGTAAAAGTAGAAAAAGTCAATGTAAAACGTTGAACTAAAAAGATAAAACATAGATGACAAATAGATGCGAAACTCTATAGCCAAGAACAGGAAGTATAGGGAAATGTATGTACATATTAAACGAGTACAGCAAATATGGTATATGAGACCTTGTTTGGTACGCCCAAACATTAGTTGATGACCTTTTGCCTTTGGAGTTTATGATTTAACTTTGATATGATTTGTGCTGAGAACGAATATGATAGCACCGGATACACACGTATACATACATATATAGATAGATACATTTACAAGATAAAAGCAAGTTGATTGTTAAAACTACACATAAATTTTATTCAACAATAACGTTCGTCATTAACACCGAATAATTAGGATTATGCTTTCATTATTCCAACTAGAAATTACAAGCCAATAATGTGAGGAATACAATAATTATGAGTAAAACAGTACATTTGTAATTGAATAATTATGCAATTTTATTGTTGTTGGTGTTGTTGATCTTATTGATTTTTTACACTGTCATCCTTTTATTTCATTCTTCAATTTATTATTATGTAATCAAATTGAGAACGCTAAGCTACGAGTTATTTAAATAAACTTAAGGTGTAATACAAATTTTTGCGAATTCTTCTTGCCAAATTAAAATTTGTTGTTCCTTTTTTTAATCAAATAAAATTTTCTTCTTATATGTGATATTCTTTCAAGTTGGTTGATACTGTAGTTGTTGTTGTTGTTGTAGTGATACTTGATGTTTGTGGGAGAGAGAGAAGTGAGTGAATCTTCTATATTTTAAATGCTACAGCTCCTGTCTGTGCGTCTCTTTTAATTCGCGTTACTTTGTATTTGTAATGTTTGTGATGTTAGTTACAGGCTTTAATCCTTGCTTTGCATGTATTTGACCAAATCGATGACGCGATTGGAGTAGCCGAATTCGTTGTCGTACCATGAGATCAACTTAACGAAGTTATCGTTGAGTGAAATGCCAGCCTTGGCGTCGAAAACTGACGAGTGTGTATCGCTAAGGAAATCGGTGGAGACGACCTCTTCATCGGTGTAGCCGAGAATTCCCTTCATTGGGCCATTGGCGGCTTCCTGTACTTTGGCCTTGATCGCATCATATGAGGCGCCCTTGCCAATGCGGACAGTCAAATCCACGACTGATACATTGGGTGTTGGCACGCGGAAGGCCATGCCGGTAAGTTTGCCATTGAGTGCGGGAATAACCTTGCCTACAGCTTTAGCGGCACCGGTGGAAGCGGGGATAATATTCTGGCCAGCACCACGGCCATCACGCCACAATTTGCCTGATGGACCATCAACGGTCTTTTGGGTAGCGGTGGTAGCGTGCACGGTGGTCATCAAACCTTCAACAATTTCAAAGTTATCGTTTATGACCTTAGCCAAGGGGGCGAGACAGTTGGTGGTGCAAGATGCATTGGAGACAACCTTCATCTCTGGCTTGTAGGCATCCAAGTTGACGCCGCACACAAACATGGGTGCATCAGCTGATGGAGCGGAAATTATGACTTTCTTGGCACCGCCCTGGAAATGGGTTGATGCCTTTTCGATGGTGGTAAAGACACCGGTAGATTCAACAATATATTCGGCACCGGCGCTGGCCCATTTGATGTTAGCTGGGTCGCGTTCGCTGAACACGGTGATCTTTTGACCGTTGACAACGAGAAAACCGTTCTCAGCGGTTACAGTGCCCTTGAAACGACCGTGAGTCGAGTCGAACTTGAACAAGTAGACCATGTATTGCACATCGATGAAGGGATCGTTGACAGCAACGACGCTGGCACCCTTATCGATGGCAGCGCGCAATACTAAGCGGCCGATACGACCGAATCCGTTAATACCGATTTTGGACATTTTTGCACTAGGTTTTTTTTAACTCTTTCTTCTTTAAGCAAAATTCAGGAAGTGAACAAGGTACCGTTCAATTCGCTCGCAAAGAATCAACTGAGCAATAGTGAAAATTCATCCAAAGCAAATTCAGCACTGCCGAATACACACTTTCAATGTCAGTTGAAGGGCATTCAAGGAGAGTTCATCGTCGTCGTCATCGACCAATGCATATCTTGCTTTTCGCTATATAGCGGCGATGGAGTTCATTCTCCCAATCGTTTCGTTGTTGCTAAAACAGTGCGAGTATATTATGGGCTATTGTAAGCTATGAATGGGAAAACTGCTGATTTTAATAAAGCATTGCCAGGCTCTATTTTTCGTAATTATTTTCTTAAAAATATTTCTAGTGCCAAGTAGGCCGTCAAGTTTTATTCCCATACCTTAATTTTTCATTCTTTTCTCTTCTTTTTCTTGTCATATTTCTACAATAGTGAGTTATATAAGAAAAACATTACTTTTCAAACTACATCCAAAAGCTATTTATTTGCTTGTCAAACAATTTTTTATATTTTACCATATATTGCTACATTACGAGTATAAACTTGTTTACAAAAACAGATTATGTGGTTTCTCAAAGAACCAAAACCACCTTTTTAGAATTGATCTGAAATCCACTAAAACATTTAGATGTAATGTATTGCCCAACAGAAAACTTTTTGAGTTTTCAGAATTACTAGATATCGAAATCTAACCCTGACGCTCCATTCAAAATTACTAAAAAAATCCTCTGAGTTTCTATTCTTTTACTCATTGTAAGTACCGAATGTCAAGAAAAGCTACATATTCATTACAGCAAAATTTAGTAGCAGCTCATTAATTTTGTATTGTGTATGTACATACTTTTTGAATAAAATTCAATAATTGAACAAGTAAAACGTGAATTCCCCCAATTGAGAGAATTTTCCTCAAGTTGGTACTCCTGGTAGGAATGTGTTTTAATGTTGTGCATAGTAAAAAAAAGGATTCAGCTAAAAGATTTGTTTAGCTATTAAGAACTAACTAATGACCCTATTACAGTTGGCAACTCAACCTAGTTGCAATGTGATGTGAGGCAATGCGACCGTGAGGTAACCAAACTATTTTTTGACATTACGGAACATTTTAAATCAAACTATTTTAGATATTTTCAATTTGTTATTTATACTGAGGATTGTTGAGTTAATATATTTTGATCTAGCACACAATTTGAACTTTTGTTGGAAGTAAGTTTTAAATGTGGTGACACACCAGTAAACTATTTCCACAATCATCTTCTACTTTATCTCAGAATGATGTCAATAAGTTCATGTCTGATTTCCTTTTCGTTTTGCATTTAACGTATCATATTTACCTAATTACATATGAGTTAAATGGCTGGGGGAAGTCAATAATCAACTATGAAGCTCTTATTTTCGAAACGTGTCTACGCATAAATTGTTTATAGATTTTAAGGAAAATTCAGTTTAAAAAATATTAATACTAAGCAATTTCTGTACAAAGGAAGCGAGACGGTCTATTACTGCTCTGATTTCTAACTGGCACGGGCCTCTATAAAAATTGCGGACCTGATGAGAATCCTGGTTACAGGTAATACATACAAATCTCTGATTTTTTACAATTTTTAATTTAAAGCATTTAAAATAATAGAATTAACGAATCAGGTGAGAACATCCCTTTTTTTCTATTTAAAATACGTGCTACTTTATGAGCACTACTATTTTTTCTTAAAATATGACTGTTCCAGCAGTTTGACTCACTTAAATTCAAAGCGAACGTTAACCAATACTTATCCCTCCTTCCTTCTCCCTCTTAAGCCTCTTAGAAGCTGTTTACACGGGCTCAATGCTTTGGTTATAACCTTAAAGATGAGGTGGATTAAATGTCATAGGATGTAATAGAAGCATTTATGAGTTTATATAAATCCCATTAGTAATTTACAAACAAAAATAAGCTGTTTTCGCAGTAAAGTGACATTTTATTACTTTACTTCCATTATAACCAAAGCATAAGCATGAAAGATTGTGCCAGAGAGACAAATAGAAAAGTAAGGTAGTAAGAAAAAGATGCAAAAGTTCTGCAACTTCGTCATTTTATTTGCCCATGTTCAATGAGTTTGCCGAACACTTTGTGTTCGATGTGCGATACACCCAGTATTTTGCGTTCTGTGCAAAAACCATTTCATGATGTTCGACGAGCAAATTTTTCAAGTGTTACTACAGTCTGCAACTTCGTCATTTTATTTGCCCATGTTCAATGAGTTTGCCGAACACTTTGTGTTCGATGTGCGATACACCCAGTATTTTGCGTTCAGTGCAAAAACCATTTCATGATGTTCGACGAGCAAATTTTTCAAGTGTTACTACCGTGTAAGCGAATAAACCATATCTAATAATAGTAACTAATTGGAAAGCCCAGTGATCGAAATTCGATCACACTCTGGGGATAAAATATTCAAAATTCGCTCTGTGATGAAGGCAACTTACTTTACTTTTAATGGCACAACTGCCCATGGAGAGCCTAGGCCGAGCTTTTCGCTTTTCGCATCCACTCATGTTGTGCGTGTTATATTTGTACATGAATGGAAGGGACCTACAGCTTAATGCCGAATCCGAACGGCGAAGTGAAAAGCTGTTCATAGCAATTTTTACTGTTGTAGGTTTGCAAAAGGTGGTGCCGTGTAGAAAATTTTTTTTTCTACTTTTTGATTTTGCCTGTGCCGAGATTCGAACCCTCGAACCCCGGACACTCTGCGCAGCAGTCCAACGCACTACCACTACGCCACAGCGACCACTGATGAAGGCAACACTCGAAACAATAGTATCTATAAAATAGTATCTAACAACTATAAAACATTAGTATCTTAAATAATGGGCAGTACACATGTATGCACGAGTATGAATCAATCTCGATTGATAGAGGGCGCTGAGTCATGTATGTTTCAAACTTGATTGGTCAAAAATTCTAAATTTAAAACAAAAATCGTTAGATACTTCTAGAGCTAAAAGAATGAGCGAGTATATAGTAGACTGAAAAAAAAAACAAACGCGAGACACAAACAAACGACGATTGTGTTACGATAAAATCTCCAGCAAAAACTGCGGCTGAGAGACAGCGAGAATGTAGATATCGTCGAAAAATGGAGGCCCAACAAAATTCAGATTCTGCTATCGTGAAAAATGCCCAAAAACCAGTATAGAGAGATCGCGACAGTGTAGACTCCGCAAGCAACTTGAGGCACAACAGAATTCGAATTTCATTGAAAAACAACTCGCAATGACTAATGCGGAGAGACAGCATGACGCTCATCTCATTGAATCCCGACGAGGGTCCTCAGTTTATACAGCACCAGCCAGTCATTGAGGTGGCTGAATTCCCAGCTACTCAACCACAAAGAAGGGCTGATTTACTTGAAAATTAGCCTGAAACACTTTCCATAGACTAGATTTGCCAAGTTTCTAGTCAACCTCATAACATACGCGAGTTCTCATTTCTCAATTTTCCACCTGTTGAGATCATACAACCTGAATATTTTGATGATGATGATTATTTTAATGAATGAGTATCGTAAGATTATAATTATAATGATGTAGCAAATAAATTCGCATGCTTTGAGTATGAATATTTTGATGGTGATGATGATTTTGCAGAGGGCATGGCATGCATTGGAAATGCAAACGATCAAAATGAAGTTAATTCAGATGAAGCACACCTGGAATCAGAGAATCATGAAACTGAACTATACAAGGCTTATAGTTTGCATAAATCAGCACATCTTTTTTTATAGTATGTTTTATTTTTCAACCTGGGAACCAAACCCGTGGCAGATGGAGAACTTTATTCCTCCACTAATGCATCAAGTCACCAAAATGACTCACTCTTTTAGAATGGATATAAATTTATCAACTTTAGGAATTTTTCACTGTTTGAGGATCCATAGCAATCGTTCACTGGACAACCGAGTTGGTACTTTATTAACCTGTTACCGAACATTTTACTTAACAGCGTGAATAGGATTATTGTTTATTTTTTGTTCTATACTTTCTAAACTAATTTAAGCTATTTTAAAAGTGCATGTGTTTTGTTTTGAGTTCTTTTTTTGGCTTTTTGAGAAATTCCTTTTTTTGTGCCTGTTTTTCGGCCACGGTTTTTAAACCGAGGAAAAAATACCAGTTTTTTTCCTCTTTACTTTACATGCCTAGTTCTGTGTGAATGTTAAAATGAAACGAATCTACTGTTATTGTTGCTGTATTGTATTGTACACACGCGACTTGTTACATATTTTTAACCTGCGTTAACGTCAACATATTCGCATGGCATTTAGTATATTATAGGATGCTACACCGCTTTACCTTTCCAACGATACAAGTTTCATGCGAATATGTTGACCTTGTATATACATATGTATGTATGTCTATAGGTAAATAAGGGAGCTAATTTGGATTATGCTTCGCGTATAATATGCATATATGGAGATTTGTGAAATGAAAGAGTTAATATTTTTGAAATTTTTCATAGATTGGCAATTTTATTATTTGTTAAATTTGCAAATGAAAAAAAAAAACAACAAATTTATGATAAATTGTGTATTATATATATGCAGGGGGAAGGGGGTAATATAATTAATTTATATTTTGTATTTAATTAATTTATAATTTCATTTATTTTTAAATTAAATAGAACCATAATTAATCTCGATTTTATTACTTCTTTTTATTATATAAATGTATTTTAGTATATTTGTATTGTATATATTTTTATATGCAATAATTGCAATTAGTGACTCGTGAAAAGACGAAGCACTTTTGGACACAATCAATCAATTTCAATAAAAATGATACGAGATACTATTGAATATTTGAAATAAGAGCAAAAACATTGTTTCCATAATTTTAAAACCCATATGCATGCGCATTCTTGTATGTGTTGTGCACTTGTGTGTGAAACTGTTATATTGTTCATTTTGGCAAGATTTTAAGTTTTTTAATTTTATACTACAATCAAAAATCTGTTTTTTTTTGTAAATTAGTTCTTGTTTTACTCCGATTTTATTTGCGATTAGATAAGCTTTATACGTGCTTTTTAAGTACTTTACACTTAATTAACGTTAACGATCTTATATCGTATATTTTTCTTTCAAATAATTGCGAAATAAATAAATAAATTATTAATAAAAATTTAATAAAACTTATGGTAGAAATTTAAATTAGTTTTTGATTTTAGAAAATATTAAAATATCAATTTCAAAATCAAGCAATTGAAAACAAATTTCAATAATACGCGCGTATATAAATGAATATGTATGTATACATATGTATGTGGCTGAGTGTGTGTGTGTATTTATTTCTATATAAAAAAAAGATCTATACAAATACAGAATCTAATGAGTACTAAATTATTTAGTACATCGCTAATTCTACTACATACTTTTCTTAATACATAATCTTACATAATTTCATTAATCATTTCTTGGCTTCTTGTTATTTCATTCGTTTAAATATTATGCATTTTTATACTTTGTTATTTAGTTCTAAATTGTTTTCGCTTTAATTACTTGTTTGTTTGTTTTTTGTCTGTTAAAAGAAGAGAGCAACGATAAGTTAGAGAGATAGATGAGGGAAATAACTGTTGGTTTCTTGTGTGTTTACACATGTGGGTTGCAATAGTTGTCGTAGTACATTTAATTTTTTTGTGTTCTCATTTTTTTGTAAGCTTTTGTATGTATAAGTATATCTATATATAAGTATATGTATTTATATATTCATTATTTTCGCATATTTTTTTGATTAATTTTGTAAATATTGTTATTGGTGCTTCTTTTATCATGTCAATGAAAAAAAGTATGAAAGAACTAAATAATAAATAGGTTCAACTAGTTGCAGTTGCATTAATCCGGTGCATAGTTTTAGGCGATATTTGTATACTTGTTTCTGTTTCTATTTCAATGGCCATTCTTTAATGGAATGTCTGCGCCATCATTGACATTGCTATTTTTGCTATGACTCTTGCTGGTTGTTTTGATGTTACTGTTACTGTTGCTGCTGCTGCTACTATATTGAATAAGTGCATTTTTTATAACTGCTCTTGTTGTTGTTGTTGCTTTTGCTGCTGCTGCCGTTTCGCTACTTCTTCTATTTGCATAGTAAGAGTTGCAAATATCAGAAGTTGTTATTGCCATTGCTGCTGCTGCTGTCGTTGGTCAAAGATCCTTAAGCAACGCACTCTTTGCATTCTTTAGTTTATCTAATCGTTTAAGCAGGTGATTGTTTGATGTTTCAAGTTCTTCTAAGCGCTCCATGGTTTCACGATTCTGAATAATGACATGAAATAAAAAAAACGTGTAATTAATGAATCGATAATGGATGGAATGATTTCAATATTAACAAAGGTTACAATTTCCAATTTTGTTATCAATTTAAATTAGTCTCATATGAAAATATATGTACACTCATACAGTACTGACCAAAAGTATCACTCTTATGTTTGCCTTTTGAGATAAGTTTAACGAAAATTATGTA
The DNA here is from genome assembly GCA_958295655.1 of Palloptera scutellata. NCBI lineage: Eukaryota > Metazoa > Arthropoda > Insecta > Diptera > Pallopteridae > Palloptera > Palloptera scutellata. The sequence goes on along the minus strand of OY282449.1, from coordinate 148,060,102 downwards.
TAATAAATAATGCAGGATTTGTTTTTTGTTTTTTAAATACCCAAATTTTATTTTACTGTTTTTTTTTCTTTTAATTCGGTTATTGTGATAAGTTCGGTAATAGTGAGTATGATGCAATCTCGATGAGGAAAAGGGGTATACCGAGTTATATAAGGGTTCATACCTCTTAAAAAAGCACAAGCCGTATTGACAAAAAAAAAGTAATATAAAAGCATAAATTGGAGAAAAGTTATAGAATACGTTATACCAAAAGTAAGAGTTCTAATCCCAAATACATGTTAATAGCTAAAGACGGGAATGAGCCACGAATGGTTTGGGTTGGTTTGAGTGTACACGAAAAAATTTATTCCCCAAAAAAGAAATATTTTTTTCCAAAATCTATATATATAAAAATGATGATATGTTATGTGTGTGATGAATGATCTCGGAAACGGTTCGATATTTTTCAAAAATTAAACTTTCATGTTAAATTACATGCTTTTCTGACTGGCATAGTTTATTTATCCGCCCACTGCCACGCCCACAAAAAGAGTAAAATGCCTACAACTTTTCAACCCTTTAACGTAATCATATAAGCGAGCTGCGTTCAATTATGATTCGACGATTGATTACACTTTACATCGAACTGTAGTTATTGGTGCTAGGGATGACGTATGTAATCATTGCAAAGCGTACAAATTCGAAAATAAGCCACCAGATTTATGTTGTGCTAATGGAAAAGTCAAATTGCCGGCATTGGAGCCACCTCCAGAACCATTATTCCTTTAATGCAGCATAATATCTCGAGAATTAAATTCATCACTATTGCAACTTCATCCATTGTTGGAGCATTCTGGCATGCTCTCCACATGGTACTTTATCGGCCTTTATTACAATTTTGTGATTATCAGTAGGCATTTGGTCGAGAGCCGTGCGGAAAAGTCGAACCAATTCCTTATTCTCTTGAAGGAAAGTTTGGATTCGTTCAATAACATCTCGCTTCAAATTTGAACTAATTGAATATCGACGATCAACTTGCTGATCAGAATTACCAAGGAAATAAATTTGTAAAAACTGATACTCTGAATCAGGAAAGGGCAATAAAGAACCTTGGATCTAGGAAAAAAAACAATCAGAAGCGGGAAAAACGTTGTTGTGAAAATCATATTCATAATTGTCAAATTCATTTTCATTTCGAGATTAATAGCTTGTTGTTCATGCAAATTATCTTGAATGTGGTCACAAAATTGTCACGAATGAAATTCGTTGCACCGAATGAAGTCATTTGGGAACATGAATAGTAAGATTGAATGTTTGCCAAAAAAGCCTTTGATTCAGGTGCTCCACCTAAAACCAATGAGCGTAATGGTTTTGGAGGTGGCTCCAATGCCGGTAATTTGACTTAAACTTTAAATTTAAACGGCTTTGAATTACCTTTTTAATTATGCACAGTGAAAAGTGCATTTTCTTTAAATGTCAAAAACTGAGTTTTCTGAATTTCTGAAATTTATCGAACTTGAAGCACTGACATTTTTTATAAACTTATTTTCGTTTTTAGTCATGCCATTTGCTTTACCATACCCCAATAACGCTTAATAGGATGTAACTCCAGGAAGTTACCCTATTATTATCGTAGCATTTCATAATTTTCTTGGCATAATGTGACGTTGCATGTGATCAGCCAAAATAATACTTGAACATTATGGCTTCTTGAAAATGGTAAAGGACACATTTTCAAGCAATCGTCTATGTATACTTCTTTGATTTATGGACCAAGTGGTAACAAAAGTTCAATTTATTTTTCCACAAGTGCAAAAAATTTTGATTTTTAGCGAAATTTGGATTGTTTTTGGCTTATGAAATTTTTACGGACTTGACCTCTAGCTTGGGCTGCGTGAAATTGGTGTCCAGGCTAGGTTTGTTTTTGGGTTCATGAAAGATTTTCATGTAAAATGTGCAATATATTTTTTTGTCACTCCAGCTCCCTGTTTGCAATTTCGCTTAAAGAATTTTCTCATACTAAGAATTAAATCACAATAAATTGTGTATATCAAGTTTTTTGAAAAAATCAAAGCCTACTCTAATTTTCTTCTTCTTTTAATGGTACAACAGCCCAGAAGGCCGCAGAGCGAGCTTTTCCCATCCACTCAAGTTGTGTTTGTTTTATTTGAACATGAAGGGAAGGGACCTACAGTTGTATACCGAATCCGAACGGCGAAGTGAAAAGTATTTCATAAGCAATTTTTACTCTTGTATGTAGGTTTGCCATTGTCTGCCAAGAGGTGGTGCCGTGTAGAAAAATTGTTTTTCCTTCTTTTTGATTTTGCCCGTGCCGAGATTTCTACATCGGACACTCTGCGTAGCCGGCCAACGCACTACCAACTACACCTCAGCGACCACTATTCTAATCGCATGTATTTAAAATTAAAAAAATATAAAATTTATAAAATTTTATAAAGAAAATGGGTTCTTTACATCTTGCAGACGATGTTACGATATACACGTCATCACAAACATCATTCAGCTGTAGTTCAGAAGTAGTATGACCGGCATATCGTATGAAAAATTTATTAATTTAAACACCATTTTGAAAAGATATGACGAGATACCTTTTTGGTCAGTACTGTATTTATTTCAGATTAGAGAAGGAAGGAATGCTGAACTGGGAGGATTTAAAAGAACAGATGATCCCGATCATAAAGCCGAAAAGGAATTGTATATATTTTTGAATTTTGGTTGTTTTCAAAACATATAAAAATCGGGGACGGGGTAACATTAACACCGCACACAAAGTTATACCATTGATGTTTGTTTGTATTGCAATTGGATTTAATTTTGTTTTTTTTTTTTGTTTTACTTTTGTTCATTTCTATTGGCAATGACATTCATCCCAAAAGTTTACTATTAATAAGTCCTAAATAAAAAAATTAAATAAAAAAAGTAAAACTTGAAGTAAAGATAATTTGAAGCGCTTCTTCATACAATACGAAAACGAACCTCTCTTTGCAGTTTTCTCCGTTCTATTTTCAATTCAGCTTCCGCTTTTTCAGCTGCTTCTGCTGTGCTCTTGTAACGTATTACTTGCGTCTCTGAACGTGCTAAGCTGGCCTGTAGACTAGCAATTTCCTGTTCAGCCTTTTGCAATTTATACTTGAAGTCCGATATGATTTTGTTTGCCTCACCTAAATAAAACAACCGGGTGAGATATAATTAAGACACATATTTTGGAAAAAATTATAGTGTCAATTGGAAACATACGCTGAGCTTCGTAATCCTCATCAGATCCCGATGGACCGTTCATTGAATTGCCGCGACCTTTGCCTTGACTTTTATGATTTTCTAATTGGTCTTGTAGTTTTTGCACTTCAGCCATTAGTTGTTGCTTCTCTTCGCTGAATTTTTTGAGTCGAACATCTAGAAAATACGAGAAAAGTGACCATCATATAAAAGCTCATTTGCTACGCAAAGACCTCAAAACTAATTGTTTACCTAAGGAGCCTTGCACAGAACCTAATAGCTGTGCATTCTCTAAACTGACTAGAGCACGTTTTGCATCGGTGCCATCTTCATTTTCTACCGCAACAATTACTAGACCCTGTTCAGCTATAAGTGCATCTCTTTCACTCAACTGGCCCTGCACAAGTTTCAGTTCCTCGTTCAACTTGTCGATATTACGTTTCAGTGCATTGCAATCACGTGATTTCTCCTTGTATTCACGCTGTAGCTGCGCATAGGATTCCTCGATCTCCTCAAGTTTATCTTTGAGCAACTGTATTTGATACGTTTGTGAGGCACGTTCATTATCCAGCTGGGCATTAGCAATCATTGCTTTGCGAAACCTTTCCTCAACATCCTAAAATAATATTAAGAAATTAATTTTTACAGCAAATAATCATCGTTATATGTACTATGTATGTACCTTAAGCTCATGACGTATATCTCTTAAACTGCGCCCCTCCTCTTCAAGTGAGTCTTCACTACTGCGCCGTGATGACATTGAACTACCGCGTACCGAATTCAATAGCCCTCCACCAACCGGCGAACTAACACCAATACCTGCAGTGAGACGTGATCGTGAAAGAGGATCAATACCAGATGCGGTGTGCATATCAAATACGCGATCTGCATTCTGTTCTTGTTCTTTTTGTTGACGCTCCAGTTCGCGCATGCGTATTTCACGCGCTTCAGCACGCGCCTGTCTTCGAGCGGCCAATCTTGCTTCTGCCTGTTATTAAAAATATATAAAGAATTTCGTTGTTCGTGTTTAAATTCGAGTACTTATGTAATGTGGTGTGAAGAGAAATTGAATTTTGTGATTTTTATGAAATGAGATAATATGAAGAATGCTTTATCGTTTTGTTCAAAGAAATTTTATTTACTTGAAATATGTATTAATGATTTGTCAATTTCTGTGAAAACGAGCTGAACGTGTTTTTGTAACACATAACAGAAACTGATTGAAATTTTTTGTTCTGATTTTATTAATATTATATAACATAAGTGTTGCCAGAAATTTTTTGTGGTTGTATCTAAAACCTCTAAAAAAAAGAGTTAAAAATATGAATTAAAAAAATATTGTAGCCAAAAAAAGGAGATATATGTAGTTCAGTTGTATTTGGACTTAAACATACAGGCGCAAATTCTTGTACACCATGCCAAACAAAAGTCTATTACATTTATACAATAATTTTATCAAATCTTCAGTTATAACAAATGTATTATATTTTTTAATATTGAATTCAACATAAACAAGTTTATTTTATATCTTTGTTTTGTTGTAATCCAGTTTATTAAAATAATGCCTTTCAATTTCGGCACTGCTTAAAATGAAATTAGTAAGGAAAAAAGCTAAAAAAGTAGCTCGGAGCCAAAACACAAACTTGGTAGCTAAAGTGAGAAAAAATAAGCTAAATGTAGCTACATTATAATTAAACTGGCAACACTGATTATAGCACAAGTATCGCGGGTCGCTTCCGTTGAAAGCCATCCAAATATTGTATATAATTTTGTTCCATTCATATGACATTTGAGTTCTTAGTGGCATTAATTTAAATACTAAAGGCGTTTAATATAAACTCATAAATGATTCATAAGTTTATAAGTGTATAAAGTTGCCAAAATTTGTATGAATTTTTAAAGGCTTTCTTACTATTTTATAAGGTTTGCGAGGCGTTTGTGAGTTTATATGAATCCCACTACTAAATATTTATAATCATTAAAAGTTTCCATAGAAACTTGGGGGCTATAACTGACTGTAGGATCAGAAATTTGCCCACTGCTAATTAGTATTTAATATTCAATGAATACTTGATTAAGAGACAAAGCCATAGTTGCTGAAAACAAAACACAGATTCAAGATGAGCTTCGAAAAGGATATGGATGATATGCCCGATATAAAAGATGAGACGAGCCTTGATTCGGTAATTAATTCAGCAGGCACTACAAAATTAAAAATAAATTTATTTAAAGAAAAGTTCATTATTCATATTTACATATCGGAAAAATTTCAGAAGTACTATAGCAGACCGCAGACTATATTTTACAAATTTTAAAAGGGGTAGAGAACATTGCAAAAAAGAAAACAAACAAAAATATTGCTATATACAACATATTTTTAGAAAGATCTGATCTTGTTATCAGAAGAAATCTGCCCAGAAAATGTCCAACTATTCAAGTTGAGAACGAAGTATACGATGCAAATGACAATGATGAAAGTGAGAACGATAAAAGTAGTACTACTTGAGAACCGAGGCAAATGGAGAATTCCAGTGAACCACTTATATATATATATATCATTAATAATATCATTAATTGACTTTAACTCTTCTGAATGTAAAAATTCTGATATTAGAACCACTTCTATCGGAGGCTTTATTTTGGTACACAAGGGAAAAAATAACCAGAATATAGATAAAACAAACTGCGGATACTAAGGAAAACGTGTCAGCGTAGCTCCATTCAAATTTAATCCGATAAAAACGGCCTAAACCGCAGAACATTCGAGATATTTGTCTAATCAAAGAGACAAAAAACAATATACCATAAAAATATTGGGATTAATCAGTGTGCGTACATACACTCACAAACACACACACACACACACATAAGTACATGTGTACCGACAAATATATACACATCATTTAAGAGCCAAAAACATGACGTCATTGTGTGTCGATAGGTGTATAAAAGCTGCAAAATGCGACTTTTATATAATGAATGTAAAATTTAAATGAACAGGTAAAATTTATCAATTGCTTTTCTTCTTCTTGTTTCTCGTGTAATAATTATGCATTGTAAGTACGAGTATTACTTATTTGTGATAGATAATTAAATTCATGTAACACGCACAACATGAGTGAATGCGAAAAGCTCGGCCTAGGCCCTCCATATGGGCTATTGTTCCATTAAAAGTAAAGTAGGTAAGTAATTAAATGGAAGCATAATATAATATTTGCTTACAATATGATTTGCTTCTCCCAAGAATTGCACAATCAATTCATCGTCAGGCTCATCCTCTTCATCATCATAATAGTCATCTTCGCCATCGTGCGTAGTACCAGATGCGTTAGCAGAAGCGTTTGCATCGACTGCAGTCATTGCACTCGGCGCCTTATCTACAACTTCACTGCTACTCTGTGTCTTTGACAAATTGGAACGTTGCGGCATCTTGAAATCGGTTGCATCTTCATTATCATCGTCATCAGCGACATCAACTATACATCTTGGTGTTATGGGACAATATGAATCTGTTGTTGTTGTTGTTTCTGTAATTTCTACATCTTCTTTTTGCTTCAACTCTATACTTGATGGCATGTTTTTGCGTTTATCAGTAGCCTCAACAGCAACAGCAACAGCGACACCAGCACTTGTCGACTTTTTCTTGACGCTGCTGTCAGTTGTTGTACTATTGTCGTCTACTATGCTCTCTGCGATTTGCGACAAATTCGTTATACACTTTTCAGTGCTGGGTATATCTTTTGTTGTCTCATTAACGTGTGAATGCGAACCTTTATTGTCAACAATAGAAACATTGTCAGCAGTGGCAGAAGCACTGCCGACTCTTGTAGCATTAACTTCATCAATTACATTGCCAGTGTTGTTGTTGCTGTTGTCTCCATTCTCGTTGAGCGCATTTAAATCGCTATCACTAAAGTCAAACTCCTCGATGATTTCATCATCGTTATTATGATTATCATTTGTATTCTTATTTAATGATGTCGTTGTCGTTTTGTTTACTTTGTTGTTGTTTTCCTCCTCCTCCACCTTTTTCTTCGTTACCTCCTCCTCACTCATGACTTCCTGCTGTGGCTCCTGCTTGATTTTGCTATTTGTGGAAGAATTTGTTAAAGTAACAAGATCGGCTTCTTTTCTGGTTTTTTTGTTGCTCCGCTTTTTAGCATTCCGGACGTGAGTTTCTGACATTTTTCTGTTGTTCTCTGTTATTGCTGCTGTTGTTGTTGTTGTTGTTGGTAAGCGATAAAACCAAACTGGTTAAGCCCTTGAATTACTTTTCTTTTTAATTTTTCAGCCCTGTTCGGTTCTGTTTTTATTTTTATTTATGTTTGTATTTATTTATTGCTTGTTTTTGGCTCATAATATCACAAGTGCACAAAACTGAAGAAAGCTGCTGCTTACATAATCATTTTTCCAAGTTGTTTTATTTTAAATCCCCGTTTTGCTTTAAATCACCGTTTTGTTTGAAATCCTCGTTTTGAAATTCATAAATGAAAAAATCGAAGAAGAAATTATCTGAAGTACTTGTGTGCGTTTGAGTTTGTCGTTGTCGCAGTTGTTGTTGGATTTTGTTTTCTTTAAAGAGGGCGCGCGCAAAGCTCGAGTATACAGCCAACACACGTACTTAACGCTTACTCATTTCGTTGACGACTGAAGAGATCCAAAAGACGTGTGATCCCAACCGTCGAAAGCTCAAGCTCAATTGTCAGCGACAAAGACGAAAAACCCGAAAAAGTGGAGGGCACACGGCGGCGACGACAGAAGCGACGAAGGAAAGGCAAACGACGTTTGAAACGACGATAGATGAGAGAAGTTTGTTTGTTATTAAAGTTGACGCACTCAACTAATGGCGAAGTAGACCAGAGTAGCGTTGCGCAAAGCTAATGTATAGCAGAGTGCTCTAGGTAGGCATCGCATACAATCATGCTTCCATAGCTGCAGCAGCAGATCGTTATTTGTAGGTAGCAAGTATGTAGGTACCTATTGCTCTGCCTCGATAATATCGTTGAGGTCTTAGTTTTTATCGGTTTTTAGTTTTTTCCTTCATTTCATTTTGTTTTTTATTTAACTCTTATTTATTTGATTTTGTTTTACCTTACCTTATATTTTCTGTACTCGCAGTTGTTGCTGCGTTTGCCATGCCATTCATATTTTTATATGTCGAACGAGAAGATCATAGATAAATGTAAAAGGCGTTCAAATACGTAGTTAGATACTAAGCATTCACAGCTTGTCTTCACAGATATCCATATGTATAGTACAGACTTATTTATGAGCATACATTCATCCATGCATACAGTGTGACACATACATATGTCTACATATAAAAATAAAGTTGAATATTGTAATTGCGATTCCCTCAAATTGTTGTATTTGTAGTCAGTCTGGAAGCTTATGCACTATCTACGAGTATTCTTCTCCTTCTTCTTTTAATTGCACAACAGCTCATGAAGGACCTAGGCTAAGCTTTTGTAAGGGGATTCACGTTCAAAGATTCAAAGATCAAATGGTTCAGTAGTTGGGAGCCAGTATTACTCAGAGATAAAAAGGTGGATTTACGATAAAGGTGGATTTACGCTAACTAGTCTTAAATAAGTTGTACGGAGTACATCTGTGTATATTCTCTCAACACTGGGCTGGAAAATTGTATGCACCATTTCTTCTAAATAATATTTAGCAATTTTTTTTACTCTTTCACCAATGCAAGTCATAGGAATTATTTTTTTAAATATGATTAGGACCAAGACAGATGAAAAATTCTGGTACCGAGAATACATTTTTTCATGTCTCTCTCTTTTTTTGCATGCAATTAGTTTGATTCTTTGACGTACGATAAGCCGGAAACCTGATAAGTTTTCCAACTAATATACGACATCGTCAATTTTTATCTTTTCCTATGCTTCTCTTTCACAGTATTGGTAAAACCAAGCCATTGAATCTCGAACTGAAATCACATTGTAAAAAGTGCTTTTCAAGATTCACAGCTTTTATAATACATATTTTTGGACACCTTTCCTGAATTTTTGTATGGTTTAAAAGCTATTTTTATGTATTACATTAAAGCCAGAGGTAAGGTCTACCATTCTGAATACCTTACAAAATATTGCTAACATAAAATGTTCACATACACAGGATTTTCTCGATCGACACAATATTTTCTTCCAACTACCATATTTTATATAGTATGTATACATACGAAAGCTACATAAACTTTAGTGTTTCAAACTTTGAACGAAGACATATTAAGTATGTATCACACTGTACATACTTACTTACTCGTACATTTATGCATACATAGCTTTACATTAAAAAGAGGGTAACAAGCTGAAGAAGGTATGTATTTGAAAATGATATAATTTTTCTTTGTTATTAGTTGCGCTAAAGTTTTGCTCGAAGTTCTTTTCTTATCAGTAGTGTACGAGAACTTGGACTTTTCGTTGCTTCCTATATCATTTTTTTATTATTATATTTGATTTCTTTTACCATAGAATTGTAGCTTTGTTGGAATTTTGCGTTGAGTTAAGCGAAGCAAATATTTATTGTAGCATTGTACTAAAGCTACAAAAATAACTTTATTTTTTTACTTTTTTTTGGGTAAACAATTGAATTTCTTGTATTTCATCGTTTAAATACTTAGTATTATCAGTTGTGAGTGAACGTTGCCAAATTATTGAAAATACATATTAATTAAATCATAAAAATTTTCAATTTGATATTGTGTGAAAGTTTTAAATATTCAATAGTTCTTGAATTAAAAGTGTGCCGTATTAGAGGTTTTTTTTTCTTTGTTAATTGCTGTGAAAGTTCATTCTAATTCTTGATGTTTTTAAAAAAGAGTAAATATTTTCTGTTTCTTCACGTTAACCCATAAAATACTTATCTACCTGAGGAATTAAGCAATGAATCATTTCAAAATCTATCTGCCCCCCATTCATAGAGGTTGATTTGTTAAGCGTTTGGTTTTTAATTAAAAAAAACACAGAAAACGTACAAGTTTATTAAATTTAATTTGGAACTACTTTTTCAACATAGCCGCTGGTGTCTCGGTAAGGCCGAGATTGTGTTGGTGTTCGCTGTTCGGCCAACACATCGTATTTTTCTCTCGTGCTCGGTCTGGTGGTTACATAAAGGTCGTTGTAAAGTTGCCTTTGGTCGAAAGGCAGTTTCTGATAATACTATTTTGTACGCAACTATGATGGTCGTCGTGGTACTGCGAAAAAAAAACAATTTTTATACACGGCACCACACAATCGCAGACAATGGCAAACCTACAAGACTAAAAATTGACTAAGAAAAGCTTTAGGTCCCTTCCATTCATGTACAAACATAACAAAATATAGCACAACATGAGAGGAAGCGAAAAGTTCGGCATAGGCCCTCCATGGGCTTAGCGTTAATAGTGACGCTATTAAAAGAAAGAAATACGAATTTTGTGCGCAATGGCAACACTAATTGGTATACCAACAAACTTTAAACAATTTATCGAGATAGAGAGTGAAGTTAATAATTTACAACGATGCAAGATCATTTATATCGCATCGTGAATACCGCTAATATGATATAAAAATGCTTTTTTGGTGTCCGACGAACAGCGAACACCAACATAACAACGTCCTAATAACATGTGTAATGTTGTTTTCTAAGGATTCAATTGATGCTGATTTAACGGTTAGAAGAGTGACTTCACGTAACCGCAACGTGAAATTGCTCACCGAACTCATCTCTCAATATGTTCATTGTTTCAAGTGCTATGTGGCATGTAGCGCCGTCTTGTTGAAACCAATTGTGAGTTAGCCTTAGGAAAACTCGTACATTTTGGCTAAAAAAAAAAATAAGCTCGAAATCATCGAACGATAGTGGGCGACATTGACGGTAATGTTGTGGCTATTGCCATCTTTAAAGAAGTATGATTCCACCGGCCCATAAACTACACTAAACAGTGCATTTTGCTGGATGCATTGGCCGGTCTCGTATTGCCTTTCATTCCCAAATGGCCAATTTTGCTTACAAACATACCCATTTAATCAGAAATGAGCTTCGTCGCTGAACGAAATTTTTTGGTAAAACTAAGGTTGTCTTAAAGCCAACTCACCAATAATTCGACTGTAACAGATAGCCGGGTTCAGTTTTTGAATGAAGTGTATTTTACACGCTTTCAGACAAAGATTCCACGTAATCGAGTACACAATCTAAATTGCTGCAAATGACGAAGGATATGTAAATAACAGTCTTCATCCACTCTGGGGGCTACGGCAGCAATATTTTCCTCTGTACTCACTGTACGCATACGGGTGGGCGGACTGATATCGAACAGCGGAAAATTGTTGCGAAAAATATTTTTCACACAGCAAGAATTTTGATAATAAAATTTATTAATTTGTAAGCCAAAAATTCTAAAAAAAATCACCAAACAACAGGTTATCTAGTAAAAAATGCAGCGGCCAACACTTATGATAGTCCAGATGGCCCAGAAATCATGATAGTTATAGGAAAACAAACAATAAAGGACACTTTAAAGAAGAAGGAAGGTTCCCAGTAGGGCAGAGCCCTAGGGCAGAGCCCTACTGGGAACACCTCCCAAAGTTTAGACAATCAAAACTACTAATTAAGAATTTCAACCCAAAAGAGGTGCCTGTTTTCTAAAGTTCGGCAAAAACTAACTCAAAATAGTCATGGGTTTTCTCTCAGGGTACTGTAAAGTAGGAGGCACATGAAGAATTTATGCATTAGTCAGGACAACAGCATTTAGCTTTTTTTAGCTTTTGCCAAGGTAACGGGGAAACACCAAAACACAACCTAATACACTGCGAGGCACTCACTCGCAGGAGGAAGAGATATGTGGGACACTACCCAGAAAGTGACATTATAGACTTAAACCCACATCTACCCCTGAGATTCCTCAGCAAGATTAGCTTGTCTGATAGCTTGTAACCAAGCGACTATCGGGGAACAATAGACATTTATTTACGGTCGCAGTACACTCACCCTTTTAATCTTAAACAGCAATAAGAATTGAATGTAGCTTGTGAAAATAGAGATTTTAAAAATCAGACTAAAGACTAGTCGTCGATTTACTTAACTTTAAATTTAACGGCATATTTCACGCGTAAAGCTCGGCCTGGGCCCTCCATGGGCTGTTGTGCCATCAAAAGTAAAGTAATTTCATATCTTTGTTGTTGTGATAGCAGAAATATTTTGCATTTATAATGATACAAGACCATTAGCACCAAAGAGTGAATATCGTGCGGCGGTTGTAATCTATTTTATAAGTAGTCTCCTGACGAAACATGATTGGAGAATTGGGTGGCTAATGTGTCTTCTTCTTCTTTTTTCTTTCTTTTAATGACACAACCGCCCATGAAGGGCGAGCTTTTCGCATCCACTCATGTTGTGCGAGTTATGTTTGTACATGAATGGAAGGGACCTACATGCCGAATCTGAACGAGGAAGTGAAAAGCTTTGCATTAGCCAAAGGGAAAATACCTTTTTAATTTAAATAATATCTAATATTTTGATTTTGCCTATTTTTCTCAGCCACAAATTTTCAAATTCCACAGCTCTGCTATTGTTCTATATAAATACAAACATAACGCAATAATATTTTTTCAAATCGTATAATGTTTATTGGGGCCGAAAGTTGAACAAAGTTTAGAAGTTTTTTAGCGATTTCTGTACTGTACTTTCTGTGCACACATCTATTGAATGAAGGAATCTCTGCTTGCTAAATGTTAGAATATTATCTAATGTCGTCCTATCCCTATTCTAATATGCGTTCTTGACTCATCTCTATTCCACTTAATTATGTTTTGTTTTTTAAATGTGTGTTTATGTTCTACATCTCATTCTTAATACTTCTGTAAGTGACCTCAGCGTCACTAAAAGAAGATAGCTTGTAACTATTTGTGTTCTGTAACACTGCACTTTGCCGTTATCTCAGAAAGTGGAACAATTTTCCTTGAAACACTACTGTTGCAAATTATCCATATGTTCATCTCACCCAACAGATTCCTGAAAAAAGTAAATCTTACCTCTTTAGCAATTTGATCCAGCGCTTGATCTTCAGCATTAACGCGCGAATTGACCCGACGCCGTCCAACAGCACCAGTGCTGTCCATAATAGCAACAATTTATGCAAGCAGCTCCTTAGACGATAATTATAATAAGAATTATACTAAAATAAGAGAAAGAGAAAAATAAATTGTAGAATTTTAGAAACAACTACAAACACATTTCCTCACTTTTCCCTCAACAAACGTGTAATTCAGATCATTGCGAGAAGCGATAAGTAAAAGTAAATAAACAAAACAAAAATTTAAGTAATTAGATAACAATTAGCATTGGCAGTGTGTCAATTTAATTCAATGGGAAGGTTCGTGCTACAATACTACGCTGCTGATCGCGATCAGCATCACCTTGCACGGGGGAAAGGGTAATCGAACCCGAACAGGGTTGAATTGAATTTTGTTTCCTTATTAGGATCGAGTTGTGCTAAGTGAATTGAGTTTGAATTAAATGCATTTTGCAGTGACCGACATAAAAGGAAGGTGGTCAACACATTTACAAACACACTCGTATACGTTCATGTAAACACACATACACATGTTAGAACCACTTGACCGGAGACAGGCAGAAGTGTACGAAAACGAAGAGGAAAGAAGGAACCATTTTTCCCCAGTTGAGAATAGAATAACGTTGGCGGTCGGTCAGGCTTAATTACATACAAATGCACACATAATTAGCGATCGGTAAAATTGTGTTAACACTACTGCACCACCGACACCACCTTTGTGCAACGGCTGCCACAAAATAGCAAATCGGGTGGGTCACCATTCGCTTATTCACTTTTCGAACATATTTTGCAAAAAAGGGAGTATGTACGTACATGAATTGGCTGGCAGACGGGCAAGCACAAAGAAATTGGCAAAAATACTTGGATTCAATTTATGCAAAACTTCTGAGCATTATTTCTTGCTTTTTCTTCACTCTTTTTTGGTTTTCCGTTCCCTCCCATGTAGCGCTTTAGAGCAGAGAATACAGCAGTGGGGCTAAGTCGGTCGATGGTCTTTCGGATCACACAAATATTATAAGAGGCACACACTCACGAACTTACAGGAGCCGATAGCAATCAAGGCAGTTGCTAAATTTAATATGTTTTAGTTTTCGGTTGAGATTTTCTTTCTGTTTTCTCCGGATTTTATAAACTTTTTTTTATAGATTTTGACACACATGCGAAGGAGGCACACAAAAAGTTAAGTTCCAGTGTTACCATGCGGCGTGCTAATTTCACTGATGCAAAACGTAGCATTAAAATATTTGACATATAATACGATGTGGCCACTTTGTCTGAAAAGTCAAATATGTTTCTTAAATTACAAGAGAAAATTTAAATGGTTAAATGATTAGCTTGTAAATGAGCTGCCAAAATTTGCATAGAATAAACTGGGAAACCATACAAGTGACTGAGAAAATACTAATCTTATAAATTTAAAGCTTTTCTTTAGCTAAGTTCGCATGTATATTGAATTTTAGAAGCTTATTCAACGTTGTATCTAAGTACTTGATATCGTTTTTAAAGAGTTTTGTTGTACCATTAAGAATTAGCTTTAAAGTTTTGCTCTCGGGGACTGTATTTCTATAACATCTTCTCGAACGATTACTAATGCAGATAGCTTCAGATTTTGTGGCAATAATTTTAATTCGCTGTGGTGTAGTAGTACTGCGTTAGACTGCACAGGCAAAATCAAAAAGTAGAAAAAATAATTTTTCTACACGGCACCACCTCTTGGCAGGCAATGGCAAACCTACAAGAGTAAAAATTGCCTATGAAAAGCTTTTCACTTCGCCGTTCGGATTCGGCATTAAACTGTAGGTCCCTTCCATTCATGTACAAAGTACGCACAACATGAGTGGATGCGAAATGCTCGGCCTAGGCCCTCCATGGGCTGTTGTGCCATTAAAAGTAAGTAAAGTAATTTTAATTTTACAGTTTAATGCCGAATCCGAACGGCGAAGTAGTAGATGTTATAAGGGTATAAAGCGAGGCTACTATGAATATGAAACTTTTTATCCTTAACGTCCGATCAATCTGGAACGACATATTTCCTCATAAACTTTCTCTACATGACTTTTAAAAACTTATATTTTTTATAATCTTTATTGCTAGCGGAATTTTTGTGCAGAAGTTTCCTCCTCTCTTCCCAATTAAACTGAAAATCTGTTTACAGACAGTAGGACTTGGTTTAATAAGCTTAAGTTTTTCATCGAAATCACGCGTTTGCTGAATCTCCACTTGCTCTTTTATAATCATCTTTAATAACGAAATTTGTTTAGCAAGAAGTCTGTATTCCGGGGATTCTTTGTTAAAATTCCGCTTAAATATTTTTTTCAGATCTCGTTACCATCTATGTTTGATTTTAAATACATTTTTAATTGATTCAGGCAGCAAAATGTAACTAGTAAATCTTTTTATTTATTTTTGATGCAAGTTTATATTATTGGGTGATAAATTCTTCTTAATATGGAAAGTTAAATCAGATCTGAAGGTGTTTTTTCAAATAACGTGTACAATGTTGGTCGATTAAAAGTAAAAGTAATCTCCCGTAAGTTTATATTCAACAGGAATGAAAAATGATACGTAAATGAAGATAAACTGGGTATTTTAAAATTTGGATTAGTAGTGTTAATTTAGTTTGAGGAGATCACGAAATGGTCAAGGAAAGAAGACTTTTACATACTTAGTTTTAATGGCACAACAGCCCATTGAGGGCCTAGGCCGAGCTTTCGCATCCACTCATGTTGTGCGTGTTATATTTGTACATGAATGGAAGGGACCTACAGTTTAAAGGAAAGAAGTCCCATTTGGATATGATGGGTTTATGTCATGAATGATTCTCTAACCAATTAAATTGTGTGTTGCCATCTGGTCGCTGTGGTGTAAGTAGTTGGTAGTTCGTTGGCTTGCTACGCAGAGTGTCCGAGGTTCAAATCTCGGCAGAAGGCAAAAACAAAAAAAGTAGAGAAACATAATTTTTCTACACGCCACCACCTCTTGGCAGGCAATAGCAAACCTACAAGAGTAAAAATTGCCTATGAAAAGCTTTGCTGATATTCTTTAATTTCCAACAGAGCAAAGTTTTTAAATTTGCTAGGCATTTGAAATTTTTCAAATGCCAAGCAAACACGATTTATTTTAAACCTACTATTTTCTCATGCTACCCAATGTATACTTTAAAAATTTTGCCCGGCATACATTTTCATGGTGTTCGTCGAGCAAAAGAATCAATATATGTAACAACGGTTAAAATATGCAAACAAATATTTACATTTACCACAAAAAATTGTTTGCTTAAATCCCAATTATACTAAATGTTGGATAGGCCGATATCACATTGCCAAAAATTGTCGCCGAAGAGAAAAAAATTGTTGTTGTTTCCTATGTAAAATGCAAAAAACAAAAAAATTAGACAAAGAGCGTAATTTTAGTCACTGAGGACATAATTGCACACGCTGAAGAGAGCTGAAAATATTGCCACCGCGGTAACTGTTGCTAGTGTGACAACGGCCAAAGCATATCGTATAATTTACAAACTATTCTGAACAGCTGATATTTATTCATCGAATAGTATTTTATTTATATTTGACAGTTCTATCGCACAAAACAGCAAACATTTTTAGGTGAATTCAAAAGCACAAGCACTCATACAATAAGAAGAAGGCGAAGAACGTAGAATCGTAGGAAAGGCAAATTGACATTTGACTCATATTATACGAACAAAGGAGAATTGAAGAAAAAGCAGTAATTTTTTTGTACCATCGAAAATTGGAAGCAATTTATAATTTTTAAAATTAAAAAACATAAATCGAATCTTATCAATTATACATTTACCGTAGTAACGCTTAAACTCAGCCAATCAACAAACGCAAACTTCCAGACTCAGAAATGGCAAAGAAAACGTACGATCTGCTCTTTAAATTGTTGCTAATCGGTGATTCTGGCGTTGGAAAGACTTGCATTCTATTTCGCTTTAGCGATGATGCATTTACCTCCACCTTTATTTCTACTATTGGTAAGTAAACGGAAGCTTTGCAGTCAATTCTAGATAAGGCAGTTAATACTACTTCAGTGTATAGGGAAGTGTTTCCTACATTTTGCTTTTAAAAATATTTTTCATGGGCGTGGCTACAGTAAAATGAAATAGAGTATGTATGGTAGGAGAAAAAGCTGAAGGTGATAGCCTTTGGACTTGTAAGCATCGCTTTGTTTATGTGATATCAATGTCGTTAGCTTTTGTGTTTGCAAATGTTTTATGGTATATGCATTCGATTTAATTAAAATATTTAGTGCGGAATAGACATCAATCAATCACTTGAGAAACCCCTTTAGCCACTTGACATCATTTATCTTCAATATTTGCTAATTGTTTAGATATATGCGCAGTTTTGTTTTTGCTATTTTTCTTTTGTTACATAAACTTTTTCTTTTGTTGCAGTTGTTGCAGAACATAAAATACAATTTTTAATTCAATTCAATTCTCTTTTACAGGAATTGATTTTAAAATAAAAACAGTCGAACTCAGGGGCAAAAAAATCAAATTGCAAATATGGGACACTGCCGGACAGGAACGTTTCCATACAATCACTACATCATATTATCGTGGAGCCATGGGCATAATGCTAGTCTACGACATAACAAATGAGAAAAGTTTTGAAAATATAGTGAAATGGCTAAGAAATATAGATGAGGTAATGGTGAATTAAAATAATATCAAATATATTGTCCCCTGTTCTCTACATAAATTTAATTCTCAGCATGCAAACGAAGATGTGGAAAAAATGATTTTAGGCAATAAATGCGACATGACGGACAAACGAGTTGTTAGTAAGGAGCGCGGTGAAGCTGTAAGTTTTGTGCTGGAATTACACATTTCACAATATTACGCATTAACTGCATCTGCCTGTTTTTTAGATTGCACGCGAACATGGTATTCGCTTTATGGAAACATCCGCCAAATCTAACATTAACATTGAACGCGCATTTTGTGAGCTCGCAGAAGCTATACTAGACAAAACATCCGGACGTGAATCAGCTGAAAACCCTGAACGTGTTGTGGTCGATCGTAGAAATAATGAGAAGCAGCCTGCCTTAAGAAGTTGTTGTTCTTAAGTTATTGTTTTTTAGAGGGGAATGAAACACAATGAAACAAACAAAAAATACAGAGAACTTTAAAAGAGAGAATCAAGAGAAAACCCAATACTACCAACTATTTTATACAAAAATTTAACTACCTACCTACTACTACTTAATACTATTACAACTACTCTCTCTCTCTCTCTGTCTCTCTATTTGTAATATGCGAAACAAAAAGGGAAGGAATCACTACTTAAAAGGCGAAATTTATTAATTAATTAATTAAATAAATTTCTGCAATAAATGATTTCAATTGCATTCACACTCGCTCTAAGTTTCCGCGGAAAGTTGTCAATTTGAATTTTCAAAATTTTCTACTAAATAGTAGCTATAGTAAATCTCATGCGACCTATAAAGCGAAATAAACAAAAATTTGTATATGTGGTAAAGTAATAGAAAAAACAAAACAGAAGTCCAACCAATCAAAGCAATTTGTATTAATTTTCTTAATAAGCACAAACCAAACTTAACATCAACACCCATCACCCACAAATCAATTTCACTGCATTCAATTCACCCAATAAAAATATGTTAATTGCACTAACGAAGAAAAGAACATGATATTGAAGTAGGCGAAGAAAAAGAAGGCATTTGCTCTTATCATAAAACTTTATGTATTTGTTTCTTGAATTAAGTGTTTTTTGCTTAGTTTTTCTCTTTTTTGATATTTTAGCTTAGAAGCTTAAAATATTTGTATTGTATTTTGATCTTGTACTTGTATATGAAGAAGGTTTTAGCGTAAGTTGTCCACCTCACCACCAAATGTTTTTTTTTTTTAATTGAATGTGCGTAACCCACATGTATTGTCAAATGCTTTTTGCTTAATATTTCGCAATGTTCCATAATAATATAACAAGCAAAAACAAAATAAAAAGAAGGAAATAAAATAGAAATAGGCATGTGGAAATGTTTGTTTTATGAATTCGCTTAGTTTATTTTTAAGTATTTTCTTCATATGTAATCTTTAATGAAAAGAGAAGAAGGTGAGGAACATTTTGTTAAAGTTCTCCCTCTTCAAAAATATACTACGAAATAAGATTGTAAAATCGATCCTCTTTAATATGTTTATCTAACACTGGTAAAAAAAAGCTATAAACCCATGAGCGGTTAGAACAAATTCGCCATCTTATCGTCGTTTGCGTAGATATGAACTGCAAGTGATCGATTGGGCTGAGCTGACCTATACAACAAAAAAAAATTTTTTTTTTTCTAAGTAATGTTGACTTACTGTTCCCGGCAAATATAAAGGTAGCTTTTAACTTATTTAGTCCACAAAAACAGTCATTCTACTGGAGCGGAGATTTTACCACCAACTGACACTTATTGAACTAGTAGTTCTAGGAATGAACTCGCACGTCTAGCGATGACAATAATAACAGGTACCGAAAAACTATAAAATTTAATATAGAAAGTGCACTGAAACAAGGAAACAAATTATCCACAATCATTTTTATTAAACCGGAAACATTTTAAGCTGAAGAAAGGCATATGTATGCCAACGATATGTAAGGAGATGTAAGAGAAAATTTAGGTGGATAGGATATCTCTAAGAGAGTCAGCCCCCACTGGGTAATAAGCCAATTGATTGGAAGCCATAAGGAAGAAGTAGTGGGCAACCAAAGAACACATCGAAACGTTCCTTTCATCTAGAACTATCAGTAAAAAATTCAATACAGTAAATCGTAAAAACAACCGCATAAAACAAAGAGGAATATGGAAATTCTCTATCGAAACCGTAAGCTCCCAAGGAGGAGTAGGAGAAAAAGTCGGTCGTGAGGCTAATGCTTACATATGGTGTTTAAACGTGAGCAAGAACTGCTAATCATCAAGAACTTTGGTTCGTAATATGAAGTACTTCGATGGAACTCATAACATTAGTGAAGAAGTCGTGGCTAAGATTGGTTGGGTATTTTCTCAGAATCGAATCGTCCCATTTGTGACTATAATTCATTCAAGCCGATTTGATTTTGTACATTTGTTTTAGCTTACATTTTTATTTTACATTTTATTTGTTCAATTGTTTTACAATGACAATGAAACTTGTGGACAGTAGAAATGAAATTGGAATTGATTTAGCTTTTATAGGCTGAAGCGTGTACTATGCGCTGCCTCCTCATTTACTCTTTCTTAAGATCCTTCTTTCCAGTAGCGACACCAGTGGTTTCTTCCTTGTAATGTAAAAATACAAACGAGAATATGAATACGCCCATCATCATAGAGAACGCGCTCGTGTAGTAGGGATATGCACTCGGTATGAAACGTTCATATTCTGTGTGCTCCAGTGGACGTACCGACACTTGAGTGCTGCTGTAGAGATGGGTATAGCCAACGCGATCATAGTTTACTTTGAACTGGTAGACACCATAGACATCGGGTATTTTAAATTTAGCTTCATAACGTCCGCCGTTCAATGGTTTGAGTGTGGTACGTACGAAGGGGTCAATGCGCACGAATTCCAATTGTATATCATTGGCCTTGAATGGTTGCCACTTATCCTGCGCCAATTCTTCAATGGTAATAGTATAAACGACAGGCTCATTGATAGTATAGGCTTGCTCTGGTGGATGCTTTTCACCCTCCTTATGATGGTTAACAGCGGCTACCCGCAAGCGACCACTCTCACCGAATGCCCATTTGCTGACAGCTATGGCAACATCACGATTACCAGCCTGCTTGTGGAATGCACCACTTTGGGCATTTTGCACAGCAGCGGTAAAAGCTTCATCCGAGAAAAAGTGCAATGAACCCGAAAATACGACGCGTGCATTATTGCGTGCCTGCAATGCAGCAATGAGTAGGGTGCCACGGCCGACGGCATGTGGGTACTCTTTTATGGGTGATTCCGGATTGTAGCTGTAGGCGGTACTCTCAGCTGTAAGCAACTGAAGCACAAGTGGATTTTCCTTATCGGCAAGCAGACCAGTACCACGGTACAACAGTGGAACTGCATCCTTTGTCACTTGGCTACCAACAATAGTGGCCGATTCAATCAGATTTCCGGCAGATGTTAAAATCGTTGTATGATCACCTGCATCCGAGACATCGTAATTAAGATGATCAATAACCGAGGCACCCTCTTCATCGACTTCGAAACCGCACTCTGAAGCAAATTCACGCAACGCATCGCCAGACTGTTCGCTGCTGGCAATTAAAACATTGCCACCGTCATCAACGAACTGCGTCAATTTCTCGACACTCAACTCGCCACCGAATTCCTCGACGCTGGGCGCAAAGATAACCACATGCTTGTATAAGTATTCGCCGTAGCGGGAGAGCAATAGCCCAGAATCGTCGGCGAGCCTATAGGTCAACTTGAAGCCACGCTCTAAAAGAATCACAAACATTTATATATTTTTAATTTATTAGAAGTAGGAGTAGGAAGCAATCAGCTAGAATTTTTTTGACCACGTCACTTGGCCGCAAGAAATTTGACGAGGCTTTTTACTCACCTTGCAGCGATTTGAAGAATATAGAATGAGTTTCGCGTATGGCTAAATTGTCCAAGAGCACCAGTGTTTCCGCATCGGATTCCAATACTGCATAGCAGGAATTTATTACAAGACAAGTAATAATAAGTAATTTCCACATTTTTTCTCAAGTATTAATAAATAGCTAAAAAGAACTGATACTCCCGGCACAAGAATTGCCAACTACATTCTAAGTCTTTGACTTAAACATGGTTGATAAAAGTGCGAGTAGGGTGCCCATACCTTTTACGTTTTCCTGACGATTTTATTCCATAGGCTGTTTTCGCTCAACCGATTCATTATTTCTATTAACTAATAATTTTCTTTTCAAACTTACAAAGTCTTTCATATTAATTATTTTTTAAGCGATTTTTATTTTCATTTTGCTTTATATATTGCGTTTTCCATTATTTGTATTTAAAATAGATGCAGATAAAATTAACTATTTAATTAATTTATAAATAATTTTTTTTTGTTAAAACTGTTGTATTTACATATCAGTTAGCTTTGAGTGTTTCATATTTTTCCAGTGCAAATTAACACCGCATATTTAATAACAAAAATTCTTGAATATAGTTCGGAAACAGGACTAGTTGAAGCACATAGTATAAATATGTTAAACATAGTAAGTAGTACTAAATATTTTCTATATAGAGAGACTACTGTACGTTAAAATTTCCTTTGTGCGAAAAATGCCAATGGTTGAAGTAGAAAGCGCCAAAGTGGCATCCCTATATAAATAGAATCCCTTTTTGTTGTTTTTGTTTAAAAAAATTATAATGGCTTCAAAAGGTAATTAGGAAATATTGACTTTCTATTGTAATAAATTAAAAATATTTTTCAATAATTAAGTGAATAGGGAGACATTGAAGCTGTGTCCATATGCTGAGAAATGTTACAGAAAAAATCCAATTCATTTCGGTGAGTTCTCGCATCCACATTTGGATAAAATTTATGACCAAGGAGTAGATCCGGAGACGCAGGAATATACTATACCGGATGAACTTTTTATGTCTACAGAAGTTATTGAGCAGCAGTTGAAATTGCTGGAAAAACTGTTTCCAAAAAGCGTATCGATCGCAAAGAAGAATAGTTTCAAAGAAGTACCATCTACTTCGTCCTCAGCATCAACTGGGTTGAGGAAGGCGGAAAGCAATTCCTCAGGTGGTAATCGTTTGACAAGCAGCAGTAGTGAGGTATTTCGTGGTCTTTACTTCTTTGAGTCTTTATATTAAATAAATAAACTTATATATTTTATTTTAGAGCTCGTACTCCAATTCGTCTACATCAATAAAACGAGCTCAACCGCCTCCAGCAGCAAGTACAGCACAAAATGCTGCCGCTACCTTTGTTAAAACATCAACTGATGATGCCGCTACATCGAATATTTCCAAAAAGTCCAAAATAACACGAAATATCAAAGATTATATTCCAGTTGTATTGGAAAAGGGCCAAATGGCGGAGAAACTAAAGCGTGCTGCACCGTATAACATGTTCCTAACTGCCATCACCGATGCGAAATTAACTCACCACGAGCAATTGTCTGTGACACTTCAAGAGATTCTGGACATCAGTCTGGGTGAAATCGAGAGCTCGGTTCAAATTAATTTCATGGTAGAAATTGGTTGGCTATTAGGGCATTACTACTTTGCTGGCATAATAGATACGCCATTGCTAGTGCTGTATGGCGACGAAACCCCAGAATTGGTAAATATTTCCAGGACGCATTCCAAGGTGAAAGCAGTAAAAGTGAACATGCCCACTCCTTTCGCTACATCACATACAAAAATGATGCTATTCGGCTATAAGGATGGCTCAATGCGCGTTGTTATTTCGACAGCGAATCTATATGAGGATGATTGGCACAACCGCACGCAGGGCGTTTGGATAAGTCCACAACTGCCTCCAATGGATGAGAATTCAGATACAGCGGATGGCGAAAGCCAAACCGGTTTTCGACAGGATCTAATGTTCTATTTGGCAGAATATAAAATAGCGCAGCTACAACCGTGGATAGGACGTATCCGTAAAACAGATTTTAGCGCTATAAAGTAATTATCATTTTACTCATAGCTCCCACAACAGCTTCTTCACTCACAGCTACTTTGTTTTTAGTGTATTTCTTATAGCTTCTGTACCTGGTGGTTTTCGTGGTGAGGGTCAACGTGGCTATCCTTGGGGCCATGCACGCCTTGGCAGCTTACTTCAAAAGCACTGCGCCGAAATCGATGCAAAAATTCCGATTGTGTGCCAAAGTTCTAGTATCGGTAGTTTGGGTGCCAATGTACAAGCTTGGATACAGCATGATTTTCTCAATAGTCTACGAAAGCATTCAGCTATGAAGGGATTAACACAATTCCCACAATTTAAAATGATATATCCGAGTTTTGGAAATGTGGCGCAAAGTCACGATGGTATGCTGGGCGGTGGCTGCTTGCCCTATGGCAAAAACACAAACGACAAACAGCCATGGTTGAAAACGCATTTGCATCAGTGGTGCTCAAAGATGCGTTACCGCTCGCAAGCGATGCCGCACATCAAAAGCTATACACGTTTCAATTTAGAAGATCAAAGCGTCTACTGGTTTGTTCTAACTTCGGCGAATCTTTCTAAAGCCGCATGGGGATGCTTCAATAAGAATATTAATATTTCGCCATGTCTGCGTATTGCGAATTATGAGGCGGGTGTTTTATTCCTGCCAAGATTTGTGGTGAGTAAGAAGGTATAAACTTAGAGAGGGAACGAAGGAGTTATGCTATACGTTTTTCTGTTATCTTTCTTTTTTTTAGACGGGCGAAGATACTTTCCCACTTGGTGTTACTCGCGATGGCGTTCCGCCGTTTCCTTTACCCTATGATGTGCCATTAACATCATATGGTCCCGATGATGCGCCTTTTCTTATGGATTATTTACGTTAGTTGCAGGCATCTCAACTCATCTCAAGGGCTTTAAAAGTTTTGCTCAGGCCAATCATACTAATAAACTATTTTATACTTAACCAATACAAATATCGATGTTTTACTCTGAACCGACAACTTTTTGATTTGATTTATTATTATTATTATTTTCTAAATGCAAGTGTTCAAATATGTGTGCTAATTTTTATGTATTCTACAAATCCAGTTTTACCGCCAGTGTGCAAATGAGGCCATTGCGACAATGAATAATTGCACCGTTTGCACATTTCAGTGGGAGTTTTGTTGCGAATCAGCAAGCTTGACTTTCTCTTGCATGCCAGTTTGCATTTTCAACAGCGTGTGCATATTTCGTTTGCTTTAGCATCTGCACACATAACAGAAATGAGTAGTAGCAATAAAGTTAAATTCCCATTTGAAATTAAAGATGTGGAACCTGAAACTAACGCCGAGCTACTAAAGTATTTTAAGGGTACACATTACGTTTGTAATGTTTCAGTTACGACATATTTCATTCGTTTTCATTTCGTTCATCATTTACCTTAAGGTGAACGCACTGGTTTCGTGCAAGTTGGACCTGAGAATTACTTTTTCCCCTACAAATACAAGACGGAAGCTGAATGTTATTATAATTTTGAAGCACGACCCAGCGATATATGGGTTGTAACATTTCCACGTTCGGGCACTACTTGGACCCAAGAGCTTGTTTGGCTAGTAATGAGTAATTTCGATTTCAATGCAGCTAAAACTCAACGACTAACCGAAAGATTCCCTTTTTTTGAGTAAGTTATTGTTATTAAATGATTGATATGATATGATATCATATTTCTTTTTTAAATTCATAACTATTTCAAGATTTCCCTTGTTCGTGCATCCTCACATTATTGAGGATTTGCGGAATGAAAATGCCAACGATATGGAAAAGCTGAAATTTATTGAAAATATCTCACGACCTGGCTATGAATCCTTAAGCGAGATAGATGTGAAATGCAGACGGTTTATTAAAACCCATTTTCCATTTTCTTTATTACCGCCAAGTGTGATGGCAAACAAATGCAAGGTATGATCGTTGGAACCAACTGTTTGTTTTCAATCGAATCAAATCGAACTTCTTATAGATTGTCTATGTTGCTCGGAACCCGAAGGATGTTGCTGTTTCGTACTACCATTTGAATCGCTTGTTTCGTACTCAAGGCTATACTGGCGATTTTGAGCGTTACTGGCAATACTTTGAAAAGGGCTTGAGTAAGTATTCCCTTTAGACTTAAATCTTTAAGCAACGGAAATTTTATTTTCAAGATCCTTGGATGCCTTACTATTCACATATCAACGAAGCCTTGTCTCATCGCCATCATCCCAATGTTCTATTCCTGAATTATGAAAATATGCTGAGTGATCTTAGAGGCACAATTTATGAAATAGCACATTTTCTCAATTGCAAGCCAAACCATGAAGGAAATGAGAAACTGCTAGAGCATTTACATATTGATAATTTCCGAAAGAATTCGTCGGTGAATATGCATGAAATGCGGGATATAGGTATGCTAAATGAGGGCGAGGCAAATTTTGTGCGTCTAGGCGGGTGCAAAAGTGGTAGACAAAGCGAGTTTGCTGCAAATTCAAAGCTATTGGCTAGAGCAACTGAGTGGATTCAGAATAATGAAAGGTTTTCAACGAACTAAGGAATGTTAATTTTTGAAAAATGAATAAAGTGTAAATTTTCAAGAAAATTGGAGTCTTTATTTCCACAGTCGCAAAGCAGCAAATTGTTTTTATTAATTGGCTCAATGCCTCATATAAAAACCGCGACTGCGAAGTATCTTTTGCGATAAACCTCAATTATGGTAACACCCTTTACCATCCTAAAGATATTTTGTAGCAGAGGATCTGACCCCTAACTATTTTTGAATAATTAGCACGAAAATCGGAGTGTAGTGCCAGAAAAACATCTTAGAATTGAAACCAAAGGCCTTGGCAAAGAGTTTTCTAGAGGTCCAGAAAACCATAGCGAAATTTAATGTAAGTATTTTCCAGAGTATTCTAAAACTATGTCTTGAATAGGGGTCCAATGCCCAACTTGTTTCTACTAACGAATAAAACAAAAACGGTTTTATTCAGGTTGATCGATTTATGAGCCAGAGTTGAGAGTTGTTTTTTTCATACGTTTCCATTTCAATTAAGAATTTTGTTTGGCGAACACTTTGTGTTCGCTGTGCGTTGCACTCGTGCTCGGTGTAACAACAATTTTAATCAAACACGACCTTAACCGTTATTAATACTACTTTTTCAGTTCATTCGTTTTTTTACTACTTAAATAAATCAAATTTGTTACCATAAATAACACTCCTGCAGTAGTGAACACAAGTAATTTCTGTGTATTTAAATTACACCAAATTTATAACTCATAAATTGTTAGAAAGACTTGCGAAAAAGAAGATATTTCCTTGGCAAAATGTTGGAAGGTTGGTATTGTCGAACTTTGGCTAACCAGCAGGCTGCGCAACAGGACGGAACACCAAATGATCCGAACAATCCGATTGTGGATGAGGAATCTGATGATGACAGTCAGGAACAGCAAGATGCACAAGGCGTTGGCGGTGCTGGTGGAAACAATACAGTCGATTACAAAACACAGTATCGTTATTTGAAACGTAAACTAAAATTTATAATTTATGTAAGTTTATAAAGATGAGAAGATTTCTTCATACTTTTATTGTTTTTAAACCAAAACCAATTTGCCAATTCTAGGAGAATGAGTTTTTCCAAGATGCTTTGCGCTCTAATCAAAGGCGCTTGCTTAAAGTGTCACGTGATCGGGCTTTTCTTCTTGATCGTTTGTTGCAGTATGAAAAACCAGAGAATACATCGTCTGAAAGTGACGAAACGGAATCATCCGATGATGAGGCGACTAAAAAGTATGTAGTAGGGTAGTAGTGGGCTATATGTTGAATGGAATAAAATATTTTTGTATTCTACTAGACGTAAATTGGAACAACTAGCCAACGGGTCAGCACGTGGGCGTAAAAAGAAAAATGTAGCCAACATGCAACAATCACAAACAGAGAATGTATCCACAACCGTCAATGAAGCACAAGCGACGTCGGCGACACCGGCCGCAGCAGAGAAAATATTTCACGTACAACCGCCAGAAGCTCAAGAACTGATGGAGCAACATCAACCCGGGCACATGACATCTGCCGAAGTGGAACGTCACCTGCAATCCCGCCAATCGGTTATGGAACTAATACCAGAGCGCGCATCAGCCACGGTGCCCACAGAAATGTTCAGCAACGAACCCTCTTTGGATAGTGAATCAAATGATCATCTAATTGACGGATCTTCACCAACACATGTAGCCGCTGAAGAGTGTGTGGCCATGGAGTATACTACATGAATTCTCAAATAATACATATAATATAATTTTATACTTTTATTAAAATTTAAAGTTAAACAGACAGTTAAATGACAATTGTGTATTTAAAAAGTATGAAATCTTAATGCTAAAATGCTGAACAGCTTAATAACTAATTACTTCCACCTAAGATTTAAACATGCCGACTGCCATCAGTAAATTGCGACGAGTAAAGTGTAATGTTAGAAATGGCGTAGATTTGGTGGGAAATGCACGCAGCAGGTATGTATCGCCTTCGTTGATGTCAGGATTATGTGATGCATTGCTGCTTTGTGCCAGATAGTCTTCTGTGAGCTTGGAAAAGTCCCAAAGCGTAAGATAACAATCGAGTCCACCTATCGCCAGTACATTGCCATCGCGACTGAAGGACATAGTATGTATGGAGCCACTATGTCGTATCAAAGACGTCACCAGCTGGCCGTGCGACAAGTCCCATATGAGCACTGTATGATCGGATGAACCTGAAGCCAAGTAACGGCCACATACGGAAAATGCCAATGAGTAGATGGGACCTTTATGGCCAGTCATAAGACGCACCAGTTGACCGGTTAGTACATCCCACAGACGCACAGTCCGATCGCTAGAGCCACTAGCAATATAATTGGAATTCGGATGAAATTGAACACAGTCGACATCGGCTAAGTGACCACAAAATATGCGTAGTGGTTGATTTGAATCTGTTGCCCACAAGCGCGCTGTCTTGTCATATGAACACGAGGCAAAATAGTAGCCATGTGGCGAGAAACGAACATCCCACACGGGAAACAGGTGGCCCTTGTACACGACAATGCAAGACCATGTGTGTAGAGACCATAAACGAAGTGTGGTGTCTTCTGAGCATGAAAGTAGCATGTTCTTCTCGGGGGCAAAGACGCAACGGTACACTGGTCCGCTGTGCCCATAGAAAATACGGACCGATTCACCTGTACGATCATCCATCATCCGAAACATAACATCCTCGGCATCTTTGTCGATGTCTTTCAGTTGCTCGGCGTTCTTCATCTCGCGCAGCTTAGCTGGTGTCAGGGACCACACTTTAATGCTGGAATCCGTTAAGCCTACTGCTAGCATTGTCGAGTCTTCGGAGATTTCGGCGCATGTGACAGTATGGTGCGAATTCAGAATAGAGTAGAAACATATAGAAGGCAATGAATCTTTATTGAGTGGTACTCGTTTTGACGATTCACGCAACGCTTTCAGCTTTTCCAGTTTGTCTGCATCCTTCAGCTCTGGTAGTGGTATACGATCCATGGCCGGTGCATTGGGATCTGATTTTGATTTTTTCGAAAATAGCGGATCCTTTTTCGGTTTTTTCTTTTTGGGCTTATCGGGTGCATCAGGATCATTGTCGTCTTCTTCTTCGACTGTTGTTGGAACAGGTGTAGCCAGCGACTGAAAGTCCACTTCCTTCAGTAGACCATAGTACACACGTAATTTATTATCCTGCCGTTTAGCTTCTCCAATTTGCGAACCGGCAGTGGCGTCGCATTGCAATTTGCTTCGAGCTGTACCCTCATAGGTATCGAAGTGCAAATACTTTGCCACAATGTCCCCAATCACTTCCTGTTTGCGATCTTGAATGTGTCGTTTAAATAGCGAGTGCGAATCGCGGGACATGCGAATGATGAACTTATCCGCTTCCATGGCAGTGACAAAGTCATTATTCTCCATATCGGAACGTTTAGTAATTAACAGCAAATTCTGTAGATCATCACGATAATAATGGTCCAAATCGGGCCCATACTTAACGACAAATTTCCGCGCCTGTTCCGCATAACCACCGTGCACCAACTTGAAGTATATTTGCACTAGAATTGGATATAGAACCATGGACAGTTCGTGTTTGTATATATCGAGTGCCTCTTCTACAAAGCTGCGCAAATCAGAATACGCGGTTTCATATATTTCAGGGTCATTGCCAGTGCCACTTATTGGGGTCACAATGCCATTATGTTGATCGTGCGCATCTCCCAAGGCTGAAGTTAGCAAAGAACTGATTTCTTTTTCGTTGACCTCCTCGAGCTCTTCGGCGCGAATATTTGCCTCTTGGCATAGCAGTTCCTCTGTTTGTTTGAGATTGAATTTTTTAATTAGTTTCAGCAGCGCCAGTAAATCTCGCTTTTCTTGTGGCGTAGCATGTGAAACACCGGGTCCGACCCCATTTACAGTAACGTTGTTATTCATATTGACTTAATGAATTTAAAAAAAAAAAATTGAATTGTTTTTCGTAAACAAGGATTTTTGTATTTATTGAGAAAGCGGCTCTCTCACGACCAACAAATTCAAAATATGCGATAGCATGAAGAATCCCAAAACACAACTTATCCCGTTCACTGACGTTTGTCAACTGTTCGTTTTTTCAGATGGCTTCTTTTCTGTGAAATTCTAAGAGTTGCCATATCATCATATGAAAACTCATTGTGCCACCTTAATAAAAATTTCTGGTTTTGGAAATATTTAGAGCGTTATGAAGTTTTGAAGTGAACTTGTAAAATTGTTGTACCATGCTTATTTCTATAATATATAATAATTTAACATTTTCATCTTATAGCTAAAATTACACACTTTCCTCGTATGCTGTCAAACTGAATAAAATTAATATGTAATTGTAAAACAAATCTGAGCAAAGTAAACAATTAAAAATTAAATCGATAAATATAGTTCTACTAGTTATAGTAAAATGCAAAGAGATTTGCAAGTTCCACGGCACACGTGACTAAGAGGAATGAGTAGTTTTCGGGGTGAAATGCACAGTAACTCTTCTTGCTCATTGATATTTTTGCTCCCATGCTTTATTCTTAAGGGCGGTTTACATGCGGTTATGCAGATTTCATGCGATTTCACTATTTTGTAAGAAGGAGGATAAGATTAATGACAATTGCTTTTAATATATATTTGTTTCACTTTATGGGATGTCGTTTGATGTCACATTATAGAAACCAAAAGTGCGAGACACCAAAAATTAAAAATTTTATATTATTTTTCATATAAACGATATCACCAAAAACAGTCCACGTCAAGATATTGTTACCATTCGAAAAGATTTTTCAATAATTTTTCATATTAAACCAGAAATTGCTATATGAATTAGTTTTTTGTCTTAGGGTGTGTAACAAAAATCATATATTTTATTTTTTGAAAACGATTTGTTTTAATATTTTTTTTTTGTTGGTAATTCGTGCAATATTATAGACAAAGCTATTGCTAAAAATAAATAATCTAACAAAGAAAAATTATATTTAAGATATAGCAGCGATTGCATGGAAACAAAGCTGGAAGGAGAGATGCTGAAACTTCTCAGTGAAACTTTTCCACTTAAGTGAAAATTATCTTATGGACATCTATTAAAACCATCGCATTTTTGTTACATTTCATTATGTTTCGCAAATTACATGTATCTTAAAAGTGGCTTATAAGGACAAAATAATTTAGATTTGGAACAAAATTGATTCTGGTGCGAAAAGCAATTTGTTGGAGTTGCTTAAAGATTTACAATCTCCAACTCATGCAAAGATATAAGCACATAAATCGGTGTTGGCACTGAATGGCTACTTTACTTTTAATGGTACAATAGCCCATGGAGGGCCTAGGCCGAGCTTTTTCACATCCATTCATGTTGTGCGGGTTATATTTGTACATGAATGGAAGGGATCTACAGTTTAATGCCGATTCCGAACGGCGAATTGAAAAGCTTTTCATAGCAATTTTTACTCTTGTAGGTTTGCCATTGCCTGCCAAGAGGTGGTGCCGTATAGAAAAATTTTTTTTTCTACCACTACGCCACAGCGACCTCGCACTGACTGGCATATAAATTAATAAGAAATAAATTTATTTTGTGTTGGCAGCAAGGAATAAGTGAGTCTTCTAGCAAAAATAGGCAATAATTTTTCTTTCTTTATTTACAGCAAAAGAGCATATGTATGTATACGGAAAATACTACTAAAAATCGAAATTTTTTTGTATTTTAAACATATTTATGTTTCTATATAATATATATACTTATTTGTATAAACTTTTTGGGAACTATCCCAAATAAGAAAAAACACGTCCTGTTCACACCGTGCCTGAACAGGAACTCCGAGAAATATTTTATAGTAAATTAACTATCGCGTGATATAATAAGTAATAGCATAAAAAATCGCTTTACTATTATCTTCAATATCACTCTTATGGGACTTACTTTCACTTGGATGGGAGGTACTACTCCCACTTGACCGATTTTTCCCATTTCAGAACTTAATTTCTTCCTGATACAAAATGTCTGTTTCAAGTTTGGTTTGATGTGTAGGGTATAAAAATTAAGAGTGGCAACACCCTCAAAGTTGATAATCAACAAATGCAATATTTCATTTTTTCTCTGTAAAGTAAATAAAAACCGGTTTTCGGTTATCCGGTGATTGTTTTTTTCATTTTAAACCTTGGCCAAAAAACCAACACAAACAGTAATATCTCAAAAAACTAGAAAAATACTCACACAAAACACAATTACAAATAAATATCTTAGACAGTATAACACAAACAAATGACGAATATCACAATTCACGCTTTAGAGTAAAATGCTGGGTAACAGTTCCCTGGGGTTGAAATCTCGTCACAGGCAAAATCAAAAAGTAGAAAAAAGCAAGTTTTCTATACTGCACCACCTCATGGCAATGGTCGCTGTGGTGTAGTTGGTAGTACGTTAGCCTGTTTCGCAGAGTGTCCTAGGTTCAAATCTTGGCACAGGCAAAACCAAAAAGTAAAAAAAAACAATTTTTCTACACGGCTCCACATCTGGGCAGGTAATGGCAAACCTTCACGAATACAAATTACCTATAAAATGCTTTTCACTTTGCCGTTCTGATTTCGCATGAAACTGTAGGTCGCTTCCATTCATGTAGAAAAATATAACACTCTCTGCCTAGGCCCTCCATGAGCTGTTGCGTCATTAAAAGAAAGAAGAAGAAGTTTACTTTTCTAACCCGTTACTCAGAATTTTAGTTAATATTCGGTTTGTAGCCTTTTCCACCGGTCGGCCGGTTTATTACAAAAGAGTACTCAATGAAAAAAGTACTCAATAAAAACCGGTTCTTCCAACTAACTCCGGTTCAACCTACTGATTGTTTGCATCTCTATTCTTTGAAGAGAATTTGTTGTGAAAATCCAAAAACCTAAGCAGTGCCAATGCACTTTTAATATTAATATTATTTTTCTTTATTATTTCTTTAAAATAAGCAGAGCAAGTCGACTCAATTCAAGTGCAATATAAAGAAAGATATTTAAACACGAACAAAAGCATCAAAAAGGGAAAGAAGAAAAATATTCTGGTAATATATGTATGTAGTATACAAGAAAGAAAAAAAAATTCCCACTTTGTATGAGTAATAAATTTCATAATTCGTGAATACGAAAAGTATCTTTATATATTAAATTTCACTGGTCTGTTCCATAGACGTCTGTCGTATTGTTGCATCGTGACAAATCTTTTTCATTTGATTTTTTTACACGGAAGCTACAGCAACAACTAAACCAACAACAGTAACTGATAAGCAAAAGAGCATGTAAGTATGTATGAAAATAGGAAGAATAGAAAAAAGATTTATCAAAGATTTATTCATCATTACAACTACACTACAACTAATTTCATTATTTACTTCTTCGCAGCTACAACAAGCACACAACAGTAGCCGTATTCGGGGCAGCATACGCTACTGATAAAACCTCTGAAAAGTATACCCCAGAGAGATTTAAGCGAAAAATAACAATCATAGAAATATGCCGATTCTATATAGCGTAATATCGCGCGCCAACACTGTACTGGCAAAATATGCCGAATGTGTTGGAAATTTCGCGGAGGTCACTGAGCAGATTATATCGAAAATAGTCATGGAAAACCACAAACTAACCTATTCCCACGGCGACTATCTTATACATTATATATGCGAGAATAAGCTAATCTATATGTGCATCACAGACAACGTACGACAGTATATTGAATTTAATTTTTTGTAGATTCAGAATTGATTTGTTCTGAATGATTACAGGAATTTGAACGTGCCCGGGCATTTCTCTTTCTCGCCGATATTAAACAAAAATTCATACATACCTATGGACTGCAAGTAGCTACAGCAATTGCATATGCAATGAATACAGAATTCTCAAAAGTCTTGGCTGAACAAATGATTTTCTTTAGTCAATCTCGTGAAGTGGATGCCATTTCACGTGTACATGGACAAATTGATGAACTTAAGGATATAATGGTTAAAAATATTGGTATGTTTACCCTTATATTTCATACTTTAGAACAAATTGATGTAGCATCTAGTAAAAATACCATTTAGTGATAAACGAGCAAAAAAAAATCTATTTACTAGTGTACATCATAAGAATTAGTTTATTCTGTGGACTGCTGAGCGAATTCAATTAAAACAATGCCAAAAAGAATATATATAAAATCGTCTCTAATAGACCAGCTATATAGCTAAGACCTTCAGGAAATTTCGATTTGCTTTTGAGGAATATGCAAATTCTTATTCGTAACTGAAAACTGTAAGATTTGAGAAATATCTCTCGATTTGGATGTAATTGATCACACTACATTACGAGTACTTAAGCAAAGCTTACCCATAACCGTAGAACCTTATAAATTGTGTGCACCATGAAAATTCCAAAAAATTTTCCTTTGTTACATAAAACGCATGCAGCTTTCTGTAAATATTGAAGTAAACTTAAGATAACTGGTTATAAAAGACTTTATCTTATCATTTCATCAATTCATTTAACTCTAACATATCCACTGCGGCTTATGATTCGTTTCTCCAAAAGTATGTTATCTGTATACAATAATTTTTAAAAGTGGATTAAACAAATTTTTAATGTCTAAAGTTGTTGTGAAATAAAATCGCTATAGACATATTTTGAGTAGATATTTCGAGCATGACTTCGATGTATGTTTAGGATGTTTGTCGTGCTGCAAAGTGTACTTAATTGCTTACTAAACTGGCACTACAACCGATGATCGGTCTTGGCCGCCTCTATAAAGCTTCGCCAGTCTCTTCTGCTATGCGCACGTTGATAAGGCGCCAGTTGATAAGGCCAAGTGGAGTCTGCTTGCCCTGTACCTAGTCTTTCCAACGGAGATTAGGACGCCCTCTTCTGCGTGTTCCTCCACCATGGTACGAATAAAACACCCTTCTGGCCGGAGCGCTTTCTTCCAGTCGCTCAACATGACACAGCCAGGGAAGCCGCTGGATTTTTTTACGCTTGACTATGTCAGTGTCGGCGTACAGCTCATATAACTCATCGTTCCATCCTATTCTATACACGTCGTCCTCGCATACTGGACCGTAGATCTTACGGAGTATCTTCCTCTCGAAAGCTCCTAACAGCCTCTCATCATTGATGGTCAATGTCCACGTCTCTGCGCCATACATTAGGACGGGAAGGATGAGGAACTTATAGAGCGTTATTTTCGTCGGTCGAGAGAGGGCTCTACTTCTCAATTGTCTATTGAGCCCGTAGTAACACCTGTTGGCAAGAGTTAATCTCCACTTGATCTCAAGGCTGACATTATTGTTGGTGTTTATGCTGGATCCTAGATAAACGAAATCCTTGACGACTTCAAAAGTGTAGTTGTCAACAGTGACATTTTGTTCAAGACGCCGTGACTCTTTGTTTGTTGACACAAGGTATTTCTTTTTGTCCTTTTGTCATCAGCGTATGCTAGCAGCATGACACTCTTGTAGAAGATAGTGCCAGAAATTTCGATGTTCGCAGCTCGAATTATTTTCTCCAGCATAAGGTTAAAGAAGTCTCACGATAGGGAGTCACCGTGTCTGAAACCTCTTTTGGTATCAAATGGAGCGAAGAGGTCTGTCCCAATTTTCACTGTACTGGTGGTGTCGGTCAGTGTAATTTTGCAAAGCCGAATGAGCTTTGCAGGGATTCCAAAATCTGACATTGCGGCGTACAAGTGATCCCTAATCATGCTGTGGAAGGTGGCTTTATAATCGTCGAATAAATGATGGGTATCGATCTGTTTATCTCGGGTCTTTTCCAGGATTTGGCGTAGTGTGAATATCTGGTCGATGGTGGATTTACCAGGCCTGAAGCCACACTGATAAGGTCCAATCAGTTTGTTGACGATGGGCTTCAGTCTTTCGCACAGTACGCTCGATAGTACGCTGCAAAGTGTACTCACGGCCAATCAAACGTTTATCAAAAGGGATGCAATGCTTTCTCAGGATTGAATGAAACCCTTTTTGCTCTAGTATTCCTTTGATTCTGTGGAGATTTCCTACGCCAAAATAGCTGAAATACCATCACTGATCCACCGCTGTGTTTGACTGTAAAAGTTATGCAATCTGGATGCATTTTTTCTGAAGGTGCGCAATGTACGTAAATCTTTAGTTTAAATCTCGAACTTCGATTCGTCTGTCCACAGTATTTTGTTGCTCCAGTTCGTGTGATTTTTAGCCAACTGAAGTTTCTTTGCTTTGTTTTAACATCGAAATAGTGTCCCATCCGTGACCGGCTTCGTACAAACGACCTATCTAAAATTAATTGTTTTTTTTTAATAACGTAAGAACTTTTTCAGCGAATGTACAGTGCTAAAAACCTTATAACTTCTATTTGTAAAACGCTGGAATTGTAAAATTATGGATTCTTGTGAAGGAGGTACAGACTAATAATTTTTTGGTTAGATTAGCATTCATCTGCATGAAAAAACTGTATTAAAAATAATGTATTTTTTCGTAAAATCTGCCCATGATTTGCGTTACCGCGAATTTCTCATAGCCCACATAATAAGGGACCTTCATTGAGTTCGACTCAAAGAGGGTTTTGTCCGCCGCATTCCGGACTGGGTCGTTTCGTTCAATATGTTAAGTTCTAAAGTGCAATTTTGACTAAAAATTACAATGCGAACAAGAAATTTTTTTTTATACATTGTACCTAATTAATTATGTAATTACGTAGCGGTCGCTGTGGTGTAGTTGACAGTGTGTTGGCATGCTACGCAGAGTTCTTACTTTACTTTACTTGTAATGGCACAACAGCCCATGGAAGGCCTAGGCTGAGCTTTTTGCATCCACTCATGTTGTGCATGTTACATTTGTACATGAATGGAAGGGAACTACAGTTTAATGCCGAATCCGAACGGCGTAGTGAAAAGCTTTTCATAGGCAATTTTTACTGTTGTAGGCTTGCCATTGCCTGCCAACAGGTGGTGCCGCGTAGAAACGCACTACGCAGAGTTCAGCTGGTTCAAATCTGGGCAATATTAAAAAGAAGAAAATAAAATTTTCCTACACGGCACCTCTTGGCAGGAGGAAAGTATTCCTATGAAAAGTATTTCCCTTCGCAGTTTGGTTTCGGCCTAAATTTGTATGTCCGATTCATCTACAAATATTATATAGCACGCACAACATGAGTGACTCTCCATGGGCTGTTGTGCAATTAAAAGACAAAAATATTATAGGATATGCAACTAGAAATCGTATTGGTCTAAGTGGGCATACATACTGATTAGTCTAAAAGAAATAAATAATTAATATTTACAATATCTGATTTATGTTAATTTCAAATAGCTGCAAACCTTTTTGTTCCGCAAATGAATTACAAGCTCTATATTTTACTCACTTTATTTTCTTCTTCATATACTCGCTTGCACAGATAGCCTGCGGGATAGAGGAGAAAAACTGGAGTTACTTGTAAACAAAACCGAAAATTTGAGTAATAATGTAAGTTAAAAATACATACAATTATTTTGCATTCCTATTGAGTCTTATGCTTTCCTCCTCTCTTACATTTTTTTACAGTCAGTTGCATTCCGCAAAGCATCGCGCAATTTGGCAAGACAAATGTTCTGGAAAAATATACGCATTTATGTGGTCGTGGGTCTTATAATTATATTCATTGTATATGTGATTACTAGCATGGCATGTGGTGGTTTATTGTGGCAGGGTTGTGTTAATAAGAAGTAAATGGAGAAACTACAAAAACAATAACATTTTTGATTTTATTATATTTATAATTATCTTATTGCATTAATCTTTTCGTTTAATTTTATAATTTTGTTATTGTTTTCTTATGTCTTATATAATTACTCTTAATATTTGTTATACACATATTCTTTTTGTATGATTGATTGTTGTTTATCGGCATTTGTTTGTTCGGGCGTGAAAACATTGTCGTAAACTCAATTTCCATATGTATGTATATTCTATTATAAGCGAAAAATAATGCATAGAAATAAATGCTAGTTGATATTTATTAAAAAGAAATCAATGCATTTTTTTTTTATTAAATATGGCTTCACTATGCGTTGGAATGCAGACAAGGAATGCATACACTGAGTATATTGATCAGTTCATTCAGTTAATACAAACTATCAGAAGCCCGTCCCACGTATTGATTGTGGTTCGATTGAAGGATGGCTGTCGCAAAATGTGGGAACGTCATGAACTGATACTTTTTTACATTTTAACCAGTTCGCTGTGAATTGCTAAATATTGGCCCACACAGGATTTCGAAAGAGGCTTGTGCAAGAGTAAGGATAGTGATAGCATTAATGGCTAAAGAACGGGTTGTTCTTAAAGTACGTCTGATTAATAAAGATGCTGTTCTTTAGCCCAATACCATCTTATGAGCTTCCTGAAATCAGCCGCCCACAAAACCATTGCACTGCAGTACGAAGTCTATGAGCAATGCGATCTTCTTTACACAAACTTATACCATGACAAATTAACACTTTTAAATAATAAACATTCACTGAAATAAACACTATTTGAACACACCAGTCTGGTTGTAGGCATCAAATGTTATATAATTTTATTGAACTCCAGGTACTTCAGCTTACAAAATTAATTGTGTATGTACTCTATTCTAATTTAGAAAAATATCTGTTTCCATGATTCTGGTTTTGCTGCAATATAAATAGGGTCATTGGCCTTTATTGTGCCTGCCTGCCTTAAGCCCAAATGTAAGCCGAAACTCGGTTTAGTGTTTTTGCCAAATACACGAAATCTAAAGGTGGAAATATATTGGTAAATAAATAGCTCCAAAGAGAGAATTTCAGAGCTGATCCAACTAACTTTTTTAAAGATTTCAGTGGTTCGCCATCTGGATCACGTTCACCAGTAGTTGGATTGATATTGGGTAGAATACAGCGTAAACATGGAGCAACAGAACGAAAGACTGCCTTATCGCCAATTTTAATCCAAGCCCATTCATCTTCACCGAATGGCCAATAGCCGCGCGATCTAAAATAGAAATTACCACGAAATTGCACAGGATCGACGTCCATTTGCTTAAATAGTTCATCAATGGAATCGTGACTCATAATCATATAACTGGTGGCGTCAGTAAAAGCGCCCTGACAAACAAATGAACTAAGTATTAATATTGTTTTAATTTCACAACATTTAAATTCCGCTCACCGTATCAGCTGCTGTTATAAATGGTTCTTTCACCATATCCTTATCGATTGGCTTCTTTGGTCCCTTATATGGATAATATACTAAATGCAATCCACTCTCTGTACCTAGAATGTACTTCGAGAACCATTTATCATATTTCTCTCCACATTGCATTGCATTTATTTTTGCACCGAATATCGACGTTCGTATACGTACGCCGGGTGCTTCTGCTGCTAAAGTAGCATAGTTCAATACCAATGTTTTCATACCGGGAGCAGACAGCTCCAATTTGGTGCCATCGACCAATTTTGGTTTAATCAAAACCATTTTTGGATATACACGTGCTGTAACTATTTCATGTTTACTATTCACCAGCATTAGCGATTTATCGCGACAACTGCCCAAACGCAAGCCCAAAACTTCACAAGCCACTTCCTCACCTGGCTGGAGTTTGATCGGCCCACATGACTTCAGTGGGTACATGTAGAGATCCTCCAGGTTGCCAATGCAATCCCAATTCTTTGGCATTGGATCATATGTCCAATATTTGTAGATTAAGTAGGAGAGGCCGCTTATCGCGGTAACACCTATGCCTATATGGAACGGTAATTTGGAGCCTGAAAATATGAAGAATATGCTTTGTGGTTATGTAATATGAACATATATTATGCACTCCCGATTACTTGACATATTTTATTTGCTGCCTTTTGTCTTTTATCAGCTTTTATTAAATTTATTTATTAGTTTGTTGTTTTTAGTTTATTTCCTATTATCAAATTCAAGAATTTATGTATGTGATCCCAAGGACGTAGTCGTGATACACTAGAGCACCACTTGCCGAATAACTGTGGCTTTATAGTAGCGATGACGTCGTCCTTTGCGGGGGTATTAAAGTATGTATACGTAAAAGTGTATGCGAAATATACGTGATAGATAGAGGCCGATTTTCTGATATTGCACTGCGACGCTGGAGAAGAGCACGAAACTCTCACGCGCACTCGCCGTAACTGTGCAAAGTATAGTAACAGAGAAAACCAAAAACTTTTATCATTGTATTGTATATTCATGTATACCCTACTATAGATTTCTCGAAGTTGCCGAATTTCTTCGTCTTATATTCTTACTGGAGAATATTAAAAGAAATATGGTAATAAGAGTAGAAACACCCTTATCGTGAATTAGTATTTCGCCGGAATTTTTCACATGCTTGCTATTGTGAATTGCGAACGGAAGTTTCGGATTTTCGAAAAAATTCCCTTAAGCCGTGGTTATGTTGAAAATATTGTTCGGCGAACACCAAGAAATTAATGTTGCACAAACGCGATATGCTGGGTGTAGCACAAAGTTTTTGTAAACATGAACTAAGTGTGAAACTAATATTTCGAGTGGAATTATCCGTTACGGATGGGTAGAATTTTTGTAAATTAGATAAGTCAGGGAAATAGCATATCTGCGTAGTCTGGATTTCAACCAGGGAGAAGAAAATCATTAAGATAACAGATAATTTAAGGAATTTTATTTATTTTAATTATGTATTTCATCTTTACATTACTATGTATGTATTTATGTATGTATGTACTTACATTGTTTCAATTTAATCATGTAGTCTCACGAACGCACTTCGTCATAACATTTCCTTCCATCTACAACATCTCGGAAACCTCTCAATAGTATAAAATATAATAATAATTCAAAGATAAACATTCCATCAGGTTTACCGCGTGATAACGAAAATAAAAACGCTAAAACATCCACATCACGTTGATTTTGGTGTAAAAAATTCAAAACATTGTAATTCTTAATGAATGAACTTGATTAAATTTTACACCAATAATGTCTAGAAATGTGCAAAGAATACGCAAAAAAGTGTTTTGGCATAAGTAAGTAGCAAAATGCGCACTAAGCAGAACCTTTTCGATCTAAAATAATTGCACTTTATTAGGTTTGGAATAATCAACATCATTCGCTAAAAACGCGAAGAAGTCAGAATAGAATAGAAAAAATAGAGAAAAAGCACTAATTTCTATTCTTCTATTCTATTCTTCTATTTCGTGTAAAGAGACGTAGTGGAATGCTATCTATGTATTATTAAAACTCAAATAAATGAGCAAAATAGAAAAGCTTTCAGTTTTTATTTATGGTTTACGAGTATGTACTTATAAATTTGAAAATTTTCACATCCGTCAGAGTTCACGATAGCGTGCCCGAATGGGCACAGCTGATTCGAACTACTCGAAGTTAGTCCCATCAAATAACGAAACGTGTGCTGATGTTAAATATTCGATGCGGTACGCACGGAAGTAGAGGATTAAAGGTAGTTTTTGTAGATAATTTTTTTGTAGATAATTTCGTCACCTTAGTAGTAAAATGGTGTATGTATGTGAAAAACTGTAGTTCCGAGAAAATCGTATTTAAAGTTTTTTGAGCAACCATT
This sequence comes from Palloptera scutellata, assembly GCA_958295655.1. NCBI lineage: Eukaryota > Metazoa > Arthropoda > Insecta > Diptera > Pallopteridae > Palloptera > Palloptera scutellata. The sequence continues at coordinate 148,018,078 of OY282449.1, read as the reverse complement.
TACCATTACCATATTATATAACACATTTGTTTTCATTTAAAAAAGTATCACAATCAAATATTTTTAAGGAACGTATAAAAGTCGAATAGAATCGATCAAGATTAATGTGTAAATATTATACATTATTTTATTATGTATAAGATGACGATTTGTTTGTACGTAGATAATTTGTTTGTAGATAATGCAATAAAAAGAGTATACTGTTTGTTTTGATATGAAATATTGAGAGTACTCGTATTTATAAATATTAATTTGATTAACAAATTATTATTTGAATTAAGTACAGTTTATTTTTAATTAAAGCTTTCGTATTACTATTAATAAAATATGTGCAACACTCTTTATAATTTGCGAGAATAATTCAAATGGTATAAACCAAATGGTATAATATATCTTATAGAGGAGTTTTGGATAACGGTTGTGCTCTCAGATGAAATAAAAGAAAGGTGCTGCATTGTAAAAAATCCAAAAATAAGTAATTTGTGAGAGTGCAAGAACTGGAGAAGTGGAGTAATAACAGATAACACAGCTAAGCTCTATCAACAAGGTCATTGTGCACATAATAAACATAAGGCTGTCTACCGCACTAAAACCAGAACTAAGGCAAGAACAGGCGGGTTTCAGAGCAGTTGAATGAAAAGCACGACTATGTATTGTATTGTATGTATTGATTTCCAGAAAGATTTCGACTCTATACCCCATTATGCCATCCTTAACGCTCTTGAATGCAAACTGAATGTATACTGATTGCACTAGTTGAAGGACTCTACACTAATGGAGGAAACCGTATAATGCTCGAAAAATTTCTGAACGATAAGTTAAAGGTATTGACAGGTGTGTGCGGCAAGGGTGTGTACTTTCACCCCTTCTATTTAACATCGTATTAGACATAATTAAAAAAAAATCCATCGAGATCTGCAAGTTGCATTACTTGGAGCCTGCGAATCTGTCTGGTGGACCTGTACTACTTTACTTACTTACTTTTAATGGCACAACAGCCCATGGAGGGCCTAGGCCGAGCTTTTCGCTTTTCGCATCCACTCATGTTGTGCGTGTTATATTTGTACATGAATGGAAGGGACCTACAGTTTTACGCCGAATCCGAACGGCGAAGTGAAAAGCTTTTCATAGCAATTTTTACTCTTGTAGGTTTGCCATTGCCTGCCAAGAGGTGGTGCCGTGTAGAAAAATTATTTTTTCTACTTTTTGATTTTGCCTGTGCCGAGATTCGAACCCCGGACACTCTGCGCACTACGCCACAGCGACCACATGTACTAAGCGGCCGATATTTGTATAATGCCATATACATACTTTGACATGGTATCGAAGCTGGAACTGGTGCAAGAATCAGCCGCAAAAGTCGCCTTGTCAATCAACATTGCAAAGGCCAAATCAACGCGCATCAACACACATAATCGGCGGAAGTACTCGATTGATGGAATAGATCTGGAAGAAGTGCTTTCTTTCTGTTATCTGGGCAGCGGTACCTCGTCGATAGGCGGCTTGAGTGAGACGCATCACACATCTTCCAATGTACAAAACTGAAAAAATTCAACTCTAACGTCAGACCATCCTTGCTCTACGGCTGTAAAACTTGGAATGCATCAGCAGCTGACATACATGCAATCCAAGTCTTTATAGACCGATGTCTTCTCAAAGTCTTGCAACTATTTTAGCCAAACACCATCTCAAATGCTGATTTATGGAGCAGAAACCAATACTCGCCAAAATTTGGAGAAGAAAATTGGGCCGGATCGGTCATGTACTGCGAACGCAGTATGACGATTTAGCAAGGACTGCCATTGATTGGAACACCCAAGGAAGCAGCAGAAGGGGAAGACCGGCGAACACCTCGAAACGATTATTGCAAGCGAAAACGCGTGCTGGAACGGAGTCGAGGGACTAGCGCAGATAGATCTGAATGGAAAAACTTTGATAAGGCTGTTTGTTCCTCCCGGGAACTTTAGGATACATATGTATATATAAACTAGAGGGTACTTATCAAGTATAGCTTATGTCAAAGCCACTGTAAATTCGGCTTTATTACAAAATTTTAGAATGCCGCACAAATTTCCGAGATGAATAATATAACCACTACTACTACTCTTATCTGCGGCAAAGTGGCATTTTATTACTTCACTTTACCTCACCCCACTACTGCAAAGTATAACTAGAGCATTAAGTCTAGATAGCTTGCACACAATCTGTTAAGTTCAATATACGAGTATAAGATATGATAACGAATGATTATTTCTTATCAATAAGTATATTAAGAAAAATCACGAAAACCGCACCACCTCAAAATAACATGAAAATACGAAAATAATGTTTTTTATGTTGGGGAATAAGTATCAATTTTTTTAAAAAATATTATTATGATTTTAAAATTATGCAAAGTGTAAGAACGGAAAAATATTACTGGAGCTCAAAAACGTATTATTTTTGACAATAACTTAAATACAAGAAATTTTTAAGAAAATGTAATTTAGTTTTATATGTGATATTCAAAACTAAACAATATCTATTAGTCTTTAAAGTGGTTTTCAAGAACTAACATCAAGCTACCAATAAAAAAATATCAGTAGGTTGTTGCTTCTCCTTTAGCCCGTATTACAGCCATTATCCTTGACGGCATAGAATCAACCAAAATTTGTAGGTTATCTTTGGTAATAACTTCATACCAAACTTTATTTAATGCTAAAATTAATTTTTTTTATATTAGGGCTTCTGGTCAGCAATTTTGCGCTTCATAATATGCCATAAGTGCTCGATAGGATTCAAATCGGGGTGAGTTTCCTAGCCAAGTCTGGCGTGAAATTCCGATGTCCGTGAATATTTTTTCAAGCTGTAAAAATAGGATTTTATTTTCAAATGTTCTGTTTTTAATTTTAGATTCTGTAAGAATCAAACAAAAGATAGCATGAAAAATTTACCGATTTTGCACGGTGGCAAGGCGCAGAATCGTCCTGGAAAATTGCGTTCATACTGCAGGATAAATGCTCTTCAAGAGCTGGCACTAAGTTTTCCTTTATGACTTGCCCATATTTTTCAGCATTCATAGTTCCTTCTAAAAAGTACAAAGAACCACATATGTAGTAGGAAAAGCATCCCCAAATCATCAGGCTCTGTGGGAATTTCACTGTTTTTACAATACATTTCTCTTTATAACGTTCACCATTGGAACGGCGCACTTACGGCAAATTATCGGCGGATAGCCGGTTAAATTTGCATTCATCAGACCAGATGACATTTCGCCACTGCTCCCGTGTCCAGTTTCTATAGTTTTTAGGCCAAGCTAGACGCGCTTTCCTCATTTTCTCAGTCAACAATGGCTTTTTTGCAGTATGCCTTCCATATAAACCAGCTTCTCGCAGTCTCCTGCGTACAGTTTCAACACTTTTAAATCGATCCTTTGTGTTAATATTTTTTATAAGGCTATCAATTCACAGCACAGTGGTCGCTGTGGCGTAGTGGTAGTGCGTTGGACTGCTACGCATAGTGTCCGGGGTTCGAATCTCGGCACAGGCAAAATCAAAAAGTAGAAAATAATTTTTCTACACGGCACCACCTCTTGGCAGGCAACGGCAAACCTACAAGAGTAAAAATTGCTATGAAAAGCTTTGCACTTTGCCGTTCGGATTCGGCATTAAACTGTAGGTCCCTTCCATTCATGTACAAATATAACACGCACAACATGAGTGGATGCGAAAAGCTCGGCCTAGGCCCTCCATGGGCTGTTGTGCCATTAAAAGTAAGTAAGTATCAATTCTGTTACTGATTGCACGTTTAGGACCAGATCATTTTTCCCTCTCCAGGCACTCCATAGTATTCTTTTATTTTTTAAAACGGACAATTGTGGAATGTGAGCAACCCAATTTTTCAGCAAATTTGCCGGTAGGAAAGTCCTTGGTCCACTAATGTAAGTACAACGACGTTTTTTGTCATGGGTCAGCTGCTTATATTTTGCACTCATTACTGCACTTATTTCACAAAAAACCCTTCTGCGTTAAACAAATGCACTAGAATAACTGATTTCTGTTGTGAACACATTTGGAATAATTTAAACCGGGAAATCCCCTTTATCGTAGCAAGAAAAAATAAGTAAATTACATAAATTACAAATTTTTACATATTAAAAAAGTGTTGTCAGTGGTGCGGTTTTCGTGTCAGCCAGTGTAAATGGTTGGACAGATTTTTACTCGTTTTTGCTGTTACAGTATGCAGCCCAGATTCGTAATCAAATCTGTGCTAAGTCTTAGCATTGCGGCTGCAGTCTCATGGTTTACCTACCGCGCGCTTCAACGCAAAATAAATAAAGCTATTGCATCTCAATCACCTGACGAAACGAAATGGCAGCACATCGGCCAACTCGAGGAGATTAATTTTTATCCCGTAAAATCCGGGACTGCTGTAGAATTAGAAGAGGCTGATTGCAGTGAATCCGGCATAACCTGGAAAGGGATTCGAGACCGTTGTTTAGTACTATTAAACGCTAAAGATGAATTGGTGTACGCGGGTGTGTATCCGCGGATGTTAGGCATCCATTCGACGATTATCGGCGATAAAGTTATCTCTGTGGAAGCGCCTGACTTGGGTTCACTCACTTTAAATTTAAATAAGCTCATCGAGGAGGGTACAGTGCGAGAGATAGCGAAGAAGGGCTATCGCATGCAGTTAGCAGAATGTAAGGCCGAGCATCATGTTTGGTTCTCACGGGCTGTGCTGCAGAAGGAGAGCGGCGTGCGTTTGTTTATTGTATTTGGAACGATTTTGGAGACATCATGGTGGAGGACAGTGGAGCCGGTATGTAGTGTGGTTTTAACTATGGTAGCTTTGTACTTTTTTTTTTTTTTTTTCGTGTTTTTTTATTGCTTTTCCACTTATAGGAGATATTTCCCATTATGGTACTTCATAATAAATCAGTACAAGATTTAAACTCACGCCTCTTGCCGCATAATCAAGTGCACCATCAGCAATTTCGTGGGAATTTAATAATTGATAGCAACGACAGTGTTAAAGCGTACGACGAAGATAATTGGATGTGGTTGAAAATTAGCAACGATGCAAATAGAAAAATTATTTTACGCTTTAATTCCGATTGCATGCGTTGCATTTTAGTAAATGTGAATGTGCCGACATGCCGGCGTAATGCTGATTTTGAGCCGCTGAGAACTTTGAAAAAGTGTGTATTTCTTCATTTTTCGAAATCTCAATTTCTAGTTTGGAGCATTTTTTTCTACCTTTTTGGCAGATATCGTTTACGCAGCCATCCTTTGGAGCCAGTGATGGGCAGATATTTTGATGTCTTACACAATGATAACATCAAGAAAGGTGATCCTGTTTACGTGCAGTACAAATAAATTGAATTGTTTGCTTTAATTTACAAATTTGAATTTTTATTGAAATAATTATTACTGAAAAATAACTAACTAAAGTTCTAACTAACTAATCTAAATTCTATGATTAAAAACGAAACATAATTGGGGACGGCGCTTTTCAATAATCTTCAACATAAACAACGTCGTTAACCTTTATGTTACCGGGTTGGCATATACTTAAATGAATGCCAACTATTGGTTTAGGATAACCTTTAAAGGTGCGCAATCTAAAAACAGAAATTGAAATTAATGAAACAAGGACATGAAGATGAGATGATGTTAGTAGTACAGACCTCGTTAAAGTACCCTGCAAAAGTGTTCCTGACGTTGCATTCGAATCATCAATTTTGGGAGATATGCGGCCTGTGCGGGGAGCAACCTTACTGAAAATGACATTGTCACCAATTCGAACCCACTCCCAATAGTCTTCAGCGAACGGCTCATGTTCGTCCATTGTTAGTTCGAAACTTCCACGAAATGTTTCATAACGATCAATAAGTCTGCGCAGTTCATCAATCGTTGCTAAATTTATTAGCAGATAGGTGGTAGCATTAACTTCCTATGGTGTAAATAATTTTTTTTCTTAATCAGATTTCCTGTAATAGCTTCTTCATATTTATGTCTATTATATTACTCTATCATCATTTGTTATATGTGGTTCCTTAAGCATACGTGCGTTGACCGCTTTCACTGGTCCCTCCATGTCATAGTGCACTAAACGCAAACCATATTTTTGGCAAAGTATAACTTTCGAGAACCACTTATCATACTTTTTACCACACAAATATACCTTGATTATGGTTGCCCCTACTGCAGTGAGAATCTCTTTACTCGCTTTACTCTGTAAAGTGGCAAGGTCCAATACTATTACTATCTTTCCAGGTGCCTTAAATTTAATGTTAGTGGGCCCCAACAATTCAGATTTAATTAAGTCTATTCTTGGAAAGTTGCGTGCTTTGATCATATTCCCATCTAGGCTGATTAACATTAGGGCTCGGTCGCGGCAACCTTTCACACTTAAACCTAATGTGTCACACGATATTTCTTCGTCGTCGTTAAGCTTAAGCGCCTTACATGATTTCACTGGGAAAATATTAATTTTTTTGACGGTGCCAACACGGCGCCACTTAGTCGGTGGCGTAGTTCCGTGGCTCCTTCGTTTAATGTACCATAAAGATGCAGCAGATACCAGGGCTACACCAACGCCAATGACTACACCAACAGCGTATGCGATTTTAAGAGGTGCTGCGCTAATACAACCTTTGAATGTAGAAAAAGACAAATTTGAAGTATTACCATAGAATATAGGCAAATGTATGTAGAGTATATGGCATAAAGTTATTACTCATTTTTATTCGTATTTTGTAGTCAAATCGTGTATGTATGTCAAATATTGATAGTATTTATATATTTTACTTGTATTTATTTGTGTTCTTGTCAAGAGCACTCACATGTGCAATATCAAATCAGGAAACGGTCTGTGTTTTGCAACGGCAACTAAACCCGCTATAATTTCAGGCACAACACGAAACAGTAAATATACAGGGTCGCTCTGTCAAGATAGATGGTGAACATAAAAGGTGTAACCATCTATGTAAGTTTTCTTATTTTACAATTTCATTAATAGTTTGAATAAAAGACTTTACAAAATCAATATACTTATAACATCAGTTCCGAATATCAACATTTATTTAACCAAAAAGGAAAAGTGTTTTCAATTTTCTTCAACATAAACGACATCGTTGGCCTTAATGACACCGGTTTGACGTATGCCTAAATGTATGCCAAACACTGGACTTGGATAGCCTACAAAAGTGCGGATTCTAAAACGAAATGCATGAAATTATTAGGAAAAACCCGAAAAGGATATAGCATTACAAACCTCTTTAATGTGTTCAGCGGTTCTCTGTTTGCGTCAGGTATTCCAGTTGTAACATTAACATTGGGAGATATGCAACGTGTGCAGGGAGCCACTTTTCGGAACATAACATTCTCACCAATTTTAACCCAATGCCAATTGTCTTCAGCGTATGGCTCATCGTTGTCCATTTTCAACTCGAAACCACCACGAAATTGTTGGGGTGCTACTTTAGGCTCAATATCTTTGTTGAGTTCAGCCACGGACGCTAAATTTATTAGCATATAACTGGTGGCATCGTTAAAAGTTCCCTTAAAAAAATAAAAATCAATTTATTCACTGAAAATACCATATAACATGTGTGTGTGCCATTCGTCTATATATGGTATGTATATGCAAAGGTATTACTCTGTCATCAGGTGTTATATGTGGCTGCTTAATCATCCGTGAATTGATCGCTTTCACTGGCCTTTCCATCGGATAATGCACTAATCGCAACCCACAATCTTTCTCAAGTATAAATTTCGAGAACCATTTATCATATTTCTGACCACTCAAATATACTTCAATTTTTGTACTCCATACTGCAGTCTCGATTTTCTTACTATCTTCCGACTCTAAATTGGCCACATCTATAATTAAGTCCTCCATGTTAGGTGCAGTAAATTTAATTTTTGCTCGTCCCACCAATTCTGATGCAATCAGTACCATTCTTGGATATGTACGTGAAGTGATCATGTTGCCAATCTCGTTAATCAGCATAAGGGTTCGATCATGACAACCTTGACAACTTAAACCTAATTTACCGCATAGTATTTCTTCGTCACCATTAAGTTTAAGGACCCCGCACGATTTCACTGGGAATATATTAATTTTTTTGATAATGCCAATACGACGCCATTTCTTTGGTGGCTCATTCCTTTTCTTGTTAAAGTACCAAACAGATGCAGCAGATACTAGGGCAACACCAATGCTGATGCCCAAGCCAAGGCCGTATGAAATTTTACCTGGGTGGAGAAGAACAAGGAGGAGAAATTTTAAATATTTTACAAGTTAATAAATTTACTTTGCGTTGATTTATATATTCTCACTCATTTGTCAGCACTGTTTATATTATAATAGTTATAATTAATTATTTTTTCTATTAACTTTTGCTTTTTTGCTTGATATAAAAAGCGACCAGAGGTGATTGTATTCCAACAGCAACTAAACCGGCTATCGCGATGCAGTGAATAGCGCTGGTGAAAGCGCCACGAATGACAGAAAAGAAACACGAAGAATACAAGGTATGTCCGATCGGTCCAAACCGACTTTCTCATAGATAAGTGCAGTGATCTTCATTGACTGTGTTTAGAATTTGCCATTTCTAAAACCCCACATAATAAAATAGGTATGTAAATTTTTGGGGAGATACGAAAAACTGTTCAATTGAAAAATGAAAGTTTAAATAATTTTCTTTTGGCACACATCACGAAATGAACAGAACTAAATTTAAAAAAATTAGCTCATGCGGTGTTTTTGCAAGTATTGACGTTTTTCAACCGGTTTAGTAAAGAAACCTTTTGTTTTCTTTGATACATTCAACACACAGGTTGTACCTTTATGAATGCAGAGCATTGTGTTAATTGGAAGGAAGATTGTTTGGTGGGAGGAAGGAGGGAGAATGAGAGAGGGAATGCAATTACACAGGACACCGATAACGAGATAGACAGTCATTGTGGCAAGTGCCTTACCACAATGAACTTCAGTTTTTTTTATCAATGTCGACTATGAGCGCATGTAGTGGCAAAGGTCGACCTTTTCTCATCCATTCATGGTGTGCGTGATATATTTAAACATGAATGGAAGGGACCTACAGTTTTACGCCGAAACCGACCGGCAAAGTGAATTTGGGTATTAAAAAGGGAATAAGTGAGGAAAAAACATTGTCAATTTCAATCTTTAGTCTCTATGTTCCCATCGACTGGTAACACATATATTTGGTTTTTCCATGGACTCATATATAATAAGCAACAGGTGTGCCTTTTACATTGATCATTCATGAGCATCTGTAAATCGTCAAATTGACCATAACAAAATAACCGATAAAAATGCGAAACAAGTGGGGTTTCGGAAATGACCGATTCAAATTTATTTCTGTATCTGTATCTCATTGAAATCTGTTACCTTAAATCCCAATTTGCTTAGAATTTAGAACCTTTTAAAAGATTAGAATTTCATATAATTTTTAAAAATATCCATCGCACATTTTTCAAATGGCAAAAATTCTATCGTAATTATCTGCTGTAAATAATATGCAGAACATACTCGTATGTAGCTAGGTGCTCACAATCTTGTAAAGGGTGAGTTTTTAAGAGCTTGGTTTTTGAAATTTAAAAAAAATAAAGTAGTTTTACAAAAGTGAATGAAATTTTTATTTGGGTCGATAAATTAATTCCTGCCATTTACTTTTTAAAGATAATTTCACTTAAATGTTGCCCGAGGCTGTGCTTCAAATGGTCAAATTCTGAAGGTCCAATTTTGGCACACTTTTTCGCACACTTTTTCGCACATTTCGGCCGGAATCTCACTAATGACGCATTCAATGTTGGCTTCCAAAGCAGCAATCATGTTTGGCTTGTCCCTATAAGCAAGACACTTAACATAGCCCCATAAAAAATAGTCTAACGGGGTGAAATCACACGATCTTGGTGGCCAATTGACTGCACCAAAACGTGAGATTAACTGCTCACCAAATTCGCCACTCAATTGATGCATGGTTTCGCGTAGAGTGTGGCATGTGGCACCTTCCTATTGGAACCACATGACGGCCGAGTCCAATTCTTGCATTTTCGGCAAAAAGTCTGTTATCATCGAACGATACCGGAACCTTTCTCCATTGAGAAGTTACCGTAACTTAACTTTGCTTTCATCGTCTATTGAAGAAGTACGGTCCAATGATGTCGTCCGCCCATAAACCGCACCAAACAGTTCATTTTTCGGGATGCATTGGTAGCTGCTGAATTGCCTCTGGTTGGTCTCCACTTCAAATATTGCAATTCTTCTTAATTGAGCCTAAAATGAGCCTTGTCGCTGAAGACAATTTTGCGATAAACACATTTTTCACAGACCACGAATTTTGACAATAATTTGCAAACGTTGTCCAGGCTTAAGTCTATTCATGAAGAAAATTTCAAGCCAACCTGAGCATTTTTTACTTTGACACATGTCAAGAATCACGCGTGAACTGTCAGAAATATACACGTCAAAAAGCAAGTAGCAAAGAAATCACCCTTTATATTACGTGAACATAGTAGGAGCAAACACTTGTTGATAATCTGGAAATAAATTTCACGATAAGTAAAGAAAAAACGAATAGCGCACGCTTTACAGGTTTCTTGTTTTATTGAATGCGCTAAATTAATACAACAACAAAAATAAGAAAAAACCAGAAAGAGAAAAGCTTTGAATATGAGTATATTTAACAACAACACGACGATAATATCGTCTCATATCGTCTGCAGCTTGATAACAATGAACGCGGCAGTGACAATCTCACTTTAATTTGATTCTTCACATTTTCTATTTTATTACTATCTAAACACATACAGGGTATACCATTTATAATTTGGAATTTGACTTTGGTGTAAATAAGAAACGAATAATTTTCTTTTCAATGTGGTTTTTATTAAACGAAAGTAAAATCTTTCCGGTTAATTGTTGTGGAACACTAATTCATTCAAATGACTTCTTCGGCTGGCTTTGCAGTGGCTTATACGATCAAACCCATTTTTCAGTACATTTTTGACTTTATGGAGCTGTACTTGATCTTGAGAGATATGTCCTTAAGAGCCTCAATCATTGCTGGATGGTTAGCTTAACACTTATCTTTAAAAGGAGTCAAATCGCAACTGCGAGGTGGCCAATGCACATCACCACAACGGCGATTTTTAAGCTTCCCATGCAAAAGATCGATTGCTGCATGGATTGTGCGACACGGCGCGCCATCCTGTTTTGTCTAAGTCTATATCTTCCAAAATAGGCCACAAATAATCAGTTATCATTGTGCGGTAGCACACACCATCTACTGTAACGCATCCTCCCTCTTCAGAGACACAGAAGCAATTTTTTCGGTTGTGCGCACTGTAGGAGTACGAGAACGTGTTGTTTTATCCAATAACGATACAGTTTCACGCACACTTTTCACAAATTGTGTGAAAGGCATTGCTCGGTAGAAGAATCACCATTGTTGCAAGTACATTTTTAGTACATATTTCCCAACGCAAATTCCGCAAATTCATACAAATGACATTTTAGTTGCCACACTCAAAATAATCAGTAGTTCAAATTCGAAATGTCAGATGGATCACCCTTTATAAAACAATAGTTTTAATAAATTTACCGAAAAAAATTTATTTCCTTATTACCTCCCAAAAATACGAGAAGCTAGCCAAATTATAATAGTATTTCACTTTGCATTTCAAAATTGAAATAGATTGAAGCCTGACACTGTAGCATGTGACTTAGTATCTTTGTGTCGCCATGTTGTAGTTAATTCATAATTCATTCTTCATTGGAACACATGAATTAAAGGTATGAACACAATGGCTGCGACAACGTCATTGCATCATGACAACCAGATGGCGCCGACAGTAAATGTTTTTCCCATGTTATCTGTGAGTGGATCACAATTAACTCAGCAACGACAAAATTACTTTAATTCTATTCTTTGCAATTTCCAGCAGACATTATTTAATTTATACCGATAAAGACAATGGTTTTTTTTTATTAATTTATTTATTTTCTAAGAAAATAACATAAACAAGCGAATTGTATAATTTCACGATTGATAATTTGTTTATTTTTCATTTTGCAGCCTGTCAAAATATATTGAAGCCGACGACAGCGGCAATTTGCACATTGGCTCGCTCAATGATGCAGTGTCGCAGCCATTTTGTTTGTCTTGGTAAGAATACACAGTACATAGTATAGTTGACAGATGGCGCACTGTCGCTCCCGCGTCCATGATGTGATGCATTAAACTATACGTAGAAAAATGACAGAAAAGATGCTGTTTCAACCGATTAACTCATTTATGTAAGAATACGTTATAGCTACATAATTAAGGTGCCTTCCCCTGCAGTTTTCCTATTACTTCATCTTCAACATAAATAACATCAATGCGGTACAGCTTTAACTGTACCGCATTGACGTAAGCCTAATTGCAGACCAAATGTTGCACCTGCATAATTTTTCCACAAACGATAGCTGATAAATAAATATTGCTCAAGTAATTAGTTTCATAAACCAGTTTAAAGCATACAATATTTTTAAATATCTCTTCAAAGTTTTAAGCGGCTCCCTATTTGGATATCGTTCTCCAGTAAAAATATTAGTAGTAGAGAAAACGCGACGCGTACAGGGTGCAACAACACGAAAGATTGTCTCATCACCAATACGTCTCCAATTTCAATGAGAGTTTCCTCAGCATAAGTTTCATCTATATCCATTTTCAAGTAGAAATTACCACGAAATTGCAACGGATGTACTTGTGTGCAGAGTTTACCACAAAAGCATGTAACTGGTGGCATTATTAAAAGTGCCCTAGAGAAAGGCAAGTACACTGTGCTACATAATTCTCTTTAATTATACTCCGTGAGTTAATTACTCCCACTGGTTTCTTAAATGGATAATAAGCCAAGCGTATTCCGCTCTCTTTATCAAATAATTTTCACCACACAATATTGCCACGCCCAGAGATCATTTGGTTTCTTTCTTCGATTATCTTAAGTGACCTGTGAAGGCCATTCCATTGTAAACCTAAAATATCACAATCAACTGCTTCATTTGGGTTGATGGAGAGTGGAGCACATGATTTCACTATGAAAATATAATTTTGCTGCAAGGTGCCAACGCGACGCCATTTTTTTTTGGTATTTCTTCGCCCATCTGCAAACACGCACAACATGAGTGGATGCGAAAAGTTCAGCCTAGAGCGTCCATGGTATGTTGTGCCATTAATAATAAAAATACAGTACTTATATGGTATTTTTAGGGTAAGTGAAACTTCTTTAGTTAATTGTTCAGTGAATTTGTGTTTCAATACTACCATATGTATTCTATTACACTTCTACTACTATTTTCTGCTACTTTTCTACAGCTTTTATTATAACATTTTCTACTACTTTTTAGTGGTCGCTGTGGCGTAGTGGTAGTGCGTTGGACTGCTACGCAGAGTGTCCGGAATTCGAATCTCGGCACAGGCAAAATCAAAAAGTAGAAAAAATAATATTTCTACACGGCACCACCACCACCTCTTGGCAGGCAATGGCAAACCTACAAGAGTAAAAACTGCTATGAAAAGCTTTTCATTTCGCCGTTCGGATTCGGCATTAAACTGTAGGTCCCTTCCATTCATGTACAAATATAACACGCACAACATGAGTGGATGTGAAAAGCGAAAAGCTCGGCAAAGGCCCATGGGCTGTTGTGCCATTAAAAGTAAAGTTAATTAAAATTAGATTTAAATTAAGTTGATGAAAATAAGTGGTAGTCAGATAGAGTCAAGTCTGGTAAATAAGCCGCATGGGGGAGGGCTTCCCAGCTGTACGAATCTACCAATTCCCGAGTCTGATTTGTTCGATGTGATGGTGCATTGTCATCAAGAAAAATCACTTTGTGTTGCCTATTCTGGACGTTTTTGGCGCAAAGCACGGTTGAAATCGGCCAATCGCTGTCAGTAGCATTGACCAGTAACTTTTTCACCTAGTTTCAGAAGGTCAAACCAGATAACACCTCGCTGATCCCAGAAAACACACGGCATTTTCTTCTTTCCGCAGCGATTTGGCTTTGCTGTCGATTTGGCCGGTGTACCTGGCTTAACATGAGATCGTTTACGTTTGGGATTCCCGAAATAGATCCATTTTTCATCGCCAATAACAATTCGATGAAGATGGGAGTTTCCTTTGTACCTGCTGAGCAACATTTCACAGGTGGTTTTTCGATTTTCTTGCTGTCTTTCCGTCAATTCATGCGGCACCCATCTTCACTCTGCGGAACCTTCAAAATTAATCCTATGGCTTTAAACGTTGAGAAATGCATTGTTGGGTCACATTTAATTGTTCTGGAACTTGTTCTTGCGTTTGACCATCATTCTCATCGAGGAAAGTTTGCAATTCGTCATCATCAAACTTTTTTGGTGGTCTTCCACGTTCTTCGTTTCTCACATCAAAATCGCCACTTTTAAACTTGTTGAACCACTTGTTGCACTGTGTTTTGCCTAGAGCGTGCTTCACAAGCATTCGATGAGATTCCAAAGCAGATTTCTTCAATTGGAAACAGAAAATCAATGATGTCGGCATATCGTAGTTTGTACAACTACGATAGGTACAGGTACAAAATTCGACAGTTTTACGAGCGAAAAAAATTTATTGTTGTTGTTTGAAACTTGATTGTTTATGAACTGAATATTGTTGACAGAACTAAATGCGAAGAAATGGTGCCAATGATTTGGTTTGACAGAGCGTATAGTTTTACCTAGCGACACAGAGATGTCATTACCGGTTTCATACTTGTGCACCTGGTAAGAAAAGATAAAAGTTATTTTGTGTCTTCCCAGCTTGCAACCTGGGAAAACAATAATATGGTACATATTAGAAAGCCTCTTCGATCATGTGTGAATAAAATTAATTTAATCGGAAAATGAGTATATTTACATTCTACATATTTTTGATTATTTTTCATTTGAGAATTTACCTATTAGACAATCTTTGCCAGGTCCCCTGGAAAATAAATATAAGTATAGTTTTTTGTAACTGGTAAATATTTGTTTGGTTGATTAGCACAGATAAAAATCAGGAAATTGTAAATAGTATTTAATTTTATTTTAAGCCGATTCTAATGATGTTCGCATGAGAGCTCTTTTGCTAATGACCTTAAATAAACACTCGCACACATACATACGAGGTAAAATAAAAAAGTAACCGTTATTTTCAAAAAGTATTTATTAATTCATCAACAACTATCTTGTCCCCTTCAAAGTAATCCCCCTCAGATATAATACAATTATGCCAGCGTTTTTTCCAATCCTCGAAACACTTCTGAAACGCGCTTTTTGGTATCGCCAACAGCTCCTGTTTCGATTTTTCTTTTATCTCCTCAATCGTAGCAAAACGCTTTCCTTTCATCGGTGTCTTCAGTTTTGGGAAGAGGAAATAGTCAGCGGGGGCCAAGTCCGGTGAATACGGTAGTTTAGGCATGATAACGGTTTTGTTTTTGGCCAAAAACTTACGCACAAGCATCGATGTGTGAGCTGGTGCGTTATCATGGTGCACGTTTCATGCCTAAAACATCCGTAAAAATTGCTTGGCATGAGCCGAACGATATGCCAACATCATCAGCAACCTCTCTGATAGTGATTCGACGATTATCCAAAATCATTTTCTTCACTGCGTCAATCTTTTCATCGGTTGTTGACGTGCTCGGGCGACCAGGACATCTTCTCGGCCATGTGGTTATACCACAACTGAACTTGTGTTCTGCTCATAGTAGACTTGCCAAAGGCCAAAGGCCACAGTCAACATTTCAAATGTCCTTGCGCATTTAATTTCATTTTTTACACAAAACTGAATACAGTTTCTTTGATCCATTTTTTCGAATAGTAAAAAATCGAAGAGCACACCAAAACACGACTAACCTTTTTATCTGTCAAAAACAAACTGAACATCCAAAATGGTTGGTATTGCCAACATATATAACAGATATGTGTACCAACATAACAGAAAAAAATGCGAAAATCGAACATACGTAACTCACGAAATTTGAAAATAACGGTTATTTTTTGATCACATCTCGTACATTAAACTCATGCATATAAATACAATAGAAAACCAGTAGAAACAATTACAAGGTCTTCCTAATTCAGTGCAGAATTATGTGCGAAAAAAGTACAGATCTCTTTCACACATTCATGAATTCTGTGCTGAAATTATGGCTTGAATTAATTTAGTACTGAAAGTTCAGAAGTTAAGAGGAAATCTAGGTTTCTTTCACAAACTCAATTGTGGTAGTTCTTTTCTAAAGGTGTACGAGAATTGCCAAAGAAATTATATGAAAAGCAAGTCTCAATTATATGAATTTTCCAGGCTGAAAAGTTGGTCACTTATATCAAAAAGTCATCGATGCTTTTAGCAGTGTGAAAGGTCTGGGTAAAGCTATTTAAACCTAAATTCAGTACTGAACCGTCATTACTTTTTCTACTGGGGTAATGAATATCATTTGTGTATATGTATTCTGTATCGTTAAATAAAAAACATTTTCCGTTATAGTTTTCAATATTTACACAAATAATACAAATTGAAGAGAATACTTTTAAATTGATATTTTTGGAAAATCATAAAAGTTCAAAATGGCGTCAATCAAAAAAAAAAAAACAAAAAAGCATATACAGAGTGGACCACTTATAATTTGGAATTTGGTTTTGTTGTAAATAAGAAACGGATAATCTTTTATCAATGTCGTTTTTGTTATTCGAAAATAAAATCCTTCCGGTTAATTGTTGCGGAACATTGTTTCATTCAAATGATTTCCTTGGCTGGCCTTGAAGTAGCCCATACTATGAACCCAATTTTTCAGAACATTTTCGACTGTATTGAGCTGTACCTGATAGAAGGCTACACCAATTTCGCCCTTCAGAGCCTCAATTAGAGAGTTAGAGTTAGCTGAATGTTTAGCGTAACACTGATCTTTAACGGCTTCCCACAAATAATAGTCCAACAGAGTCAAATGGCAATTACATATGTACTTGGTGGCCAATGCACATCACCACAACGGTGATTTTCAAGCTTCCCACGCAAAAGATCGACTGGTGCACAGCTTTTGTGACACAGGAGAGCCATACTGCTGGAACCAAATGTTGTGTAACTCCATATTTTCTAAAATAATAGGCCACAAATATTCAATTATCATTGTGCGGTAGCGCACACCATTCTCTGTAACGTATCTTCCTCCCTCATTTTCAAAGAAAAATGGACCAATGATACCACTGAGCCAAAAACCACAAGAATCTGTTACTCGTTGAGGGTGTATCATTGGCTTCTCAACAATCACGTATGGATTTCCTGAGCCTCCGATGCGACAATTTTGCATATTAATGTAATCAGCGAGGTCAAAGTGAGCTTCGTCAGAAAAAATGATTTTTCGGTAGAAATTCTCATCTTCTTGCAAACGTTGCAGAGCATAATTAGCGAACCGACAACGTTGCACATGATCATGTGGCTTTAGGTGTTGTACCAATTGAACTTTTGTGCGATGACTTCATACCGAGATCTTTATGCAAAATTCGCAATAAAGAAGTGCATGAAATGTGCAATTCTTGAGAACGTTGCCAAGTTGATGTGGTTAGTTCGTTTTGCTCATTCTGAGCAACAGCAGCAATTTTTTCGGTTATGCGAACTGTTTTTTTTTTATTGACAACAATGAACTTCAATGTCGACTATGACCGCATGTAGCGCCAAAGGCCGAGCTTTTCGCATTCACTCATGTTGTGCATGTTATATTTGTACATGAATGGAAGGGACCTAAAGTTTTATGCCGAATTCAAACGGCGAAGTGAACCCACTCTTGTAGGTTTACCATTGCCTGCCAAGAGGTAGGAGTAAGAGATCGTGTTTTATCTACAAATTGCTTGGAAAGCGCTTCTTTTCTACCCAATTTTGAACGTAATTTTCTTACACTGTCGGTAGAAGATTCATCATTTTACAAGTAAATTTTCAGTATTTCCCAACGTTGCTCAAGCGTATATCGAATCGTTTCGTTAACCGCAAATTTAAAACTAATTTTCCGCCATAATACGAATGACATTAGAGTTACCACACTCAAAATAACCAGTACTTAGAATTGCAAATGTTAGACGGGCCACCCGTTATTTACGAGTAAGTATATGTGAGTTTTGTTATTTCGGGCAGTAATGATAAATTAATTTGTTTTGAATTTAAAGCATGCAAGCGCCTAGGGCCTGGGATGGTAATATGCAAATTTTTTTTTTGGCAATTTTAATTTTATAAAAGTTTCAAGTCTCCATTATTTTCGGACTTGGACCCTTTTGGTTTTGGTTTGCGGAATTATATGAAAGCGACAAATTCCAGCTTGTATAAGTAAATATATAATTATAAACAACAGCAATTGCTATAAAAAGAACCAACTCATCTCAACAACATTAGTCTCATAATATTATATTTTGGATGACGACGAACCTATGAGAAAGTATACTAGCAAATTCAATAGGCATGCAGCTGGTTGCATTGGCATATGCATTTTGGAGTTACAATATAAACTTGAAGCTTTATTATGTATTATTATTTATTTTTTTTGCTCTTGTAATTTCCATTTTCATAGGCAAAAGTTTTGAATACAATATCAAAATTTATGCACACACACACACACACACACAAAATGCTTTTTATTTTTTGAGTATGCATATACTTACGTATGTATTTTTCTAAGGTAGATACTTAAATGATACTACTCGTATTTACTAACTAGTATGCAACATGAACGATGCATATTGCCATTATGGTTTGCTAATGCATTTTCGGTTACTTTGTGGTTGCACTCAACTACAAATATACAGACATACTCGTACCAGGAATGAGTAAAAGCAACACAAAAAAAAAAAAAAAAAAAAAAAAATTTAACATCCAAAAATTGTGGTTTTCCTATAAGGATTTCATGAATTACATGTGCATAAAATATTTAGAATATATGTATGTACTCGTATATAGTAGAAACATTTAGAAAAGTACACGTAACGAAACTTAAAACCCAATAGCAAATCGTGGTATATGAAATTGCCTAGTCATAATTTCTATAGCACCTATGCATCCTCTGATTGAACTGAGAGGTTTAAGATGCTGAAAGAAAGAAGGAATTAATTGTTGGTTCTGAGTTATAAGTATGTAGTAAGAAAGACTCTTGAAAAAGTTCTAAAAATTAGAGATAATAAGGCGGGTCAATAAGTCCCTGAAAATTGTAGTAAGGACCACACTTTTCGGCAGCAAAAAAAAAAGAATACGATTTATTTTCCAACATAGTCTCCTTTTGAGTCGATACACTTCGTCTAACGTTTCTCAAATTTTTTGATGCCCTCCAATTGCCCTCCAAATAGATTTCTCGAGGCCCTCAAAATAAGCGTTTGTTTCATCGATAATCTCTACATTCGACCCCGTAATGGTTGAGCCATTTGCTCATGTTTGGAAACAGGAAATAGTCGCAGGGGGCTACATCTGGCAATTAGATTGAGTGAGCAATTCTTAACCACTGCGGACTTGTGCGCTGGTGCGTTGTTCTGATGGATGAGCACTTTTTTTCATCGTCAAATGCGGTCGTTTTTGTTTTAAATCGGCGTTGAATCAAGTCAACAGCTATGGATAATAAGCGCCGGTTTTCATACTTTTCAAGGTAACTTATGTGAATGACACCGCCCGCATCCCAAAAAACTCTCGCCATTATATTGTTGGCCGACAGATGCACCCTAACCTTCTACGGCTTCCATTCGAACTACTGTTGGGGCTGTTCCTTCGTCTCTTGAGTATTGTGATGAATCCAGGTTTTGTCTACAGTTACGAGCAACGGTGCATAAACTCATTCGGACTGTGATTGAACATTGCCAAACACTAATTTGAGGTAGTCAATCGATTGAATTTCTTGTCAATTGCAAGCAAACGCGGTGCTCATCTTGTGAATATCTTTTATCTGAATTCAATGATTCAAGCGGTAAGCGTATCGTGGATTTTATTGACCATTTCTGGTGTGGTGACCTCAATTGGGCGACCAGAACGTTACCGCACCGATATTGGGTAACCCAATGGCAGATTGTTCCAATCGCTGGTAAAGAGTTCCCATATTACTTTTAAGGTATGACCATTTAATATCTTGTGATAAAATTTTCGCTCAGTGTACAAACGGTAAATCACATAATCTAATAAGTTTGGTATATGGAAAATTTAAAAATGAAATGGTATAACTAAAGAACATAACAACAAAGATTTTGATATTTCATGAGTTGTGGTTAATGTGAGGTTATGTTATTTAAGTTAATTAAATTTTGTAAAATGCTTCTTTTGAAAATCAGGAAATGCTTAGATAATATATTCATATTCTTGTAATACTTAATATTTATTAGTTATTTATGGTAGGAATTCCAAATGTGAGTGATGGATATCGATGCAATTGAATATAAAAATCTCTGCATGCATGCAACTACACCACAATGATGCATACATGCATAAAACAGAGCCTTACAGACAAACGCACATACATACATACAAACATAAGAGTATGTGTGTGTGTGTGTGTGAACATGGGCAACTACGTACGAGTACATGTCGATCCGAGTAGATATTTCTATTAACGTGACGCGTTGATGACTATGATTGAAATTTGACTATGTCAACAATCTAAGAACATTTTTAATTAAACCTTTGCTCGAGTGATGCATGTGTGTGAATGTGTTTGAATGCAATTTGAAAAATAAAAAATACACATTTTGAAAGAAGAAAAAAATATATGTAGAAAAGCTTGCATTGAAAGTTTTGCATGTTCGATGATGACAACGATGACGATGCACTTGTCAAGCAATGCGCTCTTGTCATCCAGCATCAGCAGTAACAGCAGCAGCAACAGTACCTACAGTACCTCCTCCACCACCACAAACAACGTCATGCACATGGAGATCATGAGACTGACGATGATGCACTCGCATTATAACAGAACTGTACCCAATGGCGCTAGGTTATACTGTTTCACTAAAGCAGCTTCGGTGTATGTGTGTGTGTGTGTTTGTGTGTTCACTTTCCGGTCAGTCAGACGCATTTCCGTTTCATTGTAACCACAATCGGTGTATGTGCTACTATTTTTGTTGTAGTTGTTGTTGCTGTTATTATTCATGTTCCTGTTTGCCGTTGCTGTTGCAGTTGTTATTGTTGTTGTTGTTGTTCCTGTACTATGTATGTTTCGACAACACGTTTGCAAATTTTAATGTCACTTTAATATGAAACGGAAATAGCATGAAATTGTTTCACTCCTGTAGTTGCGGCAGTAGCAGCAGCAGCAGCAGTTGTGTAGTAAGAATACATACGAGTATATACATATGTATCTGAGTATCTATGTGCATATGTATGCAGTATGTACGAGTATATCTTTTTGTGGGAGTGATATTATATGTTGTTATTATCGTGTGTATTGCTGTTGATTACGTGGTCATCATCTTTGGTTAACATTTCGCTGCAACAGAAGGTAAACATCTGTTTTCCCTACCGCCCTCTACTGCTCTCTCTCTCTCTTACCCTCTATCTCTTACCCTATTCCTCTCTGTGTATGCATTCATTTGAATGTGTTGTAGCGCCATTGATGGAAAGGAAAAGGAAGTCCAGTGCTGGGAAAACTCATCCGGTGTGCATACAGAATTATTTTCTCAACAAGCGGAAATGCAGCAGACTGACTTGCATGCAGAAATGTGAGTATGTATGAAAATGTGTGTGTGTGTGCTTCAGTTGTTCATGTACTTTGCATCTTCAGGGAATTTTCTAACTGCTCCGGTATTGTACTCGTATATTTTTGCAAAACTTGATGTATGATTTTGTTTGTACTAAATCCAGCATCAGTAAGTAGTTAAGCATTTATCAGTTTTACTTTTGCCATTTGCTTGTTTTTGTTTAATATTAAATTTATCATTACCACAAGTTTGGTGGTTGGTTTTAGGCAACATATTGTAGACAAAATGCCGTTCTTTTTTGTTGCGTTCGCTTTGTCTAATAGACTTTCAACGTTTTTGTATAAAGTTTTTGTGTTTATGTTTGCTATTTTTGCCATTTCTTTTCTGATCCAATATTGTATGCACAATGACAATGTGAATAGTCTCGCCGCCGATTTTGGTTTCGGTTCAATAAATCTGTGATTCTTTTGTGGATTACAGACTTTTGTCTGTGTGGTTTTTTGTTTTGTAGAGATGATTTCGCTGCAATGATTACGTCGTAAAAAAAAATTGAATGAAATTGTTTTGATTACTGGGATTGGATGAAATTGTTTATTCAATTTCCGGTCCAAGTAAATTTGGTATAAAAAAAAAAAAAAAAAATTTATTGAAAAATACATGCATCAATAACAAGTGAAAAATATTTGTAAATGTGGTAGGATTGCCTAAGTCTTTGCCCATAGGTTAGCCTAAAAAAACTATGCGGGGTATGTCAACACTCTGAGGTCGAAACGACCCATTTTGATACAAGCATGAAGCCTCGATCTCTGTAATTCAGGCCATTTGAACTATAAATGCTTTTTAGGATGATAAGTACTTGTCTAATTGTCTAATCAGAACATTAGCTACATACATATGCTTTTTGAACAAGGGAAATCTACGTTGGAAAATTTAAGTGGAATCGCTATGGCTATGAACGCCCTTGTTACATTTCTTCCAGTATTAATCAGATTTTTTTTTGATTTTTATTTTATTTTTGTTACTTATTTTGTATTGATCCTCTTCGAGGCCTTTCTGGTTATAACTGGTTCTTATGAGTACCTTGCTTTCAGGACGACCAGTTCAGTGTGAATAGGAAAATGAGGAAGCTGAATCGAATCAATACAATGACGACGGTATTAAACGTCCGCCAAGGCCTGTCTCTGTTTTTTGAGACGAAGGAAAATTACTGGGGCCCGTTTACACATTTTTATTTTTAAATTTTTTTTATATACAGCTAACACACTGGGAGTACCCATATGAATGCAGAGCATTGTGTTGATTGGAAGGAATATTGATAGGTGGCAGGAGGAAGGAGGAAAAAGTAAGTAGTTATGAGCGTTTGCTTTAAATTTGCAAGGGTCATAATAATCAGGATAAATATTGGCAGGGAGCTTACTCCGACAAATAAAAGAACTTTTTTTCTGTAATGCGTAGTGCGGTGGAACACCTTATCTACTTGGAAGGCGTGAGTTCTGCTTGTTGTACGTGTAGTTCTGGTGAACACACACGAACTGGCGGCATCAGCTTTTGCAGAACATCTACCGTGAAAGTAATGGTAAAACAGAGAGACGCAAGCCATGTTTCGACGATGTTCCAAGGTCTTAATAGAGCTGGAAACTCGACTGTCTCCTATTAGCTTTATCGCTCGATGTTGGATATGGTTCAGGAGCTCCAGTTGCGGTCGTGAAGCTCCAGCCCATAGGTGCGAATTAAAATAAAATTTAGTACGTATATAGGTGGTGTAAATCATGCAGAGATCAGCCTAAGAAAGCCGAGATACTTGGCTGATTCTTTCGACACGTCAAAAATGTGTCTATTCCAACGAACATCACATTGAATGGACAAGCCCAGCACATCAAGAGTCTCTATCTCCGCAATAGGTACCCCACCCATATCTATGAAACTCGTTTGTGAGATAACAGACAATCGATTAACTTCTTATGCGCATTGAAATCAACTCTATTGGTGACACCCCACTCGGAGATTGACTGCAGATCTTTATTGAGTGAGTCATGCCTCACTCACATGTCTTTTCGTCTCAATCTTCAAAGAGTTAGGGAGTTTGTAACAGGCATATGAATGAGTACGAGTAAATGGAACTCTTCGTTAGTGAAAGAAGGTAATTAATGAAGATAAGGAAAGGTGTAGGGGAGAGAACCGAACCCTGCGGTTCGCAACAATACCGTCTATTACAACACGGATAGAGTGGCCGCTTAGAAAGTTCGTGATCCATCGTGTGAAGTTACTCCCGACGCTATGCGCAATCAGTTTTGACACCAGTACTTTATGCCACACTCTGTCAAACGCTTTTGAAATATCCATAGCAACCGCCTTGCTCTCACCAAAGCCATGGACACTATGCTACCAGTGCTCGGTGAGGGCCGCCATGAGATCGCCCGTAAAGCGATTTCGACGGAAACCGTATTGGCGGTCATTAAATAATTCATTTTACTCAAGATATTTAACCAAGTAGTAGTTAACTACACTTTCCATTAATTTTGGATAGCGTAGAACAGATTGCGATAGGGCGATAGTTCGCAGGGTCTGTAAACTACTTGTAGGCTACAAAAATTTTCCCATTGATCACATTATAACGATCTTGTTAACCCTGACCTATCTTCCTATAACGCACAGGAATTCCGAGAAGCTGTGTCTACAACAGCAGCTCACATCTAAGGGTAAAACTCTATCCCTTCTTTGACACCATATTCCCATTGCAAGTTGTTTCACTTTTTCCTAGATTAAAACCAAAAATCTCACACTCAACAGAAATTACTTAGTACCACTGAGCCATGACGAAATAATTATAATGAATCGTTTATGTTTTTAGTACGTAAGCAGATATGCAAGTTTATTTCATTTATGATAACGTGTGATTTATTCAAGCTTTCCACCAATCATTTATTATTTTTTTTTTTTCGTTTCTGATTTGTTAAGACTTTTAATTTGAATTTAAATTGTGTTTTCATAGTCGCAAGAGAACGGAAAAAAAATCGTTATGCATCGTGTATTTATTGAATTAAAAACTTCAGCAGTTGGAGTGGAAGGAATGGAGAAGGGAAAGCTGAAATGCTGATGATGATATCATTTAGCAGAAAACTCTTCATATTAAGCACACAAACACACAGTTACCCACAAACATTTATACATACCATACATGTGTGTATGTACTATGCATGCATATAGAATCGTAAGTAAAATGAAAACGAAATGCTTGAATTGAATGCTAAATTGAAATGGAATTGGAGACAGCGTTGGAGATGAAGATGACGGCAATTCGAACCACTCATCTAACTTATGGCGGGGATTTAATCACAAAACCGCAAGCACCAATATATGTATGTATACGAGTATGTATGTATAAGTATGCATATATGGAAACATATCTTCATATGTACGAGTATAAGTAAGTGTGTGCAAATGCGGCTGTTGTTGGCATATAATAACACTTTAAATAAAGTAATTTCTTTTTTTTAACTTTGAATTATGTGCGTGGATGTGTGTGTTTGTGTGTGTTTGTGTTTGTGTGTGTTTGTGTGTGCTAAGGGAAATTGTTATCTTACGAAAAATGTCTGATTTTCATTTGAACAGATTGAAAAATGATTGAAAGAATTTCATTTGAAGTTTTTGATATTATTCTTTTCAATATTTTTCCTGTTGTTGTTGTATATAGTATTGCTTGTGTTTGTATAACACACGACGTATTTACTTTTACTTTTAATGGCACAACCGCCCATGGAGGACCTAGGCCGAGCATTTCGCATAACTCGAAACACACGACGTATACGTAACATTAAATTCATTTATTCGCTTTTCAATTGAGGAAGTGGAAGCAAAATTAACGCCACTGTACCGTGTATATGAGTTTTTATTTCCCCCATGCTACATTGTTCGCTTTTTTTTTTTGTTTTTTTTTCTATTTTTGTTACAACAATAAATCAAGCTACGAAGGAAGCTGTTTGGGGAAATAAGAAACAGCAGAAATGTCGGAGGAGCAGTAAGCAAAATAAAATAAGAAAGGAAAATGTTTAAATGATGAAGCAAAGCATACGGAAGTAGGCAATGAATATTTAATGCAAATTTTCGTGCTGAAATAATTTGAAAACTGAAAGAAAAAGAAAAGAAAATCAACGATACCGATACTTGATGTATTCATATACCTAAATACATATCGACATACATCTATATACACATGTATATATAATATATGTAGGAAGGAATGTATTGGTATGCATTTGGAGTGGGTGGTTTTGAAGTAAAAGTTTGTGTGCGTGTGAATTTGATTTTTAACTTTCTTAACGCACCCTCAAAATTGACTTTTTGAATTGTAAATTGGTTGAAAGTTGTGTATGCAAAGTGAGAGAGCAGAGGAGAGAGTGAGGGCGTAAGTGTTAGAGGCGTAAGTTCAAATCACACATAGAGGCACATATACATATGTACATACATGAGAGCAAGACTTTCGAGAGACTGAGTGAGTGAACATTATTATTCGATTAACTTGTTTATGTGCATCGTTGAAGCAAAGAGGCGTTTTACTTTCTTCCTGCTTCTTTTTTGAGGAACACCAAGGCACTTTGCTTGTATTCAAAAAAAGAAAGAAAAAAGAAACCTGAAGCTTTTCCTTTTTTTATTTTTTTATTACTTCCAAACACATGATGAATTATTTTTACGCTTGATTTATGCAGATTAAAATGTAATTTAACTACCATCAGAATCTTTCACAAAAAAATAAAAGTAAAAAGTAATGGTAGCGTATTTTAATATAATTTATTGAATTTTAAATTCCGTTTTTAATAATATGCCAATGCATTATTCATATCACTCACTTAAAAAAAAAAAAAAAAAAGTAAAAAAAATGTAAAAGTTTTTTGTAAAAGCATATTAAAACTATGAAAATATGCATATTAAAATTACATGCATGCACATGTATGGAAAATGGAAAATAGAGAACGAGAACGAGAACGCTAACAAATGCTTTTATCTCGTTTAACTTTCTTAATAACTGCAAATATTGCAATGAAGCAGCAACAACATCAAAATGTGTTCCTTTACAAAAATATATGAAAAACCAAGAAGAAGCAAAATGAAGCAAAGCGTGGCAAGTATGTTTACGCTTTCGTATAGCACCAACTAAAATGTTAAGCATATGCAGTACGAGTACGGGTTGAAAAGCTCCTTTTGCTGCTGTTGTTGTTGTTTTACAGACTTGTGCCCCCTCTTACTTACTTCTTTGGGTAGGTACTTAACATCCTTTTGCACTTGATACATTCCACAAACGTGTTTTTTATTTTATTCCTTGTATACAATGAGCAAACAGAATTTTCTTCTCTTTGAAGCGTTTTTATAGTCGTTTCCTTTTATGTTCAGTTTTTGTTTTGTTTCTCTTTTTCATTGCACAATATACAATATTATGTTAATATTAATGTTAAAATTAAAATAAATGCATTTATGTGATTTTCTTTTTATATGAAGAAAGAAAACTAATGGGGAAGTTTGTGGAAAATTTTATGTTTGCGCGGGGATTTTACAACACGAGCTCAAATACATTTAAACTTATGGCTAAGTGATAAAGTTAGGCAGTAATGAGACATAGAAAGATCCATTAAAAAAGCACAAACAGTCAGAGCTTTGAACAATGAACCACTCACATTTAGGTTAAAATTCAATTAATGTTGTATTTATTCTGCATTGTCAAATAATGGGCGATGTACTGTTGAAAAACTTGCGTCTTCATTCCTCTTGCTTCTTGTAAGGGTTTGAGTAAAAAGTATTTCCATTGACGTCGATCTGAAAGGTTATTTTCCAGGCAATCGGTCATCAGCCAAGCTTGCGTTGTAGAGCCATATTTTCGTAAGGATAGACAGTCCAATACCCAATACGAATATTCTTGACATAATTTTCACAAAAGTGGGCAAGAGTTGTGGCAACAACAACAACAAGGAAATAAGCAATCACACTTGATCTTGAGTAACACCTAAAGATATTTAAACAAGGTTTAAAGGTGCATAGCTTTTCAGCTTTTGTTCATACTATAATAATTAATTTTTTATACTTTCTCAACGACCGCATTGAATGAATGCAATATAAAGAAGAAGTATTCAACTTTTGATTTGAAATCAAGCAAGTTTTTATAAAGTTAATGAAAAGAGTGAAAATATAATATTTGTTACCACTCCACATATCGGAAAAATCTATTGTTATAATAATAGATATTATTAAGTACAAAAATAAAATAGATTGCAATTAATATTATTTTTAATGTGAACTTTGTTTATGCAAGACTCACTTTCACCATCACCACCCTAAAAGTATGCTTTGATAATATTTCGCAGCGGTGAGAATGGTGAGCTGCGAATGGTGAGTACGAAGTTCACTCATGAAACATTTAAATTGTTTTTAATTTATTATTATTATTTTTTTATCTAAGTACTTTTTTGCTTAAGAAATAATAAAAGAAAGAAATATAGAAAGTGTCATTTCTTCTTTTTTACTTTATGGTAAGTGTGTCTGCAGCAACTAAGAAAACAACTAAGCAGGAAGAAGACGCAGTAGCTGTCATAAACAAAGAGCACTAGAAAGATGAAGGTGAAGTTTAAGACAAAAGCAACAAATCCAACACGGAAATGAAGCATGTTTCCTATTATTGCTATTTGTTGTTGGTGTTGATTTATATTTCTTTTTTTTTAGCGCTGCTGGCAACTTTAGCTTTTCTATTTGCTAGTGATTATGATGAAGTTAGGGGCCTCTTGTTGGTTTTTTGTTTTGTTTTTATACTTGATGGGCATGTGGAAAAAGTAATAAAACTTTAAAATTACTTTTTCCTAAAGCGCAAAATAGAAAAAAAGCACAAAAAAAGTAAAGAAAATTCATTCATGTTTGACAAGAAGAGAAGAAGTAAGTAGTTGAATTTATTGTGAAATTGTGATGATGATGATGAAAAATACTCGTAGATAATAATAGGAGGCATGAACACCAAACAAAAACAACAATGTGCGAAAACTTTCACTATTGTGTACAGTGGCGTAAATTGAAGTTTTCCATGACTTTCCCTGACTTTGTCTGGCTGTAGTTTTCCTTTTATTAAAACGTTTTTCTTTTTTTTTTTTTTTTTTGAATGAAAGGTTAAATGAATTTCATACTTCATTAACTTTGTGCTTTTTTCGCTGGCCATTATGTGTGTTTTCCCTTTTATCATTATTTTCAACACAATATCAACGTAGTTGTTTCACTTGTTTCGTTTGTGCCTTATGACATTCTTGATGAGTTAAAGTCAAACAAAGTTAATGGAAAGGACATGAGCAACATCACCAAAGGGAATTTTATAACTTTATACTTACACATGTATGTGTATGTGTATGTGTGTGTGTGTGTGTGTGAGTGCGAGTATCTGTCTATTTATATGCAGCTTGTGGATGTGAGCTTAGATTAAAAGTTGAGCGGTGAAGAGACAAAAATATTAAAACAATGAACACAACAAAAGAAACAAACACAAACTAAAAATTGCATGCGATAAAAACTCCAACGCACTTTTTTCTATTATAAAGTTTTGCTTTTTTAATATTGTTTCTTTGGCTTCT
The DNA here is from genome assembly GCA_958295655.1 of Palloptera scutellata. Classification (NCBI taxonomy): domain Eukaryota; kingdom Metazoa; phylum Arthropoda; class Insecta; order Diptera; family Pallopteridae; genus Palloptera; species Palloptera scutellata. The sequence goes on along the minus strand of OY282449.1, from coordinate 147,988,774 downwards.
TCTTCTAATACTGCTCCTTGTACAGTTACCATATTGTGGTTGTTGTTGTACTTTTTTATCTTTTGTGGTGAGCACATTTCATTTGGCCCTCGAGACAAGTAGCAGCCGCAGTGGTAGCATAGTTGGTAAACGAAGAAATTCATAGAGTCCTTGAAACAACTATAATATCACCATAACACTCATTATGTCCAATCTTTAACTAGCAAAAATCACCACCCCCAACCCTAGCCAATCCTTTGGCATGCACCCCGCTGCCTGACTGGTGAGTAGCATTTTTTTGGCTCGCGCATTTCCCTCGACATCTGTTCGGTCAGCGTGAAATTATTTTAATGAGTTCAAAAAGTCAAACAATTTGCATTTGTGCAAAAGCTTGAAACTTTTATGAAGCTATCGTTATAGCAGTAGATAGATGGAGCTAGAGATACTCTTGCATGTAACATTGTGCTACTGCCGTTGCTGGTAAGGCTGATGGTAGTGGTGGGCTGCTGGAGCTGGTGCTAGTGGAGTTGGTTAGTGCTGGCATACAAAATAAAATTTGTTGTTGTTGGGTTTTTTGGTGTTTTTGTGTCGAACAATTTTCTACGCGCTAAGCGAATTTTATATGAGTTAAATTACTTTGGTTTATTAGCCACAGAAGTAACATCAATTAGCACCGCAACGCAGCACATGACGTTGTTGGCAATGAAGCTGCTGCTGCTGGTGCTGCTACTGTTACTGACGACAACGACAATGGAGATGATGATCATGCTAATGTTGTTGTTGAAACTTGTGGTTTCATTATGTTTGGAGTTTTTCTTATTAATTTTTTTTCGAGGAAGTAAACTCGAATTTATAACGGTCTTAGTTTTTGTTCACCGTATCAAGCAGTTATGGATATTGCTTACATTATATGAATCTACAGGTACAATATCAACTGAAATATCTATAAATGGCTTTAGTGATCATAAACAACATTACTGTTGGTAGTGCGAAGGAAACTGTGATTGATGTGCTCTGAACCTAGGATACATATAGAATAGATTAAAGAGAAATGCCCAAGTCTCACGAGGAAAGATTTTATGAAGACAACTATTTCAGTAACGAAGAAGAATGGCAAACGTCGTTATTACCAGAGAGCTGAGCTGTAAAAGATTGCAGTATTTTTAAGTTTAAAGTCAATTGAGTTTTTATAAAAATTAATGCAATATTCCAGTCATTTGATGAATGCAGAATTAAGACAATGTAGTCACAAGTCATTTTGAAGTCAATGACTTATTCTTTATTTTTGATGTAATTTTTCTGAAGTCATGATTTGAAGTCTTTTATTTGCAGTCCCGATCTCAACAAAGTATTAATTGACTTGAAGTCGATTATTATAAAGTCAATTGAAGTCAAATGACTTCTTTGAAATAAATTAAAGTCAATTGACTTCATTGAAATAGCTTGAAGTCATTGAAGTACATATATTTGTATGTATTCTTTATGTCGTTTAAATCGAGAAGAGTTAAGTGTTTTGTGTTTAATTAACTAACTGTAATTTTTTTTATTTTTCATTGAGACATGCAATACAAATGGTGTATATGGTGTATGAATGCAGAGCATTGTGTTGAATGGAAGGAAGATAGGTGGAAGAAAGAAGGAGGGAGAATGTGAGAGGGAATGCAATCACACAAGGCACCGATAAAGAGATAGACATCCATTGTGGCAAGAGTTATTTATGACTTTACCAAAATGAACTTCAGTTTATCAACGTCGACTATGACCGCATGTAGCGCCAAAGGTAGACCTTTTCGCATCCACTCATGTTGTGCGTGTTACTGAGTTTTTATTAATACTGTATATACATATTTTTTATCATTCAACAACTGAATTCACTCACTAAAGGTGAAGTCTCTATTGACTGCAAGACTTCAAACAAATTTGAAGTCATGACTGGGATTTCAAGAATAATATTAAGTCATGTGAGTGATTGTGACTTATTTGTATTGAAGTCTCAAATTGACTGCTTTAATCAATGAGCAGTCATTGACTTCAAAAAGCATGATGACTTAATTTTTGAAAGTCAGAAATCTCAAATGAAATCAAATACTTTAATCAGAGGTGACTTCATTTGCAGTGACTTAAATGAATGCAGCTCGAAATGAATGCAATCTTAACTGCTCATACAGAGAGGTTAATCCTAAACTACAATGTTATTAATTTACTGTTTACTCCAGCCTACTAATGAATGAGCTTTAAATAGAACAATTGGCAGACTACATTCACAGTCAACGGCTGATCGTTGTTCCCAACCTTGTCTTCAAATAAAGTTTATTCTCAGAACATCTTTATTCTAACTCAGTAGCTTATAGGGCAAATATAAGGCAGAGATTGAAAGATTGAAAGATTCTAAAACCGATTACTATAAAACTTAAAAACTAGAAACTTTTCACTTGTACGCATTCTAATCTTACTCAGCGTTTACACATGCCAATGCTGGCATGCCAAGACTACTTTTACTTTTTTACTCATACTTTTTCAATAATACACTTAAATTTTGTTTATTGTGTAAGTCTTCGCTGTTGCAGCTCTGGGTATTGCCATTAATACAGAGTTTGATTGGCTGATCAGCTAGTGCCTCGTGACGATGCTACTGTGGGTCTAGAAAAATTAAGTCAAATGAAAACCAGTAACTGTTTGATTCATGTAACTTATTCTCAGTAACTGATTTTTTGACAAGCCTCTCTTGTTTTTGCGCAAGTGGAAAGTTTGTTGTATCCACTATGCATTGAAGTAATCTGGAGGTAAGCTAGTCTGTATTGAGGTGGTCAGGTTCTGTAACTGCAAAACGACTATGAAATGCAAACACACGTCCACATTGAGTTGAATTTCTAGCTGAGTTTGATTTTAACTTATAAACTGAAGTTAAATTTATTTTATACAAGGTGGGGCAAAAGTAATGTCGTAATGTAAACTGGCTGCCATTGGGTTAGAAATGAAAAAAATTGGGCCCTCTTTTTACACGGAAATTTTATTTGAAGATACAAAATCGATGACATTAAGTTGAAAAAATGATATCGGTCAAATGACCACCTCCTGGGTTGCTGCACATTTGTGCTCGTTTTACGGCATTTTGGCTCCAAATTGGTGATTTTGGAGTGTGTGTATCGCTCCATTTCTTATTGTCAACTAATTCTCTATCTGTCTGCAACATAACAGTCAAAGCAAAATTACATTTGACAAGTAATATCACATTATGATATTACTTTTACCCCACCCTGTATGAATATTTTGCTGATGTAGAATTTTGTAAAAGTAAGCCGATAGCTGAAAAGTTTTAACGCTGCGAAACCGATTGAAATAATCTGCACTTTTTATTTCAAAATTTTATTTTCAACTATTTTAAAAATTTGTTGTTTTGATAATGTTAGCTTTGAAATTTAACCACAACAAAAACCATTATGTTTTTTTTTATTATGTTTTGCTTTAAATTTTGTTTTATTTGATTTTTTTTTGTTTTTTGGTTTTCGTTAAAACCACAACAGAAGTTTCACTTTTCTGCATGTTTTTATTTTGGCGGCATATCATCAGGAACGAACATGAAGAATATGTAGAGCAACAACAACAACAAAAACAAGAGCAGGGCTTTTGTGATATATATTTTTCTATGGTATACTTATGTGTATAGAGAAATATTTTAGAAAAATATTGGTCGTTTTCTCTTGTCCGAGCAAGCTCAACATAAACTCACTGAGCTGTGTTACAAAGAAGGTGAGAAGAAGGGTATGGGTGAAGGGCCGGCCAGTCTGTTTAATGTGATAGCTCATAACAACAGTTGCTGTTGTTGCTTGGCTGTTTGGCTGTTGTTGATGCTTTACTCGTATGTGAATGGAGCAGTGAAAAATGTTTCTTTGATGTTTGATGTGGTTCACCATTTTGACCAAATGAGATTATATTCAAAGGAAAGGAAGCAAGCAATGCACGCGAGAATGGTTCAATGGAATTTTCACTGTTATATTTACGGGCCCCACAGACAAACATGCACGCACACATACACGCACAAATATGTACAAGGAAGAAATCACGTTACAGTAACAAACAAGAGCTTTATATTTATTTATAGCATATAGTGAAATGTTAATGTAAAAGTTAAAAATAGATATATCATACTCTTAGTATGAACTAAAGAAATGAAAATAAAATTGAATATGAGCTCGCTTAACCCTTTTTTAACACTTTACTTGGGAACCAGGAGTGAAATATTGCTTTATTTTTGTGTGATCTAGATTTCATTTAGTTATTTATTATTATTTTTACGATGTGAAAAAATTGGTCAACTACGATAACATTGCACCAGCTACGCAAACGCTATTGTGAGATGATGAAGGTGATCGTCTAGGAACAGGCAGAGCGCCCACCGTCAACACTCCCAGGAATCGCAAAATCGTTCAAAAGCGGTTACAGCGTAATTCAACAGTTACCATGAGAAAAGTTGCACACGAAACAGTCTTAAATGGGTAATAGGAAATCAGTTCGACTCATAGCAAAAAAAAAACCTAATAGGACTCAATGCTTACAAGCTCCAAACAGCCCAGTTACTTAAGTATGAAAACATACGACTTTAAAGATGTCGCCTGCTTTATTGTCGGGCCGCAGGAATTCGATGAGAAAAAACCGTCTTCACAGATGTGAAAAGCTGTTTACTGTTTAACAAACTCATAACCGTCAAAAAGACTGGGTAGCTGGGTAGCAGAGGCCAGAGACTACTGGACCATCATTCGTCATTCATCATTGCCAAAATATGCAATCCGTTATGGCATGGGGTGGTATTTGCGCAAATGGCGGGACAACCTCAACTCATAATCAATCAATAAATGTACCGCCGTGATATTTTGGAGGCTGTGGTAGTCCCCTGGGCGGGACAGCACTTTGGCGATAATAATGAGGACGTTCCAGCAAGACTCGGCATCAGCTAACAGAGCCAAAACGACTCAAGAATGGTGCATGGCTCATTTTCCTGATTTAATCACATCTCAAGGATAGACACAATAATCCGATGGATTATAGCGTATGGTCCATTTTACAGGCCAATATCTGTGCTAAATGTTATAAAAATTTGCAGTCCCTGAAAAAGTCGTTGCATCGTGAGTGGGACCGAATAACGGTGGAGTAGCTGCGGCCTATAGTCAAAAGGCTTTTGAAGCTGTGTATTCGTGCCCAGCGTGGCCACTTTGAAACCGGTTGAATATATTTTTTTTTTTAACTCATACATTGCTATCTTTTTCTTCGATCTGTTCTTCGTTTTTAATTACAATAACTTTTTTTATATCCAAAACTGTTGTATACACTTATTAATTGTCACCCTGTATGTATATGTGTGAGTAATGAAATCTTTATTTTATTATTTAAACTAATTGCATATTTGTAGTTTCTACTTAGTTACATTAATGATAATTATGTTTTAATTATTGTTGTTAATCCTACAGCGACCTAACAAGAATGAGCCATCGATTTCAGAAAAGTATAATCATGGCCATTGCCAAATTATTTTTCTCTTTTTCTTAAAGCTTTTATCGTTTGGGATAAGTTACAAAGCGTAGCATGAAGATTCTCTTAGTTAAGTGGCTATGTCACTTGTTTGTAGTGATCGGCACATATGTAGTTAGTTCACAACTACGCCATCTATCGGCTTCGCAATGTATTAGAGTAGAAACTCAGAAAATACTTCGAGGTTCGTGACTATACTAATTTTTCATCGCAATGTTATCTAATGACATAAAAAATCGCTACATCTGGAAACTTCGAAGAGGTCTGAAATGTTTGTGCCAGCAATGAAAAACTGTGCTATAAATACGACTGCAGCAGCGGAATAGAGGAAGTCATAGTTCGACAGTCTTAGTGTAAACACAGAGTGTGTAATATAAGTAATTTTAAAGTAATTTCTAAGTGTTTTCTTGAGTGATGAATGTGATAAAGTTGGAATAATTTGCTTTTAACATAATCCAGAGATTGAACCTTTATATTGTTTCTTTCTTTCAATGACATAACAGCCCATGGAGCGCCTAGGCCGAGCTTTACGCATCCACCCATGTGTGCGTGATATATTTTTACATGAATGAACCTTTAAATTTGTTCTGAATAAGCATTAGAAACTAGAAAAACGTAACAGAAGTTATAATTTATAGATATTTTTTATATACATGCTTGTAAATTAATGGGTTTAATTCGAATACCTAAACACCTAAAACACCTTCTTCGGATTAATTTAATTAAAGCACAATTAAGCAATTAACAATTTGAAATCCAACAACGCCTTTACCTATTCCTTCTCTGCTCTGCTGCTGGCCATTTCAAACATCAAACTTTAAACATCAACCAGTAGCAATCAACATTTTGACCATTTTCATTTTGTTTTAATTGTTTAAATGGTCTTTTTTTTTCTTTTTCGTAAGCGATAGGGTGTGGAAATAGCTGAAGAAAGTAGAAAGAACTCAAACGCATTTTGTAACGCTTGGGTTCATTCATCGCCATTGCCCTTGCCATCATGATCACAATTGAAAGAAAGAAATTAGCATAAACCATAATGATTATACTTAATAATGAAATAAATGTTAATAATAGAAAAAAAACGGAGATGCCTAAAATGATGATACAAAAACAACACACACACAAGTCCCTAGACAAATAGTACTTAATAATAGGAATAGGAATACAAAAACAAAAGAAAAACAAAAGCTAAATACCAAAAACAACACAAAAATTACAGCAGCGTAACAGCAAAACAGCAAAATTATGGAAATAATAATTAAATTAAACAAAAACGCGGCCAGCAAAAGCAAAAGCAACAGCTACGGAAACCAGCAACAACACCAGACACAGACACAGCTAATTTTCATTCAAATTATGCAAATTACTTTAGAGCGTAAATGCTTTAACGAAATTTATGTTTCTTGGTTTTTTCTAACTAAATATTTGAGAAAAAATGTTAAAAAAGAAGTGAACTTCCGATTGCATTCTAATGCCTGGAAAAGGTTATCTATCTTTCATATACCATATGTCTGCAATAGATTAGCTTTAAAAAAGTACTTTAATATTAAGGTCAAAAGAAGTTATGACAAAGGGTTTGCAGTAAACAATAGGCTCGAAAGCTTAATACTGGTCGAAATTCTCTTCAAATAGATATTGCCATTGAGCTTTTCGTTTATGTATCAGACTTCATGGGCGTGCATGTAAATCTATTTATTTTACTTTATTAATTGGCACCTCAGTACAAGGAGGGTCTATGTTGATCTTTTCCCATCCATTCATATTGTAAGGGTGATTTTTTTTTATACGTATCAAAACTGTATTTCTGTTGAATCCGAGAGGCAGGTAAAAATCCTTTCTTAAGCCATTGCCCGTCGTAGACTCTGCGACACATTCGCTGTTGTCCATTCACGTCGATTTAAACCCTATTGATAGTAAACATGAGCGACAAAAACCTGGATCATTGATGATCCAGATGGTATCTATTGCTTTTGGAAGGATCTGCTGAAAGATGCACTTTACTTTCTATGGCGAAGTTTCGGAGACGGTAAAGCTTTATGGTATGAGAGGCTTCTGTCGCTCTTGTAAATTTTCGATTTCGCTTCCTAAACTTTTATATAATGTTCCAAAAAGTATACCAATTAAAAAGCCACGACTGCAATGGCGGATAAATATAGAGGGTGTGCCAGTAATAGTGCAAGATTTAAATTATGTGAAATTTTTATTTTCTTTGCAAATGGTAGCTTTGGTATTTAACAACTACTGTCGTCTACTATTGTTTCGATTGTTAAAAATGGAGTGCTACACAAAGAAACAATGCGTTATCATTGTGAAAATTAGGCCGAAAATGCAGTGAATTCATTACAGGAACAACGAGTTCTTGTGGCCTCAACTGAACGATATGGATCTGGATGCAGGATGGCGCCACCTGCCACACTGCTCATGAAACAATCGATTTATTGGAACAACGATGTCAAGTGGCCACCAAGAACGTGCGATTTTACGACGTTTGGGGTTTTGTGAAATCCCAGGTCTATACGTATAAACCACTCATATTGGGAGAAGGATGGAGAGATTGCTTAATTAGATTTCCAGATTGTATCTTTACGATTTCTTAGCAGTGACAGTTTTCTGGAAAAAACCTTCAACGGATGGATCTTGTGGACAATGCAGATGAAATGTGGAAAATGCACATGAACATGGACTAAGAGAAATGGCTTAGTGTTAACTATTTTAATCAACACTTCCTTTCATATTCATATTCAATAAAACTTTAATTAATTAAAATTACTTTTCTTCATTCAGTGTAGGTATTTCATTATATTCGAAATAATCCTCATTACTTCAGTGTCTATTTCTTTTCGATGCGACATTAAATGCTGATCGTATTTTATTACCTAGCAATGATTATGCCACATTAAAACGAACGCATACCTAACTACCAACAAGAGATAAGCCAATCAGTATCGCAAACACTTGCCTCCTGGTCCAACCTAACTACTACACACACACACACACACACACACATGCCACTGTGTATTGCCTCCTTACAGCTAATGCTGCTGGGAAATATAGCCAGCCAGCCAGTCAGCAGCGGCGGCAACATTATCCCAAAACAAAAAGAGCAGAAAAGAAGCAGACCACCTGTGGCGTTAATATGGCAAAATGTGCCGTTGCACAACTGCTACCTGAATTGCAGCAGCGCAACACAATTCAACAACAAAACGACGAAACAATCGACGACATAATAGAGGATTCATCAGTCTAAAAAACGCTGGTGAAATGCAACTAAACTGCCTCCTCCTCCTCCTCCTTTTTCATGAGACTTTGCTTTGTGGTGTGCGTGTGTGTGTTTGTGTGTGTGTGATATGTGAGCCGCAAACAAAATAATTATCTTGCTGCATCTTTAGTTTAGTCACTATGACGACGACCGACGACGATGGACGACGACTACGGCGATGATGGTGATGGCGTCGCTGTGTTGCGATCATCTCTCTTGGGAATATCTCTTTCCATTTCCTTTGGGGCGATTGTGATACCGATGCGATTCAACGGAGAACGGAACGATGTTGTTGCTGACTATCTGACTGTGGATGTTTGGCTGACTGGTGTTGCTGCTCCTTCTCTACACAGCATTTATTCTTATCGCTATCGCCGTAGTCATACATTCTCATTGACTTGTTTCACGTGCAACAACAACAACAGCAGCAGCAGCAACAAACGAAGATGAACTTCTTCGTTTACTACTTACCTACCCTATACTTCTTCAATTTCATTTACTCAATGGTAAGGAGACTGATGTTCTGATATATCTACATATATGTGTGTGTGTGTGTGTGTGTGTGTGCTTGTCTGTGTATATGTGTGTATATATTGTGCAAAAGAAGCATACTAACTTTGAAACAAAAACATTGGCAACACTGATCAACTTCAAAGATCGTGTCAGATTAGAGTAAATTTATTAGCAAAATGTTGTTGCTGCTATTGCTGCCGTCGCTACCGCTGCCGCTGCAAATGAGGGAAGTGAACGAGCTCAACATTCAAACATTCATTTAGTCTTTCATTCATTTTGTGGGCTACTGCCAAACTGAAAAAGTTCCACCAACTGAAACGATATGGTGGCAATGTGGTGAATGTTCGTCAGTCAGTTAGTTAGTTAGTTAGTTAGTTAGTTAGTTAGTTGAGTAGCAGTAGATAGATAGGAAGGTAGTTGGGTAGATAATAAGGTAGGTAGGTAGGTAGGTAGATAGGTTGACTGGTTTGTTGGCGCTGGCTAGTGCCTGCAAGTACCAGTAAATGTTGAATGGTGTATCATCGTTTTATTTCGAATCGATTCGCATCATATCGCATCGAATTGTGCGACCAATGGCAGCAAACATTCGACCAAACGACTGACTGGTTGAGTCAGCAAACGAGCGGCCAAGTGAATTGCCTTCAAAGCGTTTAGCAATTGCACTAAATCACTGATAAAAACAGCAACAGCAACAGCAGCAGCAGCAGCAGCAGTAGCGGCGGTGAGCGTGCTGATGAGACAGCTACGTTTGTGGCGGCTTCTTAATAGTGTGCTGCTGCTGATTATGCTGCTGGTGGTGATATTGAGTTTGGGTTTATTTTTTTTTTGTATTTTTGGAAAGGAGGCATGAGCATGTTGATTGCAGCAAAAATATTTTTTTATTTTATTTTTTCGCTGATAAAAAGGTAATTTTGTATCATTATGTCAATTAAGCACATTTAATTTGGCATAACGAGAGATGTGTGAAAATTGTTTGCGAAAATTAATTTATGTTTTCCACGAATTGTTATAGCCAGCTATTTTTGTGTGTATGTAGTACTTAAGGTTGAAAAGTAGTAGTGGGTATTTGATAAAGAAAATGAAGTTGCTTACAATATTTTAGCTTAGAAAATTAATCGAAATCAAGTCTATGTATGACATTTGGTTTTAAATATTAGGAGCTTTAGCTTGTGCTTCGTAATCGATAGTCGAGACTGTGAAGTGATCGTTGTGGCGTAGTGGTAGTGCGTTGGACTGTTACGCAGAGTGTCCTGGGGTCGAATCTGGGCACAGGCAAAATCAAAGAAGTAGAAAAAATAATTTTTCTACACGGCAGGCAATGGCAAACCTACAAGAGTAAAAATTTCCTATGAAAAGCTTTTCACTTCGCCGTTCGGATTCGGCATTAAACTGTAGGTCCCTTCCATTCATGTACAAATATAGCACGCACAACATGAGTGGATGCGAAAAGCTCGGTCTACGCCCTCCATCTTGTGCTGTTGTGCCATTAAAAGTAAAAAGAAAGGCTGTGAAATCGGAATTCTAGGACCAGAAGAGGCGAGCGTTTATTAGAACCGGAAGATCGAACAAGGAGGTTTACTTTCAGTCCTGAATCTGTGTGAGTCTAGAGGTGTTTTCGATGTTTTGAGCCCTTTCAATTCGTGATTTGATACCGGAATTTTATATCCACATAACTTATGTCTCATGGGAAAAGGATATTTCGCTGCCCATTATTCCCCTAGAGTGCCGTCTCATTCAGAGCGCCAGAGACTATTGATATTGCTTGATGAATGGAATGTCTTCACGTGATCTTTTCTGGTCTATGGCGTCTGCATCTCTTTCCTGTGAAGTGTGCACCACGTGTTATTGGCATTCTTAGAGTATGTCCAATCCACTTCTATTTTCTTCTCTTTATCTCAGTGGTTACTGGGTTACCGCATACAAGGTTACTGAGGTCATTATTATTTACTACGTTTGGCTAGAATATTCTGCATACGATTTGCAGACATTTAATGAATTCTTATCATTTCTGAATGACGTTGTGTGAAAGTAACCAAGTTTCACTAACATTTTACTGTGGGCAAAAAGTAGTAAGACTTTTTAATTTAAATTTCGCGCGGAAACCCATTCATCAAAATATTATTTTTTTAAGGTTGGTATGACTGTCGGTGACATCTGTGCCAAATGTCACATCAAAATAATCATTAGTGTTTAGTATACGCTTGTCTTTCTGAAGTACAAAAAGTGCATTCGGCGATTTTCACAATGAGTGAAATTATTCGACAAAGAAGTTCCATTAAATTTTGTGTGCGGAATCAAATTTCTGGTGCCGAAACGTTCAGAATGTTGCAAAAGGCCATCGGTGATAATTGTAATCGTTGACGACGAACCACGTCCAGGACGGCCATCAACATCAACTGATGATCAACACGTCAATAAAATCAAGGAATTGGTGCTCGAGAATCGACATCGACGATTAACAGTCAGAGACCTTACTGGCATCGTTGGAATATCGGAAGGATCAGTGAAAACCATTTTAAAACATCATTTGGGCCTAAGAAGAGTGAATGCACGATTGGTTACAAAATCACTGCATTGGTTTTACGAGACCATTTTGCCAAAAATTCGACTGATATCGTTCCGCAACCACCCTACCTATTCTACCCTATTCGCCTGACTTAGCACCGTGTGACTTTTGGCTATTTTCTAAACTCAAAAAACCGCTTCGTGGACACCGTTACCGTTTTGAGTCAATTGAAGGCATTAAACATGAATCGCTAAGGGCATTGAAGGCTATTCCGGAAATTGACTTTAACAACTGTTTCGATAATTGGAAAAAACGTTGGCACAAGTGCATTGGGGCCGGGGGGGATTACTTTGAAGGGGACGAAATTGATTTGGAAGAATGAATAAAAAAATTTGAAATTATGAACAAAGTTTTACTAACTTTTGCCCACAGTAGTAAGTGATTGTTGAATATTTGGATTTTGTTTTTTATAAAAAAATTCCGTCTCCTATATTGGCTGCAACCGTATAAACGCAACTTTGGCTGCTTTTTTGATGTCCTTGTCTATTTCATCATCTGTAGTTTTGATATCAATGAGTTTGCTCTTGTTCAGTACTCGAGTTGTCTTTCTTTCGCAGTTAAACGATGATGGCTTTCTTCAATGATAAAGGTAAACTTTTATTTTCCCACGGTGATTTGATTTGCGGTTTCAAAGTCTCGACTGATGTTTGAGCTCCAAGAAAGCAGCAGTTCTTCTTCTGCTGCTTTACTTACTTTACTTTTAATGGTACAACAGCCCATGTAGCGCCTAGGCCGAGCTTTTCGCATCCACTCATGTTGTGCGTGCTATATTTGTACATGAATGGAAGGGACCTACAGTTTAATGCCGAATCTGAACGGCGAAGTGAAAAGCTTTTCATTGCAGTTTTTACTCTTGTAGGTTTGCCATTGCTTGCCACGAGGTGGTGCCGTGTAGAAAAATAGCAAATTCTACTTTTAGCTTTTGCCTGTGCCGAGATTCGAACCCTGGACACTCTGCGTAGCAGTCCAACGCACTACCACTACACCACAGCGACCAGCGATTTCTGCTGCTTTACTTAGCTTAATTTTCTGTATTACTATTTTGATCTCATCAGCCAGAGAAATAAAGGATTCTTTCATTAATGCTTAACCAATATTTTTATTCTAAAACGTATGTTTTATTTGTGTCTGTGAACCTATTCCATACATCGAAAGTTATAAAAAAAATTGTATATTTGTCTGCCTTATTAATTTCGAGAGAAAACCTTCACTAAGTTTAAGAGAGAATAAAACTATTTTATTTACTATAAACATTAAAAGTGCTTCTCATTTTGTTCCTTACTCCGGACATTATCAAATGCAAAGATAATTTTGTAACATTTCATTTATCATTGGGAAAAGTAACTTACATAAAAGCTATCTCTCAGACCGTCACTTCTATGTGAGACACAAAAATGAAATATCCACACTACGAAAAATTACAGCTGGCATCCCGCAAGGAAGTCCACTAGGACCAATTTTATATACCCTTTATACAGCAGATATACCACAGCCTACCAGCAGAAATTCACTTATAGCTACATTTGCAGATGACACAGTAATCTTGGCATCACACCAAAATATTACAACTGCAACAGCAACACTACAAGAAAATATTGATGAAATCACGAACTGATTCAGCAAATGGCACATAAAAGTAAATGAACAAAAATCTGTTCAAGTTATATATACAACGAGACAAATTATTAATCCTCAACCCATTGAAATTAATGGAACAAATGTTAGGATTGACACCGTCGCCAAATATTTGGGAGTATACATAGATAGTAAACTTACTTGGAACTATCATATAGAAAAAAAACGCGAGCAAATGAAAATGAAATTTCGGGAGTTATACTGGCTACTGAACAGAAAGTCTAGTTTAAATCTACACAACAAAATACTAATATACAAATCAATAATAAAACCTATATGGACATATGGGCTGCAACTATGGGGAACAGCAAAGAAAAGCAATATTTTAAAAATACAACGTCAACAATCATCAATACTAAGATGCATAGCAAACGCGGACTGGTACATCACAAACAATAACATTCATCATGATTTAAAAATACCTACAATCACCACTGAAATTGCAAACTACAGTAAAAAACACCACGAAACAGTAAGACAACATATCAACAGTGAAGTATCGCAATTACCAAATAGAGAAATCGAACAACCGCGAAGACTGAAGAAAACAAGACCAGTAGATTTAATCTAACAAAGTAGAATGAAAATCCAAAAATTACTAGATAAACGATAAACGATATATTGATACTGATCAATGTATTGACTAAAATCCAAATAATTGCTGTGAGGAAATGTATTAAGTGTTGTATATGAATTATCATATGTAGACAGATGTACACATACTATTGGAAATTAATAAAAAAAAAAAAAAAAAAACATAATTCTTGGGCGTGACAATAAAATCATTTGCCCCTCTACAAAATTTGTTTTCTTTCCATGGAATATCTTTGATGTGTCTTTGAACTTCATGTCAAATCTACACAGGTGCTTTTTAAATCTATCGAAATGCGATTTTTTTTTACATAAATACCTTGAAGAATTCATTAATAAAAATTCTTTAATATTTCCTACCAATTCAATACATATGTGAACTCGAACCTAAATTCTGTATCCCTCCCCTCAATGCTTAAATGCGCACCTGCCTGCCTGCCTTTGCTTGCTAGCCAGACAGCCACTACCATCACATTCCAAGTGAATTGAGGCGTAAAATGGAAACTACTGAATAACGCCGTAATATATCTCAATAATAATAATGTTATACATAAATAAATTAATTAATTAAATTTAACCCTTTTCTGTTCCGCGTGTGTTTGTGTGTGTGTGTGTTGGAATGATAAACAACTATAATTTAAAAAGTAATATTTCTAACTGATTGGAAGTCATAATTTTTGGGTTTGTTTTTCGCCGTTCTACGACGATTTATGTTCGAACAACAATGCAAAGGCATGGTGCATTCACATGACATTTCTGACAGCACTAAATCTATCTACATAATTATTCTTTTTTAATAGCAAATCATAAAAATAAAATATATAACATTTTACTATCACAACATTGCGGCATATTTGAAAAGAATTTTCTTTATTACCTACTACACATTTTTATCACTCTGCCAATGCATGTATCATCTAGTATGCAACTTGGTTGCCACTACATATATGATATACATAAGTACTATGTCGTAACTAACTGCTAGCAACTTTTCTCCCTCTTCATAAATGCTACTAGATACTACGATTACTGCTACTTATGTACTATTGTTTACTACATACTTGCTGTTGTGCTGTTTAGAAATATGTTCTCAACTGCTTTCACATTAGAATTAAATTAATTACTTTATTCAACTGAAATTTTGTTGACCATTTTCAGCAGTAACCCAACTACTAGGTAACATTAGTAACAACAACAAAAACAAATATCAGCTAGGTACAAAAATTATGTTTAGTAGCATTAGTCTTTGTTGTTGTTGCTGTTGTTTTTGTTGCTGTTGTTGTTGCTGTTGTTTTTGCTCTATGTTGTTTGTTGTATACCCATATATCCGGAAATTTTCAAACGCTTGCACCTGTAAATTATTACTAAGGGTCAGTTACTACCAGATACTAAAACTTTATGTTGTTGTTGTTTTACTATCCCATACAAGCATATGTAGTAGAGGTAGTGTTACACATGTGTACAGGGTGTGACATCTTTCATGTCGTTGCGAGTATGTAAACATTGAATAATGTGAACATTTATCAACCGATTAACTTGAGTGAACCTGTTTGGGAAAAGTCAATTCAGTACTATTTTAATCGCTTCACATCGAAGTAGAAGTCTATGAGTTGGCGCTCGGGACTCCATAATATGCCTCTCCTTTCAGAGCATACGTTTGCTATAACTTGGACTTCGATAGAACGTCCACGTCGCTTGGAATACGGAGAAATAAAAAATGATGGCATTGACTGGCCACTCAGATCTCCAGATTTGACCCGCCGGACTTCTTTTTGTGTAGCTATTTGAAGAGCAAAGTATACGCCAGCACGCCTCAGACCAGTGATGAGCTCAAGGCAAACATTCGTACCGAAATCATTGTTATATCGCCCGAGATGCTCGAAAAAGTGATGAAAAATGCAGGCAAAAGGGCAATTTTACTTTGATCAATAACGGCGGCCACTTCTTGATTGATATTGTACTATATTCAAAAACTAGTCAAAATAAATTATAAAGAACCAAATTAAATAAAAAATACCTTATATATGGAAATCGGTTTTTTTTTTTTAAGTAATTCAATATTCACATACCTTCATAAAAGATGGCGCACCCGCACTTATTTTGTTATGTATGTATGTGTATCAAAATCATAAGTTAAAAATATTTATGTACATGTGTTTTATGTATGTATTGATGTAAGCATGTGTATGTTCTTTTTTTTATATTCGACAAGGTAGGGGATATCCTTGTGTGGTCGCTGTAGCATAGTGGTAAAGCGTTGGACTGCTACACAGAGTATCCGGGGTTCGAATCTCGGCACAGGCAAAATCAAAAAGTAGAAAAAATAATTTTTCTACACGGCACAACCTCTTGGCAGGCAATGGCAAACCTACAAGAGTAAAAATTGCTATGAAAAGCTTTTCATTTCGCCGTTCCGATTCGGCATTAAACTGTAGGTCCCTTCCATTCATGTACAAATATAACACGCACAACATGAGTGGATACGAAAAGCGAAAAGCTCGGCCTAGGCCCTTCATGGGCTGTTGTGCCATTAAAAGTAAGTAAGTAAGGGGATATCCTTATATGTAGATACTGGCAGCCCCGTGCTGTACATCACGCACGATTCACATTCCAGTGTACCTACGTACATACTAAAAACATCTCTTGTGTCAGTATGTCCTAATAGACACTCGCGGCCCCGTGAGACATTTCCTCGCAAGGTGTAATTTTGATTTTTCAACTATGTTTAGACCGCTGCTGTGCCTCTTATAACTTGATCTACTGAGCTCAGCATGTAGTGTTTAAGACCCCTGGGCGTCATTGATTGTGCCATATTCTGTTCCAGTTCTTGCCTAGCGTTTTCCAATCTCATTCTATTCCATCAGTATGTGTTCAGCATTCTCGTATTTGTTATTGCAAAATAGACAATTTGGGTCATCTACATGCTTGTATTTAAACAAGTATTGGCGGTAGCACCCATGGCCGCTCAGTAATTTTTGTCATATTACTATGCTTCCTCCCTATCCACGTTGCTACGAACGGTAGAAAAGCATGAGTCCATCTTTCTTTTATGCTGGTATCCCATTTATGCTGCCACTCTCTTAGGTCGTCAGCTGCAACAAGTTCCCGATCTCCCTCGCGCAAGTTATGCTGTAATACCTCCTTATTTGCTTCTATACCGATTGGTCATCGTCCCGCTATTACGCGAGAAGCTTCAGCTGAAACGGTCCGGAATGCACAGACATCATGAACAAAGTTAGCCTTTGCACACATATGGCATCTTTTACCTAGGACTTGCAGTTGCTAGTGATGAAAAGCTGACGCTCATACTGGCGCAGCGTACAGCTACGTGGATTCGCTACTTAACACTTGCTAGCAGGTTCCTTAGTGGCTATTTGGGGCCACCAATATTTGGCATTAGTCTTGCCAGTCCGGAGCTCACATGCTCGAATTTTTCACTTGCGTATTTCACATGCTCTCTAAAATTTAACCTATGGTCCAGAACCTCGCCGAGTTCCACTGTGTCCACTATTTCTTATACGCAGCTGCTCAACGACTACTCATGAGTACTGCTACCGTTTAGTGATCTGCTAACAGGAGTCCAGTTTTCTTAAGCCATGTATGTGTGATGTGTGTGTGTATGTGTGTGTAAAGCATAATCGTTAATTAGTCCACAATGTGTTTAGTAAAAAGTAAAGAAACTATGCAGCACCTACATTCGTGGCAGCCAATGTATTTTTGTTATTGTTTCTATATTCTTGCTGTTACTGCTGGTGTTGCTGCAAGTGCAACAAAGCACCTATGTATTGTATGTATTTGTGTGTGGTTCATTGTGGCATGTAAGATATTTCTAGGTATGGAAAATGGAATTTTGTTTCATATTTATGCTTCTTTTTTTAGAAAAAAAAAGACACTAACAGAAAATTGATTTATTTTTAGAAAGAGAAAAAGAAAGGGTGTCCCAGTATGAGTGCACGATTTACTTTATTAATAAAATGCATAATTTTTCTAGAGGAGTGATGTTTTTTTTTTGCATAGTTCCGATTAAGTATGAATGAAATATCCGGCAAATGGCCCGCGCGGCTCTGATCACAGAACCTTGCTCTTTGAATTACATTTTTTATGATATTTTGAAAAATACGTAGCTCTATCTTACCGATGATGCGTTGGATCTTTGCCTTGAGCTCGGAAATTTTTCGTGGTTTATACACACAGACCCGGAATTTCACTAAGCCTCAAAGATAGAAATCGCACGGTGTTGAATACCACGATCTTGTTGGCCAGTTGACTTCGAAATTTCGGGAGATGATTCGTTCTGGAAATCGTTGCTGCAATAAATCGATTGTTTCATGAGCAGTGTACCAGGTGGCTCCGTCCTACTGAAACCACAGGTCGTCCAGATACATGCTAGACGGCATGTATGAGGTCATAAGAACTTCGTTATCATGTTCCTGTAACGAATGCCATTCTTACTTACTTTACTTTTAATGGCACAACAGCCCATGGAGGGCCTAGACCGAACTTTTCGCACTTTTCGCATCCACTCATATTGTGCGTGTTATATTTGTACATGAATGAAAGGGCCCTACAGTTTAATGCCGAATCCGAACGGCGAAGTGAAAAGCTTTTCATAGCAATTTTTACTCTTGTAGGTTTGCCATTGCCTGCCAAGTGGTGGTGCTGTGTGGAAAAATTATATTTTCTACTTTTTGATTTTGCCTGTGCCAAGATTCGAACCCCGGACACTCTGCGTAGCAGTCCAACGCATTACCACTACGCCACAGCGACCAATGAATGCCATTCACAGTCACTACATTTTCGGCCTCATTTTCACAATGATAACGCGTTTTTCCTTTGAGTGTCCATCCATTTTAGTAATCGGAATAATCGGAAAAACGACAGTTGATAAATTTCATTGCCTCCACTTACACAGAAAAATAAAGAACACAAAATTTAAATCGTATACTCCTATTGGGTCACCCTATACTAGTATCTACAATAGTTCAAAAATAACTACGGTTTTTGTTTCGCTTAAATTTTCTGATTAGAATTTCAAGAGTCTTCTCTTGAGGAATCTAGGCTATGGTTAATAAATAATCTAAGAAAATTGTGAGGGCGAAACCTTGTCGAGATCTGGATTACTATGTTAAGTAGACTCAACTGTAAGCTAGAGTTATTCTCCGATTGATTTTTAGGCAGACATTGTTGTAGGTGTTGATGGAGCATCCCAGGATTCACATCCTCGCAGACTACTATCTAATACTTTATAATAGTGACAGTATCTCGTTTTGCATCTAAAATTTGAAGCATTTGACTTTAGCAATATTTCTTCTTCATCTAAATTATTACTGCCCTCAGTATGCCTACGAGTATCTAGCAGAAATGTGTGGGTACTATAGTTCTCCAGCAGCCTCAGGTTTTCCCTTCTAGCAAGCAACTTCTCTTAAAGGAATTTTTGATTAAACTTTATAGAGAAACCCACATGTAATGCATGGATGCTTAAGAAGCCCTTTGTAATGTATGGGAGCTTCTTTTATATATTTCACAATTTTCAGATACTCTTAAGTAAGTCTAAATGTGACAGACTGAGTCATGTTATTACATACATACATACATACATACATGTATACATATATTAAATAAATCAATTTATCAATCATTTCAATCAATTTCATTACAGTAAGTATTTAATGAATATCGTTTCCTATCCGTTGCTTGTTTTTACTCAAGCATAAAAATCTTAGATAATTTTTAATTTTGTACAAACGATCGATAAAAATTCAAAAAAAAATTTGTATCCAATCTCTTCATATGATTAACTACACATTTTCCCTCCACACAACGACGTCAGACTCGTACATAAATCAAAATATTTCTTACAAATTATTTTAAACACCATAATTGCCAATAAATTGACAGCAATAAGCTAAACTAATGCAAATCATTTTGAGGCTAAGCTGAACAACTATTGCCAATTTTGTCTGTAAATTAAATAGCAACTGCAATATCAGCTACAACTACAACAACGACAACAACATTGAATATACTTATGACAATATGACCTAAAGCAAATATTCAAACAACAAAGAGACTATCAACCGATGTGTGTGTGTATGTGTGTGTGGATATGAATGAATGACCCAGATCAAATTGGAGCATCGATAAATGGGACTCATAAAATTTAACTTGATACGATAACGATGATCAAACATTCACCAACTAGTGCATATTTTGGCCAGTTGAAATGAATACGTTCAAAAGCAGGAAGCTTCAAGCTTAATACAACATGAATTGCATTATACTATACATACATATTTCAGTATGAATTAGCAAAATGGCAGCAACAACAACAACAACAACAACGAACTCATAATGTTGCTGCTGCTGCTTGTAGGCAATTGTCAGGCAATAAATCTTTATGGAAAATTTGAAAAATTGGACAAGAAAATTAACATTGAAATTGAGTGCGCTCACTGCGGCTGCTGCTGCTGCTACTAACAGAATTCAGAGTTTGAAGTAAGCAGTACTTCCTAATAATAAGGCAATATATGAAGAACCGCACAGCAACAAATATGCTGTTTTTTTTTTTTGGGGTAGAAGATGCATACATAAAGAGTTAAATTTTTACTTTCACTACCAAGAAATCCACAAAGAGCAAGCAAAGAAATTGTTATTGTTGATAAATTGCAATGATATTTTTATATATTAACAACAATCAGTTGCACAAATAGCAAATCAACAGTGGCTGCTTGCAGCATGTTAACTGTCATTTGAGAGCGCATATGCTGGCATGCATACATGAGCGCCTAAAAGTAGATTTCGATTTCATAAATGATTTATGCACATACGTGAAAAGTGAAATTTTTTTTTTCGTTTGCCAATGCACGCAGAAGAAGCAATCCGCAAATGACGACAACAAAACACAGTGTCTCGAAATCAATTGCATTTATCTCGAGTTGTTGTTGCTGTTGTTGCTGCAGTTTGGCCCGGCTTGGCTTGGCTTAGCTTGCCTTGCCTTGCCTTGTCAACGTATCAGGGCAAACCAATCGCAACATTGTCCAGTTCTGTGTGTTGTGTGTTTTTTAAGTTAATTTATTTTGCTGTTGTTTTTCTGTTCACATTTCTTGCTCTTCATCTTTTGTCTACTTAAACTTATTTTGCACTTGGAAAAATGTTTAGGAAATAGTACAACAGCCAGCAACAACCACAAGAAGAAGACAAGAAGAAAAAATAAACGCAAAACGTAAAAATGTATGCAATCTTTTGATTGCTTGTGTTTGGTACATGTTGTTGCAGCGCAAAGTAGCACAGCAATATGTTGAAGGAAGAAAAAGAAAAAGAAAAAGAAAAAGTCTCTCTAATGGGTTGTTCACAAGAGCATTGACAATCGATTTGGTTAAATGTTGCTTAAATAAGCTGCTGTGGCTGTTGCTGTTGCTGCTGCTGTTGCCGTTGCTGCTACTGCTGGTGCAATTGCTATTACTGTTCTGCTGTTAATGTTGCTGTTGTTGTTTGATTGCTTGCTTGCCGTTGACTACATTTGATCGATGGGAAAAAGTATGTTTGACTTGGGCATCACTGAAAATGTTGTCATAGCAATTTATGTATGTCTGTGATGTGTTAGTGAGATGCTGCCTTCTGTTCCTTCTCCTCCACTTCCTTCTGTTGAATTTTTCCTTGTACTTGCCGTATCTTGAGATGCAGTCTTCGTGTTTGTTTGTTTTGTTTGTTGGTGTTTTAATGAAGTGAAAATTTTGTTGGAGAATTTTTGAAAACATTTCGGAAATTACTCGTACTTTCATTTCATGTTGTAGTTGAACTATTCAACATGACTACAGACACGAAGCAAATGTGTTTGATCTGAAATCACTAAACTCATTAAAGAATATATAAAATAAAAGTATGTACTTGGTTGAAATTAACATTATAAGATAATAATTAACTTAATTTGGTATTTATTGTAAACTTTATATAGTTTTAGATTAACCGACAAGACTTTGTTTTGTTCTATCCATGTAAAACACATAGAAAGCTTTAAGCTCACTTTGTTATAGCTTTTTTATTTGCCCTTAACAAATTCGTGTTTTATATACGAGTACATAGTAAGTACTTTAAAATATCAAATCGTGCTTATTATTTCTAGCTGCTTCCTCTATACTTGTACAATCTCAAATTTAATATATTATCCCAGACGAAAAAGAAGCTTAAAGCAAGCCATTGCTTTAAATATCAACTACTTGGTATTATGTCCTATCCTCAATCAATCCCTTTCCATTTTCTATATAATTACAATTCATCCTTGCCACTTCATCCGTAAAATCTCAATTTTAATCTCTTATCCCATACAAAACAATGAAATAAATCTCAAAATATTTCTAGCATTAAAATTTCATAATTGCAGCAAGTTCTCAATAAACCATTTGTCATTGTGTTCTCATTTGCCATTGTAGTAAATGCTTTTACAAACACATACATATATGAGTAACTCGGTGCATCTGTGTGTAAATTTGCCTTAAATCACAATTCCACTTGAACTTCGTCCCTCGATTTCTGACAATTTGCAGAAAATTCAGTGCAAAATCAAAGCATTGTAAATCAAAAGCAATATTGATTAAAATTTCATTTTACTTATTGCAATAAATTTGAATAATGCCCAATATGCAGCAAGTGGCAAGGAGCAAGTGCCCAACAGCAATGGGATAATATTTAATACCCGAAGAAAATTGTTCGTAATTCTTGTTAATTATAGCTGATAATAAGTAGCAGACTTTAGCATAACTGGACCCCCATAGTTTTTAACTTGTCGCCTAGTCCGCACCAGGTTTGTTCACGGACTCGAATTCCAGTCTTTCACAAAGGAATTCTTTTTAAATTTAGAGTTGACTTGAGTATTTTTTGAACCTTTTTATGTAAGTGCCTTCCCCTCCTCAGTACCCCAAAAGCCTGATATCTTCAGCTGCGGTACTTAACCGGGGTCTACAGTATATTGCATTTCAATCGTTTGAAGAGATAATATGAACTTTTAAAAACTATGTAAAATGTGTCCGGAAACTTTTAACGGCAGTTTACATACTCTTGTGAAAGATCGCGACCTTTACCTGATTAAATTGGATAATTAAATGAGGTGGGTGTAATGGTGACTCTTATCAATAATTCCTTTTAAAGAACCCTAGTTTACAGCAACACCAGTGAGACCAAGATGTGCTCTACTGTTTCTCTCAGTTCGATCTGCACAGATAAATTTTGTTTCATCTTACAAGGCTTTGCCGGAATTTGGGTTAAGGTTCTTCTTAAGTTATTCTATACTAGTACGATGAAGTTGTTTGGTATGAATAATTTGGCTTATTCCAGTTGCGTAACTCATTTTGATTCAGTCATTTTCTAAAATTTATTTCAATAGAGTTTCTCGTTAAGTCTCAGAATTATCGTGGTCTAATATGAAACCTATGCTCTGACATCCAATAAAGTTATATCTTGTTTACAGATGCTATTGTATTTTTTATAAGAAGCTTAAGTCAGTCCCAAGCTAAAGTTACCTTATAACCGGCGACTGCGATTAATGTCGTTTTGCTTTCAGAATGTGAATGTTTGACACCGATCTGGTTTCTTACTACCTTAATCCCTCTGCAAATCCACAAAAATATATTTATAAACTTTTTCAAAAATAGTTACTGTTTTCTACATGTGGTTGCTTTAAAATTGCTTCAACATACTTTAGAAATATTAAGTCTAAGAAAGTCAACAATAAATAGTAAATAAGGGATGATAAATTGGAATTTGAAATGGGAATTTCATTTAGATAAAATAGTAAACTTAATATCAAAATTAAAACCTTATAGGTTCCCAGATATTTTCCAAAGTCTATAGTAAACCAAACTTTTGTAAAAAAAACTACATCTAAATCTAAAATAGAAACCAAGCTACGTGAAGTTGTAACATTTCATGGGTATTTTTTCCAAGAAGCTGACCATGTTTCAAGGTTCCTTGAATGAAAAAAGTAGTAGCAAATAGTATTGTAGTAAAAGGTAATTACATAAAGGCAATAGTAAAAGCAGTAAAAAAAGAGGGAGAAATTAATAGACATTAGAAAAAGTAGTAAATATAGTAGAAAGTAGTAGTGGTAAAAAAAGTAGAAGAAAATAATAGTGGAAAAATATTAGTAGAAAAGTTGTAAGAAATACTAGCAAAAAGTAGTAGTAAAAAATTAGTAGTAAAAAAGTAGTAGTAAAAAATTAGTAGTAAAAAAGTAGTAGTAAAAAAGAAGTAGTAAAAAAGTAGTAGTAAAAAAGAAGTAGTAAAAAAGAAGTAGTAAAAAAGTAGTACCAAAAAAGTAATAGTAAAAAAGTAGTAGTAAAAAAGTAGTACTAAGAAAGTAGTAGTTAAAAAAAGGAGTAGTAAAAAAGTAGTAGTAAAAAAGTAGTAGTAAGAACGTAGTAGTTAAAAAAAGTAGTAAAAAAGTAGTAGTAAAAAAGTAGTAGTAGAAAAGTAGTAGTAGAAAAGTAGTAGTAAAAAAGTAATAGTAAAAAAGTAGTACAAAAAAAGTAATATTAAAAAAGTAGCAGTAAAAAAATTTTAGAAAATAGTGGCTAAAAGAGAAGTAGTAGAAAATAGAAAAGTGGCACAAAATAGAAAAGTGGCACAAAATAGTAGAAGGAAAGTAGTAGAGAATAGAAAAGTGGTAGAAATTAGTAGAAATAGTAACATCTCCCCTATGGACCTAAATCAATCCTTTTTCGTTTTAAAAATTTTCAATTCCCAACCTCGCTAAAGAAGTTCCATTTCAAAAAACTTCTTTCTTTCTTTTAATAGGCACAACAGCCCATTGAGGACCTAGGCCAAGCATTCATGTTGTGGGTGTTATATTTGTACATGAATGGAAGGGACCTATAGTTTTATGCCGAATGTAGTTTTTTTTTTTAAACATCCTTTACGATTAGTACCATCTTAACAATGTTAATTGATTATTATTAATAAAATGTAATTAATAGAATTAAGCAAGACGCGTGCGGGTTTACTGAACCAGTGTGCAGCTTCCAAATGAAAAAAGTTTAGAATTCAATAATATAAAATTCAATAATTTAATTTAAGTTAGCTCATAGGGTTTTGTTCGTCTCAATCTTCTCAATTCGTGAGTAGTATCCAGAAGTTGGATGGCTTCCCCATTTATGTGGTTCGTATTTTGCGTTTGGCAGCATATTCTTGTATAACTTCTTTATTCCATTTTATGTTTATGGTAAATCTTGGTGTATTTCTTCTTTGGTTATGTAGCGGTATGCGTCAGTAATCAAACGCAATAGTTTACTTTGACTTCGCTGAAGGAAATCTCAATTTGATTGTTTCGTATAGCCCCAAAGCTGTATACCATACATCCAAATTGGTTTGAAGATAGACTGAATCTGCTTGTGAATCGTAATGTACCAGATCGTAATGTACCAAATCCATATGTAATATGAGTGGATTTCGACTCATTGATTATAGGCTTCCAATCAGTGGTCCAACGGTTAATAAGTATTGCTGAGTGCTGTTTGCAGTTTATCGCTGGTTTCTTCTTGTGCGTCTCAAGATGTCGTTACTATTGTGTCATCGACGAATGTTCCAATGAATGTATTTTCTGTTGTAGGTACATACTTACTTATATCAGCTGTATAGAGTAGATAAAGGATGGGCCCTAGGACACTTCCCTGCAGAACTCCAGTCTTGATAGTGTAGAAGCTCGAACTTTCTTCTTCATATGTTACTCTGAATGTTCTTTCAGATAAGTATGACTCAAGTAGATGGCAGAGATTAGCAGGCAGAAGTTTACTCATTTTATATTCATGTTAGACCTTAGTGCCATATTCGACCAAAAGCTTGAGATATGTGTAAAAACACTGCAAGGCAATATTTCTTTTTTTCAAACGCTTCTCCAACAATCTTTGTTGCACGATGAACTTGATCGATGGTGCAATGTTTATTTCTGAATCCAAACTGAAAATCAGGAATGTGGAGTCGTTTCAGTAATAATTTCTCGGAACAGTTTTGAAATTGAGGGTAGCAAAGAAATGGGTCCATACGACTTTACTTGTTATGGTGGCTTATCTTATATCTTAATCATGACGATTTGCGCCACTTTGAAGCTCTTCGGCAGGTATTTTAGTCGGTAACAGGTATTAAAGAGGTATGTTATCATGATAATTGCTTTACGTGGTAATTCCTTGAGTAAGCAAGGAGAGATTTTATCTATTCCTGTTGCTTTTTTTTAGGATTGATGTTATTATCAATTTATTTCGCTATCACGATTGGTGTGGCTGGTTTGATAATTGATGTTGATTGATAGACGGGTGATGAATTAATGCAAGATAATATATTATGTGATTGGAATACTGCGGCGAAATGTCGGGCAAACAAATCTGCTTTTCGTAATTTTTTCTGATCCACTGCTCCGATGCATTTTTAATTGGCGGCACCAGGATAAGGGGACGCTTGAAACATCGTGTTGCTTTTCATAGTGAGTAGTCTTCGTCTGTTTCAGGTCCCACTTTATTTAGTTAGTCGTTAAGGCAACTTTGTTCATAATTTTTTATAAGTTCGCTAGCAGAATTGCTAACCTGATTAAAGATTGTTTTTGTCTGCTGGATTTCTAGTTCTACTTATGCCTGGTACGTCTTGCTTTTGTCCTTTCCTTGATTAGCTTTCTGATCTTAACTGGGATATATCACTTCTTGTTCGGCTCGTCAAGAGCTTTTCATAGGCGATTTTTACTCTTGTAGGTTTACCATTGCCGGCCAAAAGGTGGTAGCGTATAGAAAAAAAGTTTTTTTATATTTTTTTTTTAAATTTTACTTGTGTGTGTCGGTATTTGAACGCCGGACACTCTGCGTAGCCGGACTAAAGATAAGGATTTGCCATTATGTTTTAAAAACGATTTTGGCCAAGAGAGGCCCAATTTTCCACCACTTTTTGCAGCAATTGGGGCCGTATGTCAGCAATAAAGTGGCGAACATTCTCTTCCAAGGCGTCAATCGTCTAGGGCTTATCTTCACATAACAGGCCCACGACGCGAGATAATGCGCTCACCAAAAGTTTCCTTCAATAAATTGATTGTTTCGTTGGCTGTATGGCATGTAGCGCCGTCTTGTTGGAACCAAAGGTCGTCCACATCAACATCCTCCAATTCAGGAACGAAAAAGTCATTAATCATGGCTCTATAGCGTTCTTCGTTGACTGTAACATTATGACCGGCTTCATCTTTGAAGAAATATGGACCAATGATTCCCTCTGCCCATAGAGCACACCAAACAGTGACGTCTCACAATGGCTTGTGGATTATGATCACTCCAAATACGATAATTTGGCTTATTAACGTTCCCATTCAACCAAAAGCGAGCTTCATCGCTGAACAAAATTTTCTTGTGAAAATCGGGATCGTTGGCCATCTCGTTTTGGGCCCATTCACCGAACGTGCGACGCGCTTGATGATCGTTCGGTCGTTCAATTCTTGCACGAGTTGGATTTTGTAAGATCGCAAACCAAGATCCTTCCGGAAAATCTTCCATAAAGTTGATGGGCACAGCTCCAATTGTTGCGCGCCATGGCGGATGGACTCATTCGGCTCTTCTTCGGTACTCTGCTTCACAGCAGCAATAGCGTCTTCGGTGCTCGCACTGTACGGCGTCTCTGAGGTTGCGTATTATCCACTAGAGTAAACGTGGTGCAAAACCGATCAATGGTTGTTGATATTACCGACTCTGCCGGGCGACTATGTCGACCGAATATTGGATGCATCGTGCGATGCGTCGCGCGACCCGAACCATTATTTTGGTAATAAATTTGCACGATTTGCAAACGTTGTTAAGGAGTAAGTCTATTCATTATGGCAAATGGCAAAACAAACTGGGTATAAATCAAGTGAGAGCTGTCAAAAAGACCAACTCCGAAAAAAGTATTGCCAGACTGAAAATCACACTTCTAAAAAAAAACACCTTTTATTTTCAGTTATACTCAACTGTGTTGTTGTCAGATCCCATTGAAGTTATTCAATTTTCACCGATTGGTTTCTAGATTTTTTCATATGTAGTAAATCGAGAGATGAATTGGTGTATTTTTTGTTATAGAACTTTACGGTAAAATAGTAAATTTTGGTGGTAGAATATTTTATGCAAGTTATAAATGATAGCATACAGTTTCTAATTATGGAATCTGGTACTAGCTTCTTAGTGACCGACTAATAAAAGTAAAAGGGTTTGTACTTTAATGTAAGACTTTGGATTTGGATATCTTAACTGGTACTAACTACTTACATAGTTACCGACTAATAAAACTGAAAGGGTTTGCACTTTACTGCAAGATCAACTTTGGATATTTGACCTACAATTTATGAGCCTTAGCCTTTAGCCTTTAGCCTTTAGCCTTTAACTAACAATTTTGCTTTGAATTGTACGACTGTGGAAGTACATTTTCTTTAAGAACTCTCACGTTGGTATACAAAACTCATTAAATAAACATAAAACACACACATACACTTGCACTTACTACTTTACTAGAGTAAACTTGTTCAGAGAATTATGTATGGTATGTGTGTATATGAATTATAGTATTGGAAATATTGTTTTCTTTCAAAAGGGAAGAATGAACGGACATAGGAAGATAATAAATTATACTCGTAAATATTACTACCGGGCAAACAAACAAACAAGCAAAACTAACACAAAAATTGTGCAAAGAAAAAGTCTGTCCAATTACTAAAGAATATGAATATGTGATTACAAAGGAATTGATGAAGTAGTAGATGCAGGTGCGTGTGTGTGTGTGTGTGTGTGCACGTGTATTTTTGAGTAATTGCTTAAATATTAGTTAGCATTACTATAATTTAGATAAGATTTGGGGAAGATTTCTAACATTTTAATGCATTTAAAGTGTGCAATAATTGCATTGCAATATGCAAAATAATATTGCATGAGAAGCATTTTTATGTGAGATATAGTTTTTTTCTTGTTGTTGCTATACATAAAATTGGTAAAATTTTTAAATAATCACGTACCAAGTATCATTTATAAATATGTATGTATGTAGTATAATCGTATTCTAACGAACGAGTACAAACTAGCATTTTAGAGTAATCGAACTAAAAATCTAAAATAATTTTTGCAATTGCAAGCATACATAAATATGAAATGTTGCTTTGAAAAACTCGTAGTGAACATTTATGACTTGTATGTATGCGTGTGTATGTGTGTGTACTTAGTTTTATCATCAAAATAAAATCATTTACAATAATTTGGAATTTCAATTTCAATTCATCTATGACAAAAATCACATTATGAGTGGCACAACGAATGCTCTCGCAATATCGTTTACCAACATGCACAAATTACTGGTACTTGCTTTTTTCTACCAACATTAAGATAAAAATGCTACCATATTGATATCATGTTGCAGTGGCAGAACCAGCAGCAGCAGCAACAGCAGCAGTAGCAGCAATAAAGTCCCAATTGACAACTTACACAATGCAATACACAATGACAATGATGAGTTTGTCCTTATACTCACATAATCATCACCATCATCCACAACGTCCTCATCTCTCTACGCCTCTTCGAGTATGTGTTCAGCTATGAACATATGTATGTATGTACATCGAAAAGTGCAACATTTGTAGTTCATTAATATTTGCAGCACTATTAAACATGAATAGATGATGCAGGCAGGCAGGCAGGCAGTCAGGCAGGCAAGAAAACGAGAAAACGAAAAAACAAGTATGGTACATATGCATAAAGAACCCTTATCCTTTATTGAAGAGACTTACAATACGATTCCCATGTGACTCACATACAAAGCCATCACACATACTCGTACACACAGGCTTGCATGCATGTACATATTCAAGGCAATGAGATACCCAGTAGCAAATTTGTTGAGGCTTTCTCATCTTTCTAGACATTAAAGAACTGCTCCTAAGCGAGCGCAATACACATCTCTATAACACTGCTTTTAGCACTCCCTCTCGAGAAGAGAGCAGACAATGAGTCATGCAACTTATGTGCTTGTGGTCGCACAACCGATTATTTTACTATTGAATTTTTTAATTTAGTAAATATTATTAAAATATTTATATACAAAAATATTTTTCTAAAATTGATATTTAACACAAAATTCGATTTTTATGGAGCACGTAGTGGATCGAAAGAGATATGCTTCTCGATGCAGTATTGCATTTTTTTTTTTTACTAACATTTCTACCACCTCATGCTTTTACATTTGAAACATTCTTGCACTTAACAAACTCAAACATTTACACTTATTGTTTTCTAATATACTAACTTGCTTACTTAGCTGGCACAACAACCGATGATCGGTCTTGGCCGCCTCGAGGATTCATTGGGGAATATTTTAACGTGGTGGGTTCCAAGCCCTTGGCACAACCATTCATTCAAGGCCGCACACATTAGTTAGCTCACTGACGGGTGTCAGATCGCTATCCAGCGGACGCCACGAGGAGGCTGTGTGTCAACTTGAAACATAGAATCGCAACGATCGAACATGGACGCATCTGCGACTGTCACGAACTTTACCTTGTGCCCTACGCTCCATGCCCCCTTCTTATATACCTTCTGGGAAAATATATCTTTTTGTAAAAACATTTCAAAAATATTTAATTCATAAAACTTTTTATTTAAAAAATATTTTCTCTAAAAAAAAAATAATACTGACAAGATTTGAACCTACTACCATACTGGTTCGCTTCATACTCGTACAATTGATATGCATGCCTGCGTCAGAAAGCGTAAAGGTCACACGCATTTCAGACGCAAACCTTTTTTCTTGTATTCATGTGAAAAGTTGAATCAGTTTGTTTTTGTATGAAACAGACTCCACGGTAACTCAAAAGTTGGACTACTTACTTTCAACTTTTCTCACGCTTTTATCGCGTTGCTTCAGCAAACAGCTGAAAAATTCTTAGAGATGTTATAATTTCTAGGACAATAGCATAATCGATAATTGACTATTTACATGAGTATATCGAAAGGATTTAATAGATTTATTTGATGTAGAAACTGTTGAAAATAACAAAGAAATATATTATTTTAAATACAATTATTTATTTGACCTGATATGATAAATAAAAACTAAAAATTTACCTATTGCTCTAGTGGCAGATCAAACTTTGTTTTCGGTGATAATTCTACTGCCGATTATTTGCCGTCGAACTTTACTTTACATCACTAAGAAATTGGCTGCAAACAATTCAGATAAGAAAACAATAGTGGAATAAAAACTAATAGAGGAGGTGAAAAAATCACAAAGCCAATATGCGTGCAATGCGCACAAAATCAAATTATTGAATTCCAAGAAATTTACAAAATCCTTTTGCTGATGCCATTTGAGTTAATTTTTACTTTTTTTACCTTAAAATTTAAAAAATTAACATCAGCTGATTTTCAAAGAAGAAGCACACGCGCAAAAAACGTTTTGGGGAGCAAACAATATTGCTAAACGCCGAATGCCTAGAAAGCGCATAAGTATACGAGAAAAGCGTTGCGCCCGAAATGCGTGTTATGGAGTTTGCCTTTAGTCATCAGAGCGACTTATTGCTGCCGCGGCAGAGCAGTGAACAACTTTATTCTGCTCGTTGCTTTGTATTACTACTGTGGGCAAAAGTTAGTAAGACTTTGTTCATAATTTCAAATTCATTCAATTATTCATTTTTCCAAATCTATTTCGTCCCCTTCAAAGTAATCCCCCCCGGCCCCAATGCACTTGTGCCAGCGTTTTTTCCAATTCTCGAAACAGTTGTTAAAGTCAATTTCCGGAATAGCCTTCAATGCGCTTAGCGATTCATGTTTAATGTCTTCAATTGACTCAAAACGGTAACGGTGTCCACGAAGCGGTTTAGAGTTTTACGAGTTTAGAAAATAGCCAAAAGTCACACGGTGCTAAGTCAGGCGAATAGGGTGGTAGGGTGGTTGCGGAACGATATCAGTTAAATTTTTGGCGAAATGGTCTCGTAAAACCAATGCAGTGATTTTGGAAACAATCGTGCATTCACTCTTCTTAGGCCCAAATGATGTTTTAAAATGGTTTTCACTGATCCTTCCGATATTCCAACGATGCCAGTAAGGTCTCTGACTGTTAATCGTCGATTCTCGACAACGCGTTCTCGACCATCTTTGAACAATTTGTACCAATCAAAAACACTTGCTCGCGACATACAATTATCACCGAAGGCCTTTTGCAACATTCTGAACGTTTCGGCACCAGAAATTTGATTCCGCACACAAAATTTAATGGAACTTCTATGTTGATTCACTCATTGTGAAAATCGCCGAATGCTCTTTTTGTACTTCAGAAAGACAAGCGTATACTAAACACTAATGATTATTTTGATGTGACATTTGGCACAGATGTCACCGACAGTCATACCAACCTTAAAAAAAATAATATTTTGATGAATGGGTTTCCGCGCGAAATTTAAATTAAAAAGTCTTACTACTTTTTGCCCACAGTAATATATCTATAATATATTGGTTTTAAAACATCATTCATCGACATTATGCTTTCGTGACTCAGCTGGTTAGACCTTTGTTCTATAATCTTCAGCTGCTGGTTCGAATCCAAAAGATTTCATATAATTTAATTTATAAATTTCTTTCACATAAAAAAGGTAATTTTAAATAAATAAAAAATTTAAAAAAAAATTGTCTTTTGCTATTTCTAAAACGCTGAACATTTGTATGAGCTGTTCTTTGGAAGCGATGTCGGAGTGTCTTGATAATATCTACTTCGATAACTTATTTTCGAAAGCGAGATAGCAAAGAGTATACCCTTTAAAAAAATCGTTAAAAATCGTTAATTAAAGTAGTCATAGAGTTGGTAAAGGCCCTCTACATCCCAGAGAAGCACTTCAAGCATTGTGCTCTTTACATTTTCTACTGGGTAGTGTAGTGCAGTGTATACACCGAGCATGTAGCAGTAGTGGTAAGGAAACTTTTTGTGTATATGTAGAATTGAAAATGCGTCAAATGATGTTTTGTGGTGTTTATGTTGTTGTTACTGTTGCCGCTGCTCTTGCAGTTGGTTGATGGTGTTGGTGTGGATGATGATGATGTTGGTATTGGTATTGGTGTGTGTATGTGCTTATTGTGCGTGCATTTCTTGTACGTCATCAGCGAGTGATAAAGCAGAAAAATGCGTCTTCTTTCTCATACTCACACACACTCACTTACTCACCGTATCAACTCGTTTGGGAATGCATGTAGAGTCCATTCATTCATGTAACTACTCGAACATAGTATGCTCGATTATCGTCAACAGGATAACACTGCATAAATTGTATGAATAGTCATTCACTCGTTTATATACTTGAATATGGTAAGTGCATAAATCATGTGAATAATGTTAAAAACTGTTCTTGATGATTTTCTATTACAGTTTATAGCCTGTCGTTATTGCTCTAGCTATTAGTAAGCGATACTGAAAAATAAAGAGAGAGAGAGAGAGAGAGAGAGAGAGAGAGGGAGAGAGAAAGAGAAAGAGATGAAGGTCCCAATAGATACCCTATTGTAATGTGCATAAATAAATTTCTGCTTATGAAAAACAATGAAAGAAAAGAAGTTAATCATAGTTTTAGGTTAGTAAGTATGGGTAAGGTTACGTAACATTAGGTATGATATGTTACTGCGATAGGTTGGGATGGGCATAGCCTTGCCCGTCATTTGAAGACTAGTATGAAACTAGGTTCCTGATCATCATGGATTTCCCAAATATCAGAGGAAACATAAATATGGTAAATCATAACTTACACAGTTACAAAAAATAGCTCGAGTAATAGTAACTCACATTCGATAATTTGCTAAGATGTTAAAGAAAACGAATCGAGACTTCACTTAGTGGGATTTCAAAGTAGTGGGATTTGAAATTTTAAATTGTATGATCCCGTTATTCGCATTTTTTGGTACAATGTTCTATTGCAAAACAAATTCAAATCAGTTTGGTTTCAAATTTTGCGTAATTAATATAGAGTAGGGCAATAACGAAAATCGCATCGCGGTGATTGCATTGCATAAATGCGGAAATAGCGCAAGTCAAAAATTTACACGTTGCTAAAAATACTCGAAATATCGAAAATGTTTGTTTATCGTACCATCGATCGTTTCTTGGAATCGTCTCAAGTGGAAGACAGGCTGAGAAGTGATCGACCTCGCGTTGTTCGTACGAGTGGAGCCATAAAAGCTGTGCGGGAGCGAATTCACCGAAATCCCCTAAGAAAGCAAAAGATCACGGCTACAGAAATAGATATGTCTTCCAGATTCATGTCACGACTAATCCGTGACGACCTCCACATGAAGGCCTTTCGCAGGTGCACAGGCCATCTTTTAACTCCACTGCTAAAATAAATACGATTGGAAAGATGTAAGAAGCTTTTGCAGTGGTACGCAAGAAACTGTCATGAAAATATCCTTTTTACGGATGAAAAAACTTAAACGGCGGACGAAGTTTTTAATAAGCAAAACGACAAAATCTATGCGAGAACATCTGAAGAAGCTAAATTTATTGTGCCAAGGGTTCAGAGAGGTCATCATCCAACATCCGTTATGGTCTGGTGGGGAGTATCCCATAAAGGTGTCAGTTCCTTGCATTTTTGCGAAAGGGGCGTTAAAACTGGAGCAAAAGTGTACCAACAAGATGTCTTGGAAGGCGTGGTGAAAGACTTGACAATAACCCTCTTTAATGGAGAACACTTTGTCTTTTAACAAGACTCTGCACCGGCACACAAAGCCAAAACAACTCAAGAGTGGCTACGTCAGAATATTCCAGCCTTTATTAGTGCTGAAGATTGGCCCTCGGGAAGCGGAGATTTGAATCCCCTTGATTACAATTTGTGGTCAGAGCTAGAGGGTGTGGCCTGCAAAGTTCGACACCGAAATTTGGAGAGTCTTAAGAAAGCTCTTATTTCAGCAGCGTCATCAACCCATCGAATCCATACGTGCCGCTATAGCCCAATGACCTGATCGTCTAAAGGCGTGCATTAAAGCGAGAGGCGACCATTTTGAATAAGATGTTGATTTTCAGAAACACTATAATTTAATAACAAAACAAAAATTACAACACATTAAAAAAAATCGTTTCTTTAATTTTTACACTATATTCAAATTGTAACAGAACTTATGGCAGGACTAGGTACATTTCTTCAAGATTTTAGTAAATTTTTTTTATAGTAGTTGTTTGTTTCTCTACTTGAGAAGCTGTGATAACTGAAGAGTTCTCCATTTAGCAACTTATGCACCAAGTCACCAAAGTGGCTCAGTCTATTAGAACTGATGTACGATAATTTACTTTAGAATTATTTGTGGGAATCGAACCTGAAGCAACTGGGGGTCATGGCTTTGCGTCTCCGTAGAAGCGTGTTTTCGAGGGAATTGAAAAGAAAGAAAAGGCAGCAGTTAAGATTCAACAACTTTATACACAATATATCTATTTCTTAAATGATAAAACAAATTAGTGGTATGCCTTTTCCAACTCGATTTTCCTGTAATTCGGTAAAACGTCTTCTTCTCGTACTTCGTGATAAGGACCCCTCATTTACTAGGTCATGGAAGCGCTTTTGACTGGGTTGAGTTTTGTTTTAGTTGAAATACAAGTTGGTGGCGATTCGTATTTATAGACGCTGCTGCTAAGGTACTTTTCCATTGATGTCGTTATATATGGTAAGCGAGCGATTATCAGTTTTTTGGTGATAAAATTTGTGGGTAATGGTTTTGGTAGAAACGTTTTCATAACCAATATTTGATGATAATCTTCGGTTGGCAGGTTGTGGTAGCAACAATCGAGTGGTTGGTTTTGGTGATAATCATTGGTGGTATTTGGACTAGTAAAAAAATGATCGATTAGATTTTTTGAGAATGGATGCAACGTCTTTTTAAGTCTGAAATTTACCACATGCCACATGCAGTTTTCTGATTGTCGTGATTCTTGAGAAAGAATTCTCTCTCATACTTAGTTCAAAATTAGTTAGGACTAGGTTGAAGATGTTCTTTCTTTCACTGGTCTATGGTAACTGGTATTAATTTGGATCACATTTTATATTAACTACAAACCGAAAACAGAGCTGGAGGCTGCTCTTTTCTTTTATCGACTCTAAGGACTTTGCTTGTAGTCTACGTGAGGCATTCACTATCACTTTCAACTTTACCTGAATGACCATAACTCTTTATAAGTATAAGATTTTAATTTCGATTCACGTTAAAAACTTAAAAGTTTTTTTTCCAACATATGAAATTTTTAAAAGCACAATATTTTAGGGAAACCGTGAATATAATGACAAAATTTAATCCTTGCACTGGTTGAAGGGAAGTGCTCAGAAAGATGTGAGAATACACGGGGGCCCAGTTGATCCTTTACGATGTTCTTACGATCTGTTGAGTGTTGTCCATTTAGGGCACAAAGACCCAATTTGATACCACATTACCGCATGGTTGTTTAACACCGGTTCCCTGCGGTTGGGTAGCAATTCGCTATCACTTGGTGGTGAGTCGGACCACCAACATCACATATGAAAGTCTAGTGATCTACCTACTAGAATATCGAGATCCTTGGTTCTTGCCCTTTGTTCGTAAATCGTCTCTATAAATACTACAGTCTCTCATCTACTCGCACCAAAATATTATGGTGGTATGAGCAACACTGATGCGGCAGTAGATCAAATAGCCGAGTACAACAAGTCTCCTTCGAAATGCTAATATTGCAAAATGCGAGTTTTGTATCCAATGTTGAAGTTTTATTCTATCAAGAAACAAATTGTAGGAAAAATGTTTGAATTGTTAACTTCCGACTATTATATGCAATATTCTTGGTACTATTTTGTAAAAATATTTTTATAATTACTATGTAGACTCATTTCAATCGTTACCTACTCGTAATATGATAATCCTTGATTGCCTAATCGGATATGATTAATTGGGACAAATAGAAACAATCATTTTCTCAACTTCTCAAAGCAAGAACCAAGGAAATTAAATACGTACTGCATTATTTCAAAAATATATTTTCGGTCTCTGAAATAAAGCAATCGGAATAAAAACTCATTGGCTATTGTATGTCTTATCGCACGATCAAAATAATTAACTGAAATGTGAGTTGGCATCAATTGGGTAGCAGTTGAAATTGTATTGCAATAAATCAATGCATCCATGCACGAACCCATTACCCATTTCCCATTCCCCATTTCCCATTCCCAATACAATTACCCAGTTTTACTGATAAAGATAGGATAAGCTAAATTTAATCTTCAACTGCACTGCTGCATACTTTTAGGTGAATTGGAAATCAGCAAAACAACAAGAGCACCAAAAAACAAATGCCACCAGTGAAATTACCCAAAGAAAAACGGAAAAATTAAAAAATAAAATGAAGCACAGCACTGATGCCATTCGAAAGAATTTTGGAGTAGTTGCGGAAATTGAACAACGGAAATTGAACTAATACAAACACACACACACACACACACACACATACACCCACACCCACACCCACTCACATGTATGCTAACACATGCTACAATGGACACTATAACTAGCAGACGCTTTACATACATACATAACTAAACAATTGTACGTGTTCACATACGCACCCTTAACTTGACTCGAATGTTCAACGAAATTATCCTCTCGACAATGGAAAAGGGAGAGTGTTGGGGAAACGGGTGGGTGAAAAAAACAAAAAACAAAAGTAAAAAAAAACAAAAAATTGCATAAGCGTATCCTTTTTTTCTTTTGTTTTTTGGAATTGTGTTCGCTAGTTGGTCTTTCGTTTGCTCGTTCTCTGTGATTTTCGAATTGAATTTCTTGGCGCGTTTCTATGCAATTTTTCACATTTTCACATATGCATGATTGGACAAGTGAAATGTTGTTGCTGTTGCTGGCTGCTTTCGGACTTTTTGACTGCATTCACACACGCGCGCACACACACACACCCATACACACAAATATGTACATAGTACTGTGTGTCAGACACAATAGCAATAAAGAATGCATGCATACTCTTACATAGTATGTTTGTGTGTACCAGTTTAATAGTGTGCGTGCATGCATGCATGAGTGTGTGTGTAATAGTGTGGGTGCTGTAAGACTATGAAGAATGAAGATTAATCATTGTACATTTTTTTTTTAACCATGGTTGTTGCAAATGAGGAGCAATCCTGCAGGAAACCTCATGAAGTGGGGTGAGAGAGCTGCAGTGTGTGCGTGTGTGTGCGCAACTACAAATGTAAAGACTTATCTTGTGCGAGTGAGTTGAATTTTTGTTTTGGTTAAAAAACGAAACGCAACATTTTTTTTCTTTTTAAAATTTAGGTACTTGAAAATGCATTAAAAAGGCAGATTAAATGTGAAGCTTTATCTTGTTGCGTTGGTGTACTTCAGATTCACAGGCGAAATCTCTGACATGGTCTATGCTCACAAAGTTTACTTAGTTAAACATGGCATTTATTAGCCATAGTTTGGATGGATGGATTTTTATCTCGAACCAACTCGTGAGATTAAGGAATTGGAGGAGGATGTGTTGTCTCCTAAGCGAATGTGGAATGTGTTCAGTTTAGTCTAGCGAGTGAGTAAATCTGAAATTATTTTCTTCATGGAAATTGTTTATGATTGCGTGATGAACTGGTCCTTGTATTACTAATTTATCGCCAACAAAAAGAGCGTCTGGATTAAGCCAATGCCAAGTCTATAACTTAGAGAGGCGAGTAGTTTGTTTAACTACTTAGTCTAAGCTCAAAGTTTGTTTAGTTATTTGTAGGTTTCTCTGATTGTGAGAAGTTTGATAGAGCAAGTGATGTGCAATATTGCCCAATTCGGACCCATTCCTCTTGAATTAAATTCTTTTCAGGTTATTCTGTGTTAGGAAGACTTCTTCTTCTTTCTTTGTTTAATGGCAAAACAGCCCATGGAGGGCCTAGGCCCACCCATGTTGTACGTATTATATTTGTACATGAAAAAAAAGAAAATGGTTAGGGAGACTAGGTCAAATATTCACTAGCTGTGTTAAAATTTCATTATTATGTTCATAATTTTTGCAGTACAGTGCTCGATTTTTCTGATTCAGTTTTGAAAATACTAGAAAATAGTAAAAAAGCTCGATGTTTTATGAAAGTCAAATGGGCTTAGGGTTCTTCTTTCCTTTCTTTTAATGGCACAACAGCCCACGGAGGGCCTAGAACGAGGTTTTAGCAGCCACTCTTGTTGTGCGTGATATATAAGTTAGCGACAATAATATTCAAAACACCTGAAAGACACGCGCAACCACCTTACTTACAAAAACGCTGACTTTACGTCTGGTGCAGTGCGGCGCGATTCCTCGGAAATATTAAACAACAACAAAAACAACGCGTTGCCTGCTAAGCATGGGAACCGACGTCAGCAGAACTGCAGGCAGGTTAAGTTAAGTTCTAAGCCATAAAATTTGTTAAGTTCAGTTTTAGAAAAGAAGTGAAGCAATAAAGAGCTAGAAGCTCTTACAAAAATATTTTTTTTAGTATTTTCTATTTGAAATAGTATAACTTATATGTTCATTAATAAAAGGGATCTACAGTTTTATGTCGAATCCGAACGGCGAAGTGAAAAGCTTTTCATAGGCAATTTTTACTTTTGTAGGTTTTCCATTACCTGCCAAGAGATGGTGCTGTGTAGAACAATTTTTTTCCAACTCTTTGATTTCAACTGTGCCGAGACTCGAACCCCGGACATTGTGCGGAACAGACCAACGCACTACTACTACGTCACAGCGACCACTAGGGCTTAGGGTTCATCAGCCCAAATTCATCAATTCTACTAGCGTTAAAGTTTTGTTCCTTTAGCATTCAATCTTGTCATGTTTAAATAACAGACAACTAATTTGCAGATAATATGTCCTTCCATGTTTTTTCTTTTCAATACTTCTTTTAGTATCTAATTTTTACTTTATTGGCTTTCTAAAAATAAAAGATAACAATTTGTTGCCTTTCTTGAGTTAAACAACAGCTTTCACACTTATAGACATTGAACAACACGACTGCTAACTAACTTCATTCTTTAGGATTTTCTCATAACTTTTAAGCCTACGTACGAGTTCACCCCTCAAACTATTGCATGAGATTTCATCAGAAAGTTTCGCTTTCTCATTAAATGCGAATATGTATGCAGTTTTGATTTACCTTAAATTCACCCTAAGCCAACAAACATAAAACCCTACTCTATCATTCAATAGCATTTAACTATCTACACGTACGCTTCCAACGCATGCAGGGACGCATGTAAGGACGAGCACGAGCGGGGCCAGAAGAGAAATAAAAGAAATCCTTGCAAATTCGTTATTATCGACACGTGCTACCGATGATGACGTTGATTGCTATGTCGATTTTTAGTTTGCCATTCGTTTTTTCCCTTTGTTCTTCCTCTTGTTGTTGTTGTTGATGTTGATGTTGTTGATGTTGATGTTGTTGATGTTCCATTCTACACGCACGTGGTTAGAATGTTGGAACTATGAAAATATTTACTACTCGTATTGTGTTGTGTACCCTACTCTACATACACTCATCATTGCCGTTGTAAGTATTCAGCAGCAGTTAGTATATGAGAAAATTAGAGTGAGCAGGGAGCAGGGGTAAGTAAATATGCTATGATAAAGCGTCAAAAATCGATTCAAGAAACTTAACGTAATCACTACTTAGTAAAGCAGCAACAACAACAACAACAACAATAACCACATCAGCAAGAACCCAGTTACACAAATTCAGATTGCCCCTTTAATAATCCAAAGCGAGCAATAAGTGAGATTTCTTCTCGGATTTGAGAAAAAAAACATAACAGTAATAGTTAATACATGCAAAGTAAAGCACACGATAAATAACAGTAAATTTCTCGTTGACTCGACAACTCGTTAAATAGAGCGGTTTTCGTTGTATTCATTTACTTTTTGCTGCTAATGACAAAAATTTATGCACAAGTTTGAATGCCAATAAATTCTAGCTTTATTAAAATATATGTTATTAAACTTTATGTTTTGAAAATAAAAATAATTATAAAAATTTTATGAAAAAATATATGATTGGAATATCATTAAGAACAAAAAAAAAATAGAAAAGAAAAACAATTTACTACAGTTTTTTATAGAAGTGTGGTTTTCAAGAAGAAATAAAACGCATATAATTTAATGTTATGACCAAGAATTTAGATTTATTATAAAGATAAGGATTTGCCATTATGTTTTAAAAACGATTTTGGGATAGTGGCCGCCGCGGCTGGTTCGAATAAATTCCAGCCGAGAGGCCCAATTTTCGACCACTTTTTGCAGCAATTGGAGCCGGACTAGTAATACGTGCCGAATATTATCTTCCAAGGCGTCAATCGTCTCGGGCTTATCTGCGTAGACAAGCGACTTCACATAACCCCACAAAAAATAGTCCAGCGGTGTTAAATCGCACGATCTTGGAGGCCACGTCACAGGCCCACGACACGAGATAATGCACTCACCAAAAATTTCCTTCAATAAATTGATTGCTTCGTTGGTTGTATGGCATGTAGCGTCGTCTTATTGGAACCAAAGGTCGTCCACATCAACATCCTCCAATTCAGGCACGAAAAAGTCATTAATCATGGCTCTATAGCGTTCCCCATTGACTGTAACATTATGACCGGCTTCATCTTTGAAGAAATATGGACCAACGATTCCCTCTGCCCAGAGATCACACCAAACAGTGACTTTTTGAGGATGTAACGGCGTCTCAACAATGGCTTGTGGATTATGATCACTCTAAATGCGACAATTTTGCTTATTAACTAAAAGTGAGCTTCATCGCTGAAAAAAATTTTCTTATAAAAATCGGGATCGGTGGCAATCTCGTTTTGGGCCCATTCACCGAACGTGCGACGCTCTTGATGGTTCGGCTTCAATTCTTGCACGAGTTGGATTTTGTAAGATCGCAAACCAAGATCCTTCCGAAAAATCTTCCATAAAGTGGATGGGCACAGCTCCAATTGTTGCGCGCCATGGCGGATGGACTCATTCGGGTCTTCTTCGATACTCTGCTTCACACGGCAATAGCATCTTCGGTGCGCGTACTGTACGGCGTCTCTGAGGTTGCGTATTATCCACTAGAGTAACCGTGGTGTGAAACCGATCCATTGTTGTTGATATTACCGACTCTGCTGGTCGACTATGTCGACCGAATATTGTTCGCGCGAACCGAACCATTATTTTGCTAATAAATTTGCACGATTTGCAAACGTTGTTCAGGAGTAAGTCTATTCATTACGGCAAATGGCAAACCAAACTGAGTATAAATTAAGTGACAGCTGTGTAAAAGACCAACTCCGGAAAAGTATTGCCAGATTGAAAACCACACTTCTAAAAAAAAACCCTTGACACACAAAGAAGAAATAGCGAGCGTAATGGCCAAGATGATTACTCTATGCCCTAGGACATACAAGAGCTCTGGAACAATAGGCGGTATAATAAATATTTGATTCCGGCTGATCTCCGTATGATTTACACAACCTATATACGCCCTAAATTCGAGTTTAATTCGCGCCTATGGGCTGGAGCTTCGAGCGATAAAGCTAATAGCAAGCAGTAGAGATTCCAACTCTATTGATTCTTTGGAACATCGTCGAAACGTGGCTTTCGTCTCTCTGTTTTACCGTTTCACGGTCGATGTTCTGCTGAGATGCGCAAGCTGATGCCGCCAGTTCCTGTGTATTCACCAGAACTACACGATCATCAAGCAGAACTCACGTATTCCACGTAACCACTATGTTCCACCGCGCTACGCATTACAGAGAAAGTTCGTTTATCTATAGTACCGTTGTCTAGAGTAACGCTATGGCGTGCGACGAGAAAACATCGCGTCGCACGGGTGTCGTTAGATAGATACGATGCTATTTGACGGATCGAAAATCATGTGCGATTTCCTCCATTTTCTTTATTTGAAAATATTTTATCTAAATATTTCTGTGTCTTTTGTTACACAAACATTTTCCCTTTTGCAATTCTGCAATCATTTAAAATGTCGCTCACATCAGAATTGAAGAATCAAACAAGTTTGATTTTAATCTAATGCTTACTAGTATACAAAGATATCGCCTCGTGCTGTATTCGGACAGTCTCATTTGAATAAATCAGTTTATCGCCAATGAAAATCGCATACGTCTAACACATCGCACAGTTCGGATACGATCAAATAATCAGTAAAATGCGATGTCGTTACTTCGTACTTATGCAATTACGACGGCACCATACAACTCCAGCAATATGTTCTCAAACCCCCGTCGTATACGACATTTGTATTCGAAAAATCGCTCGCATAGGATTCATTCAATTAGGACACAGCGTAATCCATTGGTCGGTGTTGAGCGCTCAATGATTGATTACTACAATGATGATTCGAAGTTCTACTGGGGAAAAAATGGACATATATGTTTTTATGTATGTATGTATATTTTATGTAAGTTGTGACGTGTGCATCATTTAATTGCCGTTTTGGGAGAATATTTGAGCTTTGATTTACTCAAATACCGTTATTTTTTTCCATACCTTGACTCTCACTCTCCATAATGATAGTATTCATAACGAAAACAAAAAAATTTGTTAATGAGCTTAACATTCTGACAAAAAAAAAATATAAAGACGACCATCAACACAAAATGAGCAAAATATGAGGCAGCATTTGTTATGATATTCTATACTCTCGCGTAAAGTTCGTTATGCAACCACCCTTTTGGCAGGCCTCTTTCTTTTGAACAATATTGCTATTGCTGTTGTTGTTTGAGTATCAATTCACACATCTGTCATTGTCATTGGTGACTGTTGCTGATAAAAAAACACACAAATATAATAATGAAAAGAAAGTAACAAAATACAAATAGAAAGTGGCATCATAAAAAAAGAAGAAAGTATCATTTACATCATCACAGCTTTAGCGAAGGTTAACTGTGGCCACGTGTGTTCTGCCATGCTGCATAAGTTAAGTTTTCGGGTAATATCGTACAACACCTTGGCATATGATTTACGCTAATAGAGAAGCCACACTTCATATTTGGGGTAATTTTGTGATTTAATGGGCAAATCAATTTTAATATATTTTTTTTTTTGATATCGTCAGTGAATAAATGGAATGGAAGGACAGCATTTTAGCTTGTGATCTCCCACTCGATGAAGAAAATTTTAGGACTTTTTTGAAGGTAGAGGAAATGTCACACAATGCAAACCGCTCAAAGGCAATTTGATTTCTAACTTGGTACTTGGTTTAAGAACTTACGACCAATAAGTACCCGTGTTACGAATGAAGAGGCAAGTTTTTCACAAATTTTGTTCTTTCTATTTTTCAACGTAATCTCCTTTTCTTTAACACTTTTCCCAACGTTTCTACCATTTCTTTGCACCCCTCTAAAAAATACGATTTGTCAAACTCTTCAAAATACGCTTCTGTCTCGACGATAACCTCTTCGTTTGAGCTCAATTTTTTCCCCCCGAGCCACATTTTCATGTTGGGGAACAGAACGAAGTCGCAGGGAGCCAAGACGGGCGAGTACGGTGGGTGCGGCAGCAATTCATAGTTCAATTCATGCAATTTTGCCTCGACAATTCCGTATCCGCTTGTTGTCCACCGTAAACAATCGCGGCACCCATCGGGCCGACACCTTTCTCATGCTTAACTTATCATGTAAAATATTAATTACCGTTCCGTACGACACTCCTACGGTCTCTGCTACTTAGCGCACTTTCGTTCGGCGATCAGCGAGAATCACGTCGTGGACCTTTTCAACGATTTCCTCGGGCGGCCTGGGCGCTCCTCATCAAAAACAGATGTACGACCACGTTTAAATTCGTTGAACCAACATCTTACGGTTGTCATAGAAGATGGTGAAGGGTCCCCATAGACAGCATCCAACTTCGCTTTTATTTCTATGCATGTTTTTCCA
Organism: Palloptera scutellata; assembly: GCA_958295655.1. Classification (NCBI taxonomy): domain Eukaryota; kingdom Metazoa; phylum Arthropoda; class Insecta; order Diptera; family Pallopteridae; genus Palloptera; species Palloptera scutellata. The sequence continues at coordinate 147,943,797 of OY282449.1, read as the reverse complement.
TCCAAAAATAAAAAGCGAATCAAGGATCGATATTGTTCTTTTTCCATTTTATCGTGAAACACCAAACACGTGTGATACTAATGGCTGCCAAATAAAAACCAACCTATGAATCAGTTTGAAATTTAGTGTGGTGTTGTGTGATAGATGGCATTACACGACGGTAATACCAACTTCCCTCAGCAACGCCACCTGTCTTCATACACTTCATACTTATTGATCTACCCTCGTGAATAAAATATTTTTTTCTTTCTCTTCATTTTCGGTACATAAAATATGTATCATTGAAAAATCAAAAACCAGAGAAAGTTTTATAATTCAATATAAACTTGAATATGTCTACAATATGTTTGTTTTTAGATATTTTGTGTTAATTATAAATGCACTTTTCTCAAATTAAAAACAAACACTGGGATTTAATTTCATTTTAATGATATCAAACATCAGGTTCATTTCCAAGAAGAACCAATTGAAATGCAATAAAAATGTCTCGAAATTTTTAAACATTTGTATGACCCCACGTGGTGTTAAATAACAAAGTATTTATGTTTCCACTTGCCACCAACATGTCAAGTGGTACTTAAACAATCCGTTGAGTGGCGCTCAGCTTAAGTTTTGAGCGTTTATTTCATATCATGGTTGTTATCAAATATGGTCACTCTATTCTCATCTTTTTACGGTATCTCTTTGCACTCTACATTCAGATTCTCTTTTGTTGTTTTTGCTTTGAAAAATCAAAATTATATCTCTGTGTATGCGTTAATTGTCAAATTGACAGGTGAACTATACAATAACAAAATGACAATACAATAGCATTGGCACTAACAACACGAACATTTTCATTTACATACATACTCGTAGTTAGGCAGAGTTAGTCAACAGGTTTTTATTGGCCCCCCACCAACGTCTATAATAAATTTTATGATGCAGACGGTGCCATTTATTTTTGTTTTTCAATGGTTTTTGTTTTTTTTTTTACTTTGTTGTTGCAATAATTCAAGTTGAACCTTTATTTTTTACTTTTTTTTTTTATTTATTTATTTCCTTTTAGTTGTAGTTGAAGTTTAGAGTTTCCTTTTCATCACTTTTACCACATGCTATAAAGAGCGTTTCAACTCTTTTAGGTAGACAAGGCCTGGGGTGTGGTATAGCTTAAGATATTTTTTACCGAATGAATTGCACCCAGGTTAAGGTCTTTAGATTAAAACTTATTCGTTTTAATACTAGTTATAGAACTTTTTAGTTGATTGTTGTGGTCAGATGGGGTTAAAGGCTTAACACTTTCTGGTCCTCGAAGAAAACCTTAGCCAGTATAGCCAATGCGGGAGATTTGCCATTCTCTCCTTTCGGCTTTTAAGTTGTTCTAGCGAAAATGTTCAACGTATTCTCCCATATCATAGTTAGGTGAATCAGACTCTCACATTCTACTCCTTGGTGCTATGGTAAGAACTGGCCTTCTGGATAGAATACATATTAAAACATCTCGATGTAAAGTCATAAGCCAAATGATTGAAGTAATATTACAATCAATGAATTTCTCTCAGGCGCTAAATTACCTTGAAACGACCCCGCATCTACATACGAGTGAGTATATCTTTGAATTTGCATATGAGGCATAAAACTGCTGGAATATAAAATGTAGCTATTTAATTGTCATTAAATTTCAAAGACGACTTACGCACACTCACACACACACTCATGCATACACAAATACTTAAATATCAATATCAACGCACATAAACTTACCATGATTATTAACAATATATGAAAGAAGGTAATCACAAGAAGGAAATCTCTTATTTTCTTTTTATAGTTTTGCGTCGTTTATGATTTGGTGATTTGGTGATGAACTGTTGATGATAAAGGAAAACCTTTTATTGCTCGTACATTTATGGTACGAAAGCTACGAGTACCTAGCTACATACCTACAAAGTGGATTTGTATGTATGCATGAGCCCTCCTAAATGTGCTGCATGTATGTTGGTACTCTATAGCAGCTATTTAAATTTAAATATAAAATGAGGCATAAATATGTGCTTTAATCATAAAAATCCAATCAAAACTAAACAGAAAACAGAATGAATATGTGATAACTATGTAAGTATAATGGACTTGACGACTACACCCATCAAAGCGACTCGTACCTTTCGAGGGTCTTCGTAAATAAAAATCAGTTTAGGTAACGATAAAATTCATACTTATTTCATTTTTAATATTAAACTTTATTTTTCGCTGAATTGAAAGTAACATGATCAAATCATGTCGTGAAATCAATATGCAATGTGTGTGCCTCTGACTGTTTTTTGTACAACATTTCAACATGTGACATTGGCAAGAAACGCTCCTCCGCAAAATCACCGCCAATGCGGCTTTCTTTTTTGATCCTTAAAATGTTTTCATTACTTTCCCGCTCGATGCCTGATTAAGTTTATCAATTTTAATTGAATCATCTGCTTGAATGAATCACTATTGAGAATTTCTAAAAATATTCACATTTGCTACTAAATTTTTATGCATCGCTCTAAATTGTTCGGTGGTCTGACAGTATAAGAATTTGATATGTCGCAAAAAAATATTTATTACCTAAAATTTTCAGCGAAAATTGATATTTTTGAGGAGATTTTCGTTTGCGTGTTCGCATTAGACAAACGCGTTTCTAAGAATTGTGATTTAAGGTCCTGTTTTGGTTTCGTGAATGTAGCAACTCGCCACTTGATTAAAGTAGCTTGTCAGCTGCTTTATTATTGTGGAATTATGAAAAATACTGCAGACCTCAGGAAGACGGTAGGCAAAAAGCTTAGCGGTAGGTGTTCTCCAGTTCCATGGTTCATCTTTGTCATCTTTGTGACATCGGTAGTGATTTTTGATTGTAATCTCAGCATTACCTGTTACTGAACCCAACTCCCAGTTGTTGGAATTCTAGTAAAAAAATCAAAATTCGAGGTCATTTATTCTGTGGCCACATCTAAGCTAGCTTTTGATTCCATTTTGACATTTTTGTTTTATTTCACTCATAATTGTCTATAGTTAGCTGATTACCATACGTTAGATTCCCTTAATCTGAGAGCTCCCTTCGCTGCATAGTCTCGAATATGCACCCGAAGAGGTAGAAGAAGATCTTCTTGAGGTGGACCAACGGTAGAAGATGAAATATAATATTTTGATCTTCTTGAGGTGCACCAAAGGTAGAAGATGAAATATCACATTTAGATCTTCTTGAGGTGACGGTAGAAGATGAAATATCACATTTAGATCTTCTTGAGGTGCACCAACGGTAGAAGATGAAATATCACATTTAGATCTTCTTGAGGATCACCAACGGTAGAAGATGAAATATCACATTTAGATCTTCTTGAGGTGCATCAACGGTAGAAGATGAAATATAATATTTAGACCTTCTTGACGTGCATCAGGGGTAAAAGACCATTTACAGCTCTTGAGAACACCACGTTGGCAAGTCTCTGCAATTTTCCAATTCGGCTCTGGTTGCTCTTCTTACTCATCGCCTTCCACACGTCGACGGACCCATACGTAATGATGGGTCTGACGGACCCATAGGTAATAATGGATCTGATGTTTGTGGTATACATTCCATGAATAATGTTCGGTGACAATGCAAATCTTTTCACAAAGTCATTTTTCCTATTTTGTCCTCTTTTACCCTGAACACAAATCTAACCTGACCTAATCTCCATATGAAACACCAACACTCTGCTGACTACCCCATTGGTACTGCATCAGCGGGTGTTTATTTGAAAATAAGAAATGATTGCCGTGAGATAAGTACTCAACTCATTGTGAGATCATACTGACGAGATGAATATGCAGTAAATATGGGTTCAGTATGAGATATTTTTATGTGGGTAAATAAATGGCCTTTTTAAAGTTTCTCGCAATCATATCAAAATTAGCTAAGTATAAGTTCATTTTGAGCAGCCAGTTCCCAATCAGATTTGACCTCAATATTAACAAATCATAGTTAACTCTCATTTATCTCATTATGAGTTAGACTGTAATTTTTTGATTGTGCCTGCTCATTGTGCCTGCTGGGATATTTTGTGAAATATGCAATTAAGTTCTCTAAGTCAAGTCAAGTCTCTAAGTCTAAGTCAAGTTTTGACAAAGTATCGGGGGTTGTTTTTTTAGAGGCCGATAACTTTAAACTGAAATAAAACACAAAAAACTGTGGAATTGGCTTTATTTAAAAGATAATTTTTTAAAATTAATGTTTGAATATGATTACGGGCATGTTGACCGCAGCGACTGACATAGCGTAATCTTGCGGGAGGTCAAATTCTCACACATTCTTCGCAGTAAATCAGGCCGTATTTCGGCAATAACACCTCGAATCTTGCTTTCGAAGTGCCTAATTGTTTCTGGTTTATCGGCGTAGACATGCCACTTCACATATCACCAAAGAAAATGATGTAATGGCATCAAATCGCTCGAACGAGGTGGCCAGTTAACAAGACCGTTTGGTGAAATAAATCGTTCGTCAAATGTTTCTTTCAGTAAATTAATTGTATCGCGCGTTGTGTAGCATGTGGCGCGTGTCCTGCTGATACCACATGTCTGCAATATTACTGCCTTCCCACTGAGCCACGAAAAAGTTAGTAATCATGTGTCATGTATATCATGCACCGTTGACCTTAACTTTCTGACCATCAACATTTTTGAAGACATATGGACCAATGATTTCACCGGCTCATAAAGCGCACGAAACGCTAGCGTTTTCTAGATGTAATGGTGTTTCGAGAATGGCTTGTGGATTATCATCGATCCAAATGCGGCAATTCTGTTTATTGACATAGTGTGTTTCATCCTCTTTCTTCTTTTAATTACACAACAGCTCATGCAGGGCCTAGGTTGAACTTTTCGCATCCATTCATGTTGCGCGTGTTATATGTATATGTATGAATATATGTACATGAATGAAAGGGACCTATAGTTTTATGCCGATTCCGAACGGCGAAATAGAGGTAGGTTTGCCATTGCAAGCCAAGAGATGGTGCCGTTTAGAAAAATTGTATTTTCTATTTTTTTTGGATTATGCCTGTGGCAAGATTTGAACCTGGATACTCCCTACCAACTATGTCACAGCAACCACCTGTGCTTCACCACTGAACAACATTTTCAAATGAAATTGTGGATCAATGACAATGTTTCCTTCAGCAAATTCACCAAATGTATGATCAAATGGATAATTGTGTAACTATCCTTAGTTTCTCGAATTAATCGCTCTAATGGACGATTATGAGCACCATAATTCGCACGTAATTCCCGATGTGTTTCTCGAATTGAATAATGTTTTATTTGAACAATTTTCTAATGTTGCTCGGGCGTGAGTCCTGAGTTATGATGAGTTGCCAAACCAAACTAACAACCGAGAACTGTCACAGAAAACAGTGATTCCAATTTAAAGTTCTCCGCCTCCAAAAAAGAAACACCCGATATATGATAGTATAAGGTAGGCCAAAAAGGAATATTTAAAAAAGTGAGCTTAGTTTAACCAATTTTTTTCATACATATGTATAACAGAATAATTTACTGAACAAATATTTTCCATTGTTATTTGCCACCCCTTACAAATACAAAACGCACAACATGAGTGGATGCAAAAAAGCTCGGCCTAGGCCATCCATGGGCTGTTGTGCCACTAAAAGTAAAGTAAGTATCTGCCACCCCTCTCAATCTTTCGGGCAAAACCATAATTCCATACTTAAAAAATTCCTGGATGGTTTCTGCTCGAAAAACTCGGACAAGACCTTTTTGCAGTCCTCTTGAGAATTCAACTTTACGCCATCAAGATAATTCTGCAACGAGTCAAACAAATGATAATCCGAAGGTGCAAGGTCTGGGCTGTATGATGGATGCTTCTTAGAACTTCTCAGCCAAGCTCCCTTAGTTTTTGGCGGGTCACCAAGGAAATATGTGGTCAAGCGTTGTTGTTGTGATGAAAGACGGCAGCGCATTTCTGTTGACTAATTCGGTTTTCCTTGAGCGCTTCATTCAATCTTGTTAATTTTAGATAGTACAGTTCCGAATTAATCGTTGCAATCCCACCAAATAAAGGGTTAATTTTTATAAGAGTTTTTTTTATTTAAAAAATACAGAAATTTTACAAAATTGAATGAAATTTTATTGGGATCGATAACTCAATTCCTGCCATTTACTTTTTAAATATCAATTTTACTTAAATGTTGCCCGCGGCTACGCATCAAGTGGTTCATTCTGAAGGTCCAATCTTGGCACACTTTTTCACACATTTCGGCCGGAATCTCACCAATGACGCGTTCAATGTAGCAATGTTGGCTTCCAAAGCAGCAATCGTGTTTGGATTGTCGCTATAGACAAGAGACTTAAAATGGCTCCACAAAAAATAGTCTAAAGGGGTCAAACCACACGATCTTGGAAGCCAATTGACTACACAAAAACTTGAGATTAATTGCTCACACTCTCAATTGATGCATGGTTTCGCGTGCAGTGTGACATGTGGCATCGTCCTGTTGGAACCGCATGTAGGCCAAGTGCCATTCTTGCATTTTCGGCAAAAAAAGTCGGTTTTCATCGAACGGTACCTTTCTCCATTGACCATAACGTTGCGGCCCTCATCCTTCATCTTCTTTGAAGAAGTACGGCCCAATAATGCTGCTTTCTCATAAACCGCACCAAACAGTGCATTTTTCGGGATGCATTGGTAGCTGCTGAATGGCTCTGGCTGGTCTTCACTCCAAATACGGCAATTCTACTTATTCACGAATCCATTGAGCCAAAAATGAACATCGTCGCTGAAGACAATGTTGCGATAACACACATTTTTCACAGAGCACGAATTTTGATAATAAATTTCAATAATTTGCAAACATTGTTCAAGCGTTAATCTATTTATTATGAAATGGCAAACCAAACTGAGCATAAATCAAGTGCAGCTGTCAAAAAGACCAACTCCGAAAAAAGTATTGCCAGATTGGAAACCACACTTCTAGAAAAAACACCCTTTACTAAGAAAAACCTTCCTTGGCGTCAGATCCGGCCTTGCGAGGATTTGGGCAAACTCACCTCTTTTTGACCATGATCGTTGTGATGACGTTAGGACAGCTGAAAAATAAAAAAATGCCAATGGATAAAAATTGTTTATGATTCTCAAAAATGACAACTACGTCTAACAACAGAGAGTTGCCAGATCGAACTTTAAAATTTCCTATATCCCTTTTCTCAACTTTCTTTTAGCCAACCTTATATTTTAAATTCAAAATACGTAAATAATCCCAAAAATGCCGAATTCTATCTTCACGTTATTAAGGAAATACTAAGCAATCAAACTTTAGCTTGACACGGTCAAGCTAAATCCATTTTGTAAGGTTAAGGGTTAATGGAAAAACATTTCTTAACTCTCTGCTATATGTATGTTAAAAGATAAAAGATTGACATACATACAATACACAAAAAGCTGTGCACAATTGTACGAAAAAGGATTCAATGCTTTAGAAGTGCCTTCACAAAACAGGAAAGTACTTCAAACCACCTAATACAAATGATTAATCACATTCAAAGTCAGTTTTTGAAAATAGCAAACATAAAATAAGGTTCAGGTTTTCTTTTTTTTGCCTGCCTAAGTACTTATTTACGTCAATAAGAACCTCTGCTAAAAGACTGAAGCTCTCGCAAATGATTTTCTTGTAAATTTACTTGTCAGCGAAGCTTTCAACAACAGTAGCCATAGAAATAAATAGACCTTACTGTACTGAAAGTTGGTAATTTACGCTGACAAACCCGAAATACTTAACTAATAGAAGAGAAGTAAAGGGTGTTTCTTTTTAGAAGTATGGTTTTCAATCAGGCAACACTTTTTTCGGAGTTGGTCTCGTTGACAGCTGTCACTTGAGTTATGGTCAATTTGGTTTGCCATTTCATAATGAATAGACTTAATCCTGAACAAATTTTGCAAATCGTGCAAATTTATTACCAAAATAATGGTTCGGTTCTGCGTCCAATATTCGGTCGACATAGTCGACCAGCAGAGTCGGTAATATCAACAACCATGGATCGGTTTCGCACCACGTTTACTCTAGTGGATAATGCGCATCCTCAGAGACGCCGTACAGTGCGCGCACCGAAGACGCTATTGCTGCTGTGGAGCAGAGTATCGAATAAGACCCGAACGAGTCCATCCAACATCGCGCGCAACAATTGGAGCTGTGCCCATCCACTTTATGGAAGATTTTCCGGAAGGATCTTGGTTTGCGATCTTACAAAATCCAACTCGTGCAAGAATTGAACGACCGAACGATCATCAAGCGCGTCGCACGTTTGGTGAATGGGCCCAAAACGAGATGGCCAACGATCCCGATTTTCACAAGAAAATTTTGTTCAGCGATGAAGCTCGCTTTTGGTTGAATGGGAACGTTAATAAGCAAAATTGTCGCATTTGGAGTGATCATAACCCACAAGCCATTGTTGAGACGTCACTGTTTGGTGTGCTCTATGGGCAGAGGGAATCATTGGTCCATATTACTTCAAAGATGAAGCCGGTCATAATGTTACAGTCAATGGGGAACGCTATAGAACCATGATTAACGACTTTTTCGTGCCTGAATTGGAGGATGTTGATGTGGGCGACCTTTGGTTCCAAAAAGACGGCACTGACATACGGCCCGGCCCCAATTGCTGCAAAAAGTGGTCGAAAATTGGGCCTCTCGGCTGGAATTTATTCGAACCAGCTGCGGCGGCCACTAGCCCAAAATCGTTTTTAAAACATAATGGCAAATCCTTATCTTTATAATAAAGCTAAATTCTTGGCCAGAACATTAAATTATATGCGTTTTATTTCTTCTTGAAAACCACACTTCTAAAAAAAACACCCTGTAGCATGTATGGTATATAGTTAAACTTACAATTAGTCAAACATTGTCGACTGCGACGTCTTCAGCTGCTCATGGACACGCTTGAGAATGGGACAGCAATTTGTTATTTTCTTTTTCATTCCGCTTTGCAAAACTTTTTCTTTTCATTTCTGTTTAGCTTAAAAATTATAATTGGCAAAATGGAACAAATCTCTTTGCAATATAAATAGGTATGTATGTATGTAGTAACGACAGTAGCTGCCCCAGTAGCTGCTACAGTTGATAATATACTTACTTACTTACTTACTGCTGTTACAGCTACTGCCATTTTCGTTTCGTTTGGATTCCTTTTTTGCATGTTACTGAACTGAATAGGAAAAAAAAGTGAAGAAAAAAAAGAGAAAAATAAACTGAATTTATGAAGTAGAAAATGAAGCTGCAACATCATAAATCAAAATGTCAAAAAACTTAAACGTAAAAATCCACATTATTAACTTGAAATAACGTGCAAGCGGAGGCTGAAGCCGAAACTGGGACTGAAATTGAAGAAGCTGAAGAAGCAGAGTGGACTGCGTGTGCATGTTGCTACCATTCCTAGTTAGATACAAGTAGAGAGGGTGGCAGTGGAGTGGTGGCTGGTGCTAGTAGTGTGAATTGTGAGGGGAAGAAATGCAGGGCGTTGCCTTCGATTTCACCTTAAGTGTCGAAATACTTTCCGTATCAAGTGTGTTTGGGTTTTGTTTGGCATTCACTAATAATAGCATTAAGCATTACATAGACATTGACACCCAGTCGCAATGATACTGGCCGGCAGTGAAGGGAGTAGAGGCGTTAATTTGCCAAATAAATTTCAGCGAACAAAATGATTTTTCTCATGAGAATACATCTCAGGAGTAAACTTTACAAGAATCTATCTCGCTGGGGAGTCTTAGTAAGAAAGAAAAAAATAAATGTCCATCTGGCTTCATTTTTAATTTGAATAGGTACATAAAAGAAGTTCAAGCTTAATATTCAACTATATGCAATTGAATATCATGCTCTCGTTCGTTAACTGTAAGCTTTCTTCATATCTCGCCGGCACATAAAAATAATGTATGCTCATTATGTATGCCAAGAATGAAATCCTTACGAAAATTGCGTTTCATCTATTTGGGTATGTCCTCGTTGCACGAACGAAACGTACGGAAATGGCATCACATAAGCCTTTGCCATCATTTTACTCGTTCACTACTCCACTACACTCCACTACACTCCACTCCACTCTGCTCGTCTCTGCTCAAGCGTCCTCCCTTACATCATTATCAGCAACATCATTTTCGTCTTCTTCTTTTAATGTGACTTTTCCGCGTCCATATAATTTCATGCGGCTCGTTTTATGATGATAAGAAAGAAAAAACAACATACATACATAGTTTTAAAAATAAATCGAAGCGCTAAAGTTGATGTTGAACGACTTAATCATATTCTACAATAAGTAAACATAGCGACACGCCCACTTTTGATAGAATGCTAATTTATTATTGGAACATTTTAGTTAATGAGCTATATTCAATTGCATGCTACTTTTCCTTAGATTCAGTCGCAAGCTGGAAAATTTGTAGATATGGTCAAACTCAAATGTGGGAGATCAACTACTTAGAATCAAAGGGTAAAGGGAGAATCAAGTTCAACTGGGCAACTTGGTTGAAAAGAAGAACCTATTGCAAGGGAGGAACAATCAGACACAAGAAGTTTATCAGGACCTATGTATATCAACGGGAAGCCAAGTAAAACGTAGAGAAACAACAAAGTGCAAATGGAACAGAAAGGTCCAGGCTGCCTCGGACAAAACCTCAGGCAACAGGCAAGCTAAATCATTCATGTCAAGTGTATCAAAGTTAAGAACAAAACAACTCTTGTTGTTAAACAGATACGGAATCTGAGCTGTCACAGGATTTCTTACTGGAAACTACCCAGTTGGGAAACATCTTGCTAACATGGGAATAACTCGGAACGAATTTTGTAGATTTTGTGATGACGAAGTCGAGGAAACAGCAGACAACATTCAATATAACTTCCAGGGGTATCTTAGCATTTTAAAATGCTACAATCCTAGGAAGCGTAGCTTAGAATATTCAATGGGCTTTTTACAATAAGCCTTTTCAGGTCGCAGTGATTCGGCGATTTGGTGCCTTGTGCCCAGCCCGTGGGCCCATCTAATCTAATCTAACTGCAAATGAAAGATAGGGTTAGTGCAAAAGGGGAACTAAGTACTACGAAGTGGTAAAAGATCCCCAAGTTTAAAGAAGAACGGAGACCCACAATAGCGATTCCACTTCCAAATTGTATATATTTCTTGTTCTACTTATTTCATAAAAGAAACCAGCCTTCACACTGTTTCTCAGTTATTGCAAAGTACAGGATGTTTTTTTTAAAAGTGTGGTTTTCAAGAAGAAATAAAACGCATATAATTTAATGTTATGGCGAAGAATTTAGATTTATTATAAAGACAAGGATTTGCCATTATGTTTTAAAAACGATTTTGGGCAAGTGGCCGCCGCGGCTGGTTCGAATAAATTCCAGTCGAGAGGCCTAATTTTCGACCACTTTTTGCAGCAATTATGTCAGTAGTAGCCGTATGTCAGTAATAACGCGCCGTTTATTCTCTTCCAAGGCGTCAATCGTCTCGGGCTCATCTGCATAGACAAGCGACATCACATAGCCCCACAAAAACAAAAATTAGTTCAGCGGTGTTAAATCGCACGATCTTGGAGGCTACGCCAGAGGCCCACGGCGCGAGATAATGCGCTCACCAAAAGTTTCCTTCAATAAATTGATTGTTTCGTTGGCTGTATGGCATGTAGCGCCGTTTTGTTGGAACCAAAGGTCGCCCACATCAACATCCTCCAATTCAGGTACGAAAAAGTCATTAATCATGGCTCCATAGCGTTCCCCATTGACTGTAACATTATGACCGGCTTCATCTTTGAAGAAATATGGACCAATGACTCCCTCTGCCCATAGAGCACACCAAACAGTAACTTTTTGAGGATGTAACGGCGTTTCAACAATGGCTTGTGGTCAATGGCTTATGATCACTCCAAATGCGACAATTTTGCTTATTACTTAACGTACCCATTCAACCAAAAGTGAGTTTCATAGCTGAACAAAATCGCTCGAACCGAACCATTATTTTGGTAATAAATTTGCACGATTTGCAAACGTTGTTCAGGAGTAAGTCTATCCATTATGAAATGGCAAACCAAACTGGGTATAAATCAAGTGACAGCTGTCAAAAAGACCAACTCCGAAAAAAGTATTGCCAGATTGAAAACCAGACTTCTCAAAAAAACACCCTTTGTTATATTTCAATTGTGCCAAACTTATGCTAGTTAGGCCTTTATGAGATCGAAACAAAGTACTCCATTCCGAGATGACATTTCCGGGCTAATCATAACTCATTTTGAGCTGTTGCAAATATGAAATATTTGGCTCAGGTTTCACAGAATTTCATAAAATTTGTTTGGGATATATTACAAAAACAATAATTAAAGAGCATTTATTTCAGGATAGGCAAATCTAGGCTTAACTTTCAGGCTTTACTGGGAAAATTTAGCTATAAGATCTGAATTGTGGTTCTTCCAACGGTTAGCGAGGTAGATCGAAAGCCGTTTATCAAAGATGAAGTTAAAGAAAGAGCCAGAATGTTCTGAACACTCTGAGAGAGTTGGAGTCTTTACAAAGGCTATAAAGCTAAATTTAAAAACTTGTATGGTATACTGATTTAGATTGTCGTCTTAAACAATTGAAGGACCCACAAAGACCAAAAAATTTCATGATTGAAAACTGAATTAGTGGCTAGAGGAAGAATCCAAATTTAATGACCGAAACAATGAAAGCATTTGTTGTTAATCTGCTTAACTATTGAAGTTATAGAGCATTATAGCTGTAAATTCTCACAAGCTTTAACTGAACTGACTACGAGCTTAACTGAAGGACGAACCATTTAAGAGTAGCGCATAATAAAATGATGAATAAAATGACAAACGCGTTCTATGTATGTAAGTTGTATGTAGTTAAAAAGCAATGTGGAAAGAAAAATGTTAGTAGCATTTCCGCCGCCACCCACTCATACACTAAGACATTTATGTGTTAGCACCCAAACACACAAACACAAGCACTCACACCCACACCGCTACCAAGATCGAGCCAAGCGGAAATATGGCATTTTGCTTATGCCAACGTGAGCTGCTACTCTGAAAAGCTTCATGTCAGTGTGGTGCTTTATGACATATCCATGAAAATTCCTTTCCATTTCCTTTTCGCTTTTACAGGCACCTTCTTGCTGCCCCACAACCTCAACACCTAACATTGCATGACATTTTCGCTTAAGGTTAATAAAAAAAAAAAACAAGAAGAAAGAAAGTAAAACGCGACTTTAGTTGTATAGCAGTGGTATCTAAGTAGTTGTAGTGTTGGTAGTTGTGTTCGCGGTTGAGGCAGTGGTAGCGCGCCAGCTGTAGTAAAAATGGACTCTTTGCTTTTTTGACATACATATCTTAGTTTTGATCCCAACGCTATTTTACAGTGGCTGGCAGGCTGGCAGGCACCGGCAAACATAAAGAAGGAAACGTTTAAAAAATCTCTCGCTGAAGAATGAAGAATGCCGACGTGGCTGCTATTTATCATGGACGCCAGCGAGCGAGTGAAGCGAAGGCTTCTTTTTGCTGCTTGTTTTTCCCTCCTGCCTTCCCACGCTTTTCGCTTCTTCGTTTTTCATATATACATATGTATATTGTGTGTAGTATGTTATTATAAACTGAAGTGCTTGTTACAATGTTTCATTTTCAGCTTCTTTATTTTTTTGAATCCAAGTTAAAAAATGTTGCATACATTAAGGCGACATGAGCTGTTTTCCGGGGTACAAATTTTTTATTCATTTTTAGTTTTTTATAAAAGCTCTGGTTCAGGCTCTCGCAGTACTACATAGTTTGTGTATTATTATTATTATTATGTTTTCACAAATTCTTCTGTTAGTTTGTTTTATTTCTTCAACAAAAATATGCGCTGTTTTTTGGGTATTCATAAGATATCGTTGTGAAAAATGCCAACGGAAATGAGCGACAGACACACACGCTGAAGTGTTGTGCTTCATATGAATACGAAATGTATGAAAAACCCATATTTACTCACAAGCGTGTAAAAATAAAATTAATAACCTTTTGTAAATTATTTTAATCAAAAAACTAACACAAAGTAGCGAAATATTTTGTTGTTGTTAATTTCAATTTTGTTATGTGAAATGCAACTTACATATATTTAAACCCATAATTCATTTAATGGGTTCATATGTTCGGAAATTATTATAATAAATCTGGATTTTGGGCTGCAATAATACGAACATATTGAAATTCCGAATTCATTGTTTTCGCCAACGAAAAGGTCGAAACTAAATTGAAACTGTGAGAAGGTTTAGAAATTTGAATTTTGGTTAATATCGACTGTGTTTTATTCGCCAAATCACTTAGCTAACATTTGCGAATAAAACGAACAAGTTGTTAACTCTCTCTTTTCGTTGTGTTGCCATTCACAATAAATCTGCTCAATAGCACTGACAGATGGAGGTGATTTTCCAGCACATGTGCATAGGCAGTTCTCTTCTTTATTATGTGCGTGAACTCGTCCTGGGTCGCCAAAAAGCCTTTTTTATTCCAATTATAACTCACTTCTTTTCTCCCGCGAATATTTCGACACATTTCTCCTTTGTTGTTCTTCATTTTTGCCAAACTGCTCTTCTTCTATCATTATTGACAGTTCACAGTAGGATTGTTATAGAAACTGGGGATGGTAAATAACATGCGGAAATAGGAAAAAGTTTATTTAAACCCCTTCTTCTTCTTCGTCCTTTTCTTCTTCTTCTACTTACTTACTTTTACTTACTTTTAATGGCACAACAGCCCATGGAGGGCCTAGGCCGAGCTTTACGCTTTTCGCATCCACTTATGTTTTGCGTGTTATATTTGTACATGAATGAAAGGGACCTACAGTTTAATGCCGAATCCGAACGGCGAAGTGAAAAGCTTTTCATAGGAAATTTTTACTCTTGTAGGTTCGCCATTGCCTGCCAAGAGGTGGTGGTGGTGCCGTGTAGAAAAATTATTTTTTTTACTTTTTGATTTTGCCTGTGCCGAGATTCGAACTCCGGACACTCTGCGTAGCAGTCCAACGCATTACCACTACGCCACACTACGCTTCTTCTACTTAGTCATACAAAGCTCTTGTTGTTGTTTCCCATACAAATATCACTGCTAGTTATACATTACGAGTGGCATTAAGAGCGAGTGGCAAATAAAACACAGTTAGAGTCCGCAAGTTGAGAGCTCCTCAAGAGGACATTCTCCTAACGAACTTATGGCAGGTGATAGATAAGTTATTCAGAAGATGTTGCCAGAAACTCTCTTTCTTCGTATCTCTACCATAAACCAGGTAAACGGTGACTTTGTGTGAATGGGAACTTTTGCGGTCGCATTCCTAAATCGCTTGAAGTTTGCTATCATTGATAATGTAGAGAAATATATTTGTTTGATCATTTTAAAGTATAATATTTTGAAATTTATGGCTACCCTTACTTGATCAAGCCACAATATTTGCCTCTTAAACCTTCGCAATCGAGTATATCTAATTCGCCCGTAAAATGAGAGAGAAAGAGGGAGAGAGTGAGGAAAAACGCACTTGTTGCTGTGCTTAAAGTGCCTTCATTTATTAACTAATTTAATTTTTCCATGAATTTTCTGTTTGCACTTTGTTCTGAAATCAAATAACAAATCTTATTTCAAAACTCTTTCACAAATAATATTTGGCAAATGCTTTCCTCATTCAACACACAAAAAAAAACACAACATTTTATTTCAATTTACTAAAAATGTAATTTCTCTCCTGTTCCGCCTCAAACTTTCCTCACTAGAAAATTTAACATCATTTGAACTAAACTGTCGTTCATTTCATAATGAACTCTTTCTTCTTGCTATTTCTTCATTTTATTTCATTTCATTTATCAGAAGCGGAAACGGAAAGAAGTTCATTTAAACCCCTTCTTCTTCTTCTACCTCCATCTGATGCCTCACATCTTCGTCTCCTTCTTTTGCAACCATTTGAAACATTTTCTTTGCTCACACTATTCAAACAACAAAAGCAACAACAAAAATCACAATTTGTCATAATTTACTAACAAAGTCGTCGTCGTCGTCTTCTTCTTCTTCTGCTGACTACTACTACTCGCTTTCTTCTTCTTTTGCTTCTTTTACTCATTCGCTCCGACTCATTCATTTTGTTCATTTGTTGAAATGAGTACAACGCGTTGAAAGCTTAAATAATTCTTACTTTTGTTGGCACTTTGTCGAAACTGCAAATGGTACAGCAACAACAACAACAATAGAAACAAAAAGCAACACCAACAACTACCGTTTATGTATGTGTAATAATAATAGGAAATAGCATCGGGACAACCAGAGCATCTCTGTCTCTCAGTTCTTGTCCGACATTCGTTTACTATTGCGCTCGCAATTTATGCACCATTGGCATAAATGCCTAGCATACACACTTACTATTATACTCGTAATATGTACACGCTTCATTTATAGAAGCTATTACTATGTCAGCGTATGCTTTGTGCCATATTCAGTTTTTAGCGGCGGCGGCTATTTATCAACTTTGTTGCCTTCCTACTAATTGGATGATCTGATTCGCTAAATTTATGGAAGACATTGGCTTCTATTTTCTTCCACTCTGCTTCTTCAGCTTTTGCTTTTGCTTTTGCTTTTCTTTTTACTTATACTTATTATGTGTATTATGCTTTTGTTACACATGCCAAAGAGAAGCCATAGCACGCAGTAGCAGCAGCAAGTACAAGTACATATGTATGTATAGTATGTATGTATGTAGCGGGAACAGTAGCTTTACACTTTAATACTATTGGCATTTGCTGCAGATTTTCTTTTGCTGCCAGTGCTGCCATTATTCATTTTGATTCCATTTGAGTTTTTATGTGCGTTGAAAATAATTGTTTGCATTGCTCGTTTTTCGTATTTTCTTACAGTTTCTTTTCAGTTTTTTCTTTCTTTATTTGTATTCCCCTTTGTCGTGTAGATATTTTTTTTTTTTTTTTTTTGGTTGTAAAAGTTTTGTTCCTAAGTATTTGAAGAAGTTGCTGATGATAGCTGATTTATATTTATTACAAGTTTGTTATAAGTATAGATACATACATACATAAATTGGTTTTGTATGTATGTGTATGTTCAATTTAAAGACACATCATATTAGTCAATTTTAGTTACAATCCATTTTTAAATTAAATTGGTTGTTTGAACTGGCATCATAGAACAAAAAGAGCATAAGGGCAGTTGCACTGGTCTCAATGAATTGTAATGCTAAAATGAGAGAGCAATCAAACATATCGTTTCTCTTTACCTACATAGTAAATACATATGAGATGTTCTCAAGGTGTCTTTTTCAGTTGGAGTTGCACTGGTCTCACTGATTTGTAATGCTAAAATAATAGAGTGATCGAACATATCGTTTCTTTTTACCTTCCTACCTACCTACATACATAGTGAATACATATGGGTTGTCCACAAGGTGTCTTATTCAGTTGCACTGATCTCAATGAATTGCAATGCTAAAATGAGAGAGTAATCAAACATATCGTTTCTCTTTACCTACATAGTAAATATATATGGGATGTTCTCAAGGTGTCTTTTTCAGTTGCAGTTGCACTGGTCTCACTGATTTGTAATGCTAAAATAAGAGAGTGATCGAACATATCGGGTCTTTTTACCTTCCTACCTACCTACATACATAGTGAATACAT
The DNA here is from genome assembly GCA_958295655.1 of Palloptera scutellata. Classification (NCBI taxonomy): domain Eukaryota; kingdom Metazoa; phylum Arthropoda; class Insecta; order Diptera; family Pallopteridae; genus Palloptera; species Palloptera scutellata. Next base: position 147,926,112 of record OY282449.1, on the reverse strand, counting down.
ATGGGTTGTCCACAAGGTGTCTTATTCAGTTGCACTGGTCTCACTGATTTGTAATGCTAAAATGAAAGAGTAATCGAACATATCGTTTCTCTTTACCTACATAGTAAATACATATGGGGAGTTCTCAAGGTGTCTTTTTCAGTTGCAGTTGCACTGGTCTCACTGATTTGTAATGCTAAAATGAGAGAGCAATCAAACATATCGTTTCTCTTTACCTACATAGTAAATACATATGGGGAGTTCACAAGGTGCCTTATTCAGTGCCGTGTCCTCTCAATTATCATAAATTCTCTCATTTCTGATACAATATTTTACGAGTTTATAACAATACGACAAACTAAGACCCCTTGTGCCACCCCACACCAAAATAATCGCGCGATTTTCTTTGGCTATATCTTTTTTGGTCAATGAAAAATCTGTTTGTGAATAATCTTAATTCACAATAATAATAAATATTATTCACAAATAGAACCGATTTCACAGAGGACATCAACATTAGATATTAATTAAAATTACTATTTACATTCAACATGATTTAACACAAATCCCATAGATAATGTATATCCCTTAAATTCATTTCGTAAAAGTAATTGAATTTTTAAACATGTTGTTTTGTTTATGAATTTTTTCTCATATGTCAGCAAAAAATAAATACGATTTCAAATTATTTTAACACTTGAGTGAACACTCCGCTCCCTTCCGCACACTATATTTTTGTTTTGTTCTGCCATAAAAAATACAATGTCAATGTACTACTACTTCACTTTCCTTTTGCCGCTCCCCCAACCCATCGAATAAAAGAACAAATAAAAGGGGAGCTACATGCTAATCTCATCCGAAATGTAACGAGCAGAGAGCTAGGTAGGTGACTACTCGCTAGCTGGAGCCAAGTAAATATGCCGGAAAACACCAATCTCAATTACCAAAATAGCTTCGCACACGCTAAAGCTAAAGAGCGCAAAAAATAAGAATAAAAACGAAAAAAAAAAAAAAATATGTGCACAACAAAATTATAATAAAAATAAAATGAAAAGTAAACAACAAAGTAAAAGAATTGAAAAATGAAAAGAATGGAACGTTAGAACGTTACTGTCAATGACTCTAGCATAGAAGAAGTGGAAAAAATAGAAGCAGAAGTTTTTAGATGTCAATGTACAGGATGACAACAGAAGAATAGACATGAATGCGAATAGACATGTACTATGCACATAAAACATTCTTCCTTATTGTGGAGTCAAAAAAGAAAATATGCCAAATAATAATAAAATGGGGAAACGAAAATGTGGGAGGATAACTAACAACATTGTGGGGAAATACAAACATAGATTCAAATGCAGCGTTGACATTTGCATAAGTAAATGAGTAGCAACAAAGTACATACCATATACCCACACATAAAAAGAAGTGAGTGAGTGAGAACTAACGAATGAGAGTATCATGTTGTATGTAGTAAAATGATCTACTTATGCTCTCACAAAATAAACTGATGAAGCAAAGAATCTCAACAGACTTTTTCTCTCAGTTAAAAATTTTTGGAGAGCGTGAAGAGGATCATCACTTCACGCTCTCGAAAATTTTTAACTGAGAGAAAAAGTCTGTTGAGATACTTGTGCTGGCAATCCCCTAGAATAAGTTACACAAGGTACATATTTCTTAAATTTTATCCTTTTTCACAGATTTTGTTTTTGCTTTAGTGGTGCAGCAAGTCTTAACAACAATAACAATATTAATAATTTCATTTAAGTGCTTTTCTTTATTGTAATTTAGTTGCGAGTCTACAAATTTAAAATGTTATGTTCTCATTCATATACATAATTTATCATAATGCTCAAGCTCATCCTTGTTGTGAGGATGTAGCTCGTCGTTCTCGTATTCTTCATTGAATTAGGACTGAAAAGATGATTATGCTTGGTTTATTCTAATTTGTTTTTATTAAGAATATAGAATAGAAATGGGAAATTGTGCATAATATCGAAGCATAAAATCACAGATTAGCATGTTTATTGCCTTTTTTTCGATTCCGTTCTGCTCTTGTACCAAATAAAAAGAAAAAAGAAATGCGATTATGTGCGTGTGTGTGTGTGAGAGGGAAAGCTCATAAACATAATTTCTAAAAAGCTGCAGTAAAATGAAGAGACAAAGGACAGTCTGAAATGTATAAATATATTCTTATAAAAACGAAAGAAAACAAAGAAAAGAAATTGAATTGGACATATTTACTTGCTACCCTACAGTCTACATCAATAGTTAAATACGAGTACATATGCTTGAGTCTTGTAATTCCTCTAGAGCAGGGTCGGGTCACATTCACTGTCGACGCAATGCTGCCAAACGCACACTATTACGAACTATTGACGAACAACGGAAATGGGGAGAAGTTTGAGAGTAATTTTATCAACGCAAATCATGTTAGTTGACTTTCAGCATTCAAGTAAGCAAGATCTCGCTGCTCAATTTTTTAACACAAGCACTGAAAACAATTGTTTGATGATAAATGAGAGTATGGCTTCTTTTTCATAAATAATATTCCATGAAAATATGTACCCATTATTTGTCGTTCTTTTATGTTCAAACGTGTTTGTTTTGTTTTTCATGCATTGCTAATATATAAGCGTCAAAAAAACACCGCTATTACTTATTTCAAGTTATCAGACTATTTAATATTTGTTTATTACAAAGTTTATTTCATTTCCCGACACTGCTCTAGAACAATGTTGGGTACGCTAACGGATAGCATGTGTGCGAATGAGATTTTAAGATTTTATACAAGGTTCATTCAGTACACAGCGAAAGAGCTCGGTTGATCGCAATTCATGTGATGGTTGCCAACTCCACTCTAGAACAATAATTGTCACTCGCACATTTAAGCCTTCTTTCTGTGAGAAAAACATCAAAAGCCTATGCTATTTCGAGGCTTTAATACGGACGTGAATTGTGAGATGTGAATTCGTAGCTAATCTTTTGATAGTTTTTAGGTGGTAAATCCACCATCGACCAGATATTCGCACTACGCCAAATCCTGAAAAAGACCCGCAAAAACAGATCGTCATCCACCATCTATCCGTCGATAATAAAGCAGGCTTCGACATCACTATTAGGAATCACTTGTTGGCAAAAAATGTCTGATTTTGATATCCCGATAAAACTCATTCGTCTTTGCAAAATGACACTGACTTTCAACACCAGCGCACTGAAAATTGGGACAGATGCCTCCGCGCCATTTGATAACATGATACCAAAAGAGGTTTCAGACAAGGTAACTAATCCTATCGTGTGACTCCTTTAACTTTTGCGAACATTGACAACTCTGGCACTATTTTCTACAAGAGTGTCATGCTAGCATGCGCTAATGATATTGATAACATTGACACCGACGCGCGAGCAGTAAAAAAGTGAGCGAGGACAAAATGAATTACCTTGTGTCAACAAACAAAGAGTCACGGCGTCTTGGACAAAGTGTCACCGGTGACTATTATACCTTTGAAGTCGTCAAGGATTTCGTTTAACACCATTAACACCAACAATAATGTCAGCCTTGAGACCAAGCGGAGTTTAGTAGTTCAGTAGACGTCACTCTCTCGGCTGTCGACAATGACGTGGACATTGACTACCAATGGTGACAAGCTATTACGAGCTATTACGTCCAATATGCGTGGACAACGTGTATCGAATAAGATGGAACCGTGAGATGTACGCCGAAACTGACGTAGTCAAGCGCATAAAAATGCAGCGTCTTCGCTGGCTGGGTCATGTTGAGCGAATGGAAGTAAGCGCTCCGGCTAGAAGGGTGTTTTATTCGAGCCATGGCGGAGGAACACGCCGAAGAGGACGTCCTAATCTCCGTGCGAAAGACCAGGTACAGGGCGACCTGACTGCACTAGGCCTTAACAACTGTCGCCAGCGCAAGTATAGCAAAGGCGACTGGCGACGCTTTATCGAGGTGGCCAGGACCGATCACCGGTTGTAGTGCCAGCTAAGTAAGTAAGTAAGTAGTTTCGGTGAAATGAAGCACTTATAATAAATAATGTCCGACAGTTGCTAATAGTATTTGGCATGGCAGTGATTGCATCTCCTTTAGTGCAAATTGCACTGAATACATTTTATACAGCATAAGTACGAGTATATCTTAAGTCGTTATGTATCAACCTTGAAATGAAATACATACTACTGTGGGCAGAAAGTAGTAAGACTTTTTAATTTAAATTTCGCGGGGAAACACATTCATCAAAATATTAGTTTTTTAAGGTTGGTATGACTGTCGGTGACATCTGTGCCAAATGTCACATCAAAATAATCATTAGTGTTTAGTATACGCTTGTCTTTCTGAAGTACAAAAAGTGCATTCGGCGATTTTCACAATGAGTGAAATTATTCAACAAAGAAGTTCCATTAAATTTTGTGTGCGGAATCAAATTTCTGGTGCCGAAACATTCAGAATGTTGCAAAAGGCCTTCGGTGATAATTGTATGTCGCGAGCAAGTGTTTTTGATTGGTACAAATTGTTCAAAGATGGTCGAGAACGCGTTGACGACGAACCACGTCCAGGACGGCCATCAATATCAACTTATGATCAACAAGTCAATAAAATCAAGGAATTGCTGCTCGAGAATCGACGATTAACAGTCAGAGACCTTACTGGCATCGTTGGAATATCGGAAGGATCAGTGAAAACCATTTTAAAACATCATTTGGGCCTAAGAAGAGTGAATGCACGATTGGTTACAAAATCACTGCATTGGTTTTACGAGACCATTTTGCCACAAATTCGACTGATATCGTTCCGCAACCACCCTACCACCCTATTCGCCTGACTTAGCACTGTGTGACTTTTGGCTATTTTCTAAACTCAAAAAACCGCTTCGTGGACACCGTTACCGTTTTGAGTCAATTGAAGGCATTAAACATGAATCGCTAAGGGCATTGAAGGCTATTCCGGAAATTGACTTTAACAACTGTTTCGAGAATTGGAAAAAACGCTGGCATAAGTGTATTGGGGCCGGGGGGATTACTTTGAAGGGGACGAAATAGATTTGGAAAAATGAATAATTGAATGAATTTGAAATTATGAACGAAGTCTTACTACTTTTTGCCCACAGTAGTAATATCAAACTTACTTTTTTTTACACATTTTATTTTATTTGGAAATAAATTTATAAATTGCATTTTCAATTCTCTTAACACTTGCGTTGTTTTCATTTTCTTTGAAAGCAGCATAAAAAGCAGAAAGAAAAAGTACGAGTATGTATAAATTTATCAAAAATTTACATTTTTATGGCTGACCCATTGTTATAAACTTTATGCATGCGTTATTATTATCCTTTTTGATTTGGTTGTTGCCGTTTCCTTTTTGTATTTCTTGAACCAAAGGCACCAGAAATTGTTATATATTTTTCTGTTCTAGTAACAAATGGAAAAAGTTACAGCTTTCTAAACAAAAAATTTATGCTGATGAAATTTTGTTATTCTTTTTTATAGCTCATTTTTTTGTAAATGTTTTCGTTGAAGACTTACAGCAAAGATTGGGTCGGTCTATTTGGTATTAAATATGAATTTATTGCAACTTTGGGACGCTTGCTAGGAGGAAAAATATATAGCTAGCTAACAAAAAAGCAATAGGCTTCAGCCATCGCACATACGAGCTAAAATGTAGCAATGTTCTTCACGTATGTAGTATGTAAGTTTATTAAATACCCAAAGGGGAACAGCGTCAAAGGGCAGGGTGGCGGCAAAGTGTAGCATACAGGGAAGAGCAATGTGGAGCGAATGTTAACTTGTATTTATTTTTTACATATTTCGGTTAGAGGAAGAAGTAATTTTCACTACGATATGTAGTACATACATTTTCAAAACGGTGTCTTAAGGGATTTCTTTCTAGCAAGCAGGAGAAATTGTGAAATATGTAAATTTGAAAATTCAAATACTTACAAATACAAATATAAAAAGTATTACCTAATACATACGATTTAAATGCAAGGGAATTATATGCAAATTTTTCGTATTCCCCAAAATAAAAATATACAGTGTCGGACATTCAAATAAGAACACCTTGTTCTTCAACCAAAAACATTACATTAAAAAAACATTTCTCTAGGCTTATGATAGATTTAATAGGTATTTACTTTTATTCATTTATTCCATAAGTTTAATTTTTTCTTAAAACAAAAACAAAATCAATTCAGTGTAAAAAAAGAAATTTAAAAGTTATAAGTAGATAAAATCACATTTCAAAAGGACAAACAAAAATAAGAAAACTTCAATTAAAAAAACAAAATTTATAAAATATTGACTCAAATTGTTCACTAATGCTAATATTTTGTGGAATAGCCTTTGTTAATTAAAACCACCAGACACCTTCTAGGCATTGATTCCACCAGAGACGCGCAATTAGCCTGGGGTATGAAAGACCACGCTCTTTGAATGCTTTGCCACAATTCGTCTTTGTTTTTAGCTCTGGCACTGCCAATCTTCTCTTTGACAATATTCCACAAGTTCTCGATTGGGAGATTGTGAAGGCCAGGTCATAACGGGGAATTCCATTATGGGGAAACCAATCTCGCGCAAGGATTGAGGTGTGCTTTGGGTCGTTATCCTGTTGCATTTGCCATTTCAGGGGCATTTCCCATTCAGCTTAAGGTAGCATCACCTCCTGAAGGATGTTTACGTACAGAAATCTGTCCGTCGTTTCTTTTATCCAATACAGAGGGCCCACACCATACCAAGAGAAGCATCCCCATACCATGATGCATCCACCTCCGTGCTTAAACGTCTTCAGCATAAGGAAGCATCACCTCCTGAAGGATGTTTACGTAAATAAATCTGTCCATCGTCCACACCATACCAATAGAAGCATCCCCATACCATGATGCATCCACCTCCGTGCTTAAACGTCTTCAGCATAAGGAAGCATCACCTCCTGAAGGATAATTTATAATTATAATTTGGGCTCAATTCCGCATTTTTCGGGCGTCTAACCCAACGTTTGCCATCACTCCCAACAAGATTCACCTTGCTTTCGTCTGTCCATAATACGTTAGGCCATTTTTTGAATCATCCCACTCAATGTGCGCTTCAGCGAACTCTATGCGACACTTTCGATGTCTTTGTGTCAACATTGGTAGTTTTCGTGCTGTTCTCCCATACATTTTTTTTTTTCACCAAACGTCTCCTTACTGATCGAGCACAAAATTGAACCCCTGTCTCCTCTCAAATTGCGGCAGATGCCTTAAATGGATCGCGTGCCGCCTAAATTTGTATGCGATTGTCATCTGCACTTGTAGTTTTGCGGGATTTACCCGCAATGAGTTTTTTTTACTCTCGTGCAATGAAATTTTTGAGGTAATAAAGATTGGTAGACAAATGTCGAGGATCTGCTAATAGTTTTAGCTATTTGGCAGATGCTTTGTCCCTCATTTCGCAGTTTTTTCACCAGATCACGCTCCTCTTTGCTGCAGTGCTTTGCTCGACCCATTTTGCTGTGACATTACGGAATAGTTTACATTTAATTTGTTGAATTACCCTCAATGCTACCATTTAAATGCTTACCAGTACAAATTAAGTATAAGCAAATTTAAGTTTTCTTTTTAAAATAAAAAATATTTCGTCTGCTGTTCTTATTTTGATTGTCCGCCTTCGAATGCTTCGCTTCAACTTTCAGGTTTCAGCTTTGGGAATCCCCAAAAAATTTTTAAATGTAGTGTTGCCACTTAGAAATTTATAAAGTATATAACATACCATTTTGTTTTCCTATAAAAATTGTTCGCCATAAGCAGTCCGATAAAAAGTTGTATAGTGCAAGGTGTTCGGTGTTCTTATTTGATTGTCCGACACTGTATGTACATAGTATACCAGGAAAGAGAAATAAGAAAGAAATTGTAATATCGCACACATTACCAATTCACAAACAATGACAGTGAAATTGTTGATAGGAGTAAAGGAATAGGGTACAACTTAATCTACTGCATTTATACTTTATACAAATTCTGACATATCAAAAGAAATTTCTTTTATTTTCTTTCACTCTTTTGCCAAACAATATAAACAAACACACACACACACACATGCATACAGGAAAACAACTTTATTTTATTTAATCTCTAGTGACAGTAAACCCTCCGTTGCATACATGCTGTGTGTTGTTGTGCTTGTTTGTATCTCAAAAGGCTTGCAAATATCTATTTTCTATGTTTTGTGTGCGCCTGCGCTTAAGGCAATCGAAATAAGTGTTGCACGTTTGCAGTAGTGGATTCATTATTTTGGGGCCAGACTGACAAGTATGGGGCTTGGGCGTACGCTTGGCCTAAGAAGGCCAAACGATATATGTTAAGTGGGTGGCTATAAGTGGAAATAAAAGAAAAGAATAAAAGAAATCTTCTGCTCATGTCTTTGTTGTAGCTTAAGATAAACAATTGAAATTTTACTAAAATATAATGTCGCATGAATGTTTGAATTTCTGATTCAGATTATTAGAATATATTGGTTTAACCTCAAGGCCCTGCTCATTTTGGATTGTAAGGTGTAGAATTCAATTTAAAGCCTTGCTAACATCGGGTTTTCAAGCGAAAAGAGTACCTGGCTGCGTGATCATGATTCAAGACCGACCTAAGCTATGTTTTACAGTGTTTTATACTTAAGGAAATATGTAACATTCTTCTTCTTTTCTTTTAATATCACCACAGCCTACGAAGAGCCTAGGCCGAGCTGTTTTACATCCAATCATATTAGGCGTGTTAAATTAGTAGATGAATGGAAGGGGACTACAGTTTTATGCCGTCTACGAACGGCGAAGTGAAAAGCTTTCCTCAGGCAATTTTTACTCTCGTAGGTTTGCCATTGCCTGCCAAGAGATGGTGCTGTGTAGAATAATTGTTTACAACTTTGTTTTTTATTTTGCTTGTGCCGTTACTTAAACCTCGGATATTCTGCGTAACAGGCCAACGCAGGTGACCTCCCAACGACGGTGACCACACTCATAAAGTTAATTTTTGTTTGATTTATATGGCAATAGTGAAGAATGGTAGTTAGAATAGGAACAGCTTGAGATCTTGAAAAATAGCTTGAAAAAAAATCTTTAAAAACATATTCCCATGGAGAATAAATATGTTTCCTTTGCTGTTTCCAGAGAGCAAAGGAAACAATCAGCTGATCTTTTCAAACCTATAAAACCCGTGTAATAGTTTAAAATTCTTTCATGACCAGAACAAAACACGGAGCTTGAGAAGAAGCAAATTTGAATTCTAATCGCTGTATTCACAGCCACTAAAAAGTTCTTGGCGGCAAGGATTAGATTTAGGGCTAACCACATTTTGCCGATTAAAAATAATGGGTTGATTACCATGAGAAAGTAAAATAACCTCCTCCTCCTTTCGCAATCTCAGATACAATGGCCTGAAGAATTGAAGCGGCGAATGATAGCTACCGTAGAAGATACAAGCATAAAGAAGAAATGGAGACCATCCATCCACCTCCTGATCATAATTACCATATATGAACAGGCTGTGACTTTGCTACCAGATCCATTTAGCACGATTCATTGACACTACTGGGGGGTTTTAAATGGATGAATCTCATAATAGAAGATATAGTACGATTCATTGACACTACAGGGTGGTTCTAAATGGATGAATATCATTATAGAAGATCTAGTACGATCCATTGACACTACTGGGTGGTTTTAAATGGATGAATCTCATAATAGAAGATCTAGTACGATCCATTGACACTACTGGGTGGTTTTAAATGGATGAATCTCATAATAGAAGATCTAGTACGATTCATTGACACTACAGGGTGGTTCTAAATGGATGTATCTCATTATAGAAGATCTAGTACGATCCATTGACACTACAGGGTGGCTCTAAATGGATGAATCTCATAAGAGACCAAGTTCAGGGCTTTAGGGACTTACCTTTAACCTAATGCTAGAATCATTTTCGATACCTACCGGCTCCTTACATAGGTAAGTCCTAGCTAAGGATATTAGGAATGGGAAATTTGATGTTGAAATATTACAGACTACCGAATTGACTTTCAATGCAGGCTTAAAGACTTAAAGACAGTAAGCTTATTTTTCTTGTTCTTGTTCTTCATTAATGGTACAACAATGGCTTGTCCATAGAAATAGAGTGAGTGTTATATTTGTTTAGTAACGGCACAGTTTTATGGTGAAGCCGAACACGCAAAGTGAAAAGCTTTTGTGGGACAATTCTTACTTTTGGAAGCTTGCCATTACCAAGAAGTGCAGCCACATAGTAATAGTTTCATAATTATAATTTAAGCTGTGATGAGACTCGAATCTGTGTAGCAGTTCACACTACCAACACAACCTTATAGCAACCATAGAGCATACAGTGAGTATGAGCTTTAATTTTCCAGTTCTAATTGCTGAGGCTAAGGAAGAATAACAGTTCCCAGTTGAGTACTTGAGTTGCATATCTCATTACAAGCCCTTCACGTGTGAATTTGGTTCGATTGTTTTTGTTCCTATTCCAGCTAGAACCTTTTCATTTAATACTTAATTTAATTCTTTACTATCCGAAAGAGAAACGTCCCCAAAATATCTTCTTTTTATACATTGAATCCAACAGAGGCCTCCAACTTCATTTCAGGACAGGCAAGAAGAAACCCTTAAAAAGGCCCTGCATGAATCGCTACTGCATTTGTTGATACTTTGTAACGATTTTACATCAAAATTTGTATTCACTGCCAACACGAAGAGTTGTTAGAATGTTAATGTATGCATGTAGGTGTGAGTACATGTGTATGTGTGTGAGTGTGAATTAAAGTAAAATGTCGCCTGCCAGTGAAAACATTTGTTTAACAAACAAAAATTGCAATCATCAATTGGTTGCATTCAAAGGCGCGTGCGCAAAATGTTTTTCTTCTACTCAGCACAGCAGCTCCCACGCATTCACACACGCGTGACGGCAATAACATTGTAGTTGTTGTTGGTTGTTGGTTGGTTGTTGTTGTTGTTGTTGTTGTTGTTTCTCGTTGTCATTGCAACAATAACAAATAGCAAGTAAGTGAGAAAAGGTAGGAGAAGTGGGCGTCTCATATGTATATTGCCTCTGCCCCTGTGCCAACACATTTGTAACCAATTTTTGGAAAACTACAGCGATGAATTGCTTGAAGGAGTAGGGAGCGCAACAGGCTCGCTCTTCAGTTACTTACTTAACTTAAGAGCGCGTGTGGGCGAGGGCTGCGCCTAGAATGAAAGAAAGCCAGGGCGCCTTTAATAGTAGAAGACGATTTTGCTTTATTTACTTAAGAAATTGCAGAAAATTACATTAATCAAGCATCGTTTTTGTAATTTGCAAAAAAGTTCTACCGTAGGTTGTCTGTCTGTCTGTCTCACTCTCTATCTCTCTGTCTGTCTGACGGTCTCTCTCTGTCCGTCTGCCTGCCTGCATGCCTACCTCTATAGAATACGAATGGATAATGTTGAAAAATGTGCAAAATGAATTTACGTGACTCATAAGTAAGTATTTGCTGGGTAACTTCTACTTGATTCGTATATGTAAACACTTTTAATAGGTACTTGCTTTTTATTTCACTTTGCTTTACTTACTTAACTTTGCTTTATGTTTAACTTTGTAACCTTAGTATAAATAACACGGCAACAAATATAAATAAAACAGAAAATATTACTATACTTAAAACAAATTCTACAAATGCTCTACCAAAAAGTTTTTCCTCCGAAGGAAGCCAAATAAAAAAGAAAAAAAAAAAAAAACAGCGAACTTTTCACAAGCTCAAACTCACCTCCTAAAAAGGAAGAAGAAGAAGCAGAAGAAGAAAACATAAACTGCCAAAATAACTTGCCAAAAAAAGAAAAGTAGCGAAAAAAAATTTAAAAACAAATACTCACAGAAGAGTAAGAAAAACATAAAGAATATGCTGAAGCGCTTGCAGCGCAGCTACATTCCGTAGCACATTTCCGCTGCAAAGTTCCCATCATTTGCTGTGTCCCCCGGTTGGCGCACGCCCCCACCGCCGCCACCACTTCCGCTACCATATTGAAAAAAGCGAACATTTTTCATACTTCATTTTTATATGGTAGCTCTGAAAGTATTGGAGGTATCGCGTACCTATGCTGCTAGTTAGTACCTATACAAAAACAACGCCGTAAAGCGTACATTCAACTTTTTAGTTTGGCAAGTTTCGCTCGCGCAAACAAATTTCTTATCTTGTACAAATACTGTAGACACGGTGAGTGTTTTCCACACACATACACACACACACACACACACACACACACACACACACTCAATACATAAGCACACACATACAAATACCAATAAAGAAAGAAGAAAACCGAACCAAAAACAAAAAGTAAACATTGGTTAACAAAAATGTATGTAGCTTCCTTTTCTACAGCAAAATACACCAGCGGTCATTAAAATCGCACCACCCTTATACCACAAGGCCTGCGTCGAAACAAAATTGTCCGTTACATTTCTTCCCATACTGTGCTATTGAAAGATTCAAAATCAAAAATTTTCATCTTAGTAGCTTTGAATTAAATGCCAGAAAATATTATGTGTCAGTTAAAAACAATAAAAATTTATTTAACGCGAAAATGGCAAACGAAGTGGAAGTGCGAGAAAATATTATTAAAATTTTTCAAAAGCAACCTCACTGGTCATTCAAAAAAATAGGTAGGGGCTAACCCTAAAACCATTTCTCGCGTTATTAAACGTTTTAAGGAAGAACTGCGTATTGATCTGAAGAAAAGTTCTGGTAAAAAGAAGGGGCCACATGACTGTGAGAAGGCGAAGAACGTTGTCACCATTTTAAAGAGAGATCCAAACACTTCGGGAAGGAAATTGTCGGGGAAGGCTGATTGCTCAGAATCTTTCGTGCGCAGGACTAAGAAGAAAGCCGGGCTGAGGACGTACAAAGTTCAAAAAGTTCCGGATAGAAACGCCGTGAAGAATGAAACCGCAAAACAACGAGCGAAAATGCTGAGCCGAGATTTTGTCAAGAAATTTGAATGCTGCACAATGGACGATGAAACTTATGTTTTAGCCGACTTTTCCCAGCTACATGGCCAGGAATTTTATATAGCTGATGCTCGAGGAAATGTCGCTGAAAAATTAAAAGCCAAAAAAAATTACAAAATTCCTAAAGAAATTCCTTGGAGCAGCACATTCGTGACATCGGGTACAATCAACGGCGAAATATATTTGCTTCCATTTTTACGCCAACATGAAGTGTCCACGTTTTTTTGGCATGACCTCGCTTCATGTCACTACAGCAAAACGGCCTTAGAGTGATTCCAACGGAATGAAGTGATTTTGGTATCTAAAGAAGCCAATCCACCAAACTGACCAGAACTAAGGCCGATTGAGAAGTACTGGGCTTTAGTAAAAAGGAAGATGAAGGTAACAAAAAAAGTGGCCAAAAACCTTCAAGATTTCAAAGTGGAAAGTGGTCTGAAGCAGCTGTGAGGGTGTCGGACACTACCATAAAAACATTAATGGAAGGGGTGCCTGAAAAATTAAACTTTTTATTAAAAACTAGTTATTTGTGGTTTCTTGGTTTTATTTTTTTAATCTAAAAATAATTTGCAAAATAAAATACTTTGGTTTAATAAAATCGGACTACTGGTTCAAAAGATTTCATCATTTTTGTACCAGTCAATTTTATTCGACGCACTCCTACCATAAGTATTTAAAAATATAGATATCTCTGAAGTTATAAAGGTTGATTTTTTTTAGCAAGCTTTTTGAAGTTTATATTTCTGACAGTTCACGTGTGATTCTTGACATGTATCAAAGTAAAAAATGCTAAATTTGGTTTGGCATTTCATCATGAATAGACTTACGCCTGAACAACGTTTGCAAATTATTGAAATTTACTATCAAAATTCGAGTTATCGCAAAATTGCCTTCAGCGATGAGGCTCATTTTTGGCTCAATGGTTACGAGAATAAGCAGAATGGCCGTATTTGGAGTGAAGACCAGACCAGAAAGAGGCAATTCAGCAGGTACCAATGCATCTCGAAAAATGCACTGTTTGATGTGGTTTATGGGCAGGCGGCATCATTGGGCTGTACTTCTTCAAAGACGATGAAGGTCAATGATAATAGACTTTTTTTTTGCCGAAAGTGCATGAATTGGACTCGGCCAACATGTGGTTCTAATAGGACGGTGCGACATGCCGCCACACTGCACGCGAAACTCTGCATCAATTGAGCGGCAAATTTGGAGAGCAGTTAATCTTACGTTTTGGTGTAGTCAATTGGTCACCAAGATCGTGTGATTTGACGCCGTTAGACTATTTTTTGTGGGGCTATGGTAAGTATAGGGATAAGTTTTATACGATTGCTGCTTTGGAAGCCAACATTGAACGCGTCATTGGTCATTGGTAAGATTCCGGCCGAAATATGTGAAAAAGTGTGTCAAAATTGGACCTTCAGAATGGACCACTTGAAGCGTAGCCGTGGGCAACATTTAAGTGAAATTATCTTTAAAAAGTATATGTCAGGAATCAGCTTATTAATCTAAATAACAATTTCATTCACTTTTGTAAAATTTCTGTGTGTTTTTGTATTTTCAAAAACCAAGCTCTTAAGAAATCAACCTTCACAATGGTAATTTTTAAAAATAATTTCATTTAAAATAAATAACGGGTTTTCTGTAAGTTGTTCTGTTTTAAGTATGTGCGTTTTTATTCGTATTTAGAACGTAGTGACAGAAAGTTGTGAAAATGTCAAATAAACATAAAAAACTGACGCTCGATCGAAAAATTAAAATAATTACATTAAGTGAAGAAAAGGTTTCTAGCCGCTAAAATACAGGATCTATGGTTTTTTTTTATTTATTTTCAAATACAGTCAACACAACAGGGAGTATCCCTATAAATGCAGAGCATTGTGTTGATTGGAAGGCAGATTGATTGGTGGGAGGAAGAAGGAGGGAGACATAGTTACGTGGAAGGCGTGAGTTCCGCTTGCTGTTCGTGTAGTTCGGGTGAACACACACACGAACTGGCGGCATCAGCTTGCGCATATCAGCAGAACATCTACGTAACGGTAAAACAGCCACGTTTCGACGATGTTCCAAAGGGGAGTCAATAGAGCTGGAAACTCTAGTGTTTCGTATTAGCTTTATCGCTCGATGTTGGATACGGTCAGGAGATCCAGTCGCATTCGTGAAACTCCAGCCCTTAGATGCGAATTAAACACCAATTTAGGACGTATATTTTTACTTTACTTTACATTTAATGGCACAACAGCACATGGAGGGCCTAGGCCGAGCTTTTCGCTTTTCGCATCCACTCATGTTATGCGTTCTATATTTGTACATGAATGGAAGGGACCTACAGTTTAATGCCGAATCCGAACGGCGAAGTGAAAAGCTTTTCATATGCAATTTTTACTCTGGTAGGTTTGCCATTGCCTGCCAAGAGGTGGTGGTGGTGCCGTGTAGAAAAATTATTTTTTCTACTTTTTATTTTTTTTTTTTTGATTTTGTCTGTGCCGTGATTCGAATCCCGGACACTCTGCGTAGCAGTCCAATGGATTACCACTACGCAACCAACGACCACAACTTATATTTAGGTGGTGTAAATCCTGCGGAGATCAGTCGGAGTGAAATATTTTTTCGAGTCACTTGGCTGCTTCTTTTGACGCGTCAAAAATGTGTTTATTCCAACGAACATCACATTGGATGGACATGCCCACAGCATCGAGAGTCGCTGTCTCGGCAATACCTACCCCACCCATATCTAGGGGGTTAACAGGGGGGCTGGGAAGCTCGTTTGTGAGATAACAGACTGCATTGTGTCTTACGCGCATTGAACTCAACTCTCTTCGTGAGACCCCACTCGGAGATTGACTGGAGATCTTTATTGAGTGAGTCATTCATTTGTGGTGTGACTTTTGCAAAAAAAAAGAGGATAATGAACCTTTGGAGCGAAAAAAAGGATCAGCTCGTCCTCGCAAGTCGACTCAGAGAACAGATAACTTGCTGTGACGTATAAGTTTAAGTGATTGTTTCAAAAGTGCACTTTCTATTAGAGCGGAGATGCATAAATTTCACCAATTGGATTTAAGCGTCGAAACAATACGCCGACATTTGCCAGAGTTTTAAACAAATGTCCTTTAATACAATTTTTTTTTAAATTTTATACTAAACTGTTTATCTCATTAAACAAATTTTTTTCAAAAAGGTTTATGATTAGTAAATAGTTTGTAAGTGAGGAAGAAGCAAATAGAAATTAAATTGAGTTATAAATAAGTATAATAAACTAATTGCTATTTTGACTTCATCTTACCATAAATATATAGAGTGGTGCGATTTTAATGACCACAAGTGTATGTGGTGGAATGAGTTCGATGCGGTTCTGCAATGACCCTATGACAGTACGAGTATATGTAAAATCGCAACTACATTACGCTGCTGCCATCCGCACCAATACTAACACTCACTAGTCGCATAAGAAATAGTCTTGAAAAATGCTATGAGTAATGAAAATGAAGTAGAAAAACTGAATGTCAGAGCTAGCCGAGTAGTTTCGTTCTTTATTCGTGTGTAAGCAGTACAAATGTAAACACAATTTTGTTCTCATTTCCTTTCTCACTCTCTTCAGCTCACTTTTCATTTATTCGCCAAAAAATATGCTATGTTTTATACAAATCTGTGATTTATATATTCACTCCACACTCCGTTTGTTAAAGTAAAAAATAGAAAACAAATACGGTGAATCCCTAAAATTTAGTGTTGTCATCAATGATTTTGTTCAATTTTCTATGAACGCCATATGCCGAGCAGTACACTTAGGAAAAAAGAAGAAACTGCGCTGAAAAATTTACCTACTCTTTATAAAATTTTCTAAAATTGATTCTCATAGAAAGGACAGGAATTTGGAGTAAGGTGTTTCAGTGTGATTTGTTCACTAAAGTCAATAAGAAACTTATGCTGACGACCTCGATAGTTTAGTGGGTGGAGCACTAGAATTTCACCGGTGAGGTTGAGATCTCGTAGTTATTTCTAATAACCTTCTTATATTTCTACCCATATGAAGTGAATGAGA
Source organism: Palloptera scutellata (assembly GCA_958295655.1). Classification (NCBI taxonomy): domain Eukaryota; kingdom Metazoa; phylum Arthropoda; class Insecta; order Diptera; family Pallopteridae; genus Palloptera; species Palloptera scutellata. Next base: position 147,909,075 of record OY282449.1, on the reverse strand, counting down.
ATTATCAGAAAGTTTATAAGTACACCGCTCGACAAGTAATGGCAAAACCATGAAGTGATAACAGATTGCCACATCACCGTTCCGAAGCAGCGTTAACCAATGTTGTAGTTTCCACCATGTGGTATCATAATGAGTCGTTTGGACACAAAAAAGGAAAAAAATATATATTTTATGCTGGTGTAAGGACGGACCCTAATCGAACACTCACCCTAGCCTGCAGAAATGTTTTCTCAACATTGGAATTGGCAAATTTTTATGGTGTTTTTTTCCATGGGAGTTGAAACATCATTGCCCTATTCAAACATCACTGGCAGCATTTTGTAATTCTGCTAGGGGGCAGATCTTTAAGCAAATATCCACTATCCAAAGTTTTGAAAGAACAAATCGAATCAAGTTTACAGTAAATGCTAACAAAATCTGTGCTTCTACTGCTGAAAATCATTTTACAATGTGGTATTTTGAAGAATTTAACTAATCACCGTCCATCTTATCTTATTACTTAGGTCAGTTGATGGAATCTCCGCAGGTTTTATGTCTTTGGATCCGTCTATCTTCTAACGGTTAACAATTGGAGCATTCACAGACGAGGTGTTGGATGGTCTCAATGAATTTACAAAGTCTCTAGTTATGTGCATTATGTAGTTAGGTTCTGCTGTTACCAATGACAGATAATTTGAGGTTGTTTCTTCTTCTCACAGAAGAAGGTTCAGTGAAGGATCCTGACTTTTATTAATATTAAAGATATGTGCAAAATCGTCCCAAGTCATCGTAAGATCCCAGATCCAGTTCCGTCTTCTACCTTAAATTCGTCAGTAGTGTAGAATTGAAAATCGTTTGCCGGTTATAATCAATAATTTTCATAAGTCCAATTGCGATAGAAGTTTGGTATTGCTTTTACTTCTATAGATTTCAATTTTACTTTTGGAATTTGATGATCGCCCATCAGAAGAGTGCAATTTCCTTCTGTCCATTAGTCACTGCCACTGGTCTTTTTAATTTTTCCTTATGCCGAGATTTTGAACGGAGCACTCTGCGTAACAGTCCAGCACTCTAAAAACTAAACTCGTAATGGCAACAACCGTCCACCCTTCGTGCGTCTTGAAGTTTTCCAAGTGTTTGTTGTTAGAACCTGGCGATCAGTATCTTTAAGCATCTCTAGTTTGCTTACATTAACTCGACGGGTGTCGGGAAAGCAAAGGTTCGCTGATGGAGTTTCTGCCTCCATCATCACAGTTAATCAATATGTTACGAAGAGAGCAGTTTGATGCATCGCTAGTGTTGTTACTCAGGACTGGATTAGGGGGATATTTTTGGAACAGGCTTTCGCTCTTCTATCTAAATGTCTAGGTAAACGACAGGTTATGGCTTTCGAGAAGCTATAATCGCATCAGTTTACCCTCCAGCAAACTGCTGGCTATATGTGAATGATAATAGAAAAGTTTGGTTGTTTGTTGTTTTCTTTTTAATATTTTAGTTCTGAAAGGCGAGCCTGGGGCAGTAGAACAAAAGGGAAAGTTCGTGTTAGTTGCACAAGCGGATGAGTCCATGTTCGATCCGTCTCACAGTCTCCTCGTGGCGTCCACTGGATAGCGATCTGACACCCGTCAGTCAGCTAACTAATGTGAGCGGCGGGCTTCTCCGTGACCTTGCGTCGTGCTTGGAATACACCACGTTAAAAATGTCTCCCAATGAATCGTGAGGAGGCGGGCAAGATCGATCATCGGTTGTAGTGCCAACTACTTGAGAAAGTAAGTAAGTTCTGAAAGGTCACAATGAATTATGATCCATTTTTAAACTAAAAGCGAAGCGTTTTGCAGCTAACGCGTTCAATGATAACATATAACGCCGCCTTAATTTGCAACAGCTCTAACATCGAATTTTTCAAAATCGATTTTTTGATATTAGCGTATCCATTTGCACCTAAGCCTAACATTTTGCAGCCATACACCAAAAAGCTACGTCTGTCTTTTTTTTATTTTAAATAACAATATTTTGAAAACAATACTGAAAATATTAAAGAAGAAGAAGAAGACTACTGAGCAATTTGAAAACTTCATGTTCGGGCTTGTGCAAATGTTAAGCAATTTTTCTCAGTGTATCACACACACACTAATAAAATAAAATCAAATTTGCAGTTGCATTTTAGTGCTCAGTTAGAAAAAAACATTGATAGCTTAGCAATATTTTAGCTTTTATAGACTGTTTTCACAAATCTACGATTGTATTTTCTGTTATTTTTTTTTTTTGTTCCATATGAGTTGAATAATGAATGTTCGAAGAGTTGCCATGCATAATTTAGTAAACAAAAATTTAATTCACTTTTATGGTACATAAAAACAATCAAAACAAATTTAAAATGCATAAATTTTAATGCAACCAAATTGAATTTCTAATATGAAATAGTTCTTTTTTTTTTGTATTACACCAAAACCTTGTAAAACACATGGCAACACTATCACCCGAACAAAATAATACAAAAAAAAAAAAAAAACAAACAAACAAACAAACAAGAAAATAAAAAGTAATAATAATAATAATAAAAATGTATGCAAAGCCATCAAGCGCCAACAAGAGTTAAAATATCAACATTTCAATATCGGCAGGCGATGCTAAAATTTGCGCTGCTCTAAATATGGTATGTATGGATGTACATGTGGATGCATCCATATCTGAGTAGTAGTTAACTGTATGGTAAATGTATGTATGTTTTTATTTTTGCAGGCATCATTCTGGATTTATGATAAAAACTGATGCTTAACCACAAAAGAGTTTTAAACTTTTTTAAACAGCTTCCCGCGTACTTTCACTACCTCGCCACTGTGCCACATGCGCTTGCCTGCCCCCATGCCTGCCGCTGCTGCTGCTGCACACTTTCCGGCAACATAACCGCAATTTATAAAGTTTCAATGTGAGGTTGTATCAAACATCCGGGAATCCTTCCGTAATAGCGAAAATTTGGAAGAGAAAACACACAATAAAAAAGTGGAAAAGGATTTTCTTTTTTTTTAAAAAGTAGAATGAAATAACCAAAGTCTAATGGAGCAACATGGCACCCAGCGGATGATGAGTGTGGTCTGTGTGTGTGTGTGTGGCAAATGCCAAAAGCGCCCTCTATTATCGGCAACCTAACAACAAACTTTTTGTATTAAGTGTAGATGCGTCGTCGTCGTCGTCTTCCTTGTCGACATCGACGTCGTCTCTTCGCCCTGGTTTATCTTTTTTGCAAACATTTTTCCGTGTTGAAATGTGAAAAAAATCCAGAGGGGGTGAAAATAAAACTACGAAACACTAAAAGATACGAAAATCTCATAAACTTTCAATATGGCTTCTCAACTTTTTCTTTTTTGGTTGTTTTTTTTTAGTGCAGTGGCTGCAATAAAATGAAAAGAAGATGAACAAAAAATCTCCTCCCACCAAAGAAAAAAAAGAAAAATAAAAAACAAATGAATATGTCGGAAAAAACAGCAAAAATCACTTTTGGGTTTGTTTGCAACAAGAAAGCAACAACAACAACTACAGCAACAACAGCAGTTGCAGTTTCAGCAGCAAAAATATGAAAGGAAGCGCGCTGAGTTCACTTTGCGATTTTTGTTTAAGAACAGTTTGCGCGCATAATGGATAACAGATTTTCAGATTTCCCCGCAGTGCACACACACACACACACACACACACACACACACACACACACACACACACACACACACACACCCACATACATAAATATACATAGCTCAAAATAAAAATAGAAAATAAAAAACAAAAGTGGCAAAAGAATTTCTGCATAATGCAATATTTGCTTATGGCAACAAAAATTATTTTATTTTCTTTCACTTTTTTCGTTTATTTTTCGACATACATTTTTTTTGCTCAAGGAAACGAAAAACTTCTACATGTAGAGTTTTTTTTTTTTTATATAATATTTATAACGTATAATTGACATATCTTGGCTATAGTGCATCTTTTTGAAATACCATCTCTACTTTGTGAAAGTAACGTTTTCTAGCTTAGAAGCTCAGGCTGTTTCATAAGAACGCTCCGAAATGGGCGAAAGGAGTGTAAGCGAGCTCTGTGGTGTACGCGTAAAAACTTGTCTGAATTTTGAAGTAAATTTGTTTCTCTGAGACACAGGGCGGTGGAGTAAAAAAACGGACCCAGGGGAAAGAGGATATTGCACTTTTGTTGGTGCAGTGGCAGCAATAAGTTGAACTTACGGACCCTTTATTTCTGAAATATACACATTAAGTTTACACTTCGAGCTTTATACAATTTAACCCATTTTGGGCAGCAACTGTATTTTAATTATTTATATATTTACCATCTTCCAACACACTCTTTGCTTTGAACCCAATGAGGTTACAACCTTCGCAAGCGTCATCCATAACAATTGATGCTTTCTCTGGTGCACTTTTATCTTATTGCTAAATATTTCGTCTATCGTTCAGACAGCAGCATTGAAAATTCGTTAAAAATACGTTTTATAAACTTTATCTTAAATTAATCACTTTTTAATTTTTTTTATTATTCCTTACTAAAAGGCTAGATAAACTTGTTTGGAAGGTTACCTTTAAGCACCTTTTTGAAAATTAAAAAAAAACTTTAATTATTCAATTATTTTGCATTAGAAATGCAAAATTTAACTAGCTAAAATACGAAACTTGATGTAGTATGTAATTCTAACCACACAGTTTTCCATATATTGTTCAGAGATTACAGCTGGCCAAACTTTTGTAGGTATTATAAACCTGAGGAGAAGATATTTTTTAAAATCTCCAAATAGTTTCTTCCGTACGCCCTGCAGAAACTCTATAGAACTCTATAGAAAATCCCTAACTGTAGGGAATTCTACCGTTCCCGTTCACCTCTTGTCATGCCTGGTAAAACATCAAACTGACAGTGTTTACTTATTATTTTAAAATGATTGTGTTACCCGAATATATTTAACTTTAATTAACAGGCTATTCAAAAATCAAGAAGCTGTCAAAATCTTATCACAGTCTCCAAATCAGCAACCTAAGGTTAAATCAACACATTTCTTGTATCACGACCTGGATAATCTAAAGTGTAACGCACTGCTCTTACCCCAGAGGGTACGGCCTCGATTGGCGTCTTGATCTGGTGGTTAATTTTCATTCGTTTTCATTAGGCCATTCTGCCCTAAGTGTGCCCTCTAGGCAGCCACCAAATCAACCAACCAATCAAAAATCTCAATGAAGCATGATTAAGTATGATTGAAAACTTAACATAGAGTATGTAAAGGGTGTTTTTTCTGGAAGTGTGGTTTTCAATCTGGAAATATTTTTTTCGGAATTGATCTTTTTGAGCTGTTCAAGCTGTCACTTGATTTATGCTCAGTTTGGTTTGCCATTTCATAATGGATAGACTTACGCCTGAACAATGTTTGCAAATTATTGAAATTTATTATCAAAATTCGTATTATTGCAAAATTGTCTTCAGCGACGAGGCTCATTTTTGGCTCAATGGTTACGAGAGTAAGCAGAATGGCCGTATTTGGAGTGAAGACCAGACCAGAAAGAGGCAATTCAGCAGGTACCAATGCATCTCGAAAAATGCACTGTTTGATGTGGTTTATGAGAAGGCGGCATCATTGGGCCGTACTTCTTCAAAGACGATGAAGGATGAAGGCCGCAACGTTACGGTCAATGGAGAAAGGTACCGTTCGTGAAAACAGTCTTTTCTTTGCCGAAAATGCAAGAATTGGACTCGGCCGACATGTGGTTCCAACAGGACGGTGCCACAGGCCACACTGCACGCGAAACCATGCATCAATTGAGCGGCGAATTTAATGAGCAGTTAATCTCACGTTTTGGTGTAGTCAATTGGCTTCCAAAATCGTGTGATTTGACGCCGTTAGACTATTTTTTGTGGTGCCATGTTAAGTCTCTTGTCTATAGCGATGAGCCTCATTGGTCATTTGTGAGATTTCGGCCGAAATGTGTGAAAAATATGCCAAAATTGGATCTTCAAACTGGACCACTTGGAGCGTAGCCGCGGGCAACATTTAAGTGAAATTATCTTTAAAAATTAAATGGCAGGAATTGATTTAACGATACAAATAAAAATTTCATTCACTTTTGTAAAATTTCTGTGTTTTATTTCATTTTCAAAAATTAAACTCTTATAAAAATCACCCTTTATAAAAATTTATTCGATACCTTTTAAACGATCTGCACTCCTTATGGTAACTAAGTAAAACATAATAAATTAGTATAGAAAATCTTAAGCTAAAGACATCGTCTTTGATCGGCTATAAACTGAACGGTTTAGATTTTTTGATTTGATCAGGTGACTATCTTAAGCGCTTCTACCTTACATAATTTTATCATATGCACATATTTACATTGAGGCTTCACTAACTGCAGTTAAAGTTTACTTTTGGTACCTTAGCGTGATAAAAAAGAAGAAGAAGAAAGAGTAGAAAAGAAGAAGAAGGAGAATGCTTTAAATATGACGATGACTAAATTCCCGCAAGGTAAAAAAGTACGTAGTGTTTTCAGCACTTTCATATAATAAAATATTTGTAAGATGCACACATGTGAGAGAGGACATGCCGTGAAGGAGCGAGTATGAGTGAGTATGAGTGAGTGCGAGTGTATGTAGGTAAGCACTTATGGAGCGCAGCAAATTGCATTAGTTTGTAGTAGTAAAAATAGTATTAAAAAAGTAGAAGTAGTAAAACTAGCGGTAACGTTAAAAAGTGTAAGTACTCTCGTTAGAGGCGCCATGCTTTTGGACTTTTGTTGATGCTCACACACAGGCACACACACATACATATATATATATATATATAGATAACAGTGGGGGAGAGAGTTATTACACATGCGGCGAAGAGAGAGAGAGAGAGAGAGCAAACAACGGGAGAGTCGCATAGAAGCGCAAAATAAATGAGTTAAAAATTGAAAACACAAGGAGTTGCAATTTATCGAATTTTTATTTTTTTGTATTAAATTTTTAATGTAATCACATTTTGTCAAATAAAAGTCAACATGAAGAAGTTTTACGGAAAGAAGAAAATTGCAACCAAAGAAAATAAAAAGGGAGTACAAGTTTTTGGTAAAGGCAGTTTGGGCGGAGGAGTGGTGGCGGCGCGGCACCTATTTACTTATTGGTGGTTAGATGGTGAGAGCGGCTTGGTAGCTGTTGATAGTGTGTTGATAAAAGCAACAGCAGCACATCACACTGCTCCGACGTAATGACACTAAAAGTTGGTAACAAGTTGATTGCAAAGTTTCATAACATATTTCTTAATTTGAAATATTTAATGAAAAAGTAAATGCAATTGAGTAGAGTCCAATGAAAGTTGTGAGGGCATTCACTTATTTTTAGGTGAGCATGAATTTTTTGTTGTAAAAGATAAGAAATTAATTGGTGACAGTGTAAGGGAGTTTACGCAATCGAGGCAATCGCTATAATCTAATCTGGTTTGAGAACTATTTTAGTACTTCCTAATTTAGTAGCTGTAAGTGGAAGTTCAGTATAACAAAAATTATTATAAATACTTAGTATTCTTTATTGAAGACTATGGGCTTACAAAACCTATCAGTTGTTCCATCAGCTGCTTTTTATAGTTTATGTAGTTTGACTCAACCTAGAGAGTACAACTTCTGGATTTCTAATGCAAAAAAAAAAAAATAAAAAATAAAAAAACAGGATGGTCACCTAATGCAAGTATAAATCATTTTATGTAACCACAAAATTGCAATTAAATGCACACTCTTCTATTTTTAACACCTGTGATTTGTGTTGAAAAATTAATGCACCTCACTCATTCCAATCCCATTTTGTTGCACTCATTTCTGTGTGCCGTAATTATGCCATAAATTATTTATATAACTAAAGCGCATTTTGAAGAAATTAATAAAATATGAAATTGTAACACGCCGCCATGGAATCGTGCCATCCATGACTTAATTGTGCTGCTGCTGCTGCTGCTACAGCTGCTGTTGGTGTTGAGTTCATGCTGCCGCTGCTCCTTTAATAATAATCCTTTTTAACAGCTTTAGTCACAAATATTTGCTGTGCATAGATTTAGGCCCATTAATATTGCTGGTCTTATGACCGGACCAAGTAATCATAGTATGACAGTTTGCCAAATGCAGAAAGCCTTCCCATGCGTGCATTCCCTACCTGCAGCGTCACTCGTCCTGCTGCTGTTTGTGGCGTTAAATTGCAATAAAATTCAAAGCAGTAGCAACAGAACCAGCAACGTATTTGTATGCATAACAAATGACACTCATGCACGATATTCAGACAGAGGGAAACAGAGAGTGAGAGAGAGGGAGAGGGAGAGAGAGAGACAGAGAGGGAGAGAGATAGGGTGAGAGAGAGGGAGAGAGAGAGGGAGAGAGTGAGGAATAGTCACATCCATTAAAGCCTCAAGCGTAAGCCTCACATTTGCACCTGTGATTATGTAAATTTGCAATTGTGTGCATGCATGACATACAAATAAACACATGGATACAGAAACACACAAACACACACACAAACACACACATATACACGCAAATGAATGTTGTTTTGTGGTTCCGGCATCGCTCATAAATTTAAGATTAGAAATAAATTTCAAATTATTTGCACATTCGATCAGTGTTTTGCTAAATGTTTGTGTACATTGCACTTACACGTATGTTGTACATACATACATACATGTATGCATGTGTGTGTGTGTGTGTGTGTGTAAATGTATGTTTATGCTCTTTGAAGCTAGAGGCGTAATTGTGCATTTATCTGCACTCACAGTGACACACACACACACACACACACACACACATACACCCTCGAACATTTTGCTGCCTACATGTAAATACACATTAGTTGCATGCGTGCTTAGAAATTGATTATTTCGCATAATTAAGAATTTACTTCTACGGTTTTGTAAATCCACACTATCATCATCATCATCATCATCGCCAACATAATCATCATGATTATCATTAACATCGACGTTTGTTGCACGTGTGTATTGCATATTTATAAGTTAATTAAAACCTTCCACCCCAAAGGTATCTTTTCTGAATGAAGCGGATTTATGCAGCAAGTGCAACAACAGGGCACCTAGACAGCAGCATGTCTCACTGAAAACCGCACACCAATTATTATCTATAATCCTAGCCAAAAACCGCAGCACTGCTTACGAAACCGCAAAGGAACTCTCCTTTAAATTATGCTTATATAAACTACAATATGTTGTAAGAATATAAGTGGATGGGGCGTGTAGCTGGTAGCATGTGGTTGTTGCAACAGAGATGCAAGTGGGGGGCAGATGAAGGAGCAGCTTGGAGCAACGCGCTCTGAAATTTTGTATTAAAATGCAATTTGTCACATATTCAATTGAAGGCATTCAGGAAGTAAAAAACTAATTAAGTCGATTTCATAGTAAATTAATTTGAAAATATAACTTATTTTTGAAGTTTTCTTTTTTAGAATGATTTTTATATTCACGAGGGGGTAAAAGATGATCGTGACAAGACGTAAAATGTCACGGAAATGAAGGGCAGCGCCCTCTATCAATCGAGTATGCAAAAAAAAATAGGATGCATATATACGAGTATATACTTATACACATAAATGATGGGCAACACATATTCACTCACCATGAGCCCTCTATCAATCGAGTACGAATCATTGATTGAATGAGGGAGCTGCCCATCAGTTTTTTTTTTTTTAGTAAAATTTGACATTTCGAACATAAATCTTACATTTCAAACAAAAATCGTTAGAAATTTCTAGAGCTGAAAGAGCGAGTATAGACTGAAAATAAAAAAAAACAATCACGAAAGTAGCGTATGAAACATTATGTCATCCACTATGCGCCCTCTATCAATCGAGTATGATTCATATGTGAATCAACGCCATCTATCCATTTACTGATGGATTTTTTAGTTTATACTTGCTCATTCTTTCAGCTCTAGAAATTTCTAACGAGTTTTGGTTGAAATGTAAAATTTTACAAGAAACTGATAGCCAGCGCCTTCTATCAATCGAATGTGCTTCATTCTCAGCCTCCTCTATCAATCGAGTATAAATCATATGCGTCTCAACGCCCTCTATCCATCCATGATTCACATTCGATTGATAGAGGGCGCTGAGTATGTACCATACTCGATTGATAGAAGGCGCTGGCCTTCTAAAACTCGTAAAATTTTTGCATTTCAACCAAAACTCGTTAGAAATTTCTAGAGCTGAAAGAATGAGCGAGTATAAACTAAAAAAAAAAACATAAGCGAGGCTTAAACAATTGACGATTGTGTTACGAAAAACCGCCAGCAAACAACACTGCGGCTGAAAACCAGCGAGAATGTAGATTTCGTCGAAAAAAGTAGGTCAAACAATATTCAGATTCTGCTATCGTGAAAAAAAAACCAGCACCGAGAGATCGCAAGCGTGTAGACTTCGCTAGCAACAGAATTTGAATTTACTTGAAAAACAACTCGCAAAAACTAATGCGGAGATAATGACAAATGAGTTCATTAGAGCCAATAATTGCATCAACACTCATGTCATTGAGTCCCGACGAAGGTTCCCTCAGATTATACAGCACCAGGAAGTCATTTGTTATCAACGACAGCGAAGGTTAGAAGATTTACTTGAAAATTTGATGGAAATTCTTTCCTCCTTGGAAAGAAATCCACTCGCATCAGCACAACAAAACATAGACAAGATTTACCAAGTTTCTAGTCAACCTCATAACATTCGTGAGTTCTCAGACCGGCAAGTAGCAAATTTTCCACCTGTTGAGATAATACAACCTGAATATTTTGATGATGATAATAATGATAATGATGGTAAGATTATAATGATGTAGCAAATAAATTCGCATTCTTTGAGTAGGAATATTTTGATGGAGACGATGATTTTTCCGAGAGCGGTGCATGCATTAGAAATGCAATCGATCAAAATGAAGTTAATCCAGATGTAGCACACCTGAGATCAGAGAATCATCAAACTGAACTATTCAAAGCTTATCGATTTCATAAATCAGCACATAAAAAATTTCAAAACATGTTCATTAAAAATTCCTTTTGCCACGCCTCAAATGTCTGCGATAGACTCTGGTTTTTACAAGATTACTAAATGTAACCGGATAAGCCATAACACAAACGTTCTGGCAAAAAAAGCAAAATTTTGTAGGGCGCCCCACTGATGCATACAAGTTCTCTTTTACTTTGAAGTATTGCAGTAAAAAAGGCAATAAATTAATGGGAATTAATAATGTTAAATTTTATGCTGAAACCTCAGTTACGTAATTTTTTCTGAATGGTGTTTTTATTTCAATTATTTCTCCTCATTCGCTCATGTTTTTTAGATCTTTCAGGAGATAGGGACATAGTATTTCTAAGAGGCTTCATGACCACCTTGCCTGCTTCTAGGGATTGTGCTATGCATGGTCTTAAGATGCCTTGCCAGCAGATGCAATGTTAGTCATTATTTAGACTCACGTGGTTGGTCGCACATCGCTTTTTCATAAGTTGACGGAGTGGGTAACAAAGCTGAGCCTAATGTTCAGCATCATTCATCGATATTTACTGGTACCACAGGTCCTCTATCTTCTTTCTGTTCGTAATTAAAATCACTTCGCTCTTGTGTCCAGCCGGTAGACATGGAAATATTGCATTAGTTTTGTAATTCATTGCATGTTTCATTGGAATTATCATTGGTAAAAATCAATGATAACGATAATCCATTAGCATTAGAAAAACGAATTCTAATGAATAAAAAAATATTAGCATTAATTAAATTTTTGTGAAAAAACCATTAATCAAATTTTTAAGATTAAAAAAACAATAAAACAAAAAACATTTGCACTACACTACATTTTTCTAATGACTACCCATTAGCCATTGTTATTAGAAAAAACACTTCTATCATTAGATAATGAAAAATCTTAGGTAAAAAAATTATGTACGAGGTATGATAAAAAAAATAACCGTTACTTGCAATTTTTTCAAAAAGTATTTATTTATTCATCAACAACTATCTTGTCCCCTTCAAAGTAATCCCCCTCAGATATAATACACTTATGCCAGCGTTTTTTCCAATCCTCGAAACACTTCTGAAACGCGCTTTTTGGTAGCGCCAACAGCTCCAAAAAACAATATATTCTTCAAGACCGATCATCGGCTGTAGTGCCAGCTAAGTTAGTAAGTAACCCCTTTTGCAAACCATAAAGCAAAATGGTGTACACCATTTTTCTGTGAAGTTTTGATAACAGTTGCTTCTCAAATGTGTAAAAGGGACCGTAACCTATACGAGAAATAAAAAATGATCAGTGTTTTCAGTTATAGCTAAATCATTTTTTAAATCGTTTTAGTTACAGCACAACTATTTATCAAGCAAACTTTAAATATAAAAAATATTAAAGAAGTTTTTAGATGTCCTGCTAGAGGAGGAGATCTTGATAAAAGTATAAACCTTTTTTCCAATCTGTTTTTTAAAGTATGGATTTTGGTTTTATTTCAAGGCTGAATAAGGATTGAATTAATGTCAGAGGTTTGGTTCGATTTTAAGTAGAATCTTGTGTAGTAGTAGATTTAATGGTCGCTGTGGTGTAGTGGTAGTGCGTTGGACTGCTACGCGGAGTATCCGGGGTTCGAATCTCGGCACCGGCAAAATCAAAAAGTAGAAAAGATAATTTTTCTACACGGCACCACCTCTTGGCAGGCAATGGCAAACCTACAAGAGTAAAAATTGCTATGAAAAGCTTTTCACTTCGCCGTTCGGATTCGGCATTAAACTGTAGGTCCCTTCCATTCATGTACAAATATAACACGCACAACATGAGTGGATGCGAAAAGCTCGGCCTAGGCCCTCCATGGGTTGTTGTGCCATTAAAAGTAAGTAGATTTATTTAAAATTTTTGGAGTGAATTTTCTTAGTTCGATTCTTGGTCTAAGTTTCGATATACATTTTTGATCAGAGTTTGATTTGATTTTTAGTTAGATTTTTGTTTCTTAGTTCGATTCTTGGTCTATGTTTTGATTTGAATTTGATACACATTTTTAGTCTGAGTTTGATAAAAAAATTTTTTTTGTTTAAAAAAGCGAAAGTGTAAATTAAATGATATCCTTTCTTTTCTGTTGGCGTATGGTGTGTTGAGTTTGCTGTTGTTAATAAAATAAATACGGCACGACGGCACGCTTCTCACAATGCCTTCCACACATTCCATGTCTACGAGTATCTAGAGAAAACTTTCACTTTGAGCTTGGCGTAATTGAAATTAAGAAACTTTTTCCTGTTCATTTCATGTGCGGAAAATAACTTAAGGAAAATGTTAGCATTCAAGCGCACTAGTTACATGACGCAAATCCCACATCGAACATTTGTACACATTCACATTCACACACCCACAGCCACACACAAACACACACACTCATACATATATGCAGCTACTTAAAGAATATTTTATAAGAAATGTCTGTAGGTTTGTTTGTAGAATTACATATGTAGAGAGAGAGTAGCACTGAGAAGTGACTTCCACTGCTGGGCACGTCCTTTAAAACTGAGTTTCGCCCCTCGCACTCATTCGCGCACACAAAACTTAATGAATCCTTTTTTTTTCTTTACATGACAGTAGCAAGTTCGCAAATGAATAAATGCTTTGCTTTCTTTTTCGAGCTTAACTGCTCTTGCTGTACTACGCCATCGATGCGAAGAAATTAACAAGAAAAAAACAACAATTTTTTCTTTTTCTGCTCTAGGAATCGTGCTTTCTGAACTTTTATTTGCTGCTTCGACTTCGTTTGCTTTAGCTACACATCATCTTTTTACTTCTCACACGCTTACGATAAGCTGCTGCCGCTTGTCCATATTCATGTCAGCTTGGAGTATGTTGGAATTGGAATGTGTGTATGTAGGTATGTAGTCGTATGTGTGTTAGTGCTACCTCCCACTATTGTTACTTGTGGCTGAATTCGTTGCTTGCTGCTGTTGCTGCTGTTGCTGCTGCTATTGTTGCTTCTCATGTTCAGGCTCAGGCTATGCTGCTGAAATCTTTTGGAACGTGCTAAAGAACTTTTATAGAAGTTGCCTGTGCATTCTTTATTCTACTATGTATTGAGTAGTCAATGAAAATCGTCGATAAGTCACGTGGATAAAAGTGTCGACAACTTACCCAAATGTTGTTGTGTAGGGGAGAGGAGATTGTAAGAGGATGATTAAGGTGAATGAATGCTTCTGTTTTCGTTCGCTGGCTGTTTTGGTAGGAGTTCACTTGCTGATTAGTACAACTTGTTTGAGTGTAAAGGAAAACTTTATCTCAACTTCTAGATGAGAATATTTTTTTGTTGGTATTATAGAAAAAGATAATTATATCTTATATATATATAAGAAAAATGTTGTGCTATACTCATCGCAATTTATGATCATCAACACCAAGGTTCAAGAATAAAACTCGGGAATCAAAAAATAAGAACCAGAAACCAAGAATCACGAACCAATAACTAAGAATTAAGAACCTATAGCGAAGAATTAGGAACGAAAATTAGAGAACCAGAAACTATGAGTCAAAAAACAAAATATTTAGAACTAAGGAACTATAATAAAAACTGATAATAGAGAATCTAGAATCAAGAACCGAGTTTCAAGAATCAAAAATTAAGAATTCATTACCACAGATCAAGAATAACTAAAGCAATAAGGTTATTGAAGCAATAAGTGGTACCATAGTGGAATAAATAAGTAGTAGTTGAAGTCTAATATTAAATCTTAGAATTTACATAGAATAAAGTATTGTAACAAAAACTATCAAATCTCTGGAGGCAAAATATCAAAACACGATCGTTTAAGTCCAAGAATCGAGAGTTAGGAGGAACTAAAACCAAATCTGAAATGAAAAACCAGCATCGCATAAGAAATAAACATTGCTTTGTTTGTAAATTAGCAATTAAAAAATGCAAGACAGGAAAAGACGCTGAACAAGAATAAAAACTGAGAATAGAGAATCGAGAACCGAGTATCACGAATCAGAAATCAAGAATTAATAACCGAAGTTCAAAAATAAGGGTTTAAGAAAGTAAAAATGGGAAATTAAAAATCAACGATCTAGAATTAAGAATAAAGTGTCAGCAATCAGGAGTCAAGCACCATTAGTCAGAAATCAAGAATTAAAGATCAAGTACACATAAAGAGAGTACACATAATCAAGAATCAAAAATGAAGAATCAAGAATCTGAATTCATGAGCCGAATATCAAGAACCAAGAATCATAACTTAAAACTCAAGCGCCAAGATATCAAAACAACCACTTATCTATAACAATCAATTTCTAGGAACTATTAATGGAAAATAAAATTTTTAAATCGGAAATCAGCACGTAGGTTCTCTAGCCTAAAAAAACTGGAATAAATAAGAGGTGGTCGAAGTCTAATTTTAAATCTTAAAATTTAAATAGAATCAAGTATTGTAACAAAAACTAACAAATCTCTGAAAGCAAGAACCAGTATCCAAAGGCAAAATATAGAAACTAGAGAGTTATAGTCCAAGAATCGAGAATCAGTAGGAACTAAAATGAAATGTGGAATGAAAAACAGAAAGGCCAACTAACGAAATAAATAAAGTAATTGAACACAGAAGGCGCTCCGGCTAGAAGGGAGTTTTATTCGAGCGACGGTGGAAGAACACGCGGAAGAGGTCGTGCTAAGTGCTAATCTCTGTTGTAAAGCCAGATACAGGGGGAACTGATTGCACTTGACCTTACAAAATAGCGCCAGCGAATGGATAGCGGAGGCGACTGGTTGTAGTGCCAGCTAAGTAAATAAGTAAGTAAGCAATTGAAAATAGCAAATAAAAAACCTAAGACCGGAAAACATGCTTAAGACTTTCTGTATTTATTTGAAGTCCGAAACGAAAGAGACGTTTTCAAACCATATTGTAAATTTAAACAAAATGTTTCATCAAGCAATAATCGCCAAATTGACGTAAGCTAATTTTATAAGAGAATATTTTTTGTAAAAGTAAAAGTAAAAGTCCCAAATTCTGATTATTTCCAATGGACATTCAAAAATTGTTGGAAAGATGTTAAGTTCTAACTTTCGGTAAGATACCGATTTTGGAAAAAATGGAGCTTACTCGTAGGTAAATTCTACAATTATCATTCGATATACTTCATTTCATATATTTCCTTCTAGAATTATTTTTCCATGAGTGTAACTAAAAATCTCATAATACAAGATATTAACATTCGTTAGGCGCAAATTTGAAATGCTCAATTATTCATTAACTAAACCAAAGAAAAAGAAGTGGTAGGGCAAGAAAACTTTTCCAATGAAAATTAACAAAAAAAAAAAAAAAAAAGAAAAAGTTGAAATTAAAAGAAAAAGTTCCACTGAATGCTGCAAATCAAATGAATAGCGAGCCAGCGAGTGTGAGCACCCCACCATAAGTAATTAAGCCATAAGAGAAGTTCATTGTTTTTGAATTACATGTAATATATGTATGGTATTTCTAAATGTAGATGTGCTACCAATATTTTTCGTTACGGTTCACCCCAGATAACACATTAATCTTATTTTGACCGCATAATGTGAACTTTTTCACTGTGAAAATAACTTAATTTCCTTTCGAATGCACTTTCTCTTGATTTTCATATGTCGGCTTGTAAGTGAATAGCTTCATTTCTTCAAGTGTAACTAACCGATTTCCCCTCTACAATTAATACTTGTGTATGATGTGGAAATTGCTTAACTTTCCATGGCACCGAAAGCTATTGGCTGAACGCTGCTGCGGTCACTGAAAAATGAAATGAAATTGGTTAGAATCGGTTGAAATTGGTTGCAATAACTAATGACCTTTTCACCGCAACAAGCCAGCAAAACAGCAGTTGCTTCGGTCTCAGCTATGCAATATAAGCGAAAGAAGAAAAACGAATTACCTTTAATAGTATTCTCCAATATGTACGAGCATGCATCAGTTGGTTGTTCTTTCAGCCTAGTTATTAATGCTTTCAATTAAGATTTTAACTCATTTTCGACCCTTGCATAGTGCACCTCCATCGTTCATCTCATTTCCTTTCATTTATTAATTTGATACTATTTTCCTCTTGTTTCGCTGGTTGACTATTTGACTGGGTTCATACTCTTCATACTCGTACTTTGCTACAGCAAAAGCATAACCAAAAAAAAAAAGTGTTATTATTATTATTAGAGACCTAAACATCAGCAGAGAAAAAAACAAAAAAACAAGAAAATACGAGAGAGATTCCAATTAAAGTTGGCTTTAGTAACACTTAATCTTGACCTTTTTCTCTCTTTCTCACTTACTCACTCACTCACTCACTCACAATCTCTCTTTACAGCTCACGACTTTTCTTTCTATTACCAACAAAAAAAAACCCCTTCAAAAAGTTACGCAGGTGTCTTTGTAAAATGTGGCTGCTGCTGCTGCTGCTTCTTGTGGTTACTCAACCTTTTCTTTTCGTTGCTTTTATTTTTTCATTACGAGTAGAGTATTAGTTGGAGGCTCTATTCTCTTCTCTGTACGCCACCACCAATCTCGCATGTTGAATACATTCTTCATCAGTCTTTATGCCTTGATGCTTTATGAAGTTGCTATTAATTTCCTGTTAGCATTTTCGGCAATGATGAAAGAAGGTGTTGTTGTGTTGTTTCAGCCTTTGCGCCGTCCGCTTGACTTCTCCTGCTACTTTTGGTCTGTTATCAGTGCATTTGTCATTCGTCGTTGAACTTGAATTAGAGTCGGACCGTGTTCATCTCTGCTTTTATTACATACATACTATACATACCTCGTATCTGTCGTTATATATTTACGTGTCTTTTTGTTTTTTTTTCTCCTCTACTGTTGTTATTTTTGCTATTGATGTTAATTCGTGTTGTCATCTGAATTTTTTTTTCTACATAACCTACAATTTTTGTTATTGCTTTTTTTGTTTTTTTGGATTGTGGATTAGAAAAATGTCATTTATTATTCTTCATCATCTTCAGCTTTTCTCTAATGGAAATATTAGTCAGGATTAGTTTTGGTCTTTTTTATTTTTGGTGTATTAAATTTATGCTAAATTGAAAGCAAGGTGGTATTTTATGGGTATACGTTGTATGTACCCAACGGTGAAATGAATGCTGCTGGAAGGTTCCGTGTACTTTTATGGTGAACTGTGTTCTCTATGAGGTATGCACTCTATCAAATTTAACTAAGTAGATTCTTAAACTTTGAGAGTTATTCACCATTTTTTTTTTATGTTTCAGCTAGGGTTGCCAGTTGGTCGCTGTGGCTATGCGTTGTGGTAATGCGTTGGACTGCTACGCAGAGTGTCCGGGGTTCAAATCTCGGCACAGGCAAATTCAAAAAAGTTGAACAAATAATTTTTCTACACGGCACCACCTCTTGGCAGGCAATGGCAAACCTACAAGAGTAAAAATTGCTATGAAAAGCTTTTCATTTCGCCGTTCGGATTCGGCATTAAACTGTAGGTCCCTTCCATTCATGTACAAACATAACACGCACAACATGAGTGGATGCGAAAAGCGGAAAGCTCGGCCTAGGCCCTCCATGGACTGTTGTGCCATTGAAAGTAAGTAAATTAAAGTAAGTAGGATTGCCAGACAGTCGGGATTCATCTGGATTGATCAGGTTTTTGGCCTAGTGTCCAGAGTCCTGATTTCCAGGTAAAAGTAATTTGAGTAAATAAACAACTTTAAGCAAACTAAAAATGTACCAGGCGTGTCAGGCGTTAAAAAGATTTAGGCAACCCTGACATTCAAATGTTCATTTAGGAACAAAGAAAAAGAAGATAAAAATTTGTGTTGCCTGGAAAAATAATTTCTTATTCTTACTATATTCTTATAATATTATTTCTGTTAATGTCAAGGCAAAATGTGAAAAAACACGATATTCTTTTTCTATGTTCAGGTGTAGCGCAATTTACATCTTGTAACCCCAGCTGGGACGGCCAAGACCGATCATCGGCTGTAGTGCCAGCTAAGTTAGTAAGTAACCCCTGTTGCAAACCATAAAGCAAAATGGTGTACACCATTTTTCTGTGAGGTTTTGATAACAGTTGCTTCTCAAATGTGTAAAAGGGACCGTAACCTATACGAGAAATAAAAAATGTTCAGTGTTTTCAGTTAACTTTAGCAAACTTTAAATATAAAAATTTTTAAAGAAGTTTTTAGATGTCCTGTTAGTATGAACCTATACAAAAGTATGAACCTTCTTTCCAATCTGTTATTCAAAGTATGGATTTTGGTTTTATTTCAAGGCTGAATAAGGATTGAATTAATGTCAGAGGTTTGGTTCGATTTTAAGTAGAATCTTGTGTAGTAGTAGATTTATTTAAAATTTTTGGAGTGAATTTTCTTAGTTCGATTCTTGATCTAAGTTTCGATATACATTTTTGATCAGAGTTTGATTTGATTTTTAGTTAGATTGTTTTTCTTAGTTCGATTCTTGGTCTATGTTTTGATTTGAATTTGATACACATTTTTGGTTTGAGTTTGATTTGATTTTTAATCAAATTATTGGTCCGAATGTTGTTCAGAAATTTGTTCTGAATTTGCTGGATATTTTGTTACAAATTATGTTCTGAGTTTTGGTAAAATTTTTGGTCACACTTTTGGTCTGAATTTAAAGTGAATTTTGACGTTATTACTTACTTTTAATGGCACAACAGCCCATGGAGGGCCTAGGCCGAACTTTTCGTTTTTCGCATCCACTCATGTTGTGCGTGTTATATTTGTACATGCAGGGAAGGGACCTACAGTTTAATTCCAAATCCGAACGGCGAAGTGAAAAGCTTTTCATAGGCAATTTTTACTCTGGTAGGTTTGCCATTGCCTGCCAAGAGGTGGTGCCGTATAGAAAAATTATTTTTTCTACTTTTTTGATTTTGCCTGTGCCGAGATTCGAACCGCGGACACTGTGCGTAGCAGTCCAACGAACTACCACGTTATTAGTTTGGACTTAATTTGGGTTAGAATATATTGTAGTTAAATTTATAGTCTGAACTTTTGGTTACAGTTATGCAGTCTGAATTTTGATTCTGGTTATATTCAATCGAATAGCAAATCGTGTGTTTCCCACTGAGAGGATGAGGATGAAAAAGGATACATACTTAACGTTTGCCAGCCCTGAAATGCTACTCGTTTTTCTATTAAATCATCGATTCGTGTTTCACACCCCACAATTTTCTTGGAATGATTACGGCCTTTTTCTTCTTCTTATTTTAATGGCATAACAGCCCATGGAGGTCGTAAGCCGAGCTTCGAGTAAGGCCAAGCAATTGTTATAGAGATTAATGTTAGCAAAAACGCTTTGACGGAGTGTGGACAAAATTTAGAACTAATATTAGGATTTGAGAAGCTCTCTGAAATAATGGCAGATCTGAAACTGAATTAATATTTTTATTGGACCAGATGAAACCAATGACTTTTCATACTTAAAGTTTAAGTCAGATGAATATATTGTATATATCAACTTTTAACAAAGAAAATGAAGCGCTGTTGGGAGCACTTCTTAAGCAAATAGGAGAGAGTAAGCAATTTATATTTGAACCGCGTTTATTTTCTTTACTTTTATTTTTTTTATTAAAACGAATAAATTATAGCCATAAGCTTTATCTTTTAGCGATCTTGAAAGCCTTTATTTGATATGGATCAAGCAGTCCTGGTGCATTCTAACTTTCTGGAGACCGGGAACTCATGACCACATCGGCCTTTATTCGATCATCGCCTTCAATATTTCCCGCTGGGCATGAATACGTGTATAGTACATATTGATGTATGCATATGTATTTGTGTGTTATAATGTATGTGCATATGTATTTGGGCTACTTTATAATGATGTAATAAAAATTTGTTTGCTTTTTTTATCTTAATTAATGCATACTGCTTACATACAAAAAAAAATTATTAACCAGAAGTTGAATTGTTCACCGAACTCACAGGTGAAAAATCAAACGAAAATTTAATTACTCTTGTTAGAAGTTCTACTAAAATACTAAAGTACATAGGTACTATATTTTCGAAATGGTTTTATATTGAAATTTAATTTTTAAAAGAAATGTTTCATTTGAATTTATTGTGCAGATATTGCGCGCAATGCCAAATAGCAGGCGGGAAAGTAAGAAGAGTTAAGCACAACACATGGTAAGATATTCTATGATATATGTATATCACCACAAGTAGAGAGCATTTCATAACTACTTTTCCAAATACTGTGATTAATTTGATAAACACTTTTTGAATATCCAAAAAAAAGCAGAAGATGGTATAAGATTGGTTTAATCACTGACTGACATTGAGAAAAGCTCGGCCTAAGCTCTCCATGGATTGCTGTGCCATTAAAAGAAAGAAGAAGAAGACATTGCGAGAACTATAATTAATTGCGAGAACTATAAAAGACTGCAGTCTTTATAAGTTTGAAGTCAATTGACTTTTAAAAAAGTGAATGCAATATTCCAGTCTTTTGAATTAATACCGTGAAGTCACAAGTCATTTTGAAGTCAATGGCTTATCTTTTAGTTTTGGAGCAAATTTTTCTGAAGTCATGAGTCGCATGAGCCAAGCGAGAACTATAAAAGATTGACTTTTTAAGAAAGTGAATGCAATATTCCAGTCTTTTGAATTAATACCGTGAAGTCACAAGTCATTTTGAAGTCAATGGCTTATCTTTTAGTTTTGGAGCAAATTTTTCTGAAGTCATGAGTCGCATGAGCCAAGCGAGAACTATAAAAGATTGACTTTTTAAGAAAGTGAATGCAATATTTCAGTCTTTTGAACTAAGACTGTGAAGTCACAAGTCATTTTGAAGTCAATGGCTTATCCTTTAGTTTTGAAGCAAATTTTTCTGAAGTCATGAGTCGCATGAGCCATGCGATAACTGTAAAAGATTGCAGTCTTTTTAAGTTTGAAGTCAATTGACTTGTTAAAAAAGTGAATGCAATATTCCAGTCTTTTGATGAATGCAGAATTAAGACCGTGAAGTCACAAGTCATTTTGAAGTCAATGACTTATCTTTTATTTTTGAAGTAATATTTTTGATGAAATCATGATTTGAAGTCATGACTTGGAGTCTTTTATTTGCAGATTTGATCTCTACAAAGTATTAATTGACTTCAAGTCAATCATTGTGAAGTCAGTTTAAGTCACTTGAAGTCAATTGAAGTCAATTGAAGTCAATTGAAGTCATTTGAAGTCATTTGAAGTCAATTGAAGTAATTTTAAGTCAATTTCAGTTAATTGAAGTCAATTTTAGTCAATTGACTTCTTTGAAATTGTTAAGTATTACTGCTACCACTTTATGTACTTGGTTCCTATCACTATCGTAGACAGTCTTACGCTCAGGAGACTTCTGCTCACATAAACATTTTCTGAGCTCTCTCAAACACTTTTTGATAAGATATTGAAAAGATATATTTTCTAAAGAAAAATTGAGCTCTCTTGCTTTTTCAGCAAAAGCAAGTGATAGCAGGAAAGGAGCCCTTTTGGTGAACGAAGCTTGTGCACATAAAGTGCCAAAAATTATGCACTCCACGATGGAAGGTAATGGAAACAATAGTATTCTCCTTGGAAAACAAGGATGAGCCAAAAGGAATCGTTTATGAAAATTATACAAAAATTATTGAAAAGGTTAATTAGATTGTGGATTAAGCTTTTCTAAATACCTAATTTTTTCATTTCTTTTTAAATCATTCGAAATAGTGGGGAAAAACTATCACCACTCGTTATTATGCCGGGTAGCGACTCGTTCCCAATTCTTTTTCCCATGACTTATAATTCGCACTCAAGAATAAAATCCTCATATTTTTATTTTTTTAATTGTTAAAAAACAATTTTTCCAATTTAAAACAAATGTATTATCAGAAATATATTATTATGGTTCAAATCGAGAAGGGTTTTTTTTGTGTTCCATTAATTAATTGTATATTTTTTATCATTCAATAACTGAATTCACTCACTGAAGCTAAAGTCTCTGTTGACTGCACACAAATTTGCAATCATGACTGCGATTTCAACAATAATGTGAAGTGATATGAGTGATTGTGACTTATTTATTCTTTAAGTCTCAAAGTGACTGCTCTGATCAATCAAGCAGTCATTGACTTCAAAAAGGCTGGTGTATCAATTTTCGAAAGTCAGAAGTCTCAAGTGAAATCGAAGACTGTTTGTAATCAGAAAACTTTATTCATTTGCTGTAACATCAATGAATGCAGCTAGCAATCTTTTATAGCTCTGATCGATTGAAGCCCAAAGATTAGGCGAAGGAGGTAAAGAATAATGAAATCCTCATATTTTTATTATTTTAATTGTTAAAAAACAATTTTTCCAATTAAAAAGCAAATGTATTATCAGAAATATATTATTATGGTTCAAATCGAGAAGAGTTGTTTTTTGTGTTCCATTAATTAATTGTATATTTTTTATCATTCAATAACTGAATTCACTTACTGAAGGTAAAGTCTCTGTTGACTGCACACAAATTTGCAATCATGACTGCGATTTCAACAATAATGTGAAGTGATATGAGTGATTGTGACTTATTTATTCTTTAAGTCTCAAAGTGACTGCTCTGATCAATCAAGCAGTCATTGACTTCAAAAAGGCTGGTGTATCAATTTTTGAAAGTCAGAAGTCTCAAGTGAAATCGAAGACTGTTTGTAATCAGAAAACTTTATTCTTTTGCTGTAACATCAATGAATGCAGCTAGCAATCTTTTATAGCTCTGATCGATTGAAGCCCTAAGATTAGTCGAAGGAGGTGCAGAATTGAATGTGGTGGTCACATAAAATGTGATTAGCACTGATTAGGAACAATTCATAAAAATCAAAAAAACTACCATACATATTTTAAATCTTCGTACTTATGCCTGCACAACAAATTACATAATAAAGTTAATACACATTCAGTTCTTTGAATGTTTAAAAGCCATTTCTGAAACCATTTTTTATACTTATGAACTTTCCCCCAGTTTCACTTAGTTGAGAGCATAAATTAAAAAATTACCATTTTATGAATTTGACACAAAAAGAAAACAAAGAGCTAAACAAATTCGAAAGAGCCACTGTCACAGCTGGAAGGGGCTCACACACACTCATCCAATGCCAAATGGAAGCAACCTTTTCATTTTAATTAAATCTGATCGCTTTTTTTATGTCATTTTTCAAAGCCAAAGTGAAAGGCACCGTAAAATTAAAGAAAAATTTCGAATTAAAGCGTTCACTATTTCGATATACTATAGCTAAAGTATTGGGAGATTGGGAGTGTATCTAGATGCATGGAAGAATTTATGAGTGAGTATTTTATGGAAATAAAGCGATATTATTATATAGATCTAAACTAAGTAATGCAAGAAAATGCTTCATACTTAGTTAAATGCTTTTAATGCTTAGCAGTAGCATGGGAACATTTATTTATATTCCAGGAGACAATACTGGGATAAAGGGAGTTTTGTGCCTCAAGTTGCTTGCGAAGTCTACACTCTCGCGAAAGCCTTCGCCTTGTGGCTCTTCGCTCTCCTAACACACGTGACATAATAGCATGGCTTCTCGTTGGCAATTTCTAAGTCGGAGAAAAATTTTGGTGTTTTCAAACAAAAATTAAACAATTAAACCCTTTGGGAAACTATCATTCGGTGCAGTAGTAGTAGTAGCTAACAACATCAAAAATGAGCTAAGTATCACAATATTTGGTTTCTTCGTGTTTAATTCGGAGATCACCCACTTAATCTAAACTACTTAAGGCGAAGGTTTTCGGGAGAATGCAGACTTCGCAAGCAACTTGAGGCACAATAGAATAAAATAAATCTTCCAATATGTTTTCAAAGAAAAATTAATCCGAAAAATTGTGTCAAAAGCACTTAACCCATTGAAGTATCGATGATTTTATTGACGTTTTGATCATCAGTTGATGTTGATGGCCGTCCTGGACGTGGTTCGTCGTCAACGCGTTCTCGACCATCTTTGAACAATTTGTACCAATCAAAAACACTTGCTCGCGACATACAATTATCACCGAAGGCCTTTTGCAACTGATGAGAGAAGTGTTCAACTGCTGACACTGCCAGGATTTACCGGGCGTTTGAAAATATGTGCTCCAAGTGCGCTTACTAATCGGCTTGGAACGGTTCGTGATGATACAACATTCCCAATTTTGCTTGCAATTGTTCTCGGCAACTTGAACGGGTCGTCGCGTTTCGCTAATGTAACAATACGATTGTCGGTCACTAATGAAGTTTTTTTAGGTGCTCCACGCGTTTCAATAGCAATAGCTTTTTTTGGATTGAGAGCATTTGTAACGAAATTCTAATTCAGCTTTAAGCCAATGCTAGGCTAGAAAGTCTATAATAAATTGTATGTGTATTATTTTTAGCAGCTAGTACTTTTAATGTAGCGTAGTTGGTAGTGTGTTAGTTCTGCTACGCAGGGTGTCCGGGGTTCAAATCTTTGCACAGGTAAAATAAACAATTTTTGATGTCTACTTAGAATCGTTTTTATACTATATTTATGACATGGTAAAAGATAATCGTCGCAGCAAAAATTGTCACCGAAATAAAGGGCAGCACCCTCTATCAATCAAGAATGAAAAAGATGATTGTGCATATGCATGTAAGTATATATGTACATATAAATGATGGGTAGCACATATGCAACCACATGTATCCGCTAGTATGAATCAAACTTGATCGAGAGAGGGCGCTGATTCACGTACGATTCAAACTTGATTGATAGAGGGCACTGAGTGTGAATCATACTCGATTGATAGAGGGCGCTGATTCACGTATGATTCAATCTTGACAGAGGGAGCTGAGTATGAATCATACTCGATAGTAAAATTTAGCATTTCAAACAATTATTTTACATTTCAAACATTACGTTAGAAATTTCTAGGCTGAAGGAATTGGGGATTATGTTACGATATAACCTCCAGCACCGAAAACTGCGGCTGAGAGACAGCGTGAATATAGACTTCGTCGAAATATGGAGGCCAAACAAAATTCGGAGTCATCTATCGTAAAAAAAAAAACCTAAAAACCAGCACCGAGAGATCGCGAGAGTGTAGACTTCGCAAGCACTGTAGACTGATGATGATTTTGCAGAAGCCGTTGCATGCATTGGAAATGCAATCGATCAAAATGAAGTTAATCCAGATGAAGCATACCTGAGATCAGAGAATCATCAAACTGAACTATGCAAGGCTTATCAATTGCATAAATCAACTCATAGACAACAACAACAAACAAAATATGTTCGTTAAAAATTCCTTCGGCCACGCCTTGAATGTCTGCGATAGATTCTGTTTTTTACAAGATTACTAAACCTAACCTGAAAACCCAAAACGCAAACGTTCTGTTTTCTTCTTCTTTCTTTTAATGGCACAATAGCCCAAGGAGGGCCTAGGCCGAGCTTTTCGCATCCACACATATTGAGCGTGTTATATTTGTACATGACCTAGAGTTTTATATCGAATCCGAACGGTAAAGTGAAAAGATTTTCATAAGAAATTTTTACTCTTGTAGGTTTGCTATTGACTGCGGTGTAAAAAAATTGTTTTTCTACTTTTTGATTTTGCCTGTGCCGAGATTTGAACCTCGAACACTCTGCGTAGCAGGCCAACGCTCTACCAACTACGCCACAGCGACTAAATTCCAAAGCATTCATATAACCTTCACCATGTCTAAGCTAATATTTTGGCCTAAATTCAATGTGACTAAAGAAATACAAGGTTTCACTTATCCTTCCCCCTTTTTGCTACTTCATCAACTCAATCTAATTCTCTATCCTCGCCACACCCCCTCCAAATAAGAAACCTTCTCTTACAAACACCTCAACTGTGAGTAATGCTGACAATTAAAATCAAATTTCATATTCGAGAATATGAGAAAATTAAGAAATCATTTATCATTTTAAACAGTTTTTTCTCTCATGCTCTTTTCTACTACCTTTTAAATTCTTGACATAATATTTCACTGGCAGGCAAAAGCAAGAAAAGAAGAAATCTGGCACCCATTGACAATTTAGAAAGGCAATTTTCCAATTTAACAATTTTCACGCAGTGGCGGTGTTTCTGTTGCAGCAGCTTGAGCTTGAGCTACAGCGACTGGATACCGCTATTTGTTGATGTTGTTGTTGTTGTTGTGATTGTGTGCGTTCTTCCTTACATTGCAAAATGAAATGGGAATTCCTGCGTGCAATCACGTGTGCGTGTGCGTCTGTGTGTGTTTGTGTGTGTGTGGGAGGTGAGAGTGTGTGAATGTAGTAAGTGTATAAAGTGACAGATTGCAAAATGTCACTTGAATTTGATGACACTTTAAGGTATCATACGCACACATGCACGCAAATACTCACGCCGCTTATGGAAGCTACTGTTTTCCAAGAAAGAATAAATGCCAAGAAAGTAGAAAAATGCCATTCGCGTTCTTGCGGTGCTAGGTGGGCGTTTGGTTGCTTAACACTTAAATTGCAAGCAGCGTGTTGCCGTTGGGAGGGGGGCGGAGCAGCGTGTTGCCGTTGGTGGGAGAGAGAGGGAGAGCGAGAGAGCGAGAGCGAGAGAGAGCGAGAGAGAGACTGAATGATGAAACGTGCGCCTTCACATACACTTGTCATTTTAACTGATGCGATATCGTTTCAATGAACAGCAGGAAACTTTTATGTTGCTGCTTCTTGTTCTTCTTCTTGTTTTTCTTTTGTTTTTTTTTGTTGAATTCTTGCTACTTTGTGCTACTGTTCATGTTGTTATTGTTTGTAATACGTAAAACAGTTGAAGGCAAGCTTCAAAACCTTCAGGAAAATGACTTTCATTTGACAGCAACACACACACACACACACACACACACACACATTTACACATTCCAAATGCAAGAATCAACTTTTGGTACGCTTAAGCGATTTTGCCAGCATGTGCAAAAAAAAAAATGTACCTACTCTGCTCTTCTGCTCGACGCCTTCTATGGAATGCGTTCACATTATCGCAGCAACTGACTCGCGATAAAAGTTGTCATTATGTTGATGTTGTTGTTGCTGTATTCAAAGCTATTACGCGCATTTGCCCCTCAATCACATTCAAATTGTGCGTGTGTTTGTATGTATGCATCGTGATTTGAGCCAGTGTGTGTTTCATTCAGTTTTAGGTGTCATTATTTACATTCGCTCCACTTTTCACTTTGCTTTGTCAGCTTCAGCTTGGCAGCTGCCGCTGCCGCTGCCGCTGCCGCTGCCGCTGCTGTTTCTGCCGTTGCTGTAATAACAAGTGTCGCTGTTGTAAATCGCATAAAAAACGTAATTTAAAATTGTTTTACTTTTTTTTTTTGTTGTTGTTGTGTTTTCTTGATTGTCTTTGTTGTTGTCGCTGAGAAAATTTTGCACGCAATTTGAGCTTGATCGAAATTATTTCGATTTTTCATGATTTTCCTTATGTGCTAGGGATGAAGAATTCTGTGAGGAAGAGACAAAACACACGACACTTTACGGTGGCGGAAGTTGAAGCAGAACCAACGAAAATTATAAGTAAGGCACTTTCTGAAATTTAGAGGTTGATTCAAAAATGAGAAGAAAAGGACAATATGCTTTCTGCGATTCTGTATTTTGAACTAGACTTTCGCTAAAGATATTGTATGGAGAATATTATGGATGTTACCTTTCCTGGGGGTATATTTTTTTTTATCAGATTTTCCAAAACTGATCATAATTACATAAAGTTATAATGAGCTAGTGGCAAGCGATACAGAGTCTCTACATAACTACTTTCAGCTTCTGTTTGAACTAACGTGGCCCAAATATGTTCAATATGATAGGAGAAAAGCTTTTCACTTCGTCGTTCGGATTGGCAACAAACTGTAGGTCCCTTCCATTCATGTACAAATATAACACGCACAACATGAGTGGATGCGAAAAGCGAAGAGCTCAGCCTAGGCCCTCCATGGGCTGTTGTGCCATTAAAAGTAAAGTAAAAGTAAATGATAGGAGGAAAATACCTAAAACTTAGGAGAAAAATAGCTGGAACTTAAGAGCTAAGAATTGGAACTGCTTTCTCACTGTGCGACGAGGATCGGCGACTTGCTGGTAACGGTATAATGTTTTTTCACCTTTTTTTTCTGTATACGACAAGGTAGGAAAAATCTTCATAGATACTGGCCAGTTTTGTACAGCATACTCGATTCACACTCCAGTGTATCTACATACTAAAACCACGTCCTGAGTCACTCAGTCCTGATCAACCCTCGCGCACCACCGCCAATTGCGGTATTCCTTTGCAAGGCAGGATTGTGTTTTTCCAGCTATTCTCCGTTCTTGAGACCGCTGTGGTTCTTACAGCTGGCTCATCACGTCGTACGTGTTGCATCATTTTAGTCAATATGGCATTCTGAGCTCAGCATGTAATGTATAAGACTGACTCCTGAATAATGTAAAGCCACCAAGATGACTTGCCTTTCCTCAACCAAGACACTGAAGAAGAATCATTTTCTAACATTTGGTTCTCACAAATTGAACTTTGGCAAAGATTATTTCGATAAAATTTTAACGCAACCGCTTTGTTCCACCGTGCCACTATTTTTCCACAGAACTGTTGCCATAAATTATTTTGTCAGTTAATATTAAGACTGAGAATCATTTTAGCAGGTATATCTTATTACTGAACTCATCTCGTAGTTAGTTATACGCTCTTGCGCTGCCAAATTCCAGACCCACTTGCCAATTGTTGTGATTTGTGATTTTTCTTGTTGTTTTCTTTGTGTTGCAAAATGTTTGATAAGAAAAGCTATTTTTATTTGTTCTTCGTTACAGCTGTTGTCGTTATTGTTGCTGTTGCTGGTATTGTTGTTGTTATTGTTTCATGTGCGCTGTATATTTTGAATAAGTTTGAATTACTCAATGTCGTCATTGAGTTTTACTTAAAAAATTTACGCTCTGCTGTGGCATAAGAAATTGAAGTAATTTTTCAATTCTGTACGGCAGTTAATTTCAGTTAGGTATTTTATTTATTTTTAAATTAATTTGAAAATATTTAGCAATTTCAATAATACTCAAGCCGTGCTCTCCATGCATAAAAATATACTTGCCACCATTGCATGGAGTGCATTTAAAAATTAAATGTGTAGTCATTACAGAGATAGAGAGAGCGGCAGAGCGGGAAAGCGGGAGAGACAACAAACGAAATAGGTATGGAGAGAGGAAGAGAGAAGGAATAAGAGCACATTATTACCACATTGCAAATTACAAAAGCTAACATTGCATTTAAATTAATAGTGGCAGCCATTAGCCATGGCCATGATGCAAACACAAATAATGCACAAAAACACACATACATTTGCATATGCTTACACACACACACACACACACAGAAAAAGCATGTCGAAAGATCTTCGTATAGTTAGTTTATTGTTTGTAGCATGTTTTCGTGCAACTACATACTACATACTTTGTTACTTTTGCTATTTGGCAATGTTGCACTCATATATGAACACAAACACACATATCAAGGGCAGCATTTCATCACTAGCACACACACACACACACACACACACATGCACTCGCCGACCGACTTTTGTACGTTCACTGCTGTGCATGTGTCAAATTTTACTCTAAACATTATGACGTTTTCAATGGTGGTGTGTTGACTTTCGTAGCCCAGTGCCAGTGGCAATGCCCAGTTGGATATTTTGGTCGGTTGTTGGCTGTTGCTTGTTTGAATGGTGCAATATTTTTCGTTGCTTACTGTGTTATTATTGTTGTTAGAATGTTACACGTTCCAGCATCATCATCATCAGCAGCACCATGAATGTAGTCAGTATCAGGCAATGAAAGTGGGTCAACAGGACATTGAAACACTGGTGTTATTTCTTTTTCGAGAATTTTCGTACAGACAAGCACACAATGGCAGCAACGGCAACAGTGGCAGAGACAACAACAGGCAACGTGCTGCCCTTCATGAGGGATTTGTAGCGCGCACATTTTTTCCAGCACCAACAATGTTGGGAATAGCAACACATAAATTACATTTGCTTGCAACTTATGCGAGCTGGAGCCTTGGGTTTCATTGATTCTAAGCTGAGTTGCCACGCGCTGCGCTGCTCTGCGATGCAATGCGTTGAGATGAGATGAGCTTGAGTTGCTTGCTTGTTTTTGTGTGTGTGCCTATTGCATTGTTTGCTTCAATTTCCAACAAGCAACCAACCAAAAACTAGGAAAAAGAGTTAGGGGCAGGACGGTGAACTGATGTTAAGCATTTGAGCTAAATTTATGAGTGGCGAAAATTTGAATTTAATTAAAAATTACCTAAACTTACTCAAGTGGAAGTGTAAATGTTGGTTTCCATGTAGTGACAGTAATAGAAAAGCGTAAGTAATTGTTATTTAACATTTAACTTTCATTGTTATGCATGGCAATTTTTGAGGTTAGAGCGAATTGGAGCGAAAGTGATAGTGGTGAAATATGTTCACACATACTCGTACATAGAGAAATAATTGAGAAATAGAGAGAGAGAGGCATTAAGGACAGAGAGTAATGGACGTGAAGACAACACTTCAATCATGGGTACTGATGGTGGAGGTTATGCTTTATTTATTTTCGAACTTTTACCTCCTCTCCGACCAGTGTCTACACTTGAGATTCGAATTACCTTACTTTTAATGGCACAACAGCCCATGGAGGGAATAGGCCGAACTTTTCGCTTTTCGCATCCACTCATATCGTGGGTGTTATATTTGTACATGAAGGGAAGGGACCTACAGTTTAATGCCGAATCCGAACGGCGAAGTGAAAAGCTTTTCATAGGCAATTTTTACTCTTGCAGGTTTGCCATTGCCTGCCCAGAGGTGATGCAGTATAGAAAAATTATTTTTTCTACTTTTTGATATTGCCTGTGCCGAGATTCGACCCCGGACACTCTGCGATGCAGTCCAACGCACTACCACTACACCACAGCGACCACCTTGATATCATCAACAAAAATTAAGAACAGCAAAGAAGTTATACCGGTATAATCTACCAGGGCGCAGAATGTACCAAGCAAAGAATAATCTAAGAATTATTACAGGGATTCTAGCAGAGCACTGCAGTCGTATGTTGAGCTTCATCTTAAGAAACTTATACTTACTTTACTTTATTTTTAATGGCACAACAGTCCATGGAGGGCCTAGGCCGAACTTTTCGCATCCACTCATGTTGTGCGTGTTATATTTGTACATGAATGGAAGGGACCTACAGTTTAATGCCGAATCCGAACAGCGAAGTGAAAAGCTTTTCACCACAGCGACCACTTAAGAAACTTATAGAGACAAATGGGAGTTGGCGAGACATATAAAAAAGGCAGTACCCTGCCCTTATGCATACCTGGCGACTAGGAGACCATTAAATACCAGACGTAAATTTGAGCTTAGGATCAGTACACAAATGTCTATGAAAGTACTGCAAGTCTATGTAGGGTAGCTATGGAATAGTGCACGACTTTTCGATTTGGATACGGCGGAACCCTTAATTTGGTGAGGTTTGATAGGTGGGGGGTGAGGGTAAATGGCATTGCATTGACGTAAATTAAACAGCTGATCAGGAGTCGTTAAAATGCCATCCTATTAATTTTCAATGAGCAACAAACCTTCCCTCCATCAACAACCTTTACAAAATAATCTATTTCTAATATTTTACGAAATAGCCTTCCCGTGTTTCCGGGGTGATCCTAAAGGGTCAAAATGTAAGACTGACCTGCATTATTTTTCACTCTACAATATTTTTCTTCCACATACTTACTTACCTACCCTCTTTTTTTAACCTATTATGTGTGTCCCATACAAAGTTTAAAGTTTTAATACAATGGACCTCTTACTCGATAGCTGGCAAGGAGGAGCTACTAGAGAGTTAATATGTAAGACCCTCTACAATTATTTTTTACTCTCCAACATTTTCTCCCTTCAAGGTTGGTGCTGAGGTGTAAGTGTGTTCGGGGAAAATTAGTTGGATTTTGTTAAGTGGTTGCTTTGGGAGTAAACCATCGCTCAATTTTAATCACTCGATTATTCCGCTATTGCTCGAGAGTCTTTTAATTTTGTACTCCTTTTTTATACTTCATATGTTAGGAACTAGTAGAGTAGAGATCTGCTATCTAAAAGGAGTTCTTCTAGTAAATGAGGGGCAGTAGTATTTTTTGGCATGAATAACTCCTTTTTGCATTTGATCTGAAATGATAGTCTATTAGACCCTACTATTGTAGTATGGGCTGATTCCATACCTTCTGCTTGTTCATTCAGTTTTGCTTATGTAAGGGGAGAAAAATATATGTAAAAATTGTAATTAAAATTAATTAAATGCATTTTCCAGTTCAACAGCCGAAGTATCATTGAACTGAGTGTTCCACTTGCCTCACTGGTTAGCAATTATTTGAACTATACACACATACACACACACACACACACACACACACACACGCTACAAAATTGTTACTAACTAAATTTTTATAACGCTCCGCTCATGCAAGTGCAAATTAATTTTTTTCCTTCTGCTTTATCTGCTACTCTCTTTTTAACGCCTTGTTTAGCACAACTTCCCGGCAATAAGCGCAAAATGTGAAGGAAAATATAAAAAATATAGCAAGCACACAAAAACTTAACAATTTTTCAATGAAAAATTGCGGAGCAGAAAAAAATTCATAGTAGAAAAACCATTTAATCTTATGTTGAGCGCTCTTAAGAGCACTTATGCGGCAAAAAACAAAACAACAACAACAACTAAAAACGAAGCTGCTGCAGTACAAAAGTGCAGGAGAACAAAAAACAAAAAAACAAAAAAAAAAAAACATATAAGAAAAAAACGATAGAAAAAAAAGCTAAAGCACTGAGAAAAAAAACAATATGCCATTTTTATTTCACACTTACACATGCTCAAAAACAAGCTCATTCACACATAGAGTAACACTAACACATACATACACACAAGCAGATCGTTTAAACACAAACACACTCACACACAAGCACGCACATCTATGATACGTGTAGGTTGCAAGCACTTATGTATATGAGCACTTAGAGGCAGCACATGAGGGGCAGCAACATTTTTGGCATGAATAACTCAAATGTGTTGCAGTAATTCTTCGTTTTTCGGTTTTTCGTTTGCTTTCGTTTCGTTCGTTTTTATTCATTCATACATACATTCATTCATTCTGCACTTGACTAAATTTATGATACCGAAAATTACTTTCAACTCGCTGTGTTTTTTCGTCTATGTTTCACACAAACACTCATGCACACTTACCAAAATGCGCCAGAAAGTATGCAATCGCATTTATGCGATTCGTTCTGGCTCCTTACAATGTAATGGCTACTTTTTTGTTTTGCAACTTCTTTACGGGTGTGATGGTGGTGGGCTTGAGCAGCAGCAGCAGCAGCAGCAGCAGCAGCAGCAGTAGCGTGTATGTGATTCATAGTCATAGTTTAATGAATAAATGCTTTGCGGTATTTGTAATTCATATGTGTTGGTACACACACACACACACACACTCACACACACTCAAACACACTCACACTTGTATGCTCCTGCATACGACGTGATCCAATCTAGAAAATCTGCAACTGGGGACCAATGTCGAAAGTGACCCGCTTCCCAAAATGATTGCGTACTTATTTGTTTATGTGAGCACAACTAGAGCGCCAAAGAATTACAGCTTTGTTTTTCTTTCACTTTTATTTCGACTTCTTTATTATCTATATATGTATATTTTTCTTTAATGCCTTATGGCATATGTTGTTTTGCGTGTATGTGTTTTGCTGGTGTTTGTTGCATTTTCTATAAGTGCATTCATTCTGCATGCGAATTTTCTCACTTGGCACATAGCAATGCCACATTTTTCTGGCATTATTCGAAACCTTCGATCATATGTAAACTTGTGTGTTGTAAATAGTAAATGAGATATTTGTGTTATTCTGCTCATTCTTCGTTTTAGTTACTACAGTGGTAAGACATATTTTTGCATAGAAGTTGTTACGTTTTTGTTGCTAACTGTGGGCGTTTTGTTTTTTTGCGAAAAGCTGGAAAACCACAAAGTGTACTATATATCTTCTACATATTTCTTTCAGTGTAAGAGTTTTTTCTGTGTAGCTGCACTGGTGGTCGCTGCACTGTGGTCGCTGTGTGGTGTAGTGGTAGTGCGTTGGACTGCTACGCAGAGTGTCCGGAATTCGAATCTCGGCACAGGCAAAATCAAAAAGTAGAAAAAATAATATTTCTTCACAGCACCACCTCTTGGCAGGCAATGGCAAACCTACAAGAGTACAAATTGCCTATGAAAAGCTTTTCACTTCTCCGTTCGGATTCGGCATTAAACTATAGGTCCCTTCCATTCATGTACAAATATAAAACGCACAACATGAGCGGATGCGAAAAGCTCGGTCTAGGCCCTCCATGGGTTGTTGTGCCATTAAAAGTAAAGTAAAGGCTGCACTGGACACACACATACACACACACACACTTAGTTCCCTGTAGTGATAGACATACTGGCATGTGATGCCGGAACATTCATTTAGCCGTCTCAAATGCCTCAAAGGCAGATGAGCAACCACGCTACTTAAAAAAAAAGGGGAGGCGGTTACGCTTGCGAAGGGTGAACAAAGGACATTCCAGATATTGAGAGCAGGATAACTCGTCAACGTGGTGAAATAGATTTTCACATGACGCAGCTACTTAGCGGACATGGTTGCTTCAAACATTATATGCACCGCTTCAAATATAAGGAACAGTTGTTCTCCCCGATGTAACCTAACGACTTTGAACCCGCTCAACATATTTTCTTTTATTGGTCGCGCTTCAATGACGAACGAGCCGAGGTAATGGAAGCCTTTGGGAAGGCCGCCTCATTGGCCTACATATTCAATACATATGCCACACACTACATAAGTGGCAAGCAATCAAGACAGCTGTAGCAAAAATATTGTCTGCACTTCGCCGCATTGAACGTGTTGGAAATATGGAACGTACACATTTGCGCAAAGTAGGCCTGATTGACATCAATTCAGACAACCGCCAAGACAGCTAACTTGACTTACCTAGAACTGACGCTTGAGCGGTAATACTCTGACGGCCTTCCGACGAAATAATTAACGGCGGTTCCTGGAAAAACCGAAAAACCGAGGACCCACCATCCGGGATTCTGAGGTGGTTTTAGTAAGTTGGAATCTTACACTGTAAGCCTTACACACTAAGGCTTTCGATGCTTTCCACATCCAAAAAAAAAAAGAGAATAGTTCTCTACAGTGCAAAACTGAGTTAGTCTCGCAAATTACCAAGCCAAAATCGAGTATTATGTTCAGATGCTCACTCAAAACTGATACACAATGAGTCACTATGAAGACTGATTAGACTTTTCTGCAAGAACAAAGAACTTCTTTCAATAATATTATTCAGCGAAAATATTTTCTTACAATTCCAATATATTCTAGAATATTTTTCACTTATATTGATTTTTGAGATGAAAGGATCTATGGCGCAGATAGAGGAAGCAGAGCAGTGCTCAGATTTTTTGAATTTTTGTCCTATTTTTTGTGTTTATAATAAATGCTGCCAAATATTAGATTTTTGTTGTACTGACTCTGAAAAAATGTAGTCCACAACTAGTTAATTTTAAACTAGTTGGACACTAGATCAAAACATACTATGTGGCTCAATAGCTAACTCAGAAGTTATCGAGAATAATTGTCTTTTCATAGGACATCAGCGTGAAAAGAAAGCTAGTATGTTGCGTGTAAATAAGACCGAAGAATGAACTAGTCGTGGTGTTTTGTTTTTGCTAGCTAAATTACAAGTTTTTCAGCCAGTTCGTTGGCTGAGTGTGAGTCGGTGTGTGTTTGACATAGTGAATAGTGTATGTGTGGCTATTGTGGTTATAGAAGTCGACAAGAAGTTTCTGCAGCTGACATTCATTCTCTCATTCTGAAAAATTTCATCTGGAATTCAATTTAAAAAACTAATAATATTAATAATTTTCTGTTTGATCTAAAATGCCATTTCAACAATATTTGGTTTCGTATTTCTCCGGTAATATCAGATTAAAAACAGACTTCAATTCGATTCAATACTCATCTTTAGCATATTCGAATTTTAATGCGTTTGTCACTTACCTGTCGCTCACTGGCAGCAGCTGGTTGTGCATCAATATTATTGAATTAAATAAGTATGTAGTATGTACTACATCATCATTCTCATTTTCTTCAACGTTATGCACATTGCCTTTAACCTCTTGATCATCATCAGCTCCAACATAACCATTTGCATCATCATCATCATCATTATCCTTATAACCTTCATCGTCATCAGCATTGTCATTCTTCATTCCTTCTTTATCCTCGGGCATATCACTGTGAAGTATGTATATTCTTCATTCACTCACATTTCATTTCAATGCTTTTGAATTAAAATCAATTTTCTTTGACTTTCTACGAAGGACTCTGCTGACAAATGTCAAGAAAATTCCCTGACGTTTATGCACAGTGTTCATTTTTTATTAAAATCTTCGGCAGAATATTTTTCTAGTAAGAAGATTATTTTAGATTGGAGGCGAATTCAAGGGAAATCGAGTTTCCTGAAAACGATCGGCAGGTCGGACATTGGAAGGCTTGCTTGCCTCGAATGGATGATTCATGGCCATCCATTTTACAAAAAGCTGTCATTACTAGAATTAAACATCAGTTCTTGTATTTTGTACACCGTTGCAATGTAATTTTTCAAGGAAACTCTTTTCATTAATATTCTCTCTCTTCTTTACGAGTATTCCAACTATTATTTTTCGTTGGGAATCAATTTTCATTTCAATACAGCGTCATTCACTAAAGCGTCGTTGTTTTTTTTTTTTTTTTGCTAAATATTTCCTTACATTAATCGAGATGTCACATATTCCCACAAACACACATACATACATACAAACGCCAACGAGTGAGTGTGGGTGTGAGTTAGATTGATGTGGAGGGAGTAACTAAGTTTCAACCTTGTCATAAGTCAAGCATCCTTTGATTGAAATTGTAGGTTGTTTTTTTTTTTTGTTTTTGCTTAGAATTTCCATTACAATTTCTTTTTTTTTCCTTTACCCGGAAAGGAAAATCAACTTTTCACACTTTTTCCTACTAATTTGACATCTTCTTTTGGATGTGTCTCTATGAAAACTTTTCTATTATCAGAGATTAGTGCATGTCATGTGTGTTTGTGTGTTTGTGTGTGTGTGTGTGTTAGTGTGTGTGTGTGTGTGTGGTTTTCTGATGATCCCAAGGGTTGCCTATCATGTTAATCAATGTAATGCGAATTACACAATATACAAGCATATCACAGTAACAACAATAACACTAACAACAACAACAACAACAACAACAACAAGATCTATACGAGTTTATATGTAGAATATCGTCTCTTATGCACATACATATAGTATGAATGAGTATATGAGTATATGCAAAAATGGGCGAGGATAACAACCTTAAATGACCTCGTTACAAGATTTTTCATTTGTCTATCCTTTGTAACTATCCCTTCGCTTCTCCTCGCTCTCCAATTGTACCGTACCGAAAAAGGAAACTTTTGTCACATGTGTCGAGTGACAATTCACTTGTCACATGTTGCTGTTTTAGTTTTAGTTTTAGTTGCTGTTGTTGTTGTTCGTATGTTGTTTGTGTGTAGTTATATTGTATTTCCTTTTCATTAGCACATTATACAAACACGAACTATAAACTTTCTTGTTAACTATTGTCACTCATTTTGTTTTTGCCCGATGTACGTACAGTAAGTACAGGGTTGCCAAGGCACATAGTTTCCTTGTTTGCAATTATTTGAGTTTCAGTTAGTTGTGCGTTTGAATGCTGTACTCGGATGTACAATGTACATACATTGAACATATGTTGTTTATTAATTACAGTTTACTTTTACTTTTTTACTTGTTATGGTCAACTTTTAATTACCTAGTACTTAATAAGAATTAAATATGTAAGGTAGATTTTTTATGTTTTAAGAAAAAAAAATGGGCTAAGTTAGAGACAAACCTAGAAAAGCTTCCAGTAAATTTTTATATTTGTGGTCGCTGTGGCGTAGTGGTAATGCGTTGGACTGCTACGCAGAGTGTCCGGGGTTCGAATCTCAAAAAATAATTTTTTTATACACGGCACCACCTCTTGGCAGGCAATGGCCAACCTACAAGAGTAAAAATTGCTATGCAAAGCTTTTCACTTCGCCGCTCGGATTCGGCATTAAACTGTAGGTCCCTTCCATTCATGTACAAACATAACACGCACAACATGAGTGGATGCGAAAAGCGAAAAGCTCGGCCTAAGCCCTCCATGGGCTGTTATGCCATTAAGAGTAAAGTAAGTAAAGTAAATTTTATTTTAAAAAATGTGCAGTCTTTGATTTGTTTTTCTTAAAAACCTTTTATTTTATTTTTTTCCCTGATTTTTTCTTTTCTCAAAACCAGTTCGCTCGAACGCTTCTAAAATATTACCGCCTTTTAGCGTAGTTTTAGTTTCCCGTTCTTTTTCCCACCGCGTGTTTCACATATCTTAAATTTAAGCAAATACAACTGGGACACATGTCTCCCAGGGGATATATTATGGACATTACAAATTAGACATTACAAGTCAAAAAAAATCATTCGAAAAAAATGTTGGCGACAAAAATCTTACACAGACTTTAAACATTTAAAATTTTTTCTTCCCGATGGTCAATCATTTATTTATAAATTTATAAGAAGGTAATTTTACTGGCGAATAGCATTTTTTGTAACTGCTGGAATGTTGCTAGCTTATTGAAAAATTCGTGTGATGTCCTATGATTCCCTTTCTCATTCTCCCTACTTCTTCCCGACACCTAACAATATTCTTTCCAATCAACACAATGCTCTGCATTCATAGGGGTACACCCTGTGTGTTAAATTTAAAAATAAAAAAAATTTAAAATTCTTTAACTAAAATTGTCAGATTTTAAGAAAAGCACAAATTGTTAACTCACTCCAACAAAAAAATAAAACGGAAAGTTCATGAATGGGATAGATCAAAAAAATGTCGATATGGTAGTACTCGTATATTGGGAACGTACTCAGAAACGAGCAAAAGCACACAGTGTTGCCAACTCACAAACTGAGCTGAATGTAGAAAATATTTTAGGGTAAAGAGAACCAACTTTTATAGAACCAACAATTATAACAACGAGAAGTTCTCGTTGAAATTTCGTTAAAAAATTTTCTCAAATATAAAAAATAATACTAATTTTATAAGACCGATTTTAACTTTTGTTTTAGAAGTTTTCAGGACCTCCACAAAAGCAGATTCTGGGTAAATTTGTGATTTAATTAGGAAGGAAAATTAAGGAAATAAATTTCGTGATTGCTGAAGTTAAAAATAAATTTCGGAAAGTGTATTTTTTTTTTAAATCATCTGATCTGTTGTAGGATATAATATTCAAGCTGTTGGTGGGGCACTCCTAATTAAAACCGGAATTTGTAAATTTATTTTAATAGTTTCGGGTTTAAAATCCTTAGATTATATAGAGGACACTTGCCAGATGCATGGTGTCATGTTCTCTGTAAGGAGTTTGGATATTACTTACTTTCTCTGTGAAACTTTGAGTTGGTGCCAACATTTCAATTAAAATATTGTCTACTGTGGCTTAGTTGATAGTGCGTTGGCCTTCTACGCAGAGTGTCCAGGATTCAAATCTCAGCACAGATAAAATCAATAAGTAGAAAAGGCAATTTTTCTACATGACACTGGCAAACCTTACTTACTTTACTTTTGATGGCACAACAGCCCATGGAGGGCCTAGGCCGAGCTTTTCGCATCCACTCATGTTGGCGTGCTATATTTGTACATGAATGGAAGGGACCTACAGTTTAATGCCGAATCCGAACGGCGAAGAGAAAAGCTTTTCATAGCAATTTTTAATCTTGTAGGTTTGCCATTGCCTGCCAAGAGGTGGTGGTGGTGCCGTGCAGAAAAATAATTTTTTTTACTTTTTTTTTGATTTACCTGTGCCGAGATTCCCGGACACTTTGCGCAGCAGTCCAACGCTCTACCACTACGCCACAGCGACCATACTGACAAACCTAAAAGAGTAAAAAATTTCCTACTTACTTAGCTCGCACTACAACCGATGACCGGTCTTGGTCGCCAGTCGCCTCTGCTATGCGCGTGCTGGCGCCAGTTGATAAGGCCAAGTTGAGTCAGGTTGCCCTGTTCCTGGTCTTTCCAACGGAGATTAGGACGTTCTCTTCTGCGTGTTCTTTACCATGGCTCGAATAAAACATCTTTCTAGCCGGAGCAATTTCCTCCATTCGCTCAGCATTACCCAGCCAGCGAAGCCGCTGTAATTTTATGCGCTTGACTATGTCAGTGTCGGCGTACAGCTCATACAGCTCATCTCCGAGTGGGGTCTTACCAATAGAGTTGATTTCAATGCGCGTAAGACCCAATGTTGTCTGTTATCTCACAAACGAGTTTCCCAACCCCCCGTTAACCCACTCTTGATGATCTGGGCATGCCCATCCAATGTGATGTTTGTTGGAATAAACACATTTTTGACGTGTCGAAAGAAGAAGCCAAGTGACTCGGCTTTCTTAAGCTGATCTCCGAATGATCTTCACCACCTATATCCTAAAATAAATTAAATAAGAGTTTAATTCGCACCAATGGGCTGGAGCTTCACGAACTGGAGCTCCTGGACCGTATCCAACATAGAGCGATAAAGTTAATAGGATACAGTAGAATTTCCAGCTCTATTGACTCCTTGGAACATCGTCGAAACGTGGCATGCGTCTCACTGTTCTACCGTTAATTTAACGGTAGACGTTCTTCTGAGATGCGCAAGCTGATGCCGCTGTGTGTTGATTATATTTAAAAAAATAAATATAAATAAATCGTTCCATCTTATTCTATACACGACGTCCACGTACATTGGACCGTAGATCTTACGGAGTATCTTCCTTTCGAACGCTCCCAATAGCCTCTCATCTTTGATGGTCAATGTCCACGTCTCGGCGCCATATGTTAGGATATTTCCTAAGATACGTTTTTCACTTCGCTGTTCGGATTCGCTTTTCACTTAGCTGTAGCTATCTTCCATTCATGTACAAATATATCACGCCTAACATAAGTGAATGCAAAAAGCTCAGCCTATGTCCACCTTTAGCTGTTGTGCCACAGCAAAGTTTTGTTTGCTGACGTGGAGAGTTCCACAAGTGACCTGAAGACTTTGATTAAAGGTTAAGGGACACATCTAAGTAGGCAACTCTTTGACTGGAAACGTGTCCTCTATATGGGGCCAATATGAGCGGACTCGAGAAACGGAGAAACGTGGGGATAGAGTATCCGCTTGCACCTTTTAGCGTAGAAAATTTAAAGATGCTGTTTTTATTTAACTCATCTAGACTTGGATAGAATGAATGCATTTGAATACAAATTTTCAATCTGATTGAGAAGTTTCCTATCACTGAATTATCATACAAACTAGGGTAACTAATTTTATCAAATAGTTAGTGAAACTAGATACATGTGGTTCACAAATTCTGCGTATAGTAATACTATTTTCAATGTGTTCGTTTCTTTCAGTTGGCAACTCTATGCTTGTAAGCATTTTAATGAGAAATTTTGTATTTGGGAAGTACTTACTTGAGCAAATTTCGCATACACATTAGCAGGAAACAAGGCAAAACAAGTGTCACAAAAGTATTAATTCCAAAATATGTATGGTATGAAAATTTTCGCATGCACACAAGTGTTTGCCAGCAATAAACACAAAAACGCATGTTGCGAATTCGCATACAACAACAACAACAACAACATCAGTAACAGCACAATAGGGTACAATATGTTAAGGAAAATCAACATATGCCTACAAAAGACCATATCTATATATGAGCAGTGTGTGTGTGTGTGTGTGTGTGTGTCTGTGTATGTATGTGTGTGTGTGGATACACGAGGGTACTTTTAAATAGCACTTTAAATATTCTAGACAGTTTAATTTTGCAGTGTATAAGTATGTTTGAGTAGAGGGAGTGGGAGTGGGAGAGGGAGTGGGAGAGGGCAAAGAGAGTACTCTGAATTGTTTCCAAGTTAACGAAAATAGGAAACCTGCCCCTGTACTTCATTACTACTTCTACTCTCCATTCGATGGAGGTGAAAGAGAGGAGAGCAGAAGCATTAACAAGAGTATAAATTTCAAAGGAAAATTTAAATCTTGCTCATTTGCATTCCGGTGAAGTTGAAGTATGTTTATTTTCGGGATGAGGTTAATGGAAGCTACGGTTACATTTACCTGCTGTAACTGTTGTTGTTGCTGTTGTCGTTGTTGTTGCTGTTGTTGTATAGCTGCAAATCAACAGCTCGCTTTTGTGAGCACACGTGACGCACGAAATTCTCCGAAAAGAAATATCTACTATTTTGTTGCAACAATAACAACAACAACAACCACATAATGGGACACATTATTTCACACACAGTGTAAAAGGAACAACAACAACACCAAGTAGCTACACATGTCACAAAATTTGTCTCCTCGTCTGTTGGTGTTTTAAAAGTCGTTGATGGAAAAAGTTTCATATTGCTTAACTATTGAGCTTGTCATCGAGTGCTGTTCGTCAATGTGACGTGACTCTCGACAAGTGATGCAGATGCATGTTAATTTAATATTTGAGCTTCCTGCAAAAAAAGGAAGAAACTTAGAGGTAATTTGGCTTGAATAAGTTTAACTAGAAGCTTTCACGATTCTTGTTCATGGAGGCAGAATTGAATATGAGATGGCTGGCATTTGTGCAATAATAAAATTTTTATTTACATACTTGTGCTACAAGGAGTAGAAAACTAAAATCTAAGCTGAGAACCCTGAAGGTCTCAGGTGAAATAACGATAACTAAAATTTGCGGTATCTTAAAA
This sequence comes from Palloptera scutellata, assembly GCA_958295655.1. Classification (NCBI taxonomy): domain Eukaryota; kingdom Metazoa; phylum Arthropoda; class Insecta; order Diptera; family Pallopteridae; genus Palloptera; species Palloptera scutellata. Next base: position 147,865,230 of record OY282449.1, on the reverse strand, counting down.
TAAATTAGGTCTATTTCAATGGCCCAATGTTAGCAAATTCTATATCCAAAAATTGAAACAGCAGTAACAATAACTTAGGCAAAGAAAATACAATTCAACCGAACAAAGCCTTAGAAAGCCTCGCTGTGAACGAGGTCGTCTGAATGCCTTTTGAGGAAAGGGTGTACCCCTATGTATGCAGAGCATTGTGTTGATTGGAAGGAGGATTGATGGGTGGGTGGAAGAAGGAGGAAGAAGTAGTTATGAGCGCTTGCTTTAAATTTGCAAGGGTCATAATAATCGAAGAAAATATTTTTAGGGAGCTTATTCCAAATAAGCGTGGTACGACTGATAAAAGACCTTTCTCTGTAATGCGTAGTGCGGTGGAACACCGTGTCTACATGGAAGGCGTGAGTTCCGCTTGCTTTTCGTGTAGTTCTGGTGAACACACACGAACTGGCGGCATCAGCTTTTGCATATCCGCAGAACATCTACCGTGAAAGTAACGGTTAAACAGCCACGTGTCGACGATGTTCCCAGGAGAGTCAATAGAGCTGGAAACTCTAGTGTTTCGTATTAGCTTTATCGCTCGATGTTGCATACGGTCAAGGAGCTCCAGTTGCGTTCTCGAAACTCCAGCACATAGGTGCGAATTAAACTCGAATTTAGGGCGTATATAGGTGGTGTAGATCATGCGGAGATCAGTAGGAGTGAAATAATTTTTACGTCGCCTAAGAAAGTGATTCGCACTTGGCTGCTTCTTTTGACACGTCAAAAGTGTGTTTATTCCAACGAACATCACATTGGATGGAAATGCCCAGAACATCAAGAGTTGCTGTCTCCGCAATACCTACCCCACTCATATCTAGGGGGTTAACGGGAGATTGGGAAACTCGTTTGTGAGATAACAGACAACATTGGGTTTTACCCGCAATGAACTCAACTCTATTCGTAAGACTCCACTCGGAGATTGACTGGAGATCTTTATTGAGTGAGTCATTCGTAACATGCCTTTTCCTCTCAAACTCCAAAGAGTTAGGGCATTTTGAACGGGAATATGAATGAGAAATGATGCTGTCATCTGCAAACGATTAAATAGGATTCTTCGTTAATGGCAGAAGGTCATTAAAGAAGATAAGGAAAACGATAGGGAAGAGAACCGAACCCTGCGGCACTCCAGCATTAATGGCAAGATCTTCCCTTTGAAATATCCAGAGCAACCGCCTTGCTCTGCCTTGTGTCCTAAGTCATGGACACAATGGTACCAGAGCTCGGTGAGGTTCGCCATGAGATTGCCCGTAGAGCGATTTCGACGGTAACCGTATTGGAGGTCATTAAGCAATTCGATTTGTTCATTATATTTGACCAAGTAGAAGTTAACTACACTTACCATGACTTTGGATAGCGTAGAACAGATTGCGATGGGACGATAGTTCGCAGGGTCTGTAGTCTTGCCCTTTTTAGGAACTGGTTAGATATTGGCAACCTTCCAACAAGACGGAAATACACAGGCTGTGTATGAAATGTTGCAAAGAGTGCGCCACGGTGGCACCAGCATTGTAGCACAAGCTCACAATACGTGGGCTGGAATGCCATCGGATCCCGAAGCCTTGTTTATGTAAAGATTTACAAGAACTCTTTTAACTACTCGCGTTCAAAAATTTTTCTGGGCATAGGACAAGATAGAGACTTGATCCTAAAAGAGATTGATAAGTGCGGCAAGTCATGGAACATGAGAAAACCTCCAAATAAAAGCAAAATAGATGGATATACTTTAACGAGGGCCCAATAGTACCTAGAGCAGTATGTCGAACTCAGTTAGGGATATACCTGTAAATACTTACTGAAATATTAAAGTCAATTTATTCTCCTTTATTCATCAATCAAGTCTTAGTAGTGCAGCATGATCTCATTTCCTGCGAACGCAGACAGAAAAAAATCCAAGGCAGTGAAATCAGATTCCTAACAATTTTGAGGTTTACTTAGGCGAGGAAGACTTGACTTATAAGCTGAGGGTAACCAATGCTTATCGTACGGTATTGGACAATGCCATTTGCAATCGAAGCGAAGCTTCTATTTTATAAAAACTGGAAACTGACCTTCGAATTCAATGAAAAAGTCACAGAGAGGCAGAGTTCCATAATGGAATATCGGCGAAGGTGGGAGAAGTACGAACAGGGTCGATGTACCCGTTACGCCCGAACGAACTTACCTCTTTACGATTCAACGAAGAGGAGCCGTAGAGCATATTTAGGGGAGACTTCTATCGGCAAGTAATCACGCATCATAGATGTGCGACAGTTGAGGAATATACAAAGTCGAACTGCTATTTCAAGTTGCGAAAAATCGTTTATCGATGAGCTTAGTTTTTTTGCCCTTTGAAATTTTCTACTATGATCAAAGAACACAATCATTTCAAGAACCTTGAACCTAGCTACATTAGTCCGTATCCAAGTGCATGAGTTTTTGTTTAATTGTGCACTTAGTGATACATGGACAGAAAAGCACCATGATAGCCTAAATTTTTTAAACCCACATGCTTTCGAAATTCCATTTAAGAATTAAACTTAAACATTCAAAGTACATATTATTAATGTGTTCATCTTTCTATTTGGTATGGCCGAAGATGTGAGGGGAAGGAGGGAGGGAAGAGGTTGGGGGGGGGGCGGGTGGAAGTGACAGGGTCTGGCATGGAGGCTGGCATACATTAAATTAATCGCTTTCGTTAAGCTTTCATAATTACGGCTAAGCTGGTCTTAATTGCGTTGCTCTTTGCCACTCGCACTCATTCACGACAAACAGCGCTGCTGCTGCTGCTGCTATCTCAAAACCTACCAAGTGTTTGCTTAGCGAAGTTGGATTTCTAGTGCTGTGGAACAGCGTGATGTCGCAGACTACGCGCATGCGCACCCATACACTTGCATACACTTATGTAGACGCCATGGAATCAACAAATAAAAAACATAAAACGTCTATGATTAATTAATGAAATATGCATAGATAAAGCAGAAATGAAAAACGAACGAAAAACTTAAAAAAAAGGCCAAATCGAGCTCGTAGTTTAAAGTTAAAGACTCGCGCTGCGTCCAATTCTTGTTTGAGTTCGTGGGACTGTGAAGATTGATCGGCTGCAATTAATTTGCATGAATCTAATGAATAGTAAAAAATCTTAATTATGAGATCGCTTAAGAGTTAAAAACAACAACGAGCACCATATATGGTATACAAAACAAGTACGAGTGTGTGTGCATGTGTGCAGGGATTATTGAAAGTGGCAAGATGAAGTGCCTCAGCGATATCGAGATTAAAATGTTGAACATTTTAGCAGCACATCGAACATTAAGAGATTGATGATGTACGGGCACATCGCCCCGGGTTGAGATAGCGATAGAGTTAAATGGCATTCCAGATTGTTCGTTGGCATGTCAACGCTTTGGTCTTTTATCATTTGGCTTTTTGCAATGTAATCAATTTTCCACTTTTTTCACTTCGCGAACAAATAATAAAATTGTAATGCTGCAATTACAATTGATAATGACAATTATGACAAAAAAAAAAACAAATGAGTTAAATCAAATTATATAGAAATTTCCCAACGGAATCAGCTCATACAGTCAGCAGCAGAATAAATCAACAGGGTCGACAAAAATAAACTTCATAAAATAAAATCATAAAAAAACAAACGTACATAATAAAAATGAAAATAATAATTCACAAACAAAAAGTTAAATGACATAAAAGCCTCACTCCACACAATTGGTATATTTGCCATATGCAGGGAGTAGTTAGTAAGTGGTTAGCAAGTAGTCAGCAACAAGCAGCAACGAACCTGGTCGGCTAGTCTATCGCTGAAGCTATAGGAATGGAGTGTGAACCTTGAATTGCTTGGCGATTGCAATGTTAAATTTAAAAATTTTTTTTTTCACATTACACTATTCAACAAAACTTATAAATTGAGTATTCTCGCTGTTTAAAGAAAATTTGTTTAAAAAAATTTTTAGCTCACTAAGTCATGAATACTTAAAAAAAAAATGTTCATACACAATTTTGTTTGATAGAGGGCGCTGCCCATTATTTCAGTGACAATTTTTGTTGCGTCGAACATCTTTTACCCGCGTCGGAAAATAAAAACGATTCTAAAGAAGTAAATGTAAAAAAAGTTCTGAACCGACCCAAGGGTTTAGAATTATGAGCCCGAATAGTTTTTGCCCTTCCATTCATGTTTAGTGTACAAATACTTAGTAGCGGCATAAATACTGTTACACACATTTGATGTTATAAAATTAAAAATAATTAGGTTCTTTTGGACCAATTTTTCAAAATATATTTATTGATATGTTATGGATTGTAAGTATTCAAAAAGCAATTATTTAATCGAAATGCCCGCCTTTGGCCTTCACGCACGCCTTAAGTCGCACTGGCCAGTCATCAATAGCTGCACGCACTTCGTGCATTGGAAAAGTGCTGATAACTCAAATCAAAGCAGTCTTCAGAGAATCAATGTTGGGGTATCTTTTGTGGCAAACCATGTCCTCTAAAACTGTCCGTAATTTGTAATCCAGTGGGTTCAGATCAGGGCTGTTAGACGGCTATTCTTCAGAACAACTGAAAGCTGGCAAATTGTTTTGAAGCCAGGTCTTAGGCTTATGGGCTGGTGCAGAATCCTGCTGAAAAGTCCACGGCTGGTTTTGGACCAGGGAATGGTTAATTGGCTTCACAACAGCTTCCAAAACGGTTTGTTGGTAAACTTTGGCCGAAGTTTTAACCACTTGTGTTTAGAAATACAAGTTAGTCATCCCATCGTAAGAGACACCCCACAAAACCATGACTGAAGCTTTTCCTTTCCTGATCCCTTTTCGACCCGTGGCATCAGTTCAGATGCTTCCTTAGATGACCGTGCATACCACCCTATCATTTTGCTTGTTAAATTTTTCCTGCACGGTAAAAATAGTTTTCATACGTAAACAAGATTTTTCTGTGCAAGTTATAAGCGTGCCTCACCAAAAGACTTTTGGATTTTTTTTCCAAAGCTGCAGTTAACAAATGTCCGGTGCGACGTTTGAAGGCACCAGGTCCTAAGTCTTTTTTAATAATTCGACTCATGGACTTTTGCGTGATATTCATCTCACGGGCCATGATTTTCTGTTTTCGGAGCGGATTTCGCTGAATTCTTGATTTGATGGCTTTGATGACTTGCGGCGTGCAAACTGTACGTGGACGGCCCAACCGATGGCGGCCTTTAATATCTCCAGTCTCCTCAAACATTTTTTGAACCGGTAGACGAACATGCAACTAATCCCGAGTGGGCGGAGCGTTTTGAAAATATCGCCTTTTTTCATTTCACACTTAAAAAGTGCGATACGGTTCTTATTATCTGACAATTTCACGGTGAAAGCTGATACAATTTTGAATTCCCGTTACAGACTAACGCTTTGAGGTTAGCTTTCGTGAGCCATGTCGTACTAACAACATACCGTTCAATTCCACTATTGGGATGGGTATGTTCAATGTTGTAACAGTATTTATGTCCCTACTAAGTATATCAAGCACAAAAAGAGTGGACACGAAAAGCTCGGCCTAGGCGCTTCAAGGGCTGCTTTGCCATAAAAAGAAAGAAAACGAAGAAGCTTGTGCGCAGACAAGTATGCCATACTTCAGCCTATGAGTTTTAAATCACCGAACTGCTGATCTTGGGCTTTTCTGATCTTTTTTATACAGGATTTTATGATCAATTAGGTCACTAATCATTGAAAGAAATCTGACATCAGTTTTTATTCAATGATCCAACGATATCCTAAGAATGTTAGAAAATTCTATACTTACCCAAAAAATAAATGTCTGCCCATGTCTTCTCTAGATCTCGTAAGCCAACATCAGCAGTAACAACAACACACTTAATTGGGTTATGCAATTCAACCGAGCAAAGCCTTAGACTGTTCGCTGTGTACGAGGTCGTCCGAATGCTTCTTGAGGAAAGTCCATCCTAAGTGTGGCAAGTCATGTGGAACGTGAAAAAATCCCAAACAAAAGCAAAGAGTTTTAAAGCTTTAACGAGGCCCCAGTAGTCTTGATCTAGGTTCGGGATATCCCAGTAAATACTTAAATATTAAAGTGAATTTATTCGCCATTATTCATCATTCAAGTGTTATGCTCTATTCATATTGACTACGGCCACTATGAGACCACAAGTGCCAAATTATAAAAACATATGTTATTATAGAGACGAGCATTTTGGCGACGACACGACAAAGTAACCACCGACCACAATTGTGGCTGTCGCCAATTTAAATCTATGTATTTCTAATTTGACAAGCAACAAGAAGAAGCAGAGGAGGGAGAGTGAAGAGGACTGCTTGCGTTTGTGCTAAGGCTGTCACTTTCATTGTTATCAAGTAGCTGAATGAATACACAGCGACAGTTGAAGCCGACGGCAATTCGTAGTTATGAGTTCGCGTAGCTGCTGTCGTCAATGTGTTTGGTGTATTAATATTACGGTATGATTTTGTTTCAGGCCTTGAATAGAGTGGATGGATCTCTCAATCGGATTTACTTGGTAAGAAGGTCCGAAATGGAATCTACATAACTTCAATCTAACTACTTAGATCCTTCAAATATTTCATAAATTTGCGAAATATGAGAAAAAATGCATGAAAACTGAAGTGAGAATCGTCAAAACTAGAATTTATAACCTTGATCTTCTTCTAGTGGCACAACAGCCCATGGAGGGCCTAGGTCGAGCTTTTTCATAACCCTGTTACCTAGTGTAATATCCGTTATAAAAATGTAAGCATTAAATTGTAAAGCCCTCGTCGTAACTAAGTAAGTAAAAATGAGAAGTAAAGTGAAGGGTTCCGCTACCAGAGGCCGAACTCAATACAAATAAAATTGTTGTGCAGAACGCAGAATATTATAAAATGTTACGAGTATACGAATCCACATTGTACAGTATTTCGAAGTTAACAATAACGATTATTATTATAATTTTTTATTTTATTTATTTTTTATGCAGTGTGCGGCGGAGATTATGAATGCAAAATGTATTTAAGCATGTGCATAAATTATGATACAAACAAACCAGAAAAAAATACGAAATATAATAAATATGAAAAAAGGCGGTGCGGCGTGACACACACACACACACTCACACACGTTCATAAAATAATTAACGATATAATAATGTGCAAATAAACTTCCATAAAATGACAAACGCGCACCAGAAATATAAGAATGAAAATGAAAATGAAAACGACAATGACAATTCTACAAAAGCAAAAGGCTCCCAGAGCAGACCAAGCCAGGCCAGGCCAGGCCAGATAGACTCGTTCGTACACCAAAATTGAACATTTTTAACAGATATAGCATGTACCAAAACACAAGAGGCACACACAAAAGCAGACAGTCCAAACGACAGACAGATTTCATATTACGAGTACATGCAGGCACAGTGTAACGATTTGGCATAGTTTCGAATTTTTTTCAAAGATCTCATTTCTCATTCATGAGGTGAAAATTTTATGTGAAAAAAAAACTCTCTGCTGATTGAAGTAGTTGAAGTACTCTGATGACTTTCTGTGGAACCTCGATCAAAATAGTGTAGCTACTTTATTTACTTCTTACTTCTAATGGCACAACAACCCATGGAGGGCCTAGGCCGAGCTTTTCGCATTCACTCATGTTGTGCGTGTTAAATTTGTACATGAATGGAAGGGACCTACAGTTTAATGCCGAATCCGAACGGCGAAGTGAAAAGCTTTTCATAGCAATTTTTACTCTTGTAGGTTTGCCATTGCCTGCCAAGAGGTGGTGCCGTGTAGAAAAATTATTTTTTCTACTATTTTTGATGTTGCCTGTGCCCAGATTCGAACCCCGGACACTCTGCTTAGCAGTCCAACGCACTACCACTACACCACAGCGACCACAGCTACTTTATTTCTTTTTATTATTTAACCTTTATTTTCAGTTCTGCATACTTTCACCGTCTCATCTGTCATAAAGTCCAGTTTTAGACTCTGTATTAGACTCAGTAGACCGATTATGCAAAGCGCGAGTTTTTGAGATAATGTTATTTTCAATGTTTTGCTTGAAGGTCCTACATTGGACGAGGTATTTCTAATTGGTAGGTCAACAACCACTAATTTAACCGAGTTTGTTTCTAGCTCTCTGTGTGCATTGGAGGATGACAAAGAAGTCAATGTAATTGCTATCAATTTCAGCAAGGACAAAATTTCGCATGGTAGAATCTTTCTTAAACGCAACGCTTTAGGGTTTCAATCGGGGTTTATAAGATGGATAAAATCTTACCTGGAAAATCGGATATAAAGGGTGTTTTTTTAGAAGTGTGGTTTTCAATCTGGCAATACTTTTTTCGGAGTTGGTCTTTTTGACAGCTGTCACTTGATTTATGCTCAGTTTGGTTTGCAATTTGCCATAATGAATAGACTTACTCTTGAACAACGTTTGCAAATCGTGCAAATTTATTACCAAAATAATGGTTTGGTTCGCGCGATTTTCACAAGAAAATTTTGTTCAGCGATGAAGCTCACTTTTGGTTGAATGGATACGTTAATAAGCAAAATTTTCGCATTTGAAGTGATCATAATCCACAAGCCATTGTTGAGACGCCGTTACATCCTCAAAAAGTCACTGTTTGGTGTGCTCTCTGGGCAGAGGGAATCGTTGGTCCATATTTCTTCAAAGATGAAGCCGGTCATAATGTTACAGTCAATGGGGGATGCTATAGAACCATGATTAATGACTTTTTCGTGCCTGAATTGAAGGATGTTGATGTGGACGACCTTTGGTTCCAACAAGACGGCGCTACATGCCGTACAGCCAACGAAACAATCAATTTATTGAAGGAAACTTTTGGTGAGCGAATTATCTCGCGTTGTGAGCCTGTGGCGTGGCCTCCAAGATCGTGCGATTTAACACCGCTGGACTATTTTTTGGTTTTTGTGGGGTTATGTGAAGTCGCTTGTCTACGCAGATAAGCTCGAGACGATTGACGCCTTGGAAGAGATTATTCGGCGAGTTATTACTGACATACGGCCCAGCCCGAATTGCTGCAAAAAGTTGTTGAAAATTGGGCCTCTCGGCTGGAATTTATTCGAACCAGCCACGGTTCGGGCCACTTGCCGAAATCGTTTTTAAAACATAATGACAAATCCTTATCTTTATAATAAAGCTAAATTCTTGGTCATAACATTAAATTATATGCGTTTTACTTCTTCTTGAAAACCACACCTCTAAAAAAAAAAACAACCTGTAGAATGTCATACTTAGGTCTTCCACATCTGAACCCTTTGTTGCCACTTTCGGAGTCCCTCCCTTGATTTTTGTCCTCACAATCAATGATGTAGATTGTATCATCAAAAACTCTCAGCTCTCTCTCTATGCCGATGACATGAACATTTTTCGACACATTCTCACACCCGTTGACTATCGCCGACTACAAGGCGACTTGAATAATTTTTAAAAGTGGTGTAACAAAATGTTCTCGAACTCAATGTCGGTAAATGTCAATTCATAAAATATTGTAGAAAGTGCATTCCTTCAACGCGATAACAGTGTCCCCTCGGTAATTTCTTTACGGGACATAAGCGTTATCTGTGACAAGGAACTAAATTTTCTTTCCCATATTGACGGCATTATAAATAGGATCTTGGGTTTATGAAACACTGGTCCAAAGAATTCTCGAACCCATATGTCACATAATCTCTCTATTTTACATTTGTTAGACCAATTCTTGAATATGCTAGCCAAGTCTGGTCGCCTTATTATAACACAAATTCCCTTAGAATTGAAGCAGTACAACATGGTCCGATCCCTTTAACTTTCCCCTCTATAAGTATCGCCTAAAATTAATTAACTTACAATCTTTTGAAATAAGTATGCCGAAAAAATACCGATACAGTATTTGTTAACCATTCTCCCTCCTTCTTCGTCCCACCTATCAATGCTCTGCATTCATTGGGGTACACCCTGTCTGTTTAATGTATCAATAATATCGAAAAAAAAAAAAACAGATATTAGCTGGAGTCATTGACTGTCCCGCGTTGCTCCAATATATACACCAACCAACATAACCTTAAATTTGTGCCCTTTTTTCGCCGTAATACTCACTCAACAGATTACGGTGGCACGGTCTAGAAAACTTCGAACAACGACATTTCGAATGTTTTTGACTTTCACCATAGCAAATTTAGCTTAAAGAATGCTCTATTTACAGAAACTTCCATTCCATCCTCTTCCTAAGCCAGAATATCAGCAAAAAAAAACCATACTTAATCAGATCAGAGAACAGTTGTCGCCGCAAAAAACTAAAAAAAAAAATGAAAATACAAACACAGTGTTTTTAGTGTATCAAATGAAAATTGCTTCAAAAAAATTATTACCAATTTTTCCAACGCTTCATCACACTGTGCACATGGTGAGAACGAACCGCGTTTGGCCTGTAATAATGAATTCGAGCGAGTGTGACAATATTTATGATAATTTTGTTATTTTTCATTTTTTTTATTTGATTATTTTTCATAGTAGGCAATATTAAATGTAAATTGCGAACAAAATCGAAAAAAGCAACAAAAAAATAATAAAAACATAAACTCAATGTGAATGTGAGTGATTGTTGTATTTGGAGCGAATATGAATGGAGCGAAGTGCAAATGAGCGCCATCTATGATTGCTGCATATGCCAGCATCATAAACTTAAACTAATGCAACATCAAACTTAATTGAGCACAATATTTTGTTGTTGTGTTTTTGTTTTAGAAAAATGTTCAATAATTGAACTCATAAATAATTATTTTGTATTGGTTTCGGGTTTGGTATTTAAAACTAGAGATCATAAATAAATATTCGTGGCGAAAGAAAAAAAGGCAAAAATCCAACAACAACAACGACGACAAAAACATACATAGTAAAAGAAAAAGGTTAACCAGAAATAGGTTAAAATTTTGTTATCACATTGTGAGCCTTAGGAGTTCAACTGCTCCGTGCCCGGTCGCCTGCGGTTAATGCGTTGAATTAACTATGTCAATGACATATTACGTTTGTTTGCTGCTAGCAGCCTTAAATACTAATTATTTCAGCGGGTGTAATTAATCACAATTTGATTGCTCACATTACGTCCACATACTACATTCATCGAAGAAGAAACAACTAACAAAACGAAAACTAAATGAAATAGTGTTTAGAAAATTGTGAGACATTTTTCAAATATTTATTCGATATGCTTAGCAAAAGTATACAAACAATAGACCCTTAGAAATACAAAGAGATATCAATGGCGCACGCCTCCTTTTTCACAGCGACAGATAGTGAGCGAGATTGAGTGAGAGTAGAGTAGTGTTTTATCATATGTAATATCATAATGAGTAGGCGTTACGTATCCATTTTTTGTTGGTCTCTCTCGTCTCTCGTCTCTCTCTCTCTTTCTGAAAGGAATAATGACACCATATGGTGAACTCAATTATGATAGTTGGTTGGTGTTGAATAATTTTTTCCCCCAAAAAAAAGGATAATGTTGTAGTTGACTAAGAAGAGAGCAGAGAAGAATAACAGTTGTTGTGTTAGTTTTAGTTCACCCAAAATGATAGGCTTGATGTAAATTGAGCATTAACATGAAATGGGCGTGTAAATAGAAAACAATAAATAAATTTCTAGTTTGATTTAAGTGAAATGTTCAATGCTCTATTTCTATTGTGATTCAGAAAAACTCTTTGAAATTTAATATGCTCGATCTGTGAGCAGTGATCGTGAAAAGATCAACGACAATTATGGCAGGCAGATGTTGACAAAAGCATACAAATTTGATTAGGTTTTGAAATCAGTGAAATTATAAATAATTCAGTTGAATAAGATCATAAGTGCACCCTAATTTCAACGAGATCTTTCTTATTGAAACAATGAATAATTTGGTAAGGAGAGAAGGTACCAGGAAAGAAGGGCTATACAGAGTCCTTACTTACCATAGGTCTATGATTTAAAATATCTATATCTATAAAATCTATATCTCAGAGTATCAAAAATGATGTTAATTATTATTTTGCACTATAGGAGTAAAACAATGACACACAAAGAAGAGCTTAAGGTCAATTTAAAGTTTAAGAGTGCCATAAATCTTTTGAAAATGTAGAGCAGCGCTGGAAAACATTTTCCTATTTTCCTTTCTATGCATCAATTTATGAATACCAAGTCCATATTTCTTATAAGTAATATATTTCTATTACATGATTGCTAATGCTTTGAAGCACTTCTGGCAAAAGCTATGCTATATCTTCCTTACCATCCTAATTTATCAGTATACTTCCCTCTACCGCTTCATGCAATTTCCAAACACGAAAGTTCAAGGGTTTGTTGGAAGTGTACCATCAGGAAAGTATTTTCTTAAAAGATGGAGCAATATTCGACCAAAAAGTTTCTTGGCAAAAAAATGATTTATAAATAAAAACAGGAGAAACTTAAGGTCGCTAATACCGAAAACCACACTCCACCAAGCTCACCATGGATCTTGCTGGTAAATACACAACCAAAATTGTAACCATAAGGTCAAACACTGTGTCACCATGGGCTTACTAAATAGCTTAATGCCCAAAGATATCGACTACACTCTAGTGAAACCATCTTTTGATAACAAGTTTATCACGCATATTCCCGCCAGACTGGAATGGGTGGAAAGTGTAGTACACCAGGAAATTTCTTTAAATTTTTCACTGATGGTTCCAAATCGGTCGGCATGGTGGTATATTTGAATATACTGTGTTTCAGACATAGGTATCAGCGACTAAAGAAGTAGGTGACTGACTGAAGTGCGGTGACCTATCACATTGTGATATTTATATCTTCACTGAAAGCTGAGCAAGCGTTAAGTCATACTTAAAAGTGTAATCACTACCTTCATGGTAGTCTCCAAATGTCACCTATCTAGAGATAAGTACATATATAATGAGATATATTAGCGTTTCAAGGCACATTTGCACTGGGTACCGGCTCAGAATGACATCCCAGGTAATTGCAAAGCCGATTACCATAACTAACAAGGCTAGGCATAACATGTCCTATTTCACACCAAGGCTCAGGTATGCCAAAAACAAACAACTAAACAACAATGTGGTTCAACAACTTTTCATCAGTTGAATCTGCATACATTAGAAACTATGAAGTTTAGTAAACCACAATGGTTCTACATATGTATGTAGTAATGATTAAGATATACATATGTATGTATAGTATGTGAATACAACCCACGTGGTATTACAACGGGAATCTAATTGGAAAGCCACTATAACCTTACATGACCGAACCTAACCTGGGGTCGCAATTAGTGCACCAAAAATGAGATATCAAGGAATCAGAAGTACTCGTGGGCATGTACGAGGTGTGATAAAAAAATAACCGTTATTTTAAAATTTCGTGAGTTACGTATGTTCGATTTTCGCCTTTTTTATCTGTTATGGTGGTACACATGTCTGTTATATATGTTGGCAATACCAACCATTTTGGATTGTCAGTTTGTTTTTGACAGATAAAAAGGTTAGTCGTGTTTTGGTGTGCTCTTCGATTTTTTATTATTCGAAAAAATGGATCAAAGAAACTGTATTCAGTTTTGTGTAAAAAATGAAATTAAATGCGCAAGGACATTTGAAATGTTGACTGTGGCCTTTGGCCTTTGGTGAGTCTACTATGAGCAGAACACAAGTTCAATTGTGGTATAACCTATAACCGGTTTAAGGAAGGCCGAGAAGATGTCAATGACGATGCTCGTCCTGGTCGCCCGAGCACGTCAACAACCGATGAAAACATTGACGCAGTGAAGAAAATGATTTTGGATAATCGTCGAATCACTATCAGAGAGGTTGCTGATGATGTTGGCATATCGTTCGGCTCATGCCAAGCAATTTTTACGGATATAAAGGCGTTTAGGCATGAAACGTGCGGCAGCGAAGATTGTTCCAAAATTGCTAAATTTTGAGCAAAAACAACGTCGCTTGTGCGTAAGTTTTTGGCCAAAAACAAAACCGTTATCATGCCTCAACCACCGTATTCACCGGACTTGGCCGCCGCTGACTTTTTCCTCTTCCCAAAACTGAAGACACCGATGAAAGGAAAGCGTTTTGCTACGATTGAGGAGATAAAAGAAAAATCGAAACAGGAGCTGTTGGCGATACCAAAAAGCGCGTTTCAGAAGTGTTTCGAGGATTGGAAAAAACGCTGGCATAAGTGTATTATATCTGAGGAGGATTACTTTGAAGGGGACAAGATAGTTGTTGATGAATAAATAAATACTTTTTGAAAAAATTGAAAATAACGGTTGATCATACCTCGTATGAAGGCACAAAAAACCTTGATTCTTTATTTTCCAGAAACATTTGATTTCAAATACACGAATTAGGGCTTTTTAGAATTAAAGGAAACGATGTTGTAGGTTTGCCATTGCCTGCCAAGAGATGGTGCTGTGTAGAAATTTTGTTTCGATATTTGCCTGTGGCGAGATTTGAACACCGGACACTATGCGTAGCAGGCCAATGTCCTACCAACTACGCCACAGCGCTCCAGCAGCTGAATCACCTGAATTTTGACAAGTTTTCAGTTGCTATTCTCCACATTTTTGTATACCAAAAGTGAAGTGGTCATCTCTTGCCTATTTTGCAGCACAAATTACTTTCAAACAGAAGAATTCCAACTATTTTTACTACATAGTATTAAAAATTATTATTAACTTTCACAATTTCATTTGCATACCATAGGAATATTTATGAGTGGTGCATACATTTTGAAAATAAATATTTTTTCCCCATGTGAACGATAAATGTACAGCGAATTATTAGTAATAATCCGAACAACAACAACAACAACAACAACAACGACAAGAAAAATACATAATAAAACGAACTACAAAACAAACAAACAAGAATAAGAAGAATCCACTCATTCTTGTTGACCAAAAGCCAAATGATTAATAAAATCAGCGGGTGGTCAAGAAATTGGATTCAAAAATAGTTAGCAGCTAAATTGAAAAGCAAAAAAAAAACATAAAAATAAAAGCCAAATCGAATGAATGCAAGAGCTTCCAACAGGTACATGGTACACACACACACACACACACACACACACACACACACACACACACACACACATATATATATATATATATATATATATATATATATATTCAAATACACTCATATCACAAATTCGAGTACCTACTCGTCGTACTCGTGGTAACGAGAAATTGAACGCGTTAAAATAAATCATGGCCAGAAGCGTTTGCGCCGCCGCAAACATTCAAATAAAATTTAATGAAGAACAAAGGCAACAAAAATAATGTAGAATATTGAAATCGAATAAAAAGCACATTCAGTTGAAGGAGAAAGGAGGGGAGGGGGGGCAGAGGGGGGAGGGGTGTTGGTGTTGGCGCACAAGGAGGGATGTGCACCACAACAAATAAACAGCATCAATAAAATCGACATAAAAATACATCAGCTAAGGCAAAGGCAAAGGCAACCCAGGGAAGCCAACACAACACAACCAACCGAGCACAGCAAAACCAAAACACACACACAAAAAAAAAGCCAAAAACCGGAAAAAAGGAGTAAGTAAAAACATCAAAGACACTCATCGTTTATATTTGTTTTAAGCCATGGCTTATTCGGAGGGAAAGGTGGAACGAGAACAGAAAGATTTCAGCGTATTTTTTTTTATTATTATTTTTAACACTAAACCATTTAATAAATTGCAAAGCTGCCACACCAACAACAGCAGAACCAGCAGCAGCACCAGTAAACGTTTTTTGTTGCATTTATTTGTTCGCCTGTTTTGTTTTTTGTGTGAAGTGTTGGTGCTTTCCGTTTGTTTTTTGCTTTCCACTCTTTTTTTCGGTGTTGTATTCTTGAGAATATTTAATAATAAATTAATCAGTTTGTGTCCGAGGAGACGCGTGTCCTGCGGCGTTGCAAATGTACTTGTTTAACATTTAAGTTTCTGTTTCATGTACTTTTGTTATTATTATTATTGTTTGTGTGTTGCAAATATTTACTTAAAGAGAATTTTCAGTTTGCAGTAATTGAAATTGCGTGGGAGAAGCTGTTGAATGTTCTCAAATGAAATGAAGAAGTTGTGGTACCCAATTCACATACATTGGCAATCACTTGAGGAAGAGTTTTCTGGAATTCAAAGTGATCCTTGCCGATAATTGAATCAGTCGTTATGATTATTAATCCTGAATTAAAAGAATTTCGAAGGGAAAACGGAATGGGAATGAGAATCTACAACAAGAATCTATAAGAAACTATAATCCACAGGTTACCATTTTTTACAGTTGAGTTGAATTGGGCTGAAAACGAGGGTATTTTACAAAAATATGCTTTTATTTTAATAACAAATCGAATGAATAAATACATTATTCAAATTAGTGGCCGTCGGAAGATGCGAAAAGCTCGGCCTAGGTCCTCCATGGGCTGTTGTGCCATTAAAAGTAAAAAAGGCCATCGGAAGCCATGACATTTTGACATCTTTCAGGAAACTTGTGGATTCTTTTTGCCAAAACAAAAACCGTCCTTCTTTTCTGGCTATGCACGAATCATTCCAATTTTAAATTGAAAGTATCAACTGAAGTAAGCGTATTCCAGTAAGGGCATTCGCTAAAAATTTCTGGAGCTGAAAGAATGAGCGAGTATAAACTGAAGACCACAAACGCGAGGCACAAACAAATGGCGATTGTGTTACGATAAAATCTCCAGAAAAAAACTATAGCTGAGAGACAGCAAGAATGTAGTCTTCAACGAAAAATTGAGACCCAACAAAATTCCGAATCTGCTACAGTGAAAAAATCCTCAAAACCAGCACCAAGAGTTCGCAAGAGTGTAGACTTCGCAAGCAACTTGAGACACAACAGAATTCGAATTTCCTTGAAAAACAACTCGCTAAGACTATGTAATGCGGAGAGACAGCATGAATGGCAAATGAGGCATTAGAACCAATAAATGCATCAACACTCACCTCATTGAGCCTCGACTAAGGTTCTCAGATTATACAGAACCAGGCAGTCATTGAGCTGGCTGAATTCCCAGTTTCTCACCGAAAGAGAAGGACAGCAGATTTACTTGAAAATTTTCGTGAAAATCTTTCCTCCACAGAAAGAGAACAACAACTCGCTTCAGTACAACAAAACATAGACGAGATTTGCCAAGTTTCTAGTCAACCTCATAACATTCGCAAGTTCTCAGACCGGCAAGTCGCAAATTTTCCACCTGTTGATATAATACAACCTGAATATTTTGATGATGGTGATTATTTTTGTAATGATGATAATAATGATGATGGTGGTCGCTGTGGCGTAGCGGTAATGCGTTGGACTGCTACGCAGAGTGTCCGTGGTTCGAATCTCGGCACAGGCAAAATCAAAAAAGTAGAAAAAATAATGTTTCTACACGGCACCACCTCTTGGCAGGCAATGGCAAACCTACAAGAGTAAAAATTGCTATGAAAAGCTTTTCATTTCGCCGTTCGGATTCGGCATTAAACTGTAGGTCCCTTCCATTCATGTACAAATATAACACGCACAACATGAGTGGATGCGAAAAGCGAAAAGCTCGGCCTAGGCCCTCCATGGACTGTTGTGCCATTAAAAGTAAGTAAGTAAGATGATTTTCCCGAGAGCGTTGAATGAATGCATTGGAAATGCAAACGATCAAAATGAAGTTAATCCAGATGTAGAACACCTGAGAACAGAGAATCATCGAACTGAACTATGCAAGACTTATCGATTGTATAAATCAGCTCATAGACAATTTCGAAACATGTTCGTTAAAAATTCCTTCATCTACGTCTGTATTGTCTACGATAGACTATGGTTTTCAAAATTTTACTAAACCAAACTAGAAAACCCAAAATCCAAACCAAAACCCTTTGCGGTTCTGAAGAAGTAAACTTCTGTAGGGCGTCCCACTGACGCACAGATTTTTCTAGTCAACCTCATAACATTCGCAAGTTTAAAATTTGTATTACTCATCGTACGATCCGAGTAAGTATCGAGTATTTTTCACCGATACCATTCTAACATCGATACTTTCCATCGATATTTTTAATGGGTACAGGTATCGAGTACTTGCCAGTATCGGAACAACACTACCCATGTACATAGTATAGTCACAAGAATGTAACCCTTTTTCGATGAGAAAAGATCACACAGCTTCTCTCTAACTGTTTAACAAGCTCAGAATGTAGACATTATTTGTTAGTTTAACCTTACCGGAAACTCTGAGAAAGAAAATATCTGTCGTATCAGCGAAAATTAAATCGTATTTTTAAGTAACTTTCGGCATTGAAGTTAATTCGGTTGATTCCACAGCTGTTTCCATTGCTTTTTTGTGTTAGTCTGACAGTGGAATGATATGGAATGATATCAAGCAGCTAGTTGCAGCTCCCATATAAATATTATGCATGTGAGTGTGTGTATATCATATGAAACTAATACCACAACAATTAATTTACTTCCTTCATTGCTGCTTGCTGTTGCATAGACTGCACTTCATTATTTCGCATTTTAATGGACGCATACGCCGACGACGGGTGGTAATTGGAGTTACTTGCTTTATTCCGCCACCAGCTTTTCTGCTGCTTGTAATTCGTGGACGATGACTTTGTATGTGCCTAGTAATGGCAGAGCAGAGCAGTAGAGAGAAGAGTTACACAGACCGAGACCATTGCAAACTGAGTATGCTGCTTAATCTTAGTTTTCCTGCTACTTTTTTTCGGAGGGGGAAACCTAATTTTTCCTCTGCATACATGCGTTTTGGTGTAAAGTTATGGGGGGAGAAACTTCCCGTGGACGGGGGATACAGTTTACTATATTTTTATCATTTTCTTTCTTCACTAGTGTCTACTGCTGTTGCTTCTTTTGCAACTTTCTTTGTTGTGTTCTTTTTGGTTTACCGAGAAGGGCACACAATGAAATAAATCAAGATTATAATTCGAGACAGGAGTTGAGCTGGAAACGCAGCATTCAACACGCTTGTTTCCGTTTTAATTAGAAAATTGTTGCTACTACTTACTCATGCTGCTGCTACTAATGCTGCTACTACTGCTACCACTACAAAGCAGTTGTCAGTTGCTGCAGCAGTAGCGCGTAGAGTTGAAGTTGTTGTTGTTGTTGTTGTTGTTGTACGTTTTGGCTTTGGTGTGTGTGAATTGGAGTGCGTGTGAAGTGAGCAGGAATAACATTTGACTCTATTGCTCGTTTGCTTGCTTGGCGCTTAAAATGCGTTTTATGCTTCAAGTACATGGGGCATCCTTTCTCAAGCGTAGCTAGCCGAAAAGGAAGGTGAGCACACCTTGGCTTGGCGATGATGTGATGCTGATGGTGTTTGCTGAAAGGAAAATGAGTTTTTCTGCTTGAATATACCGTTAACAAAGAAAATACTTTTACTCGACAGCTTAAAATAGGCGACGACAACAACAACAACGGCAACAACAGCGGCGGCAACCGTAACGTCTACAGCTCGAACTAACGTTGACGCTGGCGACAAAGTGCATTTGTCTGTGTCAAGTATTTTACTGAAGGGATTAAGGCGCAGGATTTGCCGCTTCTGTCTTTTCTATACTGTACGTTTTTCATCGCTTACCCATTGCCTGTTTGCTTTTTTCCTCTTGCTTGCCAAATTGCTTGGCCAAGCAGCAGGGTGTAGTTGATTTAAATCCGAAAAAAGGGTCGCTTACATCGCACGGTTTTTTTGTTTTTGGTTGTCTGGACAGTTTTTTGGTTAGATTTTCATTATTCGTTTTTTTGTTTTGTCATTGCAGGACAATTTAAATATAGCAAGCAGCTTTATACTTACTTCAATTCAGTTGTAAACTTTTGCTACTCGATTTTCTTCTTATTTTTTACAATTCTATTTTCTTTACCCTATACGGGAACGGTGCGATGTGTTTAATTGAGAACAATCGCTTGTGCTCATCGAGACAAAGTTGAGAATGCGATTGGTTCAGGATATATCTCAAGTATGGTTAATATTTCCAGTATTGAATGGATAGATATCGAGTAGTAGAGATGTTACCTTTAGTAAGTTTTGGCTCACTATTAAGTAAGTTAGAAGACCGGCCATGGCGGATAGCTTGCAATTGACAGGTGATTCGTTACCAGAAAGGCACTGGCAGATGACTGATGTAGGGCAATAGCTATAAGTAGCTAATATTGAGTCGAACTTTTTAGTTCATTTGTACTTGAGACACAGCGTTGCTCGTTCTGGGTTACTTGGCCATTTTGACTGTCTAATCTTCGGGATCTGAGTCCAGTATGAGGATTCCATGTAACTTTCGTCTTTTCTGAACTTATATTCTCTAGTATATACTCTGCTTATGTATAGGACGTTCTAACCTTGGAATGGTTTCCTGAGAATTATTGTTCCACAACTATGTTTTTGCTTTGGGTAACTCTAGCTCTAAAAGCACAATCGGCTTTCTATAGTTAGTTATTTATAAATAGAACACTTGCTCTGCGATATAAATGCTAAAGTGTAGAGCATCTCAAATGTGAGTAGGACCACGTTTAGAATTTGTATTTATTTATACTAATTTTTTTTTTCTAAGGTTTTTCGGGATTTAAATAAATTTCTGTTTAATTTCTGTTGTTGTAGTACTTTGCATTATCAAGTACGAGTATGTAACTTTGTATTTCTACGTGCTGAATGCCACCAATTGCAATTAATCTCTACTGTAATTTTTCTATTTTCAGCTTTCACTTGAGTTTGGCCGCCTTAAGCCACGACGATGAAGCCTAAGAGCTAAGTGACAAATAGCCTGCTCAAATGAGAAAACAAAAAAAAAAGTCACTAAAAACCTAGAATCAACAACAACAACAACAAAGCAAAAAGGGGTTACTTATTTACCCTTTAGTCTTATCTATAGCACAATATTTCAAAGGCTTTTTTCGTGACTTTGATGGAACTTTTCTTTTAGTTTGGTTTTTTTTTTTTCAAACATTTTCTAGCGTTGTTATCTCGCTTCACTTCAAACTCAATAAGGTACAGGAAAAGACCACGACCACAACCCAACACGATTGCCACAATCCCAATTCCATTTCCTGCCATTTCCTTTACCGTTCACTGCCACATCATTTTGGTTGAGTAGAAATAAATCCGCTTTTCATGGATTTAGATTTTGTCTCGTGAAAATGTAAATGCACTCTGCATGCGCTCTTTCTTGTGTCGTCTGCTATAAACCATCATCAACAGCCAAATCCTCATCATCGGCAGCATGAGCAGGAGCAGCAGAATTTTCATCATTACCACCACTGTGCTGTTCATAGGCCTTTAACTTGCAGACTTACTACCGTTGTAGAACTTTTCACTTTTTTGGTTGTTCTTAGTTGCTGATGGGGGGGGGGGGCTAAACAAGTGCGATAAAGTCACTGTGATATCAGTTCAAGTTGCTCATACACACTTACATAAACTTCTTCAACTTCACTGGAGTCATCCATGCAACTTAACTCCACGTGCTCTCTCGTTGCGGCTAATCCTGCTCATCCGCCCGATGAGCTCTTTCCGTTGAAGCGTACAGCGTTGTGGCATTTCAACTGCTTACTTTCTATTCATGCTGCTATCATTACAATTACCACTCCACTCCTGTTGTTGTGATGGACTTGTCTGTCGTCTTGATAAATTCATTGGATACGCAGTGATTCCATTTGTCATCATGGCATTTGTTCATTAATCATCATACAGCGAACAGCGAACAGCGCAGCGTATTGAGTTACGAGCTTATGTATGGCTTGTATTTGGCTGCTACTTTCTACATTCACTGCTACATTCTAGTACACATGCACTACATTAGTAAGTAAGTAGTTGCTTGGTGGATGGTGTCACTTATTTGGTGGCGTCGTCGTCTTCGTCGTCGTCGTCGTCGTCTTCGGCTCATCGCTTTTCTTTATCTAGAGCCCCAACGACTGTGTCTTTGGCTGACGCATCAATGTCTCGTTGCTGCATTTTCTATGTGCTCGTATTGATAAAACATTTTCTTCGTATTGCAAATACGCTTAAACCTACAATGCACTGGATATGATATATACTATAGGTATTAATTATGTTTAGAATTTCATATCTAATTCTAACAGTCAGCGACTACCACTTTTGGTTATCTTCTTCTTCATCTCGGTTAAGTCAAGCAGCGACCACGCAATGACACTTATTGGCATTAGACAAATGTGATTGGGACATTCGGCTCGAGGGACCATTCACATTAGCTAAGTTGCACATGAAATCATAATTCTTACTTAAATGTTGACATTGTTAACCAAGTAGATTTTCTTTTATATTATTTTTTTCTTTATGCTGTAGTGTTAAGTATTTTTTTGTGAGTGAGTATTTTTTGTAAGTAGTCATTACAGAAACTTTTTGTTTTTCAAAAATTCTTAATATTCAAACATTTGAATACTCAGTTTGTCAGTATTTTTGAGTTTGTCAGTACTTCTCATTCCAGAAAATTAATATTTTTCAAAATTCTTAATATTCAAATATTTGAATTTTGATATTTGATATTTATTCTGTTCAGAAGATTTGAGCAAGTGATTTTTTTTTTTACATCACTCTGCTAAGGAGTGCGTCGAATAAAATTGACTGGTACAAAAATGATGAAATCTTTTGAACCGGTAGTCCGATTTTTTTAAACTAAAGTATTTTATTTTGCAAACTATTTTTAGATTAAAAAAATAAAAACAAGAAACCACAAATTAATAGTTTTTAATAAAAAGTTTTAATTTTTCAGGAACCCCTTCCATTAATGTTTTTATGGTAGTGGTCGCTGTGGCGTAGTGGTAGTGTGTTGGGCTGCTACGCAGAATGTCTGGGGTTCGAATCTCGGCACAGGCAAAATCAAAAAAAAAAGTAGAACAAATAATTTTTCTACACGGCACCACCTCTTGGCAGGCAATGGCAAACCTACAAGAGTAAAAATTGTTATGAAAAGCTTTTCACTTCGCCGTTCGGATTCGGCATTAAGCTGTAGGTCCCTTCCATTCATGTACAAATATAACACGCACAACATGAGTGGATGCGAAAAGCGAAAAGCTCGGCCTAGGCCCTCCATGGGCTGTTGTGCCATTAAAAGTAAGTAAGTAAGTAAGTCCGACACCCTCACAGCTGCTACAGACCACTTTCCACTTTGAAATTTTGAAGGTCTTTGGCAACTTTTTTTGTTACCTTCATCTCCCTTTTTACTAAAGCCCAAATACCTCTCAATCGGCCTTAGTTCAGGACAGTTTGGTGGATTGGCTTCTCTAGGCACCAAAATCACTTCATTCCGTTGGAACCACTCTAAGGCCGCTTTGCTGTAGTGACATGAAGCGAGGTCAGGCGAAAAAAACGTAGACACTTCATGTTGGCGTAAAAATGGAAGCAAATATATTTCGCCGTTGATTGTACCCGATGTCACGAATGTGCTGCTCCTTTTTGCCACATCTACAAATTGTCTGCCAAACAAGGAATTTCTTTGGGAATTTTGTAATTTTTTTGGCTTTGAATTTTTCAGCGACATTTCCTCGAGCATCATCTGTATAAAATTCCTGGCCATGTAGCTGGGAAAAGTCCACTAAAACATAAGTTTCATCGTCCATTGTGCAGCATTCAAATTTCTTGACAAAATCTCGGCTCAGCATTTTCGCTCGTTTTTTTGCGGTTTCATTCTTCACGGCGTTTCTATCCGGAACTTTTTGAACTTTCTACGTCCTCAGCCCAGCTTCCTTCTTAGTCCTTCGCACGAAATATTCTGAGCAATCAGCCTTCCCCGACAATTTCCTTCCCGAAATGTTTGTATCTCTCTTTAAAATGGTCGCAACGTTCTTCGCTTTCTCACAGTCATGTGGTCCCTTCTTTTTACCAGAACCTTTCTTCCGATCAATACGCAGTTCTTCCTTAAAACGTTTAATAACGCGAGAAATGGTTTTAGGGTTAGCCCCTACCTATTTTTTTTTTTGACCAGTGAGGTTGCTTTTGAAAAATTTAATAATATTTTCTCGCACTTCCACTTGGTTTGCCATTTTCGCGTTAAATCAATTTTTATTGTCTTTAACTGACACATAATATTTTCTGACAATTAATTCAAAGCTACTAAGATACAAATTTTTGATTTTGAATCTTTCAATAGCTTCTTTCAGTATGGGAAGAAATGTAACGGATAATTTTATTCGACACAGTTCTTAATGAGTATACTTCAGATATTGAAGTTCTTGGTATCACTCATTGTTGGGCTCGAAATATTAATAATGAGGAATTAAGTGTCCTCTTTCAACACCGTCACTTGAGATGTAGCGAATCAAGATTTTAGCATAGTCGTTGAAAAATACTTAATGACGATACCTTCTTACTCACTCACCACATGCATGTGCATATACATACGCCCTCTTACATGCGACAACGGTACTTTTCCACATCTCTTTGTTTGCTACATGTATGCTCTTTTTCACTAGATTTGAGAACATTTGAGTTTTGGTATTTAAATTTTTCTATTGAAATTCTGCAATTTTGCAATATAGTTGAAAGATCCATGTTTTTAGTCGCAAAATACTTAAGTACATACTTAAGAACGACTGTGAATAGGAGAAATATTCTTTAATATTAGTTGAATTTCTTAAACTTCCTGGTGGGTTTGAGCAAATTTGTTTTTCTGTTAAGTTTTCTGAGCATACATTTTTTAATTGTGACAATGAAAAATTGCACACCTGCTGCACGCAATGCAATTATCGAATTGCAAGTAGGCTGGACTGTCCTATAGCGATATTGCAACTCAATTAAAATGTTCTAAAACAATAGTTTTCAACGTTTTTAAACATTTTTGCCAGTATCGAATCACAGAAAACGTTCCATGAAGAAAAAAGGTCCGAAAAACCACTGATTATACTGATCGATTAATTGTTCGTTTGCCAAAAGAGGATCTCAGAGAGAGTGGTATTACTATTCATCGCGAAATTTCAGATATCATTGAGAAGCCAATATCAAAAATAACAGTTGTATCTCGATTGTCTGACGCTGGGCTTCGTTGCCCAAGAAACCATTGATCACTATAGCGCAACGAATTCAGATAGTTGAATTTGCCCGAACTCAAATTTCGTGGACTTAAAATCAGTAGTGTTATATACTTTTTAGTGATGAAACGAAGATTAGTAGAGTGGGACCAGATGGTAGAGAGTATGTACGGTGACCAAAAGGTTCAGCGTTTGACCCAAAGTATGTTTCACCATTACTAAAACACAGAGGCGGCTCAGTAATGTTGTGGAATTGCTTATCTTGGAGTGGAGTTGGGTCAATATACCGAATTGAAAGTACTATGGATGCGGTAAAGTATGTTGAGATACTTCAGAACGTGATATTACCATGGGTCGAAGAGCATTTGCCGGTTATATGGAAATTCCAAGAAAGCAATGCGAAAAAGTTTTTTGAGTACAATTCTATCACCGTTCTCGATTGGGCTTTATCAAGGGCGGACTTAAATCCAATCGAGCATCTCTGGAATGATGTAAAGAATGCTCGCAGAACGCAAAATATTACGAATTTAGACGAATTATTTGAAAGAGTTAAGGCAGCTTGGGTGGCCATTCCTATTGAATGATGCAGAGCCCTGATTGATTCGAAGCAACTGCGTTGTGCAGCTGTAATAAAACAAAAAGGTTTTTTTTTCTTATTTTTTATTTATACATTCAACATACAGGGTGTACCCCTATGAATGGAGAGAATTTTGTTGAATGGAAGGAAGATTGATAGGAGAGTTGAAGAGAGGGAGAATGAGAGAGGGAATGCAATCACACAGGTTTTTAGGTTTTTGCCTTGCAACAAAGTATTGATATATTTTTCATAATACGACTTATAATTTCTGATATTTCCCTGGTTGATTTTGAATCGTTCCTAAGTGTTTTTCCTATCTATTTTTTACATTATCCTACAATACAATATTCTTTTTTTTATATTCAATATACTGATATTGTCTAAATCTATCTTAAATTGATTTAATGGAACTTAATTTGTAAGAAATTCCGATGATATCAATGAAAACTGAGCACCGTTCTTAAGTATTTTTCAACGACTGTAAACTCTTTAGCTTTCTCAGCCTTAGGCCTAAGATTTTTTCTTATAATTTGTATCATAGTAGAAACATATATTATAAAGTTACCTCTTCGGTATTTCATTTGAAGTTTCCACATTCACTGAGTCATCTGTAGGCCAATCTCAAACACGATCCATGTTCTTCACACCGATGTGTGCTGTTTCTCTGTCTGCCTGTCACTTACACCGTCGGATGATAATATTTTTCGTTGAAAATATCACTTTATCACTGGCCAATCTCCTTTCACACTGTGTTGCCATGTAACAGTGACATTTTCTAATTAATTGAAAGTTGTTAAGGCAAATTAAATTTTTGACACGTTGCCCGAAAATGACACAACAAAGACCCCGTAGCATTTTCCAAGATTGCATTTGCATAAAACACAGATGCAAGGCAAAAATTCCATAAAAATTAATCATTTTTAAAGCAAGAATTTATTTACATAAAAAAATAAGCTACCAAAAATATGAAGTTTTTTTTTTTTTAGTAATTTCCATGAAAGTTTGCTGCTGCTGCCGCGTAACTTAACACGAAAAACATTTTTAGTCATTGTTGAGGAGAATAAACAGAGGCTACAACAACAACAACAGCAGCAAATCATCAATATGCAATAAAAAACAATGAGTACAAGACCAAAAAAAAAAAAAAAAAATTATTAAAGAAAGAAAAGTTTAATGTGAAATTTGCATAAGTTATGACAGGAATCAATTTCGAATGTAAAATAAAAATTACCAATAATTATGTAGTATTAATTTAATTTTCGAGTGGCTGTTGCCTGTTGCCTGTGTTGTTGTTTCTACATTACATACATACAAACATGTACAATGCCTGGTACATGCACTGATTATGAGTGTTGCATGAGTAGCACGCACGCATGCGCATGGAATCGCAGAGAGGGCACAGACAGACACACGGCCAGGCTGAATCTGACCGACTTCACTGCCATTGTTTTTGCTCCCGATGTTGTCCATTGTTGTTTCGAGTGTTGTTTTGATTGTTGTTGCTATTGTTGTTGCTGCCGCAGGAGTGGTAGCATAAATAAACTTCTTATTTATGCGAAAATGATGTCCACACAACTGTAATTATTTTGTATACTTTGATTCATAATGTTGCTGCTTTTGTTAGCTTGTGTTTGCATGCAACGTGTAGCAAGCAACAACATCACTGCCTATTAGGATTTTCAAAAACCGGTATTCGGGTTTTTCGAAAGGTAGCATTTCTGGTCGCTGTGGCGCAGTGGAAGTGCGTTCGACTGCTACGCAGAGTGTCCGGGGTTCGAAACTCGACACAGGCAAAATCAAAAAGTAGAAAAAATAGTTTTTCTACACGGCACCACCTCTTGGCAGGCAATGGCAAACCTACAAGAGTAAAAATTGCCTATGAAAAGCTTTTCACTTCGCCGTTCGGATTCGCCATTAAACTGTAGGTCCCTTCCATTCATGTACAAATATAACACGCACAACATGAGTGGATGCGAAAAGCGAAAAGTTCGGCCTAGGCCCTCCATGGGCTGTTGTGCCATTAAAAGTAAAAGTAAAGTAAAGCATTTTTTTTCAAATTGAGAAAAAATCGGGTAAAACGGATTTTAAATATATTTCTTGAGGTAATTGCAATTCCAAATAATGAGAAAAATATATTTAAAAACCAAGTGAGTAAAATCATAAAAATGGTTTCATAATAAAAAAAACCGAGAATCGACATTAAAAACCCGGTTTTTTTCCGCTATTCGAAAAATAGATATTAGTGAAATCAAAAAACCTGAGCGATATAAGGCAGAAAAAACCGATGGAAACCGGTTCGACAAAACCGAATCGATCACCCTACTTCTACTGCATACCCTACGACTACTGCACACATATGTATGTATGTGTGTACTACACATGAACATACCCACTGCTAAATGGAGGTGTAGCTTATACGCATGCGTATAAATGGATAATTGCCATATGCAGCCAACAACAGTGCAGGCAGTGGCAGCCGCAGCAGCTACAATAAAAAAGGGAAATCAAAGCTTACGCATCCTGTGATTGTTGCTGTTGTTGTTGTTGTTCGTGTAACGTGTAACCTTTTGACGAAAATTATGCAAATTGCAATGCCAGCCAAAAAACCTACAACAATGTAGTCAACGAAAAAAGAAAAGAAAAATAAATAAAAATGAATTATTTATAAAATATATTCTTAAAGCACATCATAAATATTTTGTGTTCCTTTTATTAATTTAATTACTTTGAAGGAGGAGAATTTGTTGATGTTATTTTCGAAAATCTTTATTTTCTGTGAACTGTTTTATGGAACACATTTCCAGTGGCAGAGAAAGTTGCTAACGAAAAATAACAATATTAATTAAAGTTTAATATTTAAAAGTGGACACTAGGGAGTGGCCTCTCGGTATCCCGGGATCCCAAATGTCGGGATTGGAGTTTCTGTAATTTTCATCATAAAATTCAAACTATTTTAATGTGCAATTCATAATGCAACCCTGATTTTGTACAGGGTTAGGCGATTTAACCATTTAACCTATTCAAACGACCATATTTTTTTTGTGTGAAATTATTTTTTATTGATTCAAATTACAAAAATATGTTTAAATAATAAAAATTTTAGAATCTATTCACTTTAGCTCGATGTGGCCACCTTTTGCCTTGACTATGGCCTTTAAACGGTTAAAAAATGAGTTGCATGCTGCACGAATATGATCTAGCGGCATTCCCGTACAATGGCTTTCTTCAGCGCATCCATACTGACATATTTCTTAGACCTCACCTTGCTCTCCAAATGGAATATTCCATTGGATTTGCATCTGGCGAATTCGAAAGCCATTGTGTGGACGAAATAAAGTGTGGAACATGGTTTTTTAACCATTCTTCATTCACACGAGCTTTATGAGATGGTGCCGAGTCTTGTTGGAACGTCCGTGGTGTACGACCGAAATGTTTGCGCGCCCCCGACTTTAAAGCAGCTTCCAAAACTTTTTCCCGACAATAAGTCGCATTGACTTTGACACCAGGTTCGCTGAAAACGATTGGACAGCGTCCATCGTCGGCCACAGCTGCCCATACCATTACTTGAGATGGCAAATTACTTCGGGTGGCCGTTCGTAGGCTCAAATTTTCGTAAGTGCATTCAGTTAAGTAAACACGATAATTTTGAGAGTTTATGAACTGCTCAATAGGGAAATTTTTCTCATCAGAGAACACAATGTTTGGAAATTCGCCACGTTCGTGCCAGCGTAACAACTCCTTTGCTCTTTCGAGTCATACTTTCTTTTTGCTTTTGTGCCTTCGGAACTTGTAAGGCGGATGCTTCGTTGGGATATTTTCAGTTCTTTGGCCATTTGATTACCACTGCGAGGTGGATTTCGTTCAAGTCGAGTTTTCACTTTCCGAACCATTTCAGGTGATGTTGCTGATCTGGTGATGTTTCGTCCACCACCATAGCTTTTGGTAATGCTGCGTGTATCATTATAACGATCTATTTGAGATGCCTGAGCTGATGAACAACAGTTGGTTGTGATTTTATACTCAAATATAACGCAATAACACTATTACGTTTGAATTCCATTTCGAATAACTTTTGTTCTATAAGACGGAAATGCTTGTGGAGCTTGTAAACAATATAAAGAGCTGTCATTGGTATGAATTTGACATAATTGGCAATATCGCGTTGCCAGATATACGGGTGTGAAATTGGTTACACTTCAATCGCCTGTACATATTTCTTATTGTGTTTCTTTTCATAAATTTCACTTAAATATGTCAAACTAAAAAAAAAAATAGAGAAATCGAAGAAAAAAACTTTTTTAGCTAATATTTTTGGTTTGTTTTTATTTATACCGAATTGATATAAACTGGCGTTTAATATACAGTCGTGTCTATTTATACTGAACACCTCGATGTAGTGAACACTGAAATTTTACAATGGAGTACTCTAAATAGTGAACAATTCAACTGATTCATTTTGAGAAATGTGCCGAGAATAATGCAAAATCTGATGATGATGACCAAGGTGAAATATACTAGATATTTCTGTATGTGCCCATGGCCACTTTAAATTTTTTTAATATTTTTTTTTAATGATACATTCAACACACAGGGTGTACCCCTATGAATGTAGAGCATTGTGTTGAATGGAAGGAAGAAGGAGGGAGAATGAAAGAAGGAATGCAATCACACAGGACATCAATAAAGAGATAGGCAGCCATTGTGGCAAGTTTTATGCCTTTACCACAATCAGTATCGACTATGACCGCATGTAGCGCCAAAGGCCAAGCATTTAGCATCCACTCATGTTGTGCATATTATATTTGGTATTGATAAGATATTGATGAATAACAAATAGATGCTAAGACATTTTGAATATATTTGTATCTACACCTGCAACAAGCTCTCTGATTAAGGACTTGATTGTTGTTGGGTTAACTTTGGTCAATACAATTTGATTTCAATTACAAAACGTTGTTGCATTAAGTCAATTTACCGATCGGTTGCAATTTATAGTATAAGGCCAGTAACTACTTTAGCTTACTTTACTTCCTTTTACTGGCACAACAGCCCATGGAGGGCCTAGGCCGAGCTTTTCGCTTTTCGCATCCACTCATGTTGGGCGTGTTATATTTGTACATGAATGGAAGGGACCTACAGTTTAATGGCGAATCCGAATCCGAACGGCGAAATGAAAACCTTTTCATAGCAATTTTTACTCTTGTAGGTTTGCCATTGCCTGCCAAGAGGTGGTGCCGTGTGGAAAAATTATATTTTCTACTTTTTGATTTTGTCTGTGTCGAGATTCGAACCCCGGACACTCTGCATAGTAGTCCAACGTACTACCACTACGCCACAGCGACCACTACTACTTTAGCTGCTCATCTTTAAACGGGACGTCACGACAAAATGTGTGGATCGTATCGTGTGGAAGCTCTAGAACAGAGTATTACGACATTATCTTTTGACTTCGAGTAACTTATCTTTATTTACGATTGTTTCTAATTTTAAAAGACACAGGTTACAAAAACAAAAGTACAATTAGCTGTTTCGACAGGGTTTTTGTTTTTTATTTGAGTGCAGCGTATTGCTTTTTTTTTCAAAAGACAAAATTCTAAGCCAATTGAAAAGCAACTATATTCTATACTTATAAAATGCATTGGGTTCATGTTGTTGCAGCAATGGGGAGAAATTTTGTGAATTGGCAATTTAGTTGAGTTGTCCATTCTCCGACGTCAAGACCCTTGAAGCGAGCTGTGTGCATAGAGAAAGCGGGTTTAAGTTAGTTTGTGTGCCATGGGCAGTCAATTAAGTGTACAGACTCGCGTGGCACAGTGTCACGACACTCATTCTCGATGCGCCACATATTTTATAGGGCATTCGGCTTCAGCCAGATCTGAGCTGCGCCCGGTTGAATCTGTGTTTTTGTTTTAGGCTGTGCAGCACACTGTTGACTTCTGGTTACTCATCGCTCGTTCAAAAGTCTCTCGGAAGTAATGGTTTATTGATAGTCTCTCGGATCGGTGAATTAGCATGATTAGATATTTTGGTTACATCATTCAAGTCCGATATTAGCCTGACAGATTCAGTTCATGCCTTAAGATAGGTTGGTCAGTAGCTTTTACTTTGCGCAGCTAATGAGCAAAATACCGCTTAAACTGGGTCGGTAAATATTTGTTAGAAAACGAAGCATCAGTACTTTGGTTAAAATCTTACGACATCGATTTATACTTATTACTCATACAAATTACTCACTCTTTCTCTCTTTCTCACTTCTCTCTTAATATTTGCTGCCATCATAAACGAGCGACAGTATTTCTCCTTTCTAAGTTTGAATAAAGAAAGAGTTTTCTGCCCGGATATCAACACTTTATGAAAGCAATGTGTAAAATTTTCCAGTAATTACTTAAGAATTTTGAAATATGCTTTCTTTTTCGTACACAGATTACATACTAGGTACTTCAAAGTGTCTCCACAAATGTGGTATTAAGTAAATCCTTCAATGAAAACAGATCTTTTTCTTTATCTAGCAGACAGATGCATCCCCATAGATGAAAAATAAAGAGAAAATGTTTGATTAAAAAGCACTTTTCAATTGAAAATCTTCAGTGCCTTATTGTTTTTATTGAAACACAAGCACACTCATTTATTTCAACATTTTCCACACCTATTTTTCATATTTCATTATTTTATCAACATGTTAGCATACAGGCATGTGTGTGCATGCGTGTGTATGTGTGTGCGTCTGTGGATCTATGAGTGAGTACAGATTTTTACTCTCAATTGAATTTTCTCTCAAGCATGAATCAGAAAACAAAAAAACAACAAATAAAACAAAATTTCAATGCCATCAATTTTTCATTCATTCTAAGCAATTTGTCAAGTTGATTATTTAAAATTGCGCCTGACAAGTGACATTCATGCATGCATGCATGTGTGTGTGTTTATGTGTGTCTGATGATGTAGGTACCGAAGAAATTGTTCGGTTTTTACGAAAATTAATTTCTGTACTTATTTAAAAATAAAATAATTTTTTTTTTTTTTTGTGGGGGATACAAATCTTTTGCTATGTGCGCA
Organism: Palloptera scutellata; assembly: GCA_958295655.1. Classification (NCBI taxonomy): domain Eukaryota; kingdom Metazoa; phylum Arthropoda; class Insecta; order Diptera; family Pallopteridae; genus Palloptera; species Palloptera scutellata. The sequence goes on along the minus strand of OY282449.1, from coordinate 147,832,606 downwards.
GCTCTTTCCGTTCCTTTGTAGATAAAATCTACATATTTAAAGTGTATGAATATTCTGAGAACAGTCGACGAACAAGAAGAAGAAGAAGCATCGGCAGAAGAATCTCGCTTGAATAATGCCTGTCTGCGACGAATTTCAATGTAGTCCATTATTCTTTTTCTTTTTTCTCTGTTGCTTTTTGGGGATAAGTATTAGACAATTGTCTATTCCTTTACTTCATTTCGAACCCAACGTCGTGCTCTATTCATCAACAGGAAGAAAACATGTTGAAATGTGTCATTGTTCTGGTGCTTTCAACATTTGGAGATATCACGTACTGGTATAAAAATGTTCATTTACTTACAAGAACAAGCAATCAATAATTTAGCTGTGTTTTTTGGTAGCCAACAATTTGGAGAAGAAAAAACAAACAGACAAAAGTATAAAACTTAACGATTTTTTCCATATTCGAGGTGTTCCTTAATTAAAAGCTTCGTCATGAATAAAAAAAAAAAATTTATTTTACTAATAACTCCACAAAAAACCTGATTTCTTCTGCTTTCTCGTTTTCTGTTGCTGCTGCAACATAAACATATTCATTTACTAATCACGTCAGACATTTACATCCATTCGTCTCTATGTCTGTCTGTCTGTCTGTCTGTCTGTCTGTCTGTCTGTCTGTCTGTCTATCCGTCTTTCTGTCTGCCAGTATGTCCGTTCATTCCTCTGGCTGCCCTGCCATGCTGCCAGCTTTCACGCTATACCCACCCATTTTAAATTTATCAGTTGCAGCAGATGCACCATAAAAGCTCAATGTCTTGTTGTTGTTGCCACATTTAATTACACCCTGTATGCAACATGTGTATTGAGAAATTTTGCGATTAATAATAATTACATTCAATTTAGTCAATTAAAATTGCACATTTGTTGGCAATGCAATTCATTTATGTACTTTCCATGCCAGACTCACAAACAGAAAAGCATCAAGTTTTTATTATTATTATTAACATTTTTTCTTTTGGGTTTGTGTAGCAGTGTACTACTGTGGGCAAAAAGTTGTAAGACTTTTTAATTTAAATTTCGCGCGGAAACCGCGAAAATCATCAAAATATTATTTTTTTAAGGTTGGTACTGGCATCGACTGTCGGTGACATCTGTGCCAAATGTCACATCAAAATAATCATTAGTATTTAGTATACGCTTGCCTTTCTGAAGTACAAAAAGTGCATTCGGCGATTTTCACAATGAGTGAAATTATTCAACAAAGAAGTTCCATTAAATTTTGTGTGCGGAAACGTTCAGAATGTTGCAAAAGGCCTTCGGCGATAATTGTATGTCGCGAGCAAGTGTTTTTGATTGGTACAAATTGTTCAAAGATGGTCGAGAACGCGTTGACGATGAACCATGTCCAGGACGGCCATCAACATCAACATCAACTGATGATCAACACGTCAATAAAATCAAGGAATTGGTGCTCGAGAATCGAGAATCGACGATTAACAGTCAGAGGCCTTACTGGCATCGTTGGAATATCGGAAGGATCAGTGAAAACCATTTTAAAACATCATTTGGGCCTAAGAAGTGAGTGAATGCACGATTGGTTCCAAAATCACTGCATTGGTTTTACGAGACCATTTTGCCAAAAATTCGACTGATATCGTTCGCCTGACTTAACACAGTGTGACTTTTGGCTATTTTCTAAACTCTAAAAACTCTAAACCGCTTCGTGGACACCGTTACCGTTTTGAGTCAATTGAAGACATTAAACATGAATCGCTAAGCGCATTGAAGGCTATTCCGGAAATTGACTTTAAACAACGGTTTCGAGAATTGGAAAAAACGTTGGCCCAAGTGTATTGGGGCCGGGGGGGATTACTTTGAAGGGGACGAAATAGATTTGGAAGAATGAATAAAAAAATTTGAAATTATGAACAAAGTCTTACTAACTTTGGCCCACAGTAGTAGTTGGAGTGCGGTAGATGTGCGAGTTTGTAAAAGCAAATCGACGTTTTTTCACTTCTACAAAAATACAGTTATTAAGTATAATCTTTAAATTGCCATGTCCGAGAAAGCTTAAAGTGGAATAAAGAATCAATTACGAGCTGATTACTTTGGAACTATGTATGTAGCTTGGAAGTGGATTGGTGGTGGATTCGAGCTCGATGTGAAATGTAGGTAGGTTGCTGAAGAACTAGTGATTAGCTGATACTACAACCTTTTTCTGCCTTTCGTGCGTTTCGTCACTCTAGATCTCAGTCCACGTAACGCAGTGTTGCAAAACTTCAGTAATACTTATGCACAAAAAATCAATTAAAATTGTTTAAACCTACAATTTAACTTTATTTAAAAAAAAAAACAAAAATAAAATACATCAGTATATTTACTTAGCTTATTTCAACAATCTCACTTTTTCACTTTACCCACCTCGCTACGTAGCATCTACAAAAGTAAATAAAATACCTTAAGGATATCATTCATTATATCAAATACAAAACCATATTTTACTTGTCGCAGCAATTGCTTTGAATTTTATCATTATACGTGTGCTTTTTTTGTTTTTTGTTTTTTTTCTTTTTAAATAATTATTCACTCTTAGTTCGCGATAAACCCACATTAATCCCGAAGATATGAATTTTACAGCCGTTAAATAAAATTAATGATGCCTTAAGGATAATTTTTGTGTGTGTTTCAGTGTTTTTTATTTTTCGCCTGCATTTTTGTGCTAACAAAAGGTTTTGTTGTTGCTGTCTTTATTACCAACATTTAGCGCTTATCACTTGACAAAAAATCTGTCGCGTCTTTTAGGTAAATAAGAATAAAGTGAATAAAAAGGAAATGATAAAAAAAAATAGAGACACAAGAAAAAGGAATCTCATTACTAAAACATACCAAAAATTTCCACAATGAATACATCATAATTTTTATCTAACAATAAAAGTTGAGAATACAGTTCCTTGTCTCGATGAGAGAGTGTGTGTGTGTGACTCGTGGGCATATTGCCCTCAGGGCGTAACTCATTTAGAAAATGTTTTAATGCATACAAAATGTGGTATTTCCCTGCGCCTCCCCCCCCTCCCCTCCACCCCTTTCACAATTATATTTCCTTACAAGTTTCTTTCTGATATTTTTTTTCTTTTTTTAGTAAAATTTTCTTGTAGCTCTATAAATGTGGTCTTAGTTTCTTTTCTACTTTATTTTTTGCCCCATCAGTTTTTTCTTTTTATTTCTTATTCCTCTCTTTTTCCTCAGAGTGCAAAATGAACTTAATGATTTCCTAACATCATCATCCCAAAAATGTAGACACATTAATGTACACCGCCTCCTTTGTACTGCCTGATAGTCGCTCGCTGCAGGACACTCAAAGGACTCATTCACTTGCTGCTGCTGATGCCGTTGCTTTTCTTCTTGTATGTAGTTATTATAAAATGTGATAAGCCAAAGTTCTGCAAAAAAAAAATCCCAAAAAAGAGATGCCAACAATGCTCGTAAGATGTCGCGTTTATAAGTCGCTTGTCGGTGGTTGGTTTACTCGTACGGTTATTGCAAAACAAAATGTCTGCCACATAACAAGAAAAATTTGGCTAAGATGCTCTTGATTGTACTTGGCTCCTCATGCTTTCATTCTATAAATGGTGCAAATGCGCTATAATCATAGTAAAAAAAAAATGGGGTTTCTCTATAGGTAGTTGTTGTTGTTGCTGTTGTTGCTGTTGTTGCTGTTGATGATGATGTTGTGTGTATTCTACGTACTTCGTAAGCACACCAAAGAGTACTTCTTTTGTTGTTGTGTTGGTATTGTCTATTTTAAAAGCCAAAAACATACTCTTCTCCAAACGTATTGTCAACGGCAGTAGTTGAAGTATTTTTATCAGCGCCGTCTCATCGGGAAAACTGTGTGAAAATGTGTGATTGTGTTAGAAAGTTAATGGAGAAAATATCTGGAAATCACTATTAAAAATTATTTTTAAAAAGCTTTTAAGCATTTTTTCTTACTTTACTTTGTTTACTTCATTATACGAAGGACGTAATGAAATTGGTTTATTATTTGTGTTTAAAGTTGGTTTACAAAAAAAAAAGAGAATCCTTTGTGGTTGTCTGATGATGTGACATCTAGTTATAGATTACATTGAATCGTGGTAAAGCTTGGAGCTCTTGATCTTTGACTGTATTGCTAACTAATTTTGAGTTTTTCTTTGTCAGTTCGTGAATATATCGCAGCCTTTTACCAATTATTTTTCTCTGATGTGACAGATTAAGATGTTGTTAGTAAAATAGATTATGTTTAGTTCTGAATTTTGACTGAGATAGTCAGTCCTTTATCGTAACAGTAAAAGGCCTTCAAATCGTACCATTAGTTAATCTCCTTCTTATAATGTATTGCAGGAGGCAAAGGTATTTGTTAGCTTCCTCAGTATATTTCCGAATTAATCGTTTGACCACGTGGAAGCAGCTCATAGTAAGTATACAGGACTCTTGCAATCCTACCAAATACTAAGCAAAACCTTCCTTGATATCAGTTCCGGCTTTGCGGCGGTTTGGGCAAGCTCACCTCGTTTTGGCCATGATCTTTTTCGCACATTATTATCATACGTTATCAATTTTTCGTCACCAGTAACCAATCTTTGCGAAAATGGTTCGAGATCACTCCGTTTCAGAAGACGTTAAAACAGTTGAATAATGAAGAAATCTGAATGGATTTATAATTCTCACAGATGTCAACATTCTTAGGTACTTATATTTCACTTGTTTTTAGCCTACCTTATATGTTAAATTATTTTGTTATATCAACGTTAACGTATTTATAAATCTTACAAATTTTGCAAAGTTGTGAGTCATAATCTTAGTGAGTCTATATTCATTTATAATTTTTCTCTTCTAGTTCAATTAAGTTCTTCAGATACTATCTTTTCAAGTTTTTGTTTAAAGACTGCATGCTTAAATTCTTCAAAATGTCGCATGTTTGTTTGCCCTGAAAATATATAAAAAATTATTTATCTGGTAAATAAATTAAGAGATGCAAGTTCTTAATACTTTGCAAATGTTGCCAACCACAAAAAAATAAGACTTGTCAATTTAAAACTCTGCTCCGTATACTAATCTGAGCTACGCTGAGCTTTCCACTCGGTACATCTCTCTCCGCTTCACTCATTCATTTCTCTCTCTTTGCATGAGTGAATACTCATGGAACGTAAAGTATTTTTCGCATCTGAGTAAATCCCAACAATAATATTCTTAATCCGAAGCAGTTCTTTAGATTTTCATTTCATGGGCACATAAAATAAAACAAGGATTAAAATTCCAATTCCATGGTTTTGTTTCATGCTTAGAATTTTTCCTGCCAACTGTTTCTGTGTTGGATTCTTCCTGCTTATTCATTCTTTCCTTTTCTTCTTCTTCTTCTGCTCCTTCACATTGGTACTGTGTTCAAGCGCAACATGAATTCATGCAGCTCCAAAGATGAGGGCGACCGTTTTTTTTTTTTTTTTGCTGTTGCCTCTCCACCAATCCTTTGCATTATGTTTCTTGTTATTCTTATTTTTGTAATTCTTTTCTATGCTTTATTTTATTTTTATCATTTTTATGTGAGTATTTTTGTATTTTTATTTTGTTTTGTTGTGCTGAAAATGAGAATCTGTTTCAGTGCAAAAGCAAAAATGTAGGGGGAGATTTTTGTCGCTTTGCATTTTGTATGATTTTGTTGACATGAATTTTTCTACATTTTTTTAGCCCGCTCGCGCGGTGAATCCTCTTCAAAAGACGTCGAACCCAAAATTTATGTTTTTTGTGTTTTTTAGCTTGTGCATTTGCTTGTTTGTTTGTAAGCGTGAGTTTGTGCTTGTGCTTATTTCGTGTGCAAGGCAGCAACAACGGCAGCTTATGTTGCAACGGCTGCACTACTACTATCCCTCTCACCCAGCGTCGCCGTACTCACCTCGACCTCCCCGGCGTATATGTATGTACACATATTTGCACATACTCATTTAGACGGAAACATGCTTACTGGGCCTTCTCACACTTTGCTATTAATTCGCTCGCTTTGTTTTCCACAAACAGCGTGTAATTTCCATAAGAGTTCACAGCAAATTTTTTCATCAGGCTCCTCCGTGAACAGCATGTGAAGAAGAAGAAGAAGAAGAGCACGGCACAAAAACGTCAACTTCACGTTGATGCAAAATGAGAATGCCAACGTGAAGGATACGAATTGAGTGCGCTCTCTTCCTCCGCCATATTGGAGGTTTATGCTGCATCGGCATGAAGAAAGTGAGAATGCTCTAGTACTACCTAAGTAATTACATACATACATACATAAATACATACATACACATACGTACAATAATAGAAGTAGAAAACAAAATCACAAAAAAATGAGAGCCAAAAAAAGTAAAAGGAAACAAAGCAAAACCAAACCAAACAATAGACAAAATATAGAGCGAAGGAGTATGAGCTGCTGGAGCTCTAGAAGAAAGATGACAAAACTGTGCGCTCATAATGAGCAAAGTTGTTGCTGTAATGAGTTTCACTTTATTGCCGGTTGAATGAGATCGTATAGTGTTGCTGCTGAGGTACGAGGGACAGCAACTGGCGAAGTACATGTGTTTTCACTGTGGCAATGAAAATATGAGAATGGGCATCAGAGGAAAAATTTCACTAATGCACAAATTTCTGCTCAGGCGATACATAAAAGTTTTATTTATTTTGTTGACTTTTTATGGGTTATTTTTGTTACTTAATCATAGAATACAAAAAAGAAACGGAAAATGTTGTGAATACTTTTAATCTCGATGGCGCTTTTATTCATCATCAACAGCGTGTATGTTCGTATGTAGTAATGATGAAATCTAGATGACATAAATTATTATTATGTGCCAATTCTGATGAGGCTTCATCATTTAAATTATCACAAAAGCTCAGTAAGTACAGAGAAAATTTTACTATTCCTTTTCAAAACAATTCTTCATTATATGCAACGGAAATCAATATTTATATTCCTACAGAAATATCCTCTTATTTGATATTCATATGCTCGAATATATTCTGTCTAATAATTTTATATAATAATTTTCATAGTTTGTCACTGCAAGAAACTCTTAACCAAAAAATTACATGCTCTCACTTCATTTCTTGTAATATGCACTGGGCGCAAATATTATCAAGTTGAGGGGTGTTTGGCGTTAGGGGGACTGAGACTAGATATGCGAAGTTTTCAGTTGTCCTTTGTGATTGCAGCATAACGACAACCATCTGTCTCTGCGAAGTTATTCTCATGCATTTTGCTGCGCCGAGACTTGTGCGAACCTTGGCTGCAACCAAGTAGTCAACATTCATCACGTATTGTGCGTATACTGGAAGTATTCCCTCCGTGGATCACAAGGTGACCAATTTATTCCTTAATTAGGGGACAGCCAAGTGGCCTTATGGATATCTTGTTGTTGGAATCTGGGTCCACTAACTGTTATGTTCCGTGCGGCGATCAGTTTCATACCGTTATCGATGGTTTCGCCGAGGAGTCTGATTTTCCGATCGTCAGACCAAGGAGATTCTAATTGCCTACCATTATCTTAACATCACTGAATACGATTTTAAATATCAAGCAAGGCTCTTAGGTTTTGTCGAGGAATTCGTAGAAGTCATCTTTCCTCATTTCGTCCCTCTCATCCGTCGGAGCGTGGACACAAAACAGGCCAATGTTGAACCATTTAGCCCTGATGTGGCACAATTCGTCCACGGGCGTGAGCCTCGAGACAAGATGATGCGGTCTCTACCCAACCACAAATCCAAGACCAAATTCCTATCTAAGATCTTGAAAGCTGTAGCAGATATCTCGTGTCGAAGTTTTTAGAACAACCCTTTGCTGTGCATTGTACTTCCTGGATAGAAATCATGTCAGCTCGATATTTACCGGGGATGTGCCAGCTGGATAGAAGCACCTTCCGGACATTCCAGGTGCATATCCGTTAATTTATGTCCTTAATTCGTTTTGCGCGGGTCGTCAACATTAGTGAAGTTCATTATCCGAGGCTTTTTGTGGTCATCCATTGGATGTTGTTTTCGACATGGTCACTTTTAAACCCAACTCACAATCGTTGATTCAAGGTCACGAGGACCTTGAATTAGTTAGTCCTCTGACAAGTATCAAATCACTATCCAGGGGACGAGGAGGCTGTGTGTCTCGACTTGACACGGAGAAGCTCAAGGATTAAACATGGACTCACACGTTTGTGGGACTATCACGTACTTTACTTTATGTTCTCCACATCCGTGCCCCCTATTTGTGTGAAAACGTTCATATGGAAAAAAACTTAGCCCTGATGATGGCTCTCTCAGTTTCATCTCATGTGCACTTTGATATTACAACGTTTTTCTATATCTCAAAATTTTTCCAAATCTTTGGTTAAACGGTATTGAGGCGAGGGAACTAAGAACTTTTGAGATATACTGTAGAGTCTATCTAGCGTTCTATGTACGTATGTTTGTATTTTTTTATCGATCCGCTGTATGTAGCGATACACACTGAATTTTTTTCCTGTACTATGGTTTTCGGGAGAAAATTTCAAAAAAAAAAAAAAATTCTTCTTGAGATGTTTCACGTCACCCGTTCAACCGCGAGTTCGTCTATCGACGAACTTAAAAATTTATGTTAATACTTAGTACATGTTGAAATTGTATAGAAGATGATAGCAACACTACAACAATTTCAACACTGTAATAAATACACGTCTTTGTTGTTGCTATGCCAAAATCAATTGTATAATCAATTGTAAAAGTACAAGCCATAATGGCGGCTCATTGAATGTCAAAATCAGCTAAGAAAAGAAAATCAAAGTAAATAATTAATTTGACAATCCGATGTATTTCCCCACGAAATAAGAAGAGAAACGAGTTGCTGGTAATTCCACCTTTTACATACAAATTCACCTTGACTTTTACTCCATATTGAAAGAGAGACGGATCTGCGCTCTCCACCAACTTAAATTTGGCTTGCTTCTCATATATGAAGAAACTTCGAGGTTATCATTTCCAGCCGCCCACACAATCATAATGTAAATTTTTTGCTGCTTTAATTTGTGTTGCAACTAATAACACCTCATTGGCCGCATAAAATGTTACACATTAATTTTTCAGTGAATAAAGTCAACGTTACAATTCTTTCCTCATCAGTCAGCAGGGTTTTCACCCTAACCGCTCTTACGCGCCAAAATTAAATTAAGCCAGAAATAACAAAAACAATTCATACTAAAAATACATAATCAAAATAAATATGCGACACTAACTAACAAACATACAAACAAAAACATACAATAAAAGGTAACAGAAAGATTTAATCAAAGTAATTTTTCTTAACTATGGTATATGACATCAGCAGAGGGCAGTGGAAAACAACAACTACAACCAGGTGAAGAAGTCAACTGTGAAAGAAGCAAGCTATCCTATTGAAAAGTAAAAGTGTGCAACAGCAACCAGCTGGGGAAACAGTGAAAATCTACTGGCCGGGCAGAGAACACAAGGTTAAAAATACCATATTATAAATATTGCCAACGTGGCACACGAAAATAATCGGTACAACTTAGCCGATTAATGAATGCATAAATCTCTCTAATTACACAACAACAACAACCAACAACAATGAAGAGATGAGGTAAATGTGAATGTGGCTGGCGTTGCTGGTCGCTTGGGACAACCAACAGCGCTGCCAGCAACAATGACATTTAATATTTTTTGTGTTTATCTGGGACCAGCTTCATACTTGATCGAAGTAAAATAATTTTCATGCTTTTTTTCTTTCTTCTCATTTTAGGCGACTTCAGCACAATTTCATTTTCAATTCCACCGAGTGCTGATTTCATTGATGATTAAGTATCAAACATAAAGTTGATGGAATGTCATGGTAATAAAGAAGAAAACTGATTTCTATGATTTCTTGTCATGTCCTTTGGCTTCAGTTTTGTATTGTACGAGAATGTGACAGAAAATTGTGCTGAAGTTAATTTAATAAAATTTTTAAACTGTTAACAATTGAAAAAATAAAAAAACAAATCAAATTCATACTACGTAGGTAGTGATAATCTCTTCTTTCTAAAAAAAAAAGCCGAAACGTCGTAGTCTCGGTGGGCATTGTGTGTTGGGTATCATTTAGGCCTATCATAAGTAAACTCTTACTTTCCAGCATTCAAGTTGTATTCTTGATAAGTGAATCAGTCCACGTGAAAATTTAATTACATAACTGTAAGGTGTAGAAGATCGATGCAGGTGACTAATCCTTTCTATTTTTTTGGCAATGCTGCCTAGCTTGTTTCAAGGCTTGAGCTCTAAAGCTGAAAGTTTCACCCTGGTCATAGATAGCCATAAACATAGCTATTGATTTTCGTAGCCTCTCCGGTGTTGTGAGTTGCATTTGTACACGAATGGAAGTAAGAATTCAGGACACTGAATCTAATCAAGCAACTAGCCAATTCTTGAACCAAGTTGCAATCTCTGATTTATCAATTTATGTTTATACAAATAAGTTACAATGTGAAAAGTGCAAAAATTAAGAGCAGAACTGGCACAATAATTTCCAATTAATGTCGTTTTGGCGTTTTGGCGTTTTGGCGCTTCAAGATCAAAGTAAATGTGAAACACACATTCAATTAGTTGAGAAAGTTTTCAAACGAGTCATTTGTGGCACTCACTGCTGGTCTGTCTCCCTATAAATAAGCTGAGGTGTGTACGAGTATATATATATATATGTGTGTGTGTGTGTGTGTGTGTGTGTGAGTGTATTTGTGGGGCCAACTTCAAAGGAAATTGTCGCCACCAATGATGACTACAACGTCGCCGGTCACGAACAAAGGCATCGATGAAAATGCCGCGACGTGTGACTTTTTCCTTTTTGTATTCTTCTCTTGAACTACTTATACATAATTAAGCCATTTCGAAAAAGAAGAAATCAACGAAATTGACAACGAAACGATAGATATAAAATTAGAAGAAATTAAAGAAATTTACGTTTATGACATTGTAGTTGTAGCTGCCTGCCATCATCACTGCCGCCGCTGTCGATGCTACCAACCAAGGCGAGGCACCTTTAATTACCTTTTCAGTTGCTCTGAATTATTTTAACGATGTCACCCGTAAACTGTGTAGAGAAGTGAGCGGTGGCAAAGTGGCGTTGTCATTGAGTGCATGAGTTGGCTCGACCACCCACGTTTTAAAATTCTTTTCAGTTCTTCTGCTGCTGCTGCTGTTTTTTACATTACTTTTTTGGTAAAAATAGTTTTGTCACTGTTCTTTATTTTGGTGGTATCTTTTTTAGCTCGGCCACTGCCACAGCTACTGCTTCTGCTACTGCTACTGCTTCTTCTTCTTCTTCTTCTTTTATTCGCTTCCCAATGGCCAAACCATTCGTAGAGTTTTTTAAACGCTTTTTGTGTATCGCTTATGCTTAACGCAGGTGCGCGCGTGTTTTTTTTTCGTTTGCTTTGTGTCATTTATTTTAAAAGAATTTATACGCTTAGCTACCTACTTTTTCTTTTATTCGTTATTGCGCCTTAATGCTCCACTGTCCGTTCGTTGGTTGCATGCATCCTCCGCGCTGCAGCATTTACGATATAAAATACCTACTCAAAAATACAACAACAACAACAACAACAATAGAGAGATTCATCCTTCCATTTTTTTGTCATCATTTTTGCTGGTGGCATAACTTAAAATTTTATTCGTAAATCGTTTTTCATAATCATTCCTCTTCTTTATGTTGAACGTACAAAAACACACGGAATTATTTTTCGTCGTTGTTTTTGTTGTATTTGCTGTATTTGTTGTATTGTTCTCACCGCATAATTTCACTTTTGAAATATGTATGCAAAGAATTTTTTAAAACCAAATATCCGCTTTGGATGAAGGCGGCGAATCGTTGAATCGGTGAGCGGGCAAGCAAAACAACTGGGAAGCGAGCGACAGAAAAAATATGAAAAAGAAATTATTCAGGTCACTTTTATAACAATTACGATTTTATTCATGGAAAAGTTTATTCAGTTTTCATGCAGTTAAAAGTCCATTGTCCTGGAATTTTGCTTCAACCTCCTAGCGAGATAGTTTGGTAGTTTATGAATGAAAAAAAAAAAAAAAATATGAGAAAAAGTAACATACACACAATTGAGATAAATGGCTTCGCCGGCATTAGTGTGGGTACCTAAGCCGGAAAGGTATGCAATTCAGCTCAAGGGTTAAGAAAATAGAAAATAAAAGTAAGTAGCCTGTAAAAGGAATGCAAGTGAAGTTATGAGAAAGGAATAGTTTAAAAATGTATTATTTTCAAATAAAAATTAATCCCTTTTAAGTTAGGAAAGGAGGCAGGCATGCAAGAAGGTATTTAGAAAGGCATGCAGTCAGGCAGTCAGGCAGGCGAAAAGGCAGGATGTTTTTAAAATTGTTCTAATTATTCTAATATTAATATTTCAAAACCCACTATATATAAGAACACACTAAAATTAAGTCTTTGTGTTTAGATTTCTGTTTGTAATTTGAACGAAATATTTGGTCAAAGAGTGCTGAAACTTTTTTATTAAACAATGCTAAAATGGCATCAAAATCTGGCCATAATTTGGAATAACTTAAATATCGATAGATTTAAAAAAATGTTCACTTCGAATTTGTAAAAATTTATAGTTTGACTACTTTTTTTTACTTGTGGAAGCTCTTTTGTGAAGATTAATCCTTAACTTAGACCTATCCCTCAGTATGTAAAGTATTTAAAGTAGTAATTTTTTGAGAAATGAATACTCTTCGTATTTCATCATATAAGTTATGGTATTCAAGACTCCATATTCAATTCTGGGTACTTAGGTGATATTAAAAAGCTCTCAGGTATTTCGGCTGAGGAAGTCTGCGGAACATCAATATCAAAAATGGATGTTGGATGATGTTATAAAAGTACCAGGTGTACGGTATGACTACCGTGGGATAAGCCTTCTTAATATTGCATATAAGGTTCTATCGAGCGTACTGTGCGAAAGACTGAAGCTCATCGTCAACAAACTGATTGGACCTTATCAGTGTGGCTTCAGGCCTGGTAAATCCACCATCGAGCAGATATTCACACTACGCTAAATCCTGAAAAAGACCCGAGAAAAACAGATCGACACCCATCATCTATTTGTCGATTATAAAGCATCTTCCGCCTTCGACAGCACGATTAGGGATCAATTGTACGCCGCAATGTCTGATTTTGGTATCCCTGCAAAGCTCATTCGTCTTTGCAAAATGACACTGACCAACACCACCAGCGCAGTGAAAATTGGGGCAGATCTCTCCGCTCCATTTGATACCAAAAGAGGTTTCAGACAAGGTGACTCTTTAAACTTATGCTGGAGAAAATAATTCGAGCTGCGAACATCGACATCTCTGGCACTATCTTCTACAAGAGTGTCATGCTGCTAGCATACGCTGATGATATTGACATCATTGGCAAAAACGCTCGAGCAGTCAGTGCAGCATTCTCCAACCTGGAAAGGGAGTCTCGTCGTGTGGGTCTAGTGGTGAACGAGGACAAAACGAAATACCTTGTGTCAACAAACAAAGAGTCACGGGCCAGAGTCTTGGACAAAATGTCACTGTTGACAACTACACTTTTGAAGTCGTCAAGGATTTCGTATATCTAGGAACCAGCATAAACACCAACAATAATGTCAGCCTTGAGATCAAGCGGAGACTAACTCTTCCCAACAGGTGTTACTACGTGCTCAATAGACAATTGAGAATTAGAGCACTCTCTCGACCGACGAAAATAACACTCTATAAGTCCCTCATCCTTCGCGTCCTAATGTATGGCGCAGAGACGTGGACATTGACCATCAATGATGAGAGGCTGTTAGGAGCGTTCGAGAGGAAGATACTCCGTAAGATCTACGGTCCAGTATGCGTGGACGACATGTATCGAATAAGATGGAACGATGAGCTGTATGAGCTGTACGCCGACACTGACATAGTCAAGCGTATAAAACTCCAGCAGCTTCGCTGGCTGGGTCATGTTGAGCGAATGGAAGAAAGCGCTCCGCTCCGGCTAGAAGGGTGTTTTATTCGAACCACGGTGTAGGAACACGCAGAAGGGGACCCTAATCTCCGTTGGAAAGACCAGGTGCAGGGCAACCTGACTGCACTTGGCCTTATCAACTGGCGCCAGCGCGCGCATAGCAGAGATGACTGGCGAAGCTTTGTAGAGGCGGCCAAGACCGATCATCGGTTGTCGTGCCAGCTAAGTAAGTACGGTATGAAACCGGTAACGACATCTCTGTGTCACTAGGTAAAACTATACGCTCTGTCAAACTAAATCATTGGCGTCAAATCTAAATCTTCGCATTTAGTTCTGTCAACAATATTCAGTTCGTAAACAATCAAGTTTCAAACAACAACAATACATTTTTTTCGCTCGTAAAACTGTCGAATTTTGTACCTACAAACTACGATATGCCGACATCATTGATTTTCTGTTTCCAATTGAAGAAATCCTGTTTGGAATCTCATCGAATGCTTGTGAAGCACGCTCTAGGCAAAACACAGTGCAACGAGTGGTTCAATAAGTTTAAAAGTGGCGATTTTGATGTGAGAAACGAAGAACGTGGAAGACCACCGAAAAAGTTTGAAGATGCTCAATTGCAAGCTTCACTCGATGGGGATGATGGTCAAACGCAAGAACAACTTGCAGAACAATTAAATGTGTCTCAACAATGCATTTCTCAATGTTTAAAAGCCATGGGACTGATTTTGAAGGTGGGAAGATGGGTGGCGCATGAATTGACAGAAACACAGCAAGAAAATCGAAAAACCACCTGTGAAATGTTGCTCGGCAGGTACAAAAGAAAGTCAAATCTTCATCGAATTGTTATTGGCGATGAAAAATGGATCTATTTCGAGAATACCAAACGTAAACGATCATATGTTAAGCCCGGTACAGCAGCCAAATCGACAGCAAAGCCAAATCGCTTCGGAAAGAAGACAATGCTCTGTGTTTTCTGGGATCAGCGAGGAGTTATCTGGTTTGACCTTTTGAAACCAGGTTGTTGAAGCCACTCTAATGGCTCTCTCCTTTTTGTTCTTTTCTATTCTTTTTCTTTTATGTTTCTATTCGTTCTTTCCTATTCCTACCTTTTCTACTTCTTAATATATAACTTTCCTTTCGAATAATTCTAACCGTACGGTCTATCCTAACTCCTACCATATTGTAATTGCAATTTTTTCCTTTTTAATTTCAATAAAAAAATTTGTAAATACACATAAACCCGATTTCCCGGTGTTTTCCATTTCAATTCTTTCCACTGAAATTCCCCCGATCGAAATCTTCTTCCTTCAAACCACAAGCTTAATCACAGGTGAAACAGTTACTGGTCAACGCTACCAACAACAATTGGCCGATTTGAACCGTGCTTTGCGCCAAAAACTTAAAGAATATCAAGCTATGCAGGACAAAGTGATTTTTCTTGATGACAATGCACCATCACATCGACCAAACAGACTCGGGAATTGGTAGATTCGTACAGCTGGGAAGCCATCCCCCATGCGGCTTATTCACCAGACAGGCTCCATCTGACTACCACTTATTTTCATCAAAGGGGCACGCACTTGCTGAGCAGCACTTCGATTCGTACGAAAATGTGAAAAAATGCCTCGATGA
Organism: Palloptera scutellata; assembly: GCA_958295655.1. Lineage (NCBI taxonomy): Eukaryota > Metazoa > Arthropoda > Insecta > Diptera > Pallopteridae > Palloptera > Palloptera scutellata. Next base: position 147,816,978 of record OY282449.1, on the reverse strand, counting down.
CTGGTTGGACTCAAAAACAAACAGTGTCTTTGGCGAGGCATTAACAAATTGCCAGAGAGTTGGGAAAAATGTGTAGCTAGCAATGGCCATTACTTTGAAGATTGAATGTATAACATTTTTCTTAAATAAAAGTGTATTTTCTTAGAAATATTCTCTGTTTCATACTTGTACACCTGGTACTTATATTGATGGGCATCTAAAAGTTTTAAGTGCTGCATACAGCAACAAGAAATTGAATTCAGAATGATCAAATTGATTTCATAAATGATCATAAAGCCGCAATTTGTATTATAAGTAGTCATATTGACTTGGAAAGGGCCAATTTAATTTAAGAATAAACAAATTGATTTCACAAAGCATCAATTCGAAATCATAATAGTCAAATTAATTCAAAGAAGGGTTAATTTGAAAAGCACCAATTTGAATTATAAATAATTAAATTGAATTGAGGAGGCATAAATGTGAATTCAGAATAGTTAAATTGATACGGAAAATCATCAATCTGAATTCAGGATACTTTTTTACTTACTTTTAATGGCACAACAGCCAATGGAGGGCCTAGGCCGAGCTTTTTCACAGGATAACAAGTTTGAATTTAGAGTTTTCGAATTTAAATTCAAAGTAGTCAAAAGAGTCAATTTGCCTCAGTTTGCTTTAAAGAGTATCTTTAAATTTGATAATTATCAAATATTTTGAATATCACAATGGTTTCTAAAAGCATCAAATTTTAATCCAGAAAGCGTTAAATTGAGAAAGACCAACTTGTGTTCAAAAAGGCCACCTTGAATACAGGTACAATTGATTTCAAGCAGGCATCAATTTGAATTCTTTATGTATAACCTACATACTTACTACGAAAGGTGAATCACGGAGAAAATTTACTAGTGGTGAATTATCCCATATCTTTAAATGCATTGTTGCCAGCACAAATTATTGAACTGCTACTTGAATTGACCTCCTACTCATTGTGCTTACATTACTCTATGCGACTCACACACATTAACATACAAGAACAACTACAAGCATATGCGAAACGGCATACAACTGTAACAACAGCAACAACAATATCAAGAAAAACAACTGCACCCAACCCGCACATTATTTTTGCAATGAAAAGTTCATTCAGCAAAAGTGGTGGTAATGGTGATATGAATTATGGACTCGACTCGATCTCTTTCGAAGCAGACCGGAGTCGGACCAATGCATACAAAAATACGAAAATCATCTGCATCATCATCATCGCCATCGCCACCGACACAGTGGGATGCTGCAGTACAGTGGTGTGATATGTTGTAGAACAACAACAGCTGGTGTATGTACTTATACAGAATATTTTCATACGCCTCCACATACACATGCAATTTTGTTCTGCTTGCTGCTAAGTTTGCGAGTGTTTCTATAAATGTATGAGTGTGTGGGAATCTATGCACTACATATGGTATATACATATGTGGAGCAGTTTCATTTCAAGTCCTTTTAACAAACAGCTACAAAAATGCTTGATAAAGCACATTTCTTTTGCACTTCTCGTACTCATATGTCAATGAGTACGTGTGTGTTTGTGTGTGAATATCATCATGTCCAAGTGTCAACTCCCTCTTATTCAAATATGCAGCATTTTAAGCCTCACAGAGAAAATGTTACAGTGTTAAACCCACGAGCAGCGAACACATTCCTTAAGCTTTTATTGCCATAGCCCCGTCCGTCATGTTGTACGGCTGGAAATGAGAGTAACACCAGTAGCAACAGTGCGGTGGAATGGAAGTGGAATCAGCAGCATCAACAGCAGTAAAAGTGATATATTGTATTTTCCAGCAGCTTCATCTTTTCGTATCCTTTTTCGGTTTGAAATTTTGCTGAGTGTTGAATGTAATAAAATATTCATATGCTTCCCATTATATCAAACAGATGGAGGCCGAGCGAGTTGCAAATGCAAAAACCTCAGAGATGACATAAAAGGGGCGACCAATCTCTAGAGGTGAGTTCCAGCAAACGTTGCTGACTGACTGAAAACTGAACTACTAAAGTAGAGAATGATTTCCCGCCCCCAGCAAAAAAAAAAAAAAAAAAAAAAAAAACAAGGAAACAGAAAACCAAGTAAGAAATAATCATAACCAAAAATAATGCTTAACAGTTGGAGTTGATGTGTTGCAACAACAACGACAACAACACCACCAAGTGCTGCACCAACAACATCAACACCCAGTAGTGACATGTTGACGATGATGACATGACAAAGATTCGCATAAATCCTGAGTGCAAAATGCAACGATGTCGACGACGCCGGTGATTACACAAAAGTGCTTAAACTTAACATTCATCATGCATGGCAGACAGGGTGTGTATGTAGGTATATGTAGCATAATATAACACCGTGTATAGAGCATGCCATGCCTATTCAACAACACCCTGTTTCCATGCACTTCTGCACTTTCGCAAATGTTGATCTGTGAGTTTGTTGGCTGGGCGTGCACCCGTCCCTCCCCTCTACTGTAGCTAGCACCCATACATACGTTCAGCTTTCACTGCACACTGCATTCTCTGTTTTCTCTGTACTCAGCTTGATAATGGTTTTGTAAATGTTCGTGTAATAAATCAGTCAAGGGTGTTTTAAGGATATTAATTTCTCTTTAAAGTTGCATTCCGTTGAACTGCATTCTTAATGTGTTTTATCCTTTTGACATTCTACCAATTCACACAGACACACACATATATCTCATACACACACACACACATGTGTGTATGTGTGTGTACGGTGTCTGTGTGTTTGTGTACAAATGAAATGGGCGGTAAAAATGTGTGTTGCACTCATTCGTACTTGCAAAAAGCAAAGTTTTTTTTTATATGTATGTATACGTTTTACATTTTACACTTTGAAATTTTAATAGCTTGCGTTGCAATGTGTCATTAGGTAAGTTTTACTTTGTGCATAAGTGAAGTTGAGCTTCTTCCTTTTCTTCTAATTTAGGCGCATACTATGAGAAATCTGTGCAGCCTGATAACGATTGTGTTCGGAACGAAAATTTAGCTGCCATTTCCATCAAAAATTTCCAATCGATTGGGATATTAACTCATAAAAGCAATGCTGCCTGGGTTTACAAGCTGTCAGAGACGAAAGCTGAAAATGTTGGCATGTTGTTGTCAAATTCTAGCGATAGTTTTTGAAATAGTTCGTATCTTTATCGCGAGAATAATTTATTATTGTGGAAAAATATTACAAATAAATTTTATCCTATTTACTCTTCGTGTTAAAATGGAACTGAAACTATGCAGGGCTACTGACTAGCTTCGGTTTGAATAATATGTAAAGGGTGTTTTTTTTAGAAGTTTGGTTTTCAATCTGGCAATACTTTTTTCGGAGTTGGTCTTTTTGACAGCTGTCACTTGATTTATGCTCAGTTTGGTTGGCCATTTGTCGTAATGAATAGACTTACTCCTGAACAACAAATTTATTACCAAAAAAAAAAGAAAATTTTGTTCAACAATGAAGCTTTTGGTGAAAAAAAAAAAAAATATATATATATATAAAAAATTGTAAAAGAATGTAACAAGCATAAAAAATTAATTTACAACCAAAAAAGCAAAATTTGTCGCATTTGGAGTGATCATAATCCACAAGCGATTGTTGAGACGCCGTTACATCCTCAAAAAGTCACTGGTTGGTGTGCTCTATGAGGGAAGCAGAGGGAATCATTGGTCCATATTTCTTCAAAGATGAAGCCGGTCATAATGTTACAGTCAATGGGGAACGGTATAGAGCCATGATTAATGATTTTTTCGTGCCTGAATTGGAGGATGTTGATGTAGATGACCTTTGTTGCCAACAACACGGCGCTACATGCCACACAGTCAACGAAACAATCAATTTATTGAAGGAAACTTTTGGTGAGCGCATTATCTCGTGTCGTGGGCCTGTGGCATGGCCTCCAAGAAGATCGTGCGATTTAACATCGCTGGACTTTTTTTTGTTTTTTGTGGGGTTATGTGAAGTCGCTTGTCTACGCAGATAAGCTCGAGACGATTGACGCCTTGGAAGAGATTATTCGGCGAGTTATTACTGACATACGGCCCAAATTGCTGCAAAAAGTGGTCGAAAATTGGGCTTCTTGGCTGGAATTTATTCGAACCCGCCGCGGTTCGGGCTTGAAATCGTTTTTAAAACATAATGGCAAATCCTTATCTTTATAATAAAGCTAAATTGTTGGCCATAACATTAAATTATATGCATTTTATTTCTTCTTGAAAACCACACTTGTAAAATAAACACCCTGTATATAGTCTGGATAGCCTGTGATGATTAGCCTATTTCAAACAATCCTCAATGACTGCATTATCCAGCTTGTGCCACGTAAGTGCCACGTAAGGATTTCAAGAAATCTTTCTTCAGACTCTGCCAATTGTAACCGTGCTGAATTGTAACCGTGTATGTGCTGAAATTTTGTTCCTAGGCCTCACCTAAGGAAAATTTTCCATCTCGTTTTTCGACATAAGAATGTAGATCCGTTCCATTTCTTTTCAAATATGGCTCGAACAATATGAATCTAGTACATTCTTACGTACAACTGTGGAAAATCATTTAATAACGAAACTCAGTTTTCACTATTAGTTATTTCGTTACTTCAAATCATTAGAATCTCTTATAAATTATAATTATGATAGTGGTTGACACTATCAGTCTTTTTGTTATGAAGAAATTCATTTTTGTACTACATAAAATCTTTCGAATAAAAGGTTTAAATTCGTAAAACTTCGCGTACTGAGTGCAGTTTTCAAGCCTTTCTACAAACGCTCGATTAGGTTTAAGTCCGAGCTAGATGAAGCCTAAACGAGAACAGTTATAGAATTTTCTTCAAGCATTGATTTCGCAAACCGAGCAGTGTGTTTCGGGTTACTGTCCTCTTAGAATTTCCTCATGTTCGGAAAATTGCATATCCCGCTGCATGGTAACTTGAAATTCTGTAGTATCTCAACATACTTGGCCGCATTCATATAATAATCGGTTTATTGGCCCAGCTCAACTCGAAACTAAGCAACCTCAGATCATAATTGAGCCGTCCCCGTGCTTTAATCCTGATAAAACGTACTAAGGGCCGAATGTCACATGTTCTGCCTGCCGTAAATACTTGCTACTATTTGACCCCAATCTATTAAATTAAAAAGGTCGGAAGATCACTTGTGCCTCACCGTGTGTAACAATCCAGCACTTAAATACTAACTACCAGACTGGAGATTTATTGATTAAATCTTGACTGCACTATAGTTTTCACTTTTACTATATCTTTAGTGGTAGTGGAAGTCAAATCCCACTGTCATTAAATGTTTAGTGATATTGGACATCATATTCCACTAACACTAAACCTTTTGTAAAATAAAATCTCATTGCCACTAAAAGTTTAATAGAAGTGCGTAAAAATTTCCATTACCACTAAATTACTAGTGGTAATGGACGTCAAATTCAACTACCACTAAAATCAAAACTACCATAAATTAAATATCAACTAAAAACAAACTAAAAAAATAAAAATAAAAAATGCAACACGAACAAAATTAACGGCACCACCTCTTGGGGCAGGCAATGGCAAACCTACAATAGTAAAAGTTGCCTATGAAAAGCTTTTCACTTCGCCGTTCGTATTCGGCATAAAACTGTAGATCCCTTCCATTCATGTGCAAATGTAACACGCACAACATGAGTGGGTGCGAAAAGTTTGGCCTTTGGCGCTACATGCGGTCATAGTCGACACTGATAAAAGTGAAGTTCATTGTGGTAAAGGCATAACACTTTTCACAATGGCTGCCTATCTCTTTATCGGTGTCCTGTGTAATTACTTTCCCTCTCTCATTCTCCCTCCTTCTTCCTCTCACCTATAAATCATCCTTCCATTCAACATAATGCTCTGCATTCATAGGGGTACACCCTGTGTGTTGAAAAAAAATATCAACTATCACCAAATCAAACTAATTACCACTAAACATTAAGTGGCATTGAAGTCCTACTCACTTTTTTACCTTTTTAGTGGCACAACAGCCCATGGAGGGCCTAGGCCGAGCTTTTCGCATCCACTCATGTTGTGCGTGTTATATTTGTACATGAATGGAAGGGACCTACAGTTTAATGCCGAATCCGAACGGCGAAGTAAAAAGCTTTTCATAGCAATTTTTACTCTTGTAGGTTTGCCATAGCCTGCCAAGAGGTGGTGCCGTGTAGAACAATTCTTTTTTCTACTTTTTGATTTTGCCTGTGCCGAGATTCGAACCCCGGACACTCTGCGCAGCAGTCCAACGCTTTACCACTACGCCACAGCTACCACAAGTCCTACTTACATTGGCACTAAAAGTATTGGAGAGTGAAATTTAGTTCCCTATCTTCAAATCACTCAATGGCAACTGCAAACAGTTCAATCCTACACATCCTAAGGTCCAACCTTAAAATACTTAACTCTTTAAATGGATATTTTTGAAATGGAAACGTTTAATCGATCTACTTACCCACTGCCGCTATAGGCTTACGCACTCCAACCAGTTCGATTTCTCAGTAAAAGGTAATAAAACAAAAAATAATCAATTCAAAGCTCCATACCTGACCAAACAAAAGTTTAAATAAATCACTCTTCTTTATCAAAAAAAATCCATACACCTACAATCAATTCCACCAACGATGTGACATGCATTCACAAGAAGTGCCCAAGGAAACCCTTAAAGTTGGTCGCACTTTTGCCCCTGTCGCGCGACATCCCTCCCTTTATTTTTAATCCAATTTCAAAAACCAAATGCCTTCATTAACTTAAATTATGAAGCTGCCGGCGTTGCCACCAACGCTGACGCTACAGCTGGGCTGGTTCTGGTGGGCATAGTGGATTTCTTTTCTTTTACAAGTATGTAGATACTTTATACTTACTTTTGTTTGTGCTTTTACATGCATTTCTTTTGTGTAATTTCCTTATTAAAAGCAACAGTAGGCGTGGTTTAAATATACATACCATACAATATATTTTGTTGATTGCATTATGTATTTGCTGCCTGCAACAACATGCAACTGCAACAACAAGGAGAAGAAGACCAAAAAAAAAAAAAACAGCAGTAGCAGCTATAGCAATTTATACAATTGTAATGGTTGACAGCAGGAAGCCACGTAAATACCCTCGAATGTGAATTGAATTATGCATAATGATGGCATGAGTACCTACTACCACTACAAACACACACAAACGCACACAAAAACACACATATACATATATATGGATGATGTCACACAATCTCTTGTCACTTGGCCCACTTGTGTGTGTGTGTGCGTGTGTGTGTGTTCAGTTATAAAATGCAGTAGGTTGCCATCTGCTGCTTACCGCTCATTGCCATCATCTTCATTGCCGTCGCTGCTGACATTGTTGGGTTTTGCATTTTTCTTTTATGCATACTCGTACATATGCAACGTATGCAATATTTCTGTGCCTGTTGCATGCATGCAACATTGCAATGAAAGCACTGCACTGCACTGCACTGCACTGCATAACAAAAAAGAGAATCTGAAAAAAGAAAAAAAAAATATGTATATATATATACATATATATAAGAAAAGGGTTGCCTTGTAATTCAACTGCAATGTAGTTGTTGCTTAAAATGCATGTATGCTGTTGCCACTGTCGGTAGGCGCTGCCTACCTTGTCCGTCCTGCCCTGGCTGCGCTGCATTGCTACGACTTCGTTCACGTCATCTTTCTTGCGTAGAGCATTAATATGTTTCAACACACAATTGTTGCACATATGCATGTACTATACACATACCATAAAGAAGGTTGCACATTTTGTTTGTGCTTCATTCTTCATAAATTTCTTTTATGCTATTGTTGGATCTTTTTTCTTCCGAAGCTACTTAAAAAATGTAGGTCTGTGATGCGATTGGTGGACATGCATTTCATATTTCTCACACAAGCGTCGCCTGCTGCTCGTCGTGCCGCATTGCAATGCATATTTCATGTAGCAACATAAATAAGTTGCATTGCATAGCAAACACAAATGAACCCTAACCCTAAATAGTGCAATCTAATAGTTTTGTTATATTGTTGTTATTCTTTTAGTTTGTGCAAATGTCATAGGTTCCACCATTAGTTTGCCTAACATACACACACTCACACACACACTTACAATCACACAAACAGCAAGAACAATTTACCATAATTTACAATGGCTTGCAAAATTGTAAAACCATAAGTTGCAACAAAAATATATGTATGTATATCATGACAATAAAAAAACAAAAAAAAAAAAACAAAACAGAAATACTCGTAGTAAGAGTAACAGCAACAACAACTGCGACAAAGCGAACGAAATATTCTGGCAACAATTTAATATTGTTGCAAATATTTTGCCAGTGAATTATGTTCAAGTGTCCTTTTGTCCTTTTGCACACATTCACATATTTGTGCATATGTATGTTTCCCTGTATGTATGTCTGTATTAGTGTAATATATTCGTCTGTGTTGTGGCCTGTTGTGCTGGCAATTATTTGGTAATGCTCATAAATCTGGCTCCACTGTCTGTGTGTGTGTGCCCCTCACTGGCTCAAGTTCGAGCTGCTTCGCCCCTCACTCATGGTAGCATTGGTCCATAAAGCTGATTCTAGTATTTCCTTTGTTATTCAAGTGGTTTGAGCTTGCAGTTACTATAGCTTGTTAGAAGTGGAGTAGCCAGTGGTTTTCGATTGCAGTATGCCGCACACACAAAAAAAGTAGTTAAGTAGTCAAGCATGTAATCATGAATGAATGAATGAGTGAATGACGGCAATGCATGATTTAAAAAAAAAAAAGTTCTAAACTACTTTGGTAAATATCTGAGGACGAAAAGTAGGAATATATACGTAGATATCGGAAGTAAAAAGAACAATTTATATTACTGCAACTGGAGCATTCCACACTCGTATTTGAGTTGAAAGAAAGAATTTTCAAATGCTCAGCAAGGAGTAGCTAGAAACAAAATAAATATTCTAGGCAAAATTAAGTTTATGAATAAGAAATCAAAAAGAAACATGTTTACAGCTTGCTGCTCGCAAGCATTACTAGAGTAGAAAGAAATTTTAGTTCATCACACTAAATTAAATACTTTAAACGTAATTTATCTAAAATTATAATAGTGATTTATTATCTAAATGATTTATGATTTATTTAGGAATTAAATTTTGAAATTATTTACCTCTTTCTTTACCTTCAGATTTCAGCTTATTTTTGTTTCCTATTCTTCCTATCCTTCTTCCTATCCTTCCTATCCTTCCTATCCTTCCTATCCTTCCTATCCTTCCTATCCTTCCTATCCTTCCTATCCTTCCTATCCTTCCTATCCTTCCTATCCTTCCTATCCTTCCTATCCTTCCTATCCTTCCTATACTTCCTATCCTTCCTATCCTTCCTATCCTTCCTATCCTTCCTATCCTTCCTATCCTTCATATCCTTCCTATCCTTCCTATCCTTCCTATCCTTCCTATCCTTCCTATCCTTCCTATCCTTCCTATCCTTCCTATCCTTCCTATCCTTCCTATCCTTCCTATCCTTCCTATCCTTCCTATCCTTCCTATCCTTCCTATCCTTCCTATCCTTCCTATCCTTCCTATCCTTCCTATCCTTCCTATCCTTCCTATCCTTCCTATCCTTCCTATCCTTCCTATCCTTCCTATCCTTCCTATCCTTCCTATCCTTCCTATCCTTCCTATCCTTCCTATCCTTCCTATCCTTCCTATCCTTCCTATCCTTCCTATCTTTCCTATCCTTCCTATCCTTCCTATCCTTCCTATCCTTCCTATCCTTCCTATCCTTCCTATCCTTCCTATCCTTCCTATCCTTCCTATCCTTCCTATCCTTCCTATCCTTCCTATCCTTCCTATCCTTCCTATCCTTCCTATCCTTCCTATCCTTCCTATCCTTCCTATCCTTCCTATCCTTCCTATCCTTCCTATCCTTCCTATCCTTCCTATCCTTCCTATCCTTCCTATCCTTCCTATCCTTCCTATCCTTCCTATCCTTCCTATCCTTCCTATCCTTCCTATCCTTCCTATCCTTCCTATCCTTCCTATCCTTCCTATCCTTCTTCCTATCCTTCTTCCTATCCTTCTTCCTATCCTTCTTCCTATCCTTCTTATCCTTCCTATCCTTCCTATCCTTCCAATCCTTCCTATCCTTCTTCCTATCCTTCCTATCCTTCTTCCTATCCTCCTCATCCTGGCTTTTGCTAAAGTGAAAAATATGATCGTTTTGAGGTTCCACTTAACCAAGTGCGACTGTAGTTCCATCATTCATTAATCTCATAAATACATAAGTTTCCATTACATTGCAGTTGTCAATGTTGAAGTAATTACTCTTGATTACATCCTAAAATTTGCTTTAACATCCTTTTTAAATGCATATCGCATGTAGGATTATTGTGTATCTTGACTGGCATAATAAACATATATAAACATGTGATTGCAGTCAATAAATCCGCACTTCCCTTCCAAATTCATACAATTGCAGTACATCCATAAAAAGTTACAATAAAATCACATAAATTCTTCTTCATACATTCAAACCGTATATCAATATCAATAAAATTTATAAACTCCCCTCAAAGCAATTTTTATAAATCTGTAAGCATAAATCATTTAAAACTGTGTCGAAAGAAGATGCCACAAATTTTTAATTCCTAGCATTTTCTACGAGCCTTCGGCAAGCGACCGACAAAAAATCGTCATACATGGAAAAAATGATAATAAAAATAAAAATGATAAATATTCCCATAGCGTTAAAATACTTCCGCAACCAAGTTTGGGAAAATGTTTGAAATATATAAAGCGAATGATTGCGTCTCTCTCTTTCGCATTAAGTGCGCGAAATTCCTTCTCCCTTTACATATTTTGCGGAAGGGACAATCACAAAATTTTTTATTTCATTTGTTTCATTTATTTAACTACAATCAAAGTTCAATAAAAACGCAGAAAGCATCAAGCATCAAGCAGCAGCCGGGCAGGCAGGCAGGCAGGCAGGCAGGCAGGCAGGCAGCAACCAAAACGCTCTACCAAATTGCAGCAACAATAATGGGCGTTCAAGAACAATTGCGCTGGCAAGTCGCACCGCGCCGCACACTCTTAATCAGAATCAGGAAGAAGAGGTTGATAGAGGGACGAGAGAGAGCGAGTTACTTTGGGAATTTTTGAACCCTTTTTAAAATCCAATAAATTATTTTCCAAATTGACTTTCATTCTTTTAGCAATTTTATTTCACAAATGATTTTATATGACTCGTTCATATTTTTTAGTTTTTTCTTGTTTGATTTTTGCTTTTAAGAGCAGCAGAATATTTAAGGGCGAGGGTTTGACTACACATCAAGAAAGACTCTATGCAGTTTCCGGTACATTATTGAAGCATAGCATTCATTTCCATTTACATTTACAACTAATGCAAGTCGTTTGCGATACATTCTTTTTTGGGAATATTTATTTGGATACTTTTTGAAATTGCATAAAATAATGTACGCATTTCAAATTCCGATTGATAGCTGCTAACCTTTTTATTTTTCCTTAACTCAAAGTAAGTAGTGCTACAAAAATAAATGAAGGAAACTTTTTGACAATCTCCAGCAAAGTAAATGAACCCAAACACTCTAAAGAAAACCAAAAAAAAAGAAAAAGAAAAACAAAGTGAAAAGGTTCCATTAGAAAGTCATCAACATTTCCACTCTAACGCTGCATTACTACAGCAGCAACACAATTGAAGACTACGAGATTTATACAACGTCAAGTACTCGGTGGGTGTGAGGCGCTGAAACTTCGTAGCACATTCATCATTTTTGCATTGGAGTAGCAGGCAAAAATTGAATATTAACATCAAATAAATTTGAAATGAGCTCTCAGCTCTCAGTTCTTCCTCACTCAAAGACAAATCAAACGTTCATCAGCAATTCATTGATGGCGAATTGCTCCAGCTGCCGTTGAAAATGCTAGCAATACATACACTGGCCGTCACGAAAACCGCACCACTGGCAACACTTTCTCAATATGTAAAAATTAGCGTAACTTACTTTTTTTTTCTTGCTACGATAAAAGGGGATTTCCCGGTTTAAATTACTCCAAATGTGTTGACAACAGAAATTAGTTATTCTAGTGCATTTTGTTTAACGCAGAAGGGTTTTTTGTGAAATAAGTGCAGTAATGAGTGCAAAATATAAGCAGCTGACCCATGCCAAAAAAGTCGCTGTACTTACATTAGTTGACCAAGGACTTTCCTAACGGAAAATTTCTGAAAAATTGGGTCCGTTTTTAAAAAAAAAAGAATAGAATGGAGTCCCTGGAGGGGAAAAAAGTATCTGGTCCTAAACGTGCAACCAGTAACAGAGCTGATAACCTTATAAAAAATATTAGCACATAGGATCGATTTAAAAGTGCAGTAACTATTCGGGCCGAGCTAGAAACCTATCATTGCGTAAATATTATTGATGAAACTATACACAGGAGACTGCGAGAAGCTGGTTTATATGGAAGGCGTCCTGCAAAAAAGCCATTGTTGACTGAAAAAATGAGAAAAGCGCGTCCAGCTTGGCCTAAAAACTATAAAAACTGGACGCTGGAGCAGTGGCGAAATGTCATCTGGTCTGATGAAAGCAAATTTAACCTGCTATGCGCCGATAATTTGCCGTACGTGCGCCGTTCCAATGGTGAACGTCATAAAGAGAAATGTATTGTAAAAACAGTGAAATTCCCACAGAGCCTGATGATTTGGGGATGCTTTTCCTACAACTTACGTGGTCCTTTGTACTTTTTAGAAGGAACTATGAATGCTGAAAAATATGGGCAAGTCATAAAGGAAAACTTAGTGCCAGCTCTTGAAGAGCATTTATCCTGCAGTATGAAAGCAATTTTCCAGGACGATTCTGCGCCTTGCCACCGTGCAAAATCGGTAAATTTTTCATGCTATCTTTTGTTTGATTCTTACAGAATCTAAATTTAAAAACAGAACTTTTAAAAATAAAATCCTATTTTTACAGCTTGAAAAAATATTCACGGACATCGGAATTTCACGCCAGACTTGGCTGGGAAACTCACCCGATTTGAATCCTATCGAGCACTTATGGCATATTATGAAGCGCAAAATTGCTGACCAGAAGCCCTAATATAAAAAAAATTAATTTTAGCATTAAATAAAGTTTGGTATGAAGTTATTACCAAAGATAACCTAAACATTTTTTGTTGATTTGATGCCGTCAAGGAATAAGGCTGTAATACGGGCTAAAGGAGGAGCAACAACCTACTAATATTTTTTTTTTTTCGTAGCTTGATGTTATTTCTTGAAAACCACTTAAAGACTAAGAGATATTGTTTAGTTTTGAATATTATAAAAATAAATTACATTTTCTTCAAAATTTCTTGTATTTAAGTTTTTGTCAAAAATAATTAGTTTTTGAGCTCCAGTAATATTTTTCCGTTCTTACAGTTTGCATAATTTTGAAATTTTAATAATATTTAAAAAAAAAAAAACTAGATATTCCCCAACATAAACATCATTATTTTCGTATTTTCATGTTATTTTGAGCTGATGCGGTTTTCGTGCCCGCCAGTGTATTTCTAATGAATGTGTTTGCAAAAATGTTACATGATTCTCATGTAACAGCATCGATGCACGCCCTTCCTTCTAAATCAGAACGGCCCTCCAACTTTTAGGGTCGCCACCGCCTCCGTCATATGCAAGAATGAATGTGCGCTGCTGTGGCAGAACCATCAACACAAAAAAAAAAAAACTAACAAAAAAAACTTTACACTTGAGTGCAAAATTTTCCCTTTCGAGGTTCACTGATTTCATTTTGATTTGTTTTATGGTATGTTATTCTTTCAACTTTCTTTGACTTTTTAATAACTTTGGAGAATACCATCATATATTCTAAGTTGCTATTGGTAAAGGAAGTTAAAAGGAAGCACACACACACACATGCAAACACATCGATACAAATGTACACATTAAAGATTTACAATCAATTCACATGACACATTTTGACCAGATACCTACACTAACCATATACATACAAACACACTCATACTTAAGTCAGGGAGACAAGCAGACAGACAGACAGACAGACAGACAGACAGAAATTCAGTCATACTCGTCCGCCAGTTCACAAACTTGTGTGTGACTTTTCACATTTTCCTGCATTTTACTTTTAGTTTTCCACTTCATTAAATCAATTTAGGCTCTTCATGTTGGCAAAATAAGGAAATAATTTTCCCTCACTTTTCCTTTTAGTTATTCGAAATTTCCATATTAAATTCTAACGTTCAAACGCTAGTGTGAAATTTGGAAGAGTTTGCATGAAAATTTGGATGTCAAAATTATTGGAACAATTATGAGTGTTTTCGTAGAAATAGTTCTCTAATATTCTATTCTACTGCGCTGATTGAAAATTAGAAACAGAACAGGGAACCAGTTGATTCCACAGTTGTAGTTGTCATCTTCGTTTTGTTGCTTAATTGGGCTTGGTGGTAATAATCTTTAATCATGTATCGGATCTTAAGCCTGAGGTTCGGTAAATAGGTTATCTGTTATGTGATATTGCAAAGGTCATGATGTATTTGCTCTCTGTTACGGCAAATCTGTTATTGATTGGAGTCCGATTTTGCGTTAAAGTTGTAGTTTGTGCTCCGATGGGTTTTAAATTACATGGCTATAAGTTACGTATTGTGCATTTACAAATGTGAGCTGTGTATCCTGCATGTTGAAGGAGTTGGTGTTCCTGTGCTACTGTGTCGATTTCTTTGCTGTGTTTTTGTTGAAGCTTTCTCGTTGGGTAGTAGATGGTTGTACAATTATTCAATTATATGTAAGGAAAAATAAGAAGGAAATAAAATGGCGCACAAATGGACCTTGTGCTATCCGCTATTCAGCATGTCAGCTACACAGCGGGTAGCGCAGGGTTGCAAAATGGTCATTATTTTAAATATTCTTCTGACTTCAATTTTATATACTTATATGCTTCATTCATCATTAGAAAGCACATTATTAATAATCGACATACAAGTGAACTAAATTTGACAAGCTACAGCTTTTGTTTCACGCTCATTTACCTAGCTACAAATTGATTTCAATATTAGCTTCCTAAGATTCGGCGAGTTCATCTTTAATTTATGTGTGTTTGTGCGTTGTAAGCAATCTCATTATTAAGCTTGCTGCACATAATTAGTTAGGACCACAAATTCATTTTAGATAGTCCCTAAAACTGTGTGTTTAGTGAATGTTCCCTTGGCTACTAATTGTAATACTAAGGTAATTGAATAACCACAACATCACAAACACAGTCACATTGACAATGAATTCATCTGCGAGGGAGAAATAGGAGCTTTGGCGGTTTTTTTGAAGTACATAAGTATGTATCTCCAACAATTTCTAGGTATTTCATTGTCAATTTGCTTTGCAGCCAGCTGCATTTGCATAACATAATGCAGCATATGAAACCACTAATAATTTCAGTCATTATCATCAAAATTTGAAATAAAAAAATTTGTATAAAACTTGCTTCTTCATTCCTAACACGGGTACTTATTGATCTACCCTCGTACAAGAAACAATAATCCCGCAATGTGTACAGCCAAACATTAGGTTCGAATGTTTACATAATTACCGAAACGTGGTCTTGGTTTGGTGGCGCGGTTTTTTCCCTAGCAAACTTCATTCATTCATTCACAAAATAAACTTATTTACCAATATGTCAGCAGTATTTTTGTTTGCTGTTGCATTTCACAGTTTAATTGTCCTCTTGACGTATTTATGCGAATTTATATGCGTAATGAATAGAATAATATTATTTCTATACATCTTTCTTTCTCGTTCTCTCTCTCGCTCTCTGTACACATGTTAATATTGAACCAACAAGACAAACCCCAAAAATCTCACGACCCGAACTGATCATTCGGCAATTCGGCGCTTTTGAAGTCTTTATGCTTTGCGCTCGCTCGCTCACTGAAATTAGGCTCTTTAATGAAAGGCACTCTGCGCATTATTTTTGATATTGCTTATGCCTCTTGCTGTTGTCTGAGCTCCTTTCATCAATGCGCGCCTGCATGCATGCAGCATTTTGTTCTCATTCGTACAGTTTTGTTGTGGTTTTTGTAATCTTTGACAATTGGCATAAGTTTCATTAACCTTTAGTACGACGGAGTGGGGACGTTTGCCTATCGTATTCACAACAATGTGTGCGGTCGCGCATATTTGAGTGTGTGCAGTGTGTGCGTGTGTGCGTGTGTTTGTATGTGCATTATTGCTAATGCCTTTTATGCTTTTTTCGGCACAACATTTTCGCTGTAATGCGTTTTGCTTATTGAAAACACGCGTTGAAGGCCGCCCTTGAAATTAAGGAGGGTTCAGGGCGTATTCAAAAATTTAAGTATGAGCACACATCGTAAAATGGTTAATTAAATTTTTAGCTACTTGCACTTTAACGCAAGCAAGTAGTTGTGCTGGTAATGCATTTTTGTATTTTTTGGCTTTTGCCATTTCCGTTGCTAAAAAGGATTTCCATTAATTTTTTTATTTTTGGATGTTTTCTTGTGTTCTTTTTTTTTTTAATTAGACTTATGCATTATGAGTTTTGTGTTTTTTTGTGTGATTTTGCTGAAATTCTTTCAACTTTTCAAAAGTTCCCAAAAAAAAAAAAATTAAACACAAAATTTTTGTCGGTTTTTTATTTGTGTTTCATGAAATTCTTTTGTTGTGTATTTTTGTTTTGTTTTTTTTTTCTGTCGCTGTTGCTGCTGCTGGTGCTGTTTCTTCTATGCAGCCATTATGAAAATCAGAAAAATGCATTTGAAAGGCCACAGAGCGTACATTGCACCCCAAATCAAAAGGCAAAATTACGAAAGAAAGAAAAGCACAAGTCAAGGCGCATAACGAAGCGAAAGGCAAATAAATACCTAGGTTTTTGTATTTGCATGCACTATGTATGTATGTATGTATGTATGTATGTATGTATGTATGTATGTATGTATGTATGTATGTATGTATGTATGTATGTATGTATGTATGTATGTATGTATGTATGTATGTATGTATGTTTATATACTATTTGTAGGTTTATGCGGAAATCAGAAGCGTTGTCAAGTTGAATGCGAAGCAACAAACAAAAGCTGGTGATGAAGTCGTACCTACTCTTCATGTGGTTTTTGTTGTGTTTTTTCCATTTCTTTCCTGGAGTATTTGTGTCAAAGGAATCATTTTGTATGTACATATATATGTATGTAGGTATTATTCTACATAAGTATACATACATCAGAAATGATTTGGATTATTTTGTGTTTATGTTCTGATAAAGAATTGTCCTGAAGATGAAACTTTTATCCAAAAATTTTTTGATTTTTTTTTGCTACCAATCGTAGTAATTTCCGGAACAAGTATGCAATCTATAGCAAATAAGTATTCAATAAACTCAGAACAACTATTTTACTATTTATTATTCAAAAGCCTCCAGCCCTGCTGCATCGTCTAGTAAAATTTGCCTATATGCTATTTAGCAGATATTATTTAGTGATCAGTGGCAACTTAATTGTTGTATAGGAAATGTTTAAGAGATTATTCAAAAACATGTACTTAGCTTTTCATTTGTGCTTTGAAGGAAGCCTTTGCTTCCATTTATTTTCCTCAACCGACCTTCCTTCCCCTTCGGTTCGCTGCTGCCTGTATATTCTTAACTTCAACCTCATAAACTCTGCATTAATCATTGACTTAGTTGGGGCGTAAATACTGTTACAACATTGAACACACCCATTCCAATAATAGTTGAATTGAACATACCCTGGTATTACCACGTGGTTTATGAAAGCTAACCTCTATACCATTAGTCTGTAATGGGAATTCAAAATTGTGTCAGCTTTCACCATGGAGTGGTCCGTCGGGCCGTCCACGTACAGTTCGCACGCCGCAAGTCATCAAAGCCGTGTCAAATCAAGAATTCAGCGAAATCCGCTCTGAAAACAGAAAATCGTGGCCCGTGAGATGAATATCACGCAAAAATCCATGAGTCGAATTATTAAAAAAGACTTGGGACTTGGTGCCTTCAAACGTAGCCCCGGACATTTGTTGACTGCAGCTTTGGAAAACAATAGGGTAGGAAAATCCAAACTTCTTTTGGGGAGGCACGCTGATACACAAAAAATCTTGTTTACGGATGAAAAAAATTGTTACCGTGCAGGAAAAATTTAACTAGCAAAATGATAGGGTGTATGCACGGTCATCTAAGGAAGCATCTGAACTGATCCCACGGGTCGAAAAGGGTCTCAGTCATGATTTGGTGGGGTGTTTCTTACGATAGCGTCACTGACTTGCATTTCTTCGAACAAGGGGTCAAGACTTCGGCCAAAGATTACCAACAAACCGTTTTGGAAGCTGTTGTGAAGCCACTTAACCATTCACTGTTCCAAAACCAGCCGTGGACTTTTCAGCAGAATTCTGCGCCAGCCCATAAGGCTAAGACGACCCAGACCTGGCTTCAAAACAATTTGCCAGCTTTCTGAAGAATGGCCGTGTGGCAGCCCTGATCTGAACCCACTTTACTTTACTTTTAATGGCACAACAGCCCATGGAGGGCCTAGGCCGAGCTTTTCGCTTTTCGCATCCACTCATGCTGTGCGTGTTATATTTGTACATGAATGGAAGAAGCCTACAGTTTAATGCCGAATACGAACGGCATAGTGAAAAGCTTTTCATAGACAATTTTTACTCTTTTAGGTTTGCCATTGCCTGCCAAGAGGGCACCACTTTTTCTACTTTTTGATTTTGCCTGTGCCGAGATTCGAACCACGGACACTCTGCGTAGCAGTCCAACGCACTACCACTAGGCCACAGCAACCACAGCATTACAACCCACTGCATTACAAATTATGGACAGTTTTAGAGGACATGGTTTGCCACAAAAGATACCCCAACATTGATTCTCTGAAGACTGCTTGGATTTGAGTTATCAGCACTTTTCCAATGAACGAGGTGCGTGCAGCTAGTGATGACTGGCCAGTGCGACTTAAGGCGTGCGTGAAGGCCAAAAGCGGGCATTTCGATTAAGTTATTGCTTTTTGTATACTTACAATCCATAACATATCAATAAATATATTTTGAAAAATTGGTCCATAAAAATCTAATTATTTTTAATTTTATAACATCAAATGTGTGTAACAGTATTTATGTCCCTACTAAGTAGATGAAAGGATAAGTTGAATCCTATTTGTTCGGAGAACACCGCATTCTTCTGCTCCTAACAACTCTCACTCACGCACATCTTTTCTTGGAAGACGAATGAAGTACATAAGAGAGTGTTTGTCGGAAAGGGTGTGGGGGCTTAGGGAGCAACAATCCATAACATATCAATAAATATATTTTGAAAAATTGGTCCATAAAAATCTAATTATTTTTAATTTTATAACATCAAATGTGTGTAACAGTATTTATGTCCCTACTAAGTAGATGAAAGGATAAGTTGAATCCTATTTGTTCGGAGAACACCGCATTCTTCTGCTCCTAACAACTCTCACTCACGCACATCTTTTCTTGGAAGACGAATGAAGTACATAAGAGAGTGTTTGTCGGAAAGGGTGTGGGGGCTTAGGGAGCAACCTGTTTCCCAAGGAGTTCTACAAGAGTAAATAAGTTTCAAGGCCACGAAAAGGGTTGTTCTTAAGGGTCTTGTGATCAACAATGCCTTGTTGAGGACATTTTTTTAAAAGAACTTTTCTGCAAACAATAACACCATAGATTAGAATTATCTGAACGAGGGCTGTGTAAAGTCAGTGAACAGTTAGAGGTTAAACAGCCCATATTTTGCTTTATGCATCTTTAAGAGTAAAAAAAAGTTTTCCTTTTTTGAGGAAGCTGAAAAGTTAATGAGGGTTTTTGATTTTACCAACTAATTCTCAAAGTACATAAGTGTTGGCCATCTACAATTTCCAAATATTAAAACATTTCATGGTATTGTGTAGTGGTTATTGTTATTGTTGTTGTTTTAGTGACTATCCAAAGATACACTTAGGCCAAGACGGCTCATTGTGATACTATAGGTACATGGTGGGACCTACAACGGTTTAACGCCGGTTCCGGTATTGGTAATTGGGATAAGAAATTAAGTAAAGTCTGTCCTCCAGAACCAACAAAATAAAATTATCCTTTTTTCCTCAACGACTCAATTTTGAGTAGATGAAAGGATAAGTTGAATCCTATTTGTTCGGAGAACACCTCTCCCCTTACACCGCGTCCTTCTGCTCGTAACAACTCTCACTCACGCACATCTTTTCTCGGAAGATTTTGTCCAATTTTTGTTAAATTTATGGGAAATTTTTGGAAATTTTCACAGAACGCTTTCTACTTCAAATTTATTAGTGGGGGACCTACTCGAATACTTTCTTCTAATCTAAGAGTAGGTAAGTATTAATTAAATTAAGGCTTTTGTGTGATTGGAAATAATTTGCTTGTGAAATCAAAATCAACATGATTGATTTCCAAATTTCCAATTCATCATTTCCTGTGACTTGTTTGCAGTGTAAAAATTTGCCACATATCAATAAGTTTATTGCTTAATTAAGTGACTTCCCAGAAACTTAAACTAAGCAGCTGAGAAGTTTCGATAGCAACATTATTTAATTATAAACTTTGTTTATGTTTCATGTTCTTGGATAAAATATTTGCATGTCATTCAAAAGACTCATGCCACATTATAATCTGCTGAATCGTCGTCTGCTTAATATTTTCTTTTTTGGCAGCAATTCAATTCAATATCAATTTCTTAAATTATATGAAGTTGTACTATGTTGTTGTTGTAATTGTTGCTGCTGCTGTTGTTGTTGCTGCTGCTGTTGCTGGTGCATGGAGTGTGCATTTTGCCATTGCAGCAATTAAATTGAAATAATCTCTTTTAATTTGCCATATTGCTTCTGAAATGGAATGCAATTTTATGTAAATTAATTGGAAATGCTGCCAGACTAAATTTATTTATAACTTTATACATAAATCCATTAAAGTGGAATGCTTTTCATTTTACATTGCTTAAATATGAATTCAAGTCGATGTCTCTCAGGATTGGTGGAAACGGTAACTTAAGTACGAAATGAGGCAAATTTTTGCAGCACCAATTGAGATGAAAATTCAGCAAGAAAGAGCAGAAAAACAATAAAAAATAAAAGATAACAGCAATAACAAACAACAACAGCTACATACATACTTTTACATACATACATACAGAGAACAAACCACTCAAGTATCCTTAAGATAATTATTCCTGTTGAATAAAGATACTATTACAGTTACTAGCAACACCACCACCACCACCACCACCACTGCAACTACTTATACATACAACTAAATAATTTCTCTTACTCTTATACAAGTGCACGAAGAGGTTAAGGAAGAAGAGCGAGAAGAAAAAGAAGAATGGTCACATATGTTGCTCATCATACTCAAATGAATCCTATACATATAAGTATACGAGTACATATGTATGTCTGTCTGTCTGTTTTCTGCAGCTATGTATGCATGTGTGTGTGAGTGTGTGTGTGTGTGTGTGTGTGTATATGTGTGAATAAATTTTACAAGGAATTAATGCATAAAAGTGTTGTTGTTCTGTTTGTTGTTTTTATTGCTTTCTTTTGCTTTATATGTGTGCATGTCCCGGCATGTGTGTTTGTGTGTGTGTGTGTGTGTGTTGTTTTTGGTTTGGCCACAAAAACCACTCTTGGAAAAGTAATAAAGCACTTGTTTCAATTTCATCTTTTTTGTTTTTATTTTAACTTTGCAAAAGAAGCAGAAGATACTATCGTAAACACAAGTCCACACACACACATACACACCAATACACATACACATACATATTTACTTTAATTTATATGTTTACAGTGTGTCCAAATGTTATATATTCTTGGATCTTTTTCATTTCCTCAAAAATAACTGAGATAAACTTTTAATTTTTTAAATACCTTTGACTCAGATCGGGAAAATTCTGTAAGCGCCTAGCTTGAATGCGGCAAGTACCGATGTAAAAGAGATAAAATTAATTTATAGATAAAACGATCGGCAATTTGGTGAACACACAATTTTGAAGTAGTTACTATACTGATTTTAAATATAAGACTGGGAATAGACCAGAAACTAGAATGCAGCAATTATTACTAGCAAGTCGCCTTATCGTCTCAAGTTCCCTTTTTCTTACATTCAACCGCTTCAAATGCTTCATCTAGTATAGGGGAAACTACATAAATCATTCAGAATTACTTTTAGACTTTCATCCGGTAGATAGCGAGTTCAATTCCCGTCTTGGTCTGCTGGTTAATTCTCATTCATAACCTTACTTTACATTCCAACTGATATGAAGTGAATGAGAATTATATAAAAGTGTACAAGTACGCCGCTTGGCTGACAATGGAAAAACCGATAAGTGATAACAAAAACGATAAACATTATTTTTATTTGCTCTGCGCTGAGAAGGAATAGCACAGCTCACTTGTGTTTTCTTGTTGGCGGTGTTTGATAGCATTTAACTCAAATTTTTAGAAACTACTGTTTCTAATACGTTTCTTCTATTTCTTGACACGGTTGTTAAACATTTCAAAATCAAACTTTTCGAACCTACTCTTTATTTTTATAAACTGTGAATCGAGAATTGCTAAGTACCACTTCCAGTTTTAGAATACGAAGTCAAACCCGAGGTAAAAAACATTAAGTTGATTTATGTCGCATACTACTTTAAACCAGTGTTGATGTTTTCGGTACAATTGTATCTTTTCAGATTTTTTTTTTAGATACCGAAGTATTTTGGTGGTCGCTGTGGCGTAGTGGTAGTGCGTTGAACTGCTACGAAGAGTGTCCAGGGTTCGAATCAAGGCACAGGCAAACTCAAAAAGTAGAAAAAAATTTTCTACACCTCTTGGCAGGCAATGGCAAACCTACAAGAGTAAAAATTGCTATTAAACGCTTTTCACTTCGCCGTTCGGATTCGGCATTACACTGTAGGTCCCTTCCATGCATGAACAAATATAACACGCACAACATGAGTGGATGCGAAAAGCGAAAAGCTCAGCCTAGGCCCTCCATGGGCTGTTTTAGCATTAAAAGTAAAGTAAAGTAAAGTAAGTCTTTTGGTACAATTTGCAATCATTCTGCTAAATGTTCTGTAGCTACTTAATATACTTAGTTAGTCCTGATTTACAATCAGAAAGTTTTCTTCTAGCGATAAAGTTTCTCTTTTCTCACTCCTTCTTCCTTCCATCTACCAATCTTCCTTCCAATTAACACAATGCTCTGCTTACATAGGGGTAACCCTGTATGTTGAATATATACAGAAAACAAAAATGAATACGACTTCGTGGAAGTCGTATTCATCGGAAGATGAAATTTATCGGTAGTAGAACACTTTTGTCTTCCCATCTCGACCACAGAGACGATTTTTTTTAGGTGCTATCGGTCTCACAAAAGGTAGAATTTTCACTTAATTTAGGTTCTTTCAAAGTTTTTCAAATGAGTGTGTTTTGGTAATTTCGAAATGGATGATTTTGTAAAATAAATAAATATATTTTCAGCCTCCTACTCCTCTCTATTCTACTACAGAACCAATTGCTAGTTGAAGCAGTCATGGTTTCGAAGAAATTTGAATATTATTTGAAATGATGATGGTTCCAAATATTGGATTTTTCCACATGCAAGATGGAAGCTATGAGCTTTAAGGCTATAATTGGAAACACAGACCTTGCGATAACTATCATATGAAATCGTTAAACCGTTGACAGGGGAAGTATGTATGTTTATATAGACAGATTGATGCTGGTTAACCCTCTAGATCCCAAAATTTTTGATTGACCAAAAAAAATTTAATGTATAAAGCACAAAAAAATAAAGTTTTTTTTTTTGGAATAGCCAGTCTTTTTTTAAATGATTCAAAACCGTTTGGTGAGCAACCCAAAATTCCGTAGCGATGTCGCGACTGCCAATGTGTCGCTCTTCTTCCACCTTTTCAAAAAATTTCGTCCACTTTTTCAGTGTACAGTCGACTAGATTTAGGTGCGTCTTCTACATCAAAACTTCCAGAGTGGAATCGGTCATAACATTTTCTAACTGTCCTCTCCGATAAAGTATCTTCTCCATAATGTGGACAAAGTTTTCTGTGAACCTTCGCAGCCGTTTAGTGCTTTTCGAAGAAATAAAGTAAATTGAAAGGAGTTTTTTTCCGTTTCTGCACTCATTTTACTGACGTTAAAACAGTTGAATAATGAAGAAATGTGAATGGGTAAAAATGTGAATGGATATCTCAGAGATATCAACTACCTTTAGCAATAAAGAGTTGCCAGATCGGACCAGTACTTACAGAGGCATCGTAATTTCAACTTTACTTTTACTCCTCTATGGCTATATATTTTGAAGAGGAAAAGGATAAGGGTAGGGACTTGAAAATTTGCACTTTGTTGACAAGTTAAAGTAAAAATGAAGTGAAAATAAACTTGTCATAACAAATCTTAAATGAACTTTCAGACAAATCATTTCATATATTTCTGATTCTAGACTCTCGTTAGGATTTAAACTGAAACCTTTTGCATAGCTACTTAACAAGGACAAGTACTACAAGGACGACGTCATTTGGAAAGTTTTCTTTGGCTTTAACTCCTTTTTCAATTAGTTTTTCAATACCCTTAGCTTTAACTCCTTTTTCAACTAGTTCTTCAATACCTTTGACTTTAACTCCTTTTTCAACTAGTTCTTCAATACCTTTGACTTTAACTCCTTTTTCAACTAGTTCTTCAATACCTTTGACTTTATACCTTTTTCAACTAGTTCTTCAATACCTTTGACTTTATCTCCTTTTTCAACTAGTTCTTCAATACCTTTGACTTTAACTCCCTTTTCAACTACTTAGTTCTTCAATTCCTTTGACTTTAACTCCTTTTTCAACTACTTAGTTCTTCAATACCTTTGACTTTAACTCCTTTTTTAACTAGTTCTTCAATACCTTTGGCTTTAACTCCTTTTCCAACTAGTTCTTCAATACCTTTGACTTTATCTCCTTTTTCAACTAGTTCTTCAATACCTTTGACTTTAACTCCCTTTTCAACTACTTAGTTCTTCAATACCTTTGACTTTAACTCCTTTTTCAACTACTTAGTTCTTCAATACCTTTGACTTTAACTCCTTTTTTAACTAGTTCTTCAATACCTTTGGCTTTAACTCCTTTTTCAACTAGTTCTTCAATACCTTTGACTTTATCTCCTTTTTCAACTAGTTCTTCAATACCTTTGACTTTAACTCCCTTTTCAACTACTTAGTTCTTCAATACCTTTGACTTTAACTCCTTTTTCAACTACTTAGTTCTTCAATACCTTTGACTTTAACTCCTTTTTCAACTACTTAGTTCTTCAATACCTTTGACTTTAATTCCTTTTTCAACTAGTTCTTCAATACCTTTGACTTTAGCTCTTTTTTCAACTAGTTCTTCAATACCTTTCGCATAACTTCTGGTCTAACTTTGTCCACATTTCATAGTCCAATCATAGATCGTGCTTGGTGGAAATGGAAATAATGTTTTCAAGTTTTCGCTTCTCAATGAAGTGTGCGCATAATTATTTAGCATACTGTAAAACTGCAAATAAATATTCATATGCATTTTGCAAACATTCAGATTCACTTGTAAATTTCTTTGTTGCACGAACTATTACCACTTTGAGCCATTTGCAAAATTTATTACACATACAAGCAGATGTGTGTGCGTGTGAGCGTGCGTGTGTATGTGCATTTGCTAGTGGTTGTATGTGTGTTGGTATGTGTGTTTGTAAGTTTATGTATGTTAGCAAAATGAATACCAAAGTAATTTCTTTTGAAAAAAAAAACTTAATAGTTGTTGTTTTCAACATTTTTAATTCGTTGGTTTACTTTACTTTTTGTATTCATTTCATATATGTACTTGCACATACAACAATAAGAACAACAAAAACAACCACAACAACAACACAATGCAATACTTTATAAAATTTATTTTAATTAATGAAAACTTCTTTACTAGCTACTTAAAAAATTGTAATAGTTTCGTTTGGCTCTCTTCTTGCAAAGAGCATACTTAAGTGAGCGGCAACAGCAACAACAAGAAAAACAGCATCACTTAATAGAGAATTGCTTACTTGCCTGCCTGCCTCCCTGCCTACCTGCCAGACGAATACTTTTACATACGAGTACTTTTTATATACTATGTACGAGTATGTATGTACTTAGTAGTAAAATGTATTCAATCTTCACTTACAGCAACTCCTACAGCAACTTTCTTTCACATACATACACAAGTGGTGCGTGCTGCTTCTACTAATAATACTACTACTACTACTACTACTACTACTACTACTACTACTACTACTACTACTACTACTACTACTACTACTACTACTACTACTACTACTACTACTACTACTACTACTACTACTACTACTACTACTACTACTACTACTACTACTACTACTACTACTACTACTACTACTACTACTACTACTACTGCTACTGTTACTACTACTTCTACTACTACTACTACTAATACTACTACTACTACTACTACTACTACTACTACTACTACACCAACAACATACATGCACAGGAACATTTAAATGAAGCACTTATAAAATTTCTACACCATTCATTCAACTTCAGCTTCAATGCAGGCGCGTACAAAAGCGTTAATGATAATGTCGACTATAAAAATTTCGCTTCAAAGGATTACACACACAGGAAGCAGAGGAGAATGGGGTGGGGAAGTGAAGTTGGCGCGAACACATTTCGAAATTTCGGGGCGATTTGTCCATCGATGTTGCTGTTTTTGTATGTATCTTCTGCAATTGCGATGTGCTGGAGATTGTAGCAGGGCGTGCTACACTAGCAATTATCATTAACAACAGCAGTTACCATTATTTTCGATACACACACACACATAAATACCACTACATACAAATAGTGATACCCACTGAAATGAATGAAATGTAATAATAAGAGGAAGTAGAAGATAAAGAAGTAGAAGACTTTAGAAGAAGAAGAAGTGGAAATAGAGGTCGTAGTAAAGTAAGCATACATACTATACTCATCGATAGCAATACTACAATAACAGCACAAAACAAGTAACAAGGATAATACACACACACCCACACCCACTCACACAGATTCATACACACAAATCTATACATATGTACAGGATGCGCCATCTTTTGTGTCGGTATGTGAATGTTGAATAACTTAAATAAAAAAAACAAACGATTTCCTTATATGAGGTAATTTTATTTAATTTTGTCCTTCACAATTTATTTGGACTAGTTTTTGAATACAACATCAAACAAGAAGTGGCCGCAGTTATTGACCAAAGCAAAAAGTGTCCTTCTTGCTCCATCACTTCCATCCATCACTTTTTCGAGCATCTCGAACGGTATAGCGATGATTACGGCACGAATATGTTTGCCTTCAGCTCGTCAATGGTCTGAAGCTTGCTGGCGTACATTTTGCTTTTCAACTAACCCCACATAAAGAAGTCCGGAAGGGTAAATTTCTGGAGATCTGGTTGGCCAGTCAATATCACCATTTTTTGACACCACACGTCCAGGGTATTTTCATTGCAGAAACTGCATTGTTTGATTTGCAGTGTGGCATGGCGCACCGTCTTGTTGAAACCAGTAACAGTTCCGACATTTTTCACACTTTTGTGGGCAGACATAATGAGACAAGATCATCCGATATCGATTCCCATCGACTGTTCCGGCTTCTCCGAAGAAAAATGGCCCAATGATGGTTGCTGCCCAAGCAGTCACTTTTTGATCATGCAATGATGTTTCATGAATCTCGTGTGGATTCTCCGTTCCCCGAATGTGGCAAATTTTGCTTGTTAACGACACCAGAGAGTGTAAAATGGGCCTCGTCGGTCATCAAAATTTCCTTCCAAAAATCAGTTTCACTGTCAACCCTTCGAGCAACTGTTTGGCCGTAGTCCAAGCAACGTGGACGGTCTGCCGACAATATTCTTTGAGTCAATTTCACTTTATATGGAAACAAATTATCCTTTAAAATGCGCCACAAGGTGGTTCCTTACTTTCTTCTTCTTCTTTGAATGGCACAACAGCCCATGGAGGGCCTAGGCCGAGCTGTTCGCATCCATTCATGTTGTGCGTGTTATATTTGTACATGAAAAGAAGGGCCCTACAGTTTTATGTCGAATCCGAACGTGGAAGTGAAAAGCTTTTCATAGGCAATTTTTACTCTTTTACGTTTTTATGTTTTCCATTGCCTGCCAAGAGGTGGTGCTGTGTAGAAAAGTAGTTTTTTCTACTTTTAGATTTTGCTTGTCCCAAGATTCGAACCCAGGACACTCTGCGACCAAGGTGGTTCCATTGACGACAAAATGCTGAGCGCGCTGACGATATGACACATGTGCGTTCGCGGCAACACTCCCTCTTACCGCTTCAACATGTTCATTGAAACGTCTTGGGCGTTGATGAACAGCTTGTCGACGACCTGAACGACTATTTTCAATGTACAGCGTCACTATTCCGGCGCGTTGTGCCGGTGTGAAGCGATTCATACTTAGCTTGCGGGAGTCGTCAACATTAGAGGGGTTCTTTATCCGAGGCTTATTTTGAGGATTCATTGGTGGGTATTTTAACGTGGTGGGTTCCAAGCCCGACGCACAACCATTCATTCAAGGCCATGGAGAAGCCCGCCACGCACATTAGTTAACTCACTGACGGTTGCCAGATCGCTATCCAGGGGACGCCACGCCATGGTTATATTTAATTGTACCGAATTGACGTTTCAAAAACATATTTACTCAAGTCAATCGGTTGTTACTGAAATGTTAAATTATTCAATGTTTACATAGCGACATAAAATATGGTGCACCCTGTATATGTATATACCTACAAGTTAGTACAAGTTTAATACTTTTATCTTGTACTTAGTTACTATAAAAATCTGATTTTCGTATTTCAGCCCCTGCAGGACATTTCTTTTTCTCTCTCATATCTAATCAAGAGAGAAGGAGTACGATATGTTTTCTTCTTTGTCTTGTGACAATTATCTATGTATTTCCTTAAGTATACCGAGTACATGTGTATGTAATTCCAAAGCAAACCAAAACCATCCTTTTTAGTCCTTTTTCGTACTTGAACTACTACTCTCACCTCGCCTCCTGTTGTCGGGGAGTATGTACATAATCGAAAATTGCGGTCATAAATATTATATATTTACTTGAATATACCCCAGTACAATAATTTCTTGTCCATACATTTCTCGCTTTGTTTTCTCTACTTTTTATGGTCAGCAAAATGCTTTGTAATGACACAAAAACAAAACATAAATATTCCACAAATGAATGAAGCATATTCCATTATGCAGGAAGGCAGAATATTAGAGTAGGATAACAACTGCAGAAAATTATACCATACATACTCATGGACAAATCTATAAATATTTACCAAGTTAGTGTTCATCGAAGCGCAGTGGTTAATTTACGATTATTTTGTGTCTGCGAATCAGTCGCGAAAGTTTAATATGCTTACCATTTCGATACCATTTCGAAGAGAAAAACAACTCATACATTGTGATGAAGGGCTTCTACTTAGTCTATAGATTCCCTTTTAGGCTTTTAGTCTCTAAGAATGTGAATATCGGTTAATTTTAATCTATTACGTATCCCTAGGTTCACATTCGACACTATGAAATTGGGAATATTTTTACGCTACTTGCAGCAGAAGGAGTCATAAAGCCTCTGTATTTCCTTTTAGTTTTCCAGGCCAGGGAATTCAAAGTCGAATGGTTATGACAATGGTTTCGATTCTACACTTCGATAATTAAGCAGCAATTAAGAAACTATTTCATTTGAATATACTCTAGAGCAGAGATTCCCAATTGGTGTATCGTGACTGAAGGGCAGACGGCAAGGTAATGATAGTGGGCCGCGAAAGAATCTTTAATGAGCTATTGAATAAAATAAATGTAGTTGGAAATTTTTTTATTTGGAAATGCTTTTTTTTTTTTTTCTTTATAACACAGTCTAACAAATTAAAACCTTTGGTGTGCAACAGCGAAAGTGTGGTGTAATATTGAAAGAGGATGTTGCAACTTGAACATTTTTGCTTAAGAAGTTATTGTCATCAGTATATGCTTAAGAAGTTATAGCCATCAGTATATAAAGTTCAAGAGCTGGGAATTTCATGTCTGAGGCAATACCGATGTAAAGATACACATTTTGTTTGTTTTTACATCAATCCTCTACCCCATTTCTTACCTACATTCCTGATGATAGTTTATAGTCTATTTTTTAAAAACATATTTTTAAAATTTCAATTTGTTTTTATGTAAAATTTGCTTAAATTCCCTAAATATAGAAGTACATAAGTAGAGTTAGGAAATGGACTATTGACGTTTTGTTTATGGAAATATAGATCGCAATGAAAAAAGTGTGGGAACCGCTGCCTAGAGTACATTAAGCAACAAATATGAGAAGAAGATACTTTCTGGAGGTTTATGACTGAGTGCTTGGTTGTAGGTAGTAGTGGAATTGTAAAGGGTGATTTTCTTGCTAAGTACTTGGTTTTTGACGTTTATGTTTCTGGCAGTTCACGCGTGATTCTTGTGTCAAAGTAAAAAATGCTCAGTTTGGTTTGTCAATATCAACGTGAATAAACTTACGCCTGAACAACGTTTGCAAATTATTGAAATTTATTATCAAAATTCGATCCGTTTTTTATCGCAAAATTGTCTTCAGCAACGAGGCTCATTTGTGGCTCAATGGACAATTCAGCAGCTACCAATGCTTTCCGAAAAATGCGCTGTTTGGTGCGGTTTATGAAAAGGCGGCATCACTGGGACGTGCTTCTTCAAAGACGATGAAGGTCAATGGAGAAAGGACCCGGTACCGTTCGATGATAATAGACTTTTTTTGCCGAAAATGCAAGAATTGGACTCGGCCGACATGTGGTTCCAACAGGACGGTGCCACATGCCACACTGCACGAGAAACCATGCATCAATTGAGAGGCGAATTTGGTGAGCAGTTAATCTCACGTTTTGGTGCGGTCAATTGGCCATCAAGATCGTGTTATTTGACCACGTTAGACTATTTTTTGTGGGGCTATGTTAAGTTTCATGTCTATAGGGACAATCCAAAACGATTGCTGCTTTAGAAACCAACATTGAACGCGTCATTGGTCATTGATGAGATCCCGGCCGAAATTTGTGAAAAAGTGTGCCAATATTGGACCATCAGAATGTACCACTTAAAGCGTAGTCGCGGGCAACAATTACGTGAAATTATCTTTAAAATAAGATAAGTGAAATTATCTTTAAAAGGTAAATGGCAGAATTTCATTTATCGATACAAATAAAAATTTCATTCACTTTTGTAAAATTTCAAATTTATTTTTGTTGGTGAATCCCAAAGTTGGCGAACAACCCTTGATTAAAGGTCCAGGAAAACGTGGTTTGATTTAAGGTCCAAATGGATTGCTTTACGTTGAATGACATAGCAATATCCAGGTGTTACTTCTTGGTAGTGTGTAGTCTTGAGATAGAAGATCGCAAAATGGTGATATAGGTTGTAAGCCCACATCACCTACATACCGTATGTGCTGATTATAAGGTCAGGTTCAACGGTTAGGGCTACTTGTATGCCTCAAATTTGGATTTAATATCCCTCGAAAGTTCATTTGACCTTATAAAATGGCACTGAGCTATACTATCTGCTGGCACTAGCCTCTTTTCCTATATTGATACCAAAGAAGGTGTTAGTAAAGATAATTTGCTACAGTGCAACATCTTCAGTCTTATGCTGTGCTATGTTTTTTAAGATGATGTCGCCATCCTGCGGTCAGTGAGTGCAGAGTTCTTCTCGTTGACTGGGTCTAACTAGAGGTGGACGGGAGCAAAACGAAATAGCTTGTGTCAAGAAAAATGACGCCTTGGCAATTGTAACTTCTAGTAGCTTCGCCAATAAGTTTTACTAAATGGGCTCTGAAGGCAATTAAATTGGCTTTATTTGGTAAAAAAAAAAAAATAATAAAAAATATTTGATTTAACGATGTGCTTTTGTTTCGAAAACTTTATTATACTGCTTAATTTTGTTGGAATTTATTAAACATTTATTATTACAAATCTCAACAAGTTTTTGGCAGGCTGCACACACACACACTCTTACATTCATATGCATGGTAAATAAAAACTATACACGCACACAATCAAATAAATGCAAATAAACTGATATTTTTAATGCCATTTTCAGTAACTCCAGCTCGAACTTTGATGATAATATTTTAAGTTTGATTACTTTAAATGTTTAATTTTGTATTTGTTATTGGGTATTTTAATTTACATACATACATACATACATACTTATGGTATATACAATATTAAATATGTATTTATGCCGTTTTGTATGGAATAGATTCTTGTGCTTGTGTGTAAGAGCTTATTATTTGAGGCTGAAGCTTTTATCTGCTTTAATACCTGCCAATCCTTGCTGCTGAGAAGCTGCTCTGCTGCTTTGCTGCTTTGCTGCTGCTGCAGCTGCCTCCACTGTTGTTGTCTTTGTGAATGTGAATGTGAATTACTAAGTATATATTTATGTGAAATCGATCGATGTTTGAAAATTAAGTGTTCTTGTTGTTGTTGTTGTTGTTGTTGTTGTTGTTGTTGTTGTTGTTGTTGTTGTTGTTGTTGTTGTTGTTGTTGTTGTTGTTGTTGTTGTTGTTGCTGTTGTTGTTGTTGTTGTATCTTATTGTAAGTCTTGTGTTAAGTAAAAGTAGGTTTTAGTAAGGATTTCTTTTGATTTACACATTTGACTTTGATAGCTTCCACAACGTCGAGATGATGGTGATGAAGATGAAGTCAGTGGCAGCATGGGGCTGCATCCTGTGATGCTCAAGATAAGACACAGAGATTCTACTGTATGGCTGGTAACTAACTACATACAGCAGCCACAACAATAACAACTACAATACTTACTGCAATGTAAAACAAAAATTTAATTTTACTCTGCTTCTTGCTGTGCTTGTCTTCTTCCGCTTGTTGTATTGCAACTACGACAAGAATGTACCATATTTACATTGAAGTAAATTTAAAATTTGATATGCTTTTATCAAAAATGCGCAAAAAGGAATTTCAATAATTTAAGCAAAACCAAGAAGCAATTTCTTGTTCTTGTTTATAATTTATAACAATTGCCAATCGTCTTTCATACTCTTTGTCTCTCTCTGTCGCGCACATGGGCAAGGTAAAAGCTATGGATGTGTGTATGTGTGTGTGTGTGTGATTGCTCGTAGTAGGAGTAACTTGTGTTGTTGTTGTATTTAAATATGTTATTATTCTTTCACGCTTGTTACAACTTAAGCCCCTATACATAATACCTGTCACACACACACACACACACACACACACACATACAAAACATATAAACGTAAGCGTAAGTTTATGTGCGTGTATAGGTATTACAAATATTGAGTAAAATTCTGCATAGGAATCATGTTAAATTCCGCAGAAACAATTGTCATCGTAAATTACTTCATAAATTGTCCTAATCTCATAAGCAACAACAACAACATCTTTGCATATGCTTCGGTTTTATTCTCTTTACCAAAATTGCTAAAACGTGTGCGTGCTTGTGTGCTGGGTGTGTGTGTGTATGTGTGTTTGCGAGTAGGCTTTTAGGCGTCTTTGCGCTCTGCTGCTGTATGCTTAAAAGATTCCATTCGAATGTATTTTTCAATGATAAGTACAATGATGCAAAATAAATTATGCTGTGTATGGCAAACATGGAATTACTGATATTGCTTCTATTTGAGTATGTATGTATATTTGCGGAGAATTTGACGTTGAATTTTAAACTGAAGCATACTTTTTGGCTTACGTCTTGCGGAAATATTTGATTTTACCATATATTATTAAAACCTTGAAGTTGTCAAGAGTAAATATGTACATTTTAGTTATAGAAAATATCAATATTTTGCTCAATTCTATAAAAAGCTTTTCCGGGGGATCTTTAGCTTTAAGTATAGTTTCTACTACCATTATTTTGTAATTCCATTTTAATCAAAATATGTACTATTTTCCAGTGCTCTTTTTGCTAATTTATTAATTTTTTTCAGAAGTGGCAGTGATGATGATGATTTTCCTTCCAAATATGAGAATGACTTGAATTCTAACTTCTAAGTAGTTGTGGTTAGCGACGGGTGGTATTGCAAGGTAGAAAACATGGCTGCGCGCCATCTTTTGTGTAGGTATGTAAAAATAAATAATATAAAGCCACCTTCGACAGCATTTTGGTAACGCTGCAAAGTTCATCCCGTCTTTACAATATGACACTGACACAATTGGAACAGACCTTTTCGAACGCCATTTGATACCAAAAGAGTTTTTAGAATTTTAAAATTTATCAACCAATTGCCTTGAGTAAACATGAATCGCTTCACACTGAAATAACCCGCCGAAATGGTGACGCTGTACATTGAAAATAGGCGTTCAGTTGTGTTAACTCATCGTGCATATCGTCGAAAATATCGTGGCCAACAAGCACCGTCTGACAACACAATTCGTCGATTGGTGTCAAATTTCCTTGAGCACGTGACAGTGGGAGATTGTCGACTAGCCGTTCATCAACGCCCAAGACGTTCCACTGAACTAACTGGTTGAAGCGGTAAGAGAGAGTGTTGCCGGAGAACCCACATGTGTCGTATCGCCACCGCGCTCAGAATTTTAGCGTCAGTGGAACCTCCTTGCTGCGAATTTTCAAGGATGACTTGCATTTGTTTCCGTATAAAGTGCAATTGACTGAAAGAATATTGCCGACAGACCGTCCACATCGCTTGGAATACGGCCAAATAGAACTTGATTTTTTGAAGGAAATTGTGAAGACTGACGGGGTTCATTTCACACTCTCTGGCGCCGTTAAGAAGCAAAATTTCCGCATATGAAGAACGGAGAATCCACACGAGATCCATGAAACGCCATTGCATGATCAAAAAGTAACTAATTGGGCCGTAATTTGCGCCAGAAACTATCATTAGGCCATGTTTCTTCAGAGAAATAGCGAAACAGTCGATGGGAATCGATATCGCTGGATGTTGGGTCATTATGTCTGCCCACAAATGTGTGAAAAAGGTTTGGACGGTTACTGGTTTCAACAAGACGGTGCGCCATGCCACAATTCAAGTCAAACAATGCGATTTCTGCAATGAAAATTCTCTAGATGGTGATATTAACTGGCCCTCCAGATCTCCAGAAATTGACCTCTCCGGACTTCTTTTTGTGCGGTTAGTTGAAAAGCTAAGTGTACGTCAGCAAGCCTCAGACCACTGTCGACCTCAACGCAAACACATTCGTGCCGAAATCATCGCTATGCCGCTCGAGGTGCTCGAAAAAAGTGCTGGAAAACGCAACAAAAAGGTCACATTTTACTTTGGTCAATAACGGCGGCCACTTCTTGATTGATGTTGTATCCAAAAACTAGTCCAAATAGATTGTAAAGGACTGAATTAGATAAAAATTCCTCATATATTCCAACATAAAATGGAGCTGTCAGATCAACCCCTCCCCCTTAAGGATACCGCTATGTTGCACCCAAGCCACTTGATTACATAATTCATTTACTTTCGTAAATTATGAGTAATTTTTAAGGTAGTTACCTGAAAGTAATGCTTACGTTTTTTGTATATATATCGGGTGTTTTTTTTTTAGAGACGGAAAACTTTAAATTGAAATAAAACACAGAAAAATGTTTTTAATATCCATGCAATTTACTTTATTTCAAAAGACATGAATGTTTATAACTCGCTCAACATGAGTGGATGCGAAAAGTTTGGTCTTTGGCGCTACATGCGGTCATAATCGACACTGATAAAACTGAAGTTTATTGTGGTAAAGGCATAACACTTGCCACTATGGCTGCCTATCTCTTTATCGGTGTCCTGTGTGATTGCATTCCTTCTTTCATTCTCCCTCCATCTTCCTTCCATTCAACACAATGCTCTACATTCATAGGGGTACACCCTGTGTGTTTAATGTATCAATAAAAAAAAATTAAAAAAAAAAAATGTTTCAATATGATTTCGGAAATGTTGCCGCCGCCGCTGGCGTGTGCATGACGTATTCTTGAGGTAAAATTTTGACACTCTCTTCGCAGTAAATCTGGCTATAATTCGAAAATAACTTGTGGATTATTATAGTGCTCAACAATTAAGCTTGTGTCCATCGATTTTGTGGAAAATTTGGTATAAAGATCTTGGTTTACGTGCTTACAAGATTCAACTAGTATGAAAATTCGACCTCTAGATTATGACACGCCACTGTAATAACATTCCACTTTCGCGTGCTCTTCAGGTTACATTCCTGAAGTGTAACCCTTGGGAAAAGACAAGGCAAATTATTCACGCTATACATCTGGTAACGTACTTAGAATAAAATATTTACTAAGGGTAAGGTGAAATCAAATCCGAATAACTCAGTTTCCTACATTTATCTATGTTGTCTAGTCATAGTGAAAGACGATATGTTTTGAAATAAAACTGCAGACCATATCTTGTGTCACTGTGAAAATCTTATGAGAAAAAGCAATCTCTACTTAAAGATAACTTTCCATAGCTCCAAATTGCAGCCGATAATTGTGCCTAGGAGGAAATATAATCCCTCGAAATGAGTGCTCCGATCAGAGGATATTGTGGTCATGTCCTCAAAAATTCTGATTTAAACTCGGAACAATTTCTCATTACTTTTGGCAGCCTGCTCATTCTTCTAGTAGAAGAGCCACCATGGCTGTTCTTTCGTTTTCTTAGAAAACTTCTCTTCAAATATCAGTAGAATTCATCAGACATAAATTAAATACTGATTTCAAGAAGAAAGATAAGGTTCCTTCTGCCATATTACGTTATTATTCCATGTTACACCATATTCTAATTATGCACAGTGAAACGTGCATGGGGTCCGCTAGTATATTATAAATTTGTATATAAGAAATGATGCAAAAATGATAAATTTGCAGTTATGTAAAAGTCCCATAATGCAATTTGCTTCAAAAGTGTAGCACGCATGTAGGCGCAGTTTTGAACTATATCAATGAATTAATAAAATTATATTTATGTAGAAATACTATTCCCTGAATATACATAAGCTCGCAAATATATTTCATGTTTCTAAAGTTTCACATAATTACATATTTCCAGAAGTCATCATTTATAAGTACAGCTGCCTAAAAGTATGCTTTAACATTTTACTATCTTTTCGCATTTTATTACATTCAAAGTTAAAATTAACTTTTGTAATTGCATAAAATGTGTGTACTTATGTAACGTGAGTGCTCGCATAATTTCCTCGCATGCTGCACGCTCCGGTACTAACATCCATAATCTGCACTCATTATTATATCAATTTTTCCATTCAACTGTGTAAGTACTTAAAAACAAAACAACATAAAACATAATTTAACTTTCTTCATTAAAAAAAACTTGCAATGGCTTTTATTTGCAATCAACTAAAAACCAAGCTAAAATGAACACAACCAATACCAAAATTATAAACTGAGGCGAGTACGAGCAGTCGATTAAGTTATGGTAAAGTAGTAGTGATACAACAAAAGCAGAAAAATCAAAATAAAGATCCACAAAATTGTAAAGTAAAAACTAATAATCAACATTTTCCCAATTGCAATTCCATGCAAAGTTTTTGCAATTTTACGACGACTGCTGCACACCCACTGCGACTTACGTAACGACTTCCAAAACTAATCCGCATA
Organism: Palloptera scutellata; assembly: GCA_958295655.1. Classification (NCBI taxonomy): domain Eukaryota; kingdom Metazoa; phylum Arthropoda; class Insecta; order Diptera; family Pallopteridae; genus Palloptera; species Palloptera scutellata. The sequence continues at coordinate 147,779,228 of OY282449.1, read as the reverse complement.
TCCTCGTGATACTAACAAAATAGTGTCACACCAAAGAACGAGAAGATTTGTTGCTTGGCTGGGCCTGTTCGCTGTTCGCTGCCCGTGACCAGCACCAACACCAACTACGAACATATCATGTTCCATGCACCCTAGTGGGTATGCCGCTCACTCCTTTCCTTTCTTTCCCCTTGAAATCTCTCTCAGCTTAAAATGCTAAGTTTAGTTTTTAGTTTTTGAGTTTGTTACAATTCGTTAATTCGTTAAGAATTTCCTTTCGACCATAACGACTCGAATGTATTAAAAATGCGAAAAGTGTTTCTGCTTGTCCTCCATCTCATTCTTGTGCTGGCTCATTCTGTCGCTCGTCATTCTCGAAAGGATTAACTGATAATAAGTTTGATGTTCTGGCGAATGAACCGAAATGGTTGTTGTTTTTAGTTGTCATGTGATAAAAAAAAGAGTATTATATAGAAATAGAGAAATAAACTTTTGGCCATTTTTATTCGAGAATTTTTTCTTCTTTTTCTCTTTCGCTCTCTCTCTCTCTCTCTCTTTAAAGTTATCCTCTACAGTCATGCCATGAGTGTGTGTATTAGTAGTTCTAAATTATATATACATACATATATACGTGTGTGTGTGTGTGTGTGTGTGTGTATGCATGCTTTCGTATTTTTATTGAATCGGAAGTTTTTGTTAAAAAATTACTTGAACTCTTATCTTTATCTGAATGCCACGTTCATGCTTCAAAAAGGCAAAGATGTATGTGTTTTTTTTTTTTGTGGGTGTTCAAGTATAAGGTAGAAGTGGTTTTTATTTCTTTAGTTTTCTAGGTACATCAAGTAATTTAGGAATAGAAAATACAATTTTGATGGAGGTGGCACACAGGTGAAGTGAACCCGAATGATACTCTCCTTTTCTCTTTCATTTTCGCTCTTTCATTTACTTGAGGAAATTTCAGTAAAACTTGACAGTTTTGAATTTCGCTCATTTAAGCTTTCAAAATCCTTTTGTCCGCCACGTTCAGTAGGGGAACGATTAGGCGAACTTCGAGTCAACGATCAACGTTGTTTTTATCGGTTCAAAAGTGGTCGTGCTGCCGGCTGTCCCGATATCTGTGAAGCTACTTTTTAGATGTAAGAAAGCGCCCACAGCCTGAAGAAGCATTGTGTTGGACATTTTTGATACATTCAACACACATTCAACACACACATAAAGGTACACCCTATGAATGCAGAGCATTGTGTGTGAATGGAAGGAAGATTGATAGGTGGGAGGAAGAATGAGAGAGGGAATGCAATCACATAGGACACCGATAAAGACATAGAAAGCCATTGTGGCAAGTGTTATGCCTTTACCACAATGAACTTCAGAATGAAATAATAATGAATTAAAAAGAGGGTAGGAATGTGTAAAGCGGGGTTGAAATGAGAGTAAGAAGTAATTATGAAGCCTTTCTTTGAATTGGATAAAGTTATAACTAACTCACCATCATCGCCATCAAAGCAAATCGCTTTATTCCAGACTATGTGTCCTATGAAAATAACTAAATAGAACTGTTCCACCTTACCTTTTCGCCTTTCCAGATTCCGGTCATCGTTTGCAAAGTAGTGTTAACGAATGTTAAAAACAGCTGCTTCGAGCTGTGAAGTAATTGTGGTTTCATCTAACATTTACAATTTAAACTACTCGTTATTTTGAGTCTGGCAACTCTAATGTCAATCGTATTATGACGGAAAAATTGTTTTAAATTTACGGTTAACGAAATACTGAAAATTTACTTGCAAAATGATGAATCTTCTACCGAAAGTGTAAGAAAATTACGTTCAAAATTTCAGTAGAAGAGAAGCGCCTCAATTTGTGAAGCGTGTGCGTGAAACTGGATCTTTATTGGTTAAAACAACACATTCTCGTACTCCTGCAGTGCGCACAACAGGAGAAATTGCTGCTATTACTCAGAATTTGCAAGAAAAACCAACCACATCAACTCTTCAACATCGTTCTCAGGAATTGAACATTTCACGCACTTCTTTATGGTGTGGTCTTTTGCATAAAGGCCTCGGAATGAAGCCGTACAGAGTTCAACTGGTGCAACAGCTAAAGTCACATGATCACCTGCAAAGTTTTCGGTTCGCTAATTGGGTTCGCTCTGGAACGTTTGGAAGAAAATGAGCATTTTTAACGAAAACTCCTCTTTTCTGACGAAGCTCACGTCGACCTCGATGGTTACGTTAATAAGCAAAATTGTCGCATCTGGGGCTCAGAAAATCCTCCATGCGCGATTGTTGAGAAGCCAAGGCACCCTCACCAAGTAACTGATTGGTGTGGTTTTTGGACAGGCGGTATATTGGAAATTTTTTTTTTTTTTTTTAAATGATGTACGACACAGCGGTACTGTGAAAGGTTTGCGCTACGGCAAAATTATAACTGATTATTTGTAGCCTATTTTAGAAGATATGGACTTAGACATCATTTGGTTCGAACAGGATGGCGCGGCTTATTTGCAGAAGCCCGATGGATAATCAAGTTTTTGCGTGGGAAGCTTGAAAATCGCGTAATTAGTCGTGGTGGTGATGTGCATTGTTCACCATGCAATTGCGATTTGACTCCGTGGGACTAAAGTATTACGCTAACCATTCAGCAATGATTGAAGATCTGAAGGAATAAATTGGTGCAGCTATAGGTCAAGTACAGCTCTTTTAGACGAAAATGTGCTTAAATACTGGGTTGATCGTATGGGCTACTGCAGGGCCAGCCGAGGAAGTCATTTGAATGAAATACTGCTCCACAATTAACCGGAAGGATTGCACTTTCAAATAATAGAAACAAAACTGAAAAAAAATATTCGATTCTTGATTACACCAAAACAAAATTCCAAATTATAAATGGTCCAACCCGTATAGTCTGCGGCAGCAGCGGTTCTGGAGGCAGCAGCGGGGGTCGGGCGTATAGAGGTTTCATTATTATCATGTTTATAAAGTTCTGGCTAAGTCCCAAGCTTGGTAGCTAACCCTAGTTTGTCCGAGATATTACTAGTGAAAGAATATAATAATGTTCCAAAGAGAGTGTGAGTAGCTTCTTCTAAATATGTCCAATTAGCAGTCGTCAAAACTACAGCACACTAGCCGCTTCTCACTCGATCTAATTTTCAAATGAAAGTCATGAGTTTATGTTTAATTTGCGGTCAATAATAAGGGAGCATATAGAAAAAAGCGATTGTACCTTAACTTTCTGCCTCTCAGTTTATACGTTCCTGCATGGGACATACTACTGTACCAGTAGTAGTAGGTACTTTCATACCACACAGATACCTACACACACACACATCCCCACACAGAGATGGCAACAAAATTGAATTAGTCTAATCAAAAAGTCACAAGTTTTCTTCCATTTCTCGATGTGACAACGATGAAGGCGACCATTTGAATCTGTTGGGATACACGATGAATACAAAGAAAAACTAAACGAAATGGATTGAGTTGTGTGTGTGTGTGTGTGCGCGTGGCTGTATGAGTGTGTAGGTGTAAGTTTGTTCGTCGATTCAGTGGGAGTCGAGGAGTGCTTCGCTGGGAATTGTTTGCTCTGTGTTACTTGGCTGCTGCTGTGGCTGCTTCGAATTGGACATGAGAAGTTGTACAAGTGTACGAGTATGTGTGTGTGTGCGTGTGTGTGTGTGTATGTATGCGACAAATGCATGAGTTCATTTTCGTATAAAAATACTTTAAAAAAGTTTTATGGAAAGTTGTGCAGTTTTTTTCTTTCTCGATCTCGATCTCCTACACGCCACCTAGACTCCTCCTCCAGCCATCAACAATTCACTTTCAGCTCTTTCAATTTGGAATTGCAAGTTGAAAGTTTTGTTCTTAATCCGATTTTTCATTTTGAAAAGACTTCGAATGAATTGTGAAGTTTTATTTTATAACTATATGCAGTAAATTCATATACTACATCTACGAGCTGCATATAGTTTTGGGAAAATTTATTTCCTAGAGATTAGAGCATATCAAACTATGAATGTGTATACTGGTATATGTGTATGTGTATGTGTGTGTCTGTGTGTGTGTGTGTGTGTGTGTGTGTGTGTGTGTGTGTGTGTGTGTGTGTATTTGTGGTAGCTATAAAAGCAATCTATTGTGATTTTAGTGGAATTCTTGAGCTTAATATTGTGAAAGAGTGAAATTAAATATTTTTTGCCATAATCTCCACTGGGAAAGTTTAAATAAATAGGAAATGATTTAATTCTCGAAATTCAACTAGAATTAAGAAATCTTTTTAGGATTTCTATTATTGAATTATTTTCACAGTACATATATCTTCACTTTATTAAAAATATCATAAGGTGTCTTATTCTATCAAATTGTTCTACAGTAGAATCGTGATAATTCGTACCCCGTTAATTCGAAAATCTTAATAAATCGCAACAAACTATTGATTCCTTGAAAAAATTGCTCTGCCAAAAGTACAAGTATGAAACCGGTAAAAAAATAAAATACAAAATTTAAGAAGATACACGTTTATTTAAGAACACATTCATTCTTCAAAGTAATGGCCATTGGCAATTTGTGAATGCCTCGCCAAAATAAAACTAAGTGAAACCAGTCATCGAGACATTTTTTCACATTTTCGTTCGAATCGAAGTGTTGCTCAACAAGTGAGTGCCCCATTGATGAAAATAAGTGGTAGTCAGATGGATATTTGTTTGATACCTGCGGCTTATTCAACCTGTCTGGTGAATAAGCCGCATGGGGAGGGCTTCCCAGCTGTACGAATCTACCAATTCCCGAGTCTGATTTGTTCGATGTGATGGTGCATTGTCATCAAGAAAAATCACTTTGTGTTGATATTCTGGACGTTTTTGGCGCAAAGCTCGGTTCAAATCGGCTAATTGTTGTTGGTAGCGTTGACCAGTAACCAGTAAGGGGTTTACCGTCGTTGCTCGCAAATTGGATCTGAAACTCCCGCAAACGGTTTCTTATTTTATTCACAGAGACATTTATACCCTTTCGAGCCAATTTTTGTTTAGCTGCTTTCAAGGATATGGCTGAATTAGCTTCGAAAATCCTCTTTATAACCAAGTCCTCCTGTTTCGAGGTAGCTCTGCAAATGCCGCGATTTGGCAGGTCGTCCACATTTTTGTGCACCAAAAAGGGTTGGTTCCAATGCTAGACACACGCCTTCGGCTTTTTTAAGTACTTCGAAGAACTCAAGTGGGACATCTTGGGACCTTTTGGATGGGAACAAAGAAAGACTGCTTCAAAACGTTTCGCGTATACGTAACTCATTTCCTAAATATACTCTTGAGACGAAAGTGTATAATGGATTGTTTCTACAATTACATTGCGAAATTTACAATGAAATCAAGTTTTTTGAAAATCAAGGCCTACTTCATGCGGCACCCACCATCCCACCTTTAAAATCAATCCCATGGCTTTTAAACAGCTCCAGTTGAGAAATGCATTGTTGAGACACATTTAATTGTTCTGCAAGTTGTTCTTGCGTTTGACCATCATCCTCATCGAGTAAAGCTTGCAATTCGGCATCCGGCATCTTCAAACTTTTTCGGTGGTCTTCCACGTTCTTCGTTTCTCACATCAAAATCGCCACTTTTAAACTTATTGAACCACTCGTTGCACTGTGTTTTGCCTAGATCGTGCTTCCACGAGCATTCGATGTGATTCCAAAGCAGACTTCTTCAATTGGAAACAGAAAATCAATGATGTCCACATACCGCAGTTTGTAGGTACAAAATTCGACATTTATGAAGTGAATATTATTGACAGAAGTAAATGCGAAGAAATGGCGCAAATGATTTGGTTTGACAGAGCGTATAGCTTCACCTAGCGACACAGAGACGTCATTACCGGTTTCATACTTGGTAATTCCCAAAAATTCCAAAAATTTTGATTGACTCGCTAAATCGTATTTTTATTTCAATACAAGTTCTGTTTAATATCTTTTAAATCGTAATTGGTTGTTGAATTTCCGATACCTACGCGACGATATATTATTTTTTAAGTCGAATTTTGTAATGAGTTTAAGAATTTAGAAATACTTCAGCTCATCAATTCAAATATAAATTTTTATATTAATCCAAGAAACATAAAAAATTTTAGGTAAGTAAGAAAAACTACAAATTTTAAGAAAGTAAAAAAACAATTCGATAACGTGAATATTGGAAATGAATCCAGTTGTTTGCTATCTGCTTCATTCTAATCATGTTGCCGCCAATACAACAAAATTTGCAGCGGATGACATTTTCTCGTGTCGCTGTCGCTTCAATCTGTTTCGGTTATAAAAGAGTAATTTAATTGCATGTCTCTCAATGCACTCTCGCAGCGTGTTTTCCCAAAGCAATGAGCTTAACAATGAGAGCTTAAACACGGTGCCAAAGAGTGCAGGTCAGAATACTACCACCATTTTATATTCCTTACTTTCATGAGAGGCAACCACAAGCTCTTGCATTTTCAGCAACCACAAATCTAATACAAGTTTTATAATGGGGAAGCCAATAAATCGAAGGCATCTAATGTAACCGTATCCAGTTTAATATTAGGTACTTTAATTGATTTTGTTTTATGTAGCCATAACGTTTATGTTCTAAAAGAAGTTCTAAATATAACGGCAATATTGAAGTATGAAAACCTACACTCACTTATTCTCTTCATATTCACCTCAATTGTTTTTTGTTTTGTTTTGTATTTTTCTGTTGCTTTCTTTTTGTCCAAACTATTGAAGCGTTTTTATGACCAACAAAAGCAAATAATAAAAAATATAAAATTTTAATGTACTTTATTATGAACTTTTCAAATTACCATCACGAAGACGCACATGCAATCGCACATGTAGAATATTTAACAAAAGCAAACAAAAAAAAAAAAACAAAAAAACAAAAACAACAACACGAAAACAAAAACAACAACCAAAAAAATTAGCTATAAAAAATGAAAAGTTGGCCATTTCATTATTGTTTCATTTCGAATCGTGTTACAATTGTCATCGTTAAAAAATCATTAGATCGTAAAGAAAAGTAAATAAAAAAAAAGTGGAACACACAAAATTTCTACTTACTTTTATTTATTTATAATTTAGCTATACATAAATTCATTAAACTAATTGTTTACTTTACAAAAGAAAATAGATTTTTATAATACTCTCTCGTTTTAGTACAATCAAATTGTGCGCACTACAGCATACCGGCAAAACCATAAGGTACGCGTATAAGCAGGCGCCCCCCTGCATGAGTTCCTCTGCGGTAGTACAGCAACAACATCTTAACACCTTCTGGCCCTTACTTAAATACTTGAATAATGGAAAATGAACGAATAGAATTGTTTACTTAAACATTTGTTTTCATCATTTGCCATAAAGAAGCAAATTTTATGAGCTGTTTTCCTCAAAATTATAAAAAAGAAACACTCAACAAAGTTTAATGCGAAACAACAGAAGCAGTGGTGGTGTAAACATGCATACTGCCCCTCGTTTTTGCTGTTATTGTTGTTTTTGTTTAATTAGAACACATCCCTGGCAGGTTATATTCGTATCTAAAGGGTGATTTTAAATAGCACAGAAATTTTACAAAAGTGAATGAAATTTTTATTTCTTTCGATAAATCCACTCATGCCATTTACTTTTTAAAAATAATTTTACTTAAATGTTGCTCGCGGCTAGGCTTCAAGTGGTCCATTATGAAGGTCCAATTTTGGCACACTTTTTCACACATTTCGGCCACAATCTCACCAATGACCAATGACGCGTTCAATGTTGGTTTCTAAAGCAGCAATCGAGTTTGGCTTGTCTCTATAGACAAAGGACTTCAGATAGCGCCACAAAAAATAGTCTAACGGGATTAAACCACACGATCTTGGTGGCAAATCGACTGCACGAAAACGTGAGGATAACTTCTCACCAAATTCGGCTCTCAATTGATGCATGGTTTCGCGTGGCACCGTCCGGTTGGAATCACATGTCGGCCAAGACCAATTCTTGGTTTTTCGGCAAAAAAAAGTCTGTTATCATCGAACGGTTCCTTTCTCCATTAACCGTAACGTTGCGGCCTTCATCGTCTTTGAAGAAGTACAGCCCAATGATGCTGCCTCCCCATAAACCGCACCAAACACTGCATTTTTCGGGAAGCATTGGTAGCTGCTGAATAGCCTCTGGCTGGTCCGGTCTTATTCATGTATCCATTGAGCCAAAAATGAGCCTCGTCGCTGAACACAATTGTGCGATAAAAAAGCGGATTCAAAATTTCAATAATTTGCAAACGTTGTTCAGGCGTAGGTCTCTTCATGATGAAATGGCAAACAGAAGTGAACATTTTTCACTTTGATATATGTCAAGAATCACTCGTGAGCTGTCAGGAATATAAACGTCAAAAACCAAGTAGCAAAAAAATTACCCTTTAGTTAGTTGTGCTCGCTCGCCCATTGAGCTTCCAAATGGCGGCGAATGTCTGCTGCCTCGATGTATTTCTTGGTTCTTTTGTTTATAATTTGCTGAACTAATAAACAAAATTTGACTATGTATAAACAATAACAGAAAACCGTGCAGCATTTTGTTAACATGCAAATTTAAGCGGCTGAGCAACAAAGTGATAACGAGCTGACGAGATCCGTGCGAGCTTGTTGCGTCTCTCTTTCATGTGGCGTTTGAAAACACACTTACACACACACACACGCAACCATAAAATGTGCAATAAATGCGAAACAAGGAGAAGAAAGCTTGAAAGCTTCTTCTGTAACTGCAAACACTCAAGGAAAAACTTGGTAAAAATAGATTAATTATTTGCTGACATAAAACTTGTGCTGTTGTTATTTACTGCGAGCGTAAGTTAGTTACGACTATTTGCAATCAGCTGTGAATACCCCAAGTGTTTGGTACATTTAAATAACGCTTTGCGGCACTTTCTCGCGTGCTCTCTCTCATCATCTCTCTTCTATTGAGAACTCGCTACTATTGCCTTTTAAAAGTATTAACACAATGGTTGCGGCAGCGTCATTGTCAAGATGTGGATCATAGGGGTACACCCTGTGTGTTGAATGTATTAATAAAAAAAAAAGAAAGATGGCGTCAACAGTAGAACTTCAAAGACTTTTAAAAATAAAAGAAACCAAATACTTATAAAATTAAAATGTTGTTTCTCAACTTTTTTTTAAAGTTATACATAAATCTACTGATAACTGTTATCTTCATAAATAAAAAATAAATTAAAAGAAATTTCAAACTTTTAAATTTTAACTCTCAATCACTTTAAAGGCTCTCAATCACTTTAAATTTATCAATCACCCATCATATGGTATCTTGTAACCAAGGCCTATAGATAATAAATATGTTAAAATTTGCAAAGAGAAGCTCTCTTCTCTTCCCTAAAAACTTATTTATTTAGGTAGCATTACAACCGATGATCGGTCTTGCTATGCGCGCGCTGGCACCAGTTGATAAGGCCTGTACCTGGTCTTTCCAACGGAGATTAGGAGGTCCTCTCTTGTGCGTTCCTCCACCGTGGCTCGAAGTAAACACTCTTCCAGCTGGAGCGCCTTCTTCCATTCTAATAACATGACCCAGCCAGCCAGCGCAACTACTTCTCAATTGCCTACTAAGCAATTGACTAATTTACTAAGTAAAACCTGTTGGTAAGAGGTAATCTCCGCTTGATCTCAAGGCTGACATTATTATTGGTGTTAACGCTTAATTTGACTTGCTTTTCATTAAATGTTGATCTCAGCAACAGTTCTCACTTGAAACAAAATATATTCTATTAAATTTTACTGAAATCTTTGCCGAGACTTTATTACTCTCACTCTCTCCTTAGCAGTTCTTATGTAACTACTTTTTTAAATTCTTTATCGTTTTTCGTTGAACATAATTTTTTGAGTAATTCATTAAAACATAAAGGTTCAAATTAAATTGAAACATTTTTAATCATAACATAGGCAAAAAAATAATGAATACAAAGTTTTGAAAAAGGACTTGATCTCATTTTATTAAGCTTTAATTCGCCATTACAAGTAAAACGCAATTCTGCTGTTTTTTTTTTCTGTTTTTTGCTTTAAACACAAACGAGTATATTTTTGTTTATTTTCAGGTGCACACACGCACACACGCCTTTTCATCTTTTCATCTTTTCACTTTTTATTGTTATTGTTGTTGTTTTACATATGAGTTTATAAATTTTATTACTTTTGATTGAATCAATTAAGAAAATGTTCTTTTTTTCTTCCTTTGCAGTCTGTTCAGTCTGCATGTTGCTTGCTTGTTTGTCTTTTGTGTGAATTTAAAACTATTTTCTTTGTTGTTGCTGTTACTGTTGTTGACGTTCGTTTATTGAGAGATTAAAGCTCATTAGCGATCGTAAATTTTGTATAAAGTAGGGTTAAAGTCGTTGCTTGATTGAGATTGTTGCATGTGCCGTGAATACGAGTGTCATGAAATTTATACATAAGATAACGTACATACTATACCATACAACAATCTTACATACTACTTATACTCACGTTTGTATATTTCTTTAATTAAAAATTCGTTTTGTTTTCCAGCGAAAAATGCAAAATCGTTTTTAATTTTTATAGTTGAGGACTTGCTTCAACAGGCAATAAAATCAAGCCGAATTTAAAGTTAACCCAATCAGTTGCTAAATAAGATAAATGCTTAATTAATCATACATAGATTGGATGGCATAAATAATCGAATTTATGTGGTCCGATAACTAATGAGGAAGAAGGCTAAAAAGAATGAGGAGTAATGACTTGATTGAATATTAATTTGAGAGAGAGAAACAGAGAGATAGAGAGTAAGGGCTACAATTAAGACAACGTCGATAACACTACAGAGCGTAATACATAAATCTGGTAAACATTTTGGATTGAGCGAGAGAGAGAATTAGAGAGAGAGTAAAAGTGCGGGCAGATATGAAAGTAATGCTTGCATTTATTGTAATCCAGTTGCTGAGTACACGACAACAGTGTTTGTCGTCAATGTGTATGGAGAATAATGATAAAGATTTTTGAAGGCGTCATAAACTTTTAATTGAAAGAGACTGAGTGCAGAATTAAAGCTTTTCTCTTTATTATCTTAAGCAACGACAAAGGTTCTTGAGCGCATAATACATTTCCATATATTTTAGTGTAACTCTTATCTTAAAGAAACTAGAGTGTTATATTAGCAAATCTATTGTGTATAATTTAATTTAATTTACTTTATATGTACCTTGTCTTAAAGTTGCCATAAATTTATTTATTATATAAATTTCTTAACATAAAATCTTAATTTAAGTTAAACCAAAATATTCCAACCGAAAATAAAACGAAGCAAATACATAAAAAAAAATGCCCAGCTAAAACAAAACGTAAAACCTCATTTCGCATTATCTTTATGAAGAGCTCTTGGGCATTTGCAGCATAATTGAATTTCAAATTCATTGCTCTCAATGAAAGCAGAAATCTATACATCCCAGCACCAACTGAACTCACCCCATCCGCGCTGCATCATCGCAATCACCGTCGACCTCCATCATCCTCATCACCCTCAATGTTGTTCAGATTTTTCAACCTTTTTCTGTGCTCAAGAGCACAATTCACTTAAATACGCTCAAATAAGTTTTAGCTTGGCTTTTCTTCTTTTGTTGTTGTATGTTTGGCTGGTTGGTTGGTTGACTTGTTTGGCTCTGGGTTGGCTCTTGGTTGCTGTTGGTTGGTTGGTTGGTTGGTATCTTTTACCTGTTTAAATATTGATAACAAAATGGCAGATCACTCAAGTGAAAATTTACGCACAATCCCACATCGTTCTCGTTGTCGTCGTGGCCGTCGTCGTAGCCGTCGTCGTCATCCTCGTTGCCAATATCTTAAAAGAACAAACAGCCACAGCCACAACAACAGCAAGCAACCAATGAATGAAGCTTCTAAAGCTTACGTACCTGAGTTTGACCTTAACTTAATTTTTATTGTTGCTTTTTTTGCGCTTGTAACTGTGCTTAAAAATAGAAAAACGGAAAATGTTTGTAGGGAAATCCTTTGAAATTGATGTTCATAATTTTTGTTTCCAATTTGGCTCAAAGGCCAAATTGCTGGTTCTTTTTTTGTGCTCCTCCGCATTCATTCTCTGGTTTTAACAAAATATTTACTCAGTGTTTTCAGTTGTTGTGCGCGATTTTGTGTTTTCGTTGTTGTTTCATTGTTTTTACGGGAAAATTAAATTTGTGTCTGTCTCAGCAGAGCGCTGATTTTTCATTAATTTTCCATGCATACCATACTTTAGTATTTTTCATTCGTTGAATCAAATTCCCAATCCAGGAAATAGCACACAGCATGTGACTGACGCATGTGTGTGTGTGTGTGCATGTACTCTATGTGTGTTTAAAAATTTATGTGTGCGTTTAAAATTCACATGCATCTGTTAGCTTGTCAAATTTAACATGATTCTATTAAACGGAAATTTTATGAACCCTTGCTTGAAAAAGAGAGGAAAACTCTTTCGCTACAATAGCAGCAGCGGCAGCAGCAATCACACAAATACCAGCACATCTCCATGTGTCTTTGAATGTGTTTGCACCTTGTGTATGCATGTGTTTGTCAATGTATGAGTCTGTATTTATGCTTGTATGAGTCTGTAGGATGCGTGTAAACAAAAGCGCATGGTTGTGTAGGAAAATAAAACATTTAACATACTATATCATGTTTTTTAGCCCAGTAAATAATTCACGCATTTTATGAGCTCTAAACACTTTTCTAACACATTTATGTAAAAATTAACCCTTACAGGGATATTGCCGTCATATGAGTACAATAGCTTACAGATTCGCTAGAAATCTAGTTTACATTGTATTTCGATTGAAAACCTTTCGATTCGAAGCCCCATATGCCATTCATCAGTTTGAATGGAAAAGTGCAATAAAGTCATTATTTTTTGAGGAACTAAAAAAATGCGGTCTTAAAGCATTAGATTAAGTGGTTTAAAAATTCAGGGTTAAAAATTGTGATTATGTTCTACAAGTTAATAAGAACAGCAACATTATTTTCGTAACCGATTTGGAAATGTACAAAAGCTAATTTTTTTCCTACCATGCATGTACAAATATGACCCGCACAACATGAGAGGATGAGAAGCTCGGCCTAGGCCCTCCATGGACCCGTGTTTTGCCATTAAATGAAAGAGGAGAATTCTTGCCCTATTGTTCTTGTACTCGTACCAGGAAAATAATTATGAGTAATCGCTATAGAGGAAATTTTAGTTAAAAATTTATTTTTCATATTTTGAACCAACTTTCTTAGAAATACCACAAATAAAAAAGAGTGATGTGCGGAATCAGAGAGTTGGCCTGGAAGGGTTAAAGAAGATATCAAGATAGTGTAATGTCAATAGGTTATTTAAGACACAAGATTTCAAAAACAATGCTAGACTTCCAATTCATTGCATAATTATATTTAATTTGAAGGAAATCATGAAAAACTAAGGATAGGTTATCTTTGGCACATAAGAAGTGCGTCGAATAAAATTGTCTGGTACAAAAATGACGAGATCTTTTGAACCAGTAGTCCGATTTTTTTAAACTAAATTAAGTTATTTTGTAAATTATTTGTAGATTAAAAAAGTCCTCTAAAACATAAGTTTCATTGTCAATTATCCAGCATTCAAATTTCTTGACAAAAACTCGGCTCAGCATATTCGCTCGTTCTTTTGCGGTTTCATTCTTCACAGCGTTTCTATCCGGAACTTTTTGAACTTTTTACGTCCTCAGCCCAGCTTTCTTCTTAGTCCTGCGCACGAAAGATTCTGAGCAATCAGCCTTCCCCGCCAATTTCCTTCCCGAAATGTTTGGATCTCTCTTTAAAATGGTCACAACGTTCCTCGCTTTCTCACAGTCATGTGGCCCCTTCTTTTTACCAGAACCTTTCTTCCGATCAATACGCAGTACATTAAAACGTTTAATAACGCGAGAAATGGTTTTAGGGTTAACCCCTACCAATTTGGCAATTTTTTTTAATGACCAGTGAGGTTGCTTTTGAACAATTTTAATAATATTTTCTCGCACTTCCACTTCGTTTGCCATTTTCGCGTTAAATAAATTTTTATTGTCTTTAACTGACACATAATATGTTCTGACATTTAATTCAAAGTTACTAAGATGAAAATTTTGATTTTGAATCTTTCAATAGCACAGTATGGGAAGAAATGTAACGGACAATTTTATTCGACGCAGTCCTTAGGCGCACACAGGCTATAACTGCTGGCTTATTTTACCTTAGTCGTAGAATCCAGACAAGATTCCCCTACACTGAGTTTATCGCTTGCTTTATTGAGTAAATTTCTGTAGAGTAGAGGTTAGCGATATACTAGCAAGGGCAGTTTGATGGCAGTTAGACTGTCTGTGAAAATGAGTACATCATGTAATAAACATATTTCAACCTTTATAGCCTTGACCTTTACCTGTTCAGCCTTGACGCTGCAGAGTAGCGAATACCTTTACCCTTACACTTTCCATCCATAGTTTGGATCCATTGGCGTAGAAACACTTCGCCTTCGTTTGCTGACATTGAGTCTTAATCGTGTAATTTCTCGACAGATTAGAAGTGATGATTTGATTGTTGAAGAACGATTTGTGAAAGGTGATCTTTATGGATAAAACGATAAGTTTGAAATAAATTTGGAATGTCCTATGGTAGATTCAGAACTTGTCTAGATATCCGAGTTGTCCGCGACATAATTCTCAATGATTTTTGTATGAACTAAGAAGAAAACGTTATAAGTGGCCAATGGTTGTTCTTAATGTGGTCGCTGTGGCGTAGTGGTAGTGCGTTGGACTGCTACGCAGAGTGTCCGGGGTTCGAATCTCGGCACAGGCAAAATCAAAAAGAAAAAATATTTTTTCTAGACGGCACCACCTCTTGGCAGGCAATGGCAAACCTACAAGAGTATAAATTGCTATGAAAAGCTTTTCACTTCGCCGTTCGGATTCGGCATTAAACTGTAGGTCCCTTCCATTCATGTACAAATATAACACGCACAACATGAGTGGATGCGAAAAGCTCGGCCTAGGCCCTCCATGGGCTGTTGTGCCATTAAAAGTAAAGTAAAGTAAGTTGTTCTTAAGGCAAGAATCATGCAGAATTTAATTTGCTACGTACATATATGCCTTGAAGCCAAACACAGGATTATTCGGTTAAGTTCAAAATTGGGTAATATCGTTCAAGATACATAATATCGTTCAAGATAATAAAAAGGTTAAATCAATCAAGTATAGAACATTTAATCGTATACGATTCCATTTGTGTTTGAATATTTCTTGTGAAAATACTCAACATCTGGGAATAAGCACGTCTACAAGTACCTCTCATACAAGTGAAATTTTCGAAACGCAACATCATAGAATATATTTTTTTTAACTCAAAATTGAGAGTTCCTTGAAAAACTCATTACGCTTGCCCTGCATAACCGGTTTGGATTTATACGGGCTCTGAAGTACACTGGGATTGAAGGGAATTAAGCTGCTGATGACTTAGTGGAGAAAGGAGCATTAACTTTTTCCTGGCCAATCTCCGGGATGGGAAAAGTAACCTTTCAACTATGCTTTATAAAAAAATAGAAATGCAGCAATGGAAGTTATACAAGAAAAATCTACCGGGACTAGATTAGCAAGATCGTATAGGAGCTCATAACATGAAATGAAATTCCTACAAAGAATATTTGACTACTTATCACAAAAGATAATCTAAGATTCATTACAGATAATTTCAGTGGATCTTACGGGACACTGTAGGATGTGCTAACCTCAAACAAAACTGGAGAGTATTTCTAATAACTCTTGTATGTTTTTTTTTTCTAGAAGCAATAAGGAATCTGCGAAGCATATGCTAGTCTTCATTTTCTTCTTCTTCGTTTAATGGCACAGTAGCACATGAAGGGCCTAGGCCGAGCTTTTCGCATCCATTCGTGCGTGCTATATTTGTGTATATGAATCGAAGGAGACCTACAGTTTTATGCTGAATCCTAACGGCGAAGAGAAAAGCCTTTCTTATTTTTACTCTTGTAGGTTTACCATTGCCTGCCAAGAGGTGGTGCCGTGCAGAAACATTGTTTTTTTTTAAACTTTTTGATTTTCCCTGCGCCGAGATTTGAACCATAGACACTCTGTGTAGCAGGCTAATGCAGTACCAACTACACAACAGCAACCGCATGTACTAGTGCCCTGCACTTATACCTACTAGCAGAAGGCATCTGGGTGACCATGAAATACCAGATACCAATTTGATCAACACTAAAACTTCTATCGGGGGCTGGAATTATAAAAGTGACTGTTGGTCTATGTAGAGACAGAATGGATCTTATAACAAAAGATCTAGCTATTCTGCTCAAACAGAATTCATTTTTTATAATCATTTTGCTGTAGATCGAAGATTAGAGGACGCTCTAGTGCAAAGATTTTCATATTAGCTGGAAACTCGAAAAGGAGAACTGTTCGCTTTCCAGAAAGTTGACATACGTTCTTGAAGTAGAAAGTAGACATCTCGAAATAGACATCGTATTTGCTCTAAAGAGCCCGACTGCATGAATATGGAGTAAGTTTATGGTTTGTCTTATAAATTGTTTGTTGGGATATTGCAAATTTATTTACAGTTTATGTGTGTGTATGTGTGTGCATGCGAGTGTGAGTGCGCAGCACATTGGAATCCCTTTGATATACTTTTGACATGTTGGTGTAGCATTAATTCTAAAATTACAAATATCCTGTGAAGTAAACACATAAGGCAACATGCGGCAATACAATTTGTTGCTACTAAATAACAAGGGCGTAAGTAAGTGAAAAGGGGTGGGTGCTTTTTGGTTTCCTCATGTTGCATGTACCCCATTTTTTTTATACCATATAAGCTATACGAGTATAAGTATTAGACCATTCAAAAGGTTTGGTTTTAGCTCTACGCCCATGTAAAATTAGATACTCCTTTACTGCTATTTCTGAGTTCATTCTTTTTGTTTTTGTTTTTTTTGGTATGATAAATTGAAAAAAGAAAAGGTTGCATTGTAAAATGAAACTCAAAAATTCGATTGTGGCGGCAGCAATTAATCAAAAGCGTGTTAAAAGGAGGCCTCAACTCTAACTCAACTCTAGCTCAACTCTAGACGAGTCTCACATTGCTGTAACTACAAGTACCCGGCAAAGGCTTTTTTTTTATTACAACAGTTGTACCTTTTTTCTAATTTTTTTCATTATCAGTTCACTTCCGCATGCTCAACGCTGGTTTTGTTTTAAATTGGGAATTTAATTCGGCATATTATGTCGTGGCATTTTGACAAATTAATGCCTTGCTCAAGGGTGTGAGGCAACATACTCGTCTACGTGTTCGTTTCCTTTTGTTGGAAATGGAAATTTGATGCTACACACTCTCGAACTCAAAGGTTATTAAAGGTAAGGCTTTAAAGTGGTGGTGCTGCTGCTGCTGCATCATTCTTTGAGAGCCAAATGAAAGATCCTTGTCAAATTACTGCCTAATTGTAACTCATCAACGCAATGCAACTTAAGGCAACTAGAAAAAAATAAAAAGGGGTGTGTACTTTAGAGTCTTTCAAAACTGCTGCATTTAATGAGCCTGACACATATGAGCGCCTAGAATTATGTGCTGCTGCTTACTTTAGCATAACTTCAATGTCCCTAACTAACTGAAATTACGAGTATGTATGTGTAGTTTGAAAAATGTTTCACTTCATGGGCAAGTGTTGCAAGCTGTCACTGCTAATGTTGCTGTTGCTGCCAGCAGAAGAAGTTGCAGCTTTAGCCCTTTACATTCGTCATTACGAGAGTGTGTGTGACCCTTCGAAATGGTCATTCATTTAGGGGAGGGGAGGGGGTTCTTTTTTTTTGCTGCTGTTGCATGTCTCACTCATGTCGTTGCAGTCGTTTTGGTCATTTCATTTCGAATTGTGCTGTGCCTCTTTATGCCTGCCAATCCAATGTGGATGTCCACTCTTTCTATCTATCCACATTGGCTGGCTGGCCTTGTGTGTCCCTGTGAGTCGAGGGTACCTATGGACTCTAAATGAATGGCTGAAAGTGTTGCTGTTGTTGCTGTTGTTGTTGCTGTGTATTATGCAACGAACGCATCACATGTTAATGTCACATTTTATTATCTTCTGCATACATTTATGTATGTACATTCACATTCACATTCACATATTGGCCTAGCTGCTGTCGGTGCATTTTGTGCGTATTGTATGTATGCATGCATGTACGTGCTGTCAATTTGACAGTTGATTTATGATTTGCCTCTGATTGCAATTTACGACTTTCACTGTACTCGGATGCATGATAACGGTGTTGTCGGAACGTTATTCTTGCTGGTGTTAGTGGCTGCTGCTGCTGCTCGTCGGCGGTAGTGCTGCTGGTGGTGGTGGTGGTGGTCGAAATTTTTAATTGTTTCCTCTTTTTCCTTTCTATTTTTGTTTTTATTAGATTTTTGCGTTGTGCTAGTGTCGCAATTTTATGTACACATGTCCTGTAGTTACGCATAGTTAAACCTCATTGTGTGGTGTTTGTGTTTCACATTAATGTTCCTCCTTTCGAGTACTGATGTACTTCTCACCCTTCCTTCGATTCCCCGTCTCTCTCTCTCTCTCTCTCTCTCTCTCTCTCTCTATCTCCCTCTCTTTATGCGTGGTTTGCTCTACTGCTTGTGTGCCATTAGAATGCATTTAGTTAGTTCAGTTCAGTTTAGTCAATTAATTTGCAACCAGGTGCGGCACATACGACAATTTTTATTTCACAATAATTTTTAATAGATAAAAATAACCGAATTGGTTTAAGGCATGAGAATTAATGGCGAGGTGCGTTCGCTTATTGATTTCGATCATAAAGATATTTGTTTCGTAGACGGCGCTTGGAAGTTACAAAAGAGTGTTATATATTTCAATCATGAAATGGTGAAAAGATGGATTCAGCATTACGAGTATTTCTTGTATAAAGTAGGAATTCACAGTTACGACAATGAACGAATGGTTTTTTTTTGAAAGAGAACCTTACATTAGTAAATTACTCGGATGACTTACTGCCCGTAATTCAAGTTTAGCGTTTAGATGGGAATCGGTGGAAATATTTTCATTATTCTTAAGTTCTACAACAGTGATATCTCAGGCGAAGTGTTTCCTTATGTAATGTTTTATAAATGTCTTGTTAAATTTTCTATTAGGTTAAGGCGCCTCTTTACTTCCTTATGATCAATAGTTTTGATGAAGAAAGCAAGTAAATTAGACAAATTTTTATCAAAAACTCTCTGATGGTCAGATGTTTTTAAACTAATCCTGAACAATCAATTTGAGTCCAAAGGTTGCGAATTATTTTATTTTACAAGAAAAGATCATAAATGGTGAACTGCTTCTCGAGAATGGAGGATTTTATGTGTAAAAAATTTTTGTGGTAAATCAAAAAGATATCACACCTTTGACTCTGTGATATCCGAGAAGGAAGAAGTGAGTTTGAATTATTCGGAAAGATGAAGAATGCATTTTTCGTTGGGTCATTATCCATTCGAATTATACCAGTCAGTTAAGGGAATTCAGAAAGGGTTAGTTGAACCTGATAAGGGAAGAGATGAAACGAATATGTGTAATATGAAAACTACAGTGTGTGCTACAAATAACAAACTAGACTTAAGATTGGCGTAGTAATCTTCCTAGTTCTGCAGTTGATGTTGGACCTTAACTTTATATACAGGAGCATGCCAAGTGATTGCCCAGTCAATAACACAGGTGATACCACGCTCTGCGCCAACTGCCTTGGGATAAGCCTTCTTAATATTGCATATAATGTTCAATTGAGCGCACTGTGCGAAATACTGAAGCCCATCGTCAACAAACTGATTGGACCTTATCAGTGTGGTGGCTTCAGGCCTGGTAAATCCACTATCGACCAGATATTCACACTACGTCAAATCCTGGAAATGACCCGAGAAAAACCGATCAACACCCACCATCTATTCGTCGATTATAAAGCTGCTGTCCCCTTCGGCAGCACGATTAAGGATCACTTGTACGCCCCAATGTCTGATTTTGGTATACCTGCAAAGCTCATTCGACATGACACTGACCGATACCACCAGCGCAATTGGAAAGGACAGACCTCTCCGCACCATTTGATACCAAAAGAGGTTTCAGACAAGGTGACTCCCTATCGTGCGACCTCCTTAAACTTATACGGGAGAAAATAATTCGGGCTGCAAACATCGACACCACTGGCACTATCTTTTATAAGAGTGTCATGCTGCTGATGATATTGACAATATCGCTGATGATATTGACATCATTGGCACCAACACGCGCGAGCAGTCAGTGCAGCATTCTCCAATGTCTTGTCGAGTGGGTCTAATGGTGAACGAGGACAAAACGAAACGAAATACCTTGAGTCAACAAACAAAGAGTCACGGCGCCTTGGACAAAATGTCACTGTTGACAATTATACTTTTCAAGTTGTCACGGATTTCGTTTATCTAGGATCCAGCATAAACACAAGCAATTATGTTAGCTTTGAGATCAAGCGAAGATAAACTCTTGCCAACAGATGTTACTACGGGCTCTGAAGACAATTGAGAAGCAGAGCCCTCTCGCGACCGACGAAAATAACGCTCTATAAGTCCCTCATCCTTCCCGTCCCGTAATGTATGGCGCAGAGAAGTGGACATTAACCAACAATGATGAGAGCCTGTTAGGAGCGTTCGAGTGGAAGATACTCCGTAAGATCTACGGTCCAGTATACGTGGACGACGTCTATCGTATAAGATGGAACGATGAGCTGTATGAGCTGTACGCCGACATTGACATAGTCAAGTGGCTACGCTGGCTGGGTTATGTTGAGGGACAGGAAGAAAAAGAAGGGTGTTGTATTCGAGCGACGGTGGAGGAGCACGCAGAAGAGGACTTTCTAAACTCCGTTCGAAAGACCTGGTACAGGTGGTACAGGGCGACCTGACTGCACTTGGCCTTATAAACTGGTGCCAGCGCGCGCATAGGAGAGGCGACTGGCGAAGCTTTATCGATGCGGCCGAGACCGATCATCGCTTGCAGCGCCAGCTAAGTAAGTAAGTTATATACAGAAGAGAGAACAGATTAAAAATGCTGTAAAGAGAATTAGCAAAATCATTACATTAGAGAGTAACTGTTGGTACAACTCCACAATCACAATACCATTCGAATTCGTTTCAAGCATCCTGTCTACCAGTTAGACTTAATATGAAGAGGCTTCATGAATTCTCACTTCAAAGAACAAGGAAAACGAATTAAATGGATTCAAAATGACCATTAGAATGTCATTGCCAGTTTTTCACAGGGTGTAGCATATTCAATGAGTTTCGTTTTTAGATGGGGCAAGTACTATTGTGAATACTATATTGACTCCAGTGACGACCAATAGTTGAAACAAATCCGAAATTCAGTATGATAGACCCCACATTAGCAACCATCTCCTGAGAGAAATTAAGTTGGTTCAACCTTCACTACATGTATGTAACATTGTATTAGATTTAAACGACTGTGATAAGAAAACAGTATTTGCGGGGTTAGAGCTGGGGAAACATAGATATTTGAAATTTGTGTTACAAGTAAATATGTAGGTATGCACTTACAGAATCCGAATAGCTTCAGTTATAGACTTTTTTTTAATATTGACTCTTAGTTCTGGCTTAATAAATACAACGTACGTCAGAAAAAATGCAACACCCAATTTTGGTTACCTCAAAAGCTGCATTACTCGGAAACTATACAAGCTTTTCAAACCCGAACCACGTATTTTTGGACTTATTTTGAGAAGAGTAGTTCAACAAACAAAATTTGAGCTAAATTTTGTAATTATATTTTAAAATCGTTTCTAAATCAAAGAACACTGAAGATTTAGTCGGCTCACATATTATTTATTTTTCTAATTCTTTTTTTTCTTTTAATGATAAATTCAATATAAGTATAAGTCAAAGGCAAAGCCTTTTGCAACAATAACAGCAGCGCAACGAGATGGCATTGAGTCGACAAGCTTCATAATAAACATTCTTAGGGGATCTTCTGCCAAGCTTTTCCTATTGCATCTATAAGGTCGTTGAGTTTTTTATATTTTCGGTTGCGAATAGAACGGTCAAGCACCTCCCACAAATGGTCTATCGGGTTACGGTCAGGTGACTGAGCCGGCCAGCTTATAACCCTAAGATTTTGTTTCCCAAGGAAACCTTTTACCAAACGTGAAGTGTGCTTTGGATCGTTGTCGTGATGAAATATACAATTTGAAGCAATTCGTTAGAGACCATGTGGGAGCATAGCCTCCTCTAACAGTTCTCGATATAGTATAGCGGTTATGCGTCGTCTAGGCCCGACACCATCTCTACTGAAACATGCATTGGCTAATGATATTCGCCGCAAAAATTACTTCCTTACCCCATACCATGACGATGCTTTATCGTTGGAACCTGGTATTTTGCATTAAAACACTGTCCTGTTGGTCTGCGCACATAATGAATCTCATCAGACGAGCAAAGGTTGAATATGTGCTTTCATCAGATCACAGCACTTTTGCCCAGTCTGCCTTTGTCCATTGCTGGTTCTGTCTACAGAATGCTAACCGTGCTTTTCTATGTACTTATTATTTTCTGATGTAAAGGGCTTCCTTGCAGCTCTTCGTGCAATCAGTTGTACTGAATTGAGATGACGGCGAACAGTACGGATACTCATATCGAGGCCCAAATGCTCACTGGCAAACTTTTTCACATCAGTAGAAGTTTTCCTGGCATCATCTTTCACTACTTATGCTATGGCTCGGTCTTGACTATCGGTAGAAATTCTTTTCCGATCACTACCCAATTTTCGCTCAACTATTTCATTATATCTAGACCTACTACGGTACATTGATTAATAGCGAATTGCGAATTAAAGCCACTTCAGGATTGGATTTTCCGGAATGCTTTGCCGTAACAATAGCGTTTTTACAATCACTACTTAATTGGTTCTTAACCCCGAAGCCATGTTCACACTAAAGATATTAAGAAATAGAATTAACGGGACTGGTCACTATGGCGTAGTGGTAAAGCGTTGGACTGCTACGCAGAGTGTACGGGGTTCAAAACTCGGCATAGGCGAAATAAAAAAAAAAATCGAAAAAAATAATTTTTCTGCACGGCACCACCTCTTGGCAGGCAATGGCAAACCTACAAGAGAAAAAATTGCTATGGAAAGCTTTTCACTTCGCCGTTCGGATTCGGCATTAAACTGTAGGTCCCTTCCATTCATATACAAATATAACACGCACAACATAAGTGGATGAGAAAAGCTCGGCCTAGGCCCTCCATGGGCTGTTGTGCCATTAAAAGTAAGTAAGTAAAGTAACGGGACTTAAAAAATAAAAGGAAGTGTTGCATTTTTTTGTACACGCACAACATGAGTGAAGAAGAAGATGAAGATGAGTGCGAAGAAGCCCTCCATGGGCTGTTGTTGTTTCATTAAAAGTAAAGTAAGTTGCATTTTCTTGGCCTACTAAATCTACGGGGTTTTTGATTACGAAAAATATTAAAATTATAAGTTTACAGCTGAGATAAATTTTTTGTTTGTGGCAATGTTTCTCTTAGAATAAGTCACAAAAAATCGTGGTTCGGGATTTGAAAACTTTTGTTGGTTTGAGTGTCACATAGCTTTAAAGTAACCAAGATTGAATGTTGCATTTTATTTTTTTTTTTGGCCGCTACTGTATAAAAATTATGCAAATGGTCATGAAATTTTGTAATATTTACATTTTCATTCTTTAAAATACAAGTTCAAATTCAACGCCAGTTGTTCATGATTCGAAAATTATTACTCCAAATATGCTCAATTTTTTATATAATCCAAACTAAAACCAACATGCTGCCTTCTTTGCTGCTTCTTCTTTTAATCAACCTTTCCCCCCTTATAAAATTATTATTAGATAACAACATTTTCTACTATTTGACAAATTGCTACGCTTCCCTCGATAATAAAAGAAAAGTGATTCCTCGAGTGTGTAACATAAGGTTAGACACAGAGGCCAAAAGGCACACACACAAAGACACACACACACACACACACACACACACACACACACACACACACACACACACACACACACACATGACTACTTGAATGTGTGCGTGTATTTGTGTGTGCATGTGTATAAAATCACACAAATCAAATCAAAACACAAATTTCCGTCGTCATTCGATCATATCGAGTGAATTCTACCACTTGAAACAAAAGGAGATGTGCTGTAAAATCGCAACTCAGTAGCACGAAAGACAACAACAACAAAACAACAACACAAACTAAAACATATGGCCTAAAAAATTGCCTTTTTGGTTACAAGAACTACGTAAATTGATGCTACTGATGCCGCTATTGTTGTTGTTGTTGTTGCACTCTAGTCCGTTGTTATTTTCTTAGCATTTAATTTCTTTTGTTTATTTTGGCCAATACGTTTCTTTTTTTTCTCTTTTTGTTTTCTTTCGATTTCGACAATTTTCAGTGTTTCAATGTTTCAGTATTTCGGTGTTTCGGTGTGATGATGATGATGATGATGAGTATTTTTATTATTCTTTTTTTTTTTTTGTTTTTGTTTCGAGTCGAGGGCGTAACTTATTTCAGCAACAACAACGACTGACGTTTTAGTTGTTATTTTATGAAACACTCATCTTCTTATCGTGAAATGCGCGTCAGCTGTGAGTGACCGGACGCAGCGAGCACCACTGCGAAGAAGTAACAAGAGAACAAAGTAAACACACTCACACCACAAACACACACACACACACACATATTATGAGTGCGAGGGTATGTGAATCCTTTGTGCGTATTTGTAATTTGCAGCATAATTTCGCCTCACATCAAAATCATCACACATTCTTGTGAACTAAGTAGATTTATGGGAATCTCATATTTTAAGAAAATTGCGCATTACCCCAAAAAGATACAAAACAGAACAGCAACAAAATGAATCAAATTTATTTGCAATTTGTGTGCGTGTATGTGTGCGCGTAGGTACCCTTTAAACAATCGGTCTAGCCTTAACTAGATGCAGAATTAGTATGCATTATACTAGACAGCGAGGGACCACGATTAGATTCATGTCTAGTTCAAACATATAAGAAAAGACTATATAAATTTTATACATTATACAGGATCGTCGTTGAAAAGGACCAGTATTACTGGTGCTGCACTGTTTTTATAGCACTTATATACTAGTTCAGATTGTAACTAGTGACATTGTGGCATTTTGTGGCACAAAAAAAAATAAAAATGATTTTCATTATTTATTATTATTATTGTTTTTAAATTATTAGTAAGTAAATTAGTTAATAATTTTTGTCGGAAGTTTACTGGGCTCGAACCAGTGACTGTGGACTTTTTCTTCAATTTTTGCAGTTAATACACAAGGTTTACCACTATGAACGCAGAGCCTGGTGTTGCTTGGAAGGAAGATTAATAGGTGGGAGGAAGAAGAAGGGAGAAGTAGTTACATACGAGCTTTTACTTTAAATTTCCAAGGGTCCTAATAATCGGAGAAAATATTTGTAGGGAGCTTATTCCAAATACGCGAGGTATGTCAGATAAACGAAACTTTCTCTGTAATGCGTTGTGTGGTGGAACACCGTGTCTACGTGGAGGGCGTGAGTTCCGCTTGCTGTTCGTGTAGTTCTGGTGAACTGGCGGCATCAGCTTGTGCATCACAGCAGATCATGTACCGTGAAAGTAACGGTAAAACAGAGAGACGCAAGCCACGTTTCGATGATGTTCCAAGGATAGTCAATAGCGCTGAAAACTCTACAGTCTCCTATCAGCTTTATCGCTCGATGTGGTCACTGTGGTGTAGTGGTAGTGCGTTGGACTGCTACGCAGAGTGTCCGGAGTTCGAATCTCGGCACAAGCAAAATCAGAAAGTAGAAAAAATAATATTTCTACACGGCACCGCCACCACCGCTTGGCAGGCAATGGCAAACCTACAAGAGTAAAAATTGCTATGAAAAGCTTTTCACTTCGCCGTTCGGATTCGGCATTAAACTGTAGGTCCCTTCCATTCATGCACAAATATAACACGCACAACATGAGTGGATGCGAAAAGTTCGGCCTAGGCCCTCCATGGGCTGTTGTGCCATTAAAAGTAAGTAAGTAAGTAAGTTGGATAAACACTAGGAGCTCCAGTTTCATTTGTGAAACTCCAGACCATAGGTGCGAATTAAACTCCAATTTAGGACGTATGTATATAGGTGGTGTAGATCATGCGGCGATCAGCCGGAGTGAAACATTTTTTACACCGCCTAAGGAAGCCGAGTCACTTGGCTGCTTCTTTCGACACGTCGTAAATGTGTTCATTCTAACGAACATCACATTGAATGGACATGCCCAGAACATCAAGAGTAGCTGCCTTCTCAATAGCTACCCCATTCATATCTAGGGAGTTAAAGGGTGGTTGGGTCTTCCGCGCATTGAACTCAACTCTATTCGTGAGACCCCACTCGGAGATTGACTGGAGATCTTTATTGAGTGTGTCATTCATAACATGTCTGTTTTTTCACAATCCCCAAAGAGTTACGCCGTTTTGAACAGGTAAATGAATGAGAAATAGCGCTGTCATCTGCAAACGAGTAAGTGAGATTCTTTGTTAATAACAGTTGGTCATTAAAGATGACAAGGAAAAGGGAAGGAAAGAGGACCGAACTCTGCGGCACTCCAGCTTTAATGGCAAGAACTTTTGAAACAATAGAGCAACGGTCTTATTACTTAGGTGGTCTACATCAGAATTGTTTGTATGTACGATCGTTTTAAAAATACCTTGTAGTGGAAAGTAGCGAGCGCAGCTGCTTTGCCGCTGCTTCAACCAGTCAGTGATTAGCTCAGGTAACTAACCCGTGCGTTCGCTGTACGCTGTCACTCATAAATATCAAGCGAGTAGTCGTATGTTCAACATCAGTTTGTTGTCATCAAAAACGACGTTTATTACATAAAATCAATCAGGTTTTGCTTAGCATTGCATTGTACTAACTAGTCTTTGTTCTAGTATGCATGAACTGAAAATGTTTATAGTGTGTTTGACTAGAAGTGGTCTGCTGTTGCTTGCAGGGTATCTCCTTGCAAGTGCGTGTATTTGTCAGCAGCATGTGCTCCATCATTATTCGCTTTTCAAAGAATAAGTTTCATAATTTAATTTGGCTAAAACGTGATGATTTTTAACTCATTCGTTTCCCCTTTGTCCATATATAGTACAAACGTATTTGTTTTTGTTAATAAATTTTTTATTTATAGAATTTTTCTGCAGGATTTTTAAAAATATGTTTGACTTTCATAAATAAATAAGTATGTGCACTTACTATTTATGAATTCATGTAACCAATTGCAAACGATTCTCTGGTGTTTTTTTTTTGTTTTTTTTACTCCAACTTTTCATGGCACATTCCAATTGTGGCTTCTGGGCAACATCCTCATCTTAAGTATTTCCATCTTATATCAACTGTTGCTATTTACTATTGCTTTTCTTCTCGAGAACGTGTTCATGATGAAATTACAAGTACGAAAATCTTGTATCTTTTGAAAACAATAGAAAATGTATTTTAAAATCTGAAACTAGAGAGCAGTGATCTACAATTCAGAATTAAAATAAACATATCGAAAATTTACACAAAAGGGTGCAAGAACCCTTATTAGAGGGGATCGATATAAAAGGGTCTTCTGTAACCCCCATCACGACATCGTTTTTTGAGAAGACGGGGTAGATAGAATATGTTTAACATATTTGCTTTTAACCGGACCCCCGCAATTTTACTTTTATCAAGTTTTTACTAACTTTTACTTCGGTGCCCTCTCAGGAATTATTTTAAGTTGAAATCTAAACCCAATAATGAGCTCATTAACTCATTGGCTCGATAACAGAACTACGAGTCATGGAGAAATCTTCAAGAGGTTGTCAGAGCAATATCCATTGCTACTGGCCACGAAAGATTGCCTCATACCCGTGGTTACTTTCGGAAGAAAATATGAAGTTAGCTCCGCGAAGCGTGAACAATGGAGCAATCCAGAGGTCGTGCTGGAGAATCTGACGGATATCTTCTTCACTGACGGATCCAAGACCGATGAAGGTACTGGAGCTGGATGGCACTTAAACGAAGGTGTCAATTGCTACTATTCCTTGGGTGGGTTGGCAACTGACTTCCAGACAGAAGTTTTCGCCATCTTCAAAGTAGCGGAATGGATAATTGAAAGAAAATGGCGCGGGAAACGTATAGGTGTCTGTAGTGACAGTCAGGCTGCACTTAAGGCGCTGGAGAACGCGAGAATTACTTAAAAAATTGTCCAAGAGTGTAAGAGGAAACTTAGATCAGACGCCACACTGAATCAGCTCCATCTTATCTGTGTTCCTGGGTACTGTGGAATTCCTGGGAATGAGATAGCCGACGAGTTGGCTAACTGTGGATCAAAGAACATGCCTTTCGGACCAGAGCCAATAGTCGGGACCAGTTTGGCAGGTGCTATGCATTGTTTAAAATCTTATGCTAATGATTTACATAAGAGACGCTGGTCCAGTCTAAACATCTGTAAAACGGCTAAGTATTTTGTGATTTGTCGAAACAGGAAGGCAGAAGAATTCCTTCTTAAATTAGAAAGGAAGGACCTGCGCCGGATGGTGGTACTCATCACAGGACATAATTCATGGGGCCAACATTTGACCACCATCGGCATTGTCTGGAGGAGGTGGATAGCACAGAGCATTTTCTCTGCACATGTCCCGCCTTTGCCAGAACGAGATGGCGCATTTTGGGTTTCGATGTCACAGGAATGGACAAAGTTCACTCCTTCCCCTTCTGCGATCTTCTGAGATTTGTGAGAGAATCCGGAAAATTTGCGGAAGAGAACATAGTGCCCCTATAACCCCTTTTATATAACCTTCTTTTCCTAGACCTTAAGTACAATGGGCCACATAGCCTGAGTGCTTGAGGCACTGTCCTGCACTCGTAGGTCAGTTTCTCGGCCTTATTCACATCAATCCATCCATTCAACTCATTAACATTAAACCTGTAATAGATAAAATTTCAACTAAAGCAATCTGTTCAGAGCAAGGGAAAATTGAAAATCAGTCGGTCTATAGCTGATGTTCCAGTATTGGGGGAAAAATATAAAATCTCCTCGATTTTACTAACTTTTACTATGGCGTTCCCTCAGGAATAATGCTTGAGATTACGATGAAAACCAAAAATGTGTTCCTTGTGTCACAAAAAATCGTTGGTACAGAAAATTACAGCAAAATCGTTTGGTCTATAGATGACGAACCAGTTCAAAGGAGTATGGCGGATACCTCGTAAATAGCGGAAATATATTTCTTGCAATGACAGCACCGTCCAACAAGGGTCGTCTTCAGCATTTGACATATATTTTAATGCGCTATTTTCTAATTTGAAGCCAAAATTATTACCTAACATCATTTCTGATTTTTGCGAAAATTGGGGTACTGGAATCAAAAACCAAATTTCTTGCCATTAAAATTATTGCGAAATAAAGAAAGTAAAATTTTAAATAGCTCCAACTATGATCCGTTGAAACATAAATGCTCTTACCTTCAAGATGATTTCAGCAGAATGCACACCTTCGCACCAATACTGACCTTGAGTAAAGCTCATCAAAAGCAAAGGTTATATGCAGCGGATATAGTGCCACAATCGACACCATCATTCATATCTAGGAAGAGAGAATTGAAGTCGTTGAGTCTTTGGTTTACTTTGGAAGCGTAACAAATGGAAGTGGGGTGGTTGAGGACTCCACATCTTGTATCAACAAAGCAAGATTCGCGTGTGTTCCGCTCAATCCCACATAGAAGTCAACGAAACGTAACAAGAAACTTTAGCTATCATATTTCGACTTAAAGTTGTTATCAATCGCTGTTTAAGTACGATTTTGCATATTTAGTAGCACCATCATATTTCGAGCATCCATATCAGGGTGAACACTGGACAGCTAAAATATTACAAGGATCAATTGTGATACGACATCGCAAATGAAGCGGGAAGCGAATACTAGTAGCATTAACGCACCCCAAACGCTTCATTGGAATCCCCAAGGTGGCAGTTGTCGAGGGCTACCAGCTATGACCTGGGGGCGAACCATGGAAAAAGAGCTCCGTACTGAAAATTATTTTTAGAGTCATCCTAAATGTAAATAACAAAATTATTCCTGAGGAGGCACCGAAGTAGAATTTAGTAAAATCGAGAAGAATTTGAATTTTTTCTTAATGTTGTGTACCAAGGTTTCGTTCATCCAAAGAGCTAATGTTTGGGCTTCAAGTTCAGAACCAAGGAGGTTCCGAAGCAAAAGTTTCTTCAATTATTATAAAAGTAAAAGTGGTGGAAGTAGAGGGAGGGGGGGGGGGGGGGGGAAGGGGCGGAAAGAAGGATGATTAGGTTTAGATATTGTTAAAAAAAAAATACATATCAAATATCAAAGGGGGTAAACCCCCCCTTTTTCAAAAACGATGTCATAATCAAAACAAAATCGAGTAACTCTTAGGTATTCAATGAGGTCCTAAGTCAAAAATACCAAAACTACCAATGTAATAAGGGATTATTTTCGGTGCTTAAATCTCACAACTAAGAAAAGTTTAAACTCTATTTTTTATATTTTTAAAATTGGATTATGATTTCATGATATCTGTGGGTAAAGTAAAGTGGGTAAAAAGTTTTTAAAATAAGTTGCACGAGTTGCACCGAAAATTTGAACAAACTAGTGACACCTTGGACCAAAGTTAAGCTGACAGGACGCAGTATCTCCCGTTCTCTCACAACACGCTTATGTTCCTCTTTCTTTCTTTTAATGGCACAACAGCCAATGCAGGGCCGAACTTTTCACATCCACTCAAGTTGTGCGAGTTATATTTGAACATGAATGGAACGGATCTACGGATTATGCCGAATCTGAAAGGCGAACAACTTTGTTAAGCAATTTTTTCTCTTGTATGTTTACCATTGCCTACTTTTTGATTTTGCCTATGCCGAGATTCGAACCCACGGCACTCTGTGTAGTAGGACAAGCGCACTACCAACTACGCCACGGCGACCACAGTCCTGGAATTAGGTATCTCTAAACAACTGCTAGAAACTGAAAGTTATTAACTAAGATCGTTTATACATTTTCGGGGGCCTGGGGCGTAGGACATAAGGTAAAGTTCGTGACAGTTCCAGGTGCTTCCATATTCGATCCCTGCGCTTCTACGTTTCAAGTCGACACAGAGCCTCCTCGTGGCGTCCCCTGGATAGCGATCTGACAACCGTAAGAGAGCTAACTAATGTGTGCGGCGGGCTTCTCCATGGCCTTGAATGAATGGTTGTGCGGTTTCAATGGTTATTGCCAACATATTTCATCTAGAATATCTTTGTGAAATATGTTAAAGCTTTTCTTGATATGCATCCAAATTCAAGAACATGGATTAGAATAATATTAATAATATGAACAATATGAGTACAATCGAAATATCATTTGCCAAAACCAATTTTGGCATTTGCCAAATATAAAGAAACCCATGTACGACAGATGCAATAAATGACTTAAGGAGGCTGTGTATAGAAAATTCCAATTCTTCACTTCAAACCAAATTGATTCGTATTGGATTCTGTGACTCTAAGAAGAAATCAGCCAAACAGATTTAAAATAATTCATGAGGTTCTTTAGAGTTCACAAAACGTTTGCGGCCAAGTTTGGGTAAGTGTGTGATGTATTCAAATCAGGGATGCCGTTCCCAAAAATTTTCAAAATTTTTGTTTTGAAACAAAAATTTCAAATCAAATTATTCTCCACCAATTCCACATACTTGATAAACTTACTAAAGGGTGATTTTTTAAGAGCATGGTTTTTAAAAATTCAAAAAACCCAGAAATTTTACAAGAGTGAATGAAATTTCTTTTTGGATGGATAAACCAATTCCTGCTTTACTGTTTAAAGATAATTTCACTTAAATATTGCCCGCGGCTCCAGTCCATTCTGAAGGTCAGATTTTAGCACACTTTTTCACACATTTCGGCCGGCATCTCACCAATGACCAATGACGCGTCCCTATTGACAATAGACTTAATATAGCTCCACAAAAAATAGTCTAACGGGGTCAAATCATACGATTTTGGTGGCTAATTGCTTTCACTAAAACGTGAGATAACCTGCTCACCAAATTCGGCTCTCAATTGATACATGGTTTCGCGTGCAGTGTGTGATGTGGCATGTGACACCGTCCTGTTGGAACCACATGTCGGCCGAGTCCAATTCTTGCATTTTCGGCAAAAAAAAGTCTGTCATCATCGAACGGTTCCTTTCTCGATTGAGGGTAACGTTGCGGCCTCCTTCGTCTTTGAAGACGTACGGCCCAATGATGTCGCCGGCCCATAAATGAGCCTCGTCGCTGAAGACAATTTTATGATAAGAAAACGGATTCTCATCCAGCTGGATTCAGTTCTTGCACCAGCTGTATTTTGTATAGCATTAATCTCTGCGTAAAATCTGCCCGGTGGTCGAATAAAACAAACCCAATTGCTGCGATCGGTGCCGGATGGACATATCGCGATCTTCTTCAACACTGGCGGATACAGCGGAAAAATTCTCTTCGGTACCCATTCTATGGATACGATTTGGTGGATTAATATCCAATAAAGTGAAACTGGTGCAAAATTTGGCCACAATGAGGGTCGATTATGACGACCATAAAATGGACGTAGTTGCGAAACACATTTTTCACAGAGCACGAATTTTGATAATAAATTTCAATAATTTGCAAACGTTGTTCAGGCGTAATTTATTCATGATGAAATGCGAGAGCCAAATGAGCATTTTTTACTTTGACACATGTCAAGAAACACGCGTGAACTGTCAGAAATATAAACGTCAAAAACCAAGCAGCAAAAAAAATCGTCCTTTAGTTATTATGTTAAAAAGTATTCTTTTCGTTTTCTTCCTTTTTAATGGAAGTATTCAGAAAACATGAAGTTCTCCTGCTTGTAATAATTCTCGATTCTCCACAGACCTTTGGTGTCACCTAGTGACAAAGTTAAGTTGACTGGGCACAATATCTCCCTTTATCTCACAACAGGCCTAGAATACTTCTTTGTTTTCTTTTCATGGCATAACAACCCATGGAGGGCCTAGGCCGAGCTTTTCGCATCCACTCATGTTGTGCATGTTAGATTCGAACATGAATGGAAGGGACTGACAGTTTTGATTGCCCGCAAAATGAAGAATTCACCTCGAGTTGGCATCCCTGATTCAAATCCTAATCCTGTAGCAATGCGAATATGATTTTTAACTAAAATTTTCTATACACTCATCTTAACACGAGTATATGGAGAAATCTGAAGCAAGCGCAACGCTGATGATGCTGTTTTTTTTTTTGCTCCTCGACGTTGCCAAAATGCGCGCTGACGTTCTCTTGATATCTGAGATATGCGATGCCTTCGTATGTTTCGGTTGGCAAATTGTTATAGGATGACGGCTATAAAAATGTTTATGTATTATTGGAAATAATACATAAACAGCAAAACAAGCTGCCGCCTCCACCGCCACCGCCGCACCTTATTATTTTATACACGCTCATACAGTACGGGAGACGGAGGCAGCGCATATGATTGGCCAATCACAGCGCAACAATCGCCATAAAACTAACAATAAATAAAGGGAATAAAAAAGTGAAACAGCAACATTGTGAGAATTACGTACTAATTAAATATCAAGCGAGCCTGGATAATGGGAAATATCGAATAGAAAAATGATTGCTAAATACGAGTACGAACACAAAGACAACGTCAACGCTAAAAAGCAATGCGTGCCCATTACATCGTTAGTATGTATATACGAGGGGTACATATACGAGATATTTGACATACCTGAAGGCAGACGGACAGGCAGACAGGCGGACAGGCGGACAGACGACGATCTATTGGTATGCTGCACAATCATTTCCAAGGAGATGATGCTGACGATGCTATCGATGATACTGGGATATGGTAGTGGAAAGCGTTAAGTTGCACAGTGCAACATAACAACATCACATCATGTATCACATGTGTGTATGTATGTATGTATGTATGTGTGTATATGCTGCATAGCAGAAGCAGCAGCAATGATTTGATATTGCCAAAGTTTGATTTCTTTTTTTTATGGATTTTCATTTTCATTTCTTTTCGAGAAAAGATGAGCTGAGATTCTTTATTTTTTTTTTCCTTTGTTTGCGCGAGTATACATAAAAACATAAATATATATACATACATACATACATACATACATACGTACATACTCTTATGTAAGTATCTTGCGGATACATTTCTGGTATATAAACAGTGAAATTGTACAGCTGTTGCTGGCTGTTGTTGCTTGCTTGCTGCAATATAAACAGCAATAGTAATTCAAGCAACATACTGTCGACCAATAAACTTGAGATTGTTTTCTTCATTTTTATTTTGCTTTTTTTCTCTCTCTCTCATTTTTCAATCAAACTGTTGCCAAAACAGAAACGTGTACAGCAAAAATTACAATTTGTAACAAGAATACTGAAATTATTTTCCATTGCTGTTTCTTTTTATTCTTGTTCACATTATCAAGTGTGGTGTTGTTGCTTTCCTCATCATCATCAGCAGCAATAGCAACAGCAACATCAACATCAACATCAACAGCAGCAGCAGCAGCAGCAGCAACACCAACATTTTAGTTTCGGTTATTAATGTGAGATGCTAAATTTTAATTGTGGCAGTTGTTGCCAAGGAAGAAGAAGAAGAAGAAGAAGAAGAAGAAGAAGTAGTAGATGTAGAAGAAGTTGTTGTTGCTGTTGATATTGTAGGTACGAAATCGTAAGAGTGAATCATTGTTGGCAATTTACGTTTTCGTTGTTGCAGCGGTTTATTGGCACTTTATGTCTCTGACAGACGACGGATAGATTTCTTTCTTAATGCTGCCGGTTGTTGTTGGTCGTTGTTGCATAATGTTGCTGCTGTAAATGCTCTTTTTTAATTGCTGTACTTGCAATTAACTCAAGTGTTGCTAATGATGAATAAAATTTTCGTAGTCGTCCTCGTCATCGTGTAAATTAAATGTTATGAACGCATTTTATAGCAACACCTGTGAGCAACATACATACATACATACATTTTACTTTACTTACTTTTGATGGCACAACAGCCCATGGAGGGCCTAGGCCGAGCTTTTCGCATACATACATACTCGTACATATAATTTATGTATGTTTGTATGTAGGCAAGCATACTTTCCTACCTGACAATAGCCAATCTCATGCGGGAATTAACAAAAATATACATACTAAATATAAATGTTTTATTGTTTTCAATTTGAGTTAAATGCTAAAATAAAAACAAAGGAAATTGAATTTCAACGCAAGTGATTTGCTGCAAACAGGAGGAAAAAAGAAAAAAAAACCAAGGAAGAAGAGAAACTGCCTTGCAATTTTCTTCTTTTTTTTTTTTTTTTTTTTTTTTGTTAAATCTTTTTTCAGCAAAGTGAAGAGATAAATAAATTGATTTTTCTATTTTTTTATTAATGTATTTCCTCACATTTAATGCATTTTAAATAATACATTTCATGGCAATTTGTTGTTGCATCATTGCCACTTTTACATTTTGGGCTCATTGAACTCTGTCAGTTTTGTATGAGTCCCGCATTATTTTGCAATATTTCATAAACTAAATTCTAGACATTCACTGCAACTTTGTACATACTACTGTGGGCAAAAAGTAGTAAGACTTTGTTCATAATTTCAAATTTTTTTATTCATTCTTCCAAATCTATTTCGTCCCCTTCAAAGTAATCCCCCCCGGCCCTTATACACTTGTGCCAACGTTTTTTCCAATTCTCGAAACAGTTGTTAAAGTCAATTTCCGGAATAGCCTTCAATGCGCTTAGCGATTCATGTTTAATGTCTTCAATTGACTCAAAACGGTAACGGTGTCCACGAAGCGGTTTTTTGAGTTTAGAAAATAGCCAAAAGTCACACGGTGCTAAGTCAGGCGAATAGGGTGGTAGGGTGGTTGCGGAACGATTTCAGTCGAATTTTTGGCAAAATGGTCTCGTAAAACCAATGCAGTGATTTTGGAACCAATCGTGCATTCACTCTTCTTAGGCCCAAATGATGTTTTAAAATGGTTTTCACTGATCCTTCCGATATTTCAACGATGCCAGTAAGGTCTCTGACTGTTAATCGTCGATGTCGATTCTCGAGCACCAATTCCTTGATTTTATTGACGTGTTGATCATCAGTTGATGTTGATGCCCGTCCTGGACGTGGTTCGTCGTCAACGCGTTCTCGACCATCTTTGAACAATTTGTACCAATCAAAATCACTTGCTCGCGACATACAATTATCACCGAAGGCCTTTTGCAACATTCTGAACGTTTCGGCACCAGAAATTAGATTTGATTCCGCACACAAATTTGAATGGAACTTCTTTGTTGAATAATTTCACTCATTGTGAAAATCGCCGAATGCACTTTTTGTACTTCAGAAAGACAAGCGTATACTAAACACTAATGATTATTTTGATGTGACATTTGGCACAGATGTCACCGACAGTCATACCAACCTTAAAAAAATAATATTTTGATTGATGGGTTTCCGCGCGAAATTTAAATTAAAAAGTCTTACTACTTTTTGCCCCACAGTAGTACATATGTACATAAATGCACATTAAGCCGCCTCACGAAAAATCGGATTGGTGTTTTTCCTTCTATAAATGGTTTCCAATTTGTCTTGCAATGATGTGCAAAAAGATTTCAGCTTTAGCGATAGTTTTGAAAACAACAAAAACAAAAACAAAAACCAGTGAAAATTATTTTTTGTATGGGAAAATTTCTCGTTACAGAACTTTTAGTCAATTAAAAGCTATTAAAAATTGGGATTTAAAAAAAATTTTGTGCGTCTGTGGGACGCCCTTACTTCTTCAGAACGATTGCCTGTTGGGTTTTTATGTTAGGTTTAGTAATATTGTAAAAAAAAACAGAGTCTATCGCAGACATGACCAAGGAATTTTTACCAATGTGCAGATTTATGCAAACGGTAAGCCTTGTATAGTCCAGTTTGATGATTCTCTGAGATCCCAGGTGTGCTACATCTGGATTTACTTCATTTGGATCGTTTGCATTTCCAATGCATGCAGCGCCCTCTGCAAAATCACCATTCCCATCAAAATATTCATACTCAAAGCATTCGAATTTATTTGCTGCATCATTATAATTATAATCTTACCATCATCATTATCAAAATATTCAGGTTGTATGATCTCAACAGGTGGAAAATTTACCACCTACCGGTCTGAGAACTCGCGAATGTTATGAGGTTGATTCGAAACTTGACAAAACTCGCCTATGTTTTGTTGTGCGTTTGCGATTTTCAATTAAAGCTGGGATTTCGGCCACCTCAATAACTGCCTGGTGCTATATAATCTAAGGATCTTGTTTGGGACTCAAGGAGTTACGTACTTGGGGAGTCTACACTCAGGCGAGCTCTCGGTGGTAGTTTTTGGATTTTTTTCTTACGATCTGAACTTTGTTGGGCATCCATTCTTCAGAATCTGAACTTTGTTGGGCATCCATTTTTCGACGAAGTCTACATTCTCGCTGTCTCTTAGCCAAAGTTTTTGCTTGAGATTTTACCGTAACACAATTGAATTTGTTTGTGTTTCGCTTTTTTTCAGTCCATAATCGCTCCTGCTTTCAATTCTAGAAATTTCTAACGATTGTTTTATTTGAAATGTCAAATTTTATTCGAAACTGATGGGCAGAGCCCTCTATCAAGCGAGTATAGAACATAATTAGTGCCCTCTATCAATCGAGTATGAATCATACGCGCATAGTGGATGCATATGTGTACACAAATTGGTTTTTTTTTTGTGTGTAAACGCTACTCTCGCGTTTTGTTTTTTAGTCTAAGTATACTCACTCATTCTTTCTGCTCTAGAAATTTCTAACGATTTTTGATTGAAATGTAAAATTTTTGTATGAAATGTAGAATTTTTGTATGAAATGTAAAATTTTACTAGAAACTGATGGGCAGCGCCCTCTATCTATCGAGTATGATTCATTCTCGATTCAGCGGCCTCTATCAACAAAGTTTGAATCATACTCGAAGCAGCGCCCTCTATCAAGTTTGATTTAAACTCGTGGATACAAATGGATGCATATGTGCTGCCCATCATTTATGTTTGTATATGCATCCTCATTTTTTTCACACTTGATTGATAGAGGGCTCTGCCCTTCATTTCCATGACAATTTCCGTTTTGTTACGATCATATTTTACCCTCTCGTAAATACAAAAATAATTCTAAAGAGGTAAATTTCAAAAATAGGTTTAATAACCCGAAATAAAGCGAATTTTATAGTGGATTTTCAAAATGATCCAGGTCATGGACAGAAGTCTTTAGAGGCGAAATAAGCCAAGTGAACTGCAATAGCTGTTTTCTTTAAGTGTAGGACTTGAGGCGCCTTAATGTACATGTGTATGGAAATGATTCTGATTGATTTTTCCGTCTTTAGTAAGTTGTTTTCGATAGATTTTCACATTTTACACCAATTTATTTGTGTATAATTATAATTTATGCGATTTTAATACATACTTTTAATTGAATGTACTATAACTAGTTACGTTGGCATGAACTTTTGTTTCATTACGAATATGGGACGATAGAAGTCATTGAAGAAGTACATAAATAACTACTCCAAATGCATGGTCCAACTGACAATCATGTCTATAGGGAAAGCCAGATGTATTGACATAATTCATGCAATGTAAATCTATCTTTGAATACCCCAGTATCTGAGAAGGATCATGCGGAACTAACTCAGTATTTGTCAACCAATGTCGGCAGGCTGTCCTTACCTCGGACCTCTTCAACATAAGCTAAGACGAGATACCTACTACAAATCGGGCTGCCAAATGAGGTGAAATTGTTGCTGTCATCATCGCATGAAATTGTGAGAATGAACAGCGGAAGTTCAGTCAGGTGATACTGAAAACGAATTAGTGTCTTGGCTCTCAATGTTTGAAGCCAGGTGAAAAGTAGAACCATACTTCTATGTAGAAATTTAATTGCGCGTATGTCTGAAACAAAGAAGGTTAATACTGATAGTTGAAATCGGGGACAAAGCGAACTATATTGCAGATCACAGAAGTGGTGTTAAATGGAACGGAACACTGCCAATTAAGCTACAAGCTCAAGGCTGGCTCCCATGGAAAGGAGATCAATAACGCACAAACAGCAATACAAGATGAAAACTGCAGACCTTGCAATGGCCCCAAGCTTACTAATTGCCTAAGTAGTTGGACTTCGTCAAGAGACTTTCTGCGTACAACTTCGATTTCTAGAGTGATCCAAAACTAAACCAAATAAGAAATTGTAAAATTGACTTGATATATTCATTTTAAAATTACAAATATTTATTGCTTTTCTTTAAAAACGGTTGCCAATACATAAAAGTTTTAAACAATTATAAAATTTAACTAATACTGAAGTACCACAAGTAAAATACATGAAATACTTAATAATAATAATAACACAGATAGAATCACTATTCACTTAGGCATTTCACCACAACAGACTGGCTTCCTTTTTCAACGAAGAACGGTCCACTTTGCCACAGCTCAAAAGTGGCAATTGATCACGAAAATAGATATGCTTAATTACATTCGTTTCGGCTGGTTGCAGATGCTCCATTAGAGTGTTGTAAATGTTTTTCAGTATATTTTCTAGATTCTCTTCTTTTGCATTCTCCAGGACAACAAACAAGGCGCCAATTTCATTTTCACCTAATCCTGATTCTTTACAGCCAACTAAGAGCGATGTTGAAACTTCTGGCATCTTGTTGACCAGCGACTCGACTTCGTTAGGTATGAGCTGTAAAAGAAATGGTAATTGTGAAAGACAATTGCTAAATATGTATCTAACTCCTGAGCTGCCGCCTTACTTACAATCACATTCTTGCCACACACTAGATCCTTAACGCGCGAGAGCACTTTCAAGTTGTTCTGCTCGTCGATGTAGCCATAATCGCCACTTATGAAGTAGCCGTCTTCAGTGAAGTAGGAGCTGTTGTCGCGCTTAAGGTAACCGAAAATTGGCATCTGCGCCTTGTGACACAATTGCCCACGCTCATTCGGCCCCAGTGGCCGCATTCCATCATCCAGCACTATCGTTTTTAAGCCGGGCACTAACTTTTCGTGATTTGATATAACGCCACTTAACTCAGTCATTCCATAGCATTGTACGATTTGGCAATTCGGCGCTAATTTCTTTGACAAATCGTAAATTAACTGCGAGGTCGGATCTCCTCCCAGCAAAGCTATCCGCAGCGAGCTCAAAGCATCGTCGCCATCCTCTGTTGCTGCCAAGATATCGTAATAACGTCCGGGAGCAGTGAAGTAATGAGTTACGCGACATTCGCGCATTATTTCACGTCCATACGGACCACTTGGCTCCTTACTCGTACAGATTCGCTTCAGGCCGAGTATAACTGATTGACAAACATTCTCCAGTTGACCGATCCAACGCAAAGGACTAACACATAGCAATACGGAGTTTTCGGCATCGGGCTGCGCACGGTGCGTGGGCTCACGCCACCATGTAATGAGTCCGCGCAACAAAAGTGCATGATTTAGTTGAACAGCTTTTGGTATGCCCGAAGAGCCGGATGTGAACATTAATACGGCAGGATGCACTTGGGGATCAGCGATTTCAACAGATTGAAAGTGTGAGGCTTCCTCAGTTGAAACTGGACGGAACAGTTCGCTTTTGACATTGGGTGCTGCGGCAGCATCAATTGAGATGGTGTACTTCAACGAAGGCAATGGCGAACGCTTCAGTGATGCATACAAATCAGCTCTACACTGTTCTTCAGTAAATATTACAGTGGGCTCCACAAGTTTCAGCGTGTAATCGATGTGCTCTGTAAATAAAAATACTGTCGAAAGTTTTTCGCCATCCAATTTATGATCGCTTACCTGCACAGAACTTTGTCTCAAAGAAATTGACAACTGCTCCCACCAGAAAGCAGCCAAAAGTCAGTGGCGCTATTTTCTCATTGTGCGTCGAGTACATTGTGATGACGTCTCCTTTCTGTATGCCCAGCCTTTGAAGATTCTTTGCCACTGCTATTGCCTCACGATAGATTTGTCCGGCGGTTCTCTCCAGTCCGGTGTCGTAATAATATTCCAGCACTTGGTGCTCATCGATGGAGCGCATGGTCTTCAGAAATGCTGCTCCCAGTGAGCGATTGACGAAATCCGCATAGTGATCCGGTGATGTCCACACTTTTTGCTCAGCATCAAATAGAACGACGTGCTCTTGAACCATTTTTGTTGCGCCCTCCGGTGTACAAGCTGTAGCCAAAAAAAATTTGCACTCGCCTATTATTAGAAGAAGTGCTTATCAATGGTCCTTGCTAATATCTAAGGGAAATTTCTCTAAACCTACTTTCTACACTTTACTTGTTACTATTATTACATTGTATGTCAACAACACTTAAAGTCACTTCGTCGCAGCACGGAGCATGAAAGTTATTAGCAAAAGATATCAAACTCCCCCACTAGGCGGTCCCCTGATCAAAACACACGAAACCAGATTGATCATGTTGTGATCGACGCAAGGCACGCTTCCAATGTGCTAGACATACGCACAATACGTGGTGCAAACATCGACTCAGACCACCGCTTGATTGCAGCCAAGATCTGCACACGTGTATGTGTATCAAATCGCGTACGGATAGGAGCTATGAGAAAGCTGGATGGCGAAAAGCTACAATCACAACAGACAGCCGAAGTCTTCGCCAATCGACTCGCACTCCTCCTCTTGCAAAGCACAGCTCATCTTGATGATATATAGTATGCGCGCAGTGGGCGCATATTTCCCGCTCTATGCGTACGGCTGCCGAAGAGTTGCTAGGCTACCACTGTCGACGAACAAATATATGTGGTACGACCAAGAGTGTCGCGATGCTACTGAAGCGAAAAACGCAGTTTATAGCGCCACCCTGCAGTCAGTTGCAGTTGGGTGGTCTACTTAGGCGCAAAAAAATAAAAGCAGAATGACATGAGTTTATTCACATGGAAATGTTACGGGACAGGAACGAGGTCAGAAAATTTTTCGACAGAATAAGACTCCTGGCTAGTGTTTTGGAGACAGGGGCCTCTTCCTGCAAGGATGAAGACTTCTACTCCGGGAACCGCAATCATTGACGGCGTTGAAGCACCGCCACCCGACAATGAGTAGGTCTTAACAGCCATCGCTCGGCTGAAAACCCAAAAGGCTGCAGCTGCTGATAGCCTACCTGCTGAGTTGTTTAAGACCGGAGGCGAAGAGCTCAAAAAACGCATACATGAGCTTCTATGAAGAATATGGTCAGTTGAAAGCATGCCAAGTGATTGGAACCTCAGCGTACTATGCCCAATCAATAAAACAGGTGATTCCATGATGTGCGCCAACTGCCGTGGCATAAGCC
This sequence comes from Palloptera scutellata, assembly GCA_958295655.1. NCBI lineage: Eukaryota > Metazoa > Arthropoda > Insecta > Diptera > Pallopteridae > Palloptera > Palloptera scutellata. The sequence goes on along the minus strand of OY282449.1, from coordinate 147,736,780 downwards.
TTCTTAATATTGCGTATAAGGTTCTATCGAGCGCACTGTGCGAAAGACTGAAGCCCATCGTCAACAAACTAATTGGACCTTGTCAGTGTGGCTACAGTCCTGGTAAATCCACTATCGACCAGCTGTTAGCACTACCCCAAATCCTGGAGAAGACCCAAGAAAAACAGATCAACACCCACGATTATAAAGCCGCCTTCGACAGCACGATTAGGGATCTCTTGTACACCGCAATGTTGGATTTTGGTATCCCTGCAAAGCTCTTTCGCCTTTGCAAAATGACACTGTCACAATTGGAACAGACCTTTCCGCGTGCCATTTGATACCAAAAGAGGTTTCAGAATTTTAACATTTATCAACCGATTGACTTGAAAAAACATGAATCGCTTCACACCGAAACAACCCGCCGAAATAGTGACGCTGTACATTGAAAATAGTCGTCCGGTTGCGTTAACAACAACAAGCATCATCTGACAACACTATTCGTCGTTTGGTGTCAAAATTCGTTGAGCACATGACAGTGGGCGATTGTCGACTAGCCGTTCATCAACGCTCAAGATGTTCCAATGAACTAACTGGTTGAAGCGGTAAGAACCCACATGTGTCGTATCGCCAACGGGCTTACCATTTTGGCGTCCATTTTGAAGGATGATTTTTATTTGTTTTCTGTATAAAGTGCAATTGACTCAAAGTATATTGCCGACAGACCGTCCACGTCGCTTGCAATACGGCCAAACAGTCGCGTTGCTCGAACGGTTGATACTGAACTTGATTTTTAGAAGGAAGTTATGATGACCGACGAGGTCATATTCACATACCGACATAAAAGATGCCGCACCCTGTGCATACTATTTGTTGTTATATATTAAAATTTACTTACTTACTTTACTTTTAATGGCACAACAGCCCATGGAGGGCCTAGGCCGAGCTTTTCGCATTATTAAAATTTATAAGCATAAAAACACTTCCACGCTTTTTACGCATTTGCTAGAAACAATAAATTTTATTTGGGTTTAATTTTTATTTTTACAATGCTTTTGCATTAATCACAAGAGGATAACATTTGACTAGCTTTAGTTCTTAGAGCAATACGATCAACCTTGCCAGAGGTTGTCAATGGTAATTTATCAATAAAGAAAATTTCCTTGACGTTCTTAAGTTGCTCGGCAGTAATTTGCGTCGATAAGACGTGACGAATCTTTTTACGTATAGCTTCTGGGTTGTCGGTAAATTTCTGTTGCAGCACAGCAAATAGAACACCAGACTCAAAATTGTCCGTTGGAGACTTTTTGTAGCCAACCAAACGAGCGGTGATGATCGCGGGAAGTTCGATGATCATCACTTCAATGTTGTTGGGTATGAGCTGGAAAGAGGTTTGGATAATTAGTTCAGAATAACTAAATATTGCTTGTTGTTGTTGTGTATAGGAGAACTCACGTTTAGTGCCGTAATGGGTAATTTGCAGCAAGCATTTCCATAGAACTTACTTCTAAAATGTACTTACAATCACATTATCCTTTGCGCGCACTAAATCCTTGTAGCGTGACTCTATATGCAAATTATTCCGTTCATCCATGAAACCGTAGTCCCCGTTCAACAAGAACCCATCCTCAAAGTTGTACATGGAATTATCAATTTTACGGTAGCCCTTGTATGGCACTGGCGCCTTAATATACAACTGGCCGCGCTCATTCGGCCCTACGGGCTTCAAGTTTTCATCTAGTATTTTCATCTGCAGCCCGGGCACCATTTGACCGCCATTTATGTGCTCATCATTAGTTATGACCGCCGAGAGCTCCGTCATGCCATAACACTGATAAATCTTACAATTGCGTGCCATTTTCTTAGCCAAATCTAGAACAGTTTGTGGTGTGGTCTCACCACCCAAGATGACAGTTTTCAACGAATCAAAAGCAGCGCCATCGTCTTCCGCCGTCGAGTGTAAAATGTCCAAGAAGGTCGACGGAGGCGTAAAGAAATGCGTAATTTTACTTTTACGTATAATCTCACGGCCGTAGGCACCCTCTGGGAAGCCGCTGGCACAAACACGCTTCACGCCCAATATAACCGATTGAAACATCATTTCCACCTGGCTAATCCAGCGCAACGGACTGAAGGAGAATACGACAGAGTCAGCGCCAATTATGGCGGGGTTGTTGGTGTGGCACCACCATGTTATCGTGCCGTGCAACATAATGGCATGACTGAGCATTATGACTTTGGGCACACCTGTGGTACCCGAGGTGAGTAAATATGAAGCGATTTCCTCCTTTGGATCACCAAGTTTCAATGCTTGAAATTGCTCGATTTCTGTGGCGGACACGGAGCGAAATAGTTCACTTTCAGCATTGGGCGGTAAATGGGCATCAATTGATATCAAGTGCTTGAGTGAGGGCAGCTGGCAGCGTTTAAGCGATGCATGCAGATCATCGCGGCATTGTTCCTCGAAGAGTATCACTGTCGGCTCGATGTTCTCGAGCGTGTTATCGATGTGTTCTGCGAAATACAAGTTATTTGTTAAGTATGTACTTATGCACTTCACGTATTTACCACCTACATACTTTCATGCAACTTCGTTTCAAAGAAATTCACTATGGCCCCCACCATGTAACTGCCAAAGGTGAGTGGTGTCGTCAGTGGATTATTCATGGAATACAACACTATCACATCATCTTTTTTGATGCCCAGTTTTTGTAGGTTCTTGGCCACTGTCACCGATTGACGGTAAATTTCTCCAGCTGTCTTCTCCAGTCCGGTATCGTAATAATATTCCAACACTTTGCTCTCATCTATGGAGCGCATAGTCTGCAGAAATTCTTCGCCCAGCGTTCGATTGATGAACTTCCAAAATGGATAAGCAGCCGAGGTCCAGGTTTTCTGTTCGGCATCGTAGGTGACAGTTTGCTCTTGTACCATTTTGTTTCAAATTTTATTTCACTGTGCGACTATTTTTTAAGCACTTTATAATTCAACTCCAACAGTTTGTGTTTAAAACTTTTCCATTACATTTTCCGTATTTATATAGAAAAGTGGTTATCACTTTAGAATATGATTATTTTTTATAGATTTGTTTTTTGCTGCTAGTCGAACTTTTAAGTTTTTTACAACCACAACAATTATTCTTATATCATACAGTTTTTTTTTGCAATTGTTTATTTCCTTATGAATTTATAAAATAAGTACATTATTTACTTTATTGCTGTCAAATGTTTGCATACTCTTATGAATCAGTATAATCTACGCTGCTGATAAACAATGTTTGCATTTATAAGGTACAGTGATAGTCATTTATAACGAAAGCGATGCACGGGGTGATAAGAGAAGTGTAAAGTGTAAAAAACAAAAACGCAGAATCTCAATAAGGCCCTTACGACTTTTGTTTGCTCTTCAACTAACCGCATGATGAGAGCATTTTCATCAGCACTGTTTCCTGCCCTTAGAGCGTTATAATCGAACTTTACTGCATTTAGTTCATATGCATAGAAGCGTCTTCATGGGCCAGCGGGCAACTTAATGCAGCTGCAATATTTTCACAATAATTTAACTGAAAACAGAGGTGTACACTTTATATAATTGCTGACTACTGTACACTTTCAGGTCTGTCGGTCTCGTTTGCAGATAAGAAACTAGATTGTTCGGATTTAGATGATGAAAAATGATGTAAACTCATCATATTTGACAATAAAAAGCTTTTAGAATAGAAAATTATACAATATGATGACGTTTTTGTTTAGCCCCCGGGGGGTTAATGTCAAACTTGAGTGATACTTTCAGCTCAGTGGCTAGCGAGTGGAACGTGTGATAATCGTAAGATCAGTTTATATTTATACAACGGTTTTGATTTCGCTTTAAATAAGTGATTGAAAAAGATTATTCAATCTGTCATTAATAAATTACGTTAGTAATAACGGCTAGGAAATAAGTAGCTACCTTATGCTGATAACGATAGTGAAATCGGAAAACTTTCCAATGAAAATAAAAGCAAGTAAGTATTTATTAGTGGTCGCTGTGGCGTAGTCGTAGTGCGTTGGACTGCTACGCAGAGTGTCCGGGGTTCGAATCTCGGCACAGGCAAAATCAAGGAAGTAGAATAAATAATTTTTCTACACGGCACCACCTCTTGGCAGGCAATGGCAAACCTACAAGAGTAAAAATTGCTGTCAAAAGCTTTTTACTTCGCCGTTCGGATTCGGCATTGAACTGTAGGTCCCTTCCTATCATGTACAAATATAACACGCAAACATGAGTGGATGCGAAAAGCTTTGCCTAGACCCTCCAAGGGCTATTGTGCCATTAAAAAAAAACAAACAAGTATTTTTTAGTTTGTCAAGAGGTTCGGTACGTTCTGCGACTTTTAACTGATGACTTGACAAAGGCTGAAGCAAAAAAAAATTGGTTATCTGTGCAGCAGCTTGGAAAATTCGTCGCAAATAGATTTAGTATAACCTTTTCCCTCAAAAAATTACTATTTAGATATTCTAAATCTTTTGGCTTTTAAATGCATTTAAAAAAATTTTAGATCTCAGCTTGCTAAAACCGGAGATAAACATACGAGTTTATGCTATCTACACATAAGTAGTTTTAAAAATCAACACACAAATAGTAAATTAAAAAAACTCATCTAAATGAAATAACAAATTTGATGTAGAAATTGTGTATAATCTTAGAGGTCTCCATATATTTTTTAGAGACCACAAATTAAAGCAAAGTTCGGGTGCGGCCGAGAGTTATATACCTTACACACCCTCCGCAATCAAACACCTTGTTGCATTTAAAAAGGGAAAAATTTTTATGGTTTTTGTATCAAATGTTTCTTTATAAGCGTGACTCAATATATACAATTTTTTATGGGAACTAGTCGTTGTTATTAGCATAAACACCAACAATAATGTCAGCCTTGAGATCAAGCGGAGACTAACTCTTGCCAACAGGTGTTACTACGGGCTCAGTAGGCAATTGAGAAGTAGAGCCCTCTCTCGACCGACGAAAATAACGCTCTATAAGTCCCTCATCCTTCCCGCCCTAATGTATGGCGCAGAGACGTGGACATTGACCATCATTGATGAGAGGCTGTTAGGAGCGTTCGAGAGGAAGATACTCCGTAAGATCTACGGTCCAGTATGCGTGGACGACGTGTATCGAATAAGATGGAACGATGAGCTGTATGAGCTGTACGCCGACACTGACATAGTCAAGCGTATAAAACTCCAGCGGCTTCGCTGGCTGGGTCATGTTGAGCGAATGGAAGAAAGCGCTCCGGCTAGAAGGGTGTTTTATTCGAACCACGGTGGAGGAACACGCAGAAGGGGACGTCCTAATCTCCGTTGGAAAGACCAGGTGCAGGGCAACCTGACTTCACTTGGCCTTATCAACTGGCGCCAGCGCGCGCATAGCAGAAGTGACTGGCGCAGCTTTGTGGAGGCGGCCAAGACCGATCATCGGGTGTAGCGCCAGCTAAGTAAGTAAGTAAGTCGTGGTTATTGCTTATTACTTATGATAATTTTCGCATCAGTTCTTTCAACTGTGTATTAATAAATTTTGAACTCATTTGCTTCACTATTTCTTTTGATATTCCACTTGTATTGGAAGTAGGCATGGCTTTTGCCCAATATTGATCATTTTCCGAAAAGTCGTTCACGAGATTATTTCAATGATGTGTACCGCGTTTTAAAACTTCCTTCAATACCATTCTTTGAAAATTTCATTTGTATGGGGGGTACAGCGCTCACTTGACCGATTTTGGCCATTTCAGAACTTAGGCCTCTTCCTGACAATAATAAATGTCAGTACCAAGTTTGGTTGAGACGGCTTAAGTTTTACTCGAGATATTGTGTACACAGGTAGACGCGAATAGACGGACACGACTAAATCGACCCCGCTAATGGCACAACATGGCCCTGAAGGGCCAATGCCGAGTTTTTCGCATCCCCTCATGTTTTGTTTATTATATTTGTACGTGAATAGAAGTGACCTACAGTTTAAAGACGAAACCGAACGGCTAAGTGAAGAGCTTGTCATAGACAATTTTTACCCTTGTAGGTTTGCCATTGCCTGCCAAGAGGTGGTCTCGTGTAGAACATTTTTTTTCTCTAGTCTTTGATTTTGCTTCTGCCGAGATTTGAACTCTGGACACTCTGCGTAACAGTTTAATGCACTACCACTACGCCACAGCGACCACAATCATACATACGACGCCATATTGTGGGCGTTACTCGATCAAAACTTTTGTAATACACTCTGTACACCTTGTCTGTAGGCTATAAAAATCAGCAAATTTCAACTAAAGTTATTTTTTGAATATTTTTATTCATTTTGTTTTCGTAGACCTTGAAGCACGGCCCATTCATATCAACCAGTCTCTCTCATCTAATCGGGGCAATATTATAGCAATCGAAACTGAATAGTGTGGAGCATAGTGGTGGCAAATTGGTTAACAACGATCGCATTGATTTAGGCAGCATAAGAAAGGGGAAACAGTAACACTTTATTGCAGAAGTTTTTGTTGCAGAAGTCTAGACTTCTCATAGATCATAAAAGTTTGTAAAGTTTTTGAACTGCATATCCCTTTCAAAGGTAAAGCATGTTAGAGCTTTTATTATCCCATCCATTTTTATTTGTGGTGTGGTCACAACCACAAATAATGTTTAAAAACTGCGATAGACCCTTTAAAACCTTTTTATACCTCTTCTCACTAGGACCTTCTTTTTCCCCGTAAAATCCTGTATAACTAAAGATTAAAGCCGATATAACTTTATTCCGATTGAATAGGGAAATAAGAATAAGAGCCCCAAACATTCTCATTCGATTGTTAAGCGAGCTACTCGATTGTTCAGGGTAATGTAAATGTGGGCACAATTTATTCGCCTAAATTCTGTGATGCAAATTTCTATTCTAAAAAAAAAGGAACTCTATGAATTGCATCGGCTTTCTGAAATCTCGCTATATTTTGTATTCATATTAAAACGCCAAGTCAAGTCTTCTTTTAATGGCACAACAGCCCATGAACGCGCTACATCAAGCTTTTTGCATCTATTCATGTTGTGCTTGTTATATTTGTACACGAATTGAAGGCACCTATAGCTTTATAACTAATTTGAACGGCCTTGTTTAGCCACTTTTTACTCTTGAAGGTTTGCCTTTGCCTGCCAAGAGATGGTGCAGAATAGAAACGGCTTCCCAACCCTACCACAAAGGCCTTTTGCGTTGCCTAGTGAGTCACTATAAAACTTGTGAATAAAGTTCAATTCCCACACAGAGAATAATTGTTAAAGTACTTAGATAAGCCAATAACTGGTCGGTATAGTTGGTAGTGCGTTGGCCTGATATACAGAGTGTCCGGGGTTCAAATCGCGGCACAGGCAAAATCAAAAAGTTAATTAAAAAAATTTTCTACACGGCACCACCTTTTGGCAGGCAATGTCAAACCTACAAGAGTAAAAATTGCTTACGAAAAACTTTTTACTTCGCCGTTCTGATTCGGCATCATGTACAAATGTAACAGGCACAGCGTGAGTGGATGCTAAAAGCTCAGCCTAGTCCCTCTATAGGCTGTTGTGCCATTAAAAGAAGTAGCAGAAGATAACCCAAAAACACAATTAAGAAGTTTTCAGCCCCTGCCCGACAAGTTAAATCCCAATATCATGAAACGCCTGTGCTGAAAGTGAGAGCAAATTGGGCCAGATGCACAACTGAGTGCAAATTGAGCTTCTGATATTAAGTCGGATTGAAGCTCACACTATATAAAATATACCAACTGCTGGTTAGTTACAATTTTTAAATACCAACGAATGAATGAGCAAATCTTTTAATAAAATATCAATTATTTTAAATCATTGTATTTACTTTCATATGCCATTGTCAACAGAATTTCTGTTGCTGCTGCGACACACTGCCAACAATGGCTCCTCATTAGTGAAACAATCTAGTGTGTGCCGAACTGCAATTAGTGTTTAGTTTAGCGAAAAAGGAAACGGGCGAACAATTTTTGTTATTTTGTATTTTTTTTTCCTATTTTGAATTGAAAATAATCTTTATTTAACATATTCATGTTTAAGGAAAAGAGAAACTGAAGCCCTCATATTATCGGAGCGATTATCGAGCACATTAGTCACTGTCCAATGCCATACAACAATATATGTAGCAAATATGGAAACAATACTACTGTGGGCAAAAGTTAGTAAGACTTTGTTCATAATTTCAAATTTTTTTATTCATTCTTCCAAATCTATTTTGTCCCCTTCAAAGTAATCCCCCCCGGCCCCAATACACTTGTGCCAACGTTTTTTCCAATTCTCGAAACAGTTGTTAAAGTCAATTTCCGGAATAGCCTTCAATGCGCTTAGCGATTCATGTTTAATGTCTTCAATTGACTCAAAACGGTAACGGTGTCCACGAAGCGGTTTTTTGAGTTTAGAAAATAGCCAAAAGTCACACAGTGCTAAGTCAGGCGAATAGGGTGGTAGGGTGGTTGCGGAACGATATCAGTCGAATTTTTGGCAAAATGGTCTCGTAAAACCAATGCAGTGATTTTGGAACCAATCGTGCATTCACTCTTCTTAGGCCCAAATGATGTTTTAAAATGGTTTTCACTGATTCTTCCGATATTCCAACGTTGCCAGTAAGGTCTCTGACTGTTAATCGTCGATGTCGATTCTCGAGCACCAATTCCTTGATTTTATTGACGTGTTGATCATCAGTTGATGTCGATGGCCGTCCTGGACGTGGTTCGTCGTCAACGCGTTCTCGACCATCTTTGAACAATTTGTACCACTTGCTCGCGACATACAATTATCACCGAAGGCCTTTTGCAACATTCTGAACGTTTCGGCACCAAAAATTTGATTCCGCACACAAAATTTAATGGAACTTCTTTGTTGAATAATTTCACTCATTGTGAAAATCGCCGAATGCACTTTTTGTACTTCAGAAAGACAAGCGTATACTAAACACTAATGATTATTTTGATGTGACATTTGGCACAGATGTCACCGACAGTCATACCAACCTTAAAAAAATATTTAAATATTTTGATGAATGTGTTTCCGCGCGAAATTTAAATTAAAAAGTCTTACTACTTTTTGCCCACAGTAGTAATTAAGCCAAGCACCACCAATAATAACAACCACCAATAGGCATCACCACCAGCACCACCACCATCACCAACGATATCGTTGTCGTCGTCGTCGTCATCACAGTGTCTCCAACAACAGCAACTACAAAATTTTTAGCATTTCCTTCAACAATTTACTACTGCACAACTCAACGTTTGCTCGTTGTGCCGCGCGTGGTCGTGCTGTGGTCGTTTAATTTACAAAATTATGACGAATGGCATCTAAATGACCCCTTTCTTTTTTATAGGTTTTTTTGTTTTTTTTTGTTTGTAGAATGTCTGCAGCAATGTCGTTAACAAGCGACAGCAATAAAAATGTGTGTATTACACTAGTCAACTTTCAATTCAATTTGTGATTGAAGAACTGCAGCTGAAATCGAGTTCCCTTTTACCATATCTAATAGCTTCAAAATCTTATGTTAAATAATGATAAAAAAGGGAAATGCCGAAAGTATTGAGAAAATATTTGACCAAGATCTTGTTGCGTTTTTATACTGACATGTACCATATGAATAAGATCGAGACCCTTGTCTTGAAAATCATTCCAATTTGAGGAGAATTTTACGTTAAATATATCAATTTCCTCAGAAATTACATATTAAAAAAAATTATGCCTAGATTAACTAAGTAAGGCCTTCCTCAGATTTTACATATTAAAAAAACTATGCCTTGATTAACTAAGAACTGAAGAGGATAAAAGCCTGTAAAACGTTAAAAATAGTATTTTTTTAGTTTCAGAGTAGGATTTATAATCACCAAGGTTCATTGAATAGTGTTTTAAGTTAGTTAGCTCTACGAGATGTTGTGTGATGGAGCATTTTTTACATAATTTCTTATTATTGTCTTTAACAAGTATTATGATTTTTTTTACAATAATAAATTGTAAGACCTTTTAGCTTCACAATTACTTATTTATTTGTTGTACCAACATACTCACATCTGTGTTTTCTAGTCGTAAGGAAGGTTCTAAAAACGAAAGTACAAAGAAAACCTAAATGTTGAATGGTATTTATAACCTTAACGCGATAGTGGGCCCGTCTGCGAACTGCGATTTCCAATTAAAACATACATAAGTACCTACTTTATAACTACGTAAGCTCGAACACCGTAACCTTGCATAACAGTTCAACACACTATTAACTAAGCCACTGCCTATGAGTGGTATAATGCATTCAATAGCTGTCGCGGTGTGATGGAAGATTTGCCTCGCTCTGGCCGGTAATGTTGTTTGTGTTCTTTGATTACCGCGTTGTTGCGCACTCAGAATTTTTGCCAGAAGGTCAGACGGTAAATAAAGAATATTATTTGCGGCGTGAAGGACCATGTTTAACTCCGGGGTGAGTTATTTAATAGATCCGGCTCGAAGCACAATGTTTAATTCGGAAATGAATTATTTAAAAGAAAAATTTAAAATTAAACTCTGGGAATTCGTATTTAATATTTAATAACATTAATTTATTAAAATGACAAATTGTACAACAAAAATTATTGCAGAGCCCAAATCGACCGGTGTGAATTGTTCAAGAGAAGAAACCAAGAGAAAGCAATAGTTAGAAAAGAATAGAACGAAAAGAAACGAGGATAGAGAAAATGAATAGAAATGGAAAGGAAAGAAAAGGTATAGAAAAGGTCATGGCTTAAACGGCGGCGTTTGAAAGACCAAATTCTTTGAAAAAAGCCAAGTTTGTGTGAAGAAACTCATGGATTTTGTACCACGACAGCGCAAGATTATGATTGTGAACGAATTTCTGGTCAAAAACTCAAGAAATAAGTATCATCGAACAATCAGCGCATTCACCTGATATGGCTCCGGTCGACTTTTTTCTTTTTCCAAAACTCAAATAACCACTTCGAGGCAGCTGTTTTTAGTCGATAGAAGACATAGAACAGAACTGAAATCGATTCTGGAAAGTGTGTTTGAAAGTATTTTGATGATTGGATTATTTATTGACATACGTGTAAGGTGTCTACTTTGAAGGCGATACCATCAATTTGAATGAATAATAAATATTGTTGTGTTTTATTGACCAATTCCCGGTACTATTTTGAATGTGTATGGTCTCGTAGCTTCACACTTATCCATTTAACCGTTGCCTTATCCCAACCAATATTCCGATGCAACAAAAGATCCTTTCTACAATACACACTCTGCACGTATTGAAAGAATTCAAAAGAAATCTGTTCATTTTGCTCTCCAACCTTTACATTTTGTTGAGCCTATTCCTTCGGATAATGCTCGATGCTTACTTATTAGTTTGAAGCCTCTTGAGAGCAGAAGAGTTATACATTCTCTCATGGTTGTGTATGACTTGTTTTATGGAAATATTGTTTCCCCATGTTTACTTGAAAAGATTAGATTTAATGTATCATCACGTCATCTGCGCTACCATGTTCCTTTTTATGTATCCACTTTGAAAACTAACTACTTATCTAATGAAGGCGTCAATCACAAGGCTCTTGCTAGAATTTAACAAAGTCTCAAAACAATGCGATGTGGATTTCTCTATAACTAGGAATCGCTTCAAGCGTTATATTGAATCGTTTTATTTATAATCTTTATCATCTAATTATTAATTATTTTTACAAACCCTTTTTATAATTTCTAGTCAGTGAGTAAAGAATTTTGACTAAATAAATAAAATGAAATGAAAATATGGTATAATGTCTATAAAGCAACTGGAGAAGTCAGCAAGACCAGTTTATTGTTAATCAATGGAAAAACTCAGAAAAGATTATTAAACTTTATGGGCTATCGGAAATCAGAAATAAGCGAAAACTGGGTATTTTGTGAGCTTAAAACAGGTTCTCATTCTCGCGATGTGATACAATATTGCTGCTGCGCTAGGTTCGGCGTCTTCTTCTTCTTCTTCTTTTAGTGGCACAACAGTCCTACACCAGTTACAAAATTTTAACACATCTTTTATATTTTTCTTTCATATTTTTCATGCGTCATGGTTTCGCGAAACAATAAAACAAAGAACGTTACGAAAATTTCCGAAACTCAAAACAAAATGTAAAATTAATTCCCTTAGACTTCGTGTGAAAACAGGCCAGTTGGTCACCCTGATTACCAACTACTTTCCCCTGTTATTGATGCACTTCATTTCAATATTAGAACAAATAGTAACATATTTTATTTTCAAAACCCATGAATTGGACATCGAAAGTTTAGTTACCATGTAAGTCGGTTGGTTATGTTGACCAGTGTAACATAAAGTTGATGCGAAATGTTTCAATTAAATAATGACAACAACAACAATAAGTAAACTGCCAGAAACGCTGTTAGTCTAAGTAAAATATGTAAGTGTGATATTACAATTACTACAGCGGCATGGAGTCAGGGAGTCAGTGCGGAAGTGCGGGAGTGCGGGAGTGTGAGCTGAGAGCAAAGTGTTAGTGTGTGGAGTTAAACAATGTTGCACTAATTTTGACTGCTCTGAAACGGAATTACAAAATTGAAGCAACACTTGCCGAGCCGGATGTGAAGAAGAAAATATTTCAGCAACATAATTTACAATATTTACGTTAAACGTTCAGGCGGGCGACCAAGCGGCTATAGTAGTAAGGGTGTGCGTATGTGTGTGTGTGTGTGAGTGTGTGTTTGTGTTAACAAAAGGTAGAGCGTGATTTTAGCATTTTCGAAAATGCGTTAAAATGTTTTGTTGACATTGCATTAAGCTGAGGGTTTCAATTTTCTCTCGACGTTGCTTGACTTTTTTTTTTCGCCCCCGATTCCTGCTGCTGCTGCTGCTGCTGCTATTTAAACTGAATCCGAAGCGTATTGTGTTTACCCAGTCACGTGGGTAATTGCCACCACATGGGGTCGGTTGGTTGGTTGGTTGGAAGGTTCTAACGTTTGCGCTCATCGCTTGTGACATGACGCAAGTGACAACTGCTGCAACAAGAACAAAAACATAACAAGGCAAAAGGGTAAAATATAATACGCAACAACAACAACAACAGCAGCAACACAATGTGACGCATCCTGTGCAACTAAATTGTTCATACACTGGGACACACACACACGCACACACACACACACCTACACTGTTGTAGAAATTAGAATTGCTAGAAAAGAAAATTGCTTGGAATAAAAAATGTGGCCAAAAGCCCGAAGCATTTACCAATGCCAACTCAAGCAAAAATTTCAGCAGCAGCAAAAAAGCCGTGGATGGAAAGAGTGTGAGTGAATATTAAATTAAAAAAACTTTGAGTTTTAAAGAAACTTTAACTAAAAAGAACTTATAAGTGTACAGTAATCCTTGGTTAATTGACCCACGTTTTGTTTTTTTTTTTTTTTGGTTCATGTATTTTTTCTTTAAAGTTTTATATATATATCTTGGTGACGCAATTACACGGGGACTACTACATTCATTAATATTTGAACACCCTGTATCTGTGAGCAAATATTTGATGAGAACAAAAAAAGGAAAATCGAAAATGTAAACGGTGGAACTATTCTTCTTCTTCTTTTTCATAAATCTAAATATGGAAGAGACTTGTGCATGTGTGTCTGTGGCTGTGGCTGTGTCTGTGTCTTCATGCACAAGTATTAGTGAATCCTAAAACAACAGAACCCCTCATTTTACGGTATTAGTGTGCGAAAGATATAGCGTGGAAAGGTTGAAAAAAATGTGTTGCTACTTTTTTTTTTTGTTGCTTCGACATTTTATTTGTAGAATTTATCTTGCGGTATGTGAAAAATCATGCAAGACAACACTTAAAACAACAACAGCAGGAGCAACGAAAACAACAACATTCAAATCATAACACTGCAGTAATGAAGGCAAATAGAATGAAATAAAATAATGTTTATCTTTCAGCTCAACTTACAAATAACTACAGCAACACAGGAAGGATATTCCCATCCAACAACAACAACGCACACATGTAAATTTTTCAGCAGGATATCCTATGAAAATATGCATCGATGAGGGGAGTGACTTGTGACAATTTTCCACAGAAGATTAAGGCAACTGCCAATTTAAGATAAATACCAGAGGTAACACCTCTGAAATCTTTATAGTTTCATTTAATTTTTGCATTATCAAGGATTAGATAAGCAAGGATTTGGTAAAATCAATCAACTCAGCTGTTGAATATAAAGAGAGATTGAATCAATTATGTAGAAAAAAAGCTCTCTCGAAAATCACACAAGTCACTTATTTCGTCAAAAATGTCTCAGATCCAAGTTATATTTATTGTGTAGGTATAACTTGAATACTTATGAGCGATATTTTTTCAGAAATCTATAACTTTAGTTCAATAACAAATCGAATGAATACATTATTCAAAGTAGTGTCCATCGGAAGCTATGACATTTTGCCATCTTTGAGGCAATTAATGGATTTCTTCCCAACAAAAAAATTCGTTCACCTTTTGAGGCTATGAACTAATCAATCCAATTTTGAGTTTAAAGTATCAACGGAAGTAAAGCTTATTCCAGTAAGGGCATTCTGCATCCATCGAAATAGGTGATAGTCAGACGGAGCAAGGTCTGGTGGCTAAGGCGGGTGAGCCAAAACTTTCCATCCACTATTTTCCCGATAATTTTCAACCGCCCTGGCAACATGAGGCCGCGAGTTGTCATGTTGGAAAATTACGGTCTCGTGCCTGGGTTGTATATTCTGGTCATTTTTAGATAATTGCTCTCTTCAAATGAATCAACTTTTTTCGATATAGCTCCCCCGTAATAGTTTCTCCAGGCATTACCTTGGAGCCAGAGTCTCCCCTCTTGAAGCGTCGATACCACAATTCGCATGTTTTAATTGATGGAGTATATTCACCCTAAGCTTCCAACATCAATCGATGACATTCATCGGCATTTTTTTTTTTGTTGAATTAAAGAAGAAAATCAAAATTTCCCGCAACTTCTATTTATTTGGCACGTATGCTGACATATTTGTAGCGCAAAAAGGTTATGTTGTTTACACTTTAGCAAATTGATACATAAACAAAATAAAAGTTGTACGACGTAGATAAAACTTAGATAAAAGTACTTACAGTATTGCCAGATGTGATTTAATACTATCCGACAGAGAACATGAATAATTCTTGCTAGCATATGTTTGCCGTCGTGTTTTCGATCGATTTTTAAAGCTATAGATTATGAAAAAGCATTACAATGCATAGCTTGGATATAAAAATGCAAAATAAATTACAACAAAATAATCTCCCACTAAATGAACTGCTCTGTTCTTAAGTTTAATGTTTAGGCTTAAACTGAACAGTTGGAATCAATAAAATATTGTTCGATTAATAGAAAGAAACGAAGAAAATATCTGTGTAAGGGGTCTAATTTTAGAACTCCTCATAGGTTAAGTGCAGGTAAAATTCAGAAAAAGCTTAGTTCAAAATTCAGTCTAAATTCAGACCCAAACTCAGACGAAAGTTCATGTCGAAATATCGACCAAATTCAGACTAAAAGTCGGAGCCAAATTCAGGCCAAAGAATAGCCCAAAATATGTATAACCCAAACTAAAATTAAAACTGAGACCAAAATTTTGAAAAATTCAGAGCATAAATCTGCTTAAATAAATTAAACCATGAATTATTAAATTTCGTTTAAAAATCTAAATAAAATTCAGTAATAAAATCGGATAAAATTCAGACTAAAAATCGGACCCAAATTCAGACTAAATAAAATGCCCAATATTTAAGCCAAACTCGGATTAAAACTCAAACCAAAATTTAGACAAATTCAGTGCATAATTCGGATTTCATAAATTATTAAATTTCGTTTAAAAATCCAAACAAAATTCAGTAAAAAAATCGAATAAAATTTCAGACTCAAAATCGCATCGAAATCCAGTTAAAAAGTCGGATTAAAAGTTAGATCTCAGCTTCGACCAAAACTCAGATGATACAAATTTAAAACCTTATTGAGACTTACGAAAATAGTTGGCATTACAACTTCAGATATGCGTGCGCTGACGCCAGTTGGTAACGCCAAATGCAGTGAGGTCTCCCTGTACCTGGTCTTTCCAACGGAGATTAGGACTTCCTTGACTGCGCATTCCTCTATAGTGGCTCGAATAAAAACAACCTTTAAGAAAAGAAAGGCGCTCCTTCTTCCATTCGTTCAACATGACCCAGCCGACAAAGCCGCTGGATTTTTATGCACTTGACAATGTCAATGTCGGCGTACAGCTCACGGTTCCATTTTATTCTATACACGTCGTCCACACGGCATATTAGACGCTCTTAACAGCCTCTCACCAACGGTTGTTAATGTGCCATTTTCGTTGGTCGAGAGAGGGCTCTGCTTTTCAATTGCATACTAAGCCCGTAGTACTTAACACCTGTTGGCAAGAGTTAATCTCCGCTTTATCTCAAGGCTGACATTATTGTTGGATCCTATTATTAATGCTGGATCCTAGATAAACGAAATCCTTGACGACTTCAAAAGTAGAATTGTCAACAGTTACATTTTGTCCAAGACGCCGTGACTCTTTGTATTTCGTTTTATTATCGTTCACCAATAGACTCGAAGATACTCTTGTTACAGATTGGAAAATGCTTCACTGACTGCTAGCGCGTTGGTGCCAATGATGTCAACATCATCAGCATGACATTCTTGTAGAAAATAGTGCCAGAGATGACGATGTCAGCAGGTCGAATTATTTCCTCCAGCATAAGGTTAAAGAAGTCGCACGATAGGGAATCACTTAATTTATGCATAAAATCTTGTAATCGAGACTTAAAAATAGACTGGAAAATAAGACCATAAAACTCTCTCCAACTAAAAATTAAAGCTGGTAGAAAAATAAAAAAAATATTGACAAAAACCGCACCCATTTGAAAGCTTGTGTGAAGAGTACAAGGACAAAATAAAAAAATATGTTTTGACAAGTTTTTAGAAGCACTTTCGCCTCAGCCGTGTGAAGCCAGAACAAACTTAGTCATCGAACGAAACGATTAGTCAATACTTTTTGTTTGTGAATTTATATTGGGTCGTATAAGAAGTATCCGCGGTTGGTACCCACAAATTTGTCATGTGGTTGATGTTTGGTGCCTCCGCTGTCTCCTTACAGCTTGTGTGTCGATCTTGCTACACCAGTTACAGTAGTAGACAAATTTCATCGGCTTTTACAGTGACTTTCAGTGCATAACCCAATATTTTCTAAATTCAGTGTATCTTTGATGCACTGAATGATGCGGCGTTCACTCACAGCATCTTCACCGTAAAACCCACAATTTTTTCGGCATGTTTTTGCTTCGTTTTTTCCCCTTTCTATAGCAATAAAACATCACATAGCGCATTTCTTCAGGTATTTCACTCATTTTGAAAGCAATGTAACTTTTTACATTAGCTACGAATTACACAACTGCCTGAAATGTTACCTTTCAAGCATATGCTTGCTTGACATAATCGTCCTGATGTTGTCAGACACCAAAAACTGCGTATACTTTTTATGTAACCCAATATTTTCTATATGTATTGTATTAAATCGGAATGATAAATTTTTAGGCCATCCTCTAATCCAATCCGCTAAAGATGATCAAATATTTACCAAAGTAATAATTTGGTATGGTAATTTTTTTATTTTACTAATTACTCTTTTTAACTTACAGTAAATTAACAAATAATACATGAGACCGCAATCGAAAAACTCACTAGCAAATTTATTTATTTAGTACATATTTTTACAAAAACTCATCCAAATGCAGCAATAAATAAATTTTGCATGAAATCCGCGATTTTCAATACTCCTCACAAATTTACAACGAACACTAATCTATTTTAGTTTGCCAAAAATTACTCTTAATTTAGTTTATTATTTTATTTATTATTTGGGTGCATGCATATTGAGCTCAACAACAGCAACAATGGCAAAATTGATAATCCCAACAATTCAATTCGATGCGGACACGATGCGCGCGGACTCAATTCGAATAGTTGAAATGGAAACGCATTCGAATGCTTTCATGTTATGTGCGGTTTTAAATTGTTTTATAGAAATTAGAAAACATACGCGCTGACGTAATCCGAGCAGCACCCAGGCAGGCAGCACCAACAACCACGGCCACCCACTTACACCCACTTACATCCACTTCTACCACGCCCACATCCACCTAGTGCCACCTACAAATATTCGACATACATAGAATATTTACAGCCTGCAGCAGAGTAATTAAAAATGCTTCTTCTGTTTTCCACAAATTCGTGCACACAATATTCATTTTTTAGCTTTCGATTTGTTTAAAAAAAAAAAATAAAATTTTCAATTTCGTTTCCGCTTTTGATTACGCAATTTTTTACTTTTTTTGTTTGCCCGTTTCTTTCTTCTTTCCTGCTTTCAATTTCATTCAATTTTTTAATTTTTTTTTTTAATTTTTTGTTATGACAATTTTATTTTCTTTTTTGCCGGAAAAATGCTTTGAGATAAGAAGAAAGAAAAAAAACACAAAAAACAAAAGCAAAAAGCTCAATGATGATAGTCTTCGCTTCAATGCGCAAAATGCATACTACATAAAGATTGCATTTCATGTTTTTTGGTCATAGCACCGGAAAATAACAGGAACAGGAGCAAGAACAGCAACAAATGGCAGAGGCAGCAACAGCGAGGCTAGCAATTGCAACTGCTGCAATGATAACGCCTTTAAATCGGAAAAGATTAAAAGCTTCAAACTTCTCTTCTAATATGCAAAGATTTCTTTTCGTTTTTGTTGCTGTTGCTGTTGTGGTTGTTGTTGTTGTTGTTGTTGTTGGTGGTGTTGTTGTTGTTGTTGTTGTTGTTGTTGTTGTTGTAGGTGCTATTATATATGTGTTATGCCCTACGATGAAAGTGTCGGTATGTATAAACATTGTCAAGTTTGCAAGTTGTGTAGAAACTAGATGAAAAGTCTAGGAATAGTTTTTTTTTACTTAATCACTTATTTCTTCTAAGAAAACTAACTCATCGATCCGAAATCTTTAATTTTGAAATCAATCGAATTTTAGGACAAATCAAAGGTATTTTATTTAATTTTCGAGCGAGATCTATAAGCAGATAATATCTGTATAGTTTCACTTAGGCTTGGCTTTGAAGTTGCTTTTACTTTCATTTGGAGTAGTTGAAAAACGCCACCTAAATGGAACTGATAATCTGCAATATCTAATTTCAATGGTTGAATGATTTACTCTTTTTGAAAAGGAAACCCAAATAGCAAAATTTGAAGCTACATATGACTGGCAGATTCATGAAAGAACCGGGACTTGAAAATCAATTAGCAATAGAAAATTTGTTGCATTTTCATTTACATACTTTCAAAGAAGAAAGCAATCGGGTTTTTTTCTCATGAAATAATTTGAATATCAAATAGGACTAGATTTTCAAAAAACTTGATTTCATTGTAAATTTTGCAATGTAATTGTAGAAACAATCCATTATACACTTTCGTCTCAAGAGCATATGAAATGAGTTCCGTATACGCGAAACGTTTTGAAGCAGTCTTTCTTTGTTCCCATCCAAAAGGTCCCAAGATGTCCCACTTGAGTGCTTCGAAGTACTTAAAAAAGTCGAAGGTGTGTGTCCAGCATTGGAACCAACACTTTTTGTGGCACAAAAATGTGGACGACTTGCCAAATCGCGGCATTTGCAGAGCTAACTCGAAACAGGAGGACTTGGTTATAAAGAGAATTTTCGAAGCTAATATCCAGCCATATCCTTGAAAGCAGTTAAACAAAAATTGGCTCGAAAGGGCATAAATGTCTGTCTGAATGCCATAAGAAACCGTTTGAGGGAGTTTCAGATCCAATTTCGAGCAACGACGGTAAAACCCTTACTAACTGCAAAGCAAAAAAAGAAAAACGTCAAGAGTGGGCAACTGAACATGTGGATGACGATTGGAGCCAAGTGGTGTTCACAGACGAATCCTCCTTTTGGATGACAAACACTACTAAGCATGCTTGGTAAGATGCTCCAGCGATCAGTGAAACATCCAGGAAAGGGGATGCTTTCATGTTTGGGGATGCTTCACAAAACAAGGATTTGGCAAATTAATCATGTTCACGAGGAATTTGGATGCCAACTTCATGACTACGATATACCTTCGTGGACTTCTGCCATCAACGGATATGTGATTTGGGGCAGGAAGCCAAGAATGCGTTCTTCAAGAGGACAGCGACCCAAAACATCGCAGTCGCTTGTGTAGCAGTTGGAAAGAGGAAAACGGCATAACTTCATTGGATTGGCCCTCGCCCTCACAGTCGCCAGATGCGAATCCGATCGAAAATGTTTGGGCTCTTATGAAGTTAAAACTACGTGGAAAAAAGATACGTTCAACAAATCATTTGAAACGGCTTCTTAGGGTAATATGGCGAAGTTGAACACGGTCATATGCTGAAAAATTAGTCGATAGCATGCATTTCCGTATAAATAAAATTATTATAGATTTATTAAATTTATGTGAGAGCCACTAAATCTTCCCTCCTTCACCTCCAAAAAATCCTCCAAAAAAAAACTACCCAAAAAATCCACCCAAAAAATTCACCAACCCAAAATTCCCAACTTTATGGAAAATCCCCAAACTCATAATCGCCAGATCCAAAATCAAAATTTGAAGATCTATGATGGCTGCCAGATTCATGGTATAGAACGGAGTCTAGAAAATCAATTCGCAATAGAAAATTTGTTGCATTTTCATTCGAAATACATGTGTCAAACACAAAATCCCCCCGAAAGAAAACCCGCCCAAAAAATAAGCAGACAAAATCTCCAAACCCAAAATCCCCAACTTTAAAAAAAATCCACAAAATCAAAAAATTCAAAATGCCCGAAATCAAAATCCCCAAGCTCAAAATCACGCAATAAATATGTCTTCGTAATATTAAAAAAATTATTAAAAATCATTTGGATTCAAATAACAAAATATTACTTGCGATTTTCTTCTTTCTTTTAATGACATAAAAGTCCAGCGAGGGCCTAAGCCGAGCTTTTCGCATTCATTCATGTTGTGCGTGTTATATTTGCACATGAATGGAAGAGATTTACTGTTTTTTTTTGGCGAATTCGAACGGCGAAGTGAAAAGGGTTTCAACAACATGTTGTACTCTTGTAGGTTTGCCATTGCCTGCCAAGAGGTGGTTGCGTTTCTACTACGCCGCAGCGGCCAGAGTACTATAACGCATAATATCTCAATTTCTAATTAAAATTGTGAAATATTATACAATGCTGATATAAAGTAAAGGTTTTTTAGTTTCTAAGAAGCTTCCGAGTGGATTTGTTTGTCTAAAATTGGTTTTTATCAAAATCATTGATTCTTCTAGCTCAAAAATAATTTCGTGCAGACTTTAGTTCTTTTACGATAACAAATTTAAGTTGCGGTGCACAGCCTCAATCGAGTTTTGACTGAGTGAAAATTTATAATAATTAAAATATACAATTGAATTGTTTTTTCTTATTATCTACTTTATTATTTTGCTTTAACCAAAAGCTGTGCAAGTCATATAGACTCATATATTCATAATCTTTATGAAATGTGTTGATAAATCGCCATAAATTTTGTTTTCAATTTTGTTTTGATCTTCTTTTATTTACCTACATGATCGTTTGTTAAATGTTTCAATAAATAAAATTTGGTGATTTTGTATTTGGTGTTTGGGCATTTTGAATATGGGCATTTTGGATTTGGGGATTTTGGTTTGGGAATTTAATTTAGTTTCTCCGCCCATCCCGAAATTTATATGCTGGGCTTATCTCTGTTGTTTCGTTTTGGTTTTGGGGTTAAGTGTTATGTGGGGATCCATTGCTCTTTCATTCGGGAGCCTAAAAGCGTTTATGGTGATCCCCATTTTCGAAATCTTGAATGGCGTCACTCAGAACTAATAATATCCAATATACATATCTGGTCAATGTGAACCATTTGCTATTCTTAAAAAGGAAAATTAAATATGAAACTTTATAGATTCTGGGGAGCATTGGGTCCCAAAGTACGAGATCAGTTAATTGTGAAATAAAAAAAATTTTAGTGTTAAAATATTTGTATGATGAATTCTAGGATAACTTCATTTTAGCAAGTGTAGTTAAAAATTTGGGAGGAATGGAAGAACAAATTTGTAAAAACTCAAGTATTGGGTAGGGCCGGCTTGGAGCAAAGCTAACTGGGAGAATTTTTGGTAGATAGATGTGTATTAGTGGTCGCTGTGGCGTAGTAGTAGTGCATTGGACAGCTTCGCAGAGTGTCCGTGGTTCTAATCTCGGCACAAGCAAAATCAAAAAGTAGAAAAAATAATTTTTCTATACGGCACCACCTCTTGGCAGGCAATGGCAAACCTACAAGAGTAAAAATTGCCTATGAAAAGCTTTTCACTTCGCCGTTCGGATTCGGTATTAAACTGTAGGTCCCTTCCATTCATGTACAAATATAACAAGCACAACATGAGTGGATGCGAAAATGTCGGCCTGGGCCCTCCATGAGCCATTAAAAGTAAAGTAAGTTTCTGATGTTGTTTCTAGTCCATTACATGAGTTAAACTTACACTGGGTTTTAAATCTTATAGCTGAGAAGTCGGCACGTTAGAAAAGAAGAAAATCTCATGCTGTTTTCAAAAAGGTATTTCCTTGTTTCTTAAGATTTGTGATGATCCGAGCCGGGGATAAGTCCAAATACATTACAATTATATTATTTAGTAATTGAAGTTTGTAATCAATTACATCAGAACCATGAAAAAGAAATTGAGTATTTTTCTAATGCCATGGAGTAATCCATTACAAGCATTTGAAATTGTAATGCTTTTTTCTCAACTTCTCCATGGTCGATCGTGTAGCATTGGGTTGGTCTTCTTTGAGTTTTCGGACAACAGCCCATATCTCTTGCGAATGAACGTAATGCGAAGAGCTTCCAATGTAGGATATGAATAAGTCGCCTTAATTTGAGTAAAATACTGAAACACTCCAGTTCACTCCCCTCTCCCTCCCAGTTTGAATATGTAAGCCATGCCCTTTAAATACACACCCTTTTTTGTGCATTGCTGTATTGGATGCATTGAGCATGGAATGCTCAGGAATGGATGTGCGCAGGGATTTTGTTTACAAGCGCTGTACAATGTAAAACATGAACAATTTACGAAAATACAAAACAACAGCAAAGTACATAGGAAAGAAAAAATCTAAAAACAAAAAACAAAAATTGGAATAAAGGCATTGGCATATAGAACTGTAGCGGAGATGCCATTGCAATAAAAACAGCAACCAGCAATGAGCAACAAACCAACAACGACGACGACTACCGAACAACAGCAACTAAAAGCAAACAACATCGAGGATAACGAAAACGGATGCGGACACATAAAACGTAATCTTTGTAACAAACACGCCGAAACGGAATTAAAGCCAAAAACACGAGAAATAACAAATAAGAAAACAAGATACAAAGAATATTTTGCCAGGGTAAAATAACCGGACAAAGTGTTGAAATAGTAAACCCACTCCCCCAACCCCCTGCCACCCGCATTCAGAAAATTGCAACAACAAAAAATATCAAATGAAAACGAATCCCAATCCGAATTGCATTTCTCCGTGCAGCTGCATACAAACATCAACAAGAACAACAAATACAAAAAAAAAAAAAAAACAAAGACTCAGTAGCTAGAGGAGAAGAAGGTGGAAAAGGAAATGCCCAAGTATAAAGTAAGCGACTGATGAAAGAATAATAAAAAAAATTGCAGCTTTAAATTATGGCGGAAGTAGCAGGAAAGAAAAGCAAGTGGAAAATGAAAGCGCAAGCATACTTTGGAAAATCGGGTTAAGCAGCGGGTGGTCATCGTGTAATCTGACTATGGCTGCGTAAATACGTAATAAGCAGACTTGCTGTTGCGGAAGGAACTGCGAGAGTTGTGGTATAGGTGAAAATGGTTGGATAATTACTTTCGGCATTAGAGATTGAATATCCAAATGTCTAAAACCTGAAGCGTTCTTCCATCAAATTATGTTAATCCTATGAGTAGTTCGTAGTGCGCTGGTCTGATACGCTGGGTGGTGTCCGGGGTTCAAATCTCGGCACATGACAAAATCGAAAAGTAGAAAAACAATTTTTTCAAACGGCACCACCTCTTGACAGGCAAGAGCAAACCTCCATGAGTAATATTGGCCTAAGAAAAGCTTTCCATTTCGGAGTTCGGATTCTGTAGGTTCTTTCAATTTGTGTGCAAATATAACACGCACAACATAAGTGGATAGGAAAAGTTCGATCTAGGCCCTCCATGGGCTGTTGTGCCACTAAAAGAAAAAGAAGAATAAGGTTAGGATTGAAGGATCGCGAATGATTCAAAACCAACTATGAGATGCTGTGTTGTACGGGTCTTCGAGCCTTAAAACATTTTTAAGAAGTTAATATAAGAAAGCAACTGATTTTATATTTTAGGACAGCCTATTTTAGTTGTTGATGATTGATTCAGTTCGAAGTGAGGTGGGTAGCCAATTGAAAAGCTGGCCTGGCAGATGAAGTAAATTTGGGTCATACTTTTCATATGAAAGAAACAAACGAAATGAAACTTACTTTGAGGCAATTGTGTAATCCTGTTAGATCCCCGAACCTTGGTAGTCAGTTTCCAGAAGCGATTTTTAAGCTAGATTTGTAGTCAGCTCTGTTGTAAATTTATAAATATTCCTGATGTCAGATAAAACCTCGCAAATGCATCGCTGTCAACTGAAATTCTCTTTGATTAAGCAAACTGTAAATTCACAGTTGTGTTGTGTGGTGTTGTGCTGTTTGAAGTGTGGTGAAAAATCCTATTACGACATTATCCACCACTGTCACAAACACCGAAATTGTAGCCACTACAATAATTTCTGCTTTCTGCTCTTTACAGGAAACATTAAAAGAGTAAATTATAAAATCGAAAATTATATGTTTGCTAATGTGCTATCCTAGCAAGAAGGGACGAAGTAATATGTTGGTATTTGCCAACTTTCAGTAATATAAATTGATCAGAAAACCAAACGATACCATCGACCCACTGCCCCCTCGTAGTAAGTGAAATTCGAGTGAAGAATTTCGGTAGCTGAGAATTTTACAACAGCTCACAAAAATGCTTAAGAAAAAACTTTTCACAAACTGAGGAAAGCTAAAAGTAAGTGTGTAAGTACTACATACATATACACACACACACGCACACTACCACAACATTACAACATCACTCACATTTTGTTAGCCAATTTCAATCATTTCGTTTTATTTTCATC
Source organism: Palloptera scutellata (assembly GCA_958295655.1). Classification (NCBI taxonomy): domain Eukaryota; kingdom Metazoa; phylum Arthropoda; class Insecta; order Diptera; family Pallopteridae; genus Palloptera; species Palloptera scutellata. Next base: position 147,711,508 of record OY282449.1, on the reverse strand, counting down.
GCAATTTCGGCTACTGTTTTCTGTTCACACTCACACACACACACACACACATACACACACATTTCTACATAACCACATTTAGCCTTAGATACTTAATCTACCATACTTCTAGAATATTCGAGGTTCAAATAATTTTACAAATTCTAGACAACATGCCAGCACAAGGCAGCAGAAGATGTTGCAAATAGTTAGAAGAAGAAAAGGCTGCTGCGATAATAGCAATTTACCCTTTTTAACATTTTTGTTCGGTTTCTCGATTTTTGGTTATTACAACAGCCACTTTGACCAGACGGAAAGACAGACTGATGTTGCACTGATGTGCGCCGTGAGTGAAATATGGAGTAAAAAATATGACAATTGAGGTTTTGTGTTTTGTTTCTAAAGGGTGATTTTTTTGATACTTAGTTTTTGACGTTAATATTTCGGACAGTTTACGCATGATTTTTGACATGTGTCAAAGTAAAAAATGCTCAGTTTGGTTTGCCATTTCATCATGAATAGACTTACGTTTGCAAGAACAATGTTTGCAAATTATTGAAATTTATTATCAAAATTCGATCCGTTTATTATCGCAAAATTGTCATCAGCGACGAGGCTCATTTTTGGCTCAATGGATACGTGAATGGATACCAGCCAGAGGCAATTCAGCAGCTACCAATGCATCCCGAAAAATGCACTATTTGGTGCGGTTTATGGGCAGGCGGCATCATTGGGCTGTACTTCTTCAAAGACGATGAAGTCCGCAACGTTACGGTCAATGGAGAAAGATACCGTTCGATGATAACATGCCTTTTTTTTGCCGAAAATGCAAGAATTGGACTCGGCCGACATGTGGTTCCAACAGGACGGTGCCACATGCCACATCACACACTGCTCGCGAAACCATGCATCAATTGAGAGGCGAATTTGGTGAGCAGTTAATCTCACGTTTTGGTGCAGTCAATTGCCAACCAAGATTGTGTGATTTGACCAAGTTAGACTATTTGTTGTGGGGCTATGTTAAGTTTCATGTCTCTAGGGACAAGCCAAACACGATTGCTGCTTTAAAAACCAACATTGAACGCGTCATGGGTCATTGGTGAGATTCCGGCAGAAATTTGTGAAAAAGTGTGCCAAAATTGGACCATCAGAAAGTACCACTTAAAGCGTAGTCGCGAGCACCAATTAAATGAAATTATTTTTAAAAAGTAAATGGCAGAAATTGAATTATCGATTCAAATACAAATTTCATTCACTTTTGTAAAATTTCTGAGTTTTTTTTGATTTTCAGAAACCAAGCTCTTAAAAAATCAGCCCTTATTTGAGAGGATTTGAGAGCGTTTTGGGCCCATTCTATTCGCAATGAAGAATAGATGAATCTTCATAGTTAGAACGAGCTTATGTATTTAAGCCAAATACATGCAGTGACTATTTTTTAGCTATACTCACCAAATTTACAACCAGGCTGCAGAACCTTCCCTCGACTGTTTGAGTTATAATTTTTATAAAGTTTATCAGTTATAAATTTTATAGTGAGAATATAAACTTTTTCATATGTCCTCGCTAGTAGTGCATTTTTTTTCTTAAGTTTTTTGCCTTCATATTGAAAAATATTTTTTTAATTTTCTTTTCCGTTTTTTTTCGAACATTTTTTTATTTTCCATCCCTTACTAAATTTTCTCTTACTAATTAATGCTACTAGTATCTACTTACTACTAATTTCGACAACTTCTTCTTCAATGCCCCAACCACGCATTGAGGTTCTAAACCAGGCTTTTTGCATTCATCCACAAATGGAAGGGACCTATTTTTGTATGCCGACTTTTACTCTTGGGGTTTTGCTATTGCCTGCCAAGAGGTTGTTTCGTTTGGTTTTGCTTTTGTGTTAGATTTTTGACAATGGGGCCATCTATCAATCAAGCGATCATTTCAGTTATTTCTTAATAATTTCAAATTGTTGCTGTAACTCACCAACTGACCAACTGTTTAACTATTTCTTTATTTTCTCTTTCTTTTCTTCTAATTTCTAATGTAAAAGCCCTATGAAAATATTCCCGAATGTCTCCGAACACTAGAACACTCTGGAAGAAATACGAACAGGTTTGAAATCGTCATTTTCCTGTAATTTTATCTTAGTTTAAATTTCTATAACAAGAGCATTTGATGTTTACCGAAATTTCCAGGGTGATCCTTGTCAAAATACGTTTTAAAATTGGATGCATTATTACCCAAAACTTGGTGTTATTTTTTTACACAGTGCTTTATCAATTTGTTCTACTGTACACTGTACGATAAGTTAACTCTACACCCAATTCGAATATTATATTGTAGTATGTTGTAAAGTTATTGAGGTCACGTTCGAGCCAAAAATGTTCTATTTCTTCGAAAACCAGACGATAAATTTTATTGAGTTGCTGGCTGCTTGCGCTGTTGCATACAATTTTTTGACCACCACAACAACAAATATAACAACAAGCTCAAATTATAAGTAATTCACATACTTACTTCATTCAATCGAATATTTGAAATATGAACAAGAAGAAATCTAATAAGTCTGTGAATTTTTGACTGTCAGTTAAAATTGCATTGTTCAATAATCTTATATTATTTTTATATTGGGTCATAGAAAAAGTATTCGCGGTTGGTAGACACAAATCTGTCATGTGGATGATGGTTAGTGCCTCCGCTATCTCCTCCAGTAGCAATATTTCATCGGCATTTTCAGTGACTGGCACCAGAGCGAGGTTCATCTTCGTTGTCGAAATTTCCAGAACGGAATCGAGCAAACCACTCCTGGGTCCGGCGTTCACTCACAGCATTCATACTGTAAACCTCGCAAACTTTTTCAGTCTGTGTTTTGCAGCGGTTTTACCTTTGCTATAGTAATAAAGCATTACAGAGCATTTTTCTTCAGATATTCAATGTAACTTTTTACACTAGCGACGAATTACACAACGGTCTTCACACAAATTGTAGCTTGAAATGCCAACTTTTGAAACATGTGTTCGTTTGACATAATCAGTCTAGTGTTGCCAGTTTTGTGGGTACCAACACCAAAAATCGCGAGTACTTTTTGTAGCACCCATTATATTTACAAGTGAATGTTATGCACAAAAAAATTGTAGACGAAGGCAATGAAGTTTGCATACTCGCAAATAGGAATTTAAAAAACTTTAAGAAGTTCTCACCATATAATTTTTCCTTTATGTTTATTTTTTGTTTCGAAAACTGATGTTATCCAATATTGATACACTAAACAATGATCTCAAAGTAATAAAATATCATATTTATTATACTTACATAATAAGTCTAAAGAAACATTCACATACAAATTAATATAAGTAATTCTCGTACAACTTTGATTGTCTACATATTTTCCTTAAATCTGGTTTAAATTTCTTTCATCGTTTGATAAAATTTAAACTAAGTAGTTGGGGGATAAGGAAAGTTCAAATATGCCTAAGGTCTAAGCCAGATAAATGGATATCAAGAATAAGTCTCTTGTTTTTGTCACCAGTGGAACACAATGGCTCTTCGAAACATCTCAATAAGCTAAGTACTGCCCTTGTATTGCTTATGAAAGGTTTTTCCAAAACTTGCTTTCCATGAGTCCAAAAGTCTTTCATGTATCTATTCATTTGTCTTTCGTTGATTAGCTAATGACCCTATTCCATGCACTTATATTTTCTCATACTGATTCCCTGAAGTAAGTTGGAAGTTGGTTGCGAATGAGGTAAATGATTTACCTTGCACAAAGTAAAAGCTTTCCTCTTCGAGTCTTTCCTCTTCGATTTGAAACATCTCGTAAGCATTTGCCTAGTAATAAAATTTCTGCAAATTGAAATTACATTTCTCAAAGATTCTTAATTAATACATTTGCATATATATTTTCTAATCCTTAATTAATTTACTACACAAAAAAAAAAAAAAAATAAAACCTAACTGAAAAACAAAATCAACATTCTCCATTTCTCCACCATCCATCCAACTTGCTTTATTTTCTTCATTAAGCAAAGCTTTATGCTAAAACTCACTTTCACTCATTCTAAATAATATTAATGTAATATTTTTCCATCCTTTGTTAGTAATTCTTCCCTTTTTTGCTATTGCGTCAATTTATCCTTAAAGCGGATTATCCTCCATGACCACAGAAAATAACAAAAATGTTTTGTACATTCTGGTTTTTTATTTTCTTTCTTCTACTAGTATCTGAAAATGTATCTTTTGAGATGAATGTATCTGGAATGCTGATTGCAAATTGTTTGGTAAATTGTGGCCCATTTGGAAATTGTTATAGCTTTCTTTTCTTTCAGCTGTCTTTTTCTTATGCTGTCTTCCGATTTTTATAGTTCCCTTTTTCTGATGTTTTCCTTTTTTTTCTTTTCCTGCTTCCTGTGCCATGCCTTTGCTATGCCTTTGCCATGCCTTTGCCATGCCTTCATTTGCTTTACTTTCGAGTACAACAGCAAATGTAAAGTAATAGGCAAGGATATTTGGCTTTTTGTTGTTGTCATTGTTGTTGTAAAATAGCTTCGGCTTACTCATTTCAGCTTCATGTCTATTGTTGTTGCGGTTGTTGTTTGACATCATTTAGGCAAATCCTTAAGGAAACCGAATTAATAAAAGCTTAGTGAAGTAGAAAAGGATAATTTGAGAAAAAGAACTAGAAATTGTTAGAAAGCATCTAAACACGAACCTACCGGGAAGAATTACTTGTGTACATAGAATGTGTGATACTATTGTGAAAAATTCTTAAATTTGTGTAAAATGGTTGACATTTTTAAAAATTGAATGGAAAATAGTTTTAAAAAATCGGGAAAAAAATATTCCCCTTAAATACTATACAAAACTTAGGCTTAAGAAGCTCCCTAGTTTACTTTTAGCTTGATTGCACTCAAGATTAGACTGAATACTATAGGGTCATAAATAGTTATGATTCGGTACTATTCTTGCTAGTAATTGAAGATGATATTGATTAATACCAACTTCCCGATTGTGAGCTAAGATGATCGATGTAGATCCAATATGCCTATGTCATTATTGCTTACAGCCTCGTCTAACCAATAATTTTAGAATGATTAAAGCGCAAAAAAGATGAAAGAGAATAGTGATGGAGTACAAACCGCAGTGAATGATCACCAGGTAGACTCAATTAAATTTGCAGAAAAACGGTCGAAAGTGAAGTGAACTTGGAAAAATGTTGAACTAAGTTGAATGCGATGGCCAGAAACTGAACCAGAAAGCTGCGTTCCTAATCTATGATTAAAAGGAAACGAATGAGAAGAAAGAAGAGTGAATCCTAAGCAATGTTGGAGTTTAATGCGATGATCAGAAACTGAAGGAGAAGGTGCCGTTCATAATCTACGATTAAAAGGAAACGTAGGAGAAAAAAGAAGAGTGAAACCTAAGAAATGCGATGACCAGAAACTGAATCAGAAAGCTGCGTTCCTAATCTATGATTAAAAGGAAACGAATGAGAAGAAAGAAGAGTGAATCCTAAGAAATGTTGGAGTTTAATGCGATGATCAGAAACTGAACGAGAAGGTGCCGTTCATAATCTACGATTAAAAGGAAACGTAGGAGAAGAAAGAAGAGTGAAACCTAAGAAATGCGATGACCAGAAACTGAACCAGAAAGCTCCATTCATAATCTACGATTAAAATGAAATGAATAAAAAGAAAGAAATCTATGAAATGCTTCTTTAGAACGTTTGCAGTTTGGTCATGCGTTCATCGGAAAAGAACACACCCGATTTGTAGTTAACTCAAGAGTAATTGCTGAGAATTGATGACAAGTTTTATTGCAATAATTAGAATATCAATTTCGTGAAAAATATTGAGCAATTTAATATTTTTCTTTTTTATTGAATTTATAATCTTTAGGGTTAAAGCTCATATTTATTTTGTTATTTCATTTACTCGAGCAGTTCTGATATATACGTTCTAAGAGGTTTTCTAGGGCCTGAGATAATAGAATGAGGCTGATAAATAAAAGTGCGCTCTGCTAACTAAAACTTAATGATTCTAAAATCTGGAGGTGTCAAAACCTCTTCTTCGGTCCCTCTCACCTGGTCCTTATTATCTTTTCAGGAAACCTGTTCTTTTTTTCTTAATACCACTGATCTGAATCTTGACTACTTGAGTGAGTTACTTCACCCATTACGCTTCGAATTCAAATTACACTTAGTATTTGCTAGGAGTTAGTTGTTACGAAAGTGACTAGCGAAGCACCCAGTATATTCAGTACCCGTAATGCTAAATAAACATTAGTTCAGTTAGTTCTTATGCCTATACATAAATAAGTTCATACATACAATTTATATCTGTAAGCACTAGAACACTTAAACTACAAGAGATATTCCGTAATACTCGTAGCATGCCACAACTGAAAAAACGATAACGAAAGAAGAAGCTACCGCCGAACCATAAAGAAGCAAAGTGCAATTGTTCTTAGTTTGTTTTATGAGGCCTAACGTCTCAGTGAAAATGCTCCAACGAAAAATGAGCACAGGATTTTCTGACAATGCGATAATTTCGCTAACGCACCAGCACACGCACACGCACACGCACACATTCAGCTGATTCAAACATTAACACATACATACATACAAACAAATTCGTACGCACATGAGACACATTGCGTATTTGTTTTTATGTTTATGTTTATTGCAGCGCAGTACCAAAAACTAAAGTAAAGACGCAAAATAAAGAAAACTTAAAAAAAAACAAATAAATACATATACTTTATCTACTGAAAATCTGCTACTTTCACTTTCACTCACGCTGCAGATGAGGATGGGTCGCTTTCGTTTGCTCCGGTCGCAAATAAAATAAATGTCATATCTTTTTTTGTTCGGGCTTAGCATGGCTTGACTTGGAACGAAAATTAAGAAATCGTGTTTGTTTGTGCTCGCACTCGCATAAAAATGTCTATGGTTCCCCATGTTGCAATTGTGTTAATGAAACACTTTGTTTTTAGTGCTCGGCTGCGGCGGCGGAGCATGAACAATAAGCATCAACAATAGTTATTACATGAGCGAGTATTAGTGCATGGCGGGGAGGAGTGCGAGGGTAAGGCCTTATGACCTACAGTCTACTGTTGGCGCCCGTTTGATTGTGGAGGAGGGCCGGAGGGAGGCTGCTACGTGGCAACTCAAGTAAAATTGTAATTATTGTTTGTGCTACCAGAAAGCGTGAAGCTTCTATTTTGCAAATGGACATCATCCTCTTGCAGCGAAATAGGAAACTTGAAAAGGAAGTGCCATTTCTGGCATTATGCTTGTAAATAGCAAAGAGCATAGCAGACAAGTTTTTAACGAATTGTTTTTTGTTTTTTTGTTTCTATCTGTCTTTCTTTCGATTCAGAAAGCTGCTTCGCTTTGCTTTTGGCCAGCGAAATTGGCAGAAATAACGAACAATGAAAATTGAGAAAGATAATTTTCGTCAGTCTTGGCCGACCAAGTATACGCTGCAGTACTGTATGATTCAAATGTCTAAAACTGACTGAAAGCTTAAAAGCTCTTCAATTGTAAACTTGACTTCAAGAGCTATCAAAATATTTACGAAAAATTAATCAATCCTAGATTGTAAGCTAAATTTAATGGCTTATGATCGCGGCCCGCTCTCAGCAAGCAATCGAATGAAAAATGTCGGCAGGCGTTTGAATGGAAATCGGAAGACAATGAGATGAGCGGAAGGCCTATGAAACACTTGGTTAATCTTGGAAGAAACAAAATCGAGTAGCCGCTAAACACTAAAGAGGTGAAATATCTTTTATACAATTACCAGGCAAACTTCTCTCTGCCTACTCTCTACAGTAGCTGCAGCTCGCCGTGGAAAATTAACAGCTACATATACCTACACATACTCTTCTGCAGAGAGAGAAAGAGAGAGAGAGGCCTTAGTTTAATAAGTTGAGAGTATATATACTAATATTTCGTTTCGTTCCCAGTTTGCTGAATAAATATTTGAGAGTTTTTGTTTCTCTTTCTCTCTCTCTCCCTCTCTCTCTCTCTGGCAACCAAACATTATTGCCTTGTTGTGAGTAAAGAAGCTGCAAAAAGCATCGCCAGAAACCACAATCGTTATAGAAATCGACAAGGTCTTTTGCTCTTACAAAATCTATAGGACTACAAGACTGGAAGCAAAAAAAGAGAGTGGAATTGAGTTAGGAAAATTTATGTATATGAAAACAAGAGTTTTTCATTTTATAATTTTACATTTCTGTAGAAGCCTAAGTTTGTAGAAATTTTGATCATCTTAGCTTTTGAGAGCATAACCGATAGCTTCACATTTTCAATGCAGGGTATGCAAAACTAGAAGAAAAATAATTTCTCAAAAAAATAAATAAAAATGTTGCAAGCTACGCTGGTAATGAACAAAAATTACTACAATGGCAAATGAACGCCAGCGACAAGTCCAATGAAAATGTTGCGCTAATTACAAAGCTGCAAGTGAAGTTGGCAATATTGCAGCAGTAGCTATTGTTAGTATCGTTGCTCTTCGTCGTTGTGTTCGGCTGTTACTTGCCAGGCTTGTGTGTGTGTGTGTAGTAGTGATGCTGCTAATTGAAGTAGTAGTTGCTGCACGGCGGGAGCGCTAGGATAACAATTAGTTGCATCATTAGTTCCATTCAGATGCGACAACAAGTCAAGAGGATGCTGCTGCTGCTGCTGCTACTGCTGCTGCTGCTGCTGCAAAGACAACAATAGCAACATCATATCGTGTCCTTTCTACTACGCGCCACTCAAATGTGTTGCTTTTCAGCTTTCTTAACTTTCTTCCGAGCAAGTTTTTCAATGCCGTTGTTGTTGCTTTTATTGTCTGGTGCTTTATTTTGAGGAAAGTGTATTTGGTTTTTTGTACATAAACAAGAGCTCAAAACTAAAGAACAGAAAGAAGAGTTAAATGAAATTTTGTGCGCTCTAATTGTTCTTTCATTTTGACGCCCGAAAGAGAAGAAGCGTAGTCACTTTGTGAGAATGTTGTCCTTTTGGCAAGAAGGGCTCTGTCATTATTTCTCATTTGGCTTTTTTTCCGTTTGACTTTTGCCTGTGTGACTTACTGGCAGAATAATTAAAATTGTATAATTTAGAAGGCAACAGCAGCAGTCAAATTATTTGTCGAATTTAATGGAACGTGCTTGCAATTAAGTCAATTTCACATTGCGCTTGCAATTAATTGGAGAGAAATGGAGAAAGGATACCATTCTTATTTATGTAAATGTGTAATTTATAGAATTATTTTGTCGAACACACACACAGAGCAAGCAGCGATTGAACATTCTGCTCCACATACGCGGTTGGTATTCTTGAACTGGCCGCCCTGGGGGTGGCAGCTGATCACCTCAAGGCTTATTCATTTTCTACCTACGTTTTCTGATTCTAAATTGTATGCATTTCACATATTTCGAATCTCACCAAATTGCTGCTTTCACAAGCAATTTCACCTCAGAGTCAACAAAAATTCTGTGCACCTTCCACTCTTCCAGCGTTGAAAGTGGCGCGTCCTTGGTTGGCTAGAGTTTTATGTCCAAAAATTGCTCTGCGACATAATTTCATGCAATTTGGAATGTTTTTCAAGGCAAAAACAAAAAAACAGAAATGAAATGAAAACGAAAAATGTGTGAAAAAATAAAGAATTTAAAATCCTTTTATTCTAGAGCAACGTGAATTCGTACGTTAAATGTTCGCTGTTGTTGTTGCATGAGGCGCAACAATGTTTTAGTGTGCTTGCAACAACAACAAAAATGTTCAACGAAATTGGCTAAAGAGCAATTTCTTTGTGTCTTTATGGTGGGTGTGTGTGTGTGTGTGTGTGTGTGTGTGTGTGTGTGTGTGTGTGTGTGTGTGTGTGTGAGTGTGATTGTGTGTGGTTGTTCATCGAAATTGACCAGCAGAAAGAAAACTATGTATGCATAGAAGTACTTATTCAGAACCCAGAGTCATTGTTACCCAGTTGGAAAGTCCAACCCACAACATGAGTGGATGGGAAAAGCTCGGTCTAAGCTCTCCATGGGCTGTTGTGCCATTAGAAAAAGAAGAAGTAGAAGTACATATTTGATATACTATTGTGGGAAAAAAGTAGTAAGACTTTTTAATTTAAATTTCGTGTGAAAATTCATTCATCAAAATATTATTTTTTTAAGGTTGGTACTGGCATCGACTGTCGGTGACATCTGTGCCAAATGTCACATCAAAATAATCATTAGTGTTTAGTATACGCTTGTCTTTCTGAAGTACAAAAAGTGCATTCGGCGATTTTCACAATGAGTGAAATTATTCAACAAAGAAGTTCCATTAAATTTTGTGTGCGGAATCAAATTTCTGGTGCCGAATCGTTCAGAATGTTGCAAAAGGCCTTCGGTGATAATTGTATGTCGCGAGCAAGTGTTTTTGATTGGTACAAATTGTTCAAAGATGGTCGGGAACGCATTGACGACGAACCACGTCCAGGACGGCCATCGACATCAACTGATGATCAACACGTCAATAAAATCAAGGAATTGGTGCTCGAGAATCGACATCGACGATTAACAGTCAGAGACCTTACTGGCATCGTTGGAATATCGGAAGGATCAGTGAAAACCATTTTAAAACATCATTTGGGCCTAAGAAGAGTGAATGCACGATTGGTTCCAAAATCACTGCATTGGTTTTACGAGACCATTTTGCCAAAAATTCGACTGATATCGTTCCGCAACCACCCTACCACGCTATTCGCCTGACTTAGCACCGTGTGACTTTTGGCTATTATCTAAACTCAAAAAACCGCTTCGTGAACACCGTTTTGAGTCAATTGAAGACATTAAACATGAATCGCTAAGCGCATTGAAGGCTATTCCGGAAATTGACTTTAACAACTGTTTCGAGAATTGGAAAAAACGTTGGCACAAGTGTATTGGGGCCCGGGGGGGGATTACTTTGAAGGGGACGAAATAGATTTGGAAGAATGAATAAAAAAATTTGAAATTATGAACAAAGTCTTACTAACTTTTGCCCACAGTAGTATGAAATTTTTCTAGATTTATTTTGTATTCTTTTTTTTTTATTTATTTCTAAATCAACAAGAAGTTTTTTAATGTAAAATTGCACGTAATACTATAGGTACTTATCTCAAGTGAGCATGTAGATCTGAGCTAGTCAATCTCCTTCTTGGTTGAAACGCCTCAAAAGGTGCTTTGGTTTGAATCGACTTAAACGTCTGGGTTTAACATCGCAAAGTAACGCCCCGGAATAGCGCTGTTTGAGTGTTGACTCACTCTGTCATGATGTGTACTGGCAACCTTCTGTATTTCTTGCCTGACTGTAGGTATTTTAAGATCACGATGTCGGTCATCGTTTCGCACATACCACGGAGCGTTAACTGCATCCCTGAGTGCTTTGATTTGGAATCTTTGTATCATATTTATTATATGATTTTTTGCGCAGCCCCAAATTTGAACGCCATAGAGCCACACAGTCTTGAAGACTTGTTTGTATATCATTAGTTTGTTTTGTTGAGACACTTTCGATCTCCTTCCAATAAGCCAAGTTATTTGTTTGTATTTAATGTTCAGCTCTATTAGTTTTTTCTTGACGTGTACCTTCCATCTCAGTTTGGCATCTAGGTTCACACCCAAGTATTTCGCAGAATTAACTGCTGGATTTTGTTCACTGTGGTCGCTGTGGCGTAGTGGTAGTGCGTTGGATTGCTGCGCAGAGTGTGCGGGGTTCGACTCTCGGCACAGGCAAAATCAAAAAGTAGAAAAAATAATTTTTCTACACGGCACCACCACCACCTCTTGGCAGGCAATGGCAAACCTACAAGAGTAAAAATTGCTATGAAAAGCTTTTCACTTCGCCGTTCGGATTCGGCATTAAACTGTAGGTCCCTCCAATTGGAGCTATTTACTGTCAGTTTCCATTTATTGGTCCATTGTTCAACTTCTTGGAGAGCGGTTTGTATCTTAGTGGTAGACACGTTGTTATTTGGACCTGTAGCCATTAGTATTGTGTCATCTGCAAAAGTTCCAACAACACAGCTTGAGTTTACCGGCAAGTCAGGTGTATGCAGCAGGTACAACAACGGGCCTAGTATACTTCCCTGAGGAAGCCCGCGATTTATAGGATATAGTTTTGAATACGCATCATCTAGTTTAACTCGAAAGAACCTTTCGGCAATATACGATTCCAACAGTTTACAGGATTGCTGTGGCAGAAGGTTGTTCAGCTTATAAATCAGGCCAGAATGCCAGACCCCATCAAAAGCCCTAGAGATATCAAGAAACACAGCTGAACAAGTTTCCTGGTTTTCTAAGGCCTTTTCGATTTCGTGCGTAACTTTGGTAGTTGCTCGTTCGTTGAATGTTTTTTTTCGGAATCCAAACTGATGATTTGGCATGATATTTCTTTGGCAAACGATTCTAGAACTTGATGTAAAAATTATAACCTCAAAGGCGTCCATATATTTCTCAGAGATTACAGCTGAACAAATTTCAACAAAAATGCAATTTTACACATTTCGCTGACTTTAACTTTTAATAAATTTCTTCTAAAGTAATCTGTTAATAGTATTTTGTTTTTATCCCAGCGAATGTTTGTGAAGAAGATGATTGGGAATATGGATTCGCCCTGGGAGGGTTAATTTCAAAATTCCAAATGTATGAATTATAAACTAACTGAAACCTACATATACTGATACTATATGTGGCCGCTAAAAGTTTTGAGAACAAATTATGGAGGAAAGCGTATAGATCGAATCATTAGAGGCAGTTGCATGAAAATTACATGTCAAAATTGTTTGCTAATGAGAATTCGATATTTAATCTTTAATTGAGCTACTTGCTTTGAAAGTTTTCTTACAAATAAATTGAATAGACCAGTTTTCCCTGTTTAAAGTTATCGGTCATTGAAAGAAAGACCGGGTTCTCGGGAAAGGGAGTAGGACATAAAGTGAGCTTTAGTCCTCCCGGTTGTGCGTAAGATTTAATCAAATATTTCGATAACCGACCATAGCAATTAAAGGATTACTTATTTTTGGTCTCTTCACTCTGAAAGATTCCTAGGCAAGCTCAAGATTCAGAGGTCCAGGTTTTTTTTGAGAATGTTACCCGTCCGGGAAATATTGCCGACTGGGTGACGTTTGGCTGTAAGCGTGGCAAAGTGAAAGAAACATGTAAATGTGGGTGTAAGTTTCGTTGTTATTCCGTTCCGGGAACATCGCAGGCATTAGTGCGAAAAAAATGATATTTTTTTGCCAAATGCAACGTCGACCATCGCGGTTGATTCTAGTGCACACGTTTGAATTTGAAGCCAGCAAACAAGAGATGTAGTTTTTGTCGCATACAAAAGTGGTGGGCAAAAAGTGTAACGAGCTTTACTCTTTCAATGTAACGAGTATTACATATCTGTGTCCTTTCGACAAAACAGCCTAACTCTACAACATACGAAATTACATCTTCCCTTTTCTTACATACTTTACTTTTAATGGCACGACAGTCCATGGAGGGCCTAGGCCGATATTTTCGCATCCACTCATGTTGTGCGTGTTATATTTGTACTTGAATGGAAGGGAGGACCTACAGTTTAATGCCGAATCCGAACGGAGAAGTGAAAAGCTTTTCATAGCAATTTTTACTCCTGTAGGTTTGCCATTGCCTGCCAAGAGGTGGTGCCGTGTAGAAAATTTTGTTTTCTACTTTTTGATTTTGCCTGTGCCGAGATTCGAACCCCGGAAACTGTGCGTAGCAGTCCAACTACGCCACAGCGACCCTTTTCAGTTGTTGGAATTTTTTTCTTTTCCAATCTCTAAATATCGAAACCTTTTAGTTCAAGAATTATAGCTTAAAGTTGAAACACTAGAACTTTGGAGTTAAAGCAGGAAACAGCATGAAATTTAAAAGGAAATTTGAAACCTAGTAAGTAGAGATAGGTTGCTTTGGCAAAGCCGTTATATGCGCGTGCAAGATAATACCCAACAATGACTAATCAAACGGAGCACAAACTACTGATGATGTTGGTGGAACTGTTGCTGACTGCTGTTGTATGTGTGTGTGTGGTGAAAAGTATGTTGCGTTATATTTTGCAAGGACGAGAGACAGAGAGACAGAGTGTCTTTCATTTTGTGAAATATTTTAGTTGTTTTGATGTTCTTCAAATTGTTTTTGTTGTGTTATCTCGAAAACGTATACAAAATTTTGGTTTTGTTGCTGTTATTATTATTGTGTTCGTTGTTGCTGTTATTTGCGTCCGCTTATCAAACCGTCAACAGGCTCGATTTTTGGTTATTTTGAGCGAATGGACAAACAATTATTATAACACACACCAGCAGCGCGTTTTTCCAATCCCATTTTACAATTTCCAGCGCTTTTCATAAAATGGAAACTTTATTGTGGTTGCTGCTATTCATATTTGTTGTTGTTGTTGTTGTTGTAGGGAATGCTTTTAGGTATTGAGGCTGTTGCGGTTGTATTTGTTTTTATAATTTTTATTTTCAGTTTGCGGTGCGGTGCGGTGCGTTCGTTGTCTTGTCGATTTATTCAAATGCAAAATCGCGTAAAATCCCTTTCGCAGCAGCATCAGCAGCAGCGGAGGAGTGAGGTTGCATGGTTTCATCCATGCAGCAAAGCCAGGGATGCAGGATGCCCAGCTGCAAGAGTGCGACAACAGCAACAACTTTGAGTGCCTCTTTGAGTGCAAAACAACAGCACACAAATTCGCATCCAATAAAAACAAAAACTTAAATTAAAGAAAAATAGACATGGCTGCTTCGCACTCTCTCTATTCGTCCCATCTTAAAACATACCATAAAAAAGCTAAGCGAAGCGTGTCCATCTGGACGCACAGACGAACAATAGCAGGGGCAGGCAGGCAGGCAGGCTGGCGGCATCATCATCATCATCACCAGCAGCAGCTTTATCACTAGCAACATCCATAATAATCAGCATTTGCATTGAGTGCGGCATATTCGCGGTCTACGCTTATTTTTCCATGCTGCTGTTTTTATTAAATGTTATTGTTGTTGCTGCTGATGTTTCCGCTTCGGCCTTCGCTTTCCTGCTGCTGCCGCTGCCGCTGCCTGTTACAATCATTTATGTATTTGCTGTTGTTGTTGTTATTGCAATTTTGCGTAAATTGTTTTTAGCATATTTTTTCTCTTCGTCTTCTGAATTCGCTTTTTGTGTTTTTATTCGCAAATGAAATTTTTATTGCATCCTAAAGAGATTTTAACGGATTCTGAATTCTGAATTCTGGATTCTGGATTCGGTTAATGATGACGACGATATCGGTGACAACGACAACAGCAACAAAATCATCATCATTGTCGCTCGCCGTCGACATTGAGTCTGTGTGTGTTGATGATGATGATGACTTTTAAAAAATTGCAAACATTTTATACATGTTGTTGTTGTTGTTGTTGCATGTTCGAGGGTGCTTATTTGTTTATTCGCGCTTATTTGCGTTTTGGTTTGTTTACTTTTAGATTATTTTCTTTTGATTAAATTTACGCTCATTACGAGAAGGAACGAACGTTGGGTTTCTCCTTCTTTGTGATGTGTTTGTGTGTGTGTGTGTGTGTGTGTTGCGTTTCTCTGCAAATTTAATTTATGTAAATTGTGCTTATAAGAAAAAAAGATAATAATAATAATTTAAATACAGTTGCTGGTGTTGCGTTTAATTTAAAATGCGTTTCGGTTTTGCTAATATTATTTAATTTATTTAATTTAGTTGAAAATGAGTTTTTAATTGCTGCTGTTGGCTCCATTTTGAAAAGAGAGGTTTAATAACAACTTTTGTGAGAGTGTGTATGAGAATAATATGTCACACGAGAGTAATTTCCTATGTACGATGTTTTAGTCTCTTTGGCCACTGCCTGGCATAAAATATTACACACACACACATTTCCCCTCTCTCGCCTAAGAGAGGGGTTTTACTCAGCATAATTGCTCTTTGTCTTTATTTTATGAAATTATTGGGTAAATCAAAACATTCGTAATAGTTAATATACATATTTATTAATTGTGTTTTTTTTTTTTTATTTATGCAAGTAATTCAGTAAATTATTTAAAATAAGTTTTTTATTACATATTGAAGAAAACTTCGAATTCAACTTTGTATTCATATTTTGAAACATTGCCTCTAAAAGAGAATGAGAGCATGGGAAAAAACACAACACCACTAAACTTTACAGGTCTTCATTAGTGTGAATATATAAGTAGTTTGCTTTTCAAATCAATCATATAAAAATACCATATGTATTTTATATTTTTTGGTGCAAATTGCTTCCTTTTAGTGAAACACTAGTATTAAAAATAAATTAAAACAATTTACACATTTTTGAACTGAATTTGGTATACATCTCGTCTCTCAGCATGAGAGCAACTATCTTTTGAGACAGTTGCTCTCAACCAATAACAACAATATTTAGAATGTAACTGTTTTTGATTTGGTATACAAGTACACCTATACCCCGATTTACACGGTAGATACGTTCCTGAGAAAAACGTGTAAATCGAAAATTAAAAATTTTCAAGTCAAAACCGTGTAAATCGAAAAGCTTGCAGAAAATGCATAATTTTGCTATTTAACAGTTGTGATTTTTTTCAATATTTTTAGGTGTACACAGAAATAAAAATAAAATGCATTGACAGGTTAAAATATGTAATATATTACGGAAACACTGTTTTTTTATTTAATTACAATACATTAAACAGAAGAACAAAAAATAAAACCAAAGGTGTTTTATTATCCTTCATCACTATCAGAAATTACTCTCATTCTTTTTTTCGGAATCGAAGGTTGGAATTCACTTTCATCACTCGAAGTTATTTGTGCCGATTCGATGTTTAAAGCAGAAATATTTTCATTCTGAGAGATGGTAATAAAATCGGTTATTAACAATTGCTTCGAATTTTTTGTAAGATCTTTGTAAACTTCTTCATATTGAGCCAAGCAGCGATTTATATCACGTTGGAATCGTAAAGCCGTTTCAACGTTTGTGTCATTTTGTATAAAATGATTACCCAGCTTTCTTCCCAATGCGAGTCCTTCGCGGATGACTTTAGCAGTGAATGTTACTGGTACTAATTCCTCTTCATCAGATTTGTCAGACTCAGGGGTGTATGAATTGTCGTTAATAATTTCTGCAAAATTTGCTGGATATTCTTGGGCTGCATCTACGTCGCCAGAAGCCAGTTCACCTTTTAATTTTAAGCTGTGTAAAGAATGTCTTATTTTAAATCTGTCAAACCAGCCATGACTTGCCAAATATTTGGCTTCTTTTCAGTTGAAGAAGAAGATGGTAATTGCTCTACAATTTTTTCGTAAATTCGTAATGCTTTATTTGTCATAGCGGCCGTATCAATGGATATTCTTTTTTGTGTTTGATCTTCTATCCAAAGCATTAACGCTTTCTCCATTTTTTCCATTGCGATATTTCTGGTGTATGATGTTGTGCCCATACTCGTGGTATTGCCAGCTGCAACACTCTTTCTAATTGTGTTTTCATTTGTTCTAATAGTTCTTATTGTAGCTTCGTTCATGCTATATGATTTTGCAACAGCTACTACTCTATCTCCTTTTCGTAAGCGATCCAAAATTTCGATTTTAGTTTCCAAAGAAATATCTTTTCTTTTAACTTCTTTCGACATTATAAGCCTATATGTAATTTTTTTTTAATTTATGTTAATTTATAATAATCTAAATTATGCACTCACTTGTAATTTACGAATATGGAAAATTAAATCTTTCTGAAACTGTGAGACTTTCACTCAAATACAATTTTCCGTAGATAAAACTTTAATTTTATGCGAAGAAATACAGACACAGTATGCATGTGCAGCAAGTCAGCACATAAGCTCGGGATTCCCCGTGAGATGTGTACACAGCGCACGTGTTCAAACACAGTTGCATTTAGTAGAATGCGATAAAAACAAAAAAAAACTTATTTGGAAAACCGTGTAAAAGCGAAAACGTGTAAAACAAGTACCGTGTAAATCGGGGGATAGGTGTACTTCAATTCTCTTTCACTTACTCTTTATTAAAATTTCGAAAAGAAATGGAGCTGCACTGTGAAATAAAACAAAATAAAACATATTTTTAATAAAAATTTAAATAAAACTATGAAATACTTATATTGAATTGCAATTGTATTTACTTACATATAGTATATGAAAAAAGCCTATAAACACCCAACATTGCCCGGGGTCTATACTGTAGTAACATGACGTAAGTATTCTCCAAACTCATGCGCTGATCTCTAAAACATTGTCAGTTCGTGTTGACGTAATAATGGGCAAAGAATGTTCTCTACATTCTTAAAGCTTTTACAAACGTTTTTTAACAAGCGTGTGTATGGAATGTCCGACACTGCTTTGAAGTATTTAATTTACTGGCATTTTACTTAAATTTTTAGCATCATCCTTTTCCGTTGCTCGAAAACAAGAAAGAAGCTGTCTCGCATTTTCTAAACAACTTTTTGCCGTGGTTACATTGGAAATTTTAATCGGCGCACATATGATTTATATTTTTCGCTCGTGCTCGGTCGCTTGCTCTGAAGTCATTGCTCAGACCTCGTTTTAGTGTTAAATATTGCCGCACTTAAAAATCGGCCTGCTACATCTCCCATATTTTTCTACACGGCACCAGGCAAAGGCAAGCCTAAAAGTAAAAATTGCCTATGAAAAGCTTTTCACTTCGCCGTTCGTATTCGGCATAAAACTGTAGGTCCCTTCCATTCATGTACAAATATAACACGCACAACATGAGTGGATGCGAAAAGCGAAAAGCTCGGCCTAGGCCCTCCATGGGCTGTTGTGCCATAATAAAAAAAAAAACATCCCTTATAACGTATTCGCTGAGTAAAAACATTCACTTCGTCGAAACAACATTTTCATGGTGTTTAATTTCTAAGAAACCACTCACATCGCTCTACCAAAAGCCAGTCTTCTCATATATTCCCTTCTGAAGCCTTTGCTTCCCATGGTAGCCCTATTTAAAATCAATATATCGGCTTCCGTCTTTCAATTTCATTGCATTTAAAAAGTGTAATGGTTTGAAACCACATGTGTTTCACAGGCCTTCCGCTCGTCTTATTGTCTTCCGATTTCCATTCAAACGCCTGCCAACATTTTTCATTCGATTGTTTGCTGAAGGGGGCGGCTCGTTCACAAGCCATTCAATTTAGCTTACAATTTAGGATTGATTAGTTTTTCGTAAATAATGTGTTTGCTCTGGAAGTAAAGTTTACAATTGAAGAGCTTTTAAGCTTTCAGTCAGTTTTAGACATTTGAATCATAAAGTACTGCAGCGTATACTTGGTCGGCCAAGGTTGACGAAAATTGTCTTTCTTAATTTTCATCGTTTGCTATTTTTGTTGTTCGAGTAATCTTAGACTCAAAAGAAAAATTGCCCAAAAAAAAAAAAAAAAAAAAAAAAAACGATCGCTGTAAACTTGCTCGCGGTGATCAAAGTCATACTAACTTTTTAATTTAAATTTCGCGCGGAAACCCATTCATCAAAATATTCAATGTCACGCTTGTCTTTCTGAAGTACAAAAAGTGCATTCGGGCATTCGGCGATTTTCACAATGAGTGAAATAATTCAACAAAGAAGTTCCATCCAATTTTGTGTGCGGAATCAAATCGAATTTCTGGTGCCGAAACGTTCAGAATGTTGCAAAAGGCCTTCGGTGATAATTGTATGTCGCGAGCAAGTGTTTTTGATTGGTACAAATTGTTCAAAGATGGTCGAGAACGCGTTGACGACGAACCAAGTCCAGGACGGCCATCAACATCAACACGTCAATAAAATCAAGGAATTGGTGCTCGAGAATCGACATCGACGATTAACAGTCAGAGACCTTACTGGCATCGTTGGAATATCGGAAGGATCAGTGAAAACCATCTTAAAACATCATTTGGGCCTAAGAAGAGTGAATGCACGATTGGTTCCAAAATCACTGCATTGGTTTTACGAGACCATTTTGCCAAAAATTCGACTGATATCGTTCCGCAACCACCCTACCACCCTATTCGCCTGACTTAGCACCGTGTGACTTTTGGCTATTTTCTAAACTCAAAAAACCGCTTCGTGGACACCGTTTGACCGTTTTGAGTCAATTGAAGGCATTAAACATGAATCGCTAAGCGTATTGAAGGCTATTCCGGAAATTGAATCTAACAACTGTTTCGAGAATTGGAAAAAACGTTGGCACAAGTGTATTGGGGCCGGGGGGGAGGGGGGGGGGGCGATTACTTTGAAGAGGACGAAATAGATTTGGAAGAATGAATAAAAAAATTTGAAATTATGAACAAAGTCTTACTAACTTTTGCTCACAGTAGTATGAGCGATATGGAATTCCATACTTACTATGACTATTCCTGCAATAAATTTCAGCCCGATATCTCAACTACTCTATGTTTCTATTGTAAAACCCTCAATAAGCGCAGAGGAATTAAGTATTAGGTCAGTACGGTTGATCCATTTAGACTTTCCACCTTTCACTAATTCGCGCTACTTTGAGGCAAAAAATATACTCACATCAAAAGCACCGCCAGCAATTCGCTGAGCGAACGAATCTTTCGCTTTCGAAAAATAATAAAACATTGTGCATTTCTATTTTGATATTAATTTCGTTTTATTTAGTTTTTTTACACTTTTTTTTTTTGTTTTTTTTTTGAATTAATATAATTTTTTCTCTTTTGCTTTTAATTATTTTATTTAATATTTTTTACATAACTATTAATTACAATTTGCGGTACTATGTTATTAATAATAATTATAATATTTTTGTTTTTTTATATTATAATTTAATTTAGCATATCTTAAATTTAGCTATGAATCAATTAATAGAAATGAATTAAAAAGCAATGAATTAATTTGCATACACAAAATAAACTAACTGTTACATTCGTTTTAATGTTTGTTGTTTTTTTTGTTTTTGTTTTTTTTTGTTTTTGTTTTTGGGATACCACAAAAGCCTACTTACTGTACAATATAAATACATAAAAATACATTAGCGTAACAGAAAAAAAATTAGTTTTTTTTATGAGTCATTTTGTTTTATTTAATAATAGTTTTTTTCAATTTTTTCTTTTTAATAAATGGTTTTCTTTGTTATAATATTAAATTGGAAATAATTTTTGCAAAAAACACACTTAAATATTTATTTATTGTATTTAAATGTTAGATGGTTGAGTTTTTGTTTTGCTTTTTGGGTGTTGTTGTTATAGCTAAAAAATATTTTGAATTATTATTTATATAAATATTTACTGCATTTACATTGTGTTCGTTTCTTTTTTTAGATAGATACATTAGATTCGTACATGGATTCAGTCTTGGCATGTGTGCTTTCGTTTTCGCTTTTACATAGAAAAAATCATCGAATACATGAATTAATAATTTATTTAAAATTAGAAACGAAATTTCCTTGCATTTATAGATCATACATAAGTAAATACACAGTTTCATACTACATGTCTAATAGTTTCGGTTTTTACTTCTCATTTATTGTTATTTATAAAAAACAATAATTTTAATATGATTTATGTTTACACATGAATTCGTTGCAGTTTTGAACTTTTTGTAGCAGTTTGTGTTTAGTGTGTGGTAGGGAGAAGGCGAGTGGGTGAGGAGCATGAGGGAGGGAGAGAGAAGGATATGAATTTTTTTAATTGCTTGTTACTATTGAAAACACACGCAGACATTTTTTGTTTTGTATTTAATTTATTAAGTAATATATTTTTAATTTTTTTTAAATAATTTATATTTATTTACCCAGTTGGAAATCAATCTTCGAAATATCTCTAAGGGCAGGTTACAAGCTGTGCTTTTGATTTTGAATAATGAGAGCTCAGTGGTTGGCATTTCATTGCACAAACGCTTTGAGAGCCCCGTACATATGTATGTAGGTACCTATATTGAATGAATGCAGCTCTCTTCGCTTTTAATCAATTACTGTTTTGAATGATTTAATTTCGATTTCCCCTCTCTGATATAAACAGTTACTAAGGCTGTGGTTATATTCAAATTTTACTCGGCGACCACCATGCAATTGTTGTTGCCCGAACACGAAAAAAGAGCTTTTACTCACTCTCACAACGAAAACGATATGCTGGGTGAAATGTACACCGAGCACGCCGAGTATTCAGGGTTACCAATGAGTTATTCTACAAAAAATTAACAAACATTTAAGGAAAACATGCAAACCTGTTCATCACTACTTTTATATGCAGAAAAGCGAAGTTACGAATGTTTTTAGTTTTTAAAAGTGAATATTAAATATATTATTCATAAAACTATTGAAAAAAACTCATATTATTATCATAATTGTTCAATTACATATATTATTAATTTCACGCTCCATATTAATAAAATCGTTTAAAGTTTTTTGGTCTACCATTTAGTGTTGCCGTTGCGAACAATATAGATTTAAAAAACAAAACTGAATTTCAACGAAAAGCAACTCTGTAACGAACACCAATGTAACCACTATACCCAGCACGAGAGTAAAATATAATGTGTTCGTCGAACAGCGAACACCAGTATAACCAGCAGCTAAGTCCGATTTTACATTTGTCATCTCTTAAAAGCAATGACAGAAAAAGGATTACTCTATTTTTCTCTGTTCCCTCTTTTCAATAGTTGACACACGCAAAAGGAGACTAATAAAAAATAGTTCATTCCAATTGATGAAAGAAAAACTTTAAAATCTTTCTTCTTTGAATTTGCCGCCTGCCAACTGTTTTGGCTATGCTTCTCTCCAATAAACCCAAAAATTGTCTAGAAACGTTGTGAATGCGGACTTTCCATTGAGTTCCAATAAATGAGTACAATTAAAAAAGAGAGAGAGAGACCAGACACAGTACGCACAAATAATACTCACTGTCACTTGTCTTCAGAATGAGAACAGTAAATGTGAGCAGTAACTGTCGCTCTCTTCAGTGACCTCTAGTACATACAATGAGCTACGGAGAAAGAGATGCTGGGAATTTTGAGCACGCTTCACACACTTGTAGACCTTAGGTGCCCGTTGACAGATTATTCCACTTTCGTGATATCCCAACTGGTTTCTCTTTTCACTTACTTAATATTAAGTTTCTATGTAATTTATGTTTGTGTTTGTTCTTTTTTCTATATACAAAAGTTGCATTTTACCGTATTTGTGTTGCTTTTTCATTAGCTTTTTATTTACATGTAGTACATTTCTTAACCGCAGTTTTTCCTCTTCTACAATAGATTTCTTTTTCAGGGTGCTTGGTGGCTTCTATTCAATTTCATTATACAATTTTATGCACTTTTCCTATACACTTTAATATTTTTTTTCACTTATGGAAGATATTTTTGATTTACTCCTTTTTTGGTTGGATTTATACAAATTGTTTTTTTTTTGTTTCTAATTTGGTAATTTTATATAAAAAAACAGTGTATAAAAAAACTTTTTAGGAATAAATTAAATTTTAATTGTTTCTTCAATGATTTGCATTTGCTTTGTTTTCCACAAAAAAAAAAAAAAAAAACAAAATTAAAACTGTAGCTATTTGTTTTTGTTTGCTTGTTGTTAAAAGAAACGCTGACGCGACTAGAAAGCAATTATTATAAAAATAAAATAAAATATTCTAGCATTTTAACATCAAAAAACTATAATATAATTAAATGAATATTTACCAATAGCTTTCATTCTCACTCAAAATCCTAGCGATAAAATGTAACCAATTGCCGCTTACTTAATGGGTTCTTGGTTTTTATTTACAAAAACAAAATACGTTTTAAAAGCTACTTGCTAACTGGGCATGAGCGTCTCGCGGTCAAAATGGGAGTGAACGCAGTTACGATGGCAATGTTGTGAGCTTTTAAATTTACAAAGATAATCAATCAACCTGATTTCTGTTAGTTTTTGCATTTGATTCAGACTTCAGAACTGCAACATAACAACCGATCGTAAAACCAGAATTCGGAGATTAGGCCTGACTCAAATCAAATTCAATTACTCTGAACTTTCTAGTGATAAAGGCGGCCAGATTTCATATTTACACCTTGATTATTCACCTTAACTTCGTTCAAGAAAATTGGTTAGGTTTTTTTTTGCTTACCATTTCTGAGCTTGACCGCACATTTTCAACCAGACATCATAATAATAGTCTAATAGCAAGTTCGGAGCCAGGCAAATGATTTTAAGCAGGATTTGTGATTTTGAATATAACCTGATTTAGCTTCTATCTTTAAATTTTGAGTCTGCATCAAATAGCAAGCTTCAGTCGATTCTTCATGTTTGAATATAACCTGATTTAGCTTCTGTCCTTAGATTTTGAGTCTGCATCAAATAACAAGCTTAAGTCGATTCTTCATGTTTGAATATATCCTGATTTAGCTTTTGTCTTTAGATTTTGAGTCTGCATCAAATAACAAGCTTCAGTCGATTCTTCATGTTGGCTACAGACCGCCAAAAAGACACTGGCTATAAATTTTTTACTGGTGATCGCTTTTTTATTCTACTCTGTCGTCTAATGATACTCATGATAAGCATTTATTTCAGATTTTTAACCTAGCTACTGGCAGTTTAGAGTCGACACGCGAAAATTCTTCGCTTTTTTCGCTTTTTTCTTGTCATTTATCAGCTTGACCGCCTGCATTTAGATTCAGTAAGATTATTGACTTTTATTCTGAGTACAAGTTAAGAGCTTAGAAAATATTTTGAGCAGGATATGAATTTAATTTAGATTCAGACTACGAATTTTGAATTTTTGTGATTGACTAAGAAATTTGAGCTTCAGTGATTTTTCTAATCGTGTGTGAAATCAATAAGTAATTTTGGTTCGCATTTTTGGAATTTAAACTTGACTGCAGATATTAAACTCGATTGTAGATTTTAAGTCTGACTACAGATTTAGAGCCAGGCTACAC
Organism: Palloptera scutellata; assembly: GCA_958295655.1. NCBI lineage: Eukaryota > Metazoa > Arthropoda > Insecta > Diptera > Pallopteridae > Palloptera > Palloptera scutellata. The sequence continues at coordinate 147,686,649 of OY282449.1, read as the reverse complement.
GATTTTAGCCTGCTTCTTATAAACAATGTAAACTGAGTATGGATTTTGAGTGTGGCTTCATACTTTATATTGAGCCTAACTACAAACCTTGAGCTTCGGTGGTTTTTCTAGATGTGAATGAACTCAAGAATAAATTTCCAAACCCGGCTTTAGCTTTTGAGATCGACTATAGATTTTGATATTGAATTTGAAACTTTGAGCGTAAGCATAAATTCCAATTGAATTCACACTTCACCGATCAGCTTCTGGATCTACAATGCTTTGCATTGAAGGTTGTGTTAAAATCCTAGAAAATAAATATAAAAAAAAAACGAAGAAATTTCTCAGGTAGTTTCAATAGTTTGCCGTTGCCTGCTGCTACTCTCCCAAATTGAACTGCACTTCAGCGCCGTTCAATTTCTTTTACTTGCTACTAAATGCTAATATTGCTATACACGCATTTTGATAATTTTAACGTTGACGTTTACTGATTTGAGTTTGAAAATTAATTGCAAATACTATATTTTATGATCCTATATTTACAAGCTTTAAAAAGTGTATGAAAAAATTAGATAGTTTTACATTTACATCACAACTACTAAATTCATAAAAGAAAAAGCATTTCTCACTTTCAAACTATTTACAAGCGCAACGCAAATGTTTACGCGCCATACCTAAATTACTAAACTACCATCGCTATCCGCTGCCACGCCGCTCTCTTACACATGCAACGTACGCGCATCGGGCGTTGCTGTCGCGGTCAACACTTGTACGATTGCCACAGGATGTCTGCTGTTGCTATTCGTTGCTGCTGTGGATTTCTTTTGCCTTTTCGCGCCTTCTGCTGCCGCGTCGGTTTTGCTCGGCAACATTTCACGATGTATCAGCAATTGCTTATCAATGCCCGATAAACTGGCAGCGGACATGTCCTTAATGATGTATCGCTTGATTATGTAAAGCACCACGAGGCCAATGAAGAGCACCAGCGCTACGAACGTACCGAATACCACACATTGCATGAGGAGTTTATCATAGTCGCTCAGTGGCACTGAGGAGCTGTTGCCGGTCAATTTAGTACGTAGCACTGAGTTGAAACGTTCATCAGCTTCTCTATCAATCGATGAGGTGGTAGCTGCTGATGACGATGAGGAGGAGTAGGAGTAGGAGGAAGAGGCAGTTGATGAAGCAGCCGATTTTCTTGTGGTCGAAGTGGTGGAAGTTGAAGATTTTGTTGTTGTCGTCGCTGCATTTGGATTGTATGGTGTTAGAAAATCTTTGGAACTATCCTTCAATATACGCATACGTGAATCCGTTTCCCCGGACGATGTTCCCGATTGCCCATCGCTGCCAGCATAAATATTTGGCATTGTTTTACTACTAAGCACATTGTCCATTGCAATTGCTTGCATGCCAGTCGCTGTGGCATCGCTCAATTTATGCGTGTCCACGATCAGTTTGTAAGAGCGACGCATGCCACCAGTTTCCTGGAATTGGAGAAAGAGAATAAAGAAGGAAAATTATTGTAAGTAAATAATTGTGGTTCGTTGTTTGAGGCAAGTCAATTTCATAAACATCTTCTTTTGCTGCTGCCGCTGCTGTGGAAACATCAACACAAAAATGTTAACATATTAATTTGAGAATATCACACGATCGACGTTCGAACGATCACACTGAGCTCGACGATTGCATGGAGCAATAAATGCGAGCAACAGCTGCTGCTGCTGCTGCTAGCTGGCTACATGCCCAATCGATCAATATTCTCTTTTTTATAATGCCAATTAGTGTACATTGAATATATTAACAAAAAACAGAGTTGAGTTGAGTTTTTGCAACAGACCGCAACTACATAACAAGCACATATGATTTACAAGTGAAAAGCAAATCATTTTCGATGAAATTGCGTGTCATGTCAGCAATAAGTAAAAAGTTCACTAATCACACATGCACGCAATGAATGGAAGAGGAATTGCTGCTGAATGGCATCAGCAACAAGATCAGCACGAAACGCACGAGCTGCTCACTAGCTGCGCTCTCTCTCTCTCTCGAGGAGCAGCAAAAATGCATCACCACCACGTGTGCCGTGGTGATGAAAGCAGTGCAGAATAGTACAAAGGAATGATCGCATGTGATCATGCAATACTTTAAAAAGCTTCTGATGAAATATTGCTAAAAAATTGCAACATCAACAACAACAGCAAGTACTTAAATATTGTTACATAGTTGGTTGTTTGGTTGGTGTAGCAAAGCAAGTCAATAGCATTGTCAACAAGTTGTAACAATGATGTAATTAAACAATTAGTGATACTTTCACACTACTCAACGCTATGGTACTCTACTCATACCAGTGCAAGATCACAAGAGGATCGCTTTTAGGAATTTATAGAAATAAAATATAAAGTGCATAAAGAAAATTGAAGTTTTTTTTGTTGCGAGTCTCAGTAACTCGTTTTTAAAACCTCATGCAGCATGCAGCTACGATCATTGATCTTGTATACAGAGCTGGCAGTAGATGATCATTGATCATAGTTCACTATAAAAGCTTGCACGCGCGCTCTCGCGCACAAATAAAGATTATGTTGTTGCAATTTTGTTTGGCAGATGCTAGCAGCAATTGCTATCTTTTCATAGCAACCGAAACGCCAAAAGAAGATGTTTTTGTTTGTATAGACTCTAAACTGGAGCTGCAACACAATTTCATTTAGCTATTTATCTCTCAGCTCTGTCCATATTTGCCAGATCATATTTTCTGTGTTTTTTAGTGCCTCTTGTGTGTGTGTGTGTGTGTGTGTGTGTTTGTGTGACTTACCTTATGCTTGCACGTAACTTGCACGTGATATACTGTATCTGGCCATAAGGATAATTCAACGGTAGAACTATCAGTCAATAGGTTGCCCATTAGACCGCCTCCGGAGACCTCCCATGTTACCAAGCACTGTTTGGATGCATTCGTAATGGCTTGATCCCATGCAATATCAGTTAATACCAATGAACCCTGACGCAATGCTGAATTGATATTTAAGGGAAATGGTCCCAATTGCTGATCGCAATTATTCCAACACTGCAACAGAAAAGAGAGAAAAAACGTTAGAAAAAGAAATATTAGAAAAAAGTTAATTGAAATTAATTGTGGGATGTTGCTAAGAAAACAAAACACAGAGTAGATACGAAAACAGAGGTTGCTGTTGTCGATCACGCTGGCAAGTCATTGACTTCAACTACTACTACGATCTACTACGATTAAGTATTTCATTTTGGTTCAAGCTGCATTTAACCTATTTCAACTTTTATGCAAAATTCTTTCTTTCCTTTTTATGTTCAGTATTTCAATATTTTTTGTTTGTGATGCTTTTTGAGCGATAAGTTGAAGTTGAAACTCACTAAACGTTGCTACTTTTATCTAATATTTCTGTATATGAATGAGTCGTAGATAAGCGTACATAATGTTTTCAAAGACAAAACGAAAATATTTTTACCAAATATGGTTGAGAAATACTTTTCTCTTGTTGTTGCTGCTGACCCAGACTGAGGATGAGGATCAGTCGTTACGATCTTTATTACTTTGTCATGACACACACAAAACTTAGCGCAATGAATATTTACTGCACTCACATGCTGTAGAAACGTAGGTACATAATGTGGAAAAGAAATGCAGTAGCAGTTTTCCTTTAATATTGAACTATGTATTATGCAATACAAGAACGAGTGAACCAAGAGTTAAAGAAATACAGTGAGTGATAAACGTTTGGGTGCACTAAATAGTTTTAAAATAATTCTGAGCTCCTTTTCATTTTTGCTGTCATTATACTGGGCTCCAAAGGTAGTAGAGAAAGAGTCGATTACCCGTAATAAAATTATCTTTCCCTCTTTCCCTCTTTTTGCTTTAGTATTTTATTTTTATTTGTGTATTTAAATTAAAACTTAAAAAAGTTTCATCAAATGCTTAGAAACCCAAAATTTACACACATTACACATTACTTCATTTCTAATGATTTTCTGAAGTTCTTATTAATTTCTATATAAATTATTTATTTACAATTAATTTGCCTCTCTTTTTTACGAGAGAGGAACTTCAACTGCAAATGCCGAAAAGAGTAAGAAATGCTGAGGGAAAGGCATTGATGCCACGTTGCTCTGAGAAAAAAATAACTGCATATTTTTAAAGAAAAGAGGCAATTAATTTTGAGGTAGAAGTATTTTCCAACCAAAAGAACAACAAAAAATTTTAAAATAGATGGAAAATGAACGGAAGGCGGAGCAATTTATTAAGTGGGTACTGCTCTGAGAGTGAATAAATGCACATTTTTTGAGAGAACCTAATAATTAATTTTGTACAGTAACTCCCCATTTACACATTTTTCAGCTCTTCCATGGTGAAATTAGTTATAAGCAACTCTCAAAAACGGTGTGAAGAGGATAGAAATGGTAGGGGAATAGACAAAAATATTGATGGAACTTTTGTAAGTTTTTTTTTTCTATCGTGTAGGTTTCGTGACGAAAGTTCCATGCAACTTGTTCATTGTGTAAGAGCTACATGAATCTTCAAAAGGGAATGCCAAAAAATCCCATGTGGCAGAGCAAAAGTTTCCGGTGGAAGAACAAAACTTTCGTGACTTGAACATCAAAAGTTTTGCTATTTTCCTTTGAACTTGCCTACACAATCCTTCCCTCCAAAAAACTCAAAAAAAATTACGTTCACGTCTTGAACTCTGTACATGGAGACAAAGATGAACACCAAGCCTGTGCTAAAATACGGGAGAAGAGCAAATGTTTATGAGGCAGAACAATGCAATTGTGTTACTTTCGAATTGAGTGCGCGCTGCAGTTTAAGTAGAGAAGCAAGAGCAAAACCATTCTCTTAATATGCTTTTACCTAAAAAAAAAAGCATTGGAGATAAAACGAGAAGAGAAATAGAATTTTTAGGAACGAACATAGTCTACATTTACACCTTTCTAGACTTGAACTTTAAGTTTTGCTATTCTCCTTGGAACTTATTGCCCGCCCGCAAACTTTTAGGCTACCCTTCTCTCCATCAAAATCAAAACATGACATTAATCAAGTCTTGAAAGGGAACAGTCTTTTGGATTTACTCTATTTTTTTGAAAAAAACGGTAGAATATTTATACCGACTCTTTGGATATTACAAGGCTTTCCAAGTAGTTATATTTCTTCTCCCAATCACTTCATCTCACTCCGTGGGCCTTGGAGCATTTAGCTCTTCAATTGTGTTTATAAACTTATGCTCTTATACTCATTTTTTATACTCGTGCTCGGAGCGTGTAATGTTACCAGATAGCAGAAGTTTTTAATAATTTTTCGGAGGAGATTACTCCAAAGGATCAACAATTATTTGCAACTAAAATGTGATAAATGATTTTGGTTTCAATCTCCACCAATGGCTTGCCAATATTTTGAGCATTTACACTAAACATTATTAGCCTTCTCTTACACTATCACTGAGTGCCGTCAAGATGTTGCTGTTTTGCGAAATCTTAACTTTAAGCTATTTCTACGTTTTGCTTTTATTCTCCGTACTTGTTTTTAAACTAAAGTTAAGATAAGATAACGAATGCTGTTAGCTACAACAACAACAACAACAGATTTGGAAGTTAAAGTCTTTACTGTATACATGTGTGTGTGTGTGTGTGTATGTGTATGTGTGTGTGTGTGTGTATGTGTGTGTGTGTGTGTGTGTGTGTGTGTGTGTGTGTGTATGTGTGTGTGTGTGTGTGTAAAGGTTAAAAGAATTTTTCATGCTGTTTGTAGCAGCTACTTGCGATTGCAATATGAATTAATAATTTTGCAGTTGCTGCTGTGTATGTTGCATGCAGTAAAACTGAAGCAATCATTTGCCTTCCTCTTAAGAGTAAGTTTCAAAAAGACCAAAAATTATGACCCAAAGAAGATTATCTCAAAAAAAAAAAAAAAAAGATACAAAAACAAAACACATCAAAAATGAATAAATTTAGTTATTACAATATATGAATGAAAAAAAAACAACAACAACAACAAAAGAAGCAGCTATAACATTGCATAACTTTAGAAAGCTGCATGCCATTCAAAATTGTTAGTTTTGGGCTTGTCTCCCACCACCACACTACATACAGCCTGGCAGTGGCACTTGAACAATTCCGTGTCAACAGACAGTAGCAACTTGCAGTGGCAGCAACACATTCTCCAGCAAAATGTTGCATTCCACTCAGGCTTAGTAACTTTACTTTCAGAATAAAAATAGTATTAAATAATAAATGTGTATGTATTTGTGTAAGCTGCTAGTATGTGTGCATAGAACACATTTTGCCTTTGTTGCCAATTGAAATTCTGCATTTTTATGCTGAATTTAATCTAAAATATTTCTAAAAAATACAGCAAAAATTTTAACATTGAAATTGCACTTTTCGAGCAGCAGGGAGAAATTCAGCCAGACAAACAAGCAGTTACTTATACATACATACATACATACACATTTGCACACATATGCACAATCTGAACAGTGCTCGTGCATGTCCCGTTTCAATGCCATTTCCTTTTTTGCCTTCCATTTTGGAATTTTGTGTGCGAAAGAAATTTAATATTCTATGAAAATTGCAACTCTCTTTCCATGTACGTGCATGTGTATGTGTGTGTGTGTGTGTGAGTATGTATTTCCCCGTGTGTGTGTGTGTGAGTGTGAAAATATTTATAAAATTGCATATAAAACTAACCAACTGCCAACTGCCACCATTACTGGGCGATGTTGCTCAGACATCTACAAGCTGCTATTGCTATGAATGTATGTGTGTGTGTGTGTATATGTGCGTGTGTGTGTGTGTGTGCCTTGAGCTTTTCCCTTAACTACAAATAAATGACAAACATTTTGTAGTTATATCTTATGCATAAAAGATTAAGTGAAATTATTTTCAAAAACTCAGTACATAAACAAATTGAAGAATTTTCCAACTCTTTTCAAACGCATGTTGCTGCTGCTATGGTCTATGGGACATTGCTGCTGCTGGCAAGTGTGAGTCTTTCACGCCCTCAACAAACTTTCGACATCTTTTGGGTGTAACTTGTACAAAAATTGTATATATTGTAGTTGACACCATTTATTTTTGGATTCCGTTTTTTTTACTTTAATGGCAGGTAATTCACTCCATACAGAGTTTGGTTGCATTGCATTGTCCTTGCAAGGGTGCACTTTCTATTGTTTTTTCTCCGCTCGAGTCGTTGAAGTGTGCACGCATACAATATGTACAATGTCTGTTGGACATCTAAACTTTTAAATGCACATACTCATACACCAACTCAATGCACATCTAAAAGGGAAAACACACATACTTAAACATATTCTATACATAAATTGGTGAATTTGAATATCTGTGCAAAAATAAAACTCAACTCTGATAGCCTGGGAGCTTTTCATTTTGGAATATTAATTCAGAATTTATAGCGAATCCAGAGGTTAAAGCTATTCTTTTCTACCCCAAAACCCCTTCCACACTTGGATCTTCTAAGGAGTGAGATTGAAAAAATCTTAACACACGTCGATTTTAATAATAATTTTTTTTGAGTGTAAAATTTATAAATTTCTTTGATCTAGTTATCTTTGGAAAATATGTTAGTTATTATTTTTAATGGCAAACATGTGGATTTATTGTGAGTTTGATCAAAATGAATGAAGAAAAAAAAGTACGTCTTAAAATTATTAAAAATTGGACCTACAAAAAATTGGCCAAAGAATTGATCTCACTCCTTATGTGGTATCGACCTTAGCCAGTTATCGACAAGGAATCCAGAGATCTATTATAATATTTGTTTAATAATCGATTAAACTATGCGACAAAAATCGCTCCGTTGTCTTTGACATATTGTAAGGGTCAACCTAAAATTTCAGTAAAAACATCCTGACCTTCATACATATCACCTAGTGCGATGGATAAAGGTACAAGTTTTCGTACCAAAATTGAGTACTTACCTATATGCATTAAGTTTATATAGGCCCCCCCAAATAAAAGTTGTTCACTTCCGACAAGAAGGTATTTCTGACTAGCGGGTAAATTAAATAACACTCTTTTACCGTTCTTAGCAGAAACTATTTATAGGGCAGCATGAACAAGCTATACTCTACCTTTTTTTAACATATGCATAGTGACTGCAAAAGCCTAAGATAGCGGTCACTTGGACAGTAGGGGAAAAGGTCAACGTCCTTAACTGATTGGCACTGTTATCCGCAGGAAAGTAGAGGTATTATTGCTTATTTGTGGCAAGAAAAATTTTAACTGTCGAGCAGAAAAAAAAAGGATTGATTGCCTAGAGCTTGAACAGGAAAGACGTACTTTATTCAAATTTTTGCTATCGATATAAAATAAAATATAAGTGAATCGCTGGACCAGGAATACCCAAGCGATCAGAAGCATAAAGTTCTGGGTGGATTGCTGCTAAATGTTGGATCCCCAGGGAGAATATATAGAATACATTACAGTATACATGGCATGCAACAGGAGATCAACTTAAATACATCTGTCAAAAGTGAAATAGATATATGTACATATACCAGTAGTAGTGTTAAAATACATTAAGTTAAAATTCAGTTTTAAATCAGTGTAAAAGAAAAAAAAAAAAAAAATTAAGAGACAAAATGTTAAAAGTATAATTTAAAAGAAAAGATAAATCATATAAGCATAAAAAAAAAAAGTGTTGAAGGAAAGTATACTATATATTTATACTTAAATCTAATTATTACAGCGAGTATCACAGGTCAAACCACACGTAGCATGCAACATCATCGTCGTTGGGCCCATCGTCGGATCGGTGAAGTAGCAATTTAACGTGAGTAAGTTAAATACAAAAAAAAAATTCTAAAAATACTTAGTGTTAACATGATTTAAAAGTATATTTATATAGTATGACATATTTTTTTTTTGTGGGTGTATAATCATACCAACACGCATATCTCTCGATTATTTATTTATCTTTGCTTTTAATTATAACTGCTCTCTCTAGAGTAATATTCACCACGCTCTCACAGATTTACCGTTTTGATTTTATTTTTACATTCTAACCGCATAATACTACTAGGCCAATAGGAAAATTATTCAATAAGTGATTTATTAGGAATTTTAATGATAAACAATTTTACTAGCACAATGTTTTAAAACTACTTAAAAATCTTCGGAAATAATTAGTAATATTAGTAATGAAATGAAATATTTAAAAAAAAAATAAAATAATTAGTATAAATTTGTAAAAATAAAACTCAGAAAAAAAAAAAAAAAAAAAAAAATTTTAAAATATTATTATTTGATGAAATGTAAGGGTGAACAGTAGATAAGTTAAGCATGGGATATCGACAGTAAGGTAATACATCGATATCAGGTAGGGTGGGTACAGACTTCAAGGGACGATCAGCTTTCCCCATCTAAATTTTAGTTTCTTAGTTATTTGTTGGTGGTAGTTACGTGTTCAATAGTTTTCGTATGGAGATTACTTTTTAGGATTTTTCCTACTGTATGAGCTGCATACAAACATAATTTAATGTAACTCTTCATATCTTCATATCATTGAGGCTAGCCCACTCCCATTTTCCCTGAGCTAAGACTGAAGCATTGCTAGGTATGCAGCGACCGCCTCACATGATGTGAGCCTTGAAGAAGGTAGAAGTTCGTTACAATATAGGTTTTGACTTCGAACTCTAGAAGACCAAGTTCTACTGAGCATTTATTTACTTTTTTTTACTTTTAATGGCACAACAGCCCATGAAGGGCCTAGGCCGATCTTTTTCTTTCCGCATCCACTCATGTTGTGCGTGTTATATTTGTACATGAATGGAAGGGACCTACAGTTTAATGCGGAATCCGAACAGCGAAGTGAAGCTTTTCATAGGCAATTTTTACTGTTGTAGGTTTGCCATTGCCTGCCAAGAGGTGGTGGCGGTGCCGTGTAGAAAAATTATTTTTTCTACTTTTTGATTTTGCCTGTGCCGAGATTCGAACCCCGGATACTCTGCGTAGCAGTCCAACGCACTACCACTACGCCACAGCGACCACAATTCTGGCAATCACAATTCTTCAAAGCTAAGATATTTATTTGCTCTAATGTTTTCTTCCTGATGTGGTTGCAGTGGCGTAGTTGGTACTGCGTTGGGCTGTTACGAAGAGCCCCCTGTTCAAATCCCGGTACCAGCCGTTAACTTACTTTACTTTACTTTTAATGGCACAACAACCCATGGAGGGCCTAGGCCGAGCTTTTCGCATCCACTCATGTTGTGCGTGTTATATTTGTACATGAATGGAAGGGACCTACAGTTTAATGCCGAATCCGAACGGCGAAGTGAAAAGCTTTTCATAGCAATTTTTACTCTTGTAGGTTTGCCATTGCCTGCCAAGAGGTGGTGCCGTGTAGAAAAATTATCTTTTCTACTTTTTGATTTTACCCGTGCCGAGATTCGAACCCCGGACACTCCGCGTAGCAGTCCAACGCACTACCACTACGCCACAGTGACCACAATTCTTCAAAGCTAAGATATTTATTTGCTCAAATGTTTTCTTCCTGATGTGGTTGCAGTGGCGTAGTTGGTACTGCGTTGGGCTGTTCCGCAGAACGCCCGCTGTTCAAATCCCGGCACCAGCCGTTAACAGTCAATGGCAAATCTATAAAAGTAAAAATTGCCTGAGAAACTATAAATATATAAAAAATGTAATACGCACAACACGCGTGGATGGGAATAGAGCTAGGCCTAGGGCCTTCATGGGCTGTTGTGGCATTAAAAGAAGAAATAAGTTTTCTGCTGGGTAAGAATACGTCAAACAGATGCCAAATTACCAAAGGTTTGAGAGTGTTGGTAATTTTATTTGGGCAATAAGTGATTCTTAAGATTTGAAACATTTCCCAAATTTTTTGCAGAAAAGTTAAACAAAAATTGATTTTTTTGTACCAAGTTTTTATTATATATTTTATTTCTCAATATCTCGCGAGTGACTTATTGAAATCGAATGAAATTTTTGCACAACCTGGAGAACTTGAAAAGTTTAGAAATTACTTGTTAAAAATGTTGAGCAACATTTTACGAAATATTTTTGTAAAATTTCCATCCTCATATGATGAGTTAGAAAAGGTTAAATTCACGTAAATCGTGAAAAAGAGAGATATTAATGTGGAGAGAGTTGATTTTTATGAAAAAACTTGCAGTAATATTTATTGTCAATAAATCTTGAAAATGTAATTTTGATAATTGTGATTTTTCATTTTGGTCGCTGTAGCGTAGTGGTAATGCGTTGGACTGCTACGCAGAGTGTCCGGGGTACGAATCTTGGCACAGGAAAAAACAAAAAAATAAATAATAATTTTTCTACACGGCACAAACCTGGCAGGCAAACCTACAAGAGTAAAAATTGCTATGAAAAGCTTTTCACTTCGCCTTTCGGATTCGGCATTAAACTGTAGGTCCCTTCCATTCATGTACAAATATAACACGCACAACATGAGTGGATGCGGAAAGAAAAAGATCGGCCTAGGCCCTTCATGGGCCGTTGTGCCCCAAAGTAAAGTAAGTAAGTAAGATTTTTCATTGAATTTGAAAAATTGAATTGTAGTTCAAAGAATTTAAGAAATTTCGACAAATTCAAATTAAAATCAAAATAATAATTTTAGAGCAGTGTCGGGTAAATCAATACGTAAACATGCCAGTCTTGTGTGTGTGTAGTTGAAATACAGAAATGCAGCGCCGCTTGTGTTATTTGTTTTAAAAAATTGCGCAGTGAGATCCTGCTTACATGAATGCTGAAAGTCAACTAACATGATTTGCCTTAATAAAATTGCTCTCAATCTTCGCCCGAATTCCATTGTTCGTCAAAAGTTCGTAAGCTGCACGAAGAAGTTTACAGTGTTCGTGTGACAGCAATGCATCGGCAGAGTATGTGATCCTATTCACATGTGAATAGGATAAGGATAATCAAAATTGCCCGACACTATTTTAGAGGAACAAAATTTCGCACTCTCACTGATAATATTTTCGTGATTTGTTGTGAGAATCACTTGACGACTCTGTCTCCCCTGTACTCATCATTATCCCACCCCTTGTAACTTTTTTCATGCACTCAACTATTGTACTTACTTTACTTACTTTTAATGGCACAACAGCCCATGGAGGGCCTAGGCTAAGCTTTTTCGCTTGTACTTCTAACATGTAATCTAGTGGTGGAAAAATAACAAAGAGCAATTAAAAAAAAAAGTTTATAAATCTTTTAACGTAGAATTGCCGCTTATCAACACTAATTTCTTCGTCTTTCACTACCTTATTCCATTTCAGCGAAGTTTAAACGAGATGAAATTCGATGAAATCTTTCGTATTTAAACAATGCATAACTACATAAAATTTATAATTAAATACATTAAATATTTCATCAGACAATGATCTGTTAATTATGCACCTCAGTCTCTCTCATTAATCACTCCAGATATCGATCTAATCTTGGAGGTATAACATATTCATTAATAAATTAATCTGAGATAGTTTGAACGAAGTATTTATCAAATCACCGATCAGATTTTAATACACATTTGCGACAAATATTCAATATAATACGATCGTTTTAAAACCAAACACATAAATTCAGTTCAAGCTTAAAAATCATACAAAGGCTTCGATACAATGAGCACAGGGTCCATTGAAATTCTCAAGATAATTTAACAAGTTTTCAATTTAGATGCGATTTTGTCCATACTATCTTTAATCATATACAAGGTTTTCATCATGTTATGATTGCAACAAAAATATATTTATGTGTATTAAATATGTATATTTATTTTTATATGCCATAGATTCTGTCTAGATTAAATTAACTGAATGTAATTGTTCAGTAACTGCGAATTTTTACAGCTTTCCTTACAGATTGCATTTTAAAGTGAGTTTTTAAAATTTTCGACTTTATAGTCGTAGATCAAAATCCTTCATTTTGCTTTTTTTAATTCGTATTTTTCAATGATCAGAAATATAGTAGATTAGATTTAAACTTCCGCTTATCAATACCAACCCGGGTGACCTTTTTGATTTTCATTTGTTAATATCTTAGTAAGTTTCAAAAGCGAAAAGCTCGATCAAGGCCCTCAATGGGCTGCTGTACCTTTAAAAGGAGAAAAATAAATTTTCAATGCGATCTTAAAACGATAGCGACTCACTGAACAAATTCTCGTTTTGTTTTGGATATCATAAAGGATTTTTCGCATACCTTAAATTTTGTTTTTTTTTTACATATACATATACGCCGTTGCCACTCGGGTGACCTGAGACTTTTCCAAAGTTCTTCATGTATAATTTTGATTTAGTTTATTGAAAAGAGTAATCAGTTTCAATGTGAATATTTTAAGTAAGTTATAAAAAATAAAAGTAAAATAAATGGTTTTTGGCTCCTCAAGTAATGAATTGATGAGGATAAACCGAACGGAAATTTTTGCACTTAGTTTAACCGACACTGCTCGGTTGTTGTTGTACATCTGATCCGGAAGCTCTTCGCCGCCTAAGTTTCTAAAACAGGCTTTCCTGCAGTAAATATTAGTTCCAGTATAATTTTTGTTTTCAAGACCTCGATAGTCTAGTGGGTAGAGGACTAGGTTTTACCCGCGAGGTAGGGGGTTCGATTTCCCTTCTTGGTCTGGTGGTTAATTCTACCGATATGAAGTGAATGAGAATTATAAGAAGGTGTACAAGTGGAGCACTTGGCAGGCAATGGCAAGACCATCAACTGATAACAAATTTCCAACCCACCGTTCGGAACCGGCGTTAGGGTATATGACCGCTATACTTATCCATTTAACCCTTCTACTATCCCTTTGTTAGCCAAGTAGAATGGTTCAGAGGACTGAGTGCTAAATCTATGGCCCGGACTCCACATATCCAAATCTAATCTGTACTGTTTAAGATTTTTGATCTGGTCAATATTAGAGGACGGGGTTCTTCGCCCAAACTCTCGATGAACTGGAATCTTTTGCTGCGCAGCGTTGTTCTCTTGATGGAGTACTGCGACAACATTTTACCTATCGAGTTTGCCTTTGGTTTTATTGTAATACAAAACGATTTTGGAACATCTCCCGTAATGTTATGGAGCTCCATATTCCGTTAAATCCATCGTTTCCCGCTAAATGTACAAAAAGTTTACCTATTGCATTTAACGTGTTATTTGTCCGCCTAAATCGGGGGGAGAAAACTCTCTAAATCCAGGGGGGAAGCCCCTGATATCGCCACACTGATTGGAAGCGGGTGTGTTCTCAGTGCAGACAAGTAAAATGCACTTATTTAAGCCTTTACCTACAACATTCGTCTGGGTCACCCGGGTGGTCAAGGCTAGAAGTTACTCGAATATGGTTTCCAGGCCATAGGAACATCGAGGGTTAAGAAAGGGCAAACGAGCTAGCTAGGTTGGGTTCTTCCCTTGAAATCGTAACAGCGGAATTCCGTTTAGCTGTGTTAAGGCCCACTCTTCCTCCTCACTACCTCACTATAGCCGAACAGAAGAGGAAACGACCTCACGAACAAAACTACTGATAGAGTGTTCTCACTCCAACATCTCCCGCATTACCGCTGTTCTCACAGGCCACTGGAAGGTGGGAGAACTTGCAGCAAGACTTTATCTTGCATTCAATACTTCCTGTTTTAGCTGACAGGAAGAGGGAGAGACGGAAAGTCTCTTTCACTATTTCAGTGCCTGCCCAGGTTTGGCAAGGACAAGACTTCACTCATTTGGCAAACCATTCCTCCAAAATAATTAATGTAATCTCAGGTATCGAGATAAAAAGCCTACTCATATATTTGAACCTCACAAAGTGGACATAACTCTTTGGGGTTCAAATGCAGAGACATACATTAATTACGACCTCACCTTTTACCAAAAGACAATTAAATAACAACAAGTGAGGAATGTGGTAGTAAAACGGTGCATGGCACTAATTAAGTTTGTCAGATGGAAAGAATTGCTCAAATAACAACAACAACAACAACGTATACAAAAGTCTTTGGTAGGGCGAAGGTTAAAAGAATAAAATAATTGCGTCTGTAAACGTTTGCCTTTAGTTGGAAACGTTTAATCAGTTACTCTTGATTATGTGATTTTTCAATGATGAAGATCAGTAGTTTAGTGGAGGGAGACACGGAAAGTCTCTTTCACTATTTTTGCACCTGCCCAGGTTTGACAAGAGTAAGACTTCGCTCATTTGTCAAACCATTCCTCCAAAATAATTAATGTAATCTCAGGTACCTCACAAAGTGGACATAACTATTTCAGATACAGAGACTTACATTAACTACGACCTCACCTTCTACCAAAAGACAATTTAATAACAACAAATGAGGAACAAATTTAGTAGTAAAACGGTGCATTGCACTAATTAAGTTTGTCAGATGGAAATAATCACTCAAATAATAACAACAACAACAACAACGTATACAAAAATCTTAGGTAGGGCGAAGGTTAAAAGAGTAAAATAATTGCGTTTGTAATCGTTTGCCTTTAGTTGCAAACATTTAATCAAGTACTCTTGATTATGTGATCTTTCAATGATGAAGATCAGTAGTTTAGTTAGTAATATATTTCATGTCATATTCCATAAGAATAATTATTTCGGAAACTTAAGTTAAGAACCCCTACAGGGTTCTAATTTAACAATCGATTTTGAAATTTCTAATATTTTACATATGAGATTCAATCAATCTGATCTCTCTGCTTTCGTTTTGGTGTTTAGGGTGTTTTACTTAGTACCAGTCAAGCTTCACATTGTCACATTTCAGTTTTCCAGTAAGTATATTTATATAACACAAACAGAAAGGCTTTCGTCTTTCATCTCGACAACGCTAGACCACATACTTCTTTGCTGACCCACCAAAAACTGAGCAATCTTGGTTGGGAAGTTTTAATGCATCCACCACACCATAGTACTGTGGGCAAAAGTTAGTAAGACTTTTTAGTTTAAATTTCGCGCGGAAACACATTCATCAAAATATTATTTTTTTAAGGTTGGTATGACTGTTGGTGACATCTGTGCCAAATGTCACATCAAAATAATCATTAGTGTTTAGTATACGCTTGTCTTTCTGAAGTACAAAAAGTGCATTCGGCGATTTTCACAATGAGTGAAATTATTCAACAAAGAAGTTCCATTCAATTTTGTGTGCGGAATCAAATCAAATTTCTGGTGCCGAAACGTTCAGAATGTTGCAAAAGGCCTTCGGTGATAATTGTATGTCGCGAGCAAGTGTTTTTGATTGGTACAAATTGTTCAAAGATGGTCGGGAACGCGTTGACGACGAACCACGTCCAGGACGGCCATCAACATCAACTGATGATCAACACGTCAATAAAATCAAGGAATTGGTGCTCGAGAATCGACATCGACGATTAACAGTCAGAGACTGATGCTTTACTGGCATCGTTGGAATATCGGAAGGATCAGTGAAAACCATTTTAAAACATCATTTGGGCCTAAGAAGAGTGAATGCAATGCAAGAGTGAATGGTTCCAAAATCACTGCATTGGTTTTACGAGACCATTTTCATCAGCAAAAAAATCGACTGATATCGTTCCGCAACCACCCTACCACCCTATTCGCCTGACTTAGCACCGTGTGACTTTTGGCTATTTTCTAAACTCAAAAAACTCTAAACCGCTTCGTGGACACCGTTACCGTTTTGAGTCAATTGAAGACATTAAACATGAATCGCTAAGCGCATTGAAGGCTATTCCGGAAATTGACTTTAACAACTGTTTCGAGAATTGGAAAAAACGTTGGCACAAGTGTATTGGGGCCGGGGGGGGATTACTTTGAAGGGGACGAAATAGATTTGGAAGAATGAATGAAAAAAATTTGAAATTATGAACAAAGTCTTACTAACTTTTGCCCACAGTAGTACATGCCCAGACCTTGCACCTTCGGATTACCATTTGATTCACTCGTTGCAGAATTGCCTTAATGGCGAATTAAAGGTGAATTCCCAAGACGACTGCAAAAGGTCTTGTCCGATTTTTTCGACCAGAAATTCCAGAAATTCTTTAAAGACGGTATTATGGTTTGCCCGAAAGATGGCGAGAGGTGGAACATATTTGACTCAATAAAGTTATTTTGTAATATGTATGTATGTATGAAAATAATTGGTTAAACTTAGCTCACTTTTTTGAAGTTTCTTTTCAGCCACCCTATTATTTAAGTAAAATTCTGTGTTATAATTTTCGCCAAAGTTTTAATGCAATAGTTTTTAATTTACAAATTTTCCTAGTGCACATTTATGGCGCTGAAAAACTCATAATTTCATACATGTGTGAGTAGTTTTTCTATGAGTTTCTGTGAGTGTGAGAATGAAATGGTTTGCAAAAATAAAAATAAAATTAAAAATTTTAGTTGTTGTATGTAAATATTTTGTTATTTTTTTTTTTTTTGACATACTCGTACATATTTTTCCACTTTAGATTTTGTATTTTACCAAAGTTTTAAAATGAAATTATGAATTTTTTTTTTACATATTCGTTTTTTTTTTTATTGCTAAAAGCAAAAACTAACTGAACTGAATTATATAAAAACGTAGTTTCATGTGAAATTGTAATGAAATTTTCTGTTGTTGCAGCAGTTGCATTCAGATCATTACATTTTATGACACAATTACAAGTACATAGAATAGTGAAGAGAAAAATTTAGCAAGTGAAAGAGTGCGAAGCAGCAGAGAGGGTTGCTGATGCAACACAAATGCATCGTGTACCAATAAAAATTTAATAATGATAGTTTATAAAAAAAAAAAAAAAATCAGAATACATTTTAAACTAAGAACGGAAGGCACACATCGAATGAATGAACTTGATGCTTATTTACTTGATGCGCTCATGTTTGAAATCAAATGAAGGAGTGCTATAAAGTGACAGAAATCGACTGCATACAAAAAATTATTAAAAATCTCAAGGAACTAGAAACAAATAAACGTTAGAAATTTTTTTTTTTTACTTTTTTTTCTTCTACTGCCAATTAAAGTTAACATGCTAAAAGAAACTTTATTACTTTTCAAAGAAATGCAATAAAAAAAATATGGTATCTAGCAGAAAAGTGGTAAATTCGAAAATGGTAGCAGCACTAATGGCAATTTAATAAAAAAAAAGATGTAAATTAAAGTTCTGTAGATGAAGTTGAAGATGAAAAGCTTGCTTGCTTGATTGTTCACTACTAAATCTAAGTAGTTTGGTTGTATGTAAGAGGAAAGCAAAAGTGGTAAATGGTAGTAGAAATAGTAGTAAATAATAGTAGTATGTAGTACTATGTGATTGTAGCATTTGAAGCAGCAGTGATATATGAGCGAGTAATGAATGTTAAGTGGCAATATGATAAAGCAAAGAGTGTCGGTGTGTGTATGTGTGTGTGTATGTGTGTGTGTGTGTGTGTGTGAGTGTGTGTGTGTGTGTTTGTGTGTATATGTGTGTATGTGAGACACACATCTGATATTTAGTTGGATAGATAACAACAACATATTTATGCGACACTTTAACGCCAGTATAGCCAACTAGGCAACCCTAGTTTAACCCTATCCATAATCCATATATAGAATATTATCACGGAAAGGGTTCAATCAGCCTTAAACCAATCACGAATAGAGTTCAATCAGCCTTGAACCAATCAACGTCTGTGTCTAACACTTGATGAAATCTTCAAGTAAGCTCAGAATTTGATTCCTTGAACTTACTCCAAGAAACCTCATCACAGTTTCGAGCGTTGAGGCTCGGTTGCTGCTTTGTTTCAATCCGTGCCGCTTAAACATGATCGCAGTTACTACATTAGCATTTTGTATATGTATGTATGTATATGTAAATAGTTAGCAATGAGTACTTAATAGTTAGTTAGAGTCTTCATTTAAGGCACTCACCAGAAAACTGAACGCTTCTGGGATATAACTATTGATATTAGGTGGAGTGATGCACATCTGTAACGTAAAAAAAAGAAGAAAAAGAAAGAAGTTTCAAGTTTGATTTCATTTTTCTCTTTTTTTAATTTTAATTTTTATGTGTTTTTTTTTGTTTGGTTTTTTTTGCGGTTTTATTTTGGTTTTTAGTTTTTTTTTTGCGATATACAATGAATGAAGAAAAAAATAAGATATAAGCAAAAACTTGTAGATGAGAAAACTAAAAGAAAAATAGAAAAGAAAAAAATTGAATGCAAAAAAATAGAAAAAAAACAACAAAAAATCTTTCTTAGGTAAGGAAAATGTACAATGAATTGAAAAAAATTGCATTTTTAATTGGAAAACTTTCATGTTTCATGCTACACACAAACAAGCAAAAAAAAAATAAATGGAAATATGTATATATGTAGTATGTTCTTATGTGTGTATGTATGTATGTATGATACCAACAACGACAAAAAAAAGTAGATATTTAAAAAAGTGATACTTATATCATTGTAGCTGGGTATCGGTACGAGTATGTATGTGTGTGCGGGTGTGAGTATATGTGTAGGTGTGTGGGTGTGTGGGTGTGTGTGCGGTCATGGCATTGTGCTTGTATTGGTTTTACTGCTTTTGTTTTTCACAAAACATGCGACAATTGATTTTTTATTTTATTATTTTTACTATTACAATAATTTAATGGTTTGAAAAATATACAATATTGTTTAAATAAATAAGGGGTAAATGAAACTAAAAATAATAAATAAACGAAATTTATGCAATTTGTTATAGAACAAAGCAAAATGTAAACATTTCAAGGATATGCTAGTTGCGGTCATGCACGAATTCGTAAAGTTAAACAAATTGATGAAAATTCATACAGGCTCCAAAGTTGGAGCGAGACGACCAAGAGATTCAGTCCTGAAGAGGTGGATAGTTGCTTGAGCTATTCATCGAAGCTCTCTGAGGTGGAAAGACTTGAGAAAGGAATATTTGATATTTCAAATTTGTTTGTTAAGTAAGTATGCACAGCTGACTGGAGTTTCGATAATCAAAAAATTACCTATATATCAATAATTTGCGCGAAAAGTGAATTGGTTCTCCATGCAAGCATTCTCCATAAATATACCCTATACTATACTGGCAAGGACCTGGGAAGTACCGTAAGCAGAAATTTCAAGTATGACCTGGAATCTATGTAGAATTAAATTTCGATATAGAAAACCAAGCATCAACAATATGTTTTAAACATTACAAGTAATTTTTAGAGTTTTTCAAATATTTCTGGAATTAAAAGATCCCGGATGGGGTTCGGGGGACTTCTAACCTAACCTACCCTGGGCAATTTCTAGCATAACCAAACGTTGGCCAGATTCTGGTTAATATGGAAATATGCAAGGGCGCTGAGAAATCACGAGCCTAAAGTGAAGTAGTTAAATAAAAGTGTAAGATGTAACGTATGCCAGCGAGAATTATATTTAGAAAACAGATTGCGCATTTGCTTGACCAAAAATTAATTATGGAATAATGCGCATGCTCGTCATACTAGACCCTAAGTTGTAATCTGATTGGCTATAGTTTGTTTTCACTTGAAATGGATAGAACAATGAACAAGAGATTCTGTGCAACAAAATGTAAACAAAAGTTCTGGTATGACGTAGCCAAAAACTGTGTGAACCTGCGCAATGCTAAAACTTTTATTCTATCACTTTTGGTATGCGATTTGCAAAACTATAGCAACACGAGCAATAATGAAATTGAAATATTTGTCTCTTTCTTTCTTTTTAATGGAACCGCACTTAGTTGTGTTTTCCTGCTTAATTGCACAATCCATATTACGTTATTTGTTAAAAAGTATTCTTAAATTACTAGTTAATTACACTCTAGGCTTAATTGGGTGATCGCTGTGGCGTAGTGGTAGTGCGCTGGACTGTTACGCACAGCGTCCGGGGTTCAACACTCGATAACAACAAAATCAAAAAGTAGAAAAAAATTTTGTCTACATGCCACCACCTCTTGACAAGCAGTGGCAAAGCTCCAAGAGTAAAAATTGCTTATGGAAAGCTTTTCACTTCGCCATTCGGATCCGGCATAAAACTGTAGGTCCCTTTTATTCATGTACAAATATAGCACGCACAACATGAGTGAATGCGAAAAGCTCGGCCTAGGCCGTCCATGGGCTGTTGTGCCAGTATAAGAAGAAGAAGGATTAATTGAACTATAAATTGTACATTTTGCAATTAAGCGTGGATTACTCTACATACATTTAAAACACTGATGTAAGCTTGAACATTAAACTTACAAGTGCCCGTTCTCGAATGTTTATTGAGGGAAGTAAAGCGACAAGAGAAAAAGGAATTGCATGCACGAACATGGAACTGTCACTTTCTAGTATTATCAAAGACTGCTGGGCATTTAAAGTGCTGCTGAGTGTAAACTTATGTAACAGTCCATGAGCACAGGGCCGTCGAGGATGATTAAGGAGTGAGATCGAAAAAATCGGATAACTTTGAAAGACCACTGCTTTGAAACTCTTCATCTGAATGAAAAAATTCAAACAGTAGGAGAAATTTTGCATTGGAGAAATTCTGATGAAATACAATCACATGTTTTTTGACTTGTGAACTTTCAGTTGAGTCATGGCATCGGAAGTGGAAAGACGCGATTTAGTTGTTGAATTATTTCGAGGAAATCCGCAGTGGAGCCAGGAAACCATTGCAAATAATGTGAAAGTTGCACAAAACAATGTCTCGATGATTCTTAGAAAATACATTCTTAATACAGACTTAACAGTTGCTAGAAAATATGGTTCTGGAAGGAAATGCGGTTTCGTGTCTCCACAAAAGGCGGAAAAAGTCGTTGCTCTCTTAGAGAGGAATCCAGCGTTGTCTAATCGAAAAGTTACGGAAAAAGCGAGTTGCTATTAATTTTTAGATCGTAAAATTAAAAAAAAAAGGCAACAAAACAAAAGTCCAAGTTACCGAAGAAATTTCTGGTATGGCAAGCGATTTGTGGTTGTGGGCTAAGGAGTAAAAGTTTCGTAACAAGTGGCACTGTTAACGCCGAAATTTATGTGAAGGAGTGCCTCCAGAAGAGATTTCTGCCCTTCATTAAAAAGCTCAATGTATCTACTTTCTTTTGGCCTGATCTAGCCTCCTGCCACTACAGTAAAGTAACCCTTAAATGGTTCGAAGACCAAAATATCAAATTGGTACCCCAAAATCGCCAACCCACCAAATTGCCCAGAACTTCGGCCTATCGAGAGACATTGGGCTCTAGTGAAAAGAACATTAAAGGCAACAAACAAAGAAGCTAAATCCATGGAATATTTTAGAAATAAGTGGAATGCTGCCGCCAAGAGAGTCTCAGAAATTACAGTACAGGCGGTAATGGCAGGCATACCGGAAAAAGCTGTCCGAATTCTGTAAAAAATTAATTAAATTTTCTTTTCAAAACTGTTTACTTTTTTTTATTTGCATAAGGGATTTCAATGATAGGACAATTTAAAGTTATACGATTTTTTCGATCTCACTCCTTAGCTATGGGACCCTTAATTTCCAAATCTTCATATTGTTTTTAGATTTTAAGGAAATTCATTATATAAAATTTTAATATTATGAGATTTTTCTAAAATAGCGAAAAAATATAACTATTTTTCTGGTTTCCTTTTTCAACTTTTTGTATT
This sequence comes from Palloptera scutellata, assembly GCA_958295655.1. Lineage (NCBI taxonomy): Eukaryota > Metazoa > Arthropoda > Insecta > Diptera > Pallopteridae > Palloptera > Palloptera scutellata. Next base: position 147,664,104 of record OY282449.1, on the reverse strand, counting down.
CTATGAATTAAAATAGGCCATACTTAGTTACTTTACTTTTAATGGCACAACAGCCCATGGAGGGCCTAGGCCGAGCTTTTCGCTTTTTGCATCCACTAATGTTGTGCGTGTTATATTTGTACATGAATGGACTGTAGGTCCCAGTTTAATGCCGAATCCGAACGGCGAAGTGAAAAGCTTTTCATAGGCAATTTTTACTCTTGCCATTGCCTGCTAAGAGGTGGTGCCATGTAGAAAAACTATTTTTTCTACTTTTTGATTTTGCCTGTGCCGAGATTCGAACCCCGCACATTCTGCGTAGCAGTCCAACGCACTACCACTACGCCACAGCGACCACCATACTAGGCCATACCTGAAGTAAAATGGTATATTATTGCACTACAGACCACTTGGCATGGTCCCCGGGGAAATCCCGTTGCTTTCTTCTCCACTGATCCCTTCCCCCACCCTCTCCTCAGACCCTTATGAGCATATTAATGAATCAACTCATAAGTTATAGAACTTTGTTTTGGGCCAGAATAAATTCCCATCAAGCTAGGACCTCGAGAAATCTTATCACCAATGTGCCGAAAATGCCAAATTTTCCCTACAATGTAATTTTTCGTCATAGTTGAAGGGTAATAATAATATATATTTATAATTTATATATTCATCACGGAACTACGTCTACTCGTTATGTACTAGAAATGAGCTACATAGCAAGCCAATCAAAGGCAATTGATGAGTCCCTGAAGGGTATTTGATTTGATAAAAGGTAAAAAAAAAAAAATATATATATTTATAAAATAAAGTAGTACACTGGTAGTTATTGCTTGAAGTAGCAGCAATATAGTTTTTTGTTGTAGTTTTTTTTAAATATTTTTTATTTAAGTATACAAATATATCAAGCATAAAAACAAGCACAGGTTGTCAACACTTTTATTTTTGTGTTGTTATTTTATTTTGATAGATGAACACTTTTTGGTGAATGATAGCATGGTTATGATGGTGAGGGCAAGCAAAGGGTGTGTAAAACAAACACACACACACACACACACACAAAATTAGCCAGCAAAGGGAGGAGCGTTTGGTAGATTTTGGGTGAGCCGACACAATGGGCCGAGGCATAAAGTTAGTTGTAAATTATGTAAATTGATTTGTGTTTCAATGTTGATTTCGAATCAAAGCAAAAATTTCGTGTTATTTTCGTTAATTTTTCTTCTTTTTTTTTTGTTTGTTCGTGTTTTTCTTTGTAACTAGGAAATTAATTTATGCGTGTTGTTCATCATCAGAAGCAGCAGCAGCCAGCAGCAGCAACAACATAAATATAATCGTACTACGTTTCAGCAGTATTCCTCTATGTGAGGATGTGTGTGTGAATTGGTGTATGTGTGTGTGCTTGTTTCTGTATTAATTAACAAGCTTGCTTATTAGCTTTGTGTGTGTGTGTGTGTGTGTGTGTGTGTGTGTGTGTGTGTGTGTGTGTGTGTGTGTGTGTGTGTGTGTGTGTCTGTGTGTACTTGTGCTTTTTTATTTGTATGCAAATATTGATTATTACATTATTTAAATGCCTAATTAACAAACTAAATATGCATAAATTAAACTTTTGTTTTTGTTGTTTTGTGTGTGTTGTTTGTTTGTTGTTTGTATGTTTATTATTATTACAATTTTTGATTATGCTTTCTGTGAACTAATAAATATGTTAAAATGTATTTTGATTGAATACATAATTGAATGATGGCGACGATGTTGACGATGCGGAGAAGAGTCAAGTATAGAAAAGTCAAATGATAAATTATTGATTATTTTCCTTGATAATGATAATCATGTGATGTTAATGATGCTAATGCTAATGTTGATTAAATGGTTTTGTTTCGATTTGTGTTTTAGTTAGCATTTAAAGTGTTGACAAATTATGTTGTTATGTTTCTGATATTGATGATGCTGTTGTTGCTGGCAGCTGATGCTTCAAAAGTCCAGGTGCACCATCTTTTTTATGTTTGTATGTGAATATTGAATAGCTTAAAAAAAAAACCGATTTCCATATATGATGTTTTGCTTTTTAGATACATTTAACACGCAGGAGGTACCCCTTTGAATGCAGAGCATTCTGTTGATTGGAAGGAAGAATGATAGGTGGCAGGAAGAAGGAGGGAGAAGTAGTTGCATACGAGCGTTTGCTTTAAATTTGCAAGGGTCATATCAATCGGGGAATATATTTAGGGTAGGGTGCTTATTCCCACTACGCGCGGTATGACAGATAAAAGAACTTTTTCTGTAATGCGTAGTGCGGTGGAACACCGTGTCTACGTGCAAGACGTGACTTCTGCTTGCTGTTTGAGTATTTCTGTTGAACACATACGAACTGGCGACATCAGATTGCGCATCTCAGCGGAAAATCTACCGTGAAAGTAACGGTAAAACAGAGAGACAAGCCACGTTGTTGTTCCAAGGAGTCAATCGAGCAGGAAACTTTTTACTTTACTTTTAATGGCACAACGGCCCATGGAGGGCCAAGGCTGAGCTTTTCGCATTCACTCATGTTGTGCGTGTTATATTAAGTAGTACATGAATGGAAGAGACCTACAGTTTAATGCCGAATCCGAACGGCGAAGCGAAAAGCTTTTCATAGGCAAATTTAATCTCTTAGAGGTTTGCCATTGCCTGCCAACAGTTGGTGCCGTGTAGAAAATTTTTTTTTTCTACTTTCTGATTTTGCTTGTGCAAAAGATTCGAACCCCTGACACTCCGCGTAGCAGTCCAACGCACTACTCTACTGTCTCCTATTAGCATTAACGCTCGATGTTGGATACAGTCCAGCAGCTCTAGTTGCATTGGTGCAGCTCCAGCCCATAGGTGCGAATTAAACTCCAATTTAGGTTATAGGTGATGAAGATCATTCGGAGATCAGCTTAAGCTAGCCGAGTCACTTGACTGCTTCTTTCGACACGTCCAACATGTGTTTATTCCAACGAACATCACATTGGATAGACATACCCAGAACATCAAGAGTCGCTGTCTCCGCAATACCTACCCCACGCATATCTAGGGAGTTAACAGGGGGACTGGGAAGCTGGTTTTTGAGATATCACACAACATTGGATCTTAAGCGCATTGAACTCAACTCTATTCGTGAGACCACACTCGGAGATTGACTGGAGATCTTTATTGAGTGAGTCATTAATAATAATATGCCATTTCCTCTCAATCTCCAGTGAGTTAGGGTGTTTTGAACACAACAACAATCAAGTGGCCGCCGTTTTTTACCAAAACAAAATGCGTCCTTTTTTGCTGCCATACATTTTTCGAGCATCTCGGGCGGTATAGCGTAGACGATCTCCCACTATCCCGTGCCCAACAAAATATGACACCAATCGACGAATTGTGTTGTCAGACGGTGCTTGTTGGCCACGATATTTTCGACAATATGCACGATGAGTTGACGCAACTGAACGACTATTTTCAACGTACAGCGTCACTATTTCGGCGCGTAGTTTCGGTGTGAAGCGAATTGACATTTCAAAAACATGTTTACTCAAGTCAATATGTTAAAAATACTCAATGTTTACATACCGACATAAAATATGGCGCACCCTGTATATAAAAAACAGTACAAGGAGTTTTCAAAATTTATAAATGAGAGAATGAAATTTTTCGCACATAAATTTTGTCACACATGAATACAAAGATTCAGTTAGTAATCAATTAATAATATCAAAAATTCCTTTATGTTTCGAAAATTCCACAACTTCAAACTACACAGCTCGAAACTTTACAGCTTGAAGTACTACTTATACCTAAGCTGAAGTAAAAAGTGACTATTATAACGACTAGTAAAATTTGATTTCAACACAATCATTTATTTGTAATACTATATCAACAGCTCAAAGTATCAAACCAAACAGGCAATCGAGGGAATCAAATAATTTCACAATTTTTTATATACTCGTACACACACACACTTCATAATCTTTCATACTATCTTCAGAATATATGTAAGTACTTAGTACGAACAAGTGACAGATTCTGAAAAATCAATGGAAAAAAATTCATAGCAAAAGAATAACACACAGACCAGGGAAATGGACGCCCATTCAATTACTACCACATATGACAACATAAAACTCTAACAACTCAGCAACAAATATTGAACAGGGCGGGAGGGGGGAAACTTCATATACTAGAAGAAAAAAGCACCCAAAACTTAAGTGAATTTGTAGCATTTGTTTCAACGAAATTTGCAGCAAAACACAATAAAGCAAAAAAAAAAAAATAAACCAAACAAGAACAGAGTAGCAAAATTAAAGTAGAGGCTGGCCCGTCCGGCTGTAGGGAAGAATAGTCGACGGAAGAGAAGAGAAAATAAAGGACTTTTGTATTTTCGTATAGTGAAGGCGAAGAACAAACATGTGTGGTATGCGTGTGTGTGTGTGTGTGTTCGCTTGTGTTGGTTTGTGTGTCAATGTCAGTACAATTTGTGATATCAAATATCAAGTGACATTTGTGTCATATCTTTCAATTTGTCACATAGTTTCACAAACACACAGGCTGCTGCTTCTTCTTCTTCTTCTTCTTATTCTTTTTTTACTTCAACATCCTCCCATGCACTTCATCTATCCTTCTACTTATATAAGATATTGGCTACCATTTCATTTTAAGTGGCGCTTCTCTACTTTTGCTCTAGCTCTAGCTTTTGACAATGTAGTTACTGCAGGAAAAACTAGAAAAGATTGGAAAAAAACGAGGAAAAAAAAATTGAAGAAATTTTGACAAATACTTTTAGTTTAAATTTGTCAACACATTCCATGAGAAAAACTAGAAGAAAAGATGTAGAAGAAGACGACGAGTGATAGAGATTGTTGCAATGACATTTAAAGTAAATCGCATTTACTTTTTTAACATACATACACACATAAATACTTACTTACATAAATACATAGATGCATACATACAGTGTCGGACTATCAAATAAGAATACCTTGTTCTGAAACCAAAAACATTATATAAAAAAAATATTTCTCTAGGCTTATGATAACTTTAAAAGGTATTTACTGCTATTCATTTATTCCATAAGTTTAATTATTTCTTAAGACAAAAACAAAATCAATTCAGTGTTAAAAAAGAAATTTAATAGTTATACATGAAATCACAGTTCAAAATCATAAGAACAATTCAATTAAAAAAAAAATTTATTAAATATTGACTCAAATTGTTTACTAATGCTAATATTTTGTGGAATAGCCTTTGTTAATTAAAACCGCCTTACATCTTCTAGGCATTGATTCCACCAGAGACGCGCTAGTAGCCTGGGGTATGGAATACCACGCTCTTTGAATGCTTTGCCACAATTCGTTTTTGTTTTTAGCTCTGGTACTGCCAATCTTCTCTTTGACAATATTCCACAAGTTCTCGATTGGATTAAGGTCAGGAGATTGTGAAGGCCAGGTCTTAACGGGAGTTCCACTATAGGAAAACCAATCTCGCGCAAGGATTCAGATGTGCTTTGGGTCGTTATCCTGTTGCATTTGCCATTTCAGAGGCATTTCCCATTCAGCATAAGGAAGCATCACCTCCTGAAGGATGTTTACGTGAAGAAATCTGTCCATTGTTTCCTTTATCCAATACAGAGCGCCCAAACCATACCAAGAGAAGCATCCCCATACCATGATGCTTTCCATCTCCTTGCTTAAACGTCTTCCTAGTATATTTTGGGCTCAATTCTGCATTTTTCGGCCGTCTGACCCAACGTTTGCCATCACTTCCTACAAGATTCACCTTGCTTTCGTCTGCCCATAATACGTTAGACCGTTTTTTTGCATTAATTGAACCATCCCACTCAATGTGCGCTTTAACGAACTCTATGCGACACTTTCGATGTCTTTGTGTGAACATTGGTGCTGTTTTCGTACTGTTCTCCCATACAGTTTTTTTTCCACCAAACGTCTCCTTACTGATCGAGCACAAATTTGAACCCTTGTCTCCTCTCTTATTGTGTCAGCTGCCTTAAAAGGATCGCTGGCCGGCAAAATAGCGGCCAGCGATTGTCATCTGCACTTGTAGTTTTGCGGGGCCTACCTCTCTCGCAATGAAATTTTTGAGGTAAGTAATAAAGATTGGTAGACAAATGTCGAGGATCTGCTAGTAGTTTTAGCTATTCGGCTGATGCTTTGTCCCTCACTTCGCAGTTTTTTTTTACCAAATCACGCTCCTCCTTGCTACAGTGCTTTGCTCGACCCATTTTGCTGTGACATTACGGAATAGTTTACATTTAATTTGTTGAATTACCTTCAATGCTGCCATTTAAATGCTTACCAGTACAAATTAAGTATAAGCAAATTTAAGTTTTCTTTTTAAAATATGAATTTTTTCGTCTGCTGTTCTTATTTTGATTGTCCGCCTTCGAATGCTTCGCTTCAACTTTTTTGTTTGGGAATACCCAAAAAATGATTAAATGTAGTTAAACCTCGAAATTTATAAAGTACATAACATACCATTTTCTTCTTTATAAAAATTGTTTGCCATAAGCAGTCCGATAAAAACAAAAATCAATAGAAGTTTTATAGTGCAAGGTGTTCTTATTTGTTTGTCCGACACTGTACATACATGTGAATGTCAATGGAAAAAGAAAATTTGTAGTTTTTCTTTCAAACAAGAAGCAAAACATGCTACATGAAAATTTAATTAAGCATGTTTGACATTAAATGAAATGCTACGAAAAATAAGAAGCATGCTTTAAGGCATAACCGCCTCGTTTTCCTACATATGTAATATGTAGTTTTGGCATTAAACTGGTACTGGAGGTGTGGCTGCTGGGGTGTGTGTACATAATTTCCATTGAATTCTGTTGATTTTTTGAACATTCATTGTAAATGAAGTGTTGCATGAAATTATTATTTAGTAAGTATGTAAATATTACTTGAGGCATGATCTAAGTTTAATATTTTTGTTTGCTATGTTCATATTTTACTTGTAGCTATGTAAAATTTTACGGCAACAGATGTTGGAATAATAATGACATTTTAGCAAAACATTTGTACTTCAATGTACACTGTTTTAAAACAGTACTCTTCGCTTATAACGAACCCATTTGAAAGGTGCTTTCTTACCAATCTAGTTTCCATAAAAAATCATACAATTTTTTTCTATTTATGCTGAATATTTTAAGTTAATTCACACTTTACTTTATAAATAATAATTTTAGTCAAATAAGATTAATGAGAAATCCACAGTTTACAGTGAATGTAACAGAAAGTTTGTGTTAAAAGCAAAAGTCGAAAGTGATTCAAGAACAACGAATTCATGTTTTTTAACATGATTTCGCGGCATGTTAGGCATTTCCAATTAATATAAACTATTGTAATTTTCCAGTCCTTTGAAGTTCGCTCTAAACGAAAATTGCTGTATTTGCTTAAGGTACTTTTTCCAATCTCAAGTGCTAGCGTTGTGCTACAATTTACTTTCGTTCTGTCGGAAGAGCATATGCAGTTTTAAAACACTTCACTTTTTATTGTTGACACCCTCCACTTAAAAGCTACACTGTTGCACGGAACCAAAAATTTTCATAAAATCAATGAATAGGTTCATTAAAAAACACATTCCATGCAAAATTTTATAAAATCAATGAATGCGTTTTCATTGACCGTTGCTTTTAATGAGCATAATCAATGAAAATGCACAAATTAGCGAACAAGTTCAATTAAACTTCTATAAAATATATATCATCTTGTACACTTTCTTATAATTCTCATTGGCTTCATTTCGGTAGAAATATAAGAAGTTTTATGAGGTTAAAAAAAAAGTAAAAACTATCCACCAGACCAAGACGAGAAGACAAGTAAAAGTCCAGTGCACTGCCCAAAATACTATCAAGGTCGCCTTTACCACTTAATAGAAAAGGAAATATCAAATATAATTATTCTGGCAATTCTGGTTCTTAGGCAAAATCAATGAATGAATTCGTTAACGAACAAATTCATTCAAATTTATTAAAATCATTTGCTTACGTTTTATTATATTATATTATATCAAAGGATGTTTTCATGCACTTTCATAAAACTTAACTCAATGAAAGTTTTATTGATATACTGAAATTTTCCAATAATTTGCTGATTTTTTATTTAGCAAATGATTTGCATTAATTTTTAATGAATTGTTTTTTCCTTGTTCATTGAAATACCAAAGCTATAAATTTTCTAAAGTAAAGGGTATTTTTTTAGAAGTGTGGTTTTCAATCTGGCAATACTTTTTTCGGAGTTGGTCTTTTTGACAGCTGTCACTTGATTTATGCTTAGTTTGGTTTGCCATTTCATAATGAATAGACTTAGTCCTGAACAACGTTTATTACCAAAGTAATGGTTCGGTTCGCGCGACTCATCGCGTGCTGCGTCCAATATTCGGTCAACATAATCGCCCAGCAGAGTCGGTAATTCGAGCAACCATGTTTCGGGTTCGCACCACGTTTACTCTAGTGGATAATGCGCATCCTATTGCTGCTGTGGAGCAGAGTATCGAAGAAGACCCGAATGAGTTCATCCGCCATCGGGCGCAACAATTGGAGCTGTGACCATCCACTTTATGGAAGATTTTGCGGAAGGATCTTGGTTTGCGATCTTACAAAATCCAACTCGTGCAAGAATTGAACGACCGAACGACAATCAAGCGCGTCGCACGTTCGGTGAATGGGCCCAAAACGAGATGGCCACCGATCCCGATTTTCACCAGAAAATTTTGTTCAGCGATGAAGCTCACTTTTGGTTGAATGGTTACGTTAATAATCAAAATTGTCGCACTTGGAGTGATCATAATCCACAAGCGATTGTTGAGACGCCGTTACATCCTCAAAAAGTCTATGAGCAGAGGGAATCATTGGTCCATATTTCTTCAAAGATGAAGAAGTCGGTCATAATGTTACAGTCAATGGGGAACGCTATAGAGCCTTGATTAATGACTTTTTCGTGTCTGAATTGGAGGATGATGATGTGGACGACCTTTGGTTCCAACACGATGGCGCTACATGCCATACAGCCAACGAATCAATCAATTTATTGAAGGAAACTTTTGTTGAGCGCATTCAATATCGTGCGATTTAACACCGCTGGACTATTTTTTGTGGAGTTATAAGAAGTCACTTGTCTACGCAGAAGCCCGAGACGATTGACGCCTTGGAAGAGAATATTCGGCGCTTTATTACTGACATACGGCCCCAATTGCTGCAAAAAGTGATCGAAAATTGAGCCTCTCGGCTGGAATTTATTCGAATCAGCCGCGGCGGCCACTTGCCCGGAATTGTTTTTAAAACATAATGGCAAATCCTTAACTTTGTAATAAAGCTAAACTCCTGGCCATAGCAATAAATTAAATTCGTTTTAGTTCTTCTTGAAAACCATACTTCTAAAAAATAACACCTTATATATGAGCAAAATTAAACTGCGTAGCATTAGTGACCTTAATTTAAAATATTATTAATCTGCCTGATCTAAGGCTGAATTTATAATGGCTAAGATCATCAGAAGGTGCTGCAATGGAGGAAGAAGAGGGCTCTGAAAATATAATCCAATAATCCAATAATTTTCCAATAAAAATTTCATCCATTATTGCTATTCGTACTTCTGAGTTAAAAGAATTTTTTTTACGAAATGAAAACAGTTAAATCCGCTCAAGGATTCGCTGAAGATTGAATGATATCTGCAAAGGGTCGGCAGATAAGTTGAATCCAGGGTCTGTTGCTTGAATAACCAAATGAAATGCCTTCTTCTTCTTCTTTTAATGGCGCAACAGGCCAAAGATGTCGTAGGCCGAGCTTTTCGCATCCACTCATGTTGTGCGTGTAATATTTGTATATGAATGGATGAGGCCAACAGTTTTGTACCGAATCTGAACGGTGAAGTGAAAAGCTTTTCATAGGCAATTTATACTCTTGTAAGTTTGCTATTGCCTGCCAAGATGATGTGCTGGGTAGAAATATGTATATATATATTTTTTCCTTTTTGATTTTGCCTGTGCCACGGTGACCACTTTCAACATAAATAATGGAAAAAATTATAATTCAGTTTTTCGTCATATCTGTAAAGGGTAACATTTGTTTTATATTCAATTCATTATCATTTTTATTTTATTTATTTAATATCATTTTCTGCACACAATTTCAACTTGAATATTTCATAAAAAAAATGATGATTGACAGAACATCAATAACATTTTTGTTGTTGTTATTCTCGATATTATTCTAGCACTTAAAAGCCCATTTGCATTTTGTTTATTTCCTGCGCTTGGAAAGAATCTCTTATTTTCGTTCAGTGTTTCAGTTGAGTACTGCCAAGTGTTTCCTAGCTATTTGTAGTACACAGAGAAAGGCTTATTTTCATTTCAAGTATTGTACATATGTATGTATAGTACATGCAGCAGCATTATTATTAGAAGCTGTTTATTATTTTGATGCATCATCAGTTCAGAAAACCGAAATAAATTTTCATTATACCACAAATGTTTAATAATAATAATATCCCCTCAATTCAAATCGTGCAGTCAACTCAAATCAATTTAACTCATATCAGAACAGGATCAATAAATAAGTCGTTTGACGACTGTCGAGTGATTGAAAAAAACAATGACTTAGGCATCCACTCCGTGTTGCTTATGAAGAAAATCCAGAAAAATAAACTAATTGATGTGCTCGGGTTTCTTGGAAAAACATGAAAATCATTTTTGGCTGCTTATCTTAGCGCACAGCAGCTATTGCTCCAAAATGCAATCAGTTGTAGAATTTGAAATATATATGTAGATTATTTTGAAAAGATTTCTTAATTTAGGCATTTAACAACACTTTTCTTATGTTTATGTTGCACTAATTAGTTTTTTCTGTCTCGTTCATGTTTTCTATTCGAGAATAATTTAATACAACGCAGCTATGCAACGCACATAAATATGTGGCATACAAATTTGTATGCTACATTTGCTGCTTTCATCAGTTGCATAAGAATCTAATTACATTTTGTTTGTGTGTGGCATATACAATAAATATACGAACAGAAAATGAAAAACTAAAAAAAAAACCAGCAACATGTTTGCGGGGAGCTCACACTCGCATTCACACACTCGTAGTCATCGATATAGTATGTATGTATGTGTACCAACAACGTAACAACACTAATGTACTAATTACTATGAAAGTGTGAAGAAAATATGCGTTGATAGATTTCCATGTCAAATATTTGTGCTCTCTCAAGTCTCAAGAAAGTGAAAAATGTTCAAAGTTTTACACTAATAAAATGCTTCACCATTAATTGTTTACAGATATGCGCTCGCATATACACACACACACACACTCATACAATCAACTTCAATTGATATTTACGTCAGCCTCTTCTCTTTGCTTCTCTTACTTGCCTCTATGATATGGGTCGGTAGTTTACCTCTCCTGTTTGCTTCTCTTACTTGCCTCTTTAATGTGGGGCTTCAGTTTGCCTCACCCATTTTCTTCTTTTGCCTTCCTGCCAAATATTGACATATAGCTGTCAACGGCATATGGTCGTAAATGAAAACTGTGGGAAATTTTCACTTGAGGATTAATGTGCATTAAATTGAATTGTAGGTATTCGTAAATAGCGAGCGTCTGATTATATCGATGTGTGAGTGAAAGTGTGAAGCGGCGAAAGAAAATTAAATAAATATTTTGTTTACTTTTATGCACGACACGCATTTGTAAAAATATTTGTACAATATACACAAGTAACTACACTTTTCTTTTCGGTTTTTCTTTCTTTTTCATTTCGTTCAGCTTCATCTAAATGAAATATATTTATGTATAAACTGTAATGACGCTCATTAGAAATTCTTAACATACTTTTCTAAATATAATCATTATCGTTTTATTCGTGTCTTATTTTTTGGGGAGTTCTTTCTTCAATAGGAAGTTAAAATTCCATATCGCTTTTTGTGTAAATATTTGTGGATTCAGATACGCATTTTTGTATAAATATAAAGCTTTATTAAAAATGTTGAAGTCAAGAGAGAGAGAGAGAGAGAGGGTGAGAGCGTGTGTGAGTGAGTGGTGCCCAAACTTATTTTCTGGCCCAATACATTGTTAATCAGTAAAGAATCGGAGCCGTGCCTGAATATGCCTGACGGATCAACAGGGCAGAAGAAGAAGGGTGCTGAAAATCTAGAATTAATCTTAAGAGGTTTTGGAAACCTGTAATAGGTCAAACCTCAATATTTAAGAATAGCAAAAATTTATTATTTAGCTTTCTAGCATTCTATTTCGAATTAAGTTTGCTTTTAAGAAAGAAGGAGGAGGAGTTTAGGATGGAGAAAGTGTTCTACAAAATATAACATTAATGTTAAAGAATTATCAAGGTCCGACAACACCACAGAGACCCTTTTTCGAACTTTCTGTTATTCCAAGTGTATTAATTTTTGAAGTTACTTTTCCATTCAACTGATTTTTAATTTAGTAAGAAAAATAGTTTGGCACCTTTACTGCTCGTCAAGATGCTCTTAGGTCAAGTTGGCTTTCTATGAGACCAACGGGGGTGTTTAATTTACGCCGTTAAAGTCCTCAAATCATTTGGACTATGTTATGAATTTTTCCGCATATCAACCGACCCCAAGTTGGACAGGTCATATAAAAATAATTGAGGTACTAATGTACTTTTCCTGCAACTAGTTAAAGCTGGGCTTAACCGAAGTAGTTAGAGGTTGATTTCTCGTCTTCTTCGCCTTTAGAGTTTAATTTTCTTTTCATGTTTCCTAATATCTAATAAATGCTTCCCAGAATCTAATAAATGATACAGATTTAGGAGACCTTAGACCTTGACTTTGATTTTGATAGTAAAAATTACTATTTTTATTTACTTTCAGAAGCTGACTGTTGTCCATTGTCCATCCAAGTTTATTGAAATATTCATAAAAAAAAAATACTTCAAGTGACGAAGTACCTTCACTTTGTTAATAGTATTATTTTTTTAAATCATGATACATATGTTCCTTGAAAGCAGTAAACTTTAATTAAAAATTCTACAGTTTTCTTTTTATAACTTTAAACTGGCTTTAATTGAATTTTTGTAAACGATTCGGAGACAATTTCTGACTGCTGCCCAATTTCTATATTATTAATCGATTTTTCATATTTTAATGAGTGATCTATTTTTAGCTAAAATTGGATCAAAATATACCTGAAGAATGCTCTGAATCTGAAATCTATATCCGCTACATTTTTTAAACATAATAAGAAATGTCCTAGTTTCAAGAATCGCTATGGAATATTCTGCACAAAAATGCCATGAAATACCTTCAAAATTTCACTCACTCTCTGGAGGGAACAAAAAACATTCCTCAATTTGAGAATCACTGTCATGTGCGTTTATTTTACGTATTGATTTTATTTATTGATGGCAAATGCTGAAGCTGAAATACTAAACGCTTCCTCTCTATGTACAACATGCTTTTGTTGACAAAAAGCGCATTTTTTATCAGAAAAGTCACGCGCCATTATTTTCATTATCATTATTTGTTCTCACAAATAGTACTACACAAATGTTTATAGATGAAGGTATTTGGGCTTAATAACATATGTTCTAAAAGAAATGAAAGAAAATGATATTAAAACTAGAATTCTTTTAAAAAAAAATCAAATAATTTTTCCCGGTCCTTCTTTCTCATAATATGAATATTTCGAAATAATGTGGCATTTGTGTTCATCTTTGCACATTAACCTATTTCCATCTCATAGCTCATAATTACTATGGTATGAATGTACTAGTTACTGCAGTTGATATCACATGTTACTCGTATCCTTTGCTTGTGCTATACTATATTTTTGCTCAATTTCAATTTCTATTGTTAGTTTTAATTGAACAAACAACTGTCAGCATATGACAATGTGCCGCAAACTCTTAGAATGAATCTCTTTCATTGTTTGATATTACATAGTAAGTAGAAGCAGCAAGTGCAGTTGCCAAGCTAGCACCTTAATATTGTGAAGCCCGTCTATGATGACAGTTTCCTTTCTTTATTATTTCTGTCCACTGAAACGTTTTTCGATTAAAATCTTTAAATCGAAATAGATTCTTTTTTATCCTTATGGGTTTGCTTTCGAGTAGTTTCGTTGCGTCTACATTTCAGACAAATCGCAATCAAGTTTTTTTTTCTACATATTATTTGAGAGATGCTTAAGGCTGATAACCATTGACTACTACATAGTACTCGATTCTACTTTGGGAGAAGTGGAATTTTATATGATATGAAATTCTTAGAAGTACGAGTGCATACAGAAAAATGTCTCTAGTATGAGAGCAGTAACGCTCTACTCTACACGTACTTGCTCCTTACTACTACTTCTTCTAGCCAAAATGTTTCACTGCTTTACCCTCGTCAAGTAATTCGATATTTTTACTTTAGCTCTTTTCTTCCTTTTTTTTTTTGTACATATTTCTTTACTTTGTGCTCCAGTTTTATATTCTTTTCTAATGTGTATATGTAAATTGCTGTGCCTGAGTTTGTATATCGGATTTATAATGATTTTTCTCCTTCAGGGATAACATTACAAACGATTGTGTACATATATTTGAGTACATGATCCTTGGCGTAAGTTAAGTTTATAGTGTTTCTCAGTATAACTTAAAAGTTTAGAAGCTTTTGTTATTTAACGTAGATTTAAGGTTGAAGAATAAAGAAAATTTTACCTTTTTTTTATCGTATTTCTAGTGATTTATCTAAGTTCGTTGTTTAGAGATTACATATATTGGCAAGCGTAGTAAGGGCAAATTTCCTTACTACAGATTTCAGTTCATTGCCTTGAAAGCTTTGCTGGTCTGCGGGATACTTACTACTTTTCGACTAGTTCCTTTCCTTCCAGATTTCCACTTTCAATTTCACTTCTTTTCAATGATCTGTTCTGAGATTGGCCTCGTCTGAAATTGGTGTCGTCATATCATTCAACATTTTCTTTCCGTACAAAAGGCTACGCTTTGTGATTTGTTTGATCTTTTTCCTCCTTTACTCTCCCAACCTTGGATTAACTATTGCACCCTATCCGAAATTAGCTAGCCAGCTTGATATAAACATATTACTACTTACTTTGGTATATACGTTTTTTTGTGAGTTAGTTTTTAAGTCGATTTAAATGCCATTTATAATGTCTTTGTTTTCTACTTTTCATTCCGGTTGTTGTTTCTTGTTTCTTGTTTTTAGAACATTTTTCTGTACGAAAACATTTATATATATTATTCAGACACATGTGTGCTTGGGTTTGTTGGAGAATATTTTAGGGATGACACTGCCCGGACTATAAAAAATGTATACGACTTTTTGTTACATTTTACTATACTTTTTCTAACATATTGTTTATTTGTTTGTTTGTTTGTTTGGTTGAGTGTGTGTCGCTCTTCTTTCTTGTAGATACTTTTACTTTGGCTTGACTCTTCCTGTGAGATTCATACAAGTACGTACGTAACATGCCATCATCCGCGTACACAAGAACATTATCCTTTGGGGTTTAGATTATTTTATATGCAGTATTTATTTTTGTTTTCTATACGCATACATACAATTTTCTATATGTGTGTGTATGTGCCCTGAGTTTGTATATTCCTTTGGGAATTTCTATAAATATGAGGGGAGGGTTATTCTTTTTTGTTTGACTATTTTTACTAGATATTCTTGATAGTCCTTTATGGATTATAGAGCATCAAGCTATTGGTTTTTGTTTTTGGAAATGTTGTGTGAAATGTTTATGCATGTGTTGTGGATATATTTCAATTGAAAATTTTTCAGTTTTTTAGGGTGGCTCCGTATGTTTTTTGGTAAGATTTAAGTGTTCTTAGGTCAGGCTTTGTATTTAAAATTTAATTTACCCTAAATAATCACACATACTAGTTACACAGATCGTATCAATAGAAGATTAGGTGTTAGAAGTACGAAGAAATCGATATACTCGTAAAATCAGTTTGAAAAAAAGTAGTTCTCAGCCAGCTTTCAATGAGAAATATTTGATATAAGATAAATACCTTCCCTGAATAAGTATGCAAGTCAGAAAGAAGTGAATGAAGCGCACAAAGTTTGTTATATAAGGTTTGCAATAGTCATTCAATAATAAAAATTTAAAAGATTTAGCGTCATTTCACTCTTGACCTAACCTCAACCACAAGCTTAAAGGGTTTATGTAATATTTAAATTCCTTTATGCTTTCCTACGAAGGCTACACTTTGAACACGACATATAAAATATTCATCCGACCCCACACTGCAGTTGACCGACATCATTGATGACGACGACCGCATCATTGCATGCATACAATTGCAATTGCCCTGTAATCAATATTGATGTCACTAGGAGAACAGTGAATCAGAGCAGTGCAGAACACACAAAACAATGCAGAGAAATGCTAAGAGACAACCACAGAAACTATGGAACATAAAAAATCTAGGTATATGAATATCAAGCTATGTCGCTCTATGCCTCCACCTCTACCTTACCTGCCCGCTTCCTTTTTATACACCGAGAGCAGAATGCCGCCAGAGTGTATACGCCTTTTGCTTTATCGATAAATTTTCAATTGACCCAAATTTTTCACTACATTTTTTCGTAGCGCTGCTTTTCTTTTTGCTGACATTTTTTCTCGTACGCCACTCCATTTTTCCGGCTTTTCTTTTTTTCACTTTGATAATATTTTTTCAGTTATTTTTGGATTTATTTTCATTTTTTTCCTCCCGTTTTACTTTTTGTTTCTGTTCAGCACCCAATTTCCCCAAATAATATTCTTCGTACGTTGTATATTGATGAGGCTTTTTTCCATGCTTCTCGTGTCCATGCAACGTTTTCGTTTTCAATGAAGAAAACAACAACAACAAAAAGCACAAGCAAGCACAACACAAAAATGCATTGCATATTTTATTATTCCAGAGATATAGCCAAAAAATCACAAAATAACATTGTATCTTATGTATGAAATACAATCGCATCCAATAGATACAATTGTGTATGTATGAATTTTGTTGGCTGTTGTTGTTGTTGTTGTATCTGCAGACATGCATTTTAATGTAGTATATGCGAAATGGAATAATTTTGACAGGAAAAGCATTTATCTTTTATTTTATATTGTTGCAGGGGAGACGAGGCCTAAAATTGCCTGTAAAATGTAAAGCATTCTTTGCTTTATTGTCTCTCTTTTTTTTATTTTTTGGTACAGGGGAGACGGGGGCTAAAATTGCCTGTAAAATGTAAAGCATTCTTTGCTTTTTTGTCTCTCCTTTTATTATTTTTTATTGTTATTGTATTAAATAAATTGCATTTTGTAATTTTTTTTCAGTGTATTTGTTGAATTGAATAGTTTTGAATTGTAAAGGCCGCGTGTGTCTCTACGATTTCGCTCGGTTCTTATTTTCGACAAATAAATACAATATAAAATAAAATAAAATATTTATGTATGTACATATGAGCTAAGCCAAAGTACAACATATGAAGGTCGGCGATCAGGGGAGCCTGCAAATCCAGTAGATTTAAAAGGTTGCCAATTTCAATAGTATTGAATGGCCCAATTAAAAATTGGTATAAATTAATAATCGCCTGTAAATCAAGCTTAATTAAAATAACTTTGAAATTTTCTTTTAAATAACATTCTCAAAATAAATTATTTTGGGTGTTTTTGTTTTTTGAATACGAGTAATAAAAAATTTTACCCCACAGTTTATTTTTTATTTTATAAAATATTTAGGTCATCGATTAATTTATACCAAAATGTGAAACACCAAAACTGTGTAAAAACAGTGTAGAAAATTTTCTGTAAAATAAAATAAATATCTTCAAACCTAAAAATGGAAAAGAAGAAAACACAATCAATTTGAACTACTTTACAAATTTAATTAGCGCTCGTGAGAGTTGCTAAGCTCTTTCATTTCTATCACAAGGCAGAGCGTTTCACTTGCAGTTGTAACACATTCTAACAGTGGTGAGCAGAAAAAAGGGTAAAGTTTGTAAAAAATAAGTGAATAGTAGGTTCTCGAATTTGGTGAACTTAATGAATCGTTGAACCTTTGTGACGACCTTTTAAGTAATAAAGAACTAGTGGTCGCTGTGGCGTAGTGGTAATGCGTTGGACTGCTGCGCAGAGTGTGCGGGGTTCGAATCTCGGCACAGACAGAATCCAGAAAGTAGAAAAAATAATTTTTCTACACGGCACCACCTCTTGGCAGGCAATGGCAAACCTACAAGAGTAAAAATTGCTATGAAAAGCTTTTCACTTCGCCGTTCGGATTCGGCATTGTACATTCATGTACAAATATATCATGCACAACATGAGTGGATGCGAAAAGCTCGGCCTAGGCCTTCCATCGGCTATTAAAAGTAAAAGTAAGAACTAGATTTTTGTTTTTTTACGATTTTTTTAAGAATCCACTTTTTGACAAGTGACCAAGGCTAGTTGTTTTTTATTACTTAAAATGTCATAAGGTCAACGCAAAGATTCAATGATTGATTAGGTTCACCTAATTCGGAAACCTACTAATCACTTCTAAACATTAAATTTTTTTCTGCTCATTACAATTTTTTTTATTCATTCGGAAAAATTAATTTTAATACATTCAATTTTAAAGGAACTCGAAAGTCTCTAAAAAATATATCCATTAACAAATTTATTAACTTGGAAAACCAAAGAAGTTGGGGAAGTGAAAGAAAGTAAAAACAAAAGCTGATAATATAAGCTATAAAACTTTCCATCTTTCTTAACCCTTTGACATTCACACTTTTTCCTGTGAATCGATTTCAAAATAGAGATGATTTCTATGTTCAGGGACATCACATTATTCCAATTCAAACATTTAAGTCTCCACGACACCCTGGTCACTGTGGCATAGCGGTAGTGCGTTGGACTGTTACGGTGAGTGTCCGGGGTTCGAATCTCGGCACAGGCAAAATCAAAAAGTAGAAAAAACTATTTTTCTATACAGCTCCACCTTTTGGCAGGCAATGGCAAACCTACAAGAGTAAAAATTGCCTATGAAAAGCTTTTCACTTCGCCGTTATGATTCGGTATAAAACTGTATTGCCATTTTTTTCATGTACAAATTTAACACTCACAACATGAGTGGTGCGAAAAGCTTTGCCAGGCAATCCATGGGCTGTTGTGACATTAAAAGAAAAGAACCATGGTGGCTTGGCAAAACTAATTGTCTATCGAACAATACGCCAAGAATTTAAGTTCGTGCAGTCAAGTTAGATTAACTGCAACCTTTACTCATCTGTATTTGAAAGGTAAGATTATGAGCTACAGCATTCTGTACTTCCATCCAGTAGCGCAATTCCATCGCCCCACCAAATTGACCCTAAGTAAGAAACATTTTGAGACCAACTTTAAACTCACTTGGCGGTCAGCTCGAACCAGGAACAAGTATGACGACCGCAAAACTTTTGTAGCCCCGATGCTTCTTTATATATTACCTTCTTTATAAACTAAAATCAAAATTTAGAAAAAAAAACTCGTTTGCAAGCATATTTGCCTATTGTCGTCAGCAAAAGGGTTAAAACCACTCATGATTTTTAGGCTTTTTAACAAAAGATTCTAAGCCAGTTATAAATTCAGTTTTACAGCAATCGAAAGAGTTTAAAAACCTTAGTTTTAACCCGTTGTCTCACTTCTGTTTGACTTTCATCAACTATCTTACGCTTCTTGTGCGCGCTACTGTAATATTACACACGTGTTGCCATTGTCTTGCCAAAACAGAAAACAGAAACGAATTAAAAAAAAATACTCAAAAAATAGTAAGTAAGTATGTGTGAAATGCGAGCGAGCGAGCATCCACAGAAAGCATGAATTTTAAATTAAAATACACATTTAAAAGAGCATAAGCCAAATGCATGCACATGGTGCATATTTTCACAAGTATCACGAGTAAATTTAAACCTTTTTCGATTTTCATATAGAATGAATAAAAGTAAAGGTATCCATCATGCATGCACTTCAATGATCAAAGGCAATAAACAACCAAGCAAAACGAGCCAGCAAACAAGCAGCAACCGAACAAACGTCAAAGTGACATACTTTCATATCACAATACATTGATTTTACTTCGTTTTCTTGTCTTTTTTGAAAAATATAATATTCTGACTCGTTCTTTAGCTTTTTGTTTTTGCCTCCCTCACGTTTCACGCTTCCTTCTTTTCAATACAAGAAATGTGCATACAATTTCAGCAACCAACAGCAGTAGCAAATTCAATACAACAACAAAACAACGGAAAAAGTAAGTCAAAAAAAGTGCATTTTAACACGCAAGTGGGTTTGGTCAAACAAACAGCATATAAAATAACCGAACAGTGTTGCTATATTTTTATATAGTACTTATGAGTATGTATTATATGTAAGTGTTTGGCAATGTGTGTGTGTGTATGTGTGTGTGTGTATGTGTGTGTGTGTGTGTGTGTGTGTGTGTGTGTTTGTGTGTGTGTGTGTGTGCAGAGTTGCATTTGTCAACGCACCTACTACCTCATTGTGTCAGCTTCTTGTTACTCCACACGACTGTGTGCTTTTTTGATTGTCGTTTGACAATTATTGCATGCATAGTAGCAGTTGTCAATATTATGAAGGCAAGAGAGGGTGGAAGAGGTGGAATGCAGCTACTACTTTTTTGTTTCTTTAAATCCAATGGCAACCATAAGAATTGAGAGCATATAAGGATAGGCATATGTAAGAGACTTTACTTCAATAGAGTGCAAGCAAAACGAGGCTTATTGGCTTGTCATGTGAGACATAAGTACGCAAACACAAACACACACACACACACCAAAACACACACACACACACACACACACACACACACACACGTCATAATGCAATAATAAAACTTAAAAGAAATTCAATACATTTTTACAATGCATAAAAAGCAGAAGAAAATAGCATAGAAATAGTATGCAATACAAAAAAGCAGCATAACCATAAAGGAAGTAAGTACAAGTAGTACTAAGAATTTCAAAGAATGCACTCATAACACAGAGCACGGCAGCCCAGTAGGAAAGTCATTCATTGGAACTGAAATGGTTCAAGTAGCAACTTGACGTACCGCCATAGTTCTTACTGCCATAAATCAAACGCTTCTTATCATTTGACCACAAGTGTCAAATGTTGTTTTTCCATTTTTTTTTTTTCTAACTAAAGCTAAAACCTAACCCAAGTGCAATTTCTACTATAGTCACTATTTCCTTCACTGGAACTCTTGAACTCTTTTCCATCAAGGTTTATTACCTTTTTAAAACCTTTTTGCAGTTTGTAAATTGATACAGCAGAGAAAGAGAGAGAAAAAAAACGGTGCAAAAAAAGCAGAATCGTAAAACAAACATGACTGCTTTTTATGGCAATTTCGTAGTTGCTTACAAAAAAAAAAAAAAAACAAAAAAGAACATTGAAAAAAGGTTGCCATCATGTTTTTAATTAGTTTAATTAAAGAAAACAAGTGGGAACCTCCCACTGAGAGTAGGCACACAGGACAGTGTAAAGTGGTGTGGTTTCGGTTGCGTTCTTTTAATTAATGCACAAAATAGCAATTGCAACAACACCACCAAATAGAAATTTAAAAATAAAAGTAGAAGTAAAAAAGTAGTAAAAAAGGAGCAATTTTTATTTTCCAGTTGATACTTAACCAAACTAAACAAAACGACGTAAAACAACGCAATTGAAAAAAAAGAACAAATACGAAAAAAATAACTAAGTTTATGCACCACAGACAAAATGCATTTAAAAACTACTTCACTACTTTGTGTGGTGACGTGTGCAAAAGTAACAAAGTAATAGTAGTAGAAAAATAAAAAAAAGTAGTAGTAGTAGTAGTAATAGTAGTTAGTAGTAGTATTAAGTTGCTGAAAATAGTAGTGGTAGTAATAATAATTGTAGTAGGCAGAGTGTGTGTTTATTTTTGATTTTTTTTTTCAAAAACGGAAGCAAAGGTTTAAGGCGGGAAATTGAAGGCGTACTCTTGCTACTAGTACTTCCTTGCTAATTAAATAGTAAAATCGTATTGGGAAAGGATATGCAAGATTGTACATAGTTAAAATTTAAATACTTAATTAAATGAGCATATTATGTAAAGGAAGAAGTGTGTGAGTTTGATTTTAGGAGGTGCTTTCAGGCATAGCATATAAATTCGTATTACATAGAGGGGGAAAGAAGGTAGGTAAATATGTTGTTGTAGTAGAGTAGTAGGTACTTTGTTAAATTCAAATAAATATTGTAGTACTTGGGTAAATGCGTTTTACGGGGGGCGAAGGAGGGGGTGCGTGCGTTTTATTTATGCTTATGAGATTTTGTGTTTGAGTTGGAAAATATTATATTTGGAATGCGCAACTTAAAGAAACTTAAATTAGAAAATAAATTTTAACAACTTAAAGTTTCGGTGTACCTTCGGCGTCAATATTATATGTACATGTATGAACAACTTACGTTTTTACAATCTTCAAAATCCATGCAGTGATGCCAATCTTGCACAAACTGTAAAACAGAAATGCAAAAAAGTAATATAATTAATCAAAATAATTTTATTTTTATTTTTAAGAGCTTTATTATATTTTTCATAACTTATTATTATTTATTATTATTGCATTTATGCTTTGGAGCTTCTTTAATTTTGTTACCCTTTAATTACCGGAAACACTGAATCACGAATAAAAATAATCCCGAAAAAAAATCATACACGTGAAGTTTCAAATTTAGTGCCTCGCTCGCGTGCTTTAAAAATTATCATAAAAATATAAAATTTATTAAACCATACTATATAAAAAATTCTAACAATCACACATCATGCATGCAGTCACATCTCCCCTCTCATAAGTGCACATAGTATAAATGCTGTAAAATATGCTTCATTAAATTCAATGAACAGCAAAAAGAAACAACTCAATTAAATGCATATTTTGTTAAATTTGAGTTTCTTGTGCTTGTGCCTTCCACTTCCATCGCACGTTTCACATATTTTTTTTTAGTACACATGAGTACCATATAACTGCAATTTTAATAGCTCGTGTGGTTATCGCCACAAAAACTTTTATGTCGCGACTTTTCTTTTAGCTATTTTTTTTTTAAAGGTACTTCAAGTAGTGGAGTGTATATTAGAATTGTAAAGTAGTGTTAAAAATTGCATGTGTAAATATTGAATGTGTGTGTGTGTTGGCCTCAACATCATTAGCACAAATAGCTCAGATTATTCATTTGAAATGATTCATTGTATCACCCCAAGCTAAAAATATTCACAGTATTCAGTATAAAGTTAAAAATTTCACAAGGGCTTCTTTGCTATTTGAGGACTAACCTCAAAGAAAATGTTCCAAGGTTTCGAGCCGTCATGAAAAGCCTTCACACTGATAATTAATCAGTTATTAAACCGAATTCTGTCAGAAATTCGACTCAAGTGAGTTTCTTTAGCCAGTTAAGGAGTGACCCCAAATAATAAGTTCTAAGGTCCAGAGTTTCGATTTGTTCAACTGTTAATTGCCAATTGAAAAACTTCACAGCGTTTCTATTGAGACCGCTTAAGAAGCTAGTAGTTACAGAAACGATTTATAACCTCACGATCATTCAATATTAATATTATTTTAAATAATACCCAAACCAGCGAAAAGCAATAGATCTATTTGACTCTTTGAAGATACGAGTTTGTTAGTCCTATTGAATTTTTCCTTTTGGAAAATCAATTGTGTGTTAGAAAAATGGAAAAATTTTTTTTTCGAATTGATAAATTTGAGTAATTTTTGTTAAAATGAATGATTTTCATTAAATTTCGGAATTAAAGCTAGAGATCTGCTTTTTCGAATATCAAAAACGACCAGCCATTTCCAAATCAACAGAAATCGTATTTCGAATTCAGGGTTCTTCGTCCTTATTGACACCAAATGCCCGTGGAGGGTCTAGGATGAGTTTTTGCATACTTTCATATTGTGCGTTTAATAGAGCGAGTCAGATATTTTCCCTTTATCAAAAAACTCTATATATCCAGAATGTTTGTTTATTGTACCATCGATCGTTTCTTTGAATCATCTCAACAGGGTGGACAGGGTCAAAAGTGTACATTTTTGTGTTATTCGTACGACTAGAGCTATAAAAACTGTGCGGGATAGAATTCGCTCAAATCCTTTAAGGAAGGAGATTATTATGGCTAGAGAGCTGGATATGTCTTCCAGATCTAAGTATGTCACGACTAATCCGTGATGACCTCCATATGAAAGCTTTTCCCAGGTGCACTAGTCATCTTTTAACTCCGCCGTTAAAATAATTGAGATTACAAAGATGCAAGCAGCTTTTGCAATAGAACGCAAGCAACGGCCATGAAAATAGGATATTTACGGATGAAAAAATGTTTGCGTTCAAAGAAGTATTTAATAAACAAAATGACAAAGTCTATGCTAGATTATTCCAAGACCCGAAAAATACACTACCAAGGGATCAGAGAGATCATCATCCAGCATACGTTTAGGATTGGTAGAGAGTGCCTTATCACTTCTTTGCATTTTTGAGAAAAGGGCATAAAAACTGGAGCAAAAGTATACCAATAAGATGTCTTGGAAGGCGTGGCGGAGAATTTAACAATAACCCTCTTTAATGGAGAACACCGGGTCTTTCAAAAAGACTCTGCACCGGCATATAAAGCTAAAACAACCCAAGAGTGGTCACTGTAGCATATTACAGCTTTTATTTCTGCTGAGTATTGACCCTCGGGAAGCCCAGATTTAAAACCTCTTGAATACAATTTATGGTCGTAGGTTAGAGGGTTCGCCACCGAAATTTGACCAGTCTCAAGCGAGCACTTATTGCAGCAGCGTCATCCATACCTACGGAAAACATACGTGCCGCTATAGCCAAATGTTGGACCATTTACGAGCCTGTGCTATGGTAAAACAAAAGGGCATCTATTTTAATAAATTTTCTTTTTCCCAGAAACAATAAGGAGTGAGTTTGAAAAAATCGGATAACTTTAAATTGCCCTAGCATTGAAATCCCTTATGCAAATAAAAAAATGTAAACATTTTTGAAAAGAAAATTTAATTTCTGATAAAATGATCAAAACTAATTTGATTGTTGTTTCTTACAGAATTCGGACAGCTTTTCCGGTATGCCTGCCACTAGCGCCTTTACTGTCATTTCTGAGACTCTCTTGGCGGCAGCATTCCACTTATTTTTAAAATATTCCATGGATTTAGCTTCTTTGTTTCTTGCTTTTAATATTCTTTACACTAGAGCCCAATATCTCTCGATAGGCCGAAGTTCTGGGCAATTTGGTGGGTTGGCGATTTTGGGGTACCAATTTGATGTTGTAGTCTTTGAACCATTTAAGGGTTACTTTACTGTAGTGGCAGGAGGCTAGATCAGGCCAAAAGAAAGTAGATACATTGTGCTTTCTAATGAAGTGCAGCAATCTCTTCTGGAGGCACTCCTTCACATAAATTTCGGCGTTAACAGTGCCACTTGTTACGAAACTTTTAGTCCTTAGCCCACAACTACAAATCGCTTGCCATACCAGAAACTTCTTCGGGAACTTGGACTTTTGTTTTGTCCTAAATCTTTCCCCAACTCCTCCTCGTTCCTTTGTGGTATAAAACTCTTGAGCAGGCAATTGAGAAAATTTAGACGACACGTATGTTTTCATCGTCCATAACACAGCAATCGAATATTTGGAAAAAATCTGTCTTCAACTTTCTAGCTCTGCTCTGGGCTACCAAGTTCTTAGTAGCATTCCTGTCGGGTACTGACTGCACTTTGTATGTTTTAAGGCCCGCAATATTTTTAATTTTACGAACTAAAAACTCACTGCAACTCGCTTTTTCCGCCAATTTTCGATTAGACAACGCTGGATTCTTCTCTAAGAGAGCAACGATTTTCTTCGCCTTTTGTGGAGACACGAAACTGCATTTCCTTCCAGGACCATATTTTCTAGCGCAACTGTTAAGTCTGTATTAAATTTTGTAAGAATCATCATTTGCAATGGTTTTCTGGCTCCACTGCGGATTTTCTCGAAATAATTCAACAACTAAATCGTGTCTTTCCACTTCCGATGCCATGACTCAACTGAAAGTTCACAAGTCAAAAAACATGTGATTGTATTTCATCAGAATTTCTCCAACGCAAAATTTCTCCTACTGTTTGAATTTTTTCATTCAGATGAAGAGTTTCAAAGCAGTGGACTTTCAAAGTTATCCGATTTTTTCGATCTCACTCCTTATCGTTTAAATTAGTATATTTAAGTTGTATCAGAAGTTATGGCAGTACTAAGTAAAATTGAAAATAAGTATGTAATAAGTTTTTATTTTTCCTAAGTCGACTTTAGCTGGCCTCAGATTGTATACGAGTATTTATTTAAAATTTCAAATATCAATTGGTATTTTCTAATTCGGATTTAAAATTTTTTAATTTTGAAATGATAATTATAAATATTAAAATGACGTGGGATGATTTTAATTTAATATTTTTTCATTTCGAAACAACGTTTTTTAATTTTAAACTAGAAAAAGTTCAGTAATTGTCAGTGTGTCTTAGAGTTTGGATTTGAAGAAAAGTTTGAGCCAGTCAAAGGCTCATGCATATTTGAGAAAACTGGTAATCACTAACAAAACTAAATAATTGGTGGAAATTCATATTCCAATCTGATGTCAGAGCTGGTCTGAGAATTAAGAAAGTGAAATTTACCTATCAACGAAAACTTATAGGCATGAAAAATCTTTAAAATGAAGTCAATTTAAAGACTGAAAAGAACAAGCTTTTATTTCTGAAAATAATTTAAGAGCATAAAAGTGAAAGAAAATGAAAAAAAAAAAATTTCATTGGGCCCATTGAATTAATTTCTGCTTGCATTTTTCTTACTTTCGAACTGATTTTTCTTTTCCTTTCAAAGATGAATGCAATAAAATTCAATTTTTTCGTTTTCAATGCCGGGCATTTTCATGAAAAAGAAAATCTCCAGAATATTATCAATATTTTCTTCTTTGTTTTTTTTTAACAAAATGTTTTTATTTTCATTTTTAGAAAAATATAAAGAATTGAAAAAAGCAAAATTCCAACAGCAGCAGCAGCATTGAATGAAAGCGAATGTTTTTCCGTCGTCGTCGTCGTTGATGTTGTTGTTGTTGTTGTAGTATTTGTTTGTATGGCTACGAGTATTTCCTGTTTTCTATTCACTTTCCTCTATTTTCATTACTAAGCGAGAACAATATGCACCAAGATTTTTTATTTTATTTTTTTCTAAATTTTTTTTTTCAGTTTTTCAAAAGGTAAAAGGCAATAAGTTAAGGGGTGCACTGCAAGTACACGAGAAAAGGCATACATAAATTTAGCTGCTGCCGCTGTTGCTGACTTTGCTGCGGAATTCTACTTCTCTTTCCCATTGTGCTATTCTGCTCGCTGGCTCAGCTTCTTTAATGCAACTGCTGCCGGCTACACTGAGCAGCAACTAGCAACTACGTTCCTGCCACTTTTCATGGACCTTCCCTTTTTCTCGTTTTGTGTAATTTTCGTAAAGGCTTTTGTAGTTGTGAATGCATTTCTCTTTTGTTGCTTCATTTTACTTTATGTTGTTGTTGTTATTTTATTTTTTATTTTTTGGAAGCTGAACATGTTTTATTACTTATCTTTTTAGTATGTAGTTATCTTCATTATTATGATTATTATCCTTTAAATCTATGCAGCAGTCGTGGTTGAAAGTACGAAGAAGCGACTGTTGCATGCACCTTTTTCTTTGTCACAAAACTACGAATCAGGTATGGTAAGTGTCACTTCACGAATACAAAATAATTTTTTTACTTAAATATTATTTTTCGTATCATCTTTAAGTTCTTTAGTGTCACAGGTTATTCGACTACTGCTTTCTATGTGCTATACCCCTGCGGTAGGTCATCAACCAGAAGCTCGCTCTAAGAAATGCTATCAATTCATTTCATTTAAATTTTTTGTTTTCCCTTTTGTTTTCCTGGTTTGTTCTATTTATTTTATTTTTTTTGTGGGTTTTCTTTTTACATCGCAGCGCGCCCTGACATATTTGTAAATAAGATTTATACCCTCATTGAAATGTTCTTTTCATGAACTACATAAGTATGTACTTTTGTGAATGCTGAGCTAAATCTGCAAGCACAAGCTCTCAAACTTTTAAATGCTGATTGCAAACAGTAGGAAAATTCTAAAGCCTAACTTTACTTAAGATGAGAGCTAAAGTTTTGAAGCTATACTCTTGTCAGTTTCCTTCCACTTCAAAAGTTTGCTATATACAGGGTGCACCATCTCTTATGTGGGTATGTGAATATAGAATAACTTAAAAAACAAAACGATTTTCATATATGAGGTATTTTTATTTAATTTGGTCCTTTACAATTTAAGTGGACTAGTTTTTGAATACAACGTCAATCAAATGGCCGCCGTTATTGATCAAAGCTAAATGTGTCATTTTTGCTGCGTGTTCCATTACATTTTCGAGCATCTCGGGCGGCATAGCGATGATTTCGGCACGAATGTGTGTGTCTTGAGCTCATCAATGGTCTTTTAAAACAACCCCACAAAAAGAAGTCCGGAGGGGCTAGTGAATTTTCGGTGCAGAAACTGCATTATTTAATTTGCAGTGTGTCCTGTTCTTGTTGAAACCACGGTTAGTCCAGACCTTTTTCACACATTGTGGGCAGACATAATGAGCCAAAATCCACTGATATCGATACCCATCCACTGCTTCGCTGTTTCTCTAAAGAAAAATGGCTTAATGATGGTTTTGGCGGAAACGCCGGCCAAGCAGTAACTTTTCGGTCATACAATGGTGTTTCATTGATCTCGTGTAGATTCTCCGTTCCCCAAATGATTGGTAACGGCGCCAGAGAGTGTGCAATGGGCCAAAATTACCTTACCAAACATTCGACCGACTGTTTGGCCGTATTCCAAATAACCATGCAAACCATCTTCCAAAATGCTCCGCAAGGTGGTTCCACTGACGTCAAAATGCTGAGCGCGGTGACGAGACGACGCACGTGGGTTCTCGGCAACACTCTCTCTCTTACCACTTCAAGCAGTACGTTGGGACGTCTTGGGCGTTGATGAACGGCTTGTCGACGATCTCCCGCTGTCACGTGCTCAACAAAATTCGTCTTCAAACGACGAATAGCGTTCTCAGACAGTGCTTGCTTATTGGTCACGATATTTTCAACGATATTCATGTTAAGTTGACACAACTAAGTGCCTATTTTCAATGTACAATACTTAGGCGCGTTCTTTTCGGTGTGAAGCGATTCATGGTTAAAATGGTGCTGAATTGACATTCCAAAAACATGTTTACTCAAGTCAATCGGTTGATACATGTTAAAATTATTCAATTCTTATGTACCAACATACAAGATGGCACACCCTGTATTTTTAGAAATATTTCAAGCTACAAAGTAGTACGTTCTCTTTGTCTGATTTCGTAGAAATTTATAACTGGATTCATCGTTATCTCGCTCTCTGTTTCTCTCTTTCAATTTCCTACTGGGTTCCTTCGTTAAACCTCACATAGCTTGAATTTGAATGTATGTTTGTCTGTGTGGTGCGTGCAAGTCCCGCGGGCCTAAATGAATATTTTTCCACTACGTTCTTACCTTCAGCTGCTTTTTTTGCTGCTTTTGTTGAGTTCCAAGCGCATTTGTTCTCATTTCCATGTGCGCTGAAATCGTTACAAGGAGCACACAGAGAAAAGTTACTTTTTTCCAACTGCCGCTGCTACTTTTCGAATTTCTTTCTGTACATATCATGCATGTACCACCTATCTACGTCTTTCGGATGGATGTGGTACATATGTTGTATGTTCATAAATGCGAACAGCTGCAACGCAATTGTGTAATATTCATTTTCATATTTGGAAAGTCTCGCTCGCCTAGCATCTACATATTTTACCGAATATGTTGTGTAATTGAATTTATGCTAATTTTCTTTTATTTTTGGTTTAGGTAAAACTCATTACCTGAGCATTCATTGTCTCGGAGGTTCACTTACTTCAACTTACCTTCGAATGTTTGGGTTTATAAAATTTTTTATATTTATTTAAATTATGAAAATCATATGCAAATTCTACTTATTGAAGTTCAAGCTAATAAACTGGTTCCTGTTGAAGTTGCTGCTGCTGTTGCTGTTGCTGTGTAAATGGAACAAAAATGAGCAAGCCTTGAATATTGTTTGCTATAGAAGTTAGTAAATTGCGTCACCAGATGTCGTTTGAAAGTTTTACTTGTGGGTGAGGTAGGCGTGGTTATTCCCATATGTTGATAATCTTCGCAACAATTCTTTCTGACACTATTTCGACTAGAATCAAAAAAAATCTCACTCACACGCCCGTGGGTAATTTTCGACTCACGATCACGCACGCTTACTACGAAGTTCACGCACGCACACACATGAACTTGCACTCACACTCACTCACATTTACGACACAAAATTTACTACTCACGCACGAAAATCTTGGAAAAAATTATAACAAAAAATATTTGATACTATCAAATTTATAATTATGACGTAATGTGGACACGCTGTAACGACGATCTTAAGCAATGCTTCTTGAAGTCACCTTCTTTTTCTAAACTTTATTTTTCAGCAGCATTCATCTTGGTGAAATACGTTTCAGACAAAGTTGCACAAAGGCATCAACTATTTGCCAGGATACAATTACAAAATAAAGGGTGTCGCAATAAGAGTGCATGATTTGTGCACATATTTTTTTTTTTAACGAGTGGTGATATTTTAATTGCATTATAAAGGAGACATTCTCCGATTAAGTATTGCTCTGATCATAGACCCTTGCTCTTTGAATAAAATTTTCGATGACATTTTGATAAAAATGTGGCCCTATCTCACCGATAATGCATTGGATATCGCGCTTGAGCTCATGAATTGTTTTTGGTTTATTCGCACAGATCTGGGATTTTACAAAACCTCAAAGAAAGAAAGCGCATGGCGTTAAATCGCAAGATCTTGGTGGCCAGTTGACATCGGCACATTTCGAGAGATGATTAAGTCTGGAAATCGTTGCTCCAATAAATCGATTATTTCATGCGCGTTGTTTGTCGCCATGTAGTTGAAACCGCTTGTCGTCCAGATCCATATCTCCCAGGTGAGGCCACAAGAATTCCATAATGAAATGCCACTCACAGTCACTGTATTTCCCTTCCCGCATTTTTGTATGCAATGGGTTTTTGCAATGAAAACTCGTTGTTCTTAATAAGAGCCACCACTTGACAGAATTAAATCGTGAACTTTTTTGGGACACCCTTTACTTATGAATGTATATGTACGTAGAAATAGCGATGCGTATGTGAGTAATATAGAACGATGTAAACAAATTTAAAGAAAATTTACCGTGAGTCACGGATAAATTAAATTCATGCATTATCACGCAAGTTTGAAATCGCACTCACGCACACTTACAACATTTGTCTGATTTTATCAAAAATCACTCACGGTCAGCTGAGAAATTTCAGTGATACGCTTTAGAATTACTTTTGAAAACTATATTTCTTTCAAAATAGCGTTTAGAAACTTTTAGTTGTTTATTTAGAAGGTTCCACTCCCAATCAACCGATATAAACCATTTCAAAACTTAATCTATTCTTGAGGTTATATTGCTTATATGCTTACACATGAAGACTAGTTGTGGGCGTCACTGAGCAGCTGCTACTCGATTAAACCTAATGCATCCTGTAAATTATTAGTAAATTATTCGGAAATTTGCAAATAGAATCGCGATAAAGTTTCGAATAAACCTGAAACATTGAAAACTTGACGTGACTTATCGGAGATTAGCGAAATAAACATGATTAAATTCACTGATATCTATCACGCCTAGTTCACGTACGCTCACAAATTTATAAGTAGCTTCTCTACCGATAAGTTGATTTATTGTGTAGTTCCCGCGTCATTTTTACCTATAAACTGAAAGATATCACAAATTTTGTCTATAGCATAAATGATTTTTAACCATTCTAAACTATTTAGCAAATAGAGGAAACCCTATTTAAATCATTTCCCGAACTTAGTGCCAATTTGCGGGTAGAAGAAAGTTGTAACCTCCAAAATCTCATCATGCCTCCTCGAGTGTACACATTTAATTTCCTTAAACATTGACCTTAGGGATTAGATATGAGGTTAAATATCTAAGGTGCACATATACGCATTAATTACATTACATTACTTACTCTGTGGGCAAAAAGAAGTAAGACTTTTTAATTTAAATTTCGCGCGGAAACCCATTCATCAAAATATTATTTTTTTAAGGTTGGTACTGGCATCGACTGTCGGTGACATCTGTGCCAAATATCACATCAAAATAATCATTAGTGTTTAGTATACGCTTGTCTTTCTGAAGTACAAAAAGTGCATTCGGTGATTTTCACAATGAGTGAAATTATTCAACAAAGAAGTTCCATTCAATTTTGTGTGCGGAATCAAATCAAATTTCTGGTGCCGAAACGTTCAGAATGTTGCAAAAGGCCTTCGGTGATAATTGTATGTCGCGAGAAAGTGTTTTTGATTGGTACAAATTGTTCAAAGATGGTCGAGAACGCGTTGACGACGAACCACGTCCAGGACGGCCATCAACATCAACTGATGATCAACACGTCAATAAAATCAAGGAATTGGTGCTCGAGAATCGACATCGACGATTAACAGTCAGAGACCTTACTGGCATCGTTGGAATATCGGAAGGATCAGTGAAAACCATTTTACAACATCATTTGGGCCTAAGAAGAGTGAATGCACGATTGGTTCCAAAATCACTGCATTGGTTTTACGAGACCATTTTGCCAAATATTCGACTGATATCGTTCCGCAACCACCCTACCACCCTATTCGCCTGACTTAGCACCGTGTGACTTTTGGCTATTTTCTAAACTCAAAAAGCTCTAAACCGCTTCGTGGACACCGTTACCGTTTTGAGTCAATTGAAGACATTAAACATGAATCGCTAAGCGCATTGAAGGCTATTCCGGAAATTGACTTTAACAACTGTTTCGAGAATTGGAAAAAACGTTGGCACAAGTGTATTGGGGCCGGGGGGATTACTTTGAAGGGGACGAAATAGATTTGGGAGAATGAATAAAAAAATTTGAAATTATGAACAAAGTCTTACTAACTTTTGCCCACAGTAGTATGTATGTAGTTTTTATGTAGTTTGTATGTAGTATTCGAAAAGAAAGTAGCTATTTCTTATAAACAGAATAAGTAACATAACTTACGTCACTAATCCTACACTCGCTCATTCATCTGCAAAAGAACTTAATCAAAATGCGATTAAAATCGAGATTAACTTCCAAAGAACTTAAAATTGTTCTCCGACAACATATGCTGTATTTTTAAAAAGTTTTAAGTATTATGAACTTTTTTTTTTGCTAAACGCCAATTTTCAACCTCAACAACATTATTAGCATTAACAAATTGTCAGCATTTGTTAGTTATTAGGTGATGAACTAACGAGAAGATTCTTAAAGCTTTAATCTAATTAAATAGGTAAAAATTATTACCAACACTAAATGCGCAATAAAAAATAGCAACCCAAAATTGCAGCGGGAAATGGAAATAGTTTTTACTTGGAGTACGAGTATACCATACTTTATTGTGTGTAGATGCTGACTCACAATTCACACCCCATTTAATGGCCTGCCTCTCTCTCTGACTTCAATCCTCCCGAAAACTGACACAAGTTATGTTTCTTTTTATTTGTAATTCTTTATAGCTTTCGTCTTTTTGTTTTTGTTTTTGTTTTTGATTTTGTTTTTTTAATAGGTAATCTTTTGTCTCTTGGATGTAAAGATTTTCCTAAACGCAAGTGATTTAGTGTAACCTGCTGCAGTGCTGCTATAAAAGGGGGCAAGCGGTAAGCATCACAAATGCTTCGCTAGCTGCATGTACTAAATTTATAGCACCCATTGACTTTTATAATTTGCTAGTATTTTTTTAAAGAAGTTTTTTTTTAAAGTTTTTTTTTTTGATGATTGTTTTTTTTTTAGTTTTCTGTTAGTTTTTGTTCTTGTGCTGTCGCAATATTAAACAACTTAATTCGCCTTGGGATCAACGCTTTCAACATTTTTATTCCATTTAAACATTTTGATCGACGGTCTCAGTTTTTGGTATGTAGCTTCCTGGTTTCTTTGCGTTACGCTTTGTGTGCGTGCATAGTTTCGTTGTTGTATTTTTGCTTTACGAACTGTGAACAACCCCACGCTAATTTTCGTTAGCAATATTTACATTTTGGAAGACAAATTCTTTAACATTTATAATAGTGTTTCATTATAGTTTTATTTATTTTTCTAACATTCTTGATTTATTATCCAAAAGAAGAAATACAGCAACAAACAATATGGCCCACATTGTTGTAACGCACATAAATTGTGATTTTTGTTTTGAGTCATTGTATTTTAGTTACTAATTTGATTTATTTCGATGTTTTGTTTTGAGTTAGAAAATAAATTAAAATATCAATTAGTTAATACATAACAAATGATAATAATAAAATTAAAAAAAAAAAATTTAAAATAAAATATATAAAGGAAATTGTGCAAAATCCATGGCCGGAACAAATTTTATTTGTTTGCATTCGTGAGAAATATCAGGTTCTGCTCCATAAATTTTCAAAGTTATAGCTGCTTCCAAGGTTTACAAAGCCTAGAAAGGCAGGCATACCACGAGTATTACAAGATACTGAGCATTGTTTGTTGCCCCGTTCCATGAAAAATAGAAATTTCGGGTAGTTTTTCCTTTTGGAAAGTAAATCTATTATTATT
Source organism: Palloptera scutellata (assembly GCA_958295655.1). Lineage (NCBI taxonomy): Eukaryota > Metazoa > Arthropoda > Insecta > Diptera > Pallopteridae > Palloptera > Palloptera scutellata. Next base: position 147,629,382 of record OY282449.1, on the reverse strand, counting down.
TTAAACATTTTTTTTTTGATTTAGTTTTCTAAAAGAGATAACTTTATTCTCCTTTTTTTAATGGCACAACAGGAGGACCCAGGCCGAGCTTTTCGCATCCACTTATGTTGTGTGTATTATATTTGTACATGAATGGAAGGGACAAACATTTTTTGCCAAATCCTAACAGCGATGGTTTGCCATTGCCGGCCAAGAGGTGTTGCCGTGTAGAAAAATAGTTTACTTTTTAATTTGGCCTGTGCCGAGATTTGAACCCCGGCCAACGCACTACCAATTACGTTACAGCGACCACAAAAGAGATAACTGTTCTTCCGAAATCGTAGATGGTTACTCTTTAGCATTGATGAGCTTTAAATTGACCGTGGGCAAAAATGTTTTGAGCTTATCACTTAAAGCATTGAAAATTTATAGCTCACTTCGCAGAGAAATGATTATAATGCGATAGAAATGTGAAGTGCAAAGACCATAAAGGGAACTAAGAAGCTTACAGCTTTTCCCAGGGAAGTACCTATCATAACTATAAAACATAATAAAGAACTGGGGCCGATTAAAGCTTTAAAGTTATTCTTTTGCGAGCATTGAAAAGTCATAAACAAAACGAAAAACCTTTCGCACGCATCTTAATCACCAATACAAGGTGGGGTAAAAGTAATGCCATAATGTGAATGTGCCATCATTTTCGCAAATGGCGTCAAATGTCATTGTGCGTGGACATTTATGTTCTACACAGATAGAGAATTAATTGACAACAAGCAATGGGTAGCGAAATAAATTTTTAAACAACAATTTCCGGGCGGTGTGATCTTCCGATTTGGCGATTTGATTGCCAGGTCTGACGGCGTTACACTTTTTCCTCTGGGTCATTTTGAAATCTAGTGTTTACCTCAAAAAACCATACACCTTGCTAGCCTTGAAAGCCAACATTGTTGAAGAAATCTGATGATTTGCGAGCAACAAATCAAAATGCAGTAAAACGAGCACAAATGTGCATCAACAAAGGAGGTGGCCATTTGACCGATATATATTTTTTTGAACTTAATGTCATCAATTTTACAACTACAAATCAACTTTCCGTGAAAACAGAACAGAAATAGAAGTAATGTGACAATTCACATTATCACATTACTTATGTTTGCCCCACCTTGTATAACATAAAGTCGATTTGATGGTTCGAACTGGTTCTGGTTAAGGGGTTGGCTCACATCATCACATATATTTCTAGATGTATTAGGAGAGCTATTAGCAATATTCCAAACCCTTCTTCGACTTCAGACCTTGATATCGGCGATCCAGTTTTACAGTTTAAGCCCCTAATGTAAAATACCTTCAAATTCCTTTAGCCTTCTAATGATAGCAAGTTAAAATTACTAGAAATTTCAAAATCTACTCAATTCTAAGAAAATTGGAAAAAATGGAATAAAAGGAAAAGAGAAGAATGGAGAGAAAGAAAAATGAATCTCATAACCAACAAAAAATAAAACGTTCAAGAAAATCACTGAAGGTCGCTGCGCAGCACAAGTTGCAATTATTTTCTTTTGATTTGTTTTTTTTTGTATTTGATATTGAATATCGATTTTTCTTTTTTACATAAAATTGCGACTAACTGATTTTTTTCATTATAAAATTGAGGTTTCTGGTGCATTTCCTTTCAATAAGCATACACAAGTAGGTAAGCTCACTCACACTCACACTCACACTTACACATATATGTACACACACACCGGCACATATGCACAAGACTTACCCTACAAATTTTACAACAGAATTTCAAGTATTTTCCTGCATGTGAAGCAATTAGGTTTTAATTATTTTAGCTTTGCAAAAACTGCAAGTTCAATAAACAAGAAAATTTTTGTATTAGAAGGTAGCAGCAACACAGCAGCAGCAGCAGCAGCAGCAGCAACAACAATTTTCCAGTGAACGAATATGTAACTTTAGCTTGCCAAGGTATTTAGTTGCATGCCACTACATACAAACATACCTCTTCTTAAATGTGAACAAATTTGTTGTTTGTGTGTGTGTGTGTGGATGTGTGTGTGTGTATAAAATAAATGAGGGCGGTTTTCAGTTTCAGTTGCGATAGCTTAATTTGACACACAAATAACCGAAAAAGACGAAGAAGAATAAGTGCATTTAAGAAATCTGGCATTTCAACTGAGGGGTGGTAGGGCGGTTGGCGGGGGGGGGGGGGATGGCACCAGTCAGGCAGGGGAGGCAGGCAGGTGGAAAATGTACAAATATTTAGTTCTGTTGTAAATGAGAATGCAATAAAGGAGAAGACGAAATTAGAATTGCTTGTGCATTCTTAGCTGCAATATTGTACACACACACACTCACACAAACACACAAAAAATAGGGAAAGCATCAAATAAATAAAACCGTGTTACCTACTTAGGTAAATTGTGCACACACACACACACACACACACACATACACAGAAAACAAATTTACTTTCATTTTATTTGCTTACTGTTGTTGTTTGTTGTTAATCTCTTGTGTGGCGGGAAGTAGATAGTTGCCAACAAAAATATGTGTTGCACAAAATGTAATTAGGTTGAATTGACGCAAAACGAAATGAAAGACATAAATATTGCCAAATAAATTGTAGTCTTAAGTTTGAGTAAATGTTTCCGTTTTTAAATTTCTTCGTTTTAAGGTTAAACTGTGTGGCAACTACTGCTTTGAATTGTAATAATTTAAATTTTGGGTTTATCATTCAGTCAATTACTGGCCACTGTGTCTGCACAGAAAAGCCTTAACAACAATTAATTTAAATTGCTTGTTTATTAAATTCCCCGGAAACAAAACGAAGGCAGCAGAAATTATCGTTATCATACAATTTATGTGAGACCCAATGCGGCTGCGACTTACACTCAATGGAAAATATTAGAAATCGAAAGTTTTTAATTTCGAATGAAGTGAAACTTGCTTGGAAAGTGCATTATTTTTATATTATAATATTAACATAAAATCGAGCAATTTCTGCTTAATGGTTTAACACAGCACTGCCAGATGAAATAATTTCAATGTATACTAATTCTCATGTGAATATCTTGTACTGCAAGTGAGAGAGAGGGGGGAGATAGAGAGAGAGTATAATTGCAGTCGTCTGCGAACAATCGAAAAAACATCATATTCGTATTATTCTTGTGACAGTTGACTTCGGTTGTTTAATCTCTTAATTTTAATATGTACAACCTAAAGAAAAAATTTGGATGGTTTCCGTCCTTTCACTTCACGCTTCCTCTGTGTTTAAAGATCACATAAGATGAAACTGATTGAGCCCCGAGGTTGACTCGGCTTGTTTTTGTATACAGCCAGCCATTACCCATACGTTCATATGAGAAAAGCAACGGTCGACGTAGCCATGTTGGTTTTAAAACCTGGAATCTATGTGGCCGCTGAAAGGGTTCTTCTTTAAAAATATTAATTTAGATCGTGCCAATGTTAAATGATTGTAAAATGAATGCACATGACAGAATCACTACAATTTCAGATTATAGCACAATCTCTGACTTAGATACTCATAAATCTGCTGGTCTAAAACTTTTACTTATAGACTATTGAACAAAGTAATATTTACAAGGGCTATTTACAAGGGCTCACAAAGGCTTACCATTGCCGTCCAAGTGGTGGTCTTAAAGCCTTAAGAACCTCGATATTTAATTTTGAATTTCACGAAACGAAATTGAAAATTAAATTCCGACTGCCTCGAGTTCCATGACCTTCAAAGTCTAGTTTTAAATTCCAAGAGCTACGAGAATCTCAAGATTCACATTCAAGTTCCAAAACCCTCGATTTGATTGCCAAGAACCTCAATATTCAGGTTTGAATTTGAAGGATTTCGAAAATCAGTTTTGAATTTCAAGAACCTCGAATATCACGAAACCTCAAGAATGTCAAGATTCATATGATTCATGACCTTCAAAGTCTAGGTTTAAATTCCAAGAGCTAAGAGAATCTCAAGATTCACATTTAAGTTCCAAAAACCTCGATTTGATTGCCAAGAACCTCGATATTCAGGTTTGAATTTAAAGGATTTCGAAAATCAGTTATGAATTTCAAGAACCTCGAATATCACGAAACCTCAAGAATCTCAAGATTCATATTTAATTCCTAAAAACCTCTATTTGTTTTCAAACCTCGATATTCAGGTTGGAATTTCAAGAACCTTCCAAGAGCTTTAAGAACCTCAAGAACTTCAAAATTCGCAGAACTTCGAAGTTCCAAGAACCTCAAAATCATGTTTGAATTCCAAGAACTTCCATATTCAAGTTGAATTTCAAGAACCTCGAAAATCAGGTTTGAATCCATATCCACGAAATAAAAGTTTATATTCCAACAACCTCGAATTTTTTGTTTAACTTCCAAGACCTTTAAAATCTAGGTTTAAATTCCACAAGGAACTAGGAATTCACATTTAAGTTCCAAGAACCTCACAATAATTAATCATTTTTGAATTCCAAGAACCTCGATTTTCAGGTTTGAATTTCAAAAAATTAAAGTTGAAATTCCAAAAATTTCGAATTTTTGGTTTGAGTTTCAAGATCTTCAAAATCTATGAAATCCATGCCTGAATTTCAATAATTTTAAATTACAGATCTAAACTCCAAAACCAAGGTCAGAATTATAAGAAACTTCAAATCCGTAGTCTGAGTTTCAAGGACATAAAAGTTTAAATTTTAAGAACCTTGTAATTAATCGAATCCTGAAATTCGAGGAACCTCAAAAACCAAGTCGTGGTTTCATTAACTTCAAAATATTAGTCTCAATTCCAAGGAACTCAAAATTCAAGCTTGAGTTCGAGAAACTTCAAAATCCAAGACAGATTTCAATAGCTTTAAATTCCAGATTTGTATTGCAGAGATCTCGAAGTCCAACTTAAAATTCCAATAACTTCAAAATCCAAGCTTATAAATTCCAGTCAGGTTTGCATTAAAAGATCATTTCATTTTCTATTTTTTAAATTGCAATTGTATTGCGTTTCGAGTCTACAAGTCCTTTCGAGTCTACAGTCCTCTTGCCAAGATACAAAGTGCAGCTAAGTCTCTCACTGGAACTGATTTCCCAGTGATTGCTTAACCTTCTCGTTTTTTTAATTGAATCTGCAAGTAGTCATTACAGAACTTTTTCTCTCAGTGTAATCATATGTTAACTGCAATTTAAATCATTCGATATACAAAAGAAGGAGTAAATTTTCAATCAATTGAATTCATTAAAATTAAAATTTATGAATCATAACAACGAAAGCATTTGCGGTTGCTTACTGGCTTCTTGCGGAGTTGGTGGCTGGCTGAGTTGAGTTGAGTTGAGCTGAGCTGAGCTGAGCTGCATTGGCCTGTGCTGTCTGGCTGCTTGTTTGTTTGACTACATAAATTTTATATAACGATTTCGGTTGCAGCTTTTTTGCTTTTATTTATTTTCTTTTTGGAAGATTTCACATCTTCTTCTTCTTTCCAAACATAATTGAGACTTTCGCCTTTGTGGCGAAGTTTCCCCTGTCGTCCCTGCGCTGTCCAAGTTCTCGACTCCAGAAGTACAAAAATAAACGTGCTCAAATAATTTGGATAAGAAAAAGGAAAAAAAAAAAAAAAAAGTATGCGAAACTGCAACAAGTTTCGCTGCTACTTTTTTCTTCTGGGTTTAATGTTTTTGGTATGATATAAAACAAATTTATGAAAAAAAAAAAATTATGATTAATTTATGTGTGTGTAAAAAAGCATAAAAACCCGAAAACTTAAAACGAAAAAAATTAATTGTTTTAAAAAATGAAATAATAATTCTTTATCTTAAAACGATAAATTAGCTGTCAATAAGTTTACTTTGTGTGGTATATTAAACTTACAGCTCTTTCTTGGCTCATTGCTTCTACCATTTTACATATTGTGACTTTCCCTGCGAGTCTATACTGTACTGAAAAGTAGGCAGGTATTATTAAGCAGCTAAATAAAGCCGCTGGTTATTTCTCTACCTGCTAAACTGCTGAAACGAGCTCGTTTACGTGTTTTTTTTTTTGTTTCTTCTCAGTCTAGAAATTAGTGTAAAACAAGCTGAAAAGTTTTAGGTTTCATAGACACGTTGCTTCCAGTAGCTCGTAACGCAACAATTTATAACAAATGATTAGCAAAAGTTTCCCATGTGACTTTGTATATTTTTGATATATTTTCTAGCTGCGTTCATGAGCGTGCGAAATGCGATTTTTAGCATGAAATTGCCTACTACTTAGTTTTTTGTGTTGCCCTTTGGCATGAAATTGCGCACTCGGTTCGTGTATTTCCTTTCCCTTCACCTTCTCCTGCCTTTCCCTTCACTCTCAGCCCGAAAACATATTAACTTCTTTATTTATTTGTATTTGTTTGAAAAGTGAAGACCCGAAGAAAGACAACCCCAGCCAAGCGGTGCTACACAAACGGAAGGACCTGCCGCACTTGCTTGCAACTTTTGCTTTGAATGAATGAATTACTAGAATGAGATGATATCCCTTTTGAGGAGGCTAACTACAATCACTTTGTCATCATAATGCGAGCAAATACAGAGCCTAAGTAGGTAGGCAACTCAGGCACAAAATGTGTTGAGAAAAATCTTAGTTGATTTGCGACAAACATATTTTATGCTCAATTGAATTGAGTTTTCCTTTTAGTTTTTATTTTTTGTTGAAAAATTACTACATAGATATGCCAAAAAATGCGCTCATTCCAACATTCTATGAATGCCACAATATGAGCGCTGCACGCAAACATACACACTCGCTCACACATACACAACGCATGAAAAAAGGACACTGTGGACATTGTATGAGGAGTGGATGGAACAAAAGCAGCAGAGGGGCAGAACAGGAGAAAAAATATTGTTGAGTAATGACAAAGGATATTAAACTATTTTCCCTTATTTTTCCACATATACTCTATCTCTCTCACTCATTTGACCTCATAAATTACCGACGAGGCATATATATTTTTGTCAGCCTGTCCGTCTGTCCGTATGTCTGTCTGCTTACAATTCACTCATATATATTCACATTTATAAATGTCCTTTTCAACAATAGCTCCTTTACATACATAAATTCATGCAAGTACTCGCACATAAAATATTATATGCGATTCATTTAATGCACAATGTCCTCCTCTCTTTTGCTCCTTTTGTGCGACTAGTTCATTGAATGGAATAAAAACATTCAAAAGACATGAATTTATTGTTTTGTGTGGAAACATTTTACAACTAAAAGTCAGCAAAAATGCATTTAATTGTTTTTTATGTTTTTTTTTCGTTTACTTGCATAAAGCAACGTTGAGAATCTATTATCTAATAGAGAAGGTAGCACATTGGTGTGTACTGGAGGGACGGTGGAGGGTAGGGGAAGGGAGGATAGGAGGTTACCTGATAGTTGAAAGTTAAATTATGTTTTCTTCACCGGTAGCAGTGACAAAGAAATGTGAACCGAGAGAATTTATTTGAAAATTGTAAATTATTACTGCTTGGAATTAGAATTAAACAATGGCAGGAAATGAAGATAACCCCTGTGCGAAATGCGTACGGCTGTGCTGCGATTCGTGTAAAAATACAACACGAAAAACATGAACGCATAACGAAAAGATCAGATTATTTCTAATGGACTATAACTAAAGTTTAAAAACTCATAACTTAGATCTTAATGTGGGAGAGCTCTTTGAGGAAGGAAACAATAAAATCGTATTGCAGTTATTAACAGATTATGGTAATGTAAAGTCTTAACTTCGTTGAGTAGAACTTAATAGTAAAGGTGTGCATCTATTTTTTTCAGTATGTAAAGATTTTCATGTAAATATCTACCCGTACAAGTCAAGAGTGAATTAATCTTTTAATCTGACCCTCAGAGGATCACTACCAAACCACACCAAATTGCCTTTAACTCCCACACAAATAAGTCTAAGCTAGGCTTTAAAACAATACAAATCTTACAAAAACCTTGAGCTGTAAACCAAGTTATTCCTCATACCCATAGATCTTGGGCTAAGTCACAGGGTCTGATTTGCACATTCCGTTCTGAATTCTCTCCGACCAACTCAACATTCTTTTTATACCAAAGTAAGTATTCTTCGCTGTAGTATAGCTCTACAGCGAAGGACAAAGACTTTCACTGGAATTATTTCTTAGGGATCTGTGAAAATTTTTATTTAATTTTCGTAAGTATTCTTCGCTGTAGTATAGCTCTACAGCGAAGGCCAGAGACTTTCACTGGAATTATTTCTTAGAGATCTGTGAAAATTTTTATTTAATTTTCGTAAGTATTCTTCGCTGTAGTATAGCTCTACAGCGAAGGCCAGAGACCAATCGCAAATAGTTTACTTTCACTGGAATTATTTCTTAGGGATTTGTGAAAATTTTTATTTAATTTTTAAAATTCACCTAAAACGAACTTACAACTTCAAAGTTTATATTTTGTTTTACCCAGTAGTTCTTGAATAGTACATACCTAGAAAAAAAGAAAGAAAATTTAGAAGTTAGAAATGCAATTCAATTAAGCGTTACAAAATATAAATACAAATAATAATTAAATTCTAATATTAATACTTAAAACTAATAGTTCAAGGCCCAGTGGTTAGAGTTAAAGTATATAATTTTTTTTTTTAGTGGTCGCGAATATTATTTACTATTGATTTACTTAGTAAAAATCGACCAGCGGATTCTCACATTTCCCTGGTGTCTTTGGATTGTTGAATAATTGTAATGTTGCCAACGTGGGATATTTGGAAATCATATGAGATTATGCTTATTCATTTCAAGTGGTTTCATAGTAATAGTTATTCATTTGAGCTAAGAAAAAGAGGTCAATCGAATTTCCTAATTTGGCAAAGTCGCTTATTGGCTGAATCCAAGCGCTATTAAGAGTATGAGTTTTTAGCTAAAAGGCAAATAAGTGCTCAGTTAAACTTCAGGTATTCCGCAATTTCTGGAGAGTTAACGAAGAAGAAACTTTGTTCACATAAGTCTCATAAATCGATGCCTTCAATTGTACAGACTCAGAACCTAATATAAGCTGCGTTTTATTCGCCACTCACAATTAGTTATGTTTAATGAGTTACGATAATTGTATGGGAAAGCAACAACAAAAACCTCAAAGTCAATAACGAAAAATGAAACAGTTTGACATACAAAATAAAACACAGGATATAAAAACATATATAAAAATGTTGAACAGCGAAGAAAACTAAGTAATAATTTAAATAAAAAAAATACAAAACATTTATTTTCTATTTAATAAATAAATTTTCACAAAATTCCAAAGAAAAATAAAGAGATCACCTGTCATTAGGGATGTGGTGATTCTATTTATTTCCAACAGCTTATCGATAATTTTTTTTGAAATCACAAGGCCATTTTGTAATTTAATACCTCTTAACACAGTTATGTTATTTTATTCAATAAAATTGCATATATTTTATTATATTAAATAAAATAGATGCAATTATTTTTAAATATTCTTATGAAGAGTAGAAACCAAAAACAATTCCGACCATTAACGGCAACAACTGGCAATCATTTCTATTGTTATCGATATTTATTAAAATGTTTCACCTCCATCTATCTTTACTTTACTTTTAATGGCACAACAGCCCATGGAGGGCCTGGCCTAGGCCGAGCTTTTCGCTTTTCGCATCAACTCATGTTGTGCGTGTTATAATTGTACATGAATGGAAGGGACCTACAGTTTAATGCCGAATCCGAACGGCGAAGTGAAAAGCTCTTCATACTCTCTTTTTACTCTTGAAGGTTAGCCATTGCCTGCCAAGAGGTGGTGCCTTGTAGAACAATTATTTTTTCTACATTTTTTGATTTTGCCTGTGCCGAGATTCGAACCCCGGACACTCTGCGTAGCAGTCCAACGCACTACCACTACGCCACAGCGACTACCTCCATCTATCTCCATTGTGAATAACAATACATGGAAGAAGAGACTTAACAACTTGGTCGTTTTATTGGCACATGCTAAAGAAGATTGCTAATAAAACGTTGCGGGCAGCTGTACCGCTGTCCTCGACTTGTCAACATCAATACCAAACACTTTTGTCAAATAAAGTTGTCCTTGATTTTTCATCATCAATGCTGAATATTTTCGACCAGATCAACGAAGAAAAGTTTCTTTGATTTGATAAGTTTTAGTCTCTCCATACTATCTTAAGTAATTAACAAATATTGCGAGAGTTAAACTTGTTATAGTTAAGTTAAGTCAATGATTAAAACTGAAATAATTCCCTTCTTCTTCTTCTTCTACTTCTTTGCAGCTAGTTACTTTCAACATTCGCATCTACTCGTACTTTCCTTACTTGAGTTAATATGATTTTAATTTTTTAAGTTAATCTATATATTTCATGTATCTCTTGAACTAACTATTTGCTATTAATATCACTCAAGCAATTTTTAATGTACATTTTCGATGCATTTATTATTAAAATTTTTTATTTTTTTTTTTTGAATTTAGTTTTTTTCAACTTTAATTTTAAGCATGATCGCATTTTAATTGCTTATTTATTTTTAGCAAATGTTCTACATCAACTGCTCGCCATCTACTCCCATTCACTTCCTTGGATTCCCCTCGCTTCCAGGCTCTTTGCTTCTGCTAGTTTTTATTATATTATTCAACATTAAGTTATTGCAGCAACAACAACAACAACACCAACAACAACAACAATAAAACAGAAAAAACTGAGAAAATTGCTTAAAGAGATACGCATAGTCGTGCTTGTTATAATTCGCTGATACAATTTCAGCAAAATGCGAAACATTTTCAAGCGCCTGCAGCATGGTGGCACGCGATTCTGGGCGCTGTAATTCTCATCCAATGTGAACGCAAACGCCAACTCAAACTTACAGTTGAAAGTTTTTTCTACTTTTTATTTTTACAGCTTTTTGGTGTAATTTACTTTGATGAAAATACAATTTCAAAATAATTTTGTTATTTTTTGTGTGTTCAAGTTTTTTGTAATTGTAAGTGTGTGTGTGTGTGTGTGTGTGTGTTTCTGTTGTTGTTTGCTTGCTACTTTTGCTTGTGGGCGTTAAATTAATGATGCGCGCACTATGCGCTGCTGATCTGAAAAATAAAAATACGCTGCGAATTTTTCTTTTTATATATATTTTATTTTTTCCCCCTCACAGTTGTTCGCTTTAAATTTTATATTTTTATTTAAGTTATTTTAAAATTTTATTATTTAGCAACAAAAAAAAAAAAAAGAAATGAAAACATTTTCGTTTTAAAATTCTTGATCTAATGAGTTATTGGCAAAAGTATTTTGAGGTCACTTCTTGATTCCGTCGCGTTGATGTGTGGCATATTTTGGCACATTCGCCGCACAACTCAACACATTTAGTTAGTAGATATTTAGTGTAGCCGCTGTAGCGGAGGCGGAACGCGGCGGAACAAACAAATGAGCATTTATTATAATGAATATTAATATTTTATTGGATTTAATTTGGAAAGCTGGAAACTCGTACATAATTTAAACTGCTAATTGACATTTGGCGTATTTGTGAAATAAATTTTAAAATATTTTCGAATTTTCGTTTTATTTTTTTTTTTTTTGTTAATTCCAATGAGCAAAGTTCAATATTAGTTTCTTATTTATATTTGATATTTGAAGTATTCTCCTGCTTAACCTCTGCCACGATAAGTTTTTCTTATTAAAAATATGATTTTATTATTTTATTATGCCAACACCGTGCTAGCTCAAGCATTTTTATTATGTATTATGCCTTAATGTATGCAATGGTTTCCTTTCTATGTCTTTCCCTCTACGCTCGCCACTTCTATTGCTTTTGTTATCTTTTGACAGCGATCAATAAACGATTGTTGCATTTTCATTTCATTTCATTATATTCTATTTCCACTTTGCCATAACACAAATTCCAAATACATAGAATGAAGCGAAACCTAATCAAATATTATAAACATTATATTATTGTAAGCATGTCATAATCGTAAAAAAAGATGCCGAAATATTAATACTTTTTAGACAAAATAACAACAAAGAAAAAAAAAATAAGAAAGAAATGGAAAATACACAAAAAATGGTACCTAGAAGTATGTGCATATTACACTGAGAGAAAATTGTTTGACATCAATGCACATTCCAGTTCGAAACTGGAATATTCGTATCACTAGCGGATCTCGAGATTGTTGACGGTTGTATGCCAGTTAATCAAATGGTAATTCATTATCCTCTTCTTCTTCATTCTTATCAAATTGATTTATTTTCGATTGCTTATTCAAGTTAATATACAACAATAACTCAATAGCCTAATCCATCAATCACTAAGAGAACGAGTAGTTCTAAAGTGGGAAAGCTTATATGAAGCAAAGGTGATCAGATTGTAAGGGTGTAGAGAGAGGGGGGATATGTAAAGATTTGAATACAATTCAGGCAGATTCACCAACCGAGTGTAGCACTCTCTTCTCGTTCTTTTATATGGAGTTTTTCTGCTCTCTCACTTAGATTATTCTATAAATCATAATATTAAAAAAAAAAAATCAAAAGAGAGTGAATCACCCGGTCGGTGAATTCTTTTCTTTTAAAGCAGATGAGATAAAACAGAAAACCAACGTCCTTATCAAGCTGTTAACAAATAAGCGTATGGATAATACAAGCCTCTACTCGCGATGTTCATCTCAAGTGCTTTACGCTGCTAACAGGATGGCGAACATATGGGGAATTCTCTAAATTCAGGGGAATCAGAGTTCAGGTTAGTTAAAATGGCATTGAATCTTCAGTTCATATTTTTGCATATTTTACAAGAAATGCATATTTTTGCATATTTTCAGTAAATGGCATAAAATGGCATTAAATCGTTAGTTCATATTTTTGCATATTTTACAAGAAATGCATATTTTTACATATTTTCAGTAAATTTTTTGTTCTTGTTTTTTTGCTAATGAGCGTATGGATGTTGCAAGTATCTGCTCTCAACGTCAGCTCTCTTAGTTTCATCTCAAGTGCTTTAGGCTGCCAACAAGACTCCTAATATGAGGGGAATACCCCAAATTCAGAAAAATCAAACGCACTTCTAGTTAGTGAAAATGGCATTAAATCGTTAGTTCATATTTTTGCATATTTTACAAGAAATGCATATTTTTACATATTTTCAGTAAATTTCTTTCATATAAAATTTTTTAATTTACTCCTGTTTTTTGCTAATGAGCGTATGGATGTTGCAAGTATCTGCTCTCAAAGTCGGCTCTCTTAGTTTTGTCTCAAGTGCTGTAGGCTGCCAACATGAGGGTAATTCCCCGAATTTAGGGGTATCAGACCAATTCTAGTTAGTTAAAATGGCATTAAATCTTTAGTGCATATTTTTGCATATTTTACAATAAATTCATATTTTTGCATATTTTCAGTAAATTTCTTTCATACAATATTTTTATATTTACAAACTCTTTTTTAACAAATAAGCGTATGGATAATATCAAGTTTCATCCTTGATAATATCAAGGATAATAAAAGTAATTTCATCTCAAGTGTTCTCTATGATTTTATGCTGCCAACAGAATTGCCAACATGAAGTGAATTTTCCAAATTCAGGGGAATCAGACTCACTTCTAGTTGCTTAAAATCGTTAATGCATATTTTCATAAAACTGCAGATTATTTTAAAATAAATAAAAGATTTCTGCATTGTTTCACTTGATTTCCTGCACATACAATTTTTGAATTAACAGACTCCACATTTTCTGATTTCTCCGTTCAGTGCTGGATTATTTCAAGTGTAGGTATGTATAACTAGGGAATGAGCAACAAAAAAAAACAACAGCAACATAATCATAAAAGTAGTCGCTGTTGCTTTTGCTACGATTGCCGCCGTTATTGGTTGTTGTAAAATCAAAACAAACAAAAAAAAGAACACCAAACCATTCATACATTATCATAATCAACAGAATATAATCATCGTCATCATTATGGAACGTCATTCAGACATATACAATATTTTGATTGTAATAATATAAAAATAAAATTATAATGAATGCGTACGTGTTATGAATGCTTGAGTATGCTTGAAAGTATTAATATTTTTTTATCAAAAAAAACCGAAAAAAAAAAGAGAAAACAAAACAAAACATACTCATGTTGACTGCAATAATAATGACAACAATAAGCAATAATAACTACTACAACAACAATAACTACTACTTGCCGCTTTTCTCTGCTCTCTGCTCTCTGCCATCTATTACACTGTAGGTAGCTGCCAGCAGCAACTCATAATACGTGCATTTCATAACTTAATTATTATGTTTCAGCGTTTATGTATTTTCACTCCCCTCTCATATCACAAAAAAAAAAGGAAAATATCATATATTTATAAAATCGTATGACATATCAAATGATTGCAAACAGAAAACAGAAATAGAATAAAGTACGGAGTACCTATTTATATTCTACGGTTGGTTTGTTTGCTTGTCCACATTTGGCGCAGTGTAGAAAAACAACCGAAGTAAGTATGTGGAAAAGGCAACCTCTTGCAAAAATTCACCTTCATGTACTCGTAACATTAACCCGTTATTATAAACGCTGGTGTTTTGATTCTTTTTTTTTTTTGCCAAACAAACTATTTCATATCCGGTTTCAGCGCCGGAAGTTGACGTTGTGAAATTTATACTCTTGCTTTTGTGGAGAGAGAAAATTTGTTTGCAAACAAACATTTAACTCTGCGTGTGTCGATCATTGTGTGCGTTCTATTCTTGTTCGGCGACTATTTCTGCTATATAATTAATTTCAACTACCATCAAATAAGTATTTTGGGAAAAAAAAATACATTTCACATTTGTAAGCCGCAATTGAAATTTTATTCTTTTACGGTGAAAATAAATATTTGCATAAATAAGCGGCTTTGTGACACTCACTTCGTCTATTCTACTTATTTTTAAGCGCCCTTCACTTTCTCAATCACAATTCAAAGCGAGATTAGTCAAGAAGAGTAGAAGCAACCAACCCTCTTTTCCCTTAATTCTACGCACAGTAGTGCTTCAAATGTTAGCAGTCAAATCTTGTGCAGGTATGTTGGGAGTGATAAGAATTTAGCATCTACCTATTTATTTTGAATGCTGCTGTAAAATATGCAAAGAATTTGTCAACGATGACAGGCATCCTGGATGCAGGAGAGACAACAGACTCTATAACTGTGAGAGAGTATAAGGGAGACAGAAAGAGAGAGAGAGAGAGAGAGAGAGAATGGTATACTTCATGCATAACGTTAAGTGGGGTGAATTGAACCCATTTCAGCATTTGATTTTAACGGTGAACATTGGTGAAATAAAGACATAAGACAAGCGATTTTAAAGCTTAAATTTGAAGAGTTAGGATGGTAGGAAACTTTTATTCCAGCAAAGCGGTAGGTAGAGAGACATAGCCTATATGGCTGTGAAGTGTTAATATTTGAAAAGTTTTGGCAAAATGTTAATAAATCAAACCCTAGCAAGTGTTTTTTGGAGTTTGGAAGACGATATCAAATAGAGGATTCTTAGCAAGTTTCACGCTTCAGTTTACAGAGTGCACCTCTAGGTACAACTCCTAGAGTTGTGAAACTGGAGTTAGAGTCATATATTTGAAATTAAATTTTCAGCTTTTTATTAAAGTTCTTGGAATGAAAATCTGTCATCATCATAATTTAGGTTTAAAATTTCAATCTTTGCCGTTTAAGGAAACAGGGGTTCAAATATTAAACATAGACAATAAAAAAATCTTCTGAATTTATATTTCTGAAGAGCATTCATTTTAAATAACACAGAGAGTTATGGGATCAGCAGTTAGATTTGTTATGTTCAACCTCATCAATTTCATCGTCAAGCTTTAGGATATAGAATCTGATACATAATTTGTATTGAGTTGTGAGATCGAAGTCAGAAAAAATGTAAATCCACATAAGCGAGATTGTAACTCTATACAAATTCTGAGTCAGCGTAGTACTCAATATGAGATTACTTAAGTACTTGTGATATGACAATTTAGAAAAGAAAATTCATTAATTTCTGAAACGTTGTTAACCTTCAGTAATTAAAAAAGAATTAGGTGATTGTACTTTGTTCTAAACTCAACTCAACAGCAAATGGAAACTAAAAGTTAAAATTACTAGAGGAAGTAAATGTATGCACTATTAAGGATACCAAAAATCTTGGGTTCCGAAAAAATGTGTTACAAAATCTTAAAACGATTTTGGAATAATGAAACCAATAGGATATACACTCAGAGAAAAACGGTCTAAATTTAAGAAAAGCGATAATAAAACAAGCTCATTCGTTGACGAAAATCTGGTAAGTTGGAAAATTCTTAAAGAAAGAAAAAAATTCGTATTTTAAGTAATACTGATAATAATAGAGATTTTAGTTTAAGATTTTTTTAGAATACGTGTTTTCTAGAAATTAGACCACCAATTCTTATTTTAAGGCTGTAACGGACGGACTTATTTTGAGATAGTTTTCTAATTAATTAAAGAATTCGTTCTTGTGTTAAGATTGTTGTGGTCTCATCAATTCTTAATTTAAGACTGAAACGATTTTATTTTGAGATAGTTTTCTGATTAATTTAAGAATTCGTTCTTGTGTTAAGATTGTTGTGGTCTCTAGAAACAAGACCATCATTTCTTAATTTAAGACTGAAACGATTTTATTTTGAGATAGTTTTCTGATTAATTTAAGAATTCATTCGTGTTTTAAGATTGTTCCGTTTTAATTTGAAGAAACAATCTTTTCATTACGGCCGATAAGTTTTTAGATAAGATTTTTCCATTCTTAAATCAAGAATATATTGCTTGAAGAAATTCAGTTTTGATTTTAGACATGCGTTATTCGTTTAAAAATGTTCAGTCTTAAACTAAATACGAAGAGAATGCGGTACAAGTAAGTATGACGGAACTTGCCCTTAGACTTCAATTTTTTGCTCAGTGTACATAACTTATTTAGCGATGGAGGAAGAGGGAAAGTATCGAAAAGTATACCATGATTCATCAGCTGTAGCTAATTAGCTACAGATCCAAGCCACGATAGTGCTAAAGAGATCTTAACCTTTACGATATCCGATTGCGTTTTTTAGGTGATACTAATTCTTTAAGACACTTGAAACTATGGAAACGAGTCTGGTAATACGTCGATATATAAATAAATAAATCAAAACTAAATGAAATCAGTCTTCCTATTAAGAATATATTGCTTGAAGACTGAAATCAGTCTTCCTATTAACTTTAGACAATCTGATGAAATTTATTGGGTTAAATTATAGTAGCTGTCACAGAGTCTGAAACCCTTTAACACAGGACCAAGTTCATAGCCTCAAAAACAAAAATCATTCAATTTGAATCTCTCTTTTTTGCTATCTCTTTAACAAAAAGCATACAATTATATTGCGGTTTTTCCGTCACTGCCTCCCCACTCTCCCCTAGCTACGCAATTTAGTTAAATTTAATTTTCATTCTACGAAAATTAATGCGAATTCCATTGTAAATTCCCTTTATACAGACCGAAAAGTACGGCGGATATGTGAGTGGAAAATTATTTGGCAATTTGAGGTGGCAGCGTCGCACTTCGAAGCGATTTGCATGCCTGAAAATTAAAATCTTATTGCGTTAAGCGCAGGGGTTGACGTTTGAAATTTAACTAGAAAGAACAGGTTTCTCTCATATACGCAAATTTTGGGATTTTTGATAAATTAAACTTTTTTTGTGTGAGTGTGTGTGTCTATGTTGGTATCGTTGCTTAAATTTTAATTTGAATTTCAGAGCGTTCGTAGCTAAAAAAAAAAAAGTAAGAAGAAAAACAGGCGATACAAATTCAATTCGTTCAAGCTAAAGATACGCTTTTTTCGGTTGGTATCTGTTGGCTTGAAATTAAAAACGTATACGCTTAAAAGACACAATTCTAAATGCTCCTTTCATTTTTGTTTTGCTTGAGAAATTTAAGTTGAAATGTTTTAAAAGTTATGAATTAAATGTGAATTAACATAACAATAGCAACAAATGAGACGAAAATGAAAGGTAGCCATAGAGAGAAGAAAAGGATGAGAATACCCTGGGGTAAATGTGGAAGTATTCATTGGCATAATCAGCTTTAAAAGCTTATTCTTAGAAACGGATGAACAAAATAAAAAAAAAAACAAAAAAAATAATAATACGAAGCAATCATTTCATATCAATTTGTCATACCTGCGGTAATCAAACAGCAAGGATTCGTTACGCTGCAAATAAAAATATGCAGTTGCAACGGAAAGAATTTTTCTTTCACATATATTATCTTTATAAATAGAAACTCACAAAAAGAGGTAAATTGTAGTCAAATATGTAAAGAGCAAATCACAGAATTGCAATTTCATATTTATGTATGTATGTGTGCAGCTAAAACGGAGCAAAACTATTCAGGCGTTGCATTTTATAGACTGGAAAATTTTTTATTTCGCGACATAACGAATAAAATATTATCAAAAAACAAATATGCATAATAAAAAGTGAATGCATATGTCATGTTTGTGTATGGAGCATCGGATGGGGAGGAAAGTGGCAGCTAAAGGAGTGCAAGATAACCACACACATACAGAGAGAGAGAGAGAGAGACGGAGTGAGAGAGAGCAGGCTTCAACGCATATGCCAAAAGCTGCAGCTACATAAAAGCAAATTGGCATAAGAAAAATGTATTTATATTTATTTTATACTACAACATGACAATGAAAAATTGTGATGCTGTGCTGTCAATGTTGCGGCAAAAATGTTGGCGAATGCTCACGTGTTTGGGGGGGAAAAACAACAACAATGACAAAAAAAAAAAGTATTAAATCACAGTGCAAAAAAAAGTATAAATAATAAAATACTCGCACAAAAAAAAAAAAACAGAAACGCAAATAAAATAGAAGCTTTGAAAAAGAATTTACTCGTAGCGTAACAAATTGAAGTTTGTTGCCGTCGCCGTCACCGTCGCCGTCGCCGCCGTCAAACTATTGTAAATATTTCTGTGTATGTATTTGTGCGCATCAAATGGCAACACTTCACCATTCACCATCAACTTCGCATATGTAAATACATGAAAAAGGATATTTCACGCTATATGTAAATCCTTTTGTCTGGCAGATAGAAAAATCTATACGAATTTCTGATGATGCTTAAGCAGAAGCTGGAGCTGGAGCCTGAGCTGATGACGAACGATGACGATGGCGATGCCGTCGCTGGGTGTTGGCAATAATGATGATGTTTCTGTTGCGAATATAACAACGGTAATGTTCTTGCTTTTGATATTCCAATACACACACAAAAAAGAGATGTACAGCAGCAGCAGCACCCGATGCGAGTATGTTGGTTGTTACTTCCTGCTTGTCTGATACTTTGCAATAAAAAATGAAGAGAAGTGACTGTCATTGTCCTAGCATAAGCATATGAAAAATCTGCAATAATTCGCGCCAAACCCGAAAAGCAAATCAACACAAAAAATAATACGTAAAGAGAAAAAATTGGGATGAGGAAAAAGCATTTGAAACATTTGAATAACGCGGTTTGCCTCCTCTTCTGAAGGTATTAAGATATGTCAACGTATAACAACAAAAAAGGAGGAAAAAATATACACACTTATACACGCTTATACCACACAAAGGCTACAACACAATCTGACGCATTTTTTGCTCAGTATAATGAAAACAACTTTTTGGTATTTTAAGCGAAAGTAAAGCGCAATTTAAATAGGATTAATTTCGCATTTGTAATGCAAACACAGACCCATACACACACCCACACACCCACACACATACCTATATAAAATATCATACAGCTGCATGTTGCTTGGAGTGTGGTTGTTGCTTTAGCTACCACTATCACACTCTACGTGTATTTGATGAGCTTATTAAGTGTAGCATATTTTTGGGCGCTTTGGACAGAGTGAAACGCAGAGAGAGCGAGTGGGAGACAGTGAGTAAGGGGCAGGCAGGGAGAGAAGGAGAGCAAATTCCCAGAGTTTACTTACCTAAAAACTGTCAATGTGTAAATCTGTGCGTTAATACGAAATAAAATTCTATTTTGCTTTTGTTTGGGAAAGCAGTGAATTTATTTTTAATTGCTCCCATTTTAAATTAAAAAGTGTATTGACAAATTTTATCTTTTTCTCGGTATTAGATGAATGCTGATGACCTTTGGGAAGGCTTGATTCGTTAAATAGAAAACTATGTTATTTTTTGGAATTTTCACAGAATGGTCTGTGTTTTGAGATATGAATGGAAGTATAATATGTAATAGAAACTATGGCCAATATTTCATAATACACTCTATTCAGAACAAATATAATCTATATTTTTAATCAAAAATGTGTTATAAAATATTTTAAATCTTAAGTCGACTTAAGTTGCTTTTCATTTTCACCACAGAATTCATTAAATAAGCAAAAGTAATTGAATGGTTTTTGGTATGATGAATTGAATTCTGATATTTTTTTGTTTTAAAACTTTTCTAAGAAACCGTACAGCGGAGATTAAACGGAATTAAAGAGAGTAATAAGGAAGAAAAGAGAGCAGGTATTGCTTTTAGTGTGCTGTTCTCAGCAGTGCTGCCAGTGGCACCTTACTACGTTTGCGTTCGCCAAATAGAACGAAGTAAATCAAGAACGTACATAAATAAAGAAAAATATTAAAGTCGCCGTGTCAAACACGATAGTGCGCTGGCTTGCTATGTATACACAGTGTCCGGTGTTCTAATCTCGGCACAGGCAAAATCAAAAAGGTCTACTTTTCAACGCGGCAATCACCTCTGGGCAGGCAATGGCTAACCTACAAGAGTAAAAATACATAATTTCCTAAGAAAAGCTTTTGACTTCGCCGCTCGGATACGGCATAAATCTGTAGGCCCTTTTCATTCATTCAAAAAAATATGACACGCCCAACATGAGTGCTTGCGAAAAGTTAGACTTAGGCCCTCCATGGGCTATTGTGCCAATAAAAAACGAAAAGAAAGAAATTAAACAATGGGGAAATGTCACCTCAGCCACTAAATAAGGGTGTAGAGACTTTCGGCTACTGTCACACCGGCCAATGTTAGCAAGTTCTTCACAGAACAGACAGTGTTCTACATGGCATGGGGTCAATGAAAAATATATTTCAAACGAAAATCCGCTTTAACGCTCCCAAGACAACTTTCTAATTCCGATCTATATTTATATTTCTATAAGAAGAATGGGGGAAATATGTAAGTACTTTTCGGATATCTAAATGAAATGATTGAGAAAGTCTTGATATGACATCCAAAATTCGCCATCTCTATCAAAAGAAAGACCAATTTCGTGTTTTTGATTTTCGGGGATATAACGCCATTCGGCAGAGCTATCACTTCACGGTCCAGGTCCATTCCACTCAGCTTCGTTACCCCATGGGTTTCGCATGCGAACCATAGCAATTTTACCTTGTTGATTCGGAGTCACTATATCAATTAGACAGACCTTGGTTATAGAATAGGCATGTCCACGGATAAGGCCCTCTCTAGTTTCAGCTTCAAGGACATTACGATCAGGTTCCAATGAGCAGCCCATTAAAGAATTGCGTTCAACCGCTTTGTGAAGTATATTAAAAAGATACGGAGGTGCTTCTTTCTTTCAAGTCATACCATTCGTAAGCACAAATTATATTCTTCATAAATTGCCAAATTTGTTTTGAATAAATTATTCATTCATAAAACCTTAATCGCAACAGGACTGACTAGGAAGTTCTTACCAAGACTTTGTTAATTATTTTTTATATTTTTGGCCCTGATTAGGAATTCTCAACTGGTCTCGTCTAAGGAAATATGCCAATGTTAGATAACGCCATTAAGTTGACAAAATTTTGCCTCTCTCTCACACAAACAGAATTTTTATATTATATGCCAATGAATTTATGCAAGTAAAATAATTATGATTCCTATGTCACAGTCTCTTTCAATTTTGTGAGAGCCGAATAACGGAACTAAGCGTGGTGTAATCTTGTATTCTATTATTCTTGATGACAGACTATCGTTTCCTATTAAAAAGTACGTTCAGGCAACACTGGTTCTCAGTGCTCTCTTTCTCCAACTCTCATTCTAGCTTTTGCTCTTGTGGTCTTGATTTTTGGAATTGAACCACGATCCACTGGAGTTGGTCCAATTTTCACAACAGTTATCACGCGGAAGTGATAATGTTGCACAGAAATTATGTCAAATTATTCCCGAGGAGTTTAATAATAATCTAGGATTTGTTCTGAAGTCTCTCTGGCATAGCACAATTCTAATCTATTCTGTTATCTATTTTATAGAAATTTATGCTCACTTTAGCCAAATTCACGAATGAAAATATTGTGTTGTGTTTTTTTCAACAAAAAAAAAATAAATCAAAAATACCATTAATTTCTAAATAAGTACAAGTATTTTTGATTGACATTTCCTCTATCAACTCAATTGTATACATACATACATACATAATAAAAAGCAACAAACATTTTTGATTGCAAATTAACTATCTAAGCTAAATGTCTGGAACTGCGTTTAAAAAACAACAAGCAACAAAAAAAAAACATCAGCAACAACAGCATAACTACACAAATTTACAAGACTTGCATATGTAATGAGTTTACAACCATAGGTGGCAGCGGCAGCGGCCGCGGCGGTGTCGCTGGCGAAGCACAACGTGCAACGTGGTGGTGGTGGTGCTGTTCTGTTGTTGTGGCAAAAGGTGAGCGAAAGGCTAAAACATGGAATAATAATTTGCTGTTTTCCTTCTCAAGAAATTAACTTTATTTAAAGCAGCTAAAAAAAAAATTAAATATGAAACAAACAAAAAATTATGCAAACTAAAGCAACACGTGTAAAAGAGAGAAACAAAAATACAGAAAAAATACTGTCAAAATACAAGATACAGAAAATTTTCAGATATCCGTCAATGTTGCAAGTAAGCAGAGTGTGTGCAGCATATGCTGCAAATATACTTGAGACTATTTCTGAGAGACATTCTCCGATTGTCGCTGCAGGAGTCTACAACTTGGCTGGCTTCTTCTTAATTCATGTAGTATTTTTGTAGTTAATATTAAGGAAAAAGGCAACAAATGAAAAAGAAATAATATTTATTATTATTATTATTTTTATAAGATTAAAAACTCAACTCGCAGACAAAACGACGAAGACCAACCACATGTGCTGGAGTTTGTTTGTGATTTACTCATGCTGCACGGACACACACATCATGCAACAACCGAAATGAAAAATTGTTGAAAATTGTTTTCATATTTTCAAATTAAAAAATAAATAAAAGAAACCAATTTAAAAATTCAATCAACATTTTTCAGTGTATAATAATCAGATTTTTTTTTGTCCCCCTTGTCCCCCTTGTCTCCCTTGTCCCCGCTGCCATCGTCATCATGCACGTATGCAACTTGAACTGAATTAAAAATGCGATCATTTTGTTGCACGATCTGACGTTGCTGCTGACGTTGCTGTTGCTATTGCTGTTGCTGCTTCTTTGTCTATAGGTAGTTGCAATTTTTCGTTGTTGTTGTTGTTGTTGTTGTTGTTATTGTTGCTGTTGCTGTCTACTATAATGCAAATTATATTTGCTTGGTCGCTGTGCCTTGCTGTTGGCCAAGCTTAACTACAATACAAATACAACATAAGAAAAAACTACAAATTAAATGTAATGTGCGTGTTGTGCTCATCTAGTACAACAACAACAAATCCAAGAACATCAATTACAACAACAACAACAGCAGCAGCAACAACAACAACATGCAAATAAATCCCCACAAACTGAACGCACCTCAAGAAACGCAATTTTCCTCTCCACTGATATTTCATTTTTTTCCCAATTTTTTTTCATACATTTTTATTGCTTTATTTCCTCTTTCTTTTATTCCTTGTCTTCCACATAGGTTGTTTTTTAATCTAGCAAAATTAAAACCAAAAAAAAAAAAAATACAAAAAATTTAATTTACATTTATTCTTTTTGTTGTTTTGCTTTTGGTACATCATTTCAAGTGCTTTCAACTTCTCCAGCAAGAATTTAGCCTCAAGTAGAGAGGAGGAACGCATGAAGGAAGCAGTTACTCTGCGGATCGCTCTATAAATTGTGCGCAGCGCGAGCGATTGCGGGCGTAGGTTCAAGAACAGAGACTCGTCTGTTTGTAAAGATTATTGTTGTTGCTTTTGGCCATTGCTAAATTACCATCAATCTTGAGCTTAATCCCAAGCACAAATTTTTCTACTTTAATTGATTTGTCAGTTTCAGTTTTAGACCATACACATTCACTTGATGAATACTTTGCTTTTCTGGGGAATTGTGCGCAGCAGCTTTGCGCTGAGGGATAATTCTTTTATTGTTTTTATAATTTTATTTCATTGTGATTTAAAATCTTGTAATTTGCACCAGTCGCTATTTGAGTAAGTAATTATAAAGACAATGGTTTACTTGGGCATACAGCGAAGTGGCAAAATAGTATAAATACCACTGTGATGCTTTTCAGTTTCTTCAGATGCTTAAGGGCAAGTTCAATCTAAGTAGTAGTTGTGATTACAATCAAACTATCTGTTCTGCAAGAGAACAAATTCAAAATCTTAAAATTACGATTGGTGCCAAAGTGTAGGAATTTTGATAAAATTTTTAAATTCTGTTCAGATTACGTGGCCTTCGAATAAGTAATTGAAACCATGGCTTATCCAACGCAACGGTTTGGCTACCTGTAACCTATCTTTGCCTAACCGAGCTGTTTTGTTTCTCATATTCCCCTTAGAGGTACATATGTAATTGATATAGTCCAGAGATAAACCTTTTGGCAATAGATAAAACAATTTCATTCTAAATCTGATGCTAATAAACTTTCTTTAATTTTAAAAACTCAATTATTGGCTGAAGTCATGGCTTTACAAACAAAGAGAAGTGTTCTGGCTGAAATGTAATATCGTGTCATTCCATGATATATTAACTATCAAAGATAGCTAACTTTCCATCAAATGCCTAACTAGAGTACACTGAAGAAGTTACTCTATCGAAGAAGTCCTCAATAAAGTAACTGATAATCTCAACGTAGATCTTGTGTGTGTTTCAGAGCATGGCGATTAATATAGTAACAACAAAGCTGATGAATTCGGTAGCTTGGGCACAACAATGCCGCTTTTACAATATAATAAACTACCCGGGCACAACACTGACAACCTGCAATGATGAATTTCAAACGGCGATCTTAAACCAGGCAAAGGAGAAATGGCGACTCAGCTCACATGCAAAAATACCAACTAGGTATGCCCAGAATATGACTTTACATGCGACTAAATACTAATATTCTTAGAATAACTGCTCACTACCTCAAAGACAAAGACACAGACTTACCTAGAACGGGTGAACCCTCAAATGACAACTGTAGAAGAGGTAAAGAGAATATGGAAGGGGAAAACCTATCTCTCACACCTCTACTTCTGCAATTGAATACAGGGTAAATTTGTTATTTATTCAGAGTTGTTCCAACTAACGTATGTAAGATTGTAAGATCTATTGTGCCCCTACATGAATCGAATTTACTTTCATAACTCCAACCAGCTATAGAAATTTTAGGGTTGGCCCTCTTTCTGTGGAGTTCAAATTACCATCTGGTATTTGATTATTAATTATAAAACTTCTACGTAGGATCAGTAAATCAGTAAATAGAAGTATTCAGAAGGAATTGAATTTGATCTCTGACATCCTCTGACATCATCCAGTTACGCTTCCAAGGAAACCTTCAAGTCTCTGTGACGCAATTTGCCGGCACTAAATTATAGCCTTACCTCAAAGGTATAAAAATGTTTATAAGTAGTAGGATACTCCTCTGCAAGTTCGCCTTCAAACGTTGATATCTTGTTCTTCCGCATAATATATGCACCTTAAACTTTAAAAATATCTTGATGTGTTTTTTTTTTTTGTATAAATTGTAGCTTTTAAAATGTTTAATCTTCTATTAACTACTAAATTTTAATCGATTTTCGATTAACTTCTCCACTTTAGTTTTTTCTTTGCAACGTCATAGAAAACTTTTTCATCAGGCAATAATTTCATTCTCATCATCATTATCAAACATGGGGGAAAAAATAGAAACTCATTGAAGCAATTTCAAAAGTACTACATACAACATCAAGCAAAGCTAGAGTCAGAGCATAATGCATTTTACAGCTGAAGCATCAGAAGCACGCTTAAGAAATAATAAAATGTGTGTGCGTGTGTGTGTGCGTGTGTGCGTGCGTGTGTGTGTGCGTGTGTGCGTGCGTGTGTGTGTGCGCTTCCAAGTATGAGCTTTCGATAAGCATCATCTTTATTTCTTGTTAGTAATTCGAACAAGAAAAAATAGTTACATGCTGTGCTGAGGCAAGTCAGAGCATTTCTATCTGTCAATTTTTGTATTTATTTTTTGTTGTGTATGCGCTTAAGAACAAAGTAAACATTAAAACGAAAACACCAAATAAAAATCATAATTTTTCGATTAAAAATAATGTATGTATACATGCGAAGAACGAAAATTAAATACTGAAACCTAACAATTGAATATCATAAAACAGAAATCATAAAATCAACAAGCAACAATTTCATCAGCACCAGCAAACAGCAAAGCATTTGAAGCTGCAATCGAAAGCAAATGAAATACGATAAACCCAATGCGCTTTTTGCTGAAGCTGAAAAGCTTTTATAGCTGCTGACATCTAGCAATTGTATTGTGTACTTAATGATAATAACAACAATAACAACAACAGCGTCAGAGTAAATACTCCTTTCGCACAAAGCTGACAATTGTACTGGCATATCAGTAATGAGAATGAAAACGAATTGAGGTTTATTTTTGTTGAAGCAAATACACACACACACACACACACACACACACACACACAACTATATAACAGACAGACAGACTGAACGCGACAGATCGACTGACAACAAAGTCACGATACAAACTTTCATACAGATAGATTGATATTTGTATGAGTGTGTATTGATGAGTAGCAGGAACTGCAAGAGCAGCAGAAGCAGCTACTCGAACAGCACAAATTACAAACAGCAACTACATACATACTTATGTCAGTAACTGATAGCAGCAGCAGCAACATATTTCACTATTTGTTGTAGTAGAAGTAGTTAGTAGTAGTAGGGCATGTCAAGCACAAGTAATCAATAATCAGGCTGAGCAAGGCAAGATATGTTGTTGCCCCCTAAGTAAATACTTCAATACTGTTGCTGTTCGTTTGCTCGTTGATATGATGGCGGAATTGTCATTATCATCAATGGCAGTAATACAAACAAATTATTAAAAAATACATAACATAAGTATTTTTATAATAAATATGAAATTAAATGATAGATTTTTATCTTTCGCAAAAAAAAAAAAGAAAAAATTAAAAGTTTGCTATTTTTTTTTGCACTACGCTTAAACAAATACGTAAAGTAGATAGATATAAATGATATTTATTATAATTTTTCCATTTAAATTTTTATTATTTAGCTGGTTACAAAAAAGAAAAAAAAATGGAAAATGATTTCAATTGCTAAGGACGATGCCAGTGTGGCTGGTTCAAATGTTGTTCACTACGGTTCAACACGTAAAATAAACAAATATTATAGATATTTACAATAAATTTTATATCATTTTTAATCGCAGTGGAGAGGAGACTTAAAAACATGTGCAATATTCATTTGGAATTTGTTTCAACTTGGAAGTATTTGTGAAGCAAATTCATTAAAAGTATTCATAATCATTTTAATAGTTTCAATTTTATCATTTAAGTAGATGGACTTACATGCAAAATTAATTACATTGATTTTATAGAGTTTGTATTGTAGTTGGAAAAAACAGTTGTCAGTATAACGAGTGCCTCATAAGTGCTTGCTTCAAAACTCTGTGTGCTTGCTTCAAAAGTAACCCAATTTGATCGGTGTGCCAGTCAGTGTGAAAAAAAACCTTGTCAGTATAACGAGCGCCTCATAAGTTTTGAGACGACATTCAGGCGGTAATTGCACTGTATAAACATGTTAAAAAATTTTATCGAATGCACTCTGTGTGCTTGCTTCAAAAATAACCCAATTTGATCGGTGTGCTTGTCAGCGTCATCAATGGAATAATTTGCTACAGATATTGAATAACAAATAGAGGCTTACGAATCATCTTTGCCTGCATTGGTTGAGGATAATTAGAATGTGGCAAATATCTAAAAATATATAAAACAAAACTAACCCTTCTCTAACCTTGAGACTACTGCATTGTCGTACTAATTCGATTTTCGAAAATGTGTTTCGCACCTCTTTGACGAACTAAGTAATAAAAAGTATCCACTGTTACTTACTTACTTAACTGGCACAACAACCGATGATCGGTCTTGGCTACCTCTACAAAGCTTCACCAGTCGCCTTTGCTATACGCGCGCTGGCGCCAGTTGATAAGACCAAGTGCAGTCAGGTTGCCCTGCACCTGGTCTCTCCAACGGAGATTAGGACGTCCGCTTCTGCGTGTTCCTCCACCGTGGCTCGAATAGAACACCTTTCTAGCTGGAGCGCTTTCTTCCTTTCGCTCAACATAACCCAGCCAGCGAAGCCGCTGGAATTTTATACGCTTGACTATGTCAGTGTCCGCGTACAGCTCATCGTTCCATCTTATTCGATACACAGATCTTACGGAGTATCTTCCTCTCGAACGCTCCTAACAGCCTCTCATCATTGATGGTAAATGTCCACGTCTCTGCGCCATATATTAGAACGGGAAGGATGAGAGACTTATAGAGCGTTATTTTCGTCGCTCGAGAGAGGGCTCACCTTCTCAATTGCCTACTGAGCCTGTAGGAACAACTGTTGGCAAGAGTTAGTCTCCGCTTGGTCTCAAGGCTGACATTTTTGTTGGAGTTTATGCTGGCTCCTCGATATATGAAATCCTTGACAACTTCAAAAGTATAATTGTCAACAGTAACATTTTGTCTAAGACGCCGTGACTCTTTGTTTGTTGACACAAGGTATTTCGTTTTGTCCTCGTTCGCCACTTAACCCACTCCCCCTCGACGAGACTCCCTTTCCAGGTTGGAGAATGCTGCACTGACTGCTCGAGCGTTTTTGCCAATGATGTCAATAGTATCCACTATTGGTTCCCACAAATCTGTCATGTGGTTGATGGTTAATGCCTCCACTCTCTCCTGACAGTTTGCGTGGAGATCTTGCTCCACCAGTAGTAAAATTTCATCGACTTTTTCAGTTACTTTCAGTACATCTTCGATATTCAAATTTCCTGAATGGAATCGAGCAAACCACTCTTGGATCCGGCGTTCACTCACAGCATCCTCATCGTAGGCCGCACAAATTTTTCGGCATATTTTTTTGCAACGGTTGTGTACCTATTCTATAATAATAAAGCATCACATAGCGTATTTCTTCAGATATTTCACTTATTTTCAATTACACAAAATGTAGCCTGAAATATTATCTTTCAAACATGTGTTTGTTGGACTAGTGTTGCCAGATTTGTGGGTACCAATACCAAAAACCGCGCATATATTTTATATGACCCAATACAAAGGATATTCTTCAACGACGTGATCTATCGAAAACCTAAACGAGCACCAAAATATACAGCCAGACAAGTCAAAATAATACTAAAATGTTACCGTGTATTTCGTGACAAACACTTTACAAGTGGAAAATTCATGAACTTAGATGAGGAATCTTACCACCCACTATGAGCTGGGTGGAAACAATGGCTTCTACACTGACAACATTGAAGCAACACTAGACAATGTTAAATTTGCGGGTAAAGTAAAATTCGAGGCTAAAGTGTGCAATTTTGCCAAGGGATATTTCAACACCAGATATTCATCCAAATCGAGCAAAAGCGACCAATTCTGTCTTTTATATCGGCCAATGCTTGCCGACGCCAAAATTTAATCAGTTCATCGAAAAACAACACACATTGCAAGCAGTCATTATTCGAAAAAAAAAACAATGGATTGATTCAATGTATAAAATTTTAAATTTGTACCGAAAAAAGGACAATCCTCCAAATCTCCCACAGGCAAGACCAATAGATGATTTTGCAGGATACTCACGCGAAAAGTGTAAGAGATGATCGGGAACCGCAGAATGAGCAAAAGTTGATGGATCGAATCAAGCGAAAGCTGAAAGAAGTCGATATATCTGTCTGGCAGAGCATGATTTTGAAAGTTCGAAGAATACCAAGAATAATCGAAGACAACATTCTATTCGATACTTTAAAGGTTTCTAGCAGTAAAAACGAATTTGATATTGGGTGCATTATTTTCTAATGGTATAGGTTTTGATTTTGCCTCAAAACTTATGAGGAACATGTTAAATATTTCAGATTTTTGTTCATCCAATATACTCGTAGCAACACAAAAACAAGTTCTTCTCTTTCTTTTAATGGCTCAACAGGCCATGGAAAGTTTAGGCTGGGGTTTCGCTTGCAATCTTGTTGTGCCTGTTATATTTGTACATGAATGAAAAGGCCCTTTAATTTTATGCCGAATCCGAACGGCGAAGTGAAAAGCTTATCAAAGGCAATTTTTACTCTTGTAGGTTTGCCATTGCCTGCCAAGAGGTGGTGCCGTGTAGAAAAATTATTTTTCCTACTTTTTAATTTTGCCTGTGCCGAGATTCGAACCCCGGACACTCTGCGTAGCAGTCCAATGCACTACCACTACGCCGCAGAGACCACAAAACTTTATGCTCTACTAAACATTATTTCAATTACTTATTACAGTTTTTTTTTAAACTTTTAACGCTTTCTAATTTGTCAAAAATTCACTGATCTCAATAACTTTTTTCAACTTTATAGTAGCAGCTCTTTCATTTTTACATGGCCAGCATATCTCATAAATGTACTTTGTATATTTTATTAATTTTAAGGCATAAATTTCTTTTTTTACTATAGCTTATGAAGCTCCCTAGACTACAACTGATGATTGCATTTCTATTGCTAGGGTCTTTCTAATATTTTTGTATAAATGTGAACAAAGGAAAAGTAAGGTCATAAAATCATACAAAAAAAATATTTTTTTTTTGTAGCTAAATGCAGCGAGAGCTACAACAGCAAGTACTGCAGCAATAAATACGATAACAACAATAACAA
This sequence comes from Palloptera scutellata, assembly GCA_958295655.1. NCBI lineage: Eukaryota > Metazoa > Arthropoda > Insecta > Diptera > Pallopteridae > Palloptera > Palloptera scutellata. Next base: position 147,598,325 of record OY282449.1, on the reverse strand, counting down.
CCAGAGTTGTTAGAACAAAAACAACAATAATAAAATAAACATACATAGCTGCATTAATAAACACATAGCAATGACGACCTCTTTAGCATAAGTGTTAAGCATATTACAGTGAACGTAGAGTGTATAGAATTTGTGTAATTTCAATCGAAATGAATAGTTTATGATTTGAATTTTTTCATAAATCCAATGAGAATTTAATATGGCTTTCACTGGAGAAATAGACTAGCGAAGGATGTTCAGCTAAATTAGTTTCAAGTAAATCACACACTCCTTCACTTTGAGAAGGTATTGATTGAGTCTTATTGAGAGTCTCTAACGGATTGCTTTCGATTAATAAACGCCTACAGCTACAGCTTTTCGTTATATTCGATGCTCACTTTTTACCTTTACTTTTACTTATCAACAAACATTTTTAAATTTATTTTTTTTTTTTAGTGTTGCAAGTTTCGAAACGCTAATATTACAAATAATAATAAATATAACATTCAACATTTTCGTTGCACGCTACAATTTTTTAATAACTAAACATTTTCAGCTCGTTCCCACTCAAGCACACTCATCGAAAATTAAAGCACAATCAAGCTTGAGCAGCTTTTATGACTCTATTTTACATGGAATGGAATGGAGGAGCGACTGAAATATGAATATGTCATAAAAACATAAGCTAGGCAAGTACAAGTTTCTGTTGTTGTTTTAGAATCAACAAAACATAGAAAAATTCCGTTTAAAATTTTATTTTGTAATTATGGCATTTTATGTGTAGTCACTCGTACCTAGAGCTACATTTTTGCTACCATTCGCTTTTTTTTCGTTCCTCGTTTTTCGTTTTTCCACTTAATATTTAATCTGACACCAACAAAATACATATCATACTTGCACATACTTTTACATTTTGCTTTTCAATTTATTTATTATGTGAAATTTTAATACAAATAAGATACTATGTGCTGTCAACAGACAGATAAGTAGTATAGGCTTCTATGTATACCCTACTATCGGCCAAAGGCCTCGACTACGGGAGCTACATACCTACTGGTTAGTTGATATATTGTGCTATAGAGTGTGCCACTTTTAATTGCCCACAAGGGAGGGCGCGATACAGCAGAAATCAAGAAGCAACCAAAAAGGATGTTGACATCGTAAAAAATATGTTGCTGCTGCTGTTGTAGATTTACGTGTCAATGTTGCTGTTGTTGATAATATAATATAATTTTCTTTCACCTTTTTTTCATGAATTCTCTGATTTTTATGTTTACTTTGTATGTAAGCAAGGAGCTAGGCACCTATAAAATTATTATTAAATTTCCATTGTTGTACGCTTTGGTTCAATGAAACTGAATTTTATGCGCCATGAAGGCGAAACGAAAGTGAAAAGTATTTGCTGGAAAGTCACGTGCAGTAGAATTTTTGTTTTGTATTTTTTTAAATGTGTGCACTTTAACATCAACATTAAGTATGAGGATGATTTTTAATTGATTTTAGCAGATTTGCAGTAATTTAATAAACAATTTTCAAACTATTTATTTTACATCAATAACAATAGCTAGTCTTATAAAGGCTAGGATCTAATATAATTTTTAACAGAATCCTTAGAAAGTCTTAAGAAAACAGAACATGTTAAACTTCATATTAGAAAACGTAGCTCATAAATACTTTCCTTTACAATTTTGTTTTTATCTAATTGAAATTTCAAAAAAAAACTAAACTGAACTTATGTTTTTCTGACTAATAGAGCAGTCGACTTTTCAAGAATTACATAAGTTTTACTGATTAAGAAATGCTGATGTTAAGCTGGCAAATAACTTGCAGGCTTTATTTTTAACCTTTATTTCGAACCCATAAGAAATTAACTCAAAAATATATTTCTATCTTCTAACGTACATTGCGAAACAGTTTGTTTAATTGGTAGAGCTCCTAAGCAAGCTAATCACCTAAAGTGTTTCTTATGTACTAGCTGATACACTTTTACCTCTTACATAAAATTTCCTATTTAATTCTAAGTAATAAAAATGCATAATGAACTCATGGATACAATTGTGTCTTACAGCTTTTCTTATATGTAAAAGTAGCATTCAGTAATTAAAAATTAATTAGTTGTAACATTGACGGAGCAAATCATGGAAGCATTTATATTTTTTGTAGTTGTATCTATTAAATTCACTGTAAAAGCGCGAGCTTTTCATTTTTTACCTTTAAGCCACAAAACTGTAGTAAGTAGTTGAAGATACATTTGTATCTTGTTTGTATCGTGATAATTATCAACTATAATACAAAGATAAATTCTAAGAAAATAGTTGAGAGCTAAATTTGTATGTGCTCTATTAATTCAGATATTATTTAATTAAATATTCGTGAAAAAAAACTTTTAAACGGTCTAAAGTCCAAGATAAACTCCAAGATACATTTGTATCTTTCAGATTATTATTTAATCGAATATTCTTTAAAAAATAACTTTTAAACGGTCTAAAGTAACTCCGAGATACATTTGTATCTTTCAGATTATTATTTGATTGAATATTCTTGAAAAACTCTTTTAAGCGGTCTAAAGTAACTCCGAGATACATTTGTATCTTTCAGATTATTATTTAATTGAATATTCTTGAAAAAAAAACTTTTAAACGGTCTAAAGTAACTCTGAGATACATTTTTATCTTTCAGATTATTATTTAATTGAATATTCTTGAAAAAAAACTTTTAAACGGTCTAAAGTAACTCCAAGATACATTTGTATCTTTCAGATTATTATTTAATTGAATATTCTTGAAAAAAAAACTTTTAAACGGTCTAAAGTAACTTCGAGATACATTTGTATCTTTCAGATTATTATTTAATTGAATATTCTTGAAAAAAAAACTTTTAAACGGTCTAAAGTAACTCCGAGATACATTCGTATCTTTCAGATGGCATACGAATGTAATTCAGCATATGGTTTAAACATATTGTGTAGTAAAAACTAAAAGAATTTAGTTCTTATTACAGTTTAGTTGCATTGATATAAAATAAAATTTGCACTAGAAAGTAACTCTCAGATATTTACTTGTGTATTCATAGGATACTCCTTCAACAAATAGACAATAACATAATTCCTGCTGATATTTCAGGGGCAAACCAAAAGATGAATTTGGTTCTATAAATACTTAGTTTTTAAGAAATTCCTTAACAAAATTAAGTATTTCCACTAATAAATATCTCCCAGATACTATTGTATCTATTAGCTACACTTTCAAAATCATTGAAATATTTATATTCTCTTTATATTTGAGGATTTATTGGCAAACTGAAGCATTTCAACAAAAACTTCTATGAAAAGATACATTTGTATCTGTGGATGAGGTAAAAAACAAACCAATCTTTTATTTTTACCAACTTCCTTAGCCAAATTAAAATTAAATACTGAAATGAGTTGAAAAATAAAGCATTTACTGTACGTACTAGCTCTAAGATACTTATGTATCTATCAGATACACTTTCAAAAATTATGTGAAAAACGTGTATTGTCTTCATAATTGAACACTTAATGGCAAATCAAAGCATATAAACCAAAACCAATACCAAAAGATACATGCAACAATAACAAAAAAAAGCCAAGTATGCAATTAACACTTATTTTTTAAATAATTTCCTCAACAAATTGGGATTTCAAGCTGAACTCAGTTAAAAACATGGCATTTATAGTATGCGATACATTTGCGCATTTGTTGGATACTGTTTCAAGGAATAAGCAATTACGTACATTCTCTTCAATTTGAGTATTTAGTGGCACACGAAAGCAGCATATAAACTAAAAATTATATCAACAGATACAATTGTATCTGCTGGATATAGAATGAAAGCATTTTTCAATTGAGATTAAGATTGATTTGAAACAGTAGTGACCGCATACATGAAGCGAATTGAAAGACTTCATCTACAAAACTAATTAAAAATTAGATTTGTATCTTTTCGGATGCAAACGTTTGAAGCAAGTTTTTGTTGAACCACTGTAGCGGCTGGACAAACCAAGCTTGTCGTTTAGTTTGCCCAGTCAAACCTTTTAATATAGATACATTTTTGTCTTTCTCGGAGTGAGTATGCGTTTCATGAATTTATTTCTATTCTGTAAAAAATGTCACCAGCTCCACACACAATTTTTAAACTTCCACTTACCTTTTGATAGCAACTTTGGCGGCATCTGAAGAGATCCTTGGAGCCAACCGCTTGCGCGCTTATAAATCCGTATAACAATGTGCTGGTGACGAAGAATGCCAGCATGAAACCGGCCGGTGAGTAGCTGTTGACTTTTCGGGACATTTTTGCAATTAGTTTAAACTTTTATTTTGAAATATGTTGAAGAAGAAAATTAAAAAGATTTTCCTTATTATTTTTTAAATCTTTTAAAAATTGCTTTATATTGCACGTATTTAAGAAATTTTAATAATATTTTTTTTTTAATATTTTTATTAATTATTTTGTTTTAAACTTTGGCGTGTATTTGCCGTCGTTCGATGCACAAACTTTTTGTATATTTATTTTCTCATAAATTTTCTATCCAAGCGATACTTTTTGTATCGTTTATAACATAGAATTTATTTAGCATGCACACGAAAAGAGAATCTCGTCAAACGAATGTCGTGATTTTCGTATTTATATACGGCACGAAATTATTTTGTTACTTGTTTGGGAATTTCTGGTGCTATTCAATTCGCTTCGAGTTTAGTGTAAACTGAAAACGAATTATGGACAAGCGCTCACACGAAATTAAACACAATTCGGCACGAAGACAAATTCAATACTGAAGCAACTGGCTGCATCGACAAAACATTTAAAAACTACGAAAGACTACGATATAAACGAAAGCAACGAGAATGAGATACACAAATACAAAACACACACGAACACACATATACTTCGCACTTTGGATGGCTTCAGTAACAACAAACGAGTCAAACAAGCCGAGCTAACGAACAACGAACCGATTTTGTATGTTCCACGGACACGAACACACACACTTACACGTGTGAACACATATATTTTGACGGTTCGCCAGCTAGCACGCGGCGACATTCACCGAAGAGTCGCTTACAGTGCATACAATTTTTTGTTTAGAGGATGTCACCGGTTCATGCTTAAGAAAGTCACGGAAGCAGCAGACCAGACGATGGCAATGCTACTCTCATGAGTTCGATTGCTTTCGTTGGGTTCGTTGGTTGCAACTTGCTGTTAAATGTTATCAGCCGGCTCGAATGCCAGGGGAAACAGAAACTTTTTGTGCAGAAGCTACTGCGTGTAGGTGGAGAAGCAATAGTGTTCGGTGTGACGAACTGAAAATTTGGTTTAATTGCAGTTCGATGCAGGTTCGAGCTCGAATGAATGAATTTGTTTAGGAAGATATTTGCAGAAGTTGAAAAGTTTAGTTGATTTCAGAATAAAATGCTAGGTTCTAGGTAAGAAAGTACTTTATGCGTTTTGAATATTTCAGAGTAGAGAAGGAAAGGTGAAAAACCATTATATTATAACCATTGAAGTTTCCTGAGAGGATATAGTTCACTCAGATAAATCAACACATAAGCGTCGATACATTTCGAACAACCTTACAAAGAGAAATTGTCTTCAGTTTGCTATTAGCCACCTCATGGAGACAATTAATTGGGCCTTTGGATAGTCAGAAATCGGTTGATTAACTTGCTTAATCGTAATCCAGTCTAGTAGTCTGAAAATGCGTACCGAAAATTTAATATTTCCTTTGCAATTTTTCGGTAGAAAGAAAATATGAGATTTTGTTGATTCTTGAGTTCCATTGATGCCCCAACAAATTCCTCGCTTATGCCTCTCCTCTAAATAAATATGTATAAAAAAGATATTAAAACCTAGAAAAATTAAACTATTCTCATTTTTGGTGCTTCATTTTTGGTTAACTATTTGATGGTAATTCAATTCCTAGCATTAATACTTAATAAACTCTGTCTTCCTTCCACTTATTTCCTGTTTTTACAACATGTTGCATCTTAGACGCACATGCTCTACTCCACGACTATTACTACATATAGTACTACTGCTTCTACTACTATGTATTACCTACTCTGATGAGCTACTGGCACTTGTTCGTGAAAAGCACGTGTGCACGTTAAAAACTCTCGAATAAAAAACAAACAGAAATAAAAAACAAAAACGAAAAATCTTTTCTTTATTTTTTTGTATGAACTACGCAAGCGTTAGAAAATGTAAATAAAACAAGTTTTAAGATGGGAATACAAAATTTTAAAGTTGCTTTTTTATCAAGCAACATTAAGCGGCAATAAATAATAGTCGCTGATACAAGAAGCAACTCAAACATGAAACGAACTCATACACGTCTGGAAGATTGAGTAGGGGAAATGAATTTCGAACATAACCAAATTGATGAGCAGATACTTTCATAACATCTGAAGCAACATCATGCATCGAACTTGTTGCATGTGTGGCTATTGAAGCAATATCAAATATTATATTTTAACTGCTATGTATTATCTTGTGAAATGAAAATCTTTTCAGCAAATTGTTTGAAGGTCATTTATATGCAGAATTTATAATACTTAGTAGATAGTAGGCAGCAGATACTTTTATTATCTATGAGATAAACTTTTTATGCTGCGGCTGCTGTTCTATTCACTTTACAACTCCTACTCGTTTGTTGCAACTTATGTGTACGCATTTTTTTATCAATGCGTATTTTTGCTTAACTGATTCTGCTGTGTCCAATCATTTGTGTGTGTCATATGACAAGAGTCATCAAGTATATCCTTTTCATTGTATTATTATTTTTGTTGCTGTTTTTGTTTTTGTTTTTTTTTTTTTGTAATAATTTCCGGATGTCTTTAGAGTTAGAAGAAGCTGTGTGAGTTTTCCGTTTTTTGTTAGTGAAATTTTCGAGTAATTTCCCTTACCATTGTGACACTTTAGTTTTAGAGTGTCCTTTTTTATTAAGGCTACCTGCTGTTTTATGTTTTTTAACCAACACCCTTGTTTTTTTGTATCGAACTTTAGCAAAAAAAAACCAATTGTAGTTGATTTACAATTGCGAAATTGCTTGATTTTTTCTTGATGTAAAAATGAAAATTAGCCAGAAAATTCTGAGAATTCTACTTTTACTATAAGCAATTGATTTGCAAAAAATATTTATTATTATTATTTTTTATTATTATTCTAGCAGAAAAGTATCAGGCAGTTTTTTTTTTTTTTTGTGTGAATGTTGCCGTTGCTTTTAAATAAAATTTTTCACACTTTTTTAAAGTTACATAATTTGATGACAGACACGCTAATAAAGAATGGCAACAGAGGTTAACTACTTTTTCAATGAGTTAATTGGTGATTTACAAAAAAATTTTCTAGTAACTCTTCTCAAGCACAGAAAATCACTCCCTTGTTTTCTGCTTAGTGACTTCTTGAGAATTGATCTTTCCACAATGACAATTGCAATATTTCTAATAACACTTTAGCCTTCGTCTTGGACTTTTAACATTTTTTAATCGTGAAGTTTCCCAAGACTTGCCGCTTTTATTTGCCATGAATTTCTTAGAATTTTTGAAAATTTTCTTAATTTTTTCACGCTCACAATTTGCCAATTTTGCCAAGTCACTTTGCCATTCAAAATATCCTCCTACTTTTTTTTAGTTTCTTTGTTGTCGTAGTGTTAATTGTTTTCCAGATAGACCTAAGAATATGTTTGTCTATATTTGATCTTTGCATGGTTATTGCGATTAGATTCGCTGTCTTGTTGCCTTGTGTTCTTTGTCGTATAGTTTGACTTTATCTGCTTAAACTGATGGCTATAGCTGAGCATGTATCCTGAGTAGCAGGATACCCAATTAGCTTAGCTAGACAGCTACATTCATTCATATTATCGTAGTTTAATTAATGACTTTAAAGGATGAGGTGTTATTCCAGACAGTTAAATGAGCTAAATCCAATTTGTGTAAGTAAATATACTATAAATGGTTTTAGTTAGAAAAACCTCCTGGTAACCTGCCCCGACATTTGAAAAATGATTTTTCCGAGTGATGATCTGAATTGTGTTCTCACCATAGTTGTGCTGAATACGATCACAAGGGAACTATAAATTAATCTGATATTGCAACTTGAGCATGAATGTATTTAAAATCGTATTCCAAAAGGATTTAAGATAAAAAAAAAAAATATTGTTGATTTTCAAGTGAAGAAAAATCAGAATATCATTTGATGTAGATCTTTTTAACTTCTACCTACCTACTTAAGAATAATTTATATTCATAGTGATTGGATAGGCGTGGCTTTAAGTCATCATCATATTAATTGTGGTAGTATATTTTACTGAAATAAATTAACCAGTAAGAAATGTAAGTAATAAACAATTATGATAAGCACTAAATCTCAAAAGTCGAAGAATCATATGAAATCTTATAGAATCAAAAGGTAACTGAAGGCCTGAAGACAACTTTAACTGACAGTTCTAGTACCAAAGTACAATGGGCTACATAAGGCGCCTGAGTGCTTGAGGAACTGTCCTGCACTCGTAGGTCAGGTTCTCGGCCTTCTTCACATCCATCTAGTACCAAAATCAGAACAGCCAGCGCAGAGAATAACCAAATTTTTAATATAAGTATAAACTTTCTTCCTTTTTTGACGAATCCCAGTGGATTTCTATCGTCCCACATTCAGACCATTCCATTAGTACAACGAACGTTCATTGATAGCTGCCCTAAAGTAAAGATCACCAGCTGCAGCTTCAACTATAGCTTCCAGTCAAACAAAAGAATTCGGCAAGTCTTGGGAAACTTCACGCTTAAAAAATTTTAAAAGTCCATTATTACTCACACCAGCTTCTTAAATGTAGAATCTTGGCTCAATATTACCAGCGGAGCGGACGAAAAAGAAAGGAGGTTTAGTCCGTAGCGGTTGTAATGAAACTCATGTTTCTTTCTAAGGCTTACCACTAACCTTGAACACTAAAGGAGATCGCTTTCAAGACGGAGAGTTGCGGGCTAGGGAACCTATTTTTCTGCAAAACAAAAGCTAAGAGGCACTCCAATAAGAAATGTGCGGTAATTTCAATCTGAGTAATTTATTAGATTCACCTAAAAATACCTCATTTTTCAAATGCCACTCGAAGTCATGAGTCCAGGGGCGTAGATGAGGAGTGCGTCGAATAAAATTGTCTGGTACAAAAATGATGAAATCTTTTGAACCAGAAGTACGATTTTTTTAAACTAAAGTATTTTATTTTGCAAATTACTTTTAGATTAAAAAAATATAAACAAGAAACCACAAATTATTAGTTTTTAATAAAAAGTTTTGATTTTTCAAGAACCCCTTCCATTAATGTTTTTATGGTAGTGTCCGACACCCTCACAGCTGCTGCAGACCACTTTCCACTTTGAAATCTTGAAGTTTTTTGGCCACTTTTTTTGTTACCTTCATCTCCCTTTTTACTAAAGCCCAGTACCTCTCAATCGGCCTTAGTTCTGGAAAGTTTGGTGGATTGGATTCTCTAGGCACCAAAATCACTTCATTCCGTTGCAACCACTCTAAGGCCGTTTTGCTGTAGTGACGTGAAGCAAGGTCAGGCGAAAAAAACGTGGACACTTCATGTTGGCGTAAAAATGGAAGCAACCTCTTTTGCAAGCATTCCTTCAAATATATTTCGCCGTTGACTGTACCCGATGTCACGAATGTGCTGCCCCTTTTGCCACAACTACAAATTGCCTGCCAAACAAGGAATTTCTTTGGGAATTATGTAATTTTTTTGGCTTTGAATTTTTCAGCGACATTTCCTCGAGAATCAGCTGTATAAAATTCCAGGCCATGTAGCTGGGAAAAGTCGGCTAAAACATAAGTTTCATCGTCCATTATGCAGCATTCAAATTTCTTGACAAAATCTCGGCTCAGCATTTTCGCTCGTTTTTTTGCGGTTTCATTCTTCACGGCGTTTCTATTCGGAACTTTTTGAACTTTGTACGTCCTCAGCCCAGCTTCCTTTTTAGTCCTGCGCACGAAAGATTCTGAGCAATCAGCGCCTTACCCGCCAATTTCCTTTCCGAAATGTTTGGATCTCGCTTTAAAATGGTCACAACGTTCTTCGTCTTCTCACAGTCACAGTGTGGCCCCTTCTTTTTACCAGAACCTTTCTTCCGATCAATACGCAGTTCTTCCTTAAAACGTTTAATAACGCAATAAATGGTTTTAGGGTTAGCCCCTACCTCTTTGGCAATTTTTTTTAATTACCAGTGAGGTTGCCTTTGAAAAATTGTAATAATATTTTCTCGCACTTCCAGTTCGTTTGCCATTTTCGTGTTAAATAAATTTTTATTGTCTTTAGCTGACGCATAATATTTTCTGACATTTAATTCAAAGCTACTAAGATAAAAATTTTTGATTTTGAATCTGTCAATAGCACAGTATGGGAAGAAATGTAACGGACAATTTTATTCGACGCAGTCCTTATACGATAACCAGGATTCATGTGGTGGTCGCTGTGGCGTAGTTGGTAGTGCGTTGGACTGTTACGTAGAGTGTCCGGGGTTCGAATCTCGGCGCAGGCAAAATCAAAAAGTAGAAAAAACAAATTTTTTCTACACAGCTCCACGTCTTGCGAGGCAATGGCAAACCTATAAGAGTAGAAAATGTAAAGCTGTTTACCTCGCCGTTCGGATTCGGCGTAAAAATGTAGATCCCTTCCATTCATGAACAAATATAACACGCACAACATGAATGGATGTGAAAAGCTCGGCCTAGGCCCTCCATGGGCTGTTGTGCCATTAAAAGAAGAAATAAAAGGATGGATTCACTGTACAAAATATGGATCACTTTTTATTTCAATAAATTTTAAATAAAATAAAATATATTAAAAAAAAGTAAACAATTGAAAATATATCAACTTACTCTGGACTAGAAGAAATATAACTTTGCATTTCATCTTTCACGTCCCGTATTTAAAAAATATTTGGCGGAGTGATTTTGATGAAATATGGGCGTGTCCCGTTAACCGTCTCGCAGTTGGTCACCATACTTAAAGAGGATTTTGAAATAGAAGGATACATTTTTTGTGATTCCATACAATGCACAGCAGTGATTCGCTCCCAGATCGTTATGAACTTTGACGTAGGGGAGAGGTTTGTAAGTTGCCTCAGCTTGTAAGTAGCCCCAGCATTGTTACACTATGAGTGCCATAGGTGGCAGCACTGTGCCACCGACACAAAATGTCAAGAAATGAATCGACATTAAGTATAATAAAGTCATTTTGTTGAAAAACGTGACGCATCATAGTCGTTCGGACGCCAGATATTTCTAACGAGTGAACACTTAAAAGTGAATGTTTTACTTGATCTTGGAAATTGGTGAAATCTTTAACAGAAATTTGACGGTAAGTGCATGTAATATCTTTGTTTTTAACTAAATTTTCTGAATTGAATGGCGATTGGGCAAAACTGGCGATTCAATACAACTTTTTGGGCATCACAGTAACTGTAACTTGCCACACCAATTACCCCCCCCCCCCCCCCCCCCCCCATTTGTTGTGTTTCTTCGAGCCAAGTGTTGTGTCAAATCACTATTTTATCAACACTTAATCACTTTACTTAAATGGACTTAGATGAAAATTATAACGATTTTGAATGACTTTTTCCATTCTTTTTGTGTTTCTTGACTTTTTTGTGTTGGTTTATTTAAGTTTTCGTTACTGAGTCTAGCATGGCTGCCCGCAGACCATAAAAAACTGATTACGGTACGCAAGATTATGAGAAATTGTTGGAAGCAATCAGAGAAGTGAAGGAGGAAAAGAAATCGATTCGTCCGACGGTCACCAAAATTTAGAATGGATAATCGGTGTTTGGGCTGATACATCTAGAAATCCGATATGGAAGTTCCAGATATCGAGGCTGTGGATGTTGAGAAGGCGTTGGACATTGCTTTAATGCATTCGTCGACGTCATTTGCATGGAGAAAACAAACACATTCCAATTTTGCCCAAATTGCGATTGCGGCGATAGAGCGAGATTAAGGAATTTTCCATTTGAATTTGTTTCTTTATAAGTATTTTTGTTTTTATCCCAGTAAATGTCAAATGCCTCTGGTAGCCCTTTAAATTCAATAAAAATAGCATAGATTCAACTAATTTTGTATTTTTCATTGAGATTTTCTACGATTTCAGAGCTTTTTTGTGGTGCAAGTTGCCGCACAAGCGGCAAATGCGAAAATGACCATTTCGGAACATTTCGGTAAATGAGCTGTAGCTTTTTTTCCAATCTACTTGGTATCTTTAGCAAAATTGTAGCTTATACTTCCCTCTATCCAATGGTATACCTGATTTTACACGCTTGCCTATTCTACTCCGAGTTATTGGCCTTAGAAGTGCGACCACTTACAAACCTTTCCCCTACCAATAAACTGGTGATATCTGAACTCAGTTTTACAGTTTTAAACCTTGTAGTTACGTTGCATTTTGGGACAGCTGAACCGCGGAACACCTGAACAGATTAAGTTTGTTTAGTGGATGCGATATTCTTTATTTTAAAAAGCAAATATTTTAATTATTATTTTTATAAGTTTAATAGTTTTGCTGGGAAATGTGATTTTAATTCTTCAGCTTTTCAGTTGTTTAGTATTTTCGCTTTTCTCGAAAAGCTGGCGCACTTTTAGGTGCAAAACCTAAAGAAGTGCGTAAACGGTCGCCGTTTTAAGACGAAAATGAATATGATGGATGCATGTGACCGCCCAAATAGCAACATTGGTACTGCTAATGACAACTGCGCGTTTCTGAAAGACACCACAACAGTTGCGGAATTTTTGCGTTTCAGAAACATATCGTTACTGGAATCATCAGTAAAATTCTGAATGTCTTTTGTAAGATTTGGATTTGTTTTTGAGAAGAGACAGTGCTGCTGATTAGAATAATTTGAGTTCGTTCAGATAATCCACATCGAACGAATTTTCATTAAGTCAAATCTTATGTGCGCAATTTTTTATGACTGGAAGTGCAGTTTGCTGTTTTGCCGTTTGCTCTTTTGCCTTTTGCTCTTTTGCCGTTTGCTGCCTCCTCATTCTTGTGTCGTTGAAAAACTATGCTTGACAAATGTCTTTTACTTACTTTCAATGGCACAACAGCCCATGGAGGGCCTAGGCCGAGCTTTTCGCTTTTCGCATCCACTCATGTTGTGCGTGTTCTATTTGTACATGAATGGAATTGGCTTGAATGGCTTGACAAATGTCATTTATGAGAATTTCAGAGGTCCATAATAAACTAAGTGTTTACATATTTGGGTTTTTATCTGTTCACCAAATTGTGGCTACCAGTTTCTCCCAGCTGTCTTTGCAATTATCTCTGATAAGCTTGTATTGAAAAATCATTACAAAAAAAGATTTATTTTTTTTAACCTGCCAACTTTGAAATATTGAGCAATTTTGGTTGAACTGAAGTTAAAGTATAAGTTAGAAGGTGAAGTGATGTTTAATTTCAGTGCCGATACAAGGGGAATCGTACGGAGTAGGGTTGACCCTATAAAATTTTTTAATCTGCTATTGAATGCGAATATTAATCAATCTATTATATTTATTTATTAACTATTAAGTAGGCATGTCTATAGCTAAATGGCATCAGTTGCAAACAAAAAGGCCATAGGCATTCAATGTGAAATATGAGTGCTGCGAGCAAGGTGGCCAGACTTCTCCTTTTTAGGATTTACACGTACGTTATTCTAAATCATTCAAAGAAAATGTGAAAAGCAAAGGAAAAGCACAATTGTGTGGAAGCACTTATTGAAATGCAGTAAAAACGCTGTGGCGTAGTGGTAGGGCGTTGGACTGCTGCGCAGAGTGTCCGGGGTTCGAATCTCGGCACAGGCAAAATCAAAAAGTAGAAAATAGAAAATAATTTTTCTACACGGCACCACCTCTTGTCAGGCAATGGCAAACCTACAACTTTTCACTTCGCCGTTCGGATTCGGCATTAAACTGTAGATCCCTTCCATCCATGTACAAATATAACACGCACAACATGAGTGGATGCGAAAAGCGAAAAGCTCGGCCTAGGCCCTCCATGGGCTGTTGTGCCATTTAAAGTAAGTAAAGTAAGTAAAAACGCCGAAGCTCTTTCTACTTACCTAAATTTAAATACTGCTTTTGCTTACATTTTGGTCGGGTGTTTATTGTAACCAAAAGATATGCCATTAGACAGTGGCGTAGCCAGGGGGACGGGGGGGGGGGGGGTTGGTCACCATTTTTGTGGTGACACCCGCAATGTCCAAAAAGCGGAAAAATGACTAAAATTATACTTTCATTTGTTTTCATTTGTTTTTTGCACGATGCGTTGGAGGAAGTGGATGCTACACAAAAATATTTGTAAACTCCAGGACTAACTGTCGATAAAGTAATAGCGAAATCGAATGCCCTAATTCTCTTTTCACAAGAAAAGCGGCAATTTTTAGTGGAAGGTTCATTGGAGAAGGCTAATATTATTTGCTCAAAGCTCGGAATAAGCATCAGCCGGCGCATAAGATACAAGAAAAGAATGCCGGGTGAAACGGAACGAGATATTGGTTTAACTGCTAAAGAAGAAAACAAGAGGACGATGCTTGAAGGCATCGATCGTAGGCACGATCGTCTCTCGACAGAATTAAAGTCTCGAACCATGGCATTCAATGTTAAAGCCGATATCTTTCAAATTGTGAAAACAAATGACTTGCTGTTTTGCACGAATGAAGAACTGAATATCAATGCAAAAAAGTTGGCGTCGCACTGCGAGGAAGTTGTAGAAAAGAATTTCAACGTAGAAGAAGAACTTTAAGTAGATGTACAAAGACTACGTAGACAAATCAAGGCAGCAAACATTGAATTTAAAGTCGTCGCCGGTAAATGGACTACGCTTGATATGCTCACTTTTATTGTGGAATGGGACTTTATAGAGCCTGTTTCGAACGTATCTTTAGCGCTTCAATTGTTCTTAACAGTTTGTGTCTCTGTGGCTTCATGTGAAAGAAGTTTTTCAAAGCTAAATCTAATTAAATCATATTTACGCTCAACTATTTGTCAATCTAGGATATGCGACCTAGCCATTTCATCAATAGAAAACGAATTTTCTAGCAAATTACATTTCGGCAATGTTATTTCAGAATTTGCTGCGAAAAAATGGAAAATTTTTAAAATATTTGTTTAAACCTTCATATATCGCAATGTAAATTTGATACTTTATATATGTACTCACATACATACATCAATTTCCGACAACAGCAATTAAATAGTCAATTAAATAGTCACAAAAGTTGTATGTACTTAAAAAATATCTTCCAAGATCTTTACTTAAGAAGAACATGCTGTAAATAAAAATGTCCCTTCTTGGTCTCATACTCGTAGAGGTTTTAACTATTTTGTGACTTAAATTAAGAACGTATTAATTTAAGTTCACTCTTACTCTTTGCTTTTACTGGCACAACAGCCCATGGAGGGCCTAGGCCGAGCTTTTCGCTTTTCGCATCCACTCACGTTGTGCGTGTTCTATTTGTACATGAATGGAAGGGACCCACAGTTTAATGCCCCTCAGATATAATACACTTATGCCAGTGTTTTTTCCAATCCTCGAAACACTTCTGAAACGCGCTTTTTGGTATCGCCAACAGTTCCTGTTTCGATTTTTCTTTTATCTCCTCAATCGTAGCAAAACGCTTTCCTTTCATCGGTGTCTTCAGTTTTGGGAAGAGGAAAAAGTCAGCGGGGGCCAAGTCCGGTGAATACGGTAGTTGAGGCATGATAACGGTTTTGTTTTTGGCCAAAAACTTACGCACAAGCGACGTTGTTTTCGCTCAAAATTTAGCAATTTTGGAACAATCTTCGCTGCCGCACGTTTCATGCCTAAAACATCCGTAAAAATTGTGTGGCATGAGCCGAACGATATGCCAACATCATCAGCAACCTCTCCGATAGTGATTCGACGATTATCCAAAATCATTTTCTTCACTGCGTCAATGTTTTCATCGGTTGTTAACGTGCTCGGGCGACCAGGACGAGCATCGTCATTGACATCTTCTCGGCCTTCCTAAAAACGGGTAATACCACAATTGAACTTGTGTTCTGCTCATAGTAGACTCGACAAAGGCCAAAGGCCACAGTCAACAGTTCAAATTTCCTTGCGCATTTCATTTCATTTCATTTTTTATACAAAACTGAATACAGTTTCTTTGATCCATTTTTTCGAATAGTAAAAAATCGAAGAGCACACCAAAACACGACTAACCTTTTTATCTGTCAAAAACAAACTGACAATCCAAAATGGTTGGTATTGCCAACATATACTATATAACAGACATGTGTACCAACATAACAGAAAAAAAAATTCGAAAATCGAACATACGTAACTCACGAAATTTGAAAATAACGGTTATTTTTTATTCACACCTCGTACCTACACATAGTATAATTATATCAAAAGAAGATGGGGCAGGGGTATTATAGGGTGACACCATTTAGGGCCGCCCCGGGTGTCACCCGACCTGGCTACGCCACTGCCGTACATACCTACACATAGTATAATTATATCAAAAGAAGAGGGGGCAGGGGTATTATAGGGTGACACCATTTAGGGCCGCCCCGGGTGTCACCCGACCTGGCTACGCCACTGCCATTAGACATACTTATTGACAAAAAGTTGCACTTCCTTTTACTTAAAATGTTATGTGGTATCTAAAAGGAACTTCTTTTGCACTAACAGAATCTGGCAACCCTACAAGTGAATGATGCCCAACTTTATAAAAGTGCTATGCATTATTTATTGAAGTTATGTGCATAAAACTTGAAAAGTAATCAATATATAATATTTTCAAATAATAAACAAATTATTAAAGAACACATAACATGAGCATAATGTGAATTAAATTTAAAGTAATTTTTATGGGCTTTTTTCATACACTAGGTACACATTAAAATTGTATGAATTTTTTTTTTTTTTTTTAAATATAATTATTTTAAATAATCATTAAATAAAATAAAGGCAAAAAAAACCAAAAAAAAAAAAGAAACGAGAACCGCAAGCGCACATTATCGAGTACATTTAATTAACCTGTTCACAAAACCATAAAAATGTATTAAGCCGGGAGGCGGGAAAAAAAACCAACAAAAAGATTAACGCAAAATAAAGCAAAACGTTTTAACAGCTCAGACACACATTAGGTCGTATTGGGAGAGGAGTACGGTGGGGTGCAAAGCACACAGACTCACGTACAACAAAATGATGTACGTACATAATTGAAATGCATTGAGTAGTGGCAAAACGATTTATTGAAGCATTCATTGAATATGCAATAAAATAATATAGTGTCTATCATTTTTTTATGGTTCCAGCCTTTTGTTTTTAATTGACAACAACAACAGCAACAAATCAAAATAAATTTTTCATAATTTTTACAATATTAACTCAATTAGGCAGTGAACTTTAATTGCAGAAATTGCTGCAATAACAAAGTGGGAAAAAATTACACCAACAGCAACACCAACACCAACAGCAACAGCAACAACAGCAGCAACAACAACAATAACAACGTAAATAATAAATGAAAAGTGTCGCCAACTGCTGCATAGTGTTGCAGCTGTTGCTAGATGCTGTTTTTATATGCTTATTATTGTTGGCCGTTTGGTGTTGCAATCAAATGGCAACAGTTGCAAAGACTTGTGGTTTTGATGCTGTTGCAAATATATTGGTAATAAATTTACAGTTAATAGGATTTAATGCACATTTGCAGAGCAGGGCAGAGTGCGGCTACAGTACATGGGGCATGCCACATTGCAATTGCATGCACACATGCATGCATGCATTATACTTAAGTATGGTATATACAAAACAGCGATAAAGTTGCATACAACAAATCCGAAAAAGCATCGCCAGCCGCCCGGCCAACCGCGGTCGCCTCAATTTGTGTGATTTATATATGAGTTGCAGATTAATCACATTGGCCTGGCCCACCAACAGTGTGAAATATTGCTCACACAAAAATATGACGTTGCAAACGCATCGCTGCTCATATTGCTGTTGTTGCTGCTGTTTTCGTTACGATTATGCTCGGGTATTTGCTTCACTTACTTTTTTGTTTGTTTTTTTTTTCTTTTTTTTTTACTTTTTTGTGTGTGCGATAAACACGTTAAAACCTCAAATACTTTGACCACAAGAAAAACAAACGAAAATCCATGAACGAAACTTACGCTTACCATGAAATTTGGAGAAGAGAAACAGCGGAAAATGAATCCAAATTGCGGAGAAATCCAATCTCAAATGCTTCGCGCTTTGGCAACAACTACCAAAATATTATGTTTAGTGATATGCTTGAAAGTTAATTCTTGGGATTTTAATGATCAATTCTGGGCGTTCAAGTGCCTTCACGTCACTACCCTACACTGTGCTGACGAGCACTAGCGTTGAGATTTAATGTTGAACAGAGGCTCTTTCACACTCTTTCTTATTTTCAAAAGAGGCAATTGCTTCATGATCCGGTCTGCCTCCAATGCTAAAGACGTAACGTCAAAATGCGAGCTCTGCGTCGTGAGAATGACACCGAGTAAAGTTGAAAGCAGCACTGATTTATTTCTTCATAGCTAAGAGAGCTTCTCTTAATACAGTTATTTTTTTTACTCTCTTTACATGGTTCTCCCATAGTTGTACTCTATTTGCAAATGAAAACATATCACAGTATTCGCTCTTAAATTTAAAAATATTTTTATTCCCACGATTTGACCAGTGTTGTCATTTCCCGGCTAGATTTAGCCATTTTTCGAAAAGTTTAGGTATAAAATTTTCACGGTAATATTTTTCTGAAATTTGTAAATTTCTCTTAAAAATTTGAACTAACACATAGAAAATTAAAAGTAAAGTTTAAAAAAATTTTATGTAAAAAATTCCAACTCTTAGAGAAAATTTATTTGAGACCAGATCTGGCGCTTTTTGGGCCACTGACGCTTTTAAGCCTCTGATTTTGAGACTTTAGATTTATTATATACAAATAAATTTCATAGAAAAGTGTTTTGCCACTTGGAATTTAGCAGGTTTATGCCATTTGGAATTTGGCAACACTGAATTTGACTATTGTTAGCATCTCAGAGAGTAGAGGTGCTCGCACAATCTTGCCCTTCTCTTTTCTCTCCTTCTGACAAAAAGAATAATGCCTTTATTTGCTCTCTGGGATTTGTGCAAAACTACGAAACAGCATCGCAAAAAACAGCATCTAGAGGGCAATTCAAACCTTGCAAAAGCTTCGCACGATCCGTCAATAAAAGTTTTGTTTTACCTTTTAAAATGCTCATTCTTTGCCAGTTTTACATTTCGTCGCTTTTTTACATATGTATGTCACCTACTGAAAGTAAATTTTTTAGTTTCTACGCTTCAAAGAAGAAAAGAGTACCATAATAATCCGCTCTTTTGTCTCCCCTGTCGCTATCAAGCTTAAAACATTTCTTTCAAGAGTTGACAAATGTAAGTCCGATCATTTTTCTTTTCAGATTGTTTAATACTTACCAGGGGAAAGACAAAGAAAATCCCTATTTTCTTCTCACTTTTCTAGCAAAGTTTAAAACTGTATGGTTTGAATACCACAAACCAAATACCATAGCAAAATTTCTCAATATTTCATTAGGATGAAAAAACATTAACTAAATTTGTATGATATTGTAAACTCACTTACCTAGTCCTTCCTGTGTAGAGTATAAATATTGTAAACTTCATAAAAAAATTCTCATTTTTAAATGATTTTTCAATGCTTTCATTTAATTCGGCACTGAAAACTGATTAACAAAAACAACGAACGAAACTTGCATATCACGTTTGTGTAATGCTTTCCCGCATCATTATTTGGAACCACGAAAAATCACACAGCTCAACTGTTGTTTGGTAAGTCAGTCACAAAAGAATGCGCGAGCTGCATTAGATTCGTTACACACATCAGGAACGTATCGAATGGTAACCTTAAACAATCAGACACGGGTATAATGTGTGAGTGTATATGTGTGCCTGGCTGCATGTGTTGTGATTTTACTCTTACTGGCTTAGTATTTAACATTTTAACATAGTACTTTAGGCAATACATAAACAATAGTCAAACCAAAAAAAAAAAAAAATTGCAGAAGATTTTCAGAAATTCACGCATTTCCTTAAATATTTCAAAATGGGGACTAAATTCATAAAAGACCGAAATGTTGTTGCAGCAGCATTATTCTAAATCATTCTAATTACTCATGCCGAAGGTAATTTCACCATTATGATGAGCGCGCCTGAGTTGCATTTATAAACGGTTCATTCCTGAAAGGGGAAGAGCGAAAAAGAGGGAGCGAGAGTAAGAGTGCGGCAAAAAGTGCACGGTGTATCCAATTGCAATTTAACACACTGAATAACTGAATATTAGATGAATTTTTCTCTCTTGATGCTATTATAATTTGACGTATGCCAATTCCACTAAAATAGAGCTTGCGAGAGGCGAGAGAGGGTAGAAAAATCACGTATGGAACGCACTGCGTTACAGTGACAGTTGCTTCATTATTTTTATAAATTGTCACGTGAGTTAATATGTGAAATGAAATTTTCAACGGTGCATATGCGAAAATATTCTTCATGTGTGATGAAGGCGATGAGGATTTTCAATGGTAGCATTATTAAAATGAGAATGATGATGGTGTGCTAATAATGATGAAGTTAATAAATTAAAGAGCTAGGAAAGGAGGGAAAGAGCAGAGTGCGGAGGTAAGTAGTTATAAAGTAATATACTTACTTAAATCAGGCTAATCAAAAAAGGGGTAACTTTTGCAAGTGAGTTTGGTTGCAAGAATTACATTGAAGAGGAATTACTTTGGGATCAACTCTAAACAGCAAATACGTAACGTGTGCCTGTGAAAATTAAGTATGATAAATGTATGAATTTATATTATAATTGTATAAATTTATTATATAAATGGAAAAGAAAAATCAAAATATAAGAATTTGAGAAAGGTTGAAGTCAATTAAAATTCAGCAAAAGACACAAAACTTGATGGTAATGAGAAAGTTCGACTTTAGAGCTTAGACGACTTAATATGTCACTGCCATAATTTGCAAAAACCCTAACATAAAATTTTTCCAAATCAAGTTTTTCAAGGATTATGATTTAGCTTATCCATCTCTTCTCAAAGTCGTAGAGCCACACACCAAAAACTTACGAACTTTTTTTAACTTTAATATTTTGAAAATAATACAGTGAATATTAAAATTGGCATTTGTTTTTTGCTTCTTATGAAAAATTTTTAAAATGCATGTTAGGACCTTTGTAAATTAAGGCATCGATATGAATTTTTCGCTATAATATTTGAGAATTATAATTTTCGTGTGACTAATTGGCAGCTCCGACAGTCTCCAATTAGAGTGGAAGGAAGCGGTCCACAATGAGTGAAATTATTCAGCAAAGAAGCTCCATTAAATTTTGTGTGCGGAATCAAATTTCTGGTGCCGAAACGTTCAGAATGTTGCAAAAGGCCTTCGGTGATAATTGTATGTCGCGAGCAAGTGTTTTTGATTGGTACAAATTGTTCAAAGATGGCCGAGAACGCGTTGACGACGAACCACGTCCAGGACGGCCATCAACATCAACATCAACTGATGATCAACACGTCAATAAAATCAAGGAATTGGTGCTCGAGAATCGACATCGACGATTAACAGTCAGAGACCTTGCTGGCATCGTTGGAATCATCGTCGGAAGGATCAGTGAAAACCATTTTAAAACATCATTTGGGCCTATGAAAAGTGAATGCAAGATTGGTTCCAAAATCACTGCATTGGTTTTACGAGACCATTTTGCCAAAACTTCGACTGATATCGTTCCACAACCACCCTACCACCCTATTCGCTTGACTTAGCACCGTGTGACTTTTGGCTATTTTCTAAACTCAAAAAACCGCTTCGTGGACCGTTTGACCGTTTTGAGTCAATTGGAGACATTAAACATGAATCGCTAAGCGCATTGAAGGCTATTCCGGAAATTGACTTTAACAACTGTTTCGAGAATTGGAAAAAACGTTGGCACAAGTGTATTGGGGCCGGGGGGGGGGGGGGATTACTTTGAAGGGGACGAAATAGATTTGGAAGAATGAATAAAAAAATTTCAAATTATGAACAAAGTCTTACTAACTTTTGCCCACAGTAGTACAGACATACATACCTCAGTGGTCTAATTGCAGCGAGCTAAACAGGCCCGCCAAATGCATTATCATTGAAAACCAAAACCAAAAAAAAGGTTATTCTCACGATTAACCCAAAAAGCTATTCTACCTTCATATACCTTCATATGTGTTGTCAGTCGACTGATAGAACAACTAAAGCAGTAACATGTATTATGATTACAAACACAAACAGTGGCAACTTGTCGGTAATATTAAAAAAAAAAAGACCAGTCAAAACCCCTCCTCCTCCTACATCTATCAAAATGTATGCAGCACAGTGCGGTGAAGCTTTGACCCTGAACAACTTCAAGGGAAAAGGAACCCCGAGTTGCCGTAACCCAAACACTTGCCAAGATGATAGAAATAACATATAATACACAAATACTAGGCTCTTGCTTAGTAGAAGCCCTTAGCTCACAAGAGCAACAAAAAATTACATCACTTGGACTAGAATTACTTTTGGAGAGATTGTTAATGATTTTCGATACAATTTTCTTGTTAGTTTTTAGTCTTATTTTAGGTTTGGTTTTCATCTGGAAACCATCTGGTTCGATTTGAGAACTGCTTTTATTCTATTTAAATATACATATAAATGTTTATGATTTTATTTTTTTGTTTTAATTTTGGCCCCGTTTTTAAACTGAGATTAGATATTTTTTATTTTGCGATCTGCTTTTTAATCAGAATTTTGGTTTAAATTATAGTCTCACTTTTTTATGTTTTAGTTTTATTTTTGGTCTGAATTTGATATGAATTTTGGTTTGATATAGATTTGATTTTTAATTTGTGCCCGTATTTCGTTATATTTTTGTCTGATTTTTAGTCGGAGATATGCTTTGAATTTCAGTCCCGATTGTAGGTCTGACTTCAGTTAAAAGTTTCTTCTGATTTTTGGTTTGAGCTTCTCGGCCAAGACCGATTATCGATTGTAGTGCCAGCTAAGAAAGTAAGTAATTCCAAGTAATTCTCTTAATATGAATGGTATAATTTTGACCTGCATTGTTTTTACATTTTTATTGTGAATTTTTATTAAACATTATGTCTGAGATTTGCTTTGGGTTATAGCCTAGCTATTAAACGCATAATTATCTTACAATTTTACGAGACCAGCCCTCCATGCCATTAAAAGTAAAAAAAGTAAAAGTAAAGCTCTCTCCAAAGCCAAATCTTTGACTGCAGAATTGATATTGCGTTGTCATTCATGTGCATTCCGACCACCGTGCTTCAATAAGAATGCCCCTAAGTCAGAGTGTTTCCTAATCCCTCAGTATGAACTATATACAGGGTATTTTTTAGAAGTGTGGTTTTCAAGAAGAAATAAAACACATATGATTTAATATTATGCCCAAGAATTTAACTTTATTATAAAGATAAGGATTTGCCATAACGATTTCGGGCAAGTGGCCGCCGCGGCTGGTTCGAATAAATTCCAGCTGAGAGGCCCAATTTTCGACCACTTTTTGCAACAATTGGGGCCGGGCCGTATGTCAGTAATAACGCGCCGAATATTCTCTTCCAAGGCGTCAATCGTCTCGGACTTATCTGCGTAGACAAGTGACTTCACATAACCCCACAAAAAATAGTTCAGCAGTGTTAAATCGAACGATCTTAGAGGCCACGCCATATTCCTACGATGCGAGATAATGCGCTCACCAAAAGTTTCCTTAACTAAATTGATTGTTTCGTTGGCTGCATGGTATGCAGCGTCGTCTTGTTGGAACCAAAGGTCGTCCACATCAACATCCTCCAATTCAGGCACGAAAAAGTCATTAATCATGGCTCTATAGCGTTCCTCATTGACTGTAACATTATGACCGGCTTCATTTTTGAAGAAATATGGACCAATGGTTCCCTCTGCTCATAGAGCACACACCAAACAGTGACTTTTTGAGGATGTAACGGCGAAATGTTGAGAATGGCTTGTGGATTATGAGCACTCCAAATGCGACAATGTTGCTTATTACTTAACGTACCCAT
This sequence comes from Palloptera scutellata, assembly GCA_958295655.1. Taxonomy (NCBI): domain Eukaryota; kingdom Metazoa; phylum Arthropoda; class Insecta; order Diptera; family Pallopteridae; genus Palloptera; species Palloptera scutellata. The sequence goes on along the minus strand of OY282449.1, from coordinate 147,574,202 downwards.
TCCAAAGTACCAAAGTGAGCTTCATCGCTGAACAAATTTTTCTGGTGAAAATCGTGATCGGTGGCCATCTCGTTTTGGGCCCATTCACCGAACGTGCGACGCGCTTGATGGTCGTTCGGTCGTTCAATTCTTGCACGAGTTGGCTTTTGTAAAATCGCAAACCAAGATCCTTCCGCAAAATCTTCCATAAAGTGGATGGGCACTGATCCAATTGTTGCGTGCGATGGCGGATGGACTCACTCGGGTCTTCTTCGGTACTCTGCTCCACAGCAGCAATAGCGCCTTCGGTGCGCACTGTACGGCGTCTCTGAGGATGCGCATTATCCACTCGAGTAAACTTGGTGCGAAACCGATCCATGGTTGCTCGAATTACCGACTCTGCTGGGCGATTATGTCGACCGAATATTGGACGCAGCGCGCGATGCGTCGCGCGAACCGAACCATTACTTTGGTAATAAAATTGCACGATTTGCAAACGTTGTTCAGGAGTAAGTCTATTCATTATGAAATGGCAAACCAAACTGAGCATAAAGCAAGTGACAGCTGTCAAAAAGACTAACTCCGAAAAAAGTATTGCCAGATTGAAAACCACGTTTTTAAAAAAACACCCTTTAGTTACAGATTATGGCACTTACATATTTCATAAATGTCATTCACCCATAATTCGAAGTATTATGTTGACAAACTCTAACATGTTTCCATCAGCCCCTCATCGTTGATGTCTTCGAGTCATACATTAGCATAATAAGGGTTTGATGATAGACTTATAATAAGTGCGTAGCTATAGTGCAATGGAAATACAATTTTCGATATGTACAACTCGGTTCTCTCTCAGCCCTTCCCCTTCCCCTTCTCCTTCACCCATTTTGCCTACCTTACAAAATTCAGATTTAGTCAACTGAAACCTCCATATTGCCGCCACCCGTCCGAAGGTGGAAATTTCTTGAATTTTGATATGGAATGTACTCGTATTGTGCTTCCAATGTTGCATTAATACATAAGTAAGCAGAAAAATAAGTGGGCGGTGCATGCAGTATTATTTATAAGCTACTTATATGCTTTTTCGTTACAGCAAAGTACGTTGCAAAATGGAATTTCTTTCTTTCTTTATACTTTGCACTTTTTCTATGCTTTGTTTTACTTTGAATTACATTTTTTTTTTTTTTTTTTTTTTGCTACACATTGCACATTGAATGATATCATCTTACATGATACGCGTCCACCATCATTCCAATATTGTGGCAGCCATTTTTGTATTACTTATTATTTATTGCATTAATTTCTACTTATTTCTTTGTGAGGTGCTGGTTGTTTGCTGTTTTTGCTTTTGTTGCAGCAAATTGCGCGCATGCAATCGGCAACAGAAATGGGAAACAACAGGGAGAAAAAATATGAAACTAATTTTTGTTGTTGTTGCAGTTCTGGTTGTTTGGTTGTATATTCTCATGCACTCACTCACTCACTTCCACAAACATATACGAGTATGTACATACTTCTTATTATTTTTTTTTTTTGCTTGTTGTACTGTGTAGGTATACTTTAGTATTGTCATGCAATGTGTCAAGCTATTTAATGCTTTGAACTTGACACGAAGCGTTGATCTGCAACGGCGACAGACAGACAGACAGAGAGACAGACAATAAATAGAGCATCAACAGACAGATGGAGGGACAAGCAGCAGAAGACAGACAGACAGACAGACAGACAGACATGAGCGGCACATACACATTTGGATATTGTTGTTATTGTTGCTGCCACTGACGCTGGCTCTTGCTGGCCCTGCCATTGCTGATATTTGCTTCGGTGTGGCATTTGCTGCTCAACCTTCACTGAGTGAGCGAGCGACTGAGTGCGAGCGAGTGGAAGAATTTTGATATTTTAAGTCGGAAATAAAAATAAATTCATAATAATACAATAAACTTTCCTTCACATTCTCATACATTGCATGTATGCATGCAGTAGAGAAAATTTCATGTAATTGCAAAAAAATTAAAAAAATTTATTGTAGAAACCACGCCCCTTGCCCGTGCAACAACAACTACAACATAATCTTTAATATGAAACAAGATATAGCAAACAAAAAAATGAAAGAAGGCAGCACCGCATCGAATCCATAAATAGGGAGTCTCAAATTACACACACAAAACATGGGAAATACCAACAGAAAAAAGGAATGAGTGGTAAAAAAATGAATTCAAAACAAAACTAAACAACAAAATTATTTAATATTTATAAAAACGACGACGCCATGCGACTTTTTGCTTCGCATGAATGAACGATATCACACAAACAAAAACACAACAACAACAACAGCAAGCAAATATCACAAACACTCACACTCAATGCAAAAAATGGGAAGAGAAAAAAATGTTCCAATAAAAAAGAGAATAAAAAAAAAAACGGCAAAGCCTAAAACAAGAGAGCGAGATATCTTGTGTCATAATTTGCCCTTATTAGTTGTTTTTGTTGCATGACAATTATAGGGAGAGTGTATCAGTAGCGGAGCAGGGGGAAATAAATAATGGGAAGAAGGGAAGGTACTTTCTGGTACCTTTTGGTATTACTACTTTGTGCTGGCACTGGCACTGGCACTGGTACCTCGGGCACAAACACACAAAAAACAAGAAAACAGCGAAAAAGGTTCAATTGAAATATCTCCGACTCTGACATTTGTGCTTGTGCTCGCCGGTGTACCTATGGCAAATGGCAAAAATATGACGTGAATTTTCAAAGAAGGGTTGCAAAATTGAAATGAAAATGTTGATATTCGATTGCAATATAGGGGAATTTCAGTATTTCAAACGAAAACAAGCCGTAACCGACGGGTCTGCTTCTTTTTACATTTTACATTAAAGGTACTTAGTTCGTTATTTCGACAGCGCTCAGTATTTATGCTTTAATTAGAGCAAATTGAATGAGAAAAATGGGAAGAAAGGTTGAAAGGCAATACTAATGAATTATTAGCGAAATATGTCACCAATCAAATAGAAATATACTTATGAATTTTACTAAAAGGACATTTTCGCAAAAAGGACGAAACTTTGCGTGATTAGGGGATTAATCATGTGATGATGAGATCGGTTTCAAATCTGATTCTATTTCAGTGAATTTTACTATGCGTGATCAATTCAACAACAAGCGTATCTATTACCTGAACGCCATCTGGACGGAGCTCTCAAACTAGGTGTCATGAATAATCAGCCTCCTCCACAGCTATACTTATAATTTGAATCAAAATTTCACTATGAAGTCTGGCCTACTATCATATTTGGGCATTTTGACGACAATGCCATTTATTTTTGTAATGAATTATTTACATACATATGGTACATACTACATACTGTGGTAAAGGGTATACGAGGTATGATCAAAAAATAACCGTTATTTATATATTTATATTTTCAAAAAGTATTTATTTATTCATCAACAACTATCTTGTCCCCTTCAAAGTAATCCCCCTCAGATATAATACAATTGTGCCAGCGTTTTTCCAATCCTCGAAACACTTCTAAAACGCGCTTTTTGGCATCGCCAACAGCTCCTGTTTCGATTTTTCTTTTATCTGCTCAATCGTAGCAAAACGCTTTCCATTCATCGGTGTCTTCAGTTTTGGGAAGAGGAAAAAGTCAGCGGGGGCCAAGTCCGGTGAATACGGTGGTTGAGGCATGATAACGGTTTTGTTTTTGGCCAAAAACTTACGCACAAGCGACGTTGTTTTTGCTCAAAATTTAGCAATTTTGGAACAATCTTCGCTGCCGCACGTTTCATGCCTAAACGCCTTTACATCCGTAAAAATTGCTTGGCATGAGCCGAACGATATGCCAACATCATCAGCAACCTCTCTGATAGTGATTCGACGATTATCCAAAATCATTTTCTTCACTGCGTCAATGTTTTCATCGGTTATTGACGTGCTCGGGCGACCAGGACGAGCATCGTCATTGACATCTTCTCGGCCTTCCTTAAACCGGTTATACCACAATTGAGCTTGTGTTCTGCTCATAGTGGACTCGCCAAAGGCAAAACGCCACAGTCAACATTTCAAATGTCCTTGCGCATTTAATTTCATTTTTTACACAAAACTGAATACAGTTTCTTTGATCCACTTTTTCGAATAGTAAAAAATCGAAATCGAAAATTGTGGTCGCTGTGGCGTAGTGGTAGTGTGTTGGGCTGCTACGCAGAATGTCCGGGGTTCGAATCTCGGCACAGGCAAAATCAAAAAAAAAAAAAAAGTAGAAAAAATAATTTTTCTACACGGCACCACCTCTTGGCAGGCAATGGCAAACCTACAAGAGTAAAAATTGCTATGAAAAGCTTTTCACTTCGCCGTTCGGATTCGGCATTAAACTGTAGGTCCCTTCCATTCATGTACAAATATAACACGCACAACATGAGTGGATGCGAAAAAGCTCGGCCTAGGCCCTCCATGGGCTGTTGTGCCATTAAAAGTAAGTAAGTAAGTAAAAAATCGAAGAGCACACCAAAACATGACTAAACTTTTTATCTGTCAAAAACAAACTGACAATCCAAAATGGTTGGTATTGCCAACATATACTATATAACAGACATGTTTACCAACATAACAAAAAAAAAATGCGAGAATCGAACATACGTAACTCACGAAATTTGAAAATAACGGTTGTTTTTTGATCACACCTCGTATACTCTGGAGCAGCATCTTTGAATCACTAAGTCTGTGGGTGGATTTGGAATTTGCTCTCAGAAATCAGTCAATTTTAATGTCGAATTCTCTTTAAACTTTTTCTTAAAAAATTCCCAACTCAGAATTCATTGTTGTAAGAAGAAAGGAGGTTGATGATAACTTTTCCCCTTGAAATCTTTGAAGCTTACTTTCATGTGAATATTATCTTCTAATTTCAAAAAAATTCATATAATTTTATTACGCAAGTACAAGCCAAGCACACATATAAATTTTATTCATTCTACATATGACACAGCATCGGTGACCGGTGGAGGATCAAGGATTTGGGTTTCGGGGAGGGTGACACAACTAAATTATGTAATAAGTAATTATTAAAACATATCTAGACTAAAATACACATTAAAAACCAGACTAAAAAAAAAACAAACAAACTCATTGACCCAGGTTAGAAATCAATATTAAGCTCATCAAAAAAGTATCAAACAAAAAGCAGTCTGAAATTCAGACCAGAGGCGGATCAAAAATCTGATCAAAATTCAAACGTAAATGAGTAAAAAATTCAATAAACTCTGACTATTATTCGAAAAATAATTAGACCGAAATTCTTAAACATAAAACAGAGATCATAACTCAGACATAACTCAGATAGAAAATAACGCGAAGTTTAAATCTAAAACCGACTGCAACTAAGACCATAAGGACCCAAAAGTCCGACAAAAAAATATGGGTAAAATTTGGATTAAATTGTAATCTTAAATCAGTCCATAAGTCATCAAATTTAAATAGCAATCAAATCCTATTTCGGTTTAAAATTCCGGACAAAAATCAGACAAAATTCGATGTACATAAATCATAGACCAGAATTCAGCTCATAATGTGACCAAGTTCAGACCAAACTGAGGGAAGTAAAACAGTAAGGAATCGATAATTAGACCAGATTTTATACACAAAAATAGACTACAACTCCGACGATAAGGAACGCAAATTCGAGCCACAGTCACAAATCAGATCAAATTCAGTCCAAGAATCACTCTAGATCTTAGAACAAGAATTAAGAACAAAATTCAAGATAAAAATTAAATCTAAGTGAAACCACATTATAAAAAAAAAAAATAACAAAAATCAGACCATCAATCAAATCAGACTCTAAAAATCCAACTAAAACACAAATCAGATAACAATCAGCAAAGAATTCAGTTAAAAAATCAAGCCTGCAAATCAGATCAAAGCCCGGCTTAAAATAAGACTAAAACTCAGACCATAGAATCAAATCAAGATGAAGAAGATACCTTCCAACTAATGTACCTCCCTCTCTTTCATCAACGTATCCTCTGATCCTCTGATATTTGATGGTAATTAAAACAAATAAAAACAATTAAAAAATAAGCAGTTCAGCAAACATTATCAAGCTATCCAAAGCATTTGAGCGGTTTGCAACCATATCACCATAGGTTCTACATCCGCCACTGCATAGCGCATAACATTTTTTCTTTGCCGAAGTTAATAAAGTCGAAATCTTATCAGCCAAAACGAAAATCTTCCCCAACAATAGCAACAACAATTTTATGATGCCACAATAATTTTCACCCTTTTCGTCTATCAATGCAATGAGAACGAGTATGTGGTAATGGATGGATGGAAATGGGGAGGGGGAGGGGGGAAGGAGGAAGGTTTTGGGGGTGCTGAAGAAACTTTGCCGTCTATGTAATTTTCATTGTAATTGTTAAGAATTTCATTATTTTCGCGGACTTTTCTTTACGAGAGTGTACATCATAAAATTGAAATGTTTACGACATTTTCATGTATTATGAAAATAACGAACAGCACGGCAACAACAACGGCAAGAGCGCAATAGCATTGCTACTTTCCCAATTTCCCATTCCAACAGTGTCAAGTGTTTCCTTTAGCTCCTTTTATCATTTCATCATCGTCATCAACATCTTTTCGCATCACACTCTAACTAGCAACACCACTTGGCAGCATGGCCAAGTTGTGTCGAGTAGAGTAATTTTATCCGTCAACGGGTAACTAAATATTAACCCTTTGGGTGTATATTAATTTTTGATTTTCCTGTTGTTTTTATGATTCAAGAAACAACAGCAGCAGCAGCAGCAGCAGCAACAACAACATTGAGCAGGAAAAATAATAAGCCAGGAAAATATTTTTCCTTTTCTTTACTTTTTTTTATAGCGAAATTTAATTTCCATCATTATTCTGAGCATTAAACAATAAGCTCAATGTATTATTATTATTGCTGCCAAATGATGTTGATGTTGATGTTGATGTTGATGACGATGCTGTTGTTGTTGTTGCCATTGCTGCTGATGAGTTGAATCTTAAGATTTTTGTTTGCTACAAACGATACGTTGCCTGGACGAACAAAAATTGCTAGCTGCTTTCAGATTTAATGCTAAGTTAAGCTGTAGATTGTTGCTGTTGCTTGTTGCTCACGTTGCTGCTTCAATGCTGTTGCTGTTCTCTTCCTATTCTTGTTATTGCTATTGCTGTTGGGTGTGATAGCAATTGGTTTTGTTTTGGTCTGTTTGATGGTGACGATAATGATGTGCGATCACTTGCAATACTTGTAACTTGTAAGTCTTCAATCTTTGGTTGTCGGTCTTCGGTGTTGTTGGGAATATGCAATATTTACAATTTTAATAATGAAATTTAAATGTGAGATTCTTCTTTACTCGAGACATGAGACATGATGCGAGTAGGGGAAGAAGTAAGTGAAACCTTCTCTCGTCACTTGCCTCATTTCATTTCATTTCATTTTATTTTCTATGTGTGTGAGGCTATGGGGCTGTTATTGTTGTTGTTGTTATTGTTGTTGTTGTTATTGTTGTTTTTGTTATTATGAGTTTCTCTTTTATTTATTGCACAAATGCTTAATAGCCCAATAATGACATATGAATGTTTTCGTACGCTCATACCATAAAACTTCATCTTGTATGTACTCGTTTTTGTGCCTTGTGTCTTGTGTCAAAAGTAATAAACATTTTTATTGCATATCTATTTGTACACACATACTCGTACAGGAACATATGTATGTATGTATGTATGTATGTATGTATGTATGTGTGATTGCTATTTGGATTTTATGTATTTTTATCTGTGAAATTATATTGCGTATCAGCGCACAAAATCAAATGCGGCATAAACACGTCATAGATACACGCTCAATTATGTACATACATATTGTACATATGTATTTATACATACCATATGTACTCGTATGTATGTATATGTATTTTTATGTACATATATGCCTCAATAATGTTGGCAATTTAATTATAAACTCCATTTCAGCGTATATAATTTAATGCATTTTTTTCCATTCCCTCTTTCCTTTCCATTTTTCCCCGCCCTGGCAAATTTGATCAAATCATTGGGAAAAGTTGTTGAAGCAATCAGTTGCGAGAGGGGGTAGAGGGGAAGAGGGGGCAGGAGTAAAGAAAGCTCATCATAATAGTGACAAAAATGCAATGATTATTAATTAAGAAATGTGTAGAGGGGAAATGGATAAAGTTATAATTGGGTGATAAAAACGCGTCAAGTCCAATCAAGCTGGAAAAGTTTTTGTGGCACAGACAAATATTTAAGCTAAAGGCATACATGTCATAGATATTGTTTGGGGCAACTTTCTAGCCAATTATAGATGCAATCAAATTTTACATAGCTAGTTTAGTTTTTGCACCTCAACCATTGAAGAATTGTTCAAGCCTGAAAATCAATGGGTGGAAATCTGTGGAGAAAGATCTTATAAACCTTATAAACTATGAATTAATATAGACCTACGAGGCTATTGAACAAATTTTAAAAATCAGGAAGAGCATATTTCACCAGTGCCACTCTAAGTAAAAGGTTTGTCCCACAACAAACCACTCATTAAGATATCTCACCCAAAATTTTTCAATAATATTACACAGGTTAGGCGATTGACGTGTTACCAACTTCCAAATCTGTGGAGAAAGATCTTATAAACCTTATAAACTATGAATTAATATAGACTTTATCATTAGTGTCGACATATTTCATATAATCTCAAACATTCATATCTCATATAAGATTCATCAATCTTCCTTCCAATCAACACAAAGTGTGGACTGTAAAAAATAATAATAATAATAATGATCGATATTGTCTGAAATATTGAATCCCATAGTTAACAATATGATTAGACATTAAAAGTGTGGCTGTAGACCTGGTAATTTCACCATTGATCAGATATTCACACTAACTAAAATCCTATAAAAGACTCGAAAACGAACAGATCAACACCCACAATCTAACTGCCTGCAACAGCACGTTTATAGATCACTTGTATGCCGAGATGCCTTGTTTTGATGCCACTGCGAAGCTCATTCCTTAGTTGGTAGTGCATTGGCAGAGTGTCCGTGGTTCAAATCTCGGCACAGGCAAAATCAAAAATCAGAAAAAAAACTAGTTTTTTTGCTACACAACTCCATCTCTTGGCAGGCCATGGCAATCCGACAAGAGTAAGAATTGCCTAAGAAAAGCTTTTCACTTCGCCGTTCAAATTCGGCATAAAACTATAGGTCCCTTCCTTTCGTGTACAAATAGAAGGCACGCACACCACGTGAGTGGATGCGAAAAGCTTGGCCTAAGACTTCCATTGGCTGTTTTGTCATTAAAAGAAACAAGAAGCGAAGCTCATTCAACTTGGCAAAATGACACTGACCGACACAAATTAAGTGAATTGTGTAACTAAGCTCTCGGCACCATTGGATACCAAAGAAAGTTTCAAACAAGGTTATGTAAGACTGGCTGTCCTGAACACACTTAGTTCAAAACGTCCCACTGTAATACTACATGTTTTTACCGTATATTTACAGCCTGTTCCGAATGGTCGGATGGCAATTTGTTAACACTTAGTGGTTTTGACATTGCCCGCCAAGACGTGTACTTGAACACTTTCTTATGGTGTATGAAGGCTGTTGAATGAGAATTAACCACCAGACCAAGCCGAGTTTCGAATCTGAAATCACAAGGGCAAGAGTCTAGTCGCCAAAGTTGTCAAGTCTCAGATAAGTTGATTGCATATCATGCTACTTCCTTAATCTTATGCTTACTTACTTAGCTGGCAGTACAACCAACCGATGATCGGTTTTGGCCGCCTCGATAAAGCATCGCCAGTCACCTCTGCTATGCGCGCGCTGCCGCCAGTTGATAAGGTCCAGTGCAGTCAGGTCGCCCTATACCTGGAGAAAGTAATTCGAGCTGCAAACATCGCATAGACATCATTGCCTTCAACGTGGGAGCTGTGAGTGCTGCATTCTCAATTCTGAAAAAGGATTCTCATCAAGTGGTGGGCGCGGCCAAAACGAAGTGCCTTGTGAGAACAAGCAAAGAGTCATGGAATCTCGGACAAAATGTCACTATTGGCAATTATACATTCGTAAGCGTTAAGGATTTGTCATAACGCTCAAGGAACGCTCATAAGTACACAACAAAGGGTGTTTTTTCTAGAAGTGTGGTTTTCAATCTGGCGACACTTTTTTCGGAATTGGTCTTTTTGACAGCTGTCACTTGATTTATGCTCAGTTTGGTTTGCCATTTCATAATGAATAGACTTACACCTGAACAATGTTTGCAAATTATTGAAATTTATTATCAAAATTCATGAGCTGTGAAAAAGGTGTTTCAAAAGCTACGTCCATTTAGCAACGAGGCTCATTTTTGGCTCAATGGATACGTGAATATGCAGAATTGCCGTATTTGGAGTGAAGACATCAAAGCAAAAAAAAAGTTAGACTCGAAAGAGCAAAGGAGTTGTTACGTTTTCACGAACATGGGCGAATTTCCAAACATTGCGTTCTCTGATGAATGAAATTTCCTAATTGAACAGTTTATAAACTCTCAAAATGATCGCGTTTACTTAACTGAACTTACTTTACTTTACTTTTAATGGCACAACAGGCCATGGAGGGCCATGGCCGAGCCTTAAAGTTGTGGGCACGCAAACATTGTGTTTGAGTTGTACGCCGACACTGACATAGTCAAGCGTATGAAACTCCAGCGGCTTCGCTGGTTGGGTTATGTTGAGCGAATGGAAGAAAGCGCTCCGCTCCGGCTAGAAGGGTGTTTTAATCGAACCACGGTGGAAGAACACTCAACGCAGAAGGGGACGTCCTAATCTCCGTTGGAAATACCAGGTGCAGGGCAACCTGACTGCACTTGGTCTTATAAACTGGCGCCAGCACGCGCATAGCAGAGGCGACTGGCGAAGCTTTGTAGAGGCGGCCAAGACCGATCATCGGTTGTAGTGCCAGTTAAGTAAGTAAGTAAACACGCAAACATTTCGATCGTACACCATGGACGTTCCAACAAGACTCGACACTGTCTCATAAAGCTCGTGTGAACCAAGAATGTTTAAAAAACCATGTTCTACACAATGGCTTTCGAATTCGCCAGATGCAAATACGATGCTCTATTCCATCCATTTTGGATGGCCATTTTGGAGAGCAAGGTGAGGTCTAAAAAATATGCCAGTAGGGATGCGCTAAAGAAATCCATTACAAGGTAATGGGACAAAATATCACAAGATCATATTCGTGCAGCATGCAACTCGTTTTTTAACCTTTTGAAAGCCATAGTCAAGGCAAAAGGTGGTCACATCGAGCTAAAGTGAATGGATCCTTAAATTGTTATTTGAATTAATTAAAAATAATTTCACACCAAAAGAAATATGGTCGTTTGAATAGGTAACCGCCTAGGTTCAATCCTAAGCCTAACCCGTAGTTAATTTGCTATTAATCTGTTAAAAATTATTTATTTTATTGACAAGTGACTTTTGAATAATGTCCAATGCATGATTGCCTCATTAATATGGTACATAAATTAATGCTACCATATTTGTTAATGACTTAATTAAATAACTTTTCAAAGCAAGTTCTGTCAGGTTTTTCCACTGCAATCAAATTGAAAACTCATTAAGAAAGAATACTAGTTTTCTAAAGTACCCCCCACCTTAAGTGTAATGCCATACATACGATTTTAGTGCAGGCTGCAGTCGGCTAAATTAAATCTAACAGATTTTTCGTCTTTTTCAAGTAAATGCAATAAAAGAAAAGAAACTAAATGCAAGATTTTTAACACGAAAAAGATTAACCGAATTCGTTTTTCATTTGATAGCTTCTTTTATTCCTTTTTTGTTTAATGAATTTATGCTCGAACTCTTGACGGGTTAATGATTATAGGATGAAGATATTTCTAAGTACATATGGTAGAACTAGAAAAAAAAACAACAACAACAACTACAGCTTTTTATAATTAAGAAGTTAATTGATTAGTTTTTATGCGAAAAAGAACAATAAAAATAAGAAAAAATCAAATGAAAAGTGATTAAACTTAAGGCCGTTGGCCTGTTAGAGCCAGTGCTGCTTTCCTTATTTGTATAAACAAATTTAATGGATAAATAAATAAATTGAATAAATTTTAATTTCTATGCGAATTTATTTCAATATTCATTTGCAACTGCGGGCATTCGGGTTTTCTTTGCGTTCCATTGAGCTACAATACATTAGCTCTACGAGTAGCTAACAGCAATTTTTTGGTTTTGCCTTATTGCCTTATTGCTTGTAGACATGCACAATTAGGGCACCTTCATGCCTGCCCCCCCTTTTTCTAAACACAACAACACACTTCTTTGTGCATCAGTCGACTTAATTATTATTACAAATTATTATTGTTATTGGTAGTTTTCGTTTTTGGTTCAAAAGGCTTCAACCACACTCGTGCCTTTGCTTTTCTTCTACTTCTGTTTCGACTTTTGTGGTTGTTGTTGTTGCGGCTGCTGTCAAAAAATGTTGTCATTGTAAGACTTTAAGCTACAACTAGACCCGTTGGCTGTTTGTGACATCTTGTTGTTATTGTTATTGTTGCTGTTGCTGTTGCTGTTGCATAGCAGTACATTTTTGTCTATGCTACACGTAAGAAATTCGCTGAACCGTGACCAAGTCAAACTAATTCAGAGCAGAAGTGGGAAAGAAGCAAATAAGTCTTATTTTAAGCATAACCTCAATAAAAAGAATTAGTAAAATGCAATTTTAGTGAACTTTGACCTTGAACTTGATAAATTTGTTAATACCAATTGGCAGGCAAATACGAGTATATGAAAAACCGTTGTCGAAAGAAAAACTTCCCTTCTCATCGCTTATTTCTTTCCCTATCGCCCGCCTATGAATACTATAATTACAAGCAACGAAAACTATTCATAAAATCAATGAATAGGTTCGTTAAAATACATTCCATGAACTACTTTATACAGCGTGTTTTTTTTAGAAGTGTGGTTTTCAAGAAGAAATAAAATGCATATAATTTAAAATTATGGCCAAGAATTTAGCTTTGTTATAAAGATAAGGATTTCCCATTATGTTTTAGAAACGATTTCGGGCAAGTGGCCCGAACCGCGGCTGGTTCGAATAAATTCCAGCCGAGAGGCCCAATTTTCGACCACTTTTTGCAGCAATTGGGGCCGGGCCGTATGTCAGTAATAACGCGCCGAATATTCTCTTCCAAAGGCGTCAATCGTCTCGGGCTTATCTGCGTAGACAAGCGATTCACATAACCCCACAAAAAATAGTACTTACTTACTTACTTACTTACTTTTAGCTCCAATTGTAGCGCGCGATGGCGGATGAACTCATTCCGGTCTTCTTCGATACTCTGCTCAACAGCAGCAATAGCGTCTTCGGTGCGCACTGTACGGCGTCTCTGAGGATGCGCATTATCCACTACAGTAAAGTGGAAAAAACAATTTTTCTACACGGCACCACCTCTTGCCAGGCAATGGCAACACTACACGTGTAACTTTTGCCCACAGTAGCATATTCTTGTTTTTTTTTGTTTAAGCAGTAAAGACGACCTAGTTAGTTAAGTGGGTAATGCACTGGATTCTCACCCGGGAGGTTGAAAAATTCTTAACCTCCCTTTTTTTTATATTACAATCAAAACACAGGGTGTACTCCTATAAATGCAGAGCATTGTGTTGATTGTTAGTAGTCAGCTAGTTATTTATGAGTAAATGATCGCTATCCAGGGGACGCAACGAGGAGGGTGTGCGTTGACTTGAAACGTAGAACAAGGATCGACCATGGACGCACCTGCGACTGTCAAGAACTTTGTGTCCTACGCCCCAAGCCCCCCACGGTGGAAGAACACTCAACGCAGAAGGGGACGTCCTAATCTCCGTTGGAAAGACCAGGTGCAGGGTAACCTGACTGCACTTGGCCTTATCAACTGGCGCCAGCGCGCGCATAGCAGAGGCGACTGGCGAAGCTTTGTAGAGGCGGCCAAGACCGATCATCGGTTGTAGTGCCAGTTAAGTAAGTAAGTAGCTCAATCAAGTTTTCATTGATTCAATGAATTGATTAATTTGCTGATTTTTCATTTAAACGAATGATTTCCATTAATTTTTAATGCATTGTTTGTTTCCGCATAGGATCCTGTTAAAACAAACGTAACAAACAAAGAAGATAGATCGTTCGTTCATTCCTACGCCCCATGCGACGCATTCTGTCTGAAAACACGAAGTTTTTAGTATTTTTTGGCAGTCCCTTGCACGCGTACATATCGGTTTTAGAGCATACCATATGGAATACAGCGTGAAAGAGAGAATATCTCTAGCCTTGTGCCCATCACTGGCTTATCATCACGGGTACAATGCGGCAGTGATGACTTTTTGAAAGTGAGAGAGAGACAGGAAAAGGGGATTTGAGAAAAACTTATATATACATAAATATATATATATATATACTGAGAAGCTTTGACTCAGTCGTCCATCATAGTAGGCAATAATATTATGTCTCCAGCTGCTGGCCTCGTTGCTAGTGCTGTGATTTTGTGTTGCATTTTCATTTATAATTACTCATTATCATCATCATTAATAACTTTTGAATAAAGAAATAAATAAAAATATCATATCTCACCGATTTCAATCACCTAATAATCATGACCCCATAAGAACTCCCCAGGCAAGTTAATTACAACATATATAGTACTACTGTGGGCAAAAGTTAGTAAGACTTTGTTCATAATTTCAAATTATTTTATTCATTCTTCCAAATCTATTTCGTCCCCTTCAAAGTAATCCCCCCCGGCCCTTATACACTTGTGCCAACGTTTTTTCCAATTCTCGAAACAGTTGTTAAAGTCAATTTCCGGAATAGCCTTCAATGCGCTTAGCGATTCATGTTTAATGTCTTCAATTGACTCAAAACGGTAACGGTGTCCACGAAGCGGTTTAGAGCTTTTTGAGTTTAGAAAATAGCCAAAAGTCACACGGTGCTAAGTCAGGCGAATAGGGTAGAATAGGTAGGGTGGTTGCGGAACGATATCAGTCGAATTTTTGGCTGATGAAAATGGTCTCGTAAAACCAATGCAGTGATTTTGGAACCAATCGTGCATTCACTCTTCTTAGGCCCAAATGATGTTTTAAGATGGTTTTCACTGATCCTTCCGATATTCCAACGATGCCAGTAAGGTCTCTGATCGTCTTAATCGTCGATGTCGATTCTCGAGCACCAATTCCTTGATTTTATTGACGTGTTGATCATCAGTTGATGTCGATGGCCGTCCTGGACGTGGTTCGTCGTCAACGCGTTCTCGACCATCTTTGAACAATTTGTACCAATCAAAAAAACCTTGCTCGCGACATACAATTATCACCGAAGGCCTTTTGCAACATTCTGAACGTTTCGGCACCAGAAATTTGATTTGATTCCGCACACAAAATTGAATGGAACTTCTTTGTTGAATAGTTTCACTCATTGTGAAAATCGCCGAATGCACTTTTTGTACTTCAGAAAGACAAGCGTATACTAAACACTAATGATTATTTTGATGTGACATTTGGCACAGATGTCACCGACAGTCATACCAACCTTAAAAAAATAATATTTTGATGAATGGGTTTCCGTGCTAAATGTAAATTAAAAAGTCTTACTACTTTTTGCCCACAGTAGTATACATTTGGAGAAATTTTGGAATATAGCCACAGCCTAACTTTCCATCTCAATCATCGATTCATCATTGCGATTTTATCAACTGATACGAAATATTTTTTTTAAATTTATTTTTTTTTAATTTCAATGTTTAAGTGAATAGCTCTGAATTTCTTCTGGGTGCTATCACTTTTCAACTACCGTATTTCACTTCGTGCAAAGCAATAAAATATTTGCACTTTAAAGCACATAATTATGCAACAACATATACATTTTTGCCAAAATATATTTCAAGCATATTAACATTGCCGTTATCTATAGTATTATGGTAAAAGCAACAGTGGCAAATATCAGCAGCAGCAATGGCAAAAGTAGAAGCAGCAATAAAATTATTATTGTTGAGCGTGATATATTCCACTTACTTACCATACACGTACCTACCTGCTGCTCCTGCTGCTGCTGCTGCTCCTGCTGCTGCTCGTTGAACCATAACCAAATTTGAGTAGTAGATATGCAAGGAGAACGGCACCTGCCTGCAGCAACTAGAGCCGCAGTGAACATTCGACAACTAACACAAGACAACTAAACAAGTTCTTTTTACCTAGAATTAGCTGCGCTAGCTTAGAGCTACTTTACACTAGGTACGACGGAGCTTGGTTGGGTCTCTCCAGCTAGTTATTTATGAGTAAATGAAAATCAATTTGGCAAACAGTTCGAGCATAAAATTGTACAGCAATTGTCATATTATTTCTTCTACTTACAACCAAAAAACTGAACAATAAACGATAATGCTCGCAATTGTCAAGCGACACAAAAGAAGTTGCCAAACTTAAATTCATTCATGGAAATCAAGTGAATATTTTCCCCCGCCCCCTTTTTCGTGTTGGTACCACGGTGAGTCCTTGCACAAGTTAAATAAAATAATAGTAAAAACAATAATAAAAGGGATGGAAAAAAACAAGCTTAACAATGAATAACAAATCACTTCCGGCAAGGATTTCCACAACATTTTTGCATGCAAACATGCAATTCTTTAAATTTTTCCTAGCGACATTTAGCCTTTGGGTGTTCCACAGCTGCAATGTCATATCAAATGCCGGCGGCATACACATGCTACATATATATATTTGGCAATATCTTCCGGTATGGAGTTATTGTTTAACGCTTTACAGTTCCGCTTCATTTGAGCGGATAATAAGCGGAGATTTGTGTACGTTTGAATGGATGAGCGAATTCTCTTACCTGCCACAAATAGCAGCTACTTACCAATGATTCGAAGAATTGCAATTGGCCACAATAGAAATGCTGCTTGCTATTTGTATTTAACAAATAGACGATAATCCTGCAGCATAGGGTATTCAAGTATTGTGTAATTTTTAAATTTACTGGAAATATCTATTAGATAATCTGTTTTGCTTGGCTCTTCACATGTCAAATTGTAGCTTGAATAACAATTTTGAATTACACAGAAATAAAAGATTCTTTTGTACGTGGGAAATACGAAAAACGACACACCTGTATTTGTTGTTACTATTCTTGTTGTATTGTATTTCCTTGCAACTATAAAAAAAATGTCTGTGCTCGAATTCTTCTGAGAACAGAATTGCCGATTGAAGATAAGTAAAGAGAGATAAGAGAGATGCTGCAATTCGGCTATGTAGTTATTGTGATTTAAAGATTAAATTGTTTGATTGATTTTCAGTGACATGATATTGTATAATGGAGGAGAGGGAGATAAAAGGGAGAAAACGATGTATGGAAATAGTTTCGCAGATAAAAATTTTACACACCGCAGTGTGAAATTATTTTATAAGTATGTACATACTCTCAGAGTCTTGCAATCAGTGATGTTAACTCTACAGTAATTACATACTACATTCTACAGTTTTTTTATTTATTTTTTTATTTTTTTACCCCTATAAATGCAGAGCATTGTGTTGATCTGGAAGGTAGATTGATAGGTGGGAGGAAAAAGGAGGGAGAAGTAGCTATGAACGTTTGCTTTAAACTTGCAAGGGTCATAATAATTGGGAAAAATTGTTGCATGGAGCTTATTCCAAATACGCGCGGTACGACAGATGAACGAACCTTCTCTGTAATGCGTAGTGCGTTGGAACAACGTGTCTACGTGGAAGGCGTGAGTTTCGCTTGCTGACCGTGTACATCTGTTGAATACACGAACTGGCGGCATCAGCTTGAGCATCTCAGAAGAACATCTACCGTTAAAGTAACGGTAGAACAGTGAGACGCAAGCCACGTTTCGACGATGTTCCAAGGAGTCAATAGAGCTGGAAACTCTACCCGCTCCTATTAGCTTTATCGCTCGATGTTGGATACGGTCCAGCCCATAGGTGCGAATTAATCTCCAATTTAGGTGGTGTAGATCATGCGGAGATCAGTCGAAGTAAAATATTTTTTACACCGCCTAAGAAAGCCGAAACACTTGGCTGCTTCTTTCGACACGTCAAAAATGTATTTATTCCAACGAACATCACATTGGTTGAACATGCCCAGTACATCAAGAGTCGCTGTCTTCGCAATACCTACCTCACTCATATACTTACTTTACTTTTAATGGCACAACAGCCCATGGAGGACCTAGGCCGAGCTTTTCGCTTTTCGCATCCACTCATGTTGTGCGTGTTATATTTGTACATGAATGGAAGGGACCTACAGTTTAATGCCGAATCGGAACGGCGAAGTGAAAAGCTTTTCATAGCAATTTTTACTCTTGTAGGTTTGCAATTGCCTGCCAAGAGGTGGTGCCGTGTAGAAAATTTTTTTTTTTTTCTACTTTTTATTATTTTTTATTTTGCCTGTACCGAGATTCGAACCCCGGACACTCTTCGTAGCAGTTCAACGCATTACCACTACGCCACAGCGACCATCTCATATCTAGGGGGTTAATTTCGAGACTCAAAGTCTCATAGAGTAAATTTCATTGAAAATGAAATTTTTTTAAATTTGTTTTTCTAAAATCACAGTTTTAGCAAACACTAACTTCACACTTTCCTCGAAGTAATGCATTTCAGAAATCTCTGATAGTTTTATATTTGATACCTTTTATACGGATTTTTTAAAAGTGTTTGACAAAGAGTCGTATAATACTGGGTCCGCGGTTAAGTATTCGCGGTTTTTCGGTACAAGATGATGTTGTTACCCACATATCTGGCAACACTAGTCCAATTATGTCAAAACGAACACATGTTTGAACGGTGGCATAGATTTTATGTGAAGATAGTTGGGTAATTCGTCGCTAGCGTAAAAAGTTACATTGTTTTAAAAATGAGTGTTATATCTGAAGAAATACGCTATGTGATGCTTTATTACTATAGAAAAGGTAAAACTGCTGCAATAATATGCCGAGAAATTTGTGCGGTTTACGGTGAGGATGCTGTGATTGAACGCCGAGCCCAGGAGTTTTTTTCTCTATTCTAATCTGATGAAATTTTTCAACTGTTGGAGCAAGATCGACACGAAAGCTGTCAGGAGATAGTGCAAGCACTAAACTTCAACCACATGACAGTTTGGAATCATTTAAAGAGAGCAGGTTACGCAAAGACGCTCGATGTTTGGGCACCACATGAATTAACGGTAAGAAATTTGATTGACCGAATTGCCATCAGGGAAACGCTGCTGAAAGGCAAAGAAATCTAACCATTTTTGAAACGAATCATTACGGTCGATGAAAAGTGGATTCGATACGAGAATATCGAATGCAAGCGATCACGGTCAAAGGGCAGTGACCCTTCACAAACGACTTCAAAGCATGGATAGACGACAAACAAGGTTATGTTGAGTGTTTGGTGGGATTGGAAGGGAATTGTCTATTACGAGCTGCTATTACGAGCCGGAGCCGTTACATATTTTCTGTTCTCTACTACCCTAAACTCGACCGCCTGAATGAAGCAATCAAAGAAAAGCGAGCAGAATTGAACAAAACGGAATAGGTGTGTTCTATCATGGCAATGCCAGGCCACATAATACTGTGATGAATCGAAAACAATTAACTGAACTTGGTTGAGAAGCTTTAACGCATCCATCGTATAGCCTGGACCTTAAACCGTCAGACTATCATTTATTTATGTCTATGCAAAAACTCTCTTAATGGTAAAAAATAAACTGACCGAGCAGCCGCTGAAAATCACATGACCAAGTTTTTCGCCCCGATGAACAAATGAAATTCTACACCGACGGAATTATGAAGGTACCAGAAAAATGCCAAATTGACAATAATAATAATGGCCAATATATGTATGTTCTTATATACGTATATGATTAAAATTGGTTTTCAATAAAGACAAATTTTGTTGAAAAATTTACCAAAAAATACGCGGTTACTTTTACTACAAAATTTGTTTTACAATATCCAGTTTTACATTTACATATGTAGTTATTTTCATAGAACTACAGCAACCTACCGAAATTTTGTTCAGCTCATAATTTCATAATAATAATGAGTTGACATCACTGTTTGTAATAAGGTATACTAAGCGCGCTCTGCCTCCCTCTCATTTCCTGATTGTGTTCATTCCGCACGCAGCGAAGAATTATCTATTCAGTATTCCACCATGGTGAAACGAACCAGAAATATGTTTCATTTTCCATGAGTTCCTAGGAAGGTCATTTTACCAAAACTACTGTTTGCTAATGTGTAATGACATTAAAACTGAAAAGGTGAATTCGTTATATTTTTTATATTTCAAAATAGAATTTTTGAACGAGAAACTTCTTAAAGACATGAATCTTTTCATCATATTCGTAACAAATCATCACATTTTACTCAAATTTGTGTAAAATTCTTTTTATTTTTTTTATTTAAGAAAGTCATTGAATGATTGGACCATTCGAACATTCGAATTTTGCTTTAATAGAGCCGCCAATATCTCCTGGCAACAGCTGCTGCCGCTGTAGAGTTAATTGCACACTTCTTGTCGCAAGTAAATTTTTATATGAAAAATTAAAATAATTGCCGAAAATAAAAAGGAAATGTGCTCGGCGCTGTCGTAGATAATTGATAAAACAATTCATGGCACCAAGAAGGACACGCCTACCCAGACACATCGAAGCTAATCCCAAAATTGCATACTCAAGCAGACACTTCAATGTGCGTTGAAGTCATGTAAAATTTAAAGAAGTGCCTGCAAATCCATGAAAGAATAAAGAGATACAGCAGTGAGCAATACTGCCCACTTAACAGAATAATGGATATGCTTCAGTGAAGGCAGGTATCGAAAAATTACACAACATTTTTTTGATAGAAATCATTTTCGAAAAAACGCATTTGTTATTTTCAATAATGACCACAAATTTAACTTCATTCAACATTGTAAATTAATCAGATTTAATGCAATTTCTGAAAATTGGGTGTCATCGTGGTAGTGTAGAGAGCATTTACTTGGCTGTACTATACTTGGCATGGTTGGGAAACCGACAAGAGAAAACAAAAAAATTTTTGTGCACGTTCAACCTCAGCGCTGACAATGCCAAGTCTCCAAGAGTGCAAGTTTCTCAAAAAAAAGTTTTCATTTCGCTCGGCCTCAAAAAGGTGAGGCGCCATAATAGTACACTATTTAGTAGTACTTCGTAGGTTGTCGTTACAAAGATAAAATTGTTATCCTGGTCATAATGAAATTGATCTTCAGATATCTCGAAATCGAAGTCTTGGAATTTCGGAACTACCTTTCATTTCTTTAACTTTCCTGATAGAATATAGTGAAGCAAATCAGATCAAATTGGGCATACATAATTATGTAGTGGTTGATCTGAATTACTGATCACATTATAGTGATTTGATGATTCAAGGAATTTCGTAAAAATTTTGATGCAAAATCTAAATATTTACGAAATATTTACTCGGGAACAAAGCGATCGAGATCCCATCTCCGAAATTTGTATTGAAAGGCTTTAGGCATTCATTGAATCTTATCACGATTATTGACCGAGCTGCTCGGAATAGACACTCTGTAATCGTTGTATTTTCATAAAGTTTTAAAAATTTGTTAAAACCTGTAAACACATAAACTATTTTAATTTGAAATGTTAGCGGTGTTCTAGACTATTCTGTTAGTGGAGACTCACAGTAAAAGGGCTACATTGCGCAAAATTCCATAGCAACATTTTTGTATACAAACTACTTTTTGTGTAATTTTACCGTTTTCGAGTCCAAAGTTCATTGGAGAGTTTGTAACTCGAGCAATTTTTGAAAATAAAATAGAGAGCAAGTTGCCAGAACTGACGGAGACGAGTCGATTTTAGTTAGACCACTACACTGCCTACATACATATTTCTTGACAATTGCATTGGCGAACATAAGTGAAAACGAGGATTGGATGTATTACCTAGCTGCAGGATACCTAATTAGTCTCAGAGAAATCATAGGGCTCTAAGCTACCACTCTTTGGCAAGTTGGAGGATAAGCGACCCTTACCAAATCAACATATAATTCAACATGCAACACAGTAGTCTAAAATTAACTTAAAAACTTAAAAATAAGCATGCATATAATAAATAAAATCGATTAAAATAATTAAGATAACTAAAAGAAAAATATTATATCAAAGAAAGAAGAAAGAAGAAAAAAAAAAAGAAAAAGAAAATAATTTGGAAAACTTTTGTATAAGCTTAAAAATTTAAATTAAGTAAGCATGCTAACAAACAAAAGTGATTAAAATGAAGTGTATTAAGATATAGTGCTAAGTGTATAAAGTAATTTTGTGAAGGCAGCGCATGCATTGTCATGGACAAGCACATGTACATATCTGGGAAATCAATATTTTTTTTTGTAATTTTTTTACTAACTAATTTTTCTCCCCAAATTAAGCGAACGAGAAAGGCCTTTCATCGTTACTACTGGGTTCATGGAATAACTGTGAGTTGAAGTTTTATTTATTAATTTTTTTTATTCACCTTTAAAATTTGAGAGAGATACGCTACCTATAAAGAATATAAAATGATCCCACGCGATATATACTTGTGTCCGTTAAGTAAATTTTTTTTTTTTTCGTGATTTTTTTTGTATCATCAGATTAAAGTATGCATGATTAAAAATTATGCACATGATATATTTTTTTTAACACTTAGTTTTGATTAGTTTTTTTTCATTCATACACAACAACAAAAGTATGAATTATTACTTTAAATCTTTAAAAATTTATAATTTCTAACTAAACTAATTTCTACTCTTTAAGTTACCTACTAATATATGTATGATATGGTATAACATGAATATATATAACGCTGGAAAATAAGGTTTCAATTTTGTCATTTTTGCAGTATTTTAATAGAATTTTTTTTTTTTTTATAAAAAAATGAATTGTTATTTTAACATGAATTAAGTGTTTTCTGATCTTGGTCTGGCGTAGTAATATTAAATTAGGGGATTCTAATGAAATCAGCCCTCTAGAATCCAAAGGTAGGGTGGGAATCGTCATGGGCATTAGCAGCATTTACTTAGATCAGCTTGCTCCAACATATCTATTTTTGCCAAACCTGTCAGATACCTCTTATATTTTTCTTTTTATACCTTTATCTTTTTTTTGTTTACCAAGCACGTGAATCTTATTTCGTAATGTGTGGAATTGTGCAGGGTACAAGATCCCCCCCATATCTCCCGAACTAGCTAGCAAGCAAACCAGCACGTGCAACCGTCCCCTTCGCACATTCAAACATGGTTTTAGGTTGGAGGAGTACAAGCTTTCAAAAGCAGTTGACTCTCACCTAGAACTCTTACCATTAGACAACGAGATCGACATTACAACTCTACAATCGGTATGTAAACATCCTGAGTATCTGATACATTGTAAGTATGTAGGAATATCAAAACAAAGTGAAAATAAAACCCCGGCAACGACGAAGTAAGTAGAAAATCTTAAAACAATATTTACATACTTACAAACATTCAATAAATTTACGATGCAGTAAAAATTTGTCAACGAGATTCTTTGTATTTGCCAGCAACACCCCTCACTCTCAAGAGAAGAAGAAATTCGATATTTTGCTGTAAACAGGCGAAGGCAAAAGTGATGCGCTTTCTCCAATAACAACAATACATAACATAAGCAACATAAGCACTTCAAACTGACCGAACTTATTGAAGAACACAAGTCCAAATAATCGTAAGACTAGAAGACAGACCGACAGGCACGACACTCTGAGAACATCAAGCATGCATAAATTGTATGCCGCCGCGTGTGTGCAATTCAGAGCGAACAATAACAAAGGAAGCTGAAAGTGTGACCGACACTCGTTGTTGCTGTTGTCCCTGCTGCTGCTGCTGCTGCTGCTGCCAAAAGGACATGTGTTTTCCGAGTGTTGGGTAAAGGAGCAAGTAAGTGTGTGTGCATGTGCCTGTGCATGAAATATGATAGCATTGTGCGGCAAGTAACTAAAGTTGCTGCATTTTTATGCACGATTGCCAGCTAAAGACAAATTTCATGCTATACTCGTGTTGTCGTTGACTTTTCTGAGATATTGCTGACTTCCTTCCTCCGAACCGGAAACATTTAAATGCACCAGCAGCATGCATTTGCTGCAAGCGCATTCAATAAACACTCATCATCAAAGTTCAGGCTGAAGTTGTAGTAGAAGAACTATGGATATCTTTGGTTTTAGTAGCAACAACAATAACATATTATATATACTATTTAATAGCACCCACTCCTCCTTCACTGCTCCACCTCTTCAGCTAACGCTTTTGATGAGCGAATGACTGACTCCTACCACTCATTGCAGCGCCATCATCATCATAATCATCATCATAATCATCATCAATATGACAACAATGAAATACAAACGCATAATAGTTCGACAGTGCGGCATTTCTTTCTACCTTTCTTGTTGTCTTGTTGTCTTTTTTTTTTTTTTTTTTTTTTTGTTACCTTAATGCGTTTATAATTGCGCTTAGATGTGATCATGTGAATGTGAAAAAGCAGTAGAAGCGCCGTCGATCGTTGCTGATCGTCATAGTCATCGTCTTCTTCTTCTTCTTCCTCATCATCAACTGCTACTTAAGTCAGCCGGAGTCAGTCACAACATGTGACGTTCCACTGAACGGAAGCTCGAAAATATTATAATAAAAAAGAATGCGACCACTTGAGAAACTAGCAACAAAGACGACTCGATTCATATTATACAATATACATACATACATACATACATACATATAAACAAATACTGGCAATTATTATACCATAAATGGCAACAGCAGCAGCAGAAACATGTGATAATTTTGTAGTTTTCTGATATCAGCAAACAATCAAAGAAAGTTCGTGGTGGTAAAGTAAGAAACAACTACCTAAGGAGAATAAAAAAAGCAAAAACAGAATAAGTATTAACCTACACGATCGCTGTTGTATGGACGCATGAATTTCTTATTCTGTTTCTTCTGCTCTGCCTGTGGTGGCATGATTAAATGAAAGTCACTTCCGTTTGCTTGGAAATGGACACAGCCCAGCACAGGCACAGCGTTAAATAAATGTTAATATTGTATTAAAGCGCGCGCTTTCTCGCTGATCGGATCATTAATTAACTTCTACTATTTCTATTTTTTGTTTGTTTTTGTTTGCTTTGTTTTTCGCTCTCTTTCAAATGTTAAACAGAAATTCACACAATTGTCGTTTGGTTTTCCTGGTGATCTTCTATTGGTGGGAAATGTACCCAAAATGATAGGAAATTCGTGTGAATGGTAGAGGATCTCAATTTATATTAAACCTCAAACGGAATTTAATGATAAGGTTTTACCAGACATGTTTGTAACGTTATGAAGATCACCTGCTATTGCTCGTTTTCTATTTTCCTAAATATAATTATAATCAGTTGGGCATTTTAATAACTTCAATATGAAGAAGTTGTAGGCTGAACTTTTAAAAATGACTTCAAGAAAAAAAACAAAAATTTAAAGGCTTAGCAAGTGACGTCATCGTCGTAGTTGATATTTCTGGACCTTGAAAGTGATGTTGCCGCCAGTAGTGAATCTGATGAGGACATAGTGAATCTGATGAGGACATAGTGAATCTGATGAGGACATTACCTCAGGACATTACCTCAGTGTAAAGAGATAAAGCCTGAAACATCGGATGGTGATAAGTGGAAAAGGATAAGCTACACTCTCCGCAAAGACAATGGGCATAAGCGAGTGCAGTGAAACCACCTGAATGGAAAGTGAGGATCGTGAAAAGTCATTCGAAACTTGCAGAAGGACGGTGGAGAATAAAACCGGTCATCTTGGCAACAGCTAAAATGAGCTAAAATCAACTGCCAAGAACCGCATGTGAAAGCGATGATGATGCCTTATTTCCCGTTGAATATAAAAAATTTTAACGAAACTGAGACAATATTATTCTCATTGTAATCAGAATTCATGTGAACCTCAAATATAATTGAGTGTTTGGGAATTTAGTCACTGTGCATGATAACAAATATGGAGAATTTGTTTCATCTAAGTAGATACTTGAATTGGTCATAAGACTGAATATTCTTCGTGATCATTAGTGATCTATGTTGGTCAAAGCAGTTCTTGTTTCCTTCGCTTCGTACAAATCGTCACAAATTTGTTTTTAGACCTTGCTGAAAGTATGTTGTAAGTATGTGAAAATTACACATTTTTGAGACCGATTGTACCTAAAAGAGATCGATTTAGTGGTCGAGAGCTGAAAGATAAAATGGACTGCTCTATGTTGGTCAAAGCAGTTCTTGTTTCCTTCACTTCGTACAAATCGTCACAAATTTTTTTTTAGACCTTGCTGAAAGTATGTTGTAAGTATGTGAAAATTACACATTTTTGAGACCGATTGTACCTAAAAGAGATCGATTTAGTGGTCGAGAGCTGAAAGATAAAATGGACTGCTCTTTGTTGGTCAAAGCAGTTCTTGTTTCCTTCGCTTCATTCTCCTCCAAATTAAGGCGACCACATGCAGTAACTTTGAATTTTCGTTCAAATCGTACAGCCACGGATTTTTTAAACTTTTCGGAAAGTATGTAATTAAGTGAAAATTGCACATTTTTGAGACCGATTGTACCTAAAAAAGAGAACGACTTCTTGGTCGAGAGCGGAAAGATAAAATGGACTGCTTCAGACCTGTTCGTACCGATAAGTTTTGTCTTTCCGCTTTCGTGTCGAAGTCGAATTATCGGCAAGAAAACTTTATGTGTATAAATGGGGACTAATTACTCTCGACCGACGAGTCGAGTCCCTCATCCTTCCCGTCCTAATGTATGGCGCAGAGACGTGGACATTGACCATCAATGATGAGAGGCTGTTAGGAGCGTTCGAGAGGAAGATACTCCGTAAGATCTACGGTCCAGTATACGTGGACGACGTGTATCAAATAAGATGGAACGATGAGCTGTATGAGCTGTACGCCGACACTGACATAGTCAAGCGTATAAAACTCCAGCGGCTTCGCTGGCTGGGTCATGTTGAGCGAATGGAAGAAAGCGCTCCGCTCCGGCTAAAAAGGTTTTTTATTCGAACCACGGTGGAGGAACACGCAGAAGGGGACGTCCTAATCTCCGTTGGAAAGACCAGGTGCAGGGCAACCTGACTGCACTTGGCCTTATCAACTGGCGCCAGCGCGCGCATAGCAGAAGTGACTGGCGGAGCTTTGTGGAGGCGGCCAAGACCGATCATCGGTTGTAGTGCCAGCTAAAGAAAAATGAAGAAAAAGTACATAAGACACAAAGGTATAAAGGACATTCAGCAGAATGATTTAAAATTATACTTAAAATGAATAGTTCCTAAGGTACTTTGAAGATTAAAAAAGTCGGTTCAAGGTACAATTGAACCTAATATATCAACACTGGTACGCACTATCTAA
The DNA here is from genome assembly GCA_958295655.1 of Palloptera scutellata. Taxonomy (NCBI): domain Eukaryota; kingdom Metazoa; phylum Arthropoda; class Insecta; order Diptera; family Pallopteridae; genus Palloptera; species Palloptera scutellata. The sequence continues at coordinate 147,546,756 of OY282449.1, read as the reverse complement.
CCCACATTTCATTGAGAAAATTTAACCATCACAGAATTGAAATAGTAACGGTAACTTAAAAACAAATTTCTCTCTCATCTCAAATGTTTACTCTTTTTTGCTTTTGATTCTCATGCACTCTTTAATTCATCCGAACTCTTACCACAGAAACACATATCTAATTATAGTAATTTGGGTACATTTTCGTACTTTTCACCAAAAAACAAAAACAACAAAAACTTCTACGTACGAGTATTTGTGAATATTTGCTCATTTGCTTACTTCATGTGGCTCGCTTGCCCGCTGACTCTTCCTTCTTCGGTACGAAATAGCGACAATTGTTATGCATGAGCGAAAAATTTAAATTACATACAGCAACGACAACAACCACAACAACAGAAATGACACAAACAACAACTGCGGTCTTGGAAAAATAAAAAACGAATGGACGGACAGTGAAAAAAAAGCAATTAACACTCAATTTGAATTTGTGTTTAAAGTAAACACATACAGCCACATTGCAACGCAACAATATCATGGAAGGGAGTGACAGGGGGAGGGAGGGGGAAAGGCTGAAAAATGTGGAAAAAAGGAAACACATTAGAAAGAAATTCCCACAATTAAATGCTGCTAGCATTTGGTGTTTATTTAATTTTTTTTTTTTAATTTTTCGAGTGGTGGAAATGTCTTCCGAAACTACTTTAAAGTGAAAGAGAATGTAATAAAAATTTGGGAAACATTAATTTATGCTACTGTTTATCGTTACAGCTACTTATTCTTCGTATTCTTTTTCTTCTTCGGCTACTTCGGCTACTTCTCCTTCCAGCAGCAAGGATCACGTGTTTGTATCATATACTTATTGGGTTTTCTTTTTTTTCCAGATTAATAAAAATAAAACAAGCCTCAATGTGGCTTCTGCGCTTTAGATTTCCGAACATTCGGCATCTTCACATAGAACACTCGTGATCGCTTAAGTTCAATTGAGTGGCTGTAGTGGCGTCAGCGTTGGCGGTGGTGTTTTTCTTCTCTTCTGTCTTGTGTCTTCTGCCTTATCTCATCGATTTGCTTGTAATAGTAGCCCTTAATAGCGCATTAAATTATCTACTTTAGTTTTGCGTTGCATCCGCATTGGCGTCATTCAAGTTGCATGCATTCGGCCATGCAGTTGCTGAAGGTTGGTGACGATGATGACGACGGCGGTGACGGTGACGCCAATCAAATGCATAACTTTGACTTGAATACTGTCTGCTGCTGACGACGAACGTCAACGGCTGGCAGGTACGCAGTGAGCATCTTCTAATCACGAATTACTGTTGCTGGTGATATTTTATCATCAACTGATAGCTGCAACACATGTGCACCGAATGTTATATGGATACTGCGCCTCATTGCCGGCAATAATTTCCCGTATCATTTTAACTTTGACAACATAACATTGCTGCTAGTTATGTATACACCTGCACACGCATTCATAAAATTGAAATTTTCATGAAGGTACATCAAGATCACCATGGCCAGGCTGGCTTGCTTCGGTATCGGCATCTGTGAGTGTGTGAGTAAGTGAGTGATTGAGTTTCTGTAAATTTCTTCTTCTTCCACAAAGGACTACCGACACATGTTGCGATTGCGAGTGTGTATTTGTGTGTGTACATTTATTTTTTTCAAAAATTTATGTAATTGTTTTATAAGTAGATACTTTGATGGGTTTGAATTATCCGGAGAAAAATTATACGAAAAATGCTATCAAAAAAAAAACAGGGAATCATTTAATAGTCTCGGTAGAAAAACAAGCCTTCAACTATTGTGTCCTTCAGAATTAAGGTTATATATATTAAATTATATATATTGTTTTATACCTTTTCATCTACTTCAAGTACAGGGTAGCAATTAATAAGTGTATTGTATTGAAATTATTCTGCAATTTTCTTCATTCTTGTAGTATTCTACATAATCGAGAGTACATCTCATTTAATTTTTGTGTGGTCTACATTTCATTTAGTTATTTACTTTACCATGTCAAATAATCCGTCAGCTATAATGACATTGCTCCAACATTGGCAAATGCAATTGTGAGATTGCTCGACCGCTTCGCGTTGTTCGCTTGATAGTTTCTCGTGCAGTTAAACGGCTTAAGGAGCTGGGTCATGAATGTGATAGTCCAGTTAGAGACAGAAAACCCACCGTCAATACTCTCATGAATCACAAAATCTTTCAAAAGCGGATGCAGCGTAATTCAACTGTTTCCATGAGAAACAAAACGGGTATCAATCGTGAATCTGTTCGACTCATAGCAAAAAACGGTCAGTTACCGACGGATGATAACAGGCGCATACGACTACGAAGCTATCGCCTACTTCAACGTCGGACTGCCGGAATTTGATGGGAAAAAATCGTCTTCACAGATGAAAAGCTGTTTACTATTGAACAAGCGCATAACCGTTAAAATTACAGAAGCAGATCAACAGAGGCTCCTGGAACATCATTCGTCATTCAGCATCGCCAAAATCGGCATTGCGTAAAGATATGAGGTGGAATTTGCGCAAATGGCAAGATACCGCTGATATTTGTGGAACAAGGAAGGAGTAAAAATCAGCCACAAAGCTTACCGCCTTGATATTTTGGAGGAAGTGGTACTCCCCTGGGCTCGACAGCACTTTGGCTATAATAATAATGAGGACGATCCAGCAAGACTCTGCGCTAGCTCATTGAGCAAAAACGACACAAGAATAGTGTAGGGCACATTCTCCTGATTTTATCACATCTCAAGAATGGCCACCATACTATATTCGCCGGATTTCGTCTATTTAGAGGTTCTGCGCTAAAAGTCATAAATATTGGCAGTACCTGAAACAGTCGTTGCCTCATGACTTTACTTTACTTTCAATGGCCCATGGAGGGCCTAGGCCGAGCTTTTCTCAACCACTCATGTTGTGCGTGTTATATTTGTACATGAATGGAAGGGACCTACAGTTTAATGCCGAATCCGAACGGCGAAGTGAAAAGCTTTTCAGAGCAATTTTTACTTTTGTAGGTTTGCCATTGCCTGCCAAGAGGTGGTGCCGTGTAGAAAAATTGTTTGTTCTACTTTTTTTAATTTTTTATTTTGTGCCGAGATTCGAACCCCGGACACTCTGCGTAGCATTCCAACGCATTACCACTACGCCACAGCGATCACATGAATGGAACGTAATAAAGGCGGATGAAATGCGGCCCATAGCCAAAAATGTTTCCAAACATTTGAAGCTGAACTTTCGTGCTTAGGCTGGCTTTCAACCGATACCGGTTAAAAATATTTTTACTCATTTATTATGTTATCTTTTTCTTCGGGTTGTTTTCGTTTTTAATTACAATAATTTTGGTATGGCCAAAACTGTGTATACACCCATTAATTGTCACCCTGTAACTACATTTAATTGCTGCGGGACAAGTGATTATTTCTTCCATTAAAAATTTCATGTAAATGTCAGTGAATTTGAATGTGAAATACATTAACCCACAAAAGTCGACTTGTTGTCTTTGACAAGTACTGTAGCTTGACCTCGGATTATAACAGACGAAATCCTGCTGAGCACTCTAGAATTTACAGTTTTAGCAGGTTAGCAAATTTTAGTGCTGCAACTGAGTTTGAAAAGTTTAAAAATCCATCAAAAACATAAATTATCCTCCGATCTTTGTAAATTTCAACTTAATTAAAAGGTAATTAAATGTAAAATTTTTTTAAAAAATATTTGCATTTTTTACACCTCCAGAGGGCGCTATGTTACTTCAAAAATAGTCAATCGTATCAAAGAAGTTGGAAAAGGAGATTACGTTGAGGAGTGGAGAGGCAGGGTTGACAAGGAAGGATATGATTTTCATAAAAAATTCTACGGAATGTAATTAGGAGAATCCATTCGCATTTTCAAAATTAAAACCGAATATAGATAAATACAGTACAATACAATACAGCTTCATCCGCTTGTCTGTACGGCGTTTAATGCTGATTTTGATGGTGATCAAATGGCAGTGCATGTGCCAATTTCATTGGAAGCTCAGCTTGAAGCTAGGGTGTTGATGATGTCTACTAATAACGTTGTAAGTCCTTCTAATGGCAAATCGATTATAGTTCCTAGTAAAGATATAGTACTTGGTATATATTATCTGACTTTACAAGAACCTAAGGAAGACAATATACCATCTTTTGATGCTTGTTGTGAAGTTGAGCATTCTTTGAGTGATGGTAGTTTGCATATTCATTCTAGTATAAAGTATAGGATGGAGTATATTACTAGCAGCGGTGAAACTCACTATAAAACTGTTTGTACAACTCCTGGCCGTTTAATATTATGGCAAATTTTTAATGTAATGGAATTCAATAGAAACTTTGAAGTCTTGATTATGATGTAATGTAATTGGTTTTAGAAAATCATATGACACCTGGCTCTCTTGTTTGCCTTTTCTAACCATGGTATAGTACTTTCCTATATTGAATTTTGTTGTTGACTGTTCCTTTTGGGTGGTTAGGAAAATTACCAAAAATATATGTTAAAGAATGTGACACTTTATAAGACCGCCGCCTGACTATGAGGAGGTCTTAACAGCCATTGCTCGGCTGAAAAACAATAAGGCTGCAGGTGCAGATGGCCTGCCTGCTGGAGTTGTTTAAGACCGGAGGCGAAGAGCTCAAAAAACGCATGCATGAGCTTCTATGCAGAATATGGTCAGTCGAAAGCATGCCAAGTGATTGGAATCTCAGCGTACTCTGCCCAATCCATAAGAAAGGTGATTCCACGATCTGCGCCAACTACCGTCGGATAAGCCTTTTTAATATTGCATATAAGGTTCTATCGAGCGTACTGTGCGAAAGACTGAAACCCATCGTCAACAAACTGATTGGACCTTATCAGTGTGGCTTCTTACTTACTTACTTAGCTGGCGCTACAACCGATGATCGGTCTTGGCCGCCTCCACAAAGCTTCGCCAGTCACTTCTGCTATGCGCGCGCTGGCGCCAGTTGATAAGGCCAAGTGCAGTCAGGTTGCCCTGCACCTGGTCTTTCCAACGGAGATTAGGACGTCCCCTTCTGCGTGATCCTCCACCGTGGTTCGAATAAAACACCTTTCTAGCCGGAGCGGAGCGCTTTCTTCCATTCGCTCAACATGACCCAGCCAGCGAAGCCGCTGGAGTTTTATACGCTTGACTATGTCAGTGTCGGCGTACAGCTCATACAGCTCATCGTTCCATCTTATTCGATACACGTCATCCACGCATACTGGACCGTAGATCTTACGGAGTATCTTCCTCTCGAACGCTCCTAACAGTCTCTCATCATTGATGGTCAATGTCCACGTCTCTGCGCCATACATTAGGACGGGAAGGATGAGGGACTTATAGAGCGTTATTTTCGTCGGTCGAGAGAGGGCTCTACTTCTCAATTGCCTACTGAGCCCGTAGTAACACCTGTTGGCAAGAGTTAGTCTCCGTGTGGCTTCAGGCCTGGTAAATCCACCATCGACCAGATATTCACACTACGCCAAATCCTGGAAAAGACCCGAGAAAAACAGATCGACACCCATCATCAATTTTCGATTATAAAGCCGCTGCCGCCTTCGACAGCACGATTAGGGATCACTTGTACGCCGCAATGTCTGATTTTGGTATCCCTGCAAAGCTCATTCGTCTTTGCAAAATGACACTGACCAACACCACCAGCGCAGTGAAAATTGGGACAGACCTCTCCGCACCATTTGATACCAAAAGAGGTTTCAGACAAGGTGACTCCCTATCGTGCGACTTCTTTAACCTAATGCTGGAGAAAATAATTCGAGCTGCGAACATCGACATCTCTGGCACTATCTTCTACCAGAGTGTCATGCTGCTAGCATACGCTAATGATATTGACATCATTGGCAAAAACGCTCGAGCAGTCAGTGCAGCATTCTCCAACCTGGAAAGGGAGTCTCGTCGTGTGGGTCTAGTGGTGAACGAGGACAAAACGAAATACCTTGTGTCAACAAACAAAGAGTCACGGACCAGAGTCTTGGACAAAATGTCACTGTTGACAACTACACTTGTGAAGTCGTCAAGGATTTCATTTATCTTGGATACAGCATAAACACCAACAATAATGTCAGCCTCGAGATCAAGCGGAGACTAACTCTTGCCAACAGGTGTTACTACGGGCTCACTAGGCAATTGAGAAGTAGAGACCTCTCTCGACCGACGAAAATAACGCTCTATAAGTCCCTCATCCTTCCCGTTCTAATGTATGGCGCAGAGACGTGGACATTGACCATCAATGATGAGAGGCTGTTAGGAGCGTTCGAGAGGAAGATACTCCGTAAGATCTACGGTCCAGTATGCGTGGACGACGTGTATCGAATAAGATGGAACGATGAGCTGTATGAGCTGTACGCCGACACTGACATAGTCAAGCGTATAAAACTCCAGCGGCTTCGCTGGCTGGGTCATGTTGAGCGAATGGAAGAAAGCGCTCCGCTCCGGCTAGAAGGGTGTTTTATTCGAACCACGGTGGAGGAACACGGAACGCAGAAGGGGACGTCCTAATCTCCGTTGGAAAGACCAGGTGCAGGGCAACCTGACTGCACTTGGTCTTATAAACTGGCGCCAGCGCGCTCATAGCAGAAGTGACTGGCGAAGCTTTGTCGAGGCGGCCAAGACCGATCATCGGTTGTAGTGCCAGCTGAGAAAGTAAGTAAGTAAGACACTTTATAAGTCTTTTAAATAAGTTTTAATTCACAAAGATCAACAAATTGGTTCTACTAATTTGAAACTTTTCACCCCATCACCAAAGCAAATAAACTAAAAAAAAAGTCTCTAACTTCTTTGAACTTGAAAAACTACTAATGCCAGATTGCTCAGTAGAAGTAGCTCGTCTTTTAGAATCTAGAGTCAAAACCCATATCAAAATAATGTTTCCCACAGTGAAGTCAGTCTATCTGCCCGTTGATGCTAGAAGCGGCTAATGCAATTGAAATATCTAGTATTGAAATAGCCTAACGGCAAAAGCCCTGACCTACAACAGTAAGCGAGATAAGGTATTTAAGAAAAAGTGAATTGTAATATTGAAATCAAATACTTATTAACAAATACTAAATACTAAAAAATATGTCGTATTGAAGATTGTCATGCCAATGAATTCAATGCCAGTCCACTGGCATTAAATTTTCAAATGATTATGAATTTGTCTGTTCCTTTTCATTATATTTTCAATGATAACGAAAAAATAATGCTAAGTAGTCATTTCATTTCTAATCAGGATATCAAATGCAGATCACTTCTCTGATAGGCTGGAGCATTGAGATAGCTATGCTTAGAATACCGATGATGTAAAAATTACTTAAGTCATTCAACTTGAGCTTAAGAACAACTAAAGTTATCTTCTTAAATATGTAGGTACTTTAAAAATTCTTTAACAGCGGCACTCACACAGGCACACACACACACACACACACACACCAGCGCAATCAATTAAAGTCTCGCATTTATTGCTGACAATAATTGCGTTTTTACAGCGATAAGCAAAAACTCATCGTCAAAAATCAATACATAATGAATAAAAATTACAACAAATTTCAACTTCAACTTCAGCTTCATTGCGGCTGCTGCTGCTGCTGCTGCTGCAATCTAAATGTGTGCATTGACAGCTTCAGCTTCATCGCTTATCACAAATGGCACGCAAAACATAAAAAGCAACCATTGCTGGCTGGTCGGTTGTAGCCAACTGGTCGGTTGGTGGCGACTTCGATTTCTTATCGACACAAAATTTTTATTGCTCAGCATTTGCTGCATTTACTGCATGACTGTTGTTGTCCTTGTTGTTGTTGTTGTTGTTGTTGTAGTTGTTGTTGTTTGTTTTTGAATGATTTAGCGTAAGATTATAACCAACAAGAACATGCCAAATTCGCACAATTTGCATAGCGCGCATTTTAGTTTAAATACCACTGGCTGCTGCTTATCTTTTGGCAATTGACAGCAAGCGCTTTAACATTAAATGCAACAGCAGCAGGGCAGCAGGCAGCAGGGCAGCAGGCAGCCCCACAGCTCAGCACACATTTTCAGCTCATGAGCGAACAAAACAAGCGCTTTCAGGAATTTCTTAGTGATGCCTGCGCGAAATCGCATTTTGCAAGATAAGCGCGAATGAACGACGCTGAAAATTCTCGGTGCTCACGTGTTGTGCAATTGCAATGGGAGAGCGAGATTGTTCGATGAGTCGCTCGTTGTCATCGCTAATGATGATCACTCCGATGACGTTGACGATGATGATCATGATGATGATGATGTTGGCTCTAAGTTCCAGCTGCAAGCTGCACGAATTAATCGCACATATTTCGCTAATTAACATGTATGCGGCATTCTTGCTGCTACCGGCGCGTGCACAGTGTAATCGATTTCGTTAATTGTATGTAAAATTTGATAAACACTGAATTATTCACATTGGATCGTTTTTAGAATACTTCCTCGACCTTTGAGGAAACTTCAATTCCTGATATCAATTCGTCGGAGAATCTAGAAACTTTTCAAAACATCGTAAGTAAGGTGGAAGAAAGCTGGGCTCTTTGGTCACTACTACTGGACCTTTTCAGCAGCATTTGAGACAAATTTCGAATTAAGTTGAAAATACATACTTCAATTTTGATTGAAAAAAATCAAATGTATACGAGTAGGTACTTAAAAATTATTTTAAATCAGATTTCAGACTGTGCCAAATTTATTTCAATTATACTGAGAATAATTTGAAATTGTTCAAAGTATTCCAAATCGATTTTACACTTTTCCAAATCGAGCTCAGAATTTTCGAAAATGATTTCAGAATATTAGAATTCTACTTGAGAATAATCAAATATTCTTCAAAAATCTTCCAATTAAATTTCACAATTTTCGAAAATGATTTCAGAATATTCGAGTTGTACTTCAGCCTGACAATCTTCAAATGCACGGAGGCAAACATAAAACATTCAAATTCAGATTGTTCTCAATATACTTTCTTTTTTTTAACAACGAGCCCCTGCTTTCCCCTCTCCCGCCCTGTACGACCGTGGGGCGCATCCGTATCGCACGTGCACGGACCGGTGACCTAAAACAATCACAGTCCAGACTGCGAATCAGGGGGGGATGTCAATAGCAACTACAGATTCGGCTTATCAACAGCTATAGGGAGTGAGAGAGGGAGTGAGATAGGGAGTCAGATAGGGAGTGAGAGAAGGAGTGAGAGAAGGAATGAGAGAGGGAGTGAGAGAAGGAGTGAGATAGGGAGTGAGAGAGGGAGTGCGAGAAGGAGTGAGAGAGGCAGTGAGAGAAGGTGTGAGAGAGGGAGTGAGAGAAGGAGTGAGAGAGGGAGTGAGATAGGGAGTGAGATAGGGAGTGAGATAGGGAGTGAGATAGGGAGTGAGAGAAGGAGTGAGAGAAGGAGAGATAAATATGAGTGAGAAAAGTGAGACATAGAATATCAGAAGTACTAGCCAAAGGTACCGGAAGCAGTAGCTTATGAAAACTTCGGCCTAGGCCATTCAAATTACATACTTAATTCCGACGGGAAATTTTAATTTTGCCCAACTTTCGTCTGCTTGCTCGGGTAATGCTATATTTGCAAAAATGGTTTGTATGAGATATACGACTAAAGTTATGCGTGGTTAGAAATCAGGTACTCGTACCTAAATACCATGTGAATTTCGAAGCTCAAAACCAAATAATAAATAAAATATATAACAAACATATAACTCCAGAGTACAGGAAATGCTGAGTTCTAAGTTGTTTCTATGAACCTAATTCTAGTATTTTGATTGTGGATCACAGAAAAATCGCAGCATCTGCTCTCGAAAAGACTCAGGAGATAATATTGGCAATAGGGGCTAAAGTATTGATTGGAAATTGAAATGCAGGAGAATTGAGCTGAGCTTCCTTCTCAAGGAAAACCTTCAAATAGACTAACCATTTGAAGCTTGATAAATCACAAAATAAAACAATATTAAATTGTTTCTCAATTTGCTAACACATTTCAATTATTTGCTCGATTGTACTCACCAAGGATAATGACCACGTCGAGTGAAACGCAAATTAGAAATTAAATAATTTTAAGTGTGATCTTCCGTTTTGCATATTTTCTTATTAAAATTGCGTAACAAGTGCGATTTTTATATCGTATCGGTGGCGGCGGCACCAATGAAGCTGGAAAGTTCCTATTAAAATAATTTAAATAAAAGTAAAAGACAAGCAGAAATATAAATACCCAAACATGTTTTTACAAAGGTACCCTGTAGGATCAAACCAATCTAGGCCATTCAAGTTACTAGTTTTTCAACTGGTTATGCAACGTCTAGTTTTTGAAATGGTTCGAAGCAAATGCAGTGATCAACCACTTTTATAATACTATTAACTGATGATATTGCCATGTAATTCTCATCTACTTTTTCCGTTACATGAATTTTGAAATGTCACACAAATCACTGATGAATACGAAAATGAAATATGAATAATTTGGAGCAAGCTGAAAGATTTTTTTTTTTAAATACAAAATTTTTTTTTTAAGTTTCAACTTATTTTATAATACAAATTATTTATTTATGCATACAGGGTGAGCTATTTTTGATGTCGGTGTGTGAATATTGAATAACTTTAAAAAATAACAACCGGGTTCCATATATGAGGTATCTTTATTTAATTTGGTCTTTTACAATATATTTGGACTCGCTTTTGAATACAAAATCAGCCAACTAGCCGCCGTTATGGACCAAAGCTAAATGTACCATTTTTTCTGCGTTTTCCATCACTTTTTCGAGTAACTCGGGCAGTGTACCGATGATTTCGGCACGAATGTGCTTGCTTTGAGCTGGTCAATAGTCTGAGGCTTGCAGGCGTACACTTTTTTTTTTTGAAATAACCCCACAAAAAGAAGTCCACAGGGGTCAAATCTGGAGAGCTGGGTGGCCAGTCAATGTCGCCATTTTTTGACACCACACTGAATTGTTTGATTTGCAGAGTGGCATGGCGCACCGTCTTGTTGAAACCATTAACCGTCCAGACCTTTGCCACACTTTTGCGGGCAGACAGAATGATCCAACATCCACCGATATCGATTCCCATCGACTGTTACTTAAGCCCGTAACAGAAAAATGGCTAAATGATGGTTTTGGCGGAATCGCCGCCCCAAGCAGTCACTTTTTGGTCAAGCAACGATGTTTCAGGGATCTCGTGTGTATTCTCCGTGCCCCAAATGCGGCAATTTTACTTGTTAACGACGCCAGGTTCAGTGTCAACCATTCGAGCGGCTCTTTAGCCTTATTCCAAGCACCGTGGACAGTCCTTTGGCAATATTCTTTGAGTTAATTGCACTTTATACGAAAACAAATGCAAATCATCCTTCAAAGTGCGCCGTAAGGTGGTTCCTCTGACGCTAAAATAATGAACGCGGGGACGATACAACACATGTGGGTTCTCGGCAACACTCTCTCGTACCCCTTCAACTAGTTCATTGGAAAGTCTTGGGCGTTGATGAACGACTTGGCGACGATCTCCCACTGTCTCCACGAATAGTATTGCCAGACGGTGCTTGTTGGCCACGATATTTTCGACGATATGCATGTTGAGTTGACACAACTGAATGACTATTTTCAATATATAGAGTCGCTATTTCGGCGCATTGTTTCGGTGTGAAGCGATTCATGATTAAAATTGTACCTTATTGACGTTTCAAAAATATGTTTACTCAAATCACTCGGTTGATAAATTAAATCAAACTATTCAATGTTTACATACCGACATAAAAGATGGCGCATCCTGTATCTACCACCTAGTTGAAAAGTTAAGTGCCTAGGGCAACACAATGTTGAAGACCCCAGTTCGATCGATGGGGAAAATCACCAAATGTGGAACTAGTTGTGGTGTTCAACAAAAAAACTGTTTGCCGACTAACATTTAACCAACTGGTTTCCCTACAGGGCACTTTCAAGTATTTAAATGAACGTTGGCGTGCGGAGCAGCATAGAACAGAAAAATATTCTTGGTAATTTGTGCCTTCCGTTGCGTTTGCTGCTGCCGAACAATCGAAGGAAGGCAAAGCGAGGCACTTAATGAGATCTTAATTTCGCAAAATGAAGCCATCGACAACGCAATTTAAAATTGTATTCACTGATAATTTTGGCATCTCCGAAAGATAAGAGCAGCTGGAGGAATGACAAATGTGTGCAGTAGGAAACTCTTTAGGAGGAACTTTTTTGTTTACGTTTTTTGCCTGCCAGAGCAGCGAAAAGAACTTCAGGGAATAATGAAATCAGTGAAATGGAATGAGGCAAGTGGAAAAAGTAGAATGCTATCGCAAACTGTCTGCCACACACATAACGCCACAAAGACAACACAGCAAATTCAATAGATAGTGGTAAAAGCAACAACAAGGGATGGCGGAATGACGCCCACCTTACTTATTAAGACAACGTCTCCGTAAATACAATGGGTCCCGAAAAGAAACAGCAGCAACAACAACAACATCTTGTTAATTGGATGCGTGTACACAAAAAAAAAAAAAAACAAAATACATAACTCAAAAATTTACGCAATAACTGAAAGATTCGAAAGAAAGAATCGTTCAAATACTTTAGAGATTTCTTGCCTGAGCTCACGTTGGCATAAGAAACGACAAAGAAAGAGAGTCACAGCGAAGGAGAGAAAGAGAGGGGAGGGACCACTAATATATGTATAAAGTATCTACTTAAGCCCGTATCTGAAAGTGGTAAATGTCGCATAAACTGACAACTCACGACTGTCATCTTTGTGTCAATAAAATGTTGCTGGAAATGCATTTTCTATATTGCATCCATTCAGTGAGCAATAACATACGTTGTTGCTGTAGTTGTTGCTGTTGCAGGTGACTCAAACAAAGTGCAATGCAATGCAGAGCAAACTAAAAAAGCGTTAGTAAGTATGTATGTATAAATATTTATAAAAGCAATAAGCACAATTTACCGAATATATCTAGCGAGGTTTAGTGCATAAGAGCAGTAAGTACATAAGTGTCTTAAGCAACATAAATAGAAGATACAAAAGCGCATCTTTGTTGGTACTTTTTTTTTTAGATATACGTACATATCTTCTTCTACTCACAACAACATAGAATGAAATTCTATTTTGTTATTGCAGCATAACAAATTAAGAGCGTTTGCCTTAAGACTGTGAAGCGACAAACAACAACAGCAACGACGACTTGATTGCGAGACAAATGCAGTTGCAACAACATCAGACAACAGAAAGAACAACAACAGCAATAACAATAAACATGTAAACAAACAAATTGGATGCACAGTTCGTTCGAGCTTAGGCGACTTGGCAGGTGCGTTACACATGAAGCACAAGAAGAAAGAGAATGCATTTTAGTTTACCATAATTATGGTCACCGTGGCGTAGTTGGTAGTGCGTTGGCCTGCTACGTAGAGTGTCTGGGGCAGAGGCAACTTCAAAAAGTAGAAAAAAAAACATATTTCTAAACGGCACCACCTCGTGGCAGGCAATGGCAAACCTACACCAGTGAAAATTGCCTACGAAAAGCTTATCACAACACTTCACTCCGTTCGGATTCGGCTTAAAACTGTAGGTCCGTTCCATTCATGTACAAAAAATAGAACACGCACAACATGATTGGATGCGAAGATCGTCCTAGACCTAGACACTCCATGGGCTGTTGTGTCATTAAAAGAAAAGAAGAATGTAGAAATATCATGATCTTCAAATGAAAACCTAAACTTATTTTCTTTCCCAACCATAAATCACGATGGACGACACAAGGTGAATTCTGTGGGCGCTATAAAAAAGAGATCTCTATACTCTTCCATTTCAAGTTGGCACACAGTCATCTCCTGGTGCTCTCTAAAAAGTGTGGGTGAACTAAAGTGGTCGCTGTGGTGTAGTGGTAGTGCGTTGGACTGATACGCAGAGTGTCCGGGGTTCGAATCTCGGCACAGGCAAAATCCAGAAAGTAGAAAAAATAATTTTTCTAGACGGCACCACCACCACCGCTTGGCAGGCAATGGCAAACCTACAAGAGTAAAAATTGCTATGAAAAGCTTTTCACTTCGCCGTTCGGATTCGGCATTAAACTGTAGGTACCTTCCATTCATGTACAAATATAACACGCACAACATGAGTGGATGTGAAAAAGCTCGGCCTAGGCCCTCCATGGGCTGTTGTGCCATTAAAAGTAAGTAAGTAAGAACTAATGTGTCCTTCGGGTTGTCTTTGACCTCGAATCAATAATTGCGCGTTGGGTCTGGAACTCACCTTATGGTATAGCGGTGCGTACTAAAAAAGTTTTTCTAAGTATCTAACTCCGAAATTTTGGTTATTAAATGGCAAAAACTGTAGGCCCCTTACATCCATGTCAAAAAAATGGAACACGAACAACATGAGTGAATGCGAAAAGTTCGGCCTAGGCCCTCCATGGGCTGTTGTGCCATTAAGTAAAAGAAGAAATGGCGAAATAAATGTTGATATTTGTTTCCTCTTGGAGGTTCGCCATGATTCTTTTCTATTTTCGATTTTTTATTGTGTCGAGATTCGAGATTCGGGACACCCTGCATAACAGTGCAGCACACAACCAACTATTCCACGGTGGTTGTATTTCGGAATATGATACGTAAATCAAGGTACTATTAGACAAAGGAAAATTTCACACCAAAAAAAAAAATAAATAAAGAAAATTACACTTAAATCTGAATCGAAACCTTATAATCGAAAGCCCCGCAATAATTTCAAAACATGCAACTGAAGCCTTAACAGAGAACATTTCTGTAGACAGCTGTAAATTTCTTCAAGCTTACATTACCGCTGATCAGGATATGCGATAGACTGGGTAAGTTAGCTCCAAATTAGAATCTTTCGACTACAGTTGCCAAGAGACTACGGCACCTTAACCCATGGTTCATACCAGTAAACGAGTAGCTAGTGAGTCTTCTTTCTCTCTTTTAATGGCCAGTAAGTTACTACTTAAGTAGTTAAAGTAATTCAAAATCAGTTTAATTTATCACCATGTTGCGGCGTATAGAAGAAGAAGCTTACCGTAGTCTTGAATAAATTCACCAGGTCATCGCAGCAATATTCACTTAGTTTGCATATTTAATTCCTGGGAATAAGGCAGGCACTTGTATTGATAAGACTGAAACAATACGGGTTGCATGAAATTCTCAAAAATTTCCATCGTATTGCCCCTTGGATGCACGAACGGTTCGAATAACTTTAGAGACTACAATTAATGGTTACGAATTTTTTTGGTTGGTTTATTCAAATCTCTAATCTTGGTGTAGGAAATAATATTAAGTTACGGTGCACTGGGTACTGAAAAACAGAATCACTTTCCATTCCGCCACATATGGTACATCTTTGATTTGTGGCGGCTTGGTTCCGGCACGGTTTACGAGTATGTAGTAAGTATACTCCTTAATGGCCGCTCGTAGCGTGCGCACTATTAAATGCAATTTGAAGTGCAACAATTTGGTAGCTCCTGCTAGTTGCAATACCAACACCATCAAGTGCAACAACATGCACAGCAGCAATAATAACGATTGTTATTTGTTTATTATTTCTTTATTTTTACACTTTTGAATGTTAGTTTTCTTTTTGAACAATTTTTGCTGTCATCATTATTTGCTTCCTAATCAACGAAGAATCACCATCACCATCATCGTCACCAGCATCGTCATCATCGTCATCAGCATCGCCATTACCAGAACAAAACTTTAGAGGTTGAAAGTAGTACGAGGGGAAAGAAGAAGAATGAAACACTCAAGTTTGTAAAAAGCGCGCAAAAGAGGTGCATGGATTCTTCATATCAAAGCTCCTCACCACGGCGGATATTTGTGGAGATTCTTAATAATCACTGCGACATAGTAAATACATGTCGTCGTCGTCGTCGTCGTCGTCGTCGTCGTCGTCGTAGTCGCCGTTGTCGTCGTATGTCTGGACGCCAGTGTTTGATATTGTTGCATTTGGTGTTGTTGTTGATGTTGTTGTTGTTGTTGCTATTGTTGTTGTCGTTGTTTGCCAACATATGTTGCCAAACAGCAAGCAAGTAAGCAAGCGGCGAAGCAGCGACAGGTGATGATTGAATTAACAGTGAAAGAGTTGAAGAAGAAGAGTTGAAGCGGAGTTGAGTGTGAGTAGGGAAAAGCAAGAAGAAGCAGAAGCAGAAGAAGCATATGAATGTGATTTCGGCTCTTTGGGCATTTGGGCAGCAAGTTGCAAGTTGGTGTTGATGTTCTTATTGTAGCATCATCTCATCACCATCCACATGTTTGCGATTCGCTGATGGTGCAACGTAGCGGCAGCAGCGTTTTTTTGTCTGTTAAAATTTTTGTTATTCCCTTCTTTTTTTCCAGTTAAACTTTGGTTTATTTTACTCTTTTGGACCATGTCCTCCTTCATTCACACAATCAATTTCTACCTGCCTCCGCACTTGGAATGACACCATTCACAGTTTTGTTGTTTTTATTTACTGTTCGCGTCGACGACACATACACAAATACTGTCTGGTCTGGCCTGGTCGCGGTCTCGGTCTCATTTGGCTGGGTCGCCTGTTCTACTCGAGTTCGAATCTGGCCTGTCAATGTTGCTAGCTCATCAGCACCATATTGTTAAACATTTTGTTTATTATTTTTATTGTTTTGGGACAATGTGGCTGAAAAAGAAATGTTGTATGCAATTTTTGTTTGTGAATTTGATTAACGAAAATTCATGACTTTTGTTATGTGTCACGTTTAATTTAATTTCAGTTTTCTTTTGGAACCAGTTGCGTTAATGTACTAAGTAATTTGAGGTACAGTTTCAAACAGTTTTATCTACTTACATTGCTTGAAATACAATTGCATTATTCAGCTAGAAATAAATGAGCACAGTGAGAACTTGGTCCAAAATCAAGCGATGCAGTTCAGAACTCTACCAGTCAGAGTTCTAGAAACTGTATTAACAATAGTGATGGGTTTAACCCTGAATATTTACCTAGTCGCGTGTAAATATCCATCTTTTTTCTACCTAATTATTTAGGTATTTATCAAAGACTTGATAAATATTCACAGGGGGTCAACACCGAGTGAAAAGATCGGTGTAGGCCCTCCATGGGCTGTTGTGCCCATTAAAAGAAGAAGAGAAGAAGTTACCGCCGCCTGACTATGAGGAGGTCTTAACAGCCATTGCTCGGCTGAAAAACAATAAGGCTGCAGGTGCAGATGGCCTGCCTGCTGAGTTGTTTAAGACCGGAGGCGAAGAGCTCAAAAAACGCATGCATGAGCTTCTATGCAGAATATGGTCAGATGAAAGCATACCAAGTGATTGGAATCTCAGCGTACTCTGCCCAATCCATAAGAAGGGTGATTCCACGATCTGCGCCAACTACCGTGGGATCAGCCTTCTTAATATTGCATATAAGGTTCTATCGACGTACTGTGCGAAAGACTGAAGCCCATCGTCAACAAACTGATTGGACCTTATCAGTGTGGCTTCAGGCCTGGTAAATCCACCATCGACCAGATATTCACACTACGCCAAATCCTGGAAAAGACCCGAGAAAAACAGATCGACACCCATCATCTATTTGTCGATTATAAAGCCGCCTTCGACAGCACGATTAGGGATCACTTGTACGCCGCAATGTCTGATTTTGGTATCCCTGCAAAGCTCATTCGTCTTTGCAAAATGACACTGACCAACACCACCAGCGTAGTGTGTAGTGAAAATTGGGACAGACCTCTCCGCACCATTTGATACCAAAAGAGGTTTCAGACAAGGTGACTCCCTATCGTGCGACTTCTTTAACCTAATGCTGGAGAAAATAATTCGAGCTGCGAACATCGACATCTCTGGCACTATCTTCTACAAGAGTGTCATGCTGCTAGCATACGCTGATGATATTGACATCATTGGCAAAAACGCTCGAGCAGTCAGTGCAGCATTCTCCAACCTGGAAAGGGAGTCTCGTCGTGTGGGTCTAGTGGTGAACGAGGACAAAACGAAATACCTTGTGTCAACAAACAAAGAGTCACGGACCAGAGTCTTGGACAAAATGTCACTGTTGACAACTATACTTTTTTTTCGTCAAGGATTTCGTATATCTAGGATCCAGCATAAACACCAACAATAATGTCAGCCTTGAGATCAAGCGGAGACTAACTCTTGCCAACAGGTGTTACTACGGGCTCAGTAGGCAATTGAGAAGTAAAGCCCTCTCTCGACCGACGAAAATAACGCTCTATAAGTCCCTCATCCTTCCCGTCCTAATGTATGGCGCAGAGACGTGGACATTGACCATCAATGATGAGAGACTGTTAGGAGCGTTCGAGAGGAAGATACTCCGTAAGATCTACGGTCCAGTATGCGTGGACGACGTGTATCGAATAAGATGGAACGATGAGCTGTATGAGCTGTACGCCGACACTGACATAGTCAAGTGTATAAAACTCCAGCGGCTTCGCTGGCTGGGTCATGTTGAGCGAATGGAAGAAAGCGCTCCGCTCCGGCTAGAAAGGTGTTTTATTCGAACCACGGTGGAGGATCACGCAGAAGGGGACGTCCTAATCTCCGTTGGAAAGACCACGTGCAGGGCAACCTGACTGCACTTGGCCTTATCAACTGGCGCCAGCGCGCGCATAGCAGAAGTGACTGGCGAAGATTTGTGGAGGCGGCCAAGACCGATCATCGGTTGTAACGCCAGCTAAGTAAGTAAGTAAGAAGAAGTTAACACCGAGCTATATCTATGCTGATAATTGCCAGGTAGATTTAACATAGACCCGACATTTAAAGTATTAAAGATTTCTTCGTTAAGCGTGGGTTTTTCACTCACTCTCTACTTCTTAATTGCATGCCGAACGAGACAAAAAGGGGTAGAAAAAAACAAGTTTTCTAAATAGATTAATAGGAAAAGTCGAAAAATTTCGAAAGGAAGAGTGAAGAATTTTGTTACTGATAAACAGTGAGTAGGAAAAATAAAGTTTCGTCCCTCGTTAATGATTTCGGAATTTTTTTTTCTTTGGAACGTTTTTGTAAGAGTCTAGTTTCGGGTTGGAGTTACTTGAAAATCTAATTTCAGAAGCATCAGGGGTATACAGTAGTTTATCGATTTACCTCGCCTCAAATTTTCTTGTCTTTCTTATTTTTATGTGCTCTGGTTTGATCTTATCTATTTTGAATTAGATGTGCTTGCTGAGCTCTGCTCACTGCTGTGTCAATATGGTTTTTTTGTTTTTGGGCTGGATTTTTCACTTCAGGATTGAAGGGTTTTTTACAAATCTACTTAAGTCTGATTTAATACTACCACATTTGTTTGCCCTGTTTTAACATTGGGTTTATTCTGCTTTATTTCGGTATTGTATTTTAATGAATGAACTCAAATTATCGGGTCTTGTTTATTGGTATTATGTTTATTGGTTTATTTGATATTCTTTTAGCTAATTTGGCTAAGTCAGTTGTAGTGTGATCCCTTCAGATATGGTTTGATCTGATCTGATTAAATTTGGTCTGATGTTATTAAGCTTATCTCCCCCTCTTTCTTCCCCCTCTCTAAATCTCTCTCTCCCACCCTTCTTTCAACCTCTCTTCCCTCTACCATTCTCTCTCCCTGCCTTATCACTCCCTCCCTTCTCACTCCCTCCCTTCTCACTCCCTCCCTTCTCACTCCCTCCCTTCTCACTCCCTCCCTTCTCACTCCCTCCCTTCTCACTCCCTCCCTTCTCACTCCCTCCCTTCTCACTCACTCCCTTCTCCCTCCCTCCCTTCCCTCTCCCTCCCTTCCCTCACCCTCCCTTCCCTCTCCATCCCTTCCCCCTCCGACCCTTCTCTCACCGTCCCTTCTCTCTCACACCATTCTCTCTCCGTTCCCTCTCACTCCCTCCCTTCTCACTCCCTCTCTTCTCTCCCCCTCCCTTCCCTCTCCATCCCTTCCCTCTCCGTCCCTTCTCTCTCCCTCTCTTCTCTCTCCCTCCCTTCTCTCTCCCACCCTTCTCTCTCCCTCCCTTCTGTTTCCCACCCTTCTCTCTCCCTACCTTCTCTCTCCCACCCTTCTCTCTTCCACCCTTCTGTCCCCCTCCCTCTCTCTCCCTCTCTCTCCCTCTCTCTCCCTCTTTCTCTCTCCCCTCTTTTCTCTCTCCCTCCCTTCTCTTCCCCCTCTCTCCCACCCCTCTCTCTACCCACTCTCTCCCACCCCTCTCTCTACCCTCTCTCTACCCTCTCTCTCCCACCCCTCTCTCTACCCTCTCTTTCTCCCCCCTCTCTCTGGCCCCCCCTCTCTCACCCCTCTCCCCCTCTCTCTCTCTCGCCCGTCTCTCTCTCTTCCCCGTCTCTCTCTCTCCCCCGTCTCTCTCTCCCCCCCTCTATATCTATCTCCCCCTCTCACTCTCCCCTTTCTCTCCCCCTCTCTCTCTCCCCTCTCTCTCTCCCCTCTCTCTCTCCCCTCTCTCTCTCCCCTCTCTCTCTCCCCTCTCTCTCTCCCCTCTCTCTCTCTCCCCTCTCTCTCTCTCCCCTCTCTCTCCCCTCTCTCTCCCCTCTCTCTCTCTCTCCCCTCTTTCTCTCTCCCCTCTTTCTCTCTCTCCCCTCTCTCTCTCTCTCCCCCCTCTCTCCCTCCCCCCCTCTCTCCCTCCCCCCCTCTCTCCCTCCCCCCTCTCTCCCTCCCCCCCCTCTCTCCCTCCCCCCCCTCTCTCACTCTCCCCCCTCTCTCCCTCCCCCCCCTCTCTCTCTCTCCCCCTCTCTCCCTCCCCCCCCTCTCTCTCTCTCCCCCTCTCTCTCTCTCCCCCCTCTCTCTCTATCCCCCCTCTCTCTCTCTCCCCCCTCTCTCTCTCTCCCCCCTGTCTCTCTCTCTCCCCCTCTCTCTCTCTCTCTCCCCCCCTCTCCCTCCTCCTTCCCCTCTCTCCCTCCTCCTTCCCCTCTCTCACCCTTCCTCTCACCCCTCCCTCTCTCTCGCCCTTTCTTATCTCTCCCCCATCCTTCTCTCTCTCCCCCTCTCTCCCCTCTCTCTCACTCTCCTGCTCTCTCTTTCTCCGTCTCCCTCTCGCTAGTGCGACTTGTACCACACCTACATTTCTTTTGGTTTATGTCCTTATTTAGTCGAATGCTCTTCTTGGGTGAAATCTTTTATTCATTGATTCAGTTTAACTCTGTTAATCTTGTTTCTTTTCGTTTTTCTGATTTGGGCTCATGCCGTGTGATTGGTTTGTTTCACCGGGTCCGATAAATTCTTGTTTGATGCGATTCGATGATGTTTACCATACTTATTTGAAGATCACCTTATTTCAGCTTACTTTCCTGTGAGTTATAGTCTCATTTTCTAGTCTCTTTTTTCTTTCTTTCTCTTTTCTTAATTGTTTCATTTAATTTAGATTCTGATAATTGAAAACGTAAGAATGTATTATTGGAGACTTGGTTAATTTTGCATGGCATAACTCACACAGTTCTCATATCTTTATTTTTTTTAGATTAAAATAAAGTTAAATTTTCCCGCATCAGGCTTCCGCTCTCCATGATTTATCTCCGAATAGACATCACCAACTGTGGGCAGACTACCTATGGAAAGAGGGCCGCGACTGAACGATTACACTCTATACAATTATTTCCCAACCACGTGAACCCTTTCATAAAATGATACGCTATTAAGAAATACTCATTTATGTAGACAAGTTATAATTTTTGAATTGGACCACATTAAACACATAAAATTTATCAACACACAACAACAAAATTATATAAACACTTTCTTGCTCCAAATACCAAATGACCGTAGATTAGCGGTGATGAACCGTTAGCTGCACCACAAATTAAAAAAAAAATACAAAAAAAATATACAACAAATAGGAAAATCTCACACAAAAAAACAGCAGAAGCTCACTGAATATCATTTCACGCTTCTGAGCAGCAGCGGGAACAGCAGTGGCCGTGTAATTACAATAAGCATGAAATTTACGCTAATCTTTTCCTCTATTTTTTAATTTAATTTTTTTATTCTTTTTCGAGGGAAGAAGCATCAAAACAATGAACTTTAATTGTGAAGACTTCACTTGCGGTAGTTTTTGAATTTCAGCTGAAAAAACTATGATATGAACAGAAAAAAAACAAATTATTTAATATTAAAAAAAGTAAAACATAATAATTGCGTGTATGCCATTAAGTGGACAGTGGCAGTCGACCGAACAATAATCAAAACAAAAAAAGAAAGAAAATTAAGAAGAATCACCGTGTAGCCAACTACAATTTGTGGCCCAGTTTCTTAGGCAACCGAAATTAATATGACAGACATTAAAGAAATGCATACATTCATTTAAAATTAAACCGCAAATGTGAATCTTACAAATTCCTTACCGGAGCAATTACATTCGGCGCTTACGTTGTCATCACATACATTTGAATGCCTGCCCTTGCGCATTCCCTAGCGCTGCCATATGGGCTGCCTCGAGTCTTCGACCTATCCACGAATCATTTTGATTGCTCTTTCTTTTGTTTCTTTGACTTTGCTGAATATCACGAAATAAAATTGGCATACTTTAATGCAAAATTTCGGGCATTTTTGTCTGCTCTTCTTTTCTGCGGTCGGAAGAGTCGTCATCATTCTCTGCATCATTCAACATCCTCATCATCGTTCACATCATTATTCACATCATTTTCATTATAAGCCTATTAAAATTTTCATTTTATGCATTTGTTTATTTATTTTTCTGTGCGGCAAAGAAGAAACTTGCTGCAGTTGTAGAATTTAATGCAGAAGTTGAAATTCGCTTCTAGTAAAATGTATTTAGTGCTTTTGGATGGAAATGCAGTCAAATGACTGATTGAAAAAAAAACTCGGTTCTCGACTACTTGACAAATACTCGTATATGCTTGCGACTAGTTTGCTTCTTTAGAATCGTTTCTATATTTAAGAGAGGTAACAGCTGATCGTGTTAAAACGGAAATTGTCACGGAAATGAAGGGCAGCGCCATCTATAAATCAAGTATGAAAAACATGAGGATGCATATGTATTATACACACAAATGATGGACAGCATAAATTCATCCACTATGCGCCCTCTATCAAACGATAGAGGAGCCCTCTATTCCTCTATCGATTCATTCGCGTATGAATCATACTCGTTTGATAGAGGGCGCTGAGTATGAATCTTACTCCGTTGATAGCGGGTGCTGAACATCAGTTACTAGTAAAATTTATAATTTCAAACAAAAATTTTACATTTCAAACAAAAATCGTTAGAAATTTTTAATGCTAAAAGAATGCGAGAGTATAGACTGGAGAAGAATTCAAGCGCGAGGCACAAACAAATGGCGATTTTGTTACGATAAAATCTCCAGCAAAAACTGTGGCTGAGGGACAGTGAGAATGTAAAATTCGTCGAAAAATGGAGGCACAACCAAATTCTGATTTTGCTATCGTGAAGAAAAAAAACCAAAAACCAGCACCGAGAAATTGCGAGAGTGTAGACTTTGCAAGCTACTTGCGGCACAACAGCATTGGAATTTCATTGAAAAACAACTCGCAAAGACCAATGCGGTGAGACAGCATGAATGGTAAATGAGTTCATTAGAGCCAATAATTGCATCAACACTCATCTCATTGAGTCCTGACGAAGGTACTCAGATTATACAGCACCAGGCAGTCATTCAGGCGTCCGAACTCCCAGCTTCTCAACGAAAGAGAAGGGCAGCAGATTTAAGTACTTGAACATTTACCTGAGAATCTTTCCTCCGTTGAAAGAAAACAACTCGCATCAGCATACAACCTGAATATTTTGATGATGATGATAATTATTGTAATGATGATGAAGATAAGATTATAATTATACCTATAATGATGGAGCAAATAAATTCGATTGCTTTGAGTATGAATATTTTGATGGAGATGCTGATTTTGCAGAGGGCGTTGCATGCATTGGAAATGCAAACGATAAAAATAAAGTAAATGCATATGTAGCACACCTGGTATCAGAGAATCATCAAACTGAACTATACAAGGCTTATCGTTTGCATAAATCAGGTCATTAACAATTGCAAAACATGTTCGTTAATAATTCTTTCATCCACGCCTGTAATGTGTACGAGAGACTCTGGTTTCTTAAAATTACTAAACCTAACCTGAAAACTCAAAACTCAAAAGTTCTTAAGAAGTAAACTTCTGTAGGGCGTGCCGCTGATACTCTGACACTTTTTGGCTCTGATCGGGTCTCTTCTGCTCTGATTTAGTCAAATCTGCTATGATTTGAAATAGTCTGCTTTGGTCTAATCCCGTCTGTTCTGCTGAAGTCTCGTTTGAGCTGCTTCGATCTCGTCGGGCCCAATTTGGAATCGTTCTTTCTACTATAGTCCCGTCTAGTCTTGTCTTTTTTTTTTTATTGATACATTCAACACTCAGTGTGTTGAATGGAAGGAAGATTGATAGGTGGGCGAAAGAAGGAGGGAGAATCAGAGAGGGAATGCAATCATACAGGACACCGATAAAGGGATTTGGTTTAGCCCCCTCTGATTTAGTTTCGTTTTCTTTGATCCGATCTCGTCTACTTTGGTCTCGTCTGGCCCAATTCGGTATCGTCCTTTCTACAGTAGTCCCGTCTTCTCTTATTTGGTTTAGCCTCCTCTGATTTGCTCTCGTTTGCTTTGATCCGATCTCGTCTATTTTGATTTGGCCTGGTTTGTTCTGTTTTAGTTTAATCTGCTCTGTTGTGAATTGATTTTGCTGCTCTAAATCGCTCAAATCTGAGTTAGACTCGCCGGTCTGGCCTGTTTCTATTTCGATTCGCCTGCTTTCTTCTGATTCGGTTTCGTATACTTTGATTGGATCTTGGCGCCTCTGTTTTGCTTACAATACAGCACTGCTTTGAACTGGTCGCTTTTCGTTTTTAGCTTCACCTGCTCTATTGAAGTTTTGTCAAATGTAGTTGGTTCCGTTCTGTTTCCATTTTTTTTTTCCTTTCAAGTATGTTATGGCTTTATTCGTTTGACTACGTCGACCGATCCTAAGATTCGGTTTACCATAGTTTGAATTGCTTTCGGGTTTGGTATGGTCTCATCTGTCTTAATTTATCTATGATTTTTCATTAGGGCCTGGTGTGCTCCTCTTGTATAGTCAATGTAATATGGTGTCGTTTCTTTTGCTTCGGCTGAACTGTTTTGTTTTAATCTGCTTGGTTCTCCTGTGCTCTGCATTCACTTTAACAAGTCTACTTTGGCCCGAACTGGTTCGATTCAGTCGGTAGGTATCCTGGTATCTTGTCTGACTTGGGGGCGTCCCTCATCTAGCTCGGACTAGTCTGAGTGTGACTCGATTTATTGTTAGGTCTCATCTGGTCTAGTTGTCTATGGAACTTTTCTCACAGTTCGTTAGTGTACTTCAGTTTCACATTGATTCGAGTATATGAAAAAGTAACCATTGTACATTTTAGAGATTTGATTTCTTTTTTTCTACTCAATTCTTGTATTTGCAATTATCTTCATTCATTTGCAATTCTTTTCAATTTGCAGCAATGCGTGTGTGGGATTTTGAGCTCAGTTTTTTTTTTGTTATTTTTTTTTTTCGTTTGAGAGCTTCAGGCCAAACTTCAGGCCAAAGCCGCAATTTGCCGAATTTTACGATTCACTGCGTTGTTTTCGTTTTACTTGTTTTTAATGAGCATTAAATTACAGCAATGAAAAATACATTAATTTTTACTCATACAACACAGAACGCAACGATTGCAACATCTGCTGCATAAAAATGGAACTTTTTGGCAAGTCTGCATGAGGCACAAGAAATAAGCACAAATTTAAGTAATTTCTATACCCACAAAGAGCAAAGACGAAGGAAACCGAATTGAAAATCAGCAATCAGCCAGCAAGACTTGTCATCATTCTCGTCATCGCAAACATGAACAACATTTGGTTATTCGCAGCATGTACACACACACGCACACACACACGCATACACACACACGCACACATACTGCACAACATATGAAGCAATTATTATTATGAAGTTGTTTGGGCTACGCAAAAAAAGCACAACAATAATCATAGCAATAATAAGTTACTTGCATGTAATGCTGTCATTATATATGAAGCATCAGCAGCTCAGCAGCTACGACAGCTACAGCACGAGCAACCAAGAAAAATGAGCAACAATTGCCCAAAACGCATGTGTGGGCATATCTAAATATTGCTACCGGTTCATTGCGAGAGTGAGGTGGGCCTCGTCCGTCCCGCGTGTCTGTCTATCTGTTTCTATTTGTGTGATAAATGCCAGGTGCAACTAGGGCGCATGGGCCTTGCAATATTGCCGCTTCATGGCTGCAACATTGAACTATTTCTACATTTAACCATTGGCGCTTTTCCTTTAGGCTTTTCTCATTGAGCTTGAGCTTGAGCATGAGACTTGAGCGTTAACTTTGAAAGTTGTTAATAATTTTTCCAGTTTGGTTGCACTAACTTCTTCCTCGTCCACTTCTGCTTCCAGTTTATAGAGATAATTAAAAGATTTGTTTGCGTAAATGATTGAGATCATCTTTTATGTTGTGGCGTTCGTTAATTGGACACGTTTGGCGATCATAGTCGTCGTCGCTGTCGCCGCCGTCGTCGTCGCCTTCGTCACAGTCATCATCATCACCATCACCATCATCATCATCATCATCATCATCATCATCATCATCATCATCATCATTATTGACCAAATGAATGTTTGTCGCTGCTGTTGCTGTTACTGATGATGTTCGATGATACTGCTGGCGATGAATCAAGCGGCTCAAGTGTTTACACAGTTACGCAGGCGCATTGATGGAATGTCGAAAGTTGCTACAATGTAGTTGCATATGCTGCAATCAACAACAAATATCGATGGACATTCAGTTGCTCTCACACGTCTACCAGTTGCAGTTGCAGTTCGTAAGTGAGGGACTAAGTCACCTAACGGTCTTTATTTGATTTCTTTTAGAGAGTGGCGCTGTTTTTATTGCTGCTCCTGTTCCTTGTAATGTACTGGTTGGTTGTTGCTGTTGTTACTGATGGCAGATTAGTTTCTAGTGCAGCTTAAGTGTAATGTGTGCTAGAAGAAGCCACTAACTATCGCAACATGTGGAAAAGTACGAGTACAGTAAATGTTAAGTTGGGTGTTATTTGTTTGTCTATAGCTGACACTGATGAAGTGGATGATGATGATGATGGTTTCGATGTTGTCTTGCGATTAGTTCACTGCATGTTTCAGTGGGTTGTAAGTAGCAAAGAGACTTAGCAACTGCTGACACTTTATGAATATACAGTAATCCTCGGTGATGAATGTACAGTGAACCACGTTTAATTGCGACAGAAATATTATGTTTTTAGTTCAAAATGTACTCAAATTACTCGGTTAATTTTCGTCCTTTTCATGCGTTTTTTGCACGAAATCAAACCTTACGAAGAGTTTCGCATTTGCTTAAGCCACCCTAATGCATCTTTTTCCTATTTCATTCCTATTCATTTTCCCTATCCTTGCTTCTTTTTGTTATATTCCATTCTTTCTATTTCTCTTCTCTCAAACATTTGCACATCGTTCGGTTGTGCTCGTCCCATTTTTATTTTTTTTTTTTTTTTTTTGAATTAAAATTTCCAATTTTCCTTTTAATAAAATAATATTTTAAATCTGAAACACGATTTGTTATTTTAATTTAATTTACAATAATTCCTAAACATTAGTCCTTTCAGCCTGATTTATAAATAATTCACCCCGGAGTCATTCAATATTGGATTTACATGAAAATTATATTTTGTATACAGGGTGTTTTTTTAAAAGTGTGGTTTTCTAGATGAAATAACACGCATATAATTTAATGTTATGGCCAAAAATTTAGGTTTATTATAAAGATAAGGATTTGTCATTATGTTTAAGAGTTTAAGAAACGATTTCGGGCAAGTGGCCGCCGCGGCTGGTTCGAATAAATTCCAGCCGAGAGGCAGCAATTGGGGCCGGGCCATATGTCACTAATAACGCGCCGAATTTTCTCTTCCAAGGCGTCAATCGTCTCGGGCTTATCTGCGTAGATTTCACATAACCCCACAAAAAACAAAAAATAGTCCAGCGGTGTTAAATCGCACGATCTTGGAGGCCACGCCACAGGCCCACGATGCGAGATAATGCGTTCACCAAAAGTTTCCTTCAATAAATTGATTGATTCGTTGGCTGTATGGCATGTAGTCGGCGGTCTTGTTGGAACCAAAGGTCGTCCACATACACATCCTCCAATTCAGGCACGAAAAAGTCATTAATCACGGCTCTATAGCGTTCCTCATTGACTTTAACATTATGACCGGCTTCATCTTTGAAGAAATATGAACCAATGATTCCCTCTACCCATAGAGCACACACCAAACAGTGACTTTTTGACGATGTAACGGCGTCTCAACAATGACTTGTGGATTATGATCACTCCAAATGCGGCAATTTCGCTTATTAACGTACCTATTCAACCAAAAGTGAGCTTCATCGCTGAACAAAATTTTCTTGTGAAAATCGGAATCGGTGGCCAGCTCGTTTTGGGCCCATTCACCGAACGTGCGATGCGCTTGATGGTCGTTCGGCTTCAATTCTTGCACGAGTTGGATTTTTTAAGATCGCAAACCAAGATCCTTCCGCAAAATCTTCCATAAAGTGGATGGGCACAGCTCCAATTGTTGCGCCCGATGGCGGATGGACTCATTCACGTCTTCTTCGGTACTCTGCTCCACACCAGCAATAGCGTCTTCGGTGCACACTGTACGGCGTCTCTGACGATGCGCATTATCCACTAGAGTAAGCGTGGTGCGAAACCGATCCATGGTTGCTCGAATTACTAAGTCTGCTGGGCGATTATGTCGACCGAATATTGGAGCAAAGCGGGATGAGTCGCGCTAACCGAACCAATATTTTGGTAATAAATTTTCACGATTTGCAAATGTTGTTGAAGAGTAAGTCTATTCATTATGAAATGGCAAACCAAAGTGAGCATAAATCAATTGGCAGCTGTCAAAAATACCAACTCCATAAAAAGTATTGCCAGATTGAAAACCACACTTCTAAAAAACACCCTTTATTTATTAAAATTTATGCAATAATAATTGAACATACAAATAAGAAAAGCAGCACTAGCATCGCAGGCCATCGGCTATCCTTCCTTCAGTTTGTTATCATTTGTTCTAATCTGCTCCGATCTGTTATGAAGTCATTATGATATTTTCTGATCTGTTCTGATCTGAATTGTTCTAATCTGATTTTTTCTGTTTCTATCTGTTCTAAGCTGTTCTAATTAGAGGTCTTACTGAATCCCTTTTTGTCTGTTCTGTTCTATTC
Organism: Palloptera scutellata; assembly: GCA_958295655.1. Lineage (NCBI taxonomy): Eukaryota > Metazoa > Arthropoda > Insecta > Diptera > Pallopteridae > Palloptera > Palloptera scutellata. The sequence goes on along the minus strand of OY282449.1, from coordinate 147,517,499 downwards.
TGCTGGGCTTTGTTATGCTAGCTGTTTTAATCGGTTCTGATCTGATATGTTTTGGTTTGAAGTTTTCGGTACTGATCAAATCTGTTTGCGTCTTATATATTCCGTTATGTTTTGTACTAAGTATACTATTCTGCTACTACTATGTAAAATTGCCGGTTCTGATGTAATTTTTTTGTCGGCTCTGTTCTTAGTTTGTTGATATTTTCGGATGAGATCTGATCTGTTTTGCTCTAAACTGTTCTGCTTCTGTTCCGTTCTGAACTGATCTCACCTCTTCTGAACTAATACAGTTTTTTCGTCTTCTGTTCTTATCTAATTTGTTTTCGTTTATACTATTTCTTTTGTGTTTTTAACAACTATTGCCTATTCTAAACTGTTATCATCTCTTCTGATCTATTCTAATTTAAAAACTTCTGTTCTGATCTAATCTGTTTCATTTATGCTATTTCTTTTCTACTCTGATCTGTTTATCTCAATTATGGCCTATGCTGAACTGATCTCATCCTTTCTGATCTATTCTAATTTATAGACTTCTGTTCTGATCTAATCTATTTTCATTTAGTCTGTTTGTTGTGATCTAATGAATTTTCCTTTATTTTCTTTTGATCTAATCTAATTCGATCTGTTATGATGTCTTCTTACGTGTTCTGTTCTGTTTTGATACTCTGTTCCATTGGGTTGTGATTAGGTCTACTCTAACATGGTTTGGCTTGCTGTGACCTTGTAAGGTTTGTTTTGATCCACGGTGGAATCTCCATTAGTTACTCTGTCTTCATTTATACTGTTTATTTTCTGATCCTCTAGTTTATAGACTTCTGTTCTGTTCAAATCTGTTTTCATTTGTTCTGTTCTAATCTAAGCTGTTTTCATTTAGTCTGTTTGTTTTGATGTAATGAATTTTCATTTCTGTTGTTTTGATGTAATTTAATACGATCTGTTCTGATATCTTCTTATGTGTTCTTTGCCGTTGTGATGATTTGTTTCGCTCTGTTGTGATTAGTTCCACTCTAACCTGGTTTGGTTTTCTGTGACCTTATAAGACTTGTATTATTTAGATCTACATTGGAATCTATTATTTATTTACTCTGGTGACATTGTATCTAATTTTTCATTTCTGATTTGACTTTCTCATCTATTTTTTTAACTTCTTTTCCTTTAGTTCATATAAGTTATATTTACTTCAAATATTTCCTTCAATCTGAACCAAATTCTATATTATTGACCTTAACCGCCTCCAAGAGCAGTCAGGTCTTTTTGTTTTTCGTATTTCATCGGTGACTTTTTAAATATCTGCTTTACTTTATGATATAAGATGTCCATGACTAAAGATGTTCCAAATATCAGTGCAACGGTTTCATTTATTCTCCCATGGATATTCAGTGTTCCTCATATCATCGTTAATTTCGGTATCTAAATACCAAACACCAAACTTGAGACTAGTAACTAAAAAACTAGATTGACAACTGCGATCGTTAACAAATCTGAATTTATGTAAAATACATACAACTGAATTAACTTCCTTCTTATGAGTTTCGACTCGCAGATTACAGATTAATCTTTCAAATATAGAAACGACAAAATAGCAACAAATATATCTGTCTGTCTGTCTGTCTGTCTGCCTGAACGTCCTTCGCAAAGTTTATGCAAATTCACGCGAGCGACTCTAATGCGACGCGATCAATCAAATAAAAGAAATATATTCAATTTCCTCCATCACATAAATGAAATCGTTCAATATGCAAATGCAATGAAGCAATACAAGAACAACAACAACAAATAGCAGCAACATATTTGTGACGGCACCAATGCAAAACCAAGAGAGAATTAAAACAAAAAAAAAACATTCAACGAGTCGAGGCGCTTGAATACGAGTGCAGCGAAATCTCATTAAGTTGCAATTTTCAGTATTTGTAAATGCTCGTACTTCAATTGGGGAGAGCACTATCTAGTATCTTCGATCTAGCGCTGCGGTACTGTACGAATACGTTGCAGCAGCAGCAGCAGCAGCAACAGCGTATGTCACAGCGTATGCAAACATTTGGTGCTGTTGATTGACAGCGTGGAAAGGCAAATGCGACGCAAGCGGTCGAATTTACTTTGGTCAACTTGCATTTGAGCCGCTACATTCGGCCACCACCATCCCCCGGGGTAGGGTGCACGGGGAAACAGCAGCAGGCGGCCGCGATCATGCATACAAGCGTGTAGGTGTATCCGAACATATGTGAAATTGCCATTTGAGTACAATGTTCAGCACAGGCAGGCGGGTGCAGCATGTTGCATGCCATGCACGCATGCATGCATTATGAAGTTTAACCAAAATTGAAATTGAAAAAACGAAACTGAAGTGGGATAGCAGCAGCAACAGCAGCGCTTGCTCATTTGGCTGATTCTTCGATTATGAATTTGCAACAATTGCTGCAACATATTTGCATGGCTGTATGCAACTGCTCACTCACTCACTCACTCACTCACTCACTCACTCACTCACTCACTCACTCACTCACTCACCAATACACTCACACTTTTCCATTATTAACTATTATTATTATTATTATTGATATTGTTAATAATGTTTGCAATTCATTTTCGTTGCAATTTCGATTTCGATTTCAATTCAAATTGTTGCTATTTTTTCGTTTTGCTTTAGTGAATTGAACTTATGCGGGTGAATTGTTGTTTTTGGGTGCAACCTAATAATATTATACTGTATGATCTTTGCAATTGTTGTTAGAGCAATTGCTCATGTTGGATTGCGGATCATGCTGTGTTTGATGTTTATGGTCTTTTGTTATTTTTAATATTTTTCAATTTGTGTTACAGAGCAAATTATCATTGATTTTATTTTTTTTTTCTTAATTAACGCTTTATTGTCGTTTGAATTGCAGTCTGTTCGCTCGTTCGTCTGTCGTTGTATCATTGTTTGTGTTTTGGGAAATCGCTGTCAAATGTTCGCCAATCTGAGTCAGACACAATTTCAAATAACCACATGCCAGCGCAGTTATTAATGATATTGGTTGACAATCATTAAATATTTGCACACAATATTGGTTTAATCTATTGTTGCCCCCTTTCAGGCCAAGCCGCTTTGGGGATTTTCGCTTATGAATTTTATTTTGAGATTTTACTTACCATAGTCTTGGGTTAAATGTGGGCAATTATCGTTTTGAGTTTCATGAGCGATCTCATCTTTATTGGATTTAATATCCAATATCTCCTGAAGCAATGTCTCAGCTTAGAGTTCAAATATTTACACAGGCTGTCCTCTCAATGTGTCATAATAATATCAACATAATTGGAGGTTCCCCATATGTGAGGGAGTAGGAGTCGCAATTGTGCTATGGATGGTAGCTCTGGAGTAGTTTTCAAAACGACGGGATCTCGGTGTCTTTCGGGATCCGGATGTGAAATTTATTGGAATATATTTATAATAGAAAATAAATATTATATAATAGAAAATATTTGGTAATACTTATAACAAATAATATTAAGGTTACCAACAAATGTATTCAAAATTAAGAACAAAAAATGTAATTTTCCATGTTCCACCAAAAATAGAAAGAATTTTGTTCTTTGACTTTTCAATTTTTTTTTATTATTAGTTTGACATATCCTTCGTTGCCTCAATGTAGAAAAAGCCTTAATTAAACTATTTTTTTGAAATCGAGGTTTCGCCAGTTTATGATGCGTTTGAGTGTGGTCCATTCAAATTATCCAAAAATTATATATAGGGCATTTCTATATTAAGGAATTAAGGAATGGGATCCCTGCTGCTACGCTGAGTGTCCAAGGTTCAAATCTCGGCACAGGCAAAAATAATAGAAAAATAGAAAAAACAATATTTCTACACGGCACCACCTCTTGGCAGGCAATGGCAAACCTACAAGAGTAAAAATTGCTTTGAAAAGCTTTTCACTTCACCGTTCGGATTCGGCATAAAACTGTAGGTCCCTTCCATTCACGAACAAATTAAACACGCATAACATGAGTGAATGCGAAAAGCTCGTCCAATGCACTTCATGGGTTGTTGTGCCAGTAAAAGAAGAAGAAGCAGATCTCCGGCTCTCCATGGGCTGTTGAGCCATTAAAAAAAAAGGGATGCCTCGAAACCCTACATTTCGGGGCGTGAAAAAGGGTACGGTTTCCCGCTATTCGGGATATCGGGAGCCCACTGTTTACTTGTTACTAACCTCAAGTAGTTAGAAATGAGTCCAATTTCAGAATTTTTATATCGCAAAGTTACGGAAGACAGCTGAAGAACATCTCAACGCTTTTTAAATCTAAAAAAAAATCGTCTTAATCTACATAAGAGAAGAAATATTTGTTGCGCACTTGGTGATATCGAGGCCAATCGATCTGGTTTGTGTTTTCCCACAAGCTCCTCCTAATAGCTTCTGATCCTTACTGATCTTCAGCATCGTGGAGAAGACAACATTCTTTTCGGTTAGTTTCTGTTCTCACCTTCCTCAAAAATACTGGACCTCACGCCAAAAAAGCTTGTTAGGATGGAATACGACCTATGAAAAACTTTGGAATATATTTTTTGCCATTCTCTAAAATTAGCTAGTACTAGATTGAAGACGCCTGGGCGCAATGCAATATTTCATTCCTTAAATAATGTAAACAGTTGAAACTTTGCACATTTAAAAACTTTGCACTAGCTAAGTAGTTTTTCAAACTGGATACAGTGCTGCTGGTAGCTTCGAATTCGCTGTTACTGTATGGGTCTCGACGCTCTATGTGAGCCTTCGCCACCACCTCTTACCTCAATCAATCAAACTAAACGGTTGCTGTTTTCATTTTGTTGTTGCTTAATGTGAGCTATTGGTCTACATATGTGCTGTCCTATTTTGTTGGAGTCTAATTTGACTCATTTTCTACTTGTCGTTTTGACGTAGCCAGTATTCTCAGCTATATTTGTTCCATAACTTCTTTCAGTGTTCCCCAACTTCGAATATTAGTGCTCGAATTTGGTACAGAGCAAATGCAATGGATTTGACGTGGGCTGCAAGAATTTTTTTTTAAATACATAATCATTTTCAATCGCACTCACTAAATATGAGAAGGTGATCTCCATAACAAAATTTTATTTCAACACTTTTAAACACTGTCATTTTGGCAGCTTAATCAAGTTGTCACTTTACCCGGACAGCCATTAACGTAATTTGCCCCCCTATTAAATACGAATAGCAAACCTATTAGAAATAACAAAATAACAAACTATGAGATAAATAATCAAGTGCATAACTTACGAGCAAAATGGAAAAGCAAAAAACGAGACTTGTCACTTGGTCACTTCATTTTCATTTGATAGGAACAAACAGTGCGCATGCGCGCCTCAATTTACATTTGGGGACAAAAAAAAGAAGCAAAACAAAACAAAACAAACTCACAATCATATGCGAGAGGAGTAGCATATGTGTGCGAGTCTGTATGTGTGTTTGTGTGTGTTTTTGTGTGTGCATGTGTGTGATTTGTGTATCATTCCATAATTAAACGACACTTTTTTTTCTTCACAGCACCTTCTTTTTTGTACACTTGAGTGTATGCAGCCACATGCTACACTTTGCAGCTCGCAGTTTGCCTCTAAGCACATCTAGTTTTGGGGCGCCATACTCTTATTGTATAACACCTGAAGAGGTTGTGCGAGCGTGTGAGCTGAGCCTCGCACCCGTTTAATCTCCATGGCAAGCAGGCAGCAGCCTCAATTGAAAATGTCAATTGCTTAAATGCTGCGCTTAGTCAAGTTGCCTAGTGGCCGCAAGTGGCTGAAGCTGGTGCCTCGATATCATATGCTGTTGCCATAAATTTCGAAGTGCAACAAGCGAACGCAAGAGCGCCGACTGCCTCAAGAAGTTGCAGAATGAGAGGAGGCAGCAAACACTACAGGCCAGGCCGTGTGTAATTTGAACGAGCTCATTTGCATTCATAAATCTGTCAACAATAAGCAACCGGGTGTAAATGCGGCATGAGCCATGAGCCACAGTGGGCACATACTCGTACACATATGCACATACCTATATGAAAAAGGAAATGAATTGGAGATTAGAGAATACTCGTATTATTTACTTTATAGAAAAATCAAAAGTAAATGGAAAATCTGCCAAAAGCCAAGTCAAAATGAAACGGCATCACATAATCACACACAATCACCATGGAATGAATGCATGCGGATGACGATGTTGTGGACGACGGCATGCATGGCATGCATAAATCATACTCGTATGCGAATCATGCAAACAAAAAAAAGCAACAAACAAACAAACGAAAAATCACAAAACTGTCACTGATTTAGTCTCGATGCTGGTCTGGTCTGTGCCTTTTCTTTATTATTGGAAAATTTTTATTTCGCACGCAAACATTTTTAACGTTCCCGCAGCAGAGCGTTGGAGGCAAATAGCGAAAGCGAAAGTGTGGCGGCAGGCGGCAGGCGGCATGAAATTTGGACCATGTTAAATAAAGTTTAAAAAGTAATGGCTGCTGCTGTGCTCAACATGCTAAATAAAAATTAACAACACTTTTTGCTTGGAAATTTTAATTAGTATCAAAATGTATGAGGGGGGGGAAAAGGCAAAAAAGCAACATCAAAATTGTTAAAAAAAATAAATGTTATGCAAATATTTCATAATACATAAAAGAGCGAAAGTAAACGTTAATGATTTATAATCTTTGGCAACATAAAAAAAATATATTTTTCGTGCCTTTTACTGCTGCAAATAATTTAAATAAACGGCAATTAATGTGTGCAATATTAACCTTTTCTTTAAGGGTCATTCAGAGCCCTTTAAAGGGCTGCCACATTAAGCTCCATTAAGTTATAATGGTTTTCGATGTGTGAACATTTGTGTTCTGAATCCAAATCGGTATGCAGAAATATCTATCATTTTCTACCATTTAAGAAATTTTATATATAAATTTTTAATCATTAGCCTAGAAACTAGTAGTATTTTCTCTTTCGCCCATACCAGGTCAGTTTTTAATCCGATCATCAAAACTAATAGAATATTAGAACGTTGAAACATGTTCAAAATCAAGTAACCGAAATCGGCATTTTACTTTTTAAGGTTATATTTTTTTGTTTAAAACTCTACGGATTTTCAAGTTTGAATCAAATACTTCCCAAGCACACTTCAAAATGTAAATAATAGCAGCTTATCATGAGGGGTCATAAGCTGAAAAGTTATCAAAATTATAACTTAAAAGTTTTTAAAGTAAAATTTTACAAAATTCAAAAATGAAATTAATCAGACAAGTAACGAGACTTCTGAAATTTTCGACCGAGTTCGTATTTAGTGCATACATCTGTAATCACAAGTCATAACCGCCTAAGTCTGTTTTCCAGTTTTTCATTTTAAAAAATATGGAAAATTTATAGCAAATAGATTTAGACCAGCTGAACACGATGGTACTAAAACTAAACTAAATTTTGTCCTAACGAAATATTCTACGGAAACCATTGCTTCCTTTCTAGACTCTCACAGGCCTGTGTAATGGGTAGCCTTTTAGGAGGAAGATAATTTTTGATCTAAGTATGAAACTTTAGGAATTGACGAATTTTTTTATATAAACTTTCTCCTATTCCGTATTCCCAATCGGAGAGAATACATAATTCCTCAATCTTATTATGAGACAGGATACACCAAAAATTGTTTTATGAATTACGGAATTTTATGAATCAGTCGTTCGAGGTTTGGTTACTTCAGGGTTGATTAACCCGGTCAGCTCGTTACACTTCTTGATTTATGCTGTTTGTACCAGAAACCGAGACAATTACCTCTACAAAAATTATCCCGAAACAAATGTACTCTCTTGACTCATAACCGACGCGGGACTTTCCCGAGATCCAGGTATTGAGAAACAGGTTAAATTGCACACTGCGACACCACTTGCCGGGCTTGAGGCTTTTCATATGGAATGGAAAGGTTACGTACCTAACTAAACTTTTTAGGTTGGCCAAGTTAAGCGACTTTTTTACCAGTGAAGTTGGTGTTCTTCTGTTTTTTTCTTTTGTTCTTTTAATGACACAAGAGCCCATTAGGGGCCTAGACCGAGCTTTTCACATCGACTCAGACTTTTTTTTTTGCTAATTTTATCCAGCAACCAGTATGTATTACCCTCATATTACCTCTCTATCTCATCGATGGTTGTTATCTAGTCGTTTTTGTCAACTTTGAATCTACATTCTAAAATTCTTTTCGCCCAACTAAACTACTTACTTGCTTAGCTGGCACTACAACCGATGATGGGTCTTGGCCGCCTCTTTGCGGATTCACTAGGGAATATTTTAACGTGGTGGATTCTAAGCCCGACACACAACCATTCATTCAAGGCCATGGATAAGCACGCCGCACACATTAGTTCGCTCACTGACAGGTGTCAGATCACTATCCAGCGGACGCCACGAGGAGGCTGTGTCTCGACTTGAAACATAGAAGCGCAAGGATCGAACATGGACGCACCTTCGACTGTCACGAACTTTACTTTGTGTCCTACGCCCCAGTCCCAACTAAAAGTCAGACTAATTATTTGGCCCATTTCCTCTATTGTTTGGGCTTATAGGTTGGAAAGAGATACTAACTAACTAATAGGTTGGAAAGAGATACTTACCCTCTAGAATAGAATAACAAGGTTGTTTTTTTTAGCAATGTTTCAATGCTCAAGCTGATATCACTATGTCCGTCTTTTGCGGGCAAGGGTCTCAATTAATTAGAACGACCAAGGAAGCTTTAATTTTGGCAGTCTGAGTAGATAATAGCAAATGGTCTAATAGCCGTTAGTTGCCAAAATATGTATGTACTTATTATGGAAAGATCGCTCTGACAACGTGGCCTTAGGTAGCCTACTATTCGTTTGAGTACCGGTACCGAATATCTGAAGCTGTTTTCTATTTTTCAACCTATTTCCGGACTAACTCGTACTCGACAAAAGGTTTTCTAATTAGTTACCCACATTTAAGGTTAACATAAAATTCAAACCACAAAGTCACGTAGGTGCCTATGCATATCCGGCAGAAACTAAACATTCTACACAAATATGGTACATAAGTCAAACGTAATAACCTCATAAATTAACGTGTATAATTAAAATTCTTGGGTCTGCTTATGCAAGCGGAGCAACATAAATGACGGGGAAATAACCGCAAATAAATGTCACTTACTTCATCATCATCACAATAATGACAACAACAACAACAACGATCAACAACAACAACAACAACAACAACGATCAACAACAACAACAACGATCAACAACAACAACAACGATCAACAACGACCAACAACCATAAATGTTGCAATTTGTCAAGTGCACCTCTCCAACATGGCAGCGAAAATGAAATATGCTGCACGATCACATCCCATGCACACACATACATACATACATAAAAACGCTGCTCACTGCTCGCTCCCTCAACATGTGATCGTTGTAGCAGAAACTCACGTTTTCGCTAGCTGCGGCTGCGGCTGCGGCTGCCTTACACTGAGCGAGCGCTTGAAGCTTAAAAAAAAAAAACTGAGCGCTTGTTGTTTTTTACATATTATATTTTTCACAAACGTCATGCTTACGTCAGTTTCTTTAGCACCGTTGGATACTTTATTGCTTGTGTATATTGGAGCGGGCATATCAACATCAGTATTTACGAGCACTCGTATTCAAATACGCTACTTACTTCTTTCTGTACACCACTCCAAGTTATGCATACGTAACAATTTTGATTTGTGTGAGTGTATTCGGTTGTGTGCACAGTTCAAATCATTTTCTGGCATTAGCTTCATTAATTTTATGCGCCTGCCTTATTACCACACCCAATTGCTCCACCTTCTCCCTTGCCGCACTGCCGAGAGCACTAATAAAAAATAAAATAAAACACAATATTAACGAGAATGAAAGTAACAATAATAAATGCCAAGAAAAACAAAAAACATCGATCGCGATCGTTGAGAATCGATCGATCGATCGATCGAACAACAACAACAAAATATCCAAATGATGAATTTGTGGTTTTTTGGCTTAAATAAACGCTTAACCACATAACACAAATGCACATAATCACATAATATGTTTATGTATGCTGAGCGTAGCGTATACCATAGAACAACAACACCACTAAGAATGCCCTTTAGGCTTCTACCGACTGACTGCCTTCACTGCACACAATCAGCGATGATGATCGCGATCGTATTGTGAAAAAAAAACAAATATGCGCGCGAGCGACCAACAAAATAATAAGAATTTAATTTTTATGTTAACTGCGATTGATTGCCCAATTTGAGGTTAGCTTAGACAGTAAGTAACAGCAACAACATCAGCACAAACAACAGTCCAGCTGTACTTTATGTATGAGGCGTATAATGATTATAAGGAGCGCGCGCGGTGGTGGATTGTGCACGAGAGAGAGAGAGAGAGAGAGAGAGAGAAGGAGGGAGAAGGAGGGAGATCTTCAAAGCCAGTAGTTTAGGTCAGCACCTTAACGATAAAAAGCCGTTTGAAATCTTCATTGTTATTTGCATTGATTCTTTGTTGTTTTTGCTGTTTTGACGAATGAATACGCTGCTTCCATAGATGGTGGTGTGGTAATGCTTTTTTGGTCTATGTGCTTCTTTGTAAGTTGGAGCATTTGTTTTGGAATGGTCGATTGACCTACTGCTGTGCTGCGTGTTAGGCATAACTTAATTCATAACTTCGATGCCTGCAATTGCCCACTGCATGAAACCTACTAGAATGCATGTGTTGGAGAACTACTTATGGTATAATTGAAAGAATTTTACAGTGATAGCCAAATGTTTTAAACGTATTGTATCAGTATCGGTAGGGTTCTTTAGGTGTCAAGCCGCTCCCAATTAAATTGTTCAGAATCGATCAATGAATAAATGGTATGGAATATTTTATAGATATGTAAGAAAAGGATGTAGATCTCTTATGAATTGAATATAGAAGAATGAATTTTGGATAATGGAAATAGAAGAGTGGATAAGGACGAATGAATTTGGAAGAGAGGACATGGGAAAAAGGGAACTTGAAAAAGTCGAAAGAGAACAACTGTTATGGAACAATTGATATAGAAATACAAATAAAAAAGAATGGATAGTAAAGAGTAGATAGAGATAAATTGATGAGAATGAATGGTTAGGATAGAATGGTTAGGGAGAAATTGATGAGAATTGATTGAAGAATCGATGTAGAAAAGTTCATATGGAAGAAAATATATTTGGAAGAATGGAAGAAGATATGGAAGAACTGATAAAATAGAATCAGTATAGAAAAGTGCATATGGAAGAAAATATATTTGGAAGAATGTTTAGGGAAGAATCGAAAAATAGGAGTCTATGTAAAGATCGATAGACACTAATCGATATGGAAGAACTGATAAAATAGAATCAGTACCATTCAACCATTCATTCAAGGCCATGGATAAGCACGCCGCACACATTAGTTCGCTCACTGACAGGTGTCAGATCGCTATCCAGCGGACGCCACGAGGAGGCTGTGTGTCGACTTGAAACATAGAAGCGCAAGGATCGAATATGGACGCACCTACGACTGTCACGAACTTTACCTTGTGTCCTACGCCCCAGTCCCCAACTAAAAGTCAGACTAAATATTTGGCCCATTTCCTCTATTGTTTGGGCTTAGAGGTTGGAAAGAAATACTAAGCTTCTCCGCTTACCCTCTAGAATAGAATAACAAGGTTGTTTTTTTTTAGCAATGTTTCAATGCTCAAGCTGATATCACTAGGTCCATCTTTTGCGAGCAAGGGTGTCAATTAATTAGAACGACAAAAGAAGCTTTAATTTTGGCAGTCTGAATAGATAATAACAAATGGTCTAATAGCCGTTAGTTGCCAAAATATGTATGTACTTATTATGGAAAGATCGCTCTGACAACGTAGAATCAGTACAGAAAAGTGGATATGAAAGAATGACTACGAGGTGTGATAAAAAAATAACCGTTATTTTCAAATTTCGTGAGTTACGTATGTTCGATTTTCGCATTTTTATTTCTGTTATGTTGGTACACATGTCTGTTATATATGTTGGCAATACCAACCATTTTGGATTGTCAGTTTGTTTTTGACAGATAAAAAGGTTAGTCGTGTTTTGGTGTGCTCTACGATTTTTTACTATTCGAAAAAATGTATCAAAGAAACTGTATTCAGTTTTGTGGAAAAAATTAAATTAAATGCGCAAGGACATTTGAAATGTCGACTGTGGCCTTTGGCCTTTGGCGAGTCTACTATGAGCAGAACACAAGTTCAATTGTGGTATAACCGGTTTAAGGAAGGCCGAGAAGATGTCAATGACGATGCTCGTCCTGGTCGCCCGAGCACGTCAACAACCGATGAAAACAATCGTCGAATCACTATCAGAGAGGTTGCTGATGAAGTTGGCATATCGTTTGGCTCATGCCAAGCAATTTTTACGGATCTTTTAGGCATGAAACGTCTTCGCGGTAGCGAAGATTGTTCCAAAATTGCTAAATTTTGAGCAAAAACAACGTCCCTTGTGCGTAAGTTTTTGGCCAAAAACAAAACCGTTATCATGCCTCAACCACCGTATTCACCGGACTTGGCCAACGCTGACTTTTTCCTCTTCCCAAAACTGAAGACACCGATGAAAGGAAAGCGTTTTGCTACGATTGAGCAGATAAAAGAAAAATCGAAACAGGAGCTGTTGGCGATACCAAAAAGCGCGTTTCAGAAGTGTTTCGAGGATTGGAAAAAACGCTGGCATAAGTGTATTATATCTGAGGGGGATTACTTTGAAGGGGACAAGACAGTTGTTGATGAATAAATAAATACTTTTTGAAAAAAATAAAAATAATAATAATAAAAAATAATAATAATAATAAGAAATAAAATAAATTTTGAAAATAACGGTTATTATTTGATCATACCTCGTATAACATTGTGATAAATTGAATAGTAAAGCATACGTGGAAGAATCGGTATAAAGTAATAATTATAAAAGACTGGCTACAGAAGAATTAATAAGGATGAATAGAAATAAAAGTTAAAAAATAATAAAAAATGCTGTATGGTTGAGTCCATATAGAGTAACATATGTATATATGAGAGAATAGGTAAGGATAATAGACTTAGAAGGAAAAGGACTGAGGAATGGGGACTGAAGAATGGATGTATAATATGTACAGGGTGGACCAATTACCATATAATTTGGAATTTGATTTTAGTGTAAATAAGAAACGAATAATTTCATTTCAATGTGATTTTTATCGGCCGGTTTAACGACTTCCTCGGCTGGTGTTGCAGTAGCCCCAAAACGATCAACCCAATTTTTCAGTACATTTGCGAATGTATATGACCGGTGGCTGCACTAATTTCATTCTTAAGAATCTCAATCGTTGCTGGATGGTTAGCGTAAGACTTAACTTTAACGGCTCCCCACAAATAATTGGCCAACGACGGATTCCAATCCCAACTGCATGGTGAGCAATGCACATCACCAAAATTCCCACGCAAAGGATCGATTGTTGCAAGGCTTGTGCCATACTGCTGCAACCAAATGTTGTCTAAGTACATATTTTATAAAATAGGCCATAAATAATTAGTTATCACACCATTCACTGTAACGTATTTTCCTTCTTCATTTTCAACGAAAAATTACCCAATGATTCCGCCGGTCCAAACACCACACCAAACACTTACTCTTTGAGGGTGCATTGGCTTCTTAACAATCGCGATTGGATTTTCTGTGCTCCAGATGCGAAAATTTTGCTTATTAACGTAACCATCGGGGTCAAAGTGAGCTTCGTCGGAGAAGATGAAGATAAGAACATCATGTTAAGTTCATAAAAAATATTAGTGTTGCCCTGCAAATAATCTTAATAAGTTAGAATTTAACTTTTAAAAATGTATATATCGTCATCATCGTTTAGAAAGGCCCTAAATGGCATTTTTATTTATTTTTTACACAGAGATGCAGAAATGTAATATAATTTAAATGATTCAGCGGTGAATTTATTGATGCCTTCATGACTAAACTTCATCTTCAAAGTGTTTAAAACAGTATGCATTTGGTGTTTTTTTAAGTAGTTTGCTTCTCCGGTAAAACAAATCAAAATGTCAGTTAGGGCCTTTCTAAATGATGTATACCTACATGTACATATTGACAACAACATTTTCATAAAGCAAACAGATTACTTAGAAGAAAATGAAGAAAAAAAAAACGGTGAAGTAGAAAAATACAAATACTTCATGTTTGGCCTAAATTTTGCAGGCAAGAATAATGACGATGAATAACAACAATTCAACTGACAATCGAACAAACAAAAACAGTTAAGCGAGCAGTCAGCAAAACCCCAACAACAATACAATAAATACAGCACGCACATAATTATTGTTACACAATCAGCGCGTCCACTGCAGAACTACAGCCACAACCGGAGCAAAATAAAAATGCTAAAGAAGAAAAGAAATAGACAATGCATAAATGCGCATGCGCGCGTGCGCTCGCGCGTCCCCACAACTCGTCTGCATGAGAGTGAGGAAGGAGGTGGAGGTGCTCCAACTTCCAGCTATGTGTGTATGTGTGTGTGTAGATTGATTCCCTGCACACATTCAGCAGGCGGGCGGACACAATGGTTGGCTCCAGTGAATGGCTGGTTGCTCGGTCTGGCTTAGCTCAACTTGCCTAGATCGATGAATGCATATTGAATGCGTGACTGGACGTGGGGAGGGACGGACGGACGGACGGACGATCAGGCCAGGCCAGACCAGGGCCAAGCTATGCCAGACAGACACCACAGATACACATAACTCAGACGGAGAGCGCGCTCATGGTGGTTGATTTTTGTAGTGGTTTTTTTTTTCGATTTGTTTGTACTTTTTGTTTGTGCTCATGCCTCCTGCGGTGCGTGGGCTGATGTTAACCCACAAAATCGCAACACGTTTATGTATGTGAATTACCTTTGTTGCTATTTTATTTGTGCGATGCGATCAAAGCTACAAAGTTTTATATATTGAAATGAAAATGAAAAAAATTTTGTCTCTTTTTTGTTTTTTTTGGTTTGGTTTTTTGAAGAATCATTCAGTTATTTTTGTTGTGTTTTTGTGGTTGCGCTTTAGACTATCGGGGAGTGAGTGTGAGTCTGTAACGACATTCAACGTGTTTCAACTTTGACCCATGATCGAAACCAAACAAAAAATATTATATACAAAAACCTAAACAAATAATAAATATACAAATAAAAAAAGAATAAAAAAATTAAAAATAAATCCATGACTATGCAATAAAATGAAAGCGAAACGCAATAATTGTTTGTGCATTAGGTACATAGGCCTGAGCTAAAAATAACAACAACAAGTAAGAGTGTTTCACTGTTTCAGTGGGACTATGCCGACTTGGTAATACTTAGTCTGCTTTGGGAATAACTGATGACGCACC
Organism: Palloptera scutellata; assembly: GCA_958295655.1. NCBI lineage: Eukaryota > Metazoa > Arthropoda > Insecta > Diptera > Pallopteridae > Palloptera > Palloptera scutellata. Next base: position 147,502,101 of record OY282449.1, on the reverse strand, counting down.
TTTTTTTGTTTCTAATGAGTTTTAACTTTGATTAAAGCTAAATGTGGGATGCAACGATTTTATATTCAATGCAACCGGAGTTTTTCTGGAAATTCCAGGAAACTTTTACCAAAGCAAGTGTAGAGAAAAGTGATTAGTTGTTCATAGAATATCTGAAAAGTCGTTTTGTAATCAACTTTTCGGGATGATGTCAAGAGAATTTGTGGTCGCTGTGGCGTAGTGGTAGTGCGTTGGGCTACTACGCAGAATGTCCGGGGTTCGAATCTCGGCACAGGCAAAATCAAAAAAAAAAAAAAAAAGTAGAAAATAATTTTTCTACGCGGCACCACCTCTTGTCAGGCAATGGCAAACCTGCAAGAGTAAAAATTGCTATGAAAAGCTATTCACTTCGCCGTTCGGATTCGGCATTAAACTGTAGGTCCCTTCCATTCATGTACAAATATAACACGCACAACATGAGTGAATGCGAAAAAGCTCGGCCTAGGCCCTCCATGGGCTGTTGTGCCATTAAAAGTACGTAAAGTAAGTAAAGTAAGTCAAGTGAATTTGTGGCAAAATATGAAGGAAATGAGAGTTTTGCAGAAAACTGTGAGGGGAAGTTCATTTATTTTATTCATACGATTAAAATATTCAAACATTGTGCTGATCAACTGTATTACAGACGTTAATCTTCTAAGGATTTACCTTTTGGATACCAACTTACCAACAGTATTCACTATACCATCCATATATATCCATAACATCCTCGGAAAATGTTTCCTAAAACCAAACTGAATACTCTGATTGAAAAGATTATTCTCTTTCAACTACAGTAAAACCCGTTTAAGTACCTCAGCTTAAGATGTAAAGTTTTTTTTAAGGTACTTAAGCAGGGTAGGCAATTAAAAGGAAAATTTCTATGGATATTTGAAGAAAAACGTAGCAAATTAGCAGGCAATTAAGCGGGAAAAGCACTTAAGAGAGTTGTACTTAACCGAAGTTTACTGTACGCTAATTTAATTTCGGAAAAAAAAAAAAAAATTTCAATATCTCAAAATTTTTGAGATTCAATAAAAAATCTTAAGGATTAATGTCCACCAAGGAGAAGTTTTTGCAGTCTCATGGAAATGGAAATTTCCATAATGAAATCAAATGCCCCATTGCCACACCTGTCTCCCCTCTCATCATCATAATATGACTTTTGATACTTTTCTAAAATTTAAACGCCAAGGTGATTGAAAAATTACATGTAATATTTAAAAAAGTTTTCTAGTATTTTAGTTTCTTTCAAAAAATTTAAAATTTACTAAAATTATGCCTCTATTTTTAATTAATTTTTCAAATTTCCACATTTTAAATTGAACTAGGCAAAGGCGAAAATAACATTCCAAAAAAAGTTGTAACTTTATTTACCTAGAAAAAACGGTGAAAGCGAATTGCTCAGAAGAACTCTTTTTCTTTGTTTTAAATCTCAAATCAAAATTTTATTCTAAGAACTGTGTAGCACAGTTTAATTGATTTCGAAAACCATGGGTCTAATCAAAAACACTGCAAACACCTGTAGTTTTAGTAAACCCAAACCCGCACTAGAGCCTACCTGAACTCAAGCCCGCACCAGGTTTGTTGACCGATTCAGGTACAAGTCTTTTTTTTACAGAATTTTAAACGTAAAACTTCAAATCACAAATAAATAACAAAATCCTCAAAACATATTAAAAACTTTTCAATTCTCAAATAGATAATATTTGGAAAACAAATTTTATTTGTGACTTGATCAAATTTTCGATACTGAAACCGGACCCAAACCCACTATAGTTTACCGTTCAACTCGAACTAAAAATTTCGCCGGTTATAAACTCTAGTTGAAACCCTGTTACTTGTAGTTTCTATAAATACTTATGTAGGTAGGTGCAAATGGATCTATGCGAGAGTGAGGGTCTTGGGTTCTCGAGAAGTTTTGATGTTCCGTTGAACGAGGTTTTTAGCTTCCTTATTGAAAACACAAAATGGGAAACTAAGTTTTTCTAATCTAAACTAAATGAAATTGTATGTGTGCAGTTATAAAGGGTGTTACAATAAGAGTGCACAATTTAAATTTTGTGGAATTTTTTTATTTTTTTGTTTATTTTTTTTTTGTGAATTGTCAACTCTGATATTTAATAATTGTTGTCTACGAATATTTCGATTATTAAAATGGAGCGCTAGACAAAGGAGCAACGGGTAATCATTATGAAAATGAGGCCGGAAATGCAGTGACTGTGGTAGTATTTGTTATAGGAGGATGATAACGAAGTTCTTGTTTCCTCAACTGGACGGTATGGATCTGATCGAACTGCGGTTTCAGCAAGATTACGTCACCTGTTACACGGCGCAAGAAATAATCGATTTATTGGAGCAATGATTACCAGAACGAATCATCTTCCTCAATTCCGATGTCCACTGGCCACCAAGATTGAACGATTTAATGTTATGCAATTTATTTTCTTTGGGATTTTGTGAATCCACAAGTAATTTCCAAGCTCAAGGCCGAGATCCACGGCGTAGGCGGTGAGATAGAACATCTTTACTTTACTTTTAATGGCACGACAGCCCATGGAGGACCTAGGCCGAGCTTTTCGCTTTTCGCATCCACTCATGTTGTGCGTGTTATATTTGTACATGAATGGAAGGGACCTACAGTTTAATGCCGAATCCGAGCGGCGAAGTGAAAAGCTTTTCATAGCAATTTTTACTCTTGTAGGTTTGCCATTGCCTGCCAAGAGATGGTGCCGAGTAGAAAAATTATTTTTTGTACTTTTTTGATTTTGCCTGTGCTGAGATTCGAACCCCGAACACTCTACACAGCAGTCCAACGCATTACCAGTACGCCACAGCGACCACAACATCATCTTTCTCAAAATTTAATTTTTTTCTTTCAAAGAGCAAAGGTCTATGATAAGAGCTGCGGGCGCCAATTGTCGGATATTTTATTCCATACGTAATCGGAACATGTCTCCTTTGGTTGCTGTGGTGTAGTTGGCAGTACGCCGGCCTGCTAAGCAGACTATCCGGGGTATATATCACGGCCTATGATAAATTGCCTATGAATAGCTATTCACTTTACCGTACGGATTCGGCATATGGTAAAACTGTAGGTCCCCATTCCATTCATGTACAAATATATCACGTACAACATGAGTGGATGTGAAAAGCTCGGCTTAGTCCCTTCATGGGCAGCTGTGCCAATAAAATAATATAAGTCTCCTCTAATCACTCGCTAAAATAAAATATGCCTTTTTTATATTAAATCATGCGCTCATATTGAGACACCCTTTATTTAATTTACATTTGAAACTGAAGTTACTCTCGAAGAATAAAGAAAAACGCTTACAAAAATTATGATAGCTAACAATTTTTAATATTTATTTCTTTCGCTTTGACAACAATTTACAACTGCAGACATAATAAATAATTTATATTAAATCCTTGTTGTAATTTAAAAATTTTTATATACCACCTATGTATGTATGTGTGCTTTATACACAACACCAACAACAATTTAGGGAGCAAATGCCAACATTGCATGCAATACATAAATTTTACCTTAAATTCCAATTAAAATAAATCCTGGCCAGCTACCGTAGCTTACTAGCATACATACATACTTACAAACATGTGTCCTTTTGTAGCCATAGTCAGTTTTGTTGTACATAGTAGTAGTAGTAGTAGTAGTAGTAGTAGTGGCAGTAGAGAAGTAATGCCAGCGCTCCATCCTTCCCAGGTATGAAGTGGCCGAGGCAATCAACTAATATAATACCATACTTAAGCATTTCCCAAGCTATGTGTAGTATGTGTAAATGTGTGCATGTATGTATGTATGAAGTAGTGGTATGTAGTATGTGTGAGTGTAGTACATGGTGTAATCCTTGAATTTAACTTTTAAGCAAGAACATTTGCTTTCTGTATCTTTCTCTTATAGAATTATTATAAATAGTAGATACATGCTTAAAAGATTATTTAGGCCACTTAAAAACAAGTAATTTTCAATGCAAAATAGAACGGCATAAGCGAATAGGAAAAAGAAGAAGACAAAGCAAAGCAAAACAAAACAAAAAGAAAAACCAACGAAGGAAAGGACAACAGACAATAGGAGCAACAGCAAACAAAAAAAAGCAACAACAACAATAAATTCAACTGATGTCAACATTGATAACACTCGCCGTCGAAGATTAATCGCAGGGTTGGCATTTTTTGGCATTTTAATAGGTTATCTTCCTGCTGGGGTTAACAACAGCAACAGCAACAGCAACAATAGCAATCTCATAAACTAAGCCCAACTAATACACATGCACATAACAAGCGATTCGTGTGTGAGTAGTTTTGGTAGGATACGACACGCAGGACACGAGTTCGAATATGATAAAAATCTCACCAGGCGGTAATAAATGCAAGCGTTCGTTTGTTCTCTCATTTATTGCTGCTGCTGCTGCTGCTGCTGTTGTTGTTGTCGATGATGACGACCACGATATTGCTGATATTTTTTTACTGCTGCTGCTGCCGTTGCTGTTGCCGTTGCTGTTGCTGACCTTAAATCTATAGTATATGCATTATAAGACATGTAGTTTTTAAACACTGCTTCCAAGGCAGATAATTCCTTTTATTTCTATTCATTCAATGTTTGTGTGAGTTCAACGTATTTTAAAGATATGTCGCTCTGGTTTCTTTTTTCAGCATAAAGAGAAAAAACAAGGAAAAAAAAACCTGGGCACATTGAATTTATGCTTTCGTAGCGAACTTGACATGTGGAGTAGAGTTAGAGAGTTAGAGAATAAGTATGAATACTAACTACACTGTGGAAAATGTTTAGGTTTTGTAAAGCAAATAAATGGAAAATTTTATCTAAATTCAGGACCGAAACTGGAAAAAAATTTCCAAAATCAATTGATACTAAATTTAGGCGTAGACAATACTACTGTGGGCAAAAGTTAGTAAGACTTTGTTCATAATTTCAAATTATTTTATTCATTCTTCCAAATCTATTTCGTCCCCTTCAAAGTAATACCCCCCGGCGCCAATACACTTGTGCCAACGTTTTTTCCAATTCTCGAAACAGTTGTTAAAGTCAATTTCCGGAATAGCCTTCAATGCGCTTAGCGATTCATGTTTAATGTCTTCAATTGACTCAAAACGGTCAAACGGTCCACGAAGCGGTTTTTTGAGTTTAGAAAATAGCCAAAAGTCACACGGTGCTAAGTCAGGCGAATAGGGTGGTTGCGGAACAATATCAGTCGAATTTTTGGCAAAATGGTCTCGTAAAACCAATGCAGTGATTTTGGAACCAATCGTGCATTCACTCTTCTTAGGCCCAAATGATGTTTTAAAATGGTTTTCACTGATCCTTCCGATATTCCAACGATGCCAGTAAGGTCTCTGACTGTTAATCGTCGATATCGATTCTCGAGCACCAATTCCTTGATTTTATTGACGTGTTGATCATCAGTTGATGTTGATGGCCGTCCTGGACGTGGTTCGTCGTCAACGCGTTCTCGACCATCTTTGAACAATTTGTACCAATCAAAAACACTTGCTCGTGACATACAATTATCACCGAAGGCCTTTTGCAACATTCTGAACGTTTCGGCACCAGAAATTTGATTCCGCACACAAAATTTAATGGAACTTCTTTGTTGAATAATTTCACTCATTGTGAAAATCGCCGAATGCACTTTTTGTACTTCAGAAAGACAAGCGTATACTAAACACTAATGATTATTTTGATGTGACATTTGGCACAGATGTCACCGACAGTCATACCAACCTTAAAAAAATATTTAAATATTTTGATGAATGTGTTTCCGCGCGAAATTTAAATTAAAAAGTCTTACCACTTTTTGCCCACAGTAGTAGAGACATGTTTTGAAATCAACCTAAGTTCATCCGGTTAATCCTGTAAGCAAAATCGTTAATGAATGGCGTTAAATGTTTAGTTAACGATTAATTTAATTAATTGATTTAACTTTCACGTTAATTTCGAAAACCATTAACGTTTCGTTAATCCTTTCAATTTCTTCCGTTCCGTTGAAGTCCGTTGACTGTAACTGGGAATTGGAATTGTTTTAAAAAATTGGAAATATTATTCTTTCCAACTTTGGCAAGTTCATCTTGTGAGATATTATTTTGTGTATTAAAAGGGGCTTAGTGAACGTTAGGCTTGCCGTAGATAGAATAAGAACAATGTATATGGAACAGACTGATCAGACGATCGTTTTGGAACCAGCAATGGTTTCCTCATCAGCACTTTTGGTGAGGGGTGAACCTGAAAATTTTTCAAATTTTTACGGAGACATTAAAAATCAACCAACAGCCCGATTTCACTCCAATAAAGTTCAGTTAATTAAGCATATAATTCACAAAAACCAAAAAATTATTCAAATATTATTAGCGGTTGCAAAATTGTTTAACATTTTTCTTAACGTTCTTAGTTAGAGAGCGGCCAGTACGTTCGGTGACTACTGAATAGGCTTGATTCCATCGATTTCGGAATTCTACATCATTTTTGCAAACTTTCTTTGTTTTTCTTAGAGTTTGCCCATCATTATAGCCCAATATTTTTCAATAGGCCGAAGTTTCGAGTGGTTGAGAGGATTTTCCTCTTTTGGGAACGCTGTGACATATACCATTCCTTAGTTGAGCTGGAGTAATGACTTGTGGCTAGGTCTGACCAAAACAAAACGATTCCTCTGTGCTGTCCGTCCAATAAACGGTCGAAGGCGTTTTTGCAGGCATTCTTCTATATAAATTCTGAAGTTAATTATTCCAGTCGTAATAAACGCCTTGCTCCGTAGACCGTAGCTTGCCAAAACATAAAGCATTTTGTAAATTTGGTATATTTTACTTCAGGTTTTTTTCCTGGCGGTTTCATCCCTAATCTTTGTTGTAAAATACACATTCCTAAGCAACTGGTTGAAGTCCGCTTTACAGTAGGTCTCATCATCGAGTATTACGCAATCGAATTTGGTTAGGTAATTGTCATACAGCTTTCGGGCACGCGTCTTCGCTATTTTTTTTTTGCTTTGCTTCCGACCGGTCTGGTACTTTCTGCTGTTTGTAGGTCCTTAATCCTTGACTTGGCTGATTTCGCATAACAATTGGTTGCAATGTACCAGCTGTAGCTGCAACATATCGAGTCGACCTCGTGGGATTAATCCGATATGTACTAACAACCATTTTCAGCACTTCTGGGTTATTTGGCCGTTTTTTCTGCTTGACTCTTCGGTTCGGCAGATGGAGTTTCCGGCGTTGTAGTTGTTTATGACGTTATAAATCGTCACTAAACTCGCTGTGCTTTCCCTTCTCTTCTAGACTTCGTCTTATCACTCAAGTAAATGTCCAGTATTAATTTGCGCCGCTGTACTTGTTGGCTCGACATGTTGACTTCAGTGCATCCAAGATGAAAATGACTAATATATGGTAGAAAAAAACTGCACTATTTATAGATACTTTCACATGACGGTAACGGGGTCTTAACTCTTGACAATTGCGTATAATGGATACGTAAAAATTCTAAAAATTTTCTGGAATGTCAGATATCTGCTATCTTCCACCTCAAGTTTAGGCTCATTTGATTACAGAAGTATAATATAACCAAGATAATCTTGGTGCATACGATGAGGAACAAGAACGATATTTCGATCACGACAAGCAGCAATAACGAGCCTAACCCAGCAAAAAAAAAATCAAGATCGCTTAAAAGTGGCATTTACGATTTAGTTGATGACTGGCTGAACGGAATTGCTGACAGATGCTGCCCTTGTTGGTGAACTTTTTTGTCGAATACCTTATAATATTGCCAAAACAAAAGTATTTTGGTGGTAATTCCACTTATCAGAAGGCCGATGCTAGTAGCTCGAAATTAAATTAAAATTTTTTCAATACAAATATTTTTAATGCGCAAAAAGAGGTAAACAAAAAACAGCTCACTTGAGACATTCAAGGCAATGTTATTAAATATTTAATTATATGCATCGGAAAAAAAATTTTGTTTTTACTATTGAGCCTCACGAAATGCGTCGTTACATTGGCTTTTTATTCTTCACGGGATATCATAAAAATCCAGAACGGAAAAAATATTGGCCAACAAACCGATCCAAATTATAACTAATGCTTTCCAACGACTCCTTGATTAAACGTTTTATTCATTTGGCTGACAATCATAAACTAAATGCAGAGTGTAAATTCGCCAAAGTGAAGCCATTAGTTGGACTTATGCAACAAAACTTTTATGCAGTTTGGTGTTTTTACCCACAACCTATCCATTGTTTTGGTAGGCATGTAATTCGTGTAAAATGTTTATCAAGGGGAACCCCATTCGATTTGGATTCAAACAGCATGGTTCCTCACTTTTTCTAATGGAGATTTGTATCAATTGAAATTCTGTGGTGATACATCAACAGGCTATGAGAAAGATATCGCTTTTGGAGCTGATACCGTTCTTAGCTTGCTGAAAGTTGTGTGGATTCACCCTCTTGTCATCGAAATTTTTTCCACAATTTCTTTACATCGTACCACCACCACCTTATGACATTTCATTTGATTTTATCATACTATTAGAATTTCGTTGTTAAGTATATAGGAACTGCTCGAAGCAATCGAATCGCTAGTGCTAAATTGCCAGAGACAGTGAAGTTCAGTGATAGTTCTGCTCTTTTCGATCAAACAAATGCAGTATTGGTCATTCGTTGGAAAGACAATGCACTATACTTACTACCCATGGTAAATTTGAACCCCTCCCATCGTTATGATCGCACCGAAAAAGCTCACATCAACATTAAAGTTCCAAGTCCAATAACGTTTTGCGATCGAAGAACAATGGTGGTGGCCATTGTTCATAAATTTACTTGGTAACATGATAGTCAATGCTTGGAAGCTTGGAAGCGGTTTTAGTTGCAAAGCATGAAAATCAAAGACCACTATCGCAGCTACAATTTCGTGTGGCTGTTGGTAATGAGCTGCTGACTTCTTTCTGTAACAGCATCAACATCACGAGAAGTATCTTCGTCCAGATCATCATCAATTGAGTGTTTGGCATCCACATCGATGCGATCATCAACATTACCAAATTTGCCAAATCTCAAAAAAAAAGTGTTCATTGTAAATCAAGTAAGTATTCCCGGAAATCCGACAAAATGTTTTATTTACTTGAGTTTACCAGATTTTAAATTTAAAAAAAAAATCACTATTAGTACCAGCAAGCCAGGTAAGTGAATTTACCATCTTAGAACTCGAGAACCGTATATTACATTTTTATGAAAATTTAAATATAGCTTAACTAAGCCACAAAAAAAAAAAGGAAAACAAAATTTACATTTCAGGGAAATTAATTTACGATTTCGGGTACCGGGCAATAACTGGTTAACAACGTTAAATTTTTGGTTAACGATTAACGGGTTGACATCGTTAATTTCTTGATTAACTATCCCCAGCTCTGTTTCAGACAACTTAAGACTGAATGGCTGAATCTACTTAGTAGGGACATAAATACTGTTACACACATTTGATGTTATAAAATTAAAAATATTTTTGGTTTTTGGACCAATTTTTTTAAATATATTTATTGATATGATATGTATTGTATACAAAAAGCAATTGCTTTTTCGAAATGCCCACCTTTGTCTTTCACTCATGCTGCACGCACCTCGTGCATTGGAAAAGCGCTGGCAGCACGAATCAAAGCAGTCTTCAGAGAATCAATGTTTGGGGTTTCTTTTGTGGCAAACCATGTCCTCTAAAACTGTCCATAATTTGTAATCGACTGGGTTCAGATCAGGGCTGCTAGACGGGCATTCTTCAGAGCAAATGAAAGCTGGCAAATTGTTTTGCAGCCAGGTCTGGGTCGTCTTAGCCTTATGGGCTGGCGCCGAATCCATGGCTGCTGGAAAGTCCTCGGCTGGTTTTGGAACAGGGAATGGTTAAGTGGCTTCACAACAGCTTCCAAAACGGTTTCTTGATAAACTTTGGACGAAGTTTTGACCCATTGTTCGCAGAAATGCAAGTCAGTGAGAGTGTAAGATACACCCCACCAAACCATGACTGAAGCTTTTCCTTCCCTTATCCCTTTTCGACCCGTGGGATCAATACAAATGCTTTCTTAGATGACCGAGACTACAACCTATCATTTTGCTTGTTAAATTTTTCCTGTTCGGTAATAATTTTTTCATTCGTAAACAATATTTTTCTCTGCAAGTTATCAGCACGCTTCACCAAAAGACGTTCCGATTTTTCTACCCTATTTTTTTCCAAAGCTGCAGTCAACAAATGTCCGGTGCAACGTTTGAAGGCACCAAGTCCCAAGTCTTTTTTAATAATTCGACTCATGGACTTTTGCATGATATTCATCTCACGGGCCTTGATTTTCTGTTTTCGGAGCGGATTTCGCTGAATTCTTGAATTGACGGCTTTGATGACTAGCGGCGTGCGAACTGTACGTGGACGGCCCAACCGGTGGCGGTCTTTGATATCTCCAGTCTCGTCATATAGTTTTATGCACCGGTAGACGAACATGCGACTAATACAGAGTAAGCGGATCGTTTTGAAAATATCTCCTTTTTTCATTTCACTCTCACAAGGTACTATAACAACGATATGGTTCTCATTATCTGATCACTCCATGGTGAAAGCTGACAAAATTTTGAATTCCCGTTACAGACTAATGCTCAAGAGATTAGCTTTCATAAACCATGAGATAATAACAGGGTATGTTCAATTCTACTATTGGAATGGGTGTGTTCAATGTTGTAACAGTATTTATGTCCCTACCAAGTATACTGATCTTGATGGTCAAATGAAAGTAACTGGTAGAATCCAGACTTAGAAATTAATTCAACTGCAATCAAAATATCTAGGAAAAGCTCGGCATAGGCCATCTATGGGCTTTTGTGCCATTAAAAGAAGAAAGAAGCAGAATCAATATTTATATTTTGGAAATCTACCATGAGGGATTAAAATTGGGATGCCTTAATCTTTTATGTTATGGTAACATGATCAATCTGTCTTATTCTGCCTTTTAAACAACAATTTCGAGATATCAGCATAACAGAAAACTTCTTCGGTAAATATTGTATTTGGAATACTATTAAAATATTTTTCGTATTTAGTTTAAGACAATGATTAAAGACCGCTCAGCTTAATCTCCATTTCTGAGATCCAAACGTGGAGAAATAATTAGTTGTTAAATCTACACTTTACTTACTTTTAATGGCACAACAGCCCATAGAGGCCCTAGGCCGAGCTTTTTCGCTTTTTCGCATCGACTCATGTTGTGCGTGTTATATTTGTGCCTGAATGGAAGGGACCTACAGTTTAATGCCGAATCCGAACGGCGAAGTGAAAAGCTTTTCATAGCAATTTTTACTCTTGTAGGTTTGACATTGCCTGCCAAGAGGTGGCGCCGTGTAGAAAAATTATTTTTTCTACTTTTTGATTTTGCCTGTGCCGAAATTCGAACCCCGGACACTCTGCGTAGTAGTCCAACGCACTACATAAATCTACACTGGAAGAGAGAATACTTAGCATCAGAGGATCAGCGTTTCAGCGATTTGAAAAAGAAAGAACTGGAAAGAATGATTACAGTACTTGGAGTAAAATCGAGCTGGGAACTACTCCTTAAAAAGGTCAAAAAAAAAAAAAAACGAAAAAGAAATGGGTAAAAAAGCATAGAGTGAAAACAAAATAAGATCTACTCCCTGAAAAAGTCAAAAAAAAAAATAATGGGTAAAAGAGCGTGGTTATCAGTGTGGCCCAACTATTTGCTTTTAAAATGCTGTAAAATTAGGAAAAACTTGCGTATTTTTTAAAGATCCTCCAAATTTCTTAATTAATAATATTTTTATATACAGCTCTGGATTTTCTCAAAGGATTTGATAAAGTCAGCATCAGATTTTTAATATTTTACTTCAACTCTAAATAAGTAACAACTTAATTTCTTAGCTTTGCGTTTGAAGAAAAAGCATCAGGGGATGCTATTTTTGCTTGTATTGCTAAATCAAACCAACTATCTCTTTATCGGTGTCCTACGATTGCATTCCGAAAAGCTTGGCCTAGGCTCTCCATGGGCTGTTGTGCCATTAAAAGTAAAGAAAGTAAAGTAAGTGTGATTGCATTCCCTCTCTCATTATCCCTCCTGCTTCCTCCCACCTAACAATTTTCGTTCCAATCAATACAATGCTCTGCATTGTACACCCTGTGTGTTGAATGTATGAATAAGAGAAAATAAAAGAAAAAAACTTTCAGTGTAGATGTCTAAAAAACAAAAACAAACAAAAAAATAATACTATATCGATATCTTAAACGATAAAAATCTACACAGTCTAACATAAATTCACAAGCGCCATATTTAGCGAAAAAGAAACATTTAACTTTATTTATTGTCTCAAATATGAAATTGACATCCAGACCGATTTTATTTACGATGATTTCGGACGCAACGCAAACACAAACGTTGCCAATAATCTGAATTTAAGTTTGGACGAACAACGGAAAACAAGAAAGCAAAAGAGCCATGAGCCATGAGTGATGAGTGACGATTTCCCAGTGGATAATAAAGTGAATATGAATGAAGAATGATTGTGATCATGGTCATCAAACAATAATATTATATTATGATTAGCATCATAATAATGTCATCATTTAGCAAATATATGGTATAACAGAAAGACGGGCATAAATAATAAGAATAAGAAGAACGAACAACTAAGTGGGACGGTAGTCGTAGAAGATACGGTAAGCCACATGCTGGCAACACCAGTAGCTGCTGGCCGTAAATCTAGAAAACAATCGCCATTGTTGAATTGAGTTCGAAAATATAAAATGAGTCCAAAGAATGAATACATACTGAAAACTGAAAACTGAAACCTGTCATATGTAACAAATATCAGACTGAATGGCTGACTGACAGAACTGACAAAAGAGTGAATGTCACATTAGCATGTGGTGTTATTGTTATTGTGTTTTTATGGTCAGTAGACATACATACATACATACATACAGACATATTTACATATACCATATAGAAGTTTATGTGTAAACAAATAATCGTGCATTTCGTAGAATTGAAATTAATTAACACGCTACAAGTGGTTGGGGCTGCCAACTCGATACTCGCGGCGTTCATATCTGAATATTGAACATAATAAAGTAAAAGATTTAAACCTTTTCTCATTCATATATAAGAATTCTAAGGTTTACATACATACCTACCATAGCAATCAGATATCAGAGGCTAACTAACAGACAGACTGACAGACAGACAGACAGACAGACAGTTTCATAGTTTCATAGGCCCGTACATATTCATATGAATATTTATTTATGGCACTTTGAAATGTTAGAATACGAGTATATTGCTGTAATGTTGAATGTTCATATGAGAAGTTATATATTTATGTATCCACTTGATGTTGAGTTCATGTTGAGATTCGATTTCTGATTCTATTTCTATGATGTGAATACGGAGAGTACAAAAGCTATACATATGCATTACTCGTACATGGATAATGGCATTCTCATGTCACCTTGTTCTTTCTTAAAACATATTTAATTAAAAATGTCAAATATGAAGGACATTGAATGATAAGTGACATGTACGAGCACAACGAGTACTCATTGTCAAATTATACCATATTGGGTTAGGTTAGGAATATGCCACTTTAGTTAGCTAACTGGCTGATGGTCATTCATAATTGGAGAAACACTTGCAGGTGGTTCTTCTAACCACATTCATAGTATGTAGATCATTTGGAGAATGGGATTTATTGTTTGTTTTTGGGGGGGGTGCAGAGTTTTGTTTAAGAATTTAATTAATGGAACGAATTCCGAGTTCTTATAATATTATAAGAATACCACAGTTGATTTTTGAATTTAGAAGTTATTTTATAAAAAGTAGTAAATGCGGTTATACTGCGATCGCAGTGGCATTCCAACTGGTAGTACGTTGGCCTGCCACGCAGAGTGTCCGGCAAAATCAAGAAGTTGTGCTCGCTTTTCTACACGACGCTATTTCATGGCAGCAAAATGGCAAACCTACAATCGTTAAAATTTGCCCAGCCCATGAAAAGCTTTTCACTTAGCCTTTTATGTATAAATACTGGGTGCTCCAACTTTTATGTCCGTATGTAACATTGAATAATTTTAACATTCATCTACCGATTGACTTGAGTAAACATGTAATTCGGTACAATTTAAATCATTTATCACTTCACACCGAAACAATGCGCCGAAACAGTGACGCTGTATATTGAAAATAGTCACTCAGTTGTCTTAACTCAACGTGCATATTGTCGACAAAATCGTGGCCAACATGCACCCACTGACAATACAATTCGTCGTTTGGTGTCGAATTTTGTTGAGCACGGCACATTGGGAGATCGCCGACAAGCCGTTCATCAACGCCCAAGACGTTCCAATGAACTGACTGGCGAGGTAAGAGAGAGGATAGAGTGTTGCCGGGAACGCACATGTGTCGTATCGTCACCGCGCTTGGAAATTCCTCGTCAGTGAAACCACCTTGCGGAACCATCTTTCAAAATGATTTGCATTTATTTCCGTATGAAGTGCAATTGACTCAAGGAACAGACCGTCCACGTCGCTTGCAATATGGCCAAACAGTCCCCTCGCTCAAGTGATTGAAACTGAACTTGATTTTTGGAAGGAAATTTTGCTAACCGATGAGTCCCAATTCACACTATTTTTTGACTAGCTTTGACCCAGATATCCAAAATTGACCCCTGCGGACATCTAGTGAGGTTATTTCAACAGCAAAGTGTACACCAGCAAGCCCCAGACTCAAGGCAAACACATTCGTGCCGAAATCATTGCTATACCGCCCGAGATGCTCGAAAAAGTGCTGGAAAACGCATCAAAAATGGCACATTTTCCTTTGGCCAATAACGGCGGACACTTGACTGATGTTCTATTCAAAAATAAGTCCAAATTAAATAAAAATACCTCATTTATGGAAATCAGTAGTTTTTCTTTAAGTTATTTAATATTCACATACCGACATAAATACCGATGGTGCACCCTGTATATGACGCACAAAATGAGAGGATGCGAAAAGTTCGGATTAGCACCTCCATGTGCTGTTGTACCATTAAAAGAAGAAGAAGACATGCGTTGTTTTCATGTAGTCAGTTGCTATTAATGTTTGTGATGAAAAATTTAGGAACCACTTTTAAGACAGGAAATCGACCAAGGTTTTTTTTCGGAAAACTCAATCATTATCGGGTTTTTCTTTTAAATGAAATAGTTAGAAATTATGTATGCATAAAAGAGATGTAAAAGAATGCAATCAATTGAGGGTATATTTAAGTCACAATTGAATCACGGAGTATTGCCACTAAAGAAGAATTATACTCTCATTGACGTTTGTTTTTGATATCAATGATATTGATTGTTCACATCTGTTGGAGGCTATAACCTTATAGCCAGACACTTGCGACACTGTAATTTATGTTAATCAAATTAGATACTTAATTAACCCATTTAAAGGGCTTTAATTATTTAAGTATAATTAAATCTCTGCAAATTATTTGATTGACTTTTCTGTCTCCTACAATTATTCCAACAGATTTCTGAATTATATTAAGTATCTTCTTAGTTTTGATTTTAGTTTAATTTAGAAGTGATTTTTCTATTACCAGTTTCTTTACTAGTTTCTTTACTACTTTCTTTACTAGTTTCTTTACTAGTTTCTTTACTAGTTTATAAATAAATAAAAGGTAATGGAATTTCTTTTTAAATTTATAGAAATGCAAGATTAGTATTGACTTCTCAAAATCATGAATGCTTTGCAGTCACTTGACATCACTTTTAACAATTTTAACACTTTTAACACTTTAATTCATTTGGCGCCACTTGAAATCACTTGGAGTCACTTGAATACACTAAGAGTTATTTGAAGTCATTTGGATTCATTTGGCGCCAATTTAACACACATGAAATTGCTGGTAATCAATTGACATCACTTGGAGTCACTTGTGCATACTTGCACTCAATATAAGTCGATTCATAATTGTCGAAAATGAATTGACTTCTAAGCAATCATGACTTTGAATTATATTCTTATAATATTATATTCTTTGAGCAAGTTAGCAGCGTGCTTCACCAAAAGACGTTTGCATTTTTCAACCCTATTTTTTCCAAAGCTGCAGTCAACAAATATACGGTGCAACGTTTGAAGGCACCAAGTAACAAGCCTTTTTTAATAATTCGACTCATGGACTTTTGCGTGATATTCATCTCACGGGCCTTGATTTTCTGTTTTCGGAGCGGATATCGCTGAATTCTTGAATTGACGGCTTTGATGACTTGCGGCGTGCGAACTGTAAGTGGACGGCCCAACCGGTGGCGGTCTTTGATATCTTCAGTCTCGTCATATAGTTTTATGCACCGGTAGACGAACATGCCATTAATCCCGAGTAGGCGGATCGTTTTGAAAATACGCCTTTTTTTCATTTCACACGGTTCTCATTAGCTATGGTGAAAGCTGACAAAATTTTAAATTCCCGTTACAGACTAATGCTCTAGAGATTAGCTTTCATAAACCATGTGATAATAACAGGGTATTTTCAATTCTACTATTGGAATGGGTGTGTTCAATGTTGTAACAGTATTTATGTCCCTACTAAGTACATACAGTGTCTGTCGGACAATCAAATAAGAACACCTTGCACTATAAAACTTCCATTGATTTTTTTTTTATTGGACTGCTTATGGCAAACAATTATTATAGAGATGAAAATGGTATAGTATATACTTTATAAATTTCTAGGTGGCAACACTACATTTAAATATTTTTTGGGAATTCCCAAACAAAAAAGTTGAAGCGAAGCATTCGAAGGCGGACAATCAAAATAAGAATAGCAGACGAAAAAATTTATATTTTAAAAAGCAAACTTAAATTTGTTTATAATTTGTACAGGTAAGCATTTAAATAAGTAGTAGCATTTAAGGTAATTCAACAAATTAAATGTAAACTATTCCGTAATGTCACAGCAAAATGGGTCGAGCAAAGCACTGTAGCAAGGAGTAGCGTGATTTGGTAAAAAAAAACTGCGAAATGAGGGACAAAGCATCCGCCAAATAGCTAAAACTATTAGCAGATCCTCAACATTTGTCTACCAATCTTTATTACCTGAAAAATTTCATTGCAAGAGAGGTAAGCCCCGCAATACTACAAGTGCAGATGACAATCGCATAAAAATTTTGGCGGC
The DNA here is from genome assembly GCA_958295655.1 of Palloptera scutellata. Taxonomy (NCBI): domain Eukaryota; kingdom Metazoa; phylum Arthropoda; class Insecta; order Diptera; family Pallopteridae; genus Palloptera; species Palloptera scutellata. The sequence goes on along the minus strand of OY282449.1, from coordinate 147,484,876 downwards.
ACGAGATCCATTTAAGGCAGTTGCCGCAATTAGAGAGGAGACAGGGGTTCAAATTTGTGCTCGATCAGTAAGGAGACGTTTGGTGGAAAAAAAATGTATGGAGAACAGCACGAAAAGTACCAATGTTGACACAAAGACATCGAAAGTGTCGCATAGAGTTCGCTAAAGCGTACATTGAGTGGGATGGTTCAAATAATACAAAAAAATGGCCTAATGTATTATGGACAGTCGAAAGTAAGGTGAATCTTGTTGGAAGTGATAACAAACGTTGGGTTAGACGCCCGAAAAATGCAGAGTTAAGCCCAAAATATTAATATACTAGGAAGACGTTTAAGCACGGAGGTGGAAAGCATCACTGTATGGGGATGCTTCACTTGGTATGGTATGGGCGCTCTTTATTGGATAAAAGAAACGATGGACAGATTTCTTTACGTAAACATCCTTCAGGAGCTGATGCTTCCTTATGTTGAATGGGAAATGCCCATGAAATGGCAAATGCAACAGGATAACGACCCAAAGCACACCTCAATCCTTGCGCGAGATTGGTTTACCCATAATGGATTTCCCGTTATGACCTGGCCTTCACCATCCCCTGACCTTAATCCAATCGAAAACTTGTGGAATACTGTCAAAGAGAAGATTGACAGTACCAGAGCTAAAAACATTGACGAATTGTGGCAAAGCATTCAAAGAGCGTGGTCTTCCATACCCCAGGCTACTTGCGCGTCTCTGGTGCAATCAATGCCTAGAAGGTGTATGGCGATTTTAATTAACAAAGGCTATTCCACAAAATATTAGCATTAGTGAACAATGTGAGTCAATATTTTATTATATTTTTTTTTTAATTGAAGTGTTCTTATGATTTTGTCCTTTTGAAATGTGATTTTATCTACTTATAACTTTTAAATTCCTTTTTTTACACTGAATTGATTTTGTTTTTGTTTTAAGGAAAAATTAAACTTATGGAATAAATGAATAAAAGTAAATACCTTTTAAATTTATCATAAGCCTAGAGAATTCTTTTTTTAATGTAATGTTTTTCGGACAAAACGAAATACCTTGTGTCAACAAACAAACAGTCACGGCGTCTTGGACAAAATGTCACTGTTGACAACTACACTTGTGAAGTCGTCAAGGATTTCATTTATCTTGGATCCAGCATAAACACCAACAATAATGTCAGCCTTGAGATCAAGCGGAGACTAACTCTTGCCAACAGGTGTTACTACGGGTTCAGTAGGCAATTGAGAAGTAGAGCCCTCTCTCGACCGACAAAAATAACGCTCTATAAGTCCCTCATCCTTCGCGTCCTAATGTATAGCGCAGAGATGTCGACTGACCATCAATGATGAGAGGCTGTTAGGAGCGTTCGAGAGGAAGATACTCCACTCCGTAAGATCTACGGTCCAGTATGCGTGGACGACGTGTATCGAATAAGATGGAACGATGAGCTGTATGAGCTGTACGCCGACACTGATATAGTCAAGCGTATAAAACTCCAGCGGCTTCGCTGGCTGGGTCATATTGAGCGAATGGAAGAAAGCGCTCCGCTCCGGCTAGAAGGGTGTTTTATTCGAACCACGGTGGAGGAACACGCAACGCAGAAGGGGACTCCCTAATCTCCGTTGGAAAGACCAGGTGCAGGGCAACCTGACTGCACTTGGCCTTATCAACTGGCGCCAGCGCGCGCATAGCAGAAGTGACTGGCGAAGCTTTGTGAAGGCGGCCAAGACCGATCATCGGTTGTAGCGCCAGCTAAGTAAGTAAGTAATGTTTTTCGTTTCAGAACACGGTGTTCTTACTTTTACTGTCCGACACTGTACATACTTTCCTCTCCTTACTATTGCGAGTTTTTTTTTAGTTTTAGCTGGCACTACAACCGATGATCGGTCTTGGCCGCCTCCACAAAGCTTCGCCAGATAAGGCCAAGTGCAGTCAGTTTGCCCTGCACCTGGTCTTTCCAACGGAGTAATGATTTCAAATTGAATTTCTCATCTTTTGACTGGTAATTCTGAGTGGTGGTCTTCCAGTTGCTTTTATCGAGCATATACTGTAACTACTGCGGCAACCTATTGGCTCGCGCTATAATAAATCTGTACTTACGTCAAGAAGGACTGTTTCCTTATCTACATATGTACTTTCTCTACCCCACCCTACCCTCACTCAATGCTGCAGTTAACTTAATGATCTGACGCATAAAACTCGATATGCCACTTAAATATTTTTTTTTTGTTTTTGTTTTTGTTTTTACGATTCTAGCTAAATTTTATGATTATTCTTTACAAAACATTTATTATTAGATATTTTTATTGCGCTAACTATAAAATCGAAAGAAAACAATAACTCTATAATCATGGCAGCGAATATTGACTTTGACACTCAACACCTAACTGAAATAGAGAGAAAAAAAAAATAGAGGCGAAATTATATTTGACCATTTAAAAATTATAAATCAAAGAAAATCGTAAAAACTTAACCAGAAGAAACTATGTAATAAAAATAACACACAGAAACAAAAGGAATTTCGTATACTCTGACGCTATAAAAATTAAATAAAAAGTCAATGTCCCTCTACTTTACAATGTGCTGTGGTTATTCTGTCAAACGAGAGGGGAGAGTTATTTTTATTTTTTTTTTGTTTTAAATAATTCCAATGAAATGAAAAAATTCAATATCACATGAATTCATTTGGGGCATTGTTTCAAGTGTCAATGTGACATTTTTATGAAAGTGAAAATAAATATCCTGAAATTAAAACTCTTTTTTTCATGTTTCATTTCTTCTTCTTGTCAATTCTCATTCCGATATTGAATTCGAATTTGATGCTATCTTTGATTCGGATGAAAAAATTTCAACAGTATCTTTGACAATCTCGGAATAAAAAAATAAAAACACAGAGCAAAATCTCATTTACTTTATTGCATACAGATACGCCCTGACGTATGTGTGTGCCTTGACTGACTGATATTTCTTCTTCTTCTTCTTCTTCTTCTTCTTCTTCTTCTTCTTCTTCTTCTTCTTCTTCTTCTTCTTCTTGCTGATGTTGCATAGCTTTGATGTCACTCATTGCATCGAGACGTTTAAATATTCTTTATTCTTCTCTCAATTTTTGGATTATATGTTTTGTTTATTTTTATTTTTTGGTAAATTGCTTGAAAAATTGTTTCGACAGATTTTCTTCAGTGTTCTAGATAGAACATGAGTGTTTTTCTTTTTGTTTTTTGTATTTCTACTTCATTCAAATGCTCTAGTACTCTTATTGATTGCAGTTGCGGGTTAGAATTAGAACTGGAACTAGGAAAAACTGTGTTTTCTTCTTATTTCTCTTCACTTCGTACTCTTCATCTAATTTATAGGTTAAAAAGGGCAATTTTCGATTTTTGACAGCTTAATTGGCTTCAGGTTTAAGTGCATTATTTGTTGTTGTACATATCCATATATGGTACATATGTACTCTTATTAAATTATGTACGTACAAGTAGGTAAAGTAGAGCAATGTGTAAAAGATGTCAGTAAAGAATGAAAGAAGAAAAAGATAAATATGTAAACCAAATGCATAAGCTTGAAGTATGCTGACATACGAGTTACCCTATATAATGTCTACTTACATCATGAGCACAAGTCAATGTAATTAGATACTAAGACCCTCCTTGTTTTTTATTTTCTCAATCGAATGTCTGATAAATTTCATCAACTGCGAAACGAGAAAGTACAGTGATATTTGTTGTGCTGTATTTTGACTCCGGACCGAGTAAGTGCTTATTGTTGACTGAATAAATCTGCTTTTCGGTACATTACAGGTCCAATCATTTGCTTACCCAGCCACTTAGATCACCTGAATACAGTTTAGATACATATAAGTAAAATAATTCATATCTCCTTTACAAACCGGTTTTCACAACTCTCTGATTCCAAATAAAATCGAGAAAAATCTTAACTTGAACTCTTCAACTGAATATCTTTCCATCTAGGCAATAAATTTTCTTTAAATTAAACCTAAAGCAATACAAACAACGTATGCAGACTTAAACTGATTCAAGATATGTATGTAGGTAAGACTTTGGCAAAGAATAATTTAATAATCATTACATCATTACAAGGATTATACCATGACACTCTACAAAGGTTGAATTTACATCTTACAAAACTGGCAATTGGCTCTAATGACTCCTGTAAGTTTTGCAGAGACAAAAGGGAATCTGGAAAATAATTATATACTAGGACCTAATGCCCTGACCTTATGCATAGTCGTAGAAGGAAAATAGGTGACAAAGACCAGTTGTCAATTTGAACTCTCTAAGTGGGAATAGTATTAAAATTTCAATAGGAGGTAGGATTCCATTCATGTACACAACATGAGTGGATGTGAAAAGTTCGGCCTAGGCCCTCCTTGCGCTGTTGTGCCATTAAAAGTACAATAAGTAAGGTAGGATTCCATGTTTGGCAAAATAGACCTTATAAGTTCAATTCATAACCCAACAAAAATAAAATAAATAAATGTAATTAGTAACTGAAAAACTTACATATAATAGGGACATGGCTTTCCAATATTGACATATCAGTTTTGTATTTAAATCAGTGTCGGGCAATAACATGGACAAAACATGCCTTCTTGTGTATGTATCTGAGAGAGAGACAGCGTTATTTCTTATTGTTTTCAAAAATTGAGCAGGGAGATCTTACCTACATGAATGCTGAAAGTGATCTCCCGTTTTGGCTATTTGAACTGGCCGGCCAGATTTATCGGCGTCGGGCTGCTACCTTTGGGGCTTTTTGAAACCAGTCTTGAAACCAGTCTTGAAAGCCAACATTGAAGAAGAAATCAAATGCTTTGCGAGCAATAATTCAAAATGTCGTAAAATGTCGTGCCCAAATGTGGATCATTTTGTCAACTTAATATCATCAATTATACACCTTCAAATAAACTTTCCGTGAAAACAGAATCAAATTTTTTTCCTTTCTAACAAAGTGGCAGCTATTTCACATTATGACATTACTTTCGGCCTCACCTTCTCTTTATCGCAGCGACAAAAAGAATAATATTTCCATTTGTAGCTAATCTATATCGCACTAATTGTGAATTAAACCAAAATTTAAGTTTTTAATTTTTGGCACATAGGTTTACTACTAGATAATATAAAAAAGATATTTTTTTAGAGCAGTGTCGGGCAAACCAATACATTAACATGTATGCTTGAGTGTGTACTAGTATCTGAGAGAGGGACATCGCTGCTGTTTTAAAAAATTCCGCAGCGAGATCTTACCTACATGAAAGTCAACTAATATGATTTGCGTTGACGAAGTTGCTCTCAAGCTTCGCTCGAAATTCATTGTTCGTCAATAGCTCGTAAGCTACACGAAGAAGTTTATAGTGTACGTGTGACAGCATTGCGTAGGCAGAGAATGTGATCCTATTCACATAAGAATAGGAAAATTAAATTCACCCGACACCGATTTTAATACATTACAAACGCACCCTTAAATCATCTGGCAATGCCGAAACGTCACTCAAGGTTTACATTTTTAGTATGTTTAAAAGAATTTTATAAGTTCACGAATGAGGAACATTTGGAAATTATTAAAATGGACTGCCGAAATTTTAAGTCGGTAGTCGTGACTTGTACAAATACAACACACACAACATGAGTGGATGCGAAAAGCTCGTCGTAAGCCCTCCATGGGCTCTTGTGGCATTAAAAGTAAAGTAAGTAAAGTCGTAACTTTAAGAGCGATTACTCCAATTTTCGGTCGTAATAATCGTCCCACCCGATAGGCTATGCCAGCTATTGTATAGTGGATAAATTCGAGTCAAAATATTTACTATTGAATGTTCATGTGCCTGTGAGGCAAAGCTCCGGTCGAATTAACACAAAAAATCTCAGTCGTGTAAGTGCTTCAGTTCAAAATGAGTCAAACCTGTCGATTCCACGCTGGTCACAGTAATTGAGAATCTCTCAGTCCACATTTTGGCGAATTTTTCGTAATGATTTTGGCCTATACCCTCTTACAAGATATAACAAGATGATGTGATACCTCGTGATCATTTGAAGCGCCGAAATTTCTCCGATTGGGAAAATCATCTTCAGCGCTGAAGCTAATTTAAAACCGATGGACTTATTTTAATGAGATTACGTGAAGTTGTTGGTTTAAGCAAACAAGCCAACCACGTGTGGTGGAGCTCAGGAACAATATTGAACACGAAATTGCCAACGGTCCGGCTGACATTTATGGAAAAGTGATTGAAAATTGGCTCCAAAGAATCGATCGATGCAAAAGTGCTAAAGCAATAAAAGTAACACGTGTACTACAACTGACAAAAATTTCACCTCGATATCTCACTTAAGTATTCTGTGTTTTATTTAAATACAAAGTTGTTATGTCATCATTGACAAACCCTTTAACATTTTTTACATTTTCCATTTAAAAAAAAAAAAAAAATATGTTCGTACTTGTCTACTTGAAATTCTTTTAAAGAGACAATTCGGCTGTCGTGAAAATCTGAGTAAAAAGACTGAATTAATGCTTCGAGTTCACATACGCCGTCCTAACCGATTTTTAAACAATTTCTATTTACAACTGATTCATTTTTTTTTTTTTTTTGCTTCAAACGGTGAACATTTTCTATCTAATCGAACCCCAACATGTTAGTTTTTATTGAACATAGCAGAGACACAAACCGAACCGTCGTTTGATCACACACCGGCCGGCCAGAAGAGAGGGGGATAACAGACCGGCACACAGGTTTTCGGTTGTAAACAAACTCTTACTTAGGTAGACCTCGGCTGGAGGTATTGCACAAATTATTTTAATTTTTCTCGCTTAACTGCAATACCGTCTCAAGCTGCAGTAGGGTATCGATAAAATGCAATGAAAAAATTCAGCTTTAACAAGTTAATTTTCTCGAAACGAAAAATTTAAACAGTAACTAAAAGAAGGCGAACGCTTTTCAGGAGAGTGGATGCCAGGTTCGAAGACATACAGACCGACAGACAAACGATGTGTATGGGATGATTATTATTATGTTAAATGCCTACAAACAATGCCAACATGTCAAGTTTAATTTAGATTTTTGTATTATTTAAGCACAAGGAATGAATCGAAGACACAAAAAGCCTGAAACAATTTTCGTGTTAAATTTAAGATAATTTTTCGGTTGAATCATTAAAACGTGATGATGGCAGTGCTCTGCTCGGGTGGTTGCTGTTGTTATTTCTCGATGCTGACGATGTTGATGATGATGTTGATGTTGATGCTGATGCTGATGGATGCTGAGATTGACTGAGTATAGCTTTTGCATTTCGGATTTTAGGTGTATGACGTGTGTTTTACATGGAAGTTTCATAGCTTATTCATGTTGAATTCAAACCAAAAAAAAACCAAACACAAAGAGAGAGAGAAAAAAAAATCTACTCGAAAAATTGTTAACTTCATTAAAACAATTAAATTGTACAAAAGTTTGCTTTTTACGTACACGGGAGATATTAAACTCTTACATTTTTTCGTGTTTTTTTCGTGTTTTTTTTTCCGACTTTGACTTGGATTTTTTCAATTCAGCATTTACTGAGACTGGCTGACCTCAGCTGGGTAACCCGTCGTTCCATCTTCGTAGCTTGTACCTGGCTGGGTTGCCAATTCGCGCGTGGGATTTCACTTCATTCACATTTTATGTATTTATTTTTTTTTTTCATTTTATTTCATTTCATTTCGTTATTCACTACACTTCATTTCATCTTCATGTTGGTTTTGGTTTTTTTTTAAATTTTTCTTATTTTATTTTCAATTTGAATTTGACATTTGTTTAAGCCAAAAAGTTGTGATTAATTGGCTTTGTATCTCCTTCGCTCTACTCTTGGGATGCCCGTCTGCCTTGCCATTTGAATGTCTGTCTGATTTTCTGTTTGTTTGTTTGTTTGTTTGTTTGTTAACTCTTTCTGCTTAATTTCCACTCCATCACTTTCCGCTGGAGCTTCGGTACCTCGTCGCTGTGCGCACTGCCAATCGAGCATATATGAGAAATGGGCGTTTTTAATTTTTGTAGCATTTAACAAGTTTACATTTATTTAATTTTATTTTTTTTTTATTTTACTAGGTACATACTTGGTTTTCGTACTCCTGCTTGCTGTTTATCTGCACATTTAACCAACAACTGCTGCTGCTGTCATAACAACAACAAAAACTTCCCACTACCGCATATTTGACTTTTCTGACAGCGTTTTGCTTAATGTGTGTCGAATGTTTAAACATTTACTGTCACTTAGCGGTAATGTTTAAATGTTTAACTTGATTCTCTGTTGGCTGTTCGAGTTGCATGGAGATTTTTATAACAATTTATATGTTGTTGTTGTTTTTGTTTTTAAATTATATTTTATTTAAGCGAAAATGGTTAAGCTTGTAAAGTTTAATTTTTATTTTTTAGTTTTTTCATTTATTTTGAAATTTACGGTAAATGAGGATTGGGTTTTTTTCAATATTGTCAAATTGTTTCTAAAGTGTTTTACGTTTTTTTGACAAATATTTCAAGTGTCGCAGTTGTGTTTTCTGTTTTTTTTTTTTGGAATGGACGAAAAGAAGCGTAGGTTCTCCAAATGTCACCAGGTTCAATTTAAGGCAATGGAAATTTATTTAATACTAATAAATTTTAATAATGAGTGGCGGTGAAACTAATTTTTAAGAATCTTGAAGTCATTCATATTTGGAAACTCTTGCAGAAGAAAAAAATGTGTATATAATATTTACTATTATGAATTTCAGCTCTTTGAACCATTCATTTTTGGAAACTCTTGAAGTAAAAAAAAAAAATTTTTATATAATATTTACTTTTATGAATTTCAGCTCTTTGAACAGACAGACACAAAGATAGTTTTTTAATCATAAAAAATGCCGATAAAAAACTTAAATCGTTGCTTGGGAATTAAGCAAAGAAGAAGCCTTTCGGCGCGGAGGACACGAAGAATTAAAGTTCCCAACTGTTACAAATTATTGCGAAATTCAGGTCATTTTTGCGAGTCTGAGAGAGAATCTGCTTAATTACTACTTAATTACTTACTTACTTACTTACTTACTTACTTAGCTGGCACTACAACCGATGATCGGTCTTGGCCGCCTCCACAAAGCTTCGCCAGTCACTTCTGCTATGCGCGCGCTGGCGCCAGTTGATAAGGCCAAGTGCAGTCAGGTTGCCCTGCACCTGGTCTTTCCAACGGATATTAGGACGTCCCCTTCTGCGTGTTCCTTCACCGTGGTTCGAATAAAACACCCTTCTAGCCGGAGCGGAGCGCTTTCTTCCATTCGCTCAACATGACCCAGCCAGCGAAGCCGCTGGAGTTTTATACGCTTGACTATGTCAGTGTCGGCGTACAGCTCATACAGCTCATCGTTCCATCTTATTCGATACACGTCGTCCACGCATACTGGACCGTAGATCTTACGGAGTATCTTCCTCTCGAACGCTCCTAACAGCCTCTCATCATTGATGGTCAATGTCCACGTCTATGCGCCATACATTAGGACGGGAAGGATGAGGGACTTATAGAGCGTTATTTTCGTCGGTCGAGAGAGGGCTCTACTTCTCAATTGCCTACTGAGCCCGTAGTAACACCTGTTGGCAAGAGTTAGTCTCCGCTTGATCTCAAGGCTGACATTATTGTTGGTGTTTATGCTGGATCCAAGATAAATGAAATCCTTGACGACTTCACAAGTGTTGTTGTCAACAGTGACATTTTGTCCAAGACGCCGTGACTCTTTGTTTGTTGACACAAGGTATTTCGTTTTGTCCTCGTTCACCACTAGACCCACACGACGAGACTCCCTTTCCAGGTTGGAGACTGCTCGAGCGTTTTTGCCAATGATGTCAATATCATCAGCGTATGCTAGCAGCATGACACTCTTGTAGAAGATAGTGCCAGAGATGTCGATGTTCGCAGCTCGAATTATTTTCTCCAGCATAAGGTTAAAGAAGTCGCACGATAGGGAGCCACCTTGTGTGAGACCTCTTTTGGTATCAAATGGTGCGGAGAAGTCTGCCCCAATTTTCACTACACACTACGCTGGTGGTGTTGGTCAGTGTCATTTTGCAAAGACGAATGAGCTTTGCAGGGATACCAAAATCAGACATTGCGGCGTACAAGTGATCCCTAATCGTGCTGTCGAAGGCGACAGCGGCTTTATAATCGACAAATAGATGATGGGTGTCGATCTGTTTTTCTCGGGTCTTTTCCAGGATTTGGCGTAGTGTGAATATCTATCGATGGTGGATTTACCAGGCCTGAAGCCACACTGATAAGGTCCAATCAGTTTGTTGACGATGGGCTTCAGTCTTTCGCACAGTATGATCGATAGAACCTTATATGCAATATTAAGAAGGCTTATACCACGGTAGTTGGCATAGATCGTGGAGTCACCTTTCTTATGGATTGGGCAGAGTACGCTGAGGTTTCAATCACTTGGCATGCTTTCATCCGACCATATTCTGCATAAAAGCACATGCATGCGTTTTTTGAGCTCTTCGCCTCCGGTCTTAAACAACTCCAGCAGGCAGGCCATCTGCACCTGCAGCCTTATTGTTTTTCAGCCGAGCAATGGCTGTTAAGACCTCCTCATAGTCAGGCGGCGGTACTTCAACGCCGTCAGTGATTGGAGTTTCGGGAGCAGATTCCCCATTGGCGCGATTATTGCCGTCATCGCCATTAAGCAGGTGCCAGAAGTGCGATAGAAGTGCTCCCTCCATAACCTCATAGCACCCAGGACATATGTCAACAGTTTTCCGGCTTCACCCTCGCAGGAAAAGGTTCCGGTCTTCAAATCGTTTGTCAGGAGTCTTTTTTTTCGAAGAATTTTCGGACCTGGATCCTGTCCCGTAACATTTCGACATCATTAAACTCACGTCTTTCTGTTTCTATTTTCATGCACCTGAACAGACGTTTCCCCCCTTCTTCCTCAACTCTCTGTATCGCTCCTTAACAGCTAGCGTTGCAACTGACTACAGGGTGACTCTACATACTGTGCTTTTTGCTTCAGTAACATCGCGACACTCTTGGTTGTACCACATACTTATCCGACGTCGCACCTCCGCGAGCATATATCTTCAAGTTGAGGGGTGTTTAGCAATAGAAGGAGTATGGTCGAAGGATTGGACTGTCCGTTGTGGTTGCAGCTTTTCGACATCCAACTTTCTCATTGTACCCTTTCGTTCGCGATTTGCTAAACATAGACGTGTGCAGACCAGAATGAATTACCATTTAAATTTTTGTTTGGTATATTCTAAAATAAAATTTAAAAAAAAAAATATAAAAAAATTGTTATATTATTTTCTGTACCCCAGATGGGACTCGAACCCACAATCCCCGGCTTAGGAGGCCGGTGCCTTATCCATTAGGCCACTGGGGCTGGCAAAGCGCTTGTTGCTAAAACTCAATTCAATGTAAGGGTTGATAATGTGTATAATATTTGTATGACAGCTAGAGCTGACATCATGTGGAAAGAGTTGCCAAGTACTTTTTTATTGGTTTATGATTTTTTCTTTTCAATGACAAAAATTTATAATAAAATAAAAACATACTTATAAGATGAAAACAATTATACTTTTTGAATTTGTTGTATGTACAAACCGACATAGACATAATTTTTAGCAGAAATAAAATAACTTACAGCAGAAAATTTTCTATAATACTGAAAAAAATATAATTAACTCTAAAAAATCGTTACGATGTCAATGACTGATATGTAGCGACATATGTTCGTTTATATCCACCTTTCGCGTATAAGCATGCGAGGAGCATCGATAACTCTATCTTTGAGATGAAGCAACTGAAGTCTGATTAATTAAATTTCTTCATGTTTTGCATGAACGCAACATATACTTAACTTTTTAAGTTCCAACCACAAAAACAGAAATTGGTGGTGGCAAGTGTGTTAATGAAACCGTCCGTCACCTTCCCGATTATTATTGTTACCAATGATTTCAATCTTCCGATTCTGTGTAGGTATAATATTAAATAGGGCAATAGATAATTTCAAATTTATTTTTTAAATTTCTCGAACATATAATTCGTGAATTTTAACAGAATAGTTGATATTCAAAAGTTTCGAGTCTCTCACGTTATAGTGCAGGAGACTCTGTGAATTTAGTTGCCGTTTTCCCCAAGACACAGTCACTAGAAATATAGTCACTGTAAAATATAATTTTAAAGCTTGAACGGCATTACTTTGAAAACAATGTATTCGGAATGTGAAATTTCTAATTGAAAAATGGCAACCCTGACTGATTGCATTGTTCCATATTATACACTCACTTCGTATTTTTTGTTGTACCATACTTGAAGGCAATTTTGCACACACTCACCACGGTAGACAAAAGGTTCAAGGTGAGTTTATGTGTCAGCGTAAAAATGTGTGATTTCATTTATTTGTTTTCATGTAGAAATTGAAGAAAATCCAAATAAATTCTAGGCTATGTAGATTTAAATGGTATACTATATATGGTAACATGTATAAGTACTTACTGGTTATAAAAAATAATTCATGGTTTTAAGTTCCATTCGAGCCCTATGAAGAGCTAGAGAGTTTAGTCATAGAAACACAAAGCTTTTAAATGTGAAATTGAGAATTTAATATCGAGTCTGAGAGAGGAAAGATACTAGAAAGATAAAGATTAAAATTCTAACCAACTCGTTAATTTTTGCTTTTTTTGTTTTGAAATTTCTCACGTTTTTATCAAATAAATTATACTATATTTTCAAATGTTAATCAAAATGTAAGAAATGTTTAACTGCTTATCTCACTCTGCATGGAAGCTAGCCATACTGATGTATGTATGTATGCATGAAATGAAGCAAGTTGTTGCTAAAAAACAAAAACAAAACTGCAACAAAGTGTGTGATACTATGGCACGTTGCTCGAAACGTTCAACAGCAGTAATAAAAATGAGAGTATTTAGAAATTATTATTATTGCTTTCGCGTGCGCAACATTTCGCTCTCGACGTTTTCTTATTGTAAGAAAGTAACGATTATTTATAGCTCACTTTGTCCTTTTTCACACACGCAGACAGCGACCGAGTATCTGAGTACATATACGCTTTGATGTCCTTTTACATACATATATACATACCATTTTAATTTCATACCTTGTTATCTCTTTCACCATTTCTTCTTTACGTGCACCCACGCTCCTTCTCTCCCGACAAAAGCAAAAGCAAGTAGAAAAATGTGGTAAAATTATAGCCTTCCATAATTTATTTTTATTTTTTTATGTCGTAATTTTATTTATTTTTGTGATTATTTACCTGTGCATTTTTCTCTCTCTCCTTCTAGAATAGAAGAAAAACAAAAGACATTTAGCTTTATTTTTTCTCTCTTTATCCTCTTCACACCATCCATTTTGAAAGCATGCCATTTTGATTTTCCTTTGTTTTGGTATAACTGTCATAACTCTCATTCCTATATAGGAGCGTATATGTAACCAGGCTATTTCTCTCTCTCTCTCTCTCTCTCTCTCTCTCGCATAATGACATTTCATATGCAGTTGCAGAGTTGCGTTGGAGGTACGTGATTATTTTCAACACTAAGGGATTTATCTAAGCAAATACGTCATGTACATATTAACATTGTTATTATTGTTGTTATTTTTCCCGTGGTTATATTTACACTCATGTCCTAAGAAAATATCAAAAATATCAGTATGAAGGCATGCAAACATACGCACATCTAAAATCTAACACCTTTAATATTTATTTAAAGTTAATTTGTGTTTTTGATGTTTGTAACTAAAAAGAATAGATAAGTTGGTAATTAATTTATTCGTTTTTGTTCTAATATTTGATGAAACAATACAGCCAAAGTGTGAAGTACAAATATTTATCTAGAAGATAAAAATTAAATAAAGTGAGATACAAAAATCTTTGGGAATCTTTGTTTCGTTTTGTTTTTGTAGAGTTTCCCTTTAAAGTTGCCGCATGCATATTCAATTTAAAGGAAAAGTTTTCAGATTTTAGATTATATGAACTTAGATTAGTTACCATTTTTAAAGCAGACAATTTTAACAAAAACAACAAACATATGTAAGTAAATTGGCAATTAAAATCTGAAAAAAATCAGAAAAGTTAAGTACCTCAGCACAAATCTATTAGCTAATAATAGTAGAACATTGAAGAAACCGAAAAGGCAAGCGACGACTAAAATACATTTTTTGAGCTAACCTACGTAACCAACTAACAAAAAGAAAAAGAAAATCTGCGATTGAAAATCAAACCCATTCATACTTATGAATGAAAAGTCTAAAATGAAAAACGACTGTCTTAAAAAGGAACTGCATTAAAATCTAAATTGAAAACTTTTCAGCTGTAAATAAAGGATTCATAAATTAATCACAAAACTATTAGTTTTAAAATGAGAACGAGCACACATCGAACACATAACCATAACTTTTTTGTCTGTATTAAAATAAGAGTTTCGATCTTGCTTGAAGTATTTTCAAACTTAACAGACTTTCATCGACGAATGGTTTTGATTTAATATCGCTTTTCTGGAATGTACACAGTTTGTTTCCTAATCCACTGACATAATTATAATAAACCGAGAATATATTAGCATGCATCTCTAATCTGAGAAGGAAAAATCAGGCTAGTAGTTAAATAACCTCTCCGATAATCTGGAAAAAAAAAACTAATGGGTTGACCAAATCAGGCACAGGAAATTAAACGTAAATTTGACAGGGACGTCATCTCTTTGTCATTTTGTTAGTTGAATGTTTGCCATTTATCGCTATGGAGTCGTATTCGATTGAATACCGCATTAAAGAACACTTAAAAAATGGTGAAAAAATTAAAAACACTTTTCGCGCACTTCGACGAATTGCAAGGTTTTTTCGAAAATCGCTTAATTTCGCGTAGATGAAATGTGAATTGGGCTTTTTTTTTATGGGGATTTTTGAAAAGCAAAGTCTACGCAGATAAGCCAGCCAATATTCAGAACCTAAAAAACGACATCATTACCGAGATAAATGCCATACAAACGACCCTATTGGAAGATGTCATCAAAAATTTTGACCATCGAATCGACGTATGTAAAACTAGCCGTGGTGAACATTTGAGTGATATCATTTTCCGTACATAAATGGCAGTGATGAACCTTCACAATAAAATACCCAACTTGATTAAAAAATAAGATTTTATAGTTTTAATTTGCGTTTACTTTCCTGCGCCTCATCTGGTCAACCCTATATAATCCTGAGAAGGGTATTACTTCTGAACTAAGGGCAATGTTATGCAGACGGTTAAATAATCGTCGGTGATGCCACTTTTGACGCTTTTTTGTTTTGTTTTTAAGCTCTGTGCCCCGAGGTAAGTTATGGAGACGGTCATTTGATCGCCCTACGGGTTTGCCTACTTTTTGTACATTTTTAATACTTTTTATTTACACATCGTAGATATTCTTCATTTCTTACATTCCAGAGACTTTCTTGTTCCTGAAAATGAGTGATTAGCTTTTCAGCATTTACGCGGCGCCACTGTGCTAAACAAATAATTTCTGAATAAAATTATAATAATTCATGAAAAATTATATAATAATTACATACAGTTTAAATTTTATTTGCAAGTATAACTAGAAAAACGTATATTTAAGTAACCCTGTTTTGATCGCGTGATTTCATATCGAAAGCCAAAATATGTGGTGACCGTGGCGGTTAAGTTTTACTCTCTCACTCTCTCTCTTTCGTTTTATATTGAAGCAATAACAACTCGTGGCTATGATGTGACCGTGACCGTCTGCATAACAAGGCAATAAGCAATATTTTGACCGAACAACCTTTGGACGCTAAAACGTATCAGTAATTGGTGTCTTCCTGAGACCACACGAAGTGGATTTAAAGATTCTAAACTAGTAGCAGGCCTGGGGCACAAGGTAAAGTTCGTGACAGTTGCAGGTGCGTACATGTTCGATCCTTACACTTATATGTTTCAAGTCGACACACAGCCTCCTCGTGTCGTCCCCTGAATAGCGATCTGACAACCGCCCGTGAGTTAACTAATGTGTGCGGTGGGCTTCCCCATGGCATTGAATGAATGGTTGTGCGTCGGGCTTGGAACCCACCACGTCAAAATATTTCCCCAATGAATCCCCCAACGAAGCCTCGGATATTAAACCCCCCTGGTCTGACAATCGTCAGCGAGTTAAGTAATGTGTGCGGCGGGCTTTTCCATGGCTTTGATTGAATGGTTGTGCGTCGGGCTTGGAACACACCACGTTAAAATATTCCCAAATGAATCCTCAGAGGCGGCCAAGACCGATCATCGGTTGTAGTGAAAGCTAAGTAATTAAGTAAGTAAGTAAACCAGTAGCAGATTAAAGAAGTGAGTTGTGAGTATTCAGGGGTTGAGACCACTGGACTTTAATAAACGACAGTAAAATCGAAACTTGAACAACATTAAAATTTTCAACTTTTTCATCTATTATTGAATATCAAGAGGCATGCATACCTGCTGGGTTAATTGGGTGAGTCAGAAAACCAAAGTCAGCACAAAATAATAAGCACTTGGGCTTGACAATAACTGCCTTTGGATTGTTCGGGTTAAGATTCAAAAGAAGAACAAAACTTTCAATGGTTTTATTTTACCACATAACTTTTCATATTCCACAAATACTTCATTTGGAACTCCAATTGTATGAAAGATTTAGAAATTTACGTTTACAGGTGCAAGCCAATTAGATTCTTGACAGCTTGGGAGCGCAAAAGAAAAATCTGTTACTTAGTGTATTGGAACGAAGAATTAGAAGAATTTTTAAGGATTCATGTGCAGTTCTTTAGAACCTGCGGCGTTACATTTTTAAGAAACAGAAAAATTATTTTACAGTCTTATATTAGTGATTATAGGTTCTTTAGGTATTTCTCTCTTTATTTCGTCTTTGAATTTCTAACTAATAACTCCTAGTTTTCTATATCTCCCTGCTTCTCTTCGTCTACGAGCGTGTGCCTGTTCCTCTTGCCATAAAGTACAGCCAGCATCCACTCTTGCTCATTACTTATAACGCTTCTGCTTGATGTCCTGTTGCGTTATTTAGCAACAGGTTACGGCAGAACCTCTTTTTCCTGTGCGTCCTTTATATCGTTTTTCCTTATTTGATTTGTTCTAGTGTCATTAGGTAGAAGCTCTATACTAACAAAAAGGAAATACCGCTTGAGGGTAATTCTTTGCTCTTTCGATGCTGTGCAAAATTAGAAGTTAATTGAATTACAAAAATAGAACTACTTACCATAAATTTTTCCATGGACTGTTGTGCCATTACCATTACCCTGAAAGAAAGAGATACATTTTCCCAAACGACACTTGCGGCGGATCCAGAGGCAGTAGAGGGGAAGAAAGAAGCTATTTTTTTCATTTCTTCAAATAGTCTTTTTATTTTTCTTATTCAATAAGCATCCTAATGACTGAGATATTTATCGGGAAGGGTAAGTTTGATCCTGGGATCCGTTAGCCGGTGCTAGTCACGGCTTTACGAGGCTTGGTGTCATTTCAAAAGGCTGCCGGGTTTAAGTCCCATAGCAAAAACAAATCCCTAATTTTAGTTTGTTGTTTATAAAAAACATATTTACATAATACATAAAGCAGAAATCCTTTTTACATACATGCAGCAGTCGTACGTGAGTGGCTAACATTTATTTGCATTGCATGCAAAGAAAGAATAGCGCTCATGTATGCATGTGTGTGTGTGTGTGTGTGTTTACTTTGTTTTTTTTTTTTTTTATTTGTGTTGCAATTTATATTTGCATAAGGATATGCATAATTGTATAACTGCACATAAATATATTCAGGATGCTTTGCATTTTTTTTATTTCTCCTTTTTTGCATTTTATATTACAGAGAAAACTCTGCAAATATTTTTCTTCTTCTTATCTCCAGAGCTAAAACATTCGTTATGGTCAATTACACTGTGTGCTGGGTACATTGCATACAAATGCAGCTAACAAACAAAAAAAAAAAAAAAGGAGAAGAAGAGGATAATGCCAAAGTAAATAGAGGCAAAAAAAAAGGAAAAGAAAGATGAAGCAAAAACAAAAACAAAAATAAACGAGTAAATGATGGTCACGCAAAAGCAGCACAAGGGAGATATTCAATCTAAGAGCAACAAAAACACAATAAATAAAAAATAGAACAAAACAAGTAAGCGAAAAGGATATGAAGGACGCCCCGGAAAAGGAGCAACATGATAGAAGAAATTTGCTAAATAACACAACGGGACATCAAGCAGAAGCGTTAAAAGTAATGAGCAAGAGTGGATGCTGTACTTTAAGGCAAGAGGATTCGAGTGACCAGGTACAGCTAACACACACATAGACGAAGAAGAGCAGAGAGGATAGAGACACTGATTTGTTTGTGTAATTGGTATTTTTAAAATTGTTGTTGTTGTCGGCAGGTATGCACTAGTATGTACAGGGTGTGTGTGTCCATCAAACATTTGGAATTTGAACTGCTGGTTAATTGGAGTGTGGCAACTCTAATGTCATTCGTATTATAGCGGAAAATTAGTTTGGGGTTATCGAAATGGGTCGAAATGCGCTTGAACAACGTTGGGGAAATCATACTAAAAATTTACCATACTTGCAAAATGGTGAATCTTCTATCGAAAGTGTAAGAAAATTAAAAAAAAAGAGAAGCGTCGCGCTTTCCACGCAATTTCTGGAACAATTTGTGTGATGTGTGTGTGTGGTTGAAACTGAATCTTTATTGGATAAAACAACAGGTTCTTGTACACGTAAAGTGCATACAACCGGAAAAATTGCAGCTGTTGCTCAGAACGTGCAAGACCAGCCAATCAACCACATCAACTCGCCATCGTTCTCAGGAATTGTTTATTTTACGAACTTCTTTATGGCGGGGTCTTTTGCATGAAGACCTCGGTATGAAGCCGTACAAAGTTCAATGTGTACAACAGCTGAGGTCATATTGGACCATTGGCAACATTTTCGGTTCGCTAAAAATAGGAAAATAAAAGATGAAGCAAAAACAAAACAAAAATAAACGACGTAATGATGGTCACGCAAAAGGAGCACATAGAAGATATGCAATCTAAGACCAAAAAAAAATTTTTTTTTTAATTTAAAAAAAAATTGAACAAAACAATTACGCGAAAAGGATATGAAGGACGCACCGTAAAAGGAGCAACTGTTACGCTAGGAAGAAGATGAGCATTTTTGCCGAAAATCATCTTTTCTGACGAACCTCACGAACCTCAGACTTCGATGGTTATGGTAAAAAGCAAAATTGACTCATCTGGGGCTCAGAAAATCCATGAACGATTGTTGAGAAACCAATGCACCTTCAACGAAATAGAACAAAACAATTAAGCGAAAAGGATATGAAGGACGCACCGTAAAAGGAGCAACTGGTACGCTAGGAAGAAGATGAGTATTTTTGCCGAAAATCATCTTTTCTGACGAACCTCACGAACCTCAGACTTCGATGGTTATGGTAAAAGGCAAAATTGACGCATCTGGGGCTCAGAAAATCCATGAACGATTGTTGAGAAACCAATGCATCTTCAACGAGCAAATGTTTGGCGTGGTTCTTGGACCGGCGGTATCATTAGCGAATTTTTCTTTGAAAATCAGGAAGGAAGATGTTTCTTAGAAAATGAGAACTGATTAGTTGTGGCCTATTTTAGAAGATATGGACTTAGACAACATTTGATTCCAACTGGATGGCGTGCCGAGTCACGCAAGCTCGATCGACAACCTATCTTTTGGGTGGGAAGTTTGTTAATCGTGTTATTAGACGTTTTGGTAATGTGGATTGGTCGCCACTCAATTGCGTTTTGACTCCATTGCAATATTATTTGTGTGGAGCCGTTCAAGCTAAGTGTTACTTTAACCTTCCGGCAACTATGGGAGGATGAAATTGGTGCAGCAATTGGTCAAGTACAGTTACATACAGTCGAATATGTACTGAAAAAATGAGTTTATCGTAGGGGCTACTGGGCCAGGCCAGCTGAGGCAATCGTTTCAAGATTACCATTTCGATTAATAAAAACCACATTGGAAAGAAATTTATTCGTTTTTTATTTACACCAACATAAAATTCCAAATTGTAAATGTTCCACACCCTGTATTGGCTGCATGCAATTAATTGCACATTCACTTGCAGGTGCATCATTTAAATTCATCAATAACAGCGGGCGACACTGGCGACTGCCGGACCCGGTCTGGCTGTGCGGGAGTTTGGCCTGCCCACAATTCTTCACGTATCATTTCGTGCATTTGTCAAACTTTGCTGCCGAAAAATACTGCAATAAAATAAATTTTAAAATTACAAATATGCTTTTGTCAATTTGTTGATATTTTCTCATGCTTGCTGCACTAATCTTATCGGCACTCGTAAATCTCGTTGCATTTGCAAGATTGGTATGTTCATACAAATGCAAGTAGACCGACCACCACACGCTTGCACGCTTATCACACCGACACTGTCTGCTCTGCAAAAATGCCAGCAGACACAACTGTCAAATATTTCAAATGTACATACATATGTTTGTCTGTCTGTAGCTATTAATTTCGTTTTCTCTGCCAGCAAATGCGGGTTAATTGTCCTAAAAATACAAACATCGCAAAATCGACTTATATCATATCTTGATATACATATGGTACATATAGTACATATGTGCTAAGTATGTACGCATGTGTACTTACTTGTCAGCAGCAGTATGAATGTCTGAGTTTGTATCTATTATGTGTGTGTGCCTGTGTGTGTCACTTGCAAAACGTTTGAGTAGAAGAAAACTTCAAAATTACTTCGCCGCACATGCGCAAAATACTTAAAAACTACAATTTTTCATATCTGACACTCGCATCAGTTTCAAGTCAAGTCAAATCGAACGGAGCTGTGTGTCACTGTGTGGTTTTTTGTTTGTTTTGTGTGTGTGTCTGACTCTTACATTTGAAATTGTCAATTGTCAAAGTAACAGCAAAAGCAACAGCAACAGCAACAGCTGCAGGCTGCAGCTACATATGACAGCAATTACAACTACTTGGCAATTACATGCTGCTCAATGATGAAATTTATTTTGGCTAGATAAATACTTCTTCGTATTCAACTGTTTAATAAAACATGAAGTGAAGTGGAGATTATAAATAACTACTTAACTCTGTTGGAATGGAGATTTTATGTACTACCTACGAGTATTTACCATATTTAAGTGACTGAGTACCTGTGGAATTTTGCAAATTATTTGATTGAGAAATCATAATGAATCACAAAATAAATTACAGCATTTAGTTTAGAGAACAAAAAAGCAGAATTTGTTACTTGTAAATGTGATCAGTGATGCAAATTTGGTTTTCATCTTTCAAATTTCAATGCCCATAAGATTAGCAAATATTCTGCTTAACAACCTCTGCAAGTTTTCCCAATTGCCTGTTGCTACTTTTGCTGCTACCCAATTGCTGCTACTTTACAAAAATATTTGGAAGAAATTCCTGAAAACAAACTCACTCTTTTTTAATTATATGTAACTCCTGCAAGGCTTTCTCTTAATCTGCTACTAGTAGCTGCTCCTTCCACATAATATTGCTTAGGGTAAGAATCTAAGTATTATTATAACTACCCTCCAACTATTGGAAGTACCATACTTCAAAATTACAATACCAACGAGATTGTTAACGATCCTGAAGCTACTGGAACGTAAGTCTAGCAGTCATTTGGTTGACCACCGGGATGGTCTTTCTTTATGATATCATCTTTTCTTCTGTTTTTCTGCTCTGCTTTGCTTTTTTGCTGTAACTCCAAAGTCACTCTTCTTCTAGGCGCTGCTATTACTTGAGTCAATTCTATAGCAATTTTTGGTATTGTATTTTTTAAGAGCTTGTTGTTTGTGGTCCCTGCGGCGTAGTGGTAGTGCGTTGGACTGCTACGCAGAGTGTTCGGGGTTCGAATCTCGGCACAGGCAAAATCAAAAAGTAGAAAAAATTATTTTTCTACACGGCACCACCTCTTGGCAGGCAATGGCAAACCTACAAGAGTAAAAATTGCAAAATTGCGTTGAAAAGCTTTTCACTTCGCCGTTCGGATTCGGCATCAAACTGTAGGTCCCTTCCATTCATGTACAAATATAACACGCACAACATGAGTGGATGCGAAAAGCGAAAAGCTCGGCCTAAGCCCTCCATGGGCTGTTGTGCCATTAAAAGCAAAAGTTGGTTTTTGGTAATTCAACAGCCTGCTCTTGGGGTCAATTGTGACGAGCATAAAATGAATGTAGCTTGCGAAACACACACATTTTTCACAAGGGCACGAATATTGATAGTAAATTTCAATAATTTGCAAACGTTATTCAGGCATAAGTCTATTCTTAATGAAATGGCAAAGCAAGCTGAAAAACTGAGCATTTTGTACTTTGACACATGTCAAGAATCACGCGTGAAATGTCAGAAATACAAACGTCAAAAAACAAGTAGCAAAAAAATTAGGTATTCTTATATTTTTTATAACAAGTACAAATAATTCATTAGACTAACGTGGAAAATTTTTAAATTACAGTACGAGGTGTGATCAAAAAATAACCGTTATTTTCAAATTTCGTGAGTTACGTATGTTCGATTTTCGCATTTTTCTGTTATGTTGGTACACATGTCTGTTATATATGTTGGCAATACCAAGCATTTTGGATTGTCAGTTTGTTTTTGACAGATAAAAAGGTTAGTCGTGTTTTGGTGTGCTCTTCGATTTTTTACTATTCGAAAAAATGGGTCAAAGAAACTGTATTCAGTTTTGTGTAAAAAAGATCCAGAGGAGATCCAGATAATTTTATTCCCGCAATACCATTAGTAACGCCTATCCATATTCAACCTGAATGATATTTTTTATTCGCTTATGCTATTCTTCGATCAATCCCTAATAAACTAGGAGGAGTTATTGCACTAGTATTATCAATTGCTATCTTTGCTCCACCTTTTTATCATTTAAGAAAATTCCGAGGAATTCAATTCTATCCAATTAACCAACTACTTTTTTGATCCATATTAATTACTGTAATTTTACTAACATGAATTGGAGCACGACCAGTAGAAAATCCATATGTACTAATTGGTCAAATATTAACCATTGTATATTTCTTATATTATTTAATTAACCCATTAATTATTAAATGATGAGATAATTTATTAATTTAGTTAATGAGCTTGAATACGCCTATGTTTTGAAAACATAAAATAGAAATTAAATTTCTATTAACTTTACTAAAATTTATTCATAATATAATAGATAATAATATAATTTTGAAACCAATAAAAAATAACAAATAATTTAATGAAAACGGTAAAAAACATTTTCAAGCCAAATATATTAACTTATCATAACGAAACCGAGGTAAAGTTCCTCGTGCTCAAATAAATAAAAAATAAATAAAACATAATTTTAAATAAAATATAAAATTAAATAAATCACAACCCAAAAAAATAACACAAAATAATACTCTCATAAATAAAATTCTTGCATATTCTGCTTAAATGCGCAAGGACATTTGAAATGTTGACTGTGGCCTTTGGCGAGTCTATTATGAGCAGAACACAAGTTCAATTGTGGTATAAGGAAGGCCGAGAAGATGTCAATGATGATGCTCGTCCTGGTCGCCCGAGCACGTCAACACCCGATGAAAACATTGACGCAGTGAAGAAAATGATTTTGGATAATCGTCGATGTAAAGGCGTTTAGGCATGAAACGTGCGGCAGCGAAGATTGTTCCAAAATGGCTAAATTTTGAGCAAAAACAATGACGCTTGTGAGTAAGTTTTTGGCCAAAACAAAACCGTTATCATGCCTCAAGCACCGTATTCACCGGAGTTGGCCCCCGCTGACTTTTTCCTCTTCCCAAAACTGAAGACACCGATGAAAGGAAAGCGTTTTGCTACGATTGAGGAGATAAAAGAAAAATCGAAACAAGAGCTGTTGGCGATACCAAAAAGCGCGTTTCAGAAGTGTTTCGAGGATTGGAAAAAACGCTGGCATAATTGTATTATATCTGAGGGGGATTACTTTGAAGGGGACAAGACAGTTGTTGATGAATAAATAAATACTTTTTGGAAAAATGAAAATAACGGGTATTTTTTTATCATACCTCGTACATTTCGGTTATAACGTAAGTACCTTTTTAATCCCATTCAATGTAAAAATTATTCGTTGCCCTGTTTTTAATTATTTTCGTCAAAAGAAAAGGAAAAATAATAATATATAATTTTTTTTTTTAGATTTACTCCGTTGTTTTTCAAGAGGGGCGTTGAGACAGGCTTGGCATATCGTTCATGCAAGTATTTTGAAAGCAATTTTTTAAAGGAAGTAGTCCCCAAATTTCTCAGAACAGTATCTCTAAGAAGGATTCCTACTGTAAGAAACCTGACCTCAAAGGCTTGTTAAATCCAATCGATCTACAAAGCAATTAATATTTTTTACTTCTTCTACGAGCAAAATATTCCACTTCAATTAAACATAAACTTCACCGCCAATCATATTCAAATACCAAACACAAAGTGACATTTGAATGTTTTGGAAGAAATAAAATAATTGTCAGTTTATTTTTCTAGTTACTGCTTCAATTCACTAAAAAAAAAGAAGAACTAAAAAAAATGGTAAAAAAAACTAAGACGCAATTAATGCGAATGAATGAATTCACAATGAAATTTCTGGACATTGAAACGCACTTTAAAGCAAACAAATCAAACTAAATCAACAGCAACAACAACACAACAAAATCAAAAACAACCACAGATGAGCTGAAAACTACTCAGTATAGTATTCTTCAGATACTTTGCATATACCAAACTTCGGATGACGATGACGACGATGACAAACTACAAAGCGCTCATCGCATTTTCTGATGAATTTCCAAGGCATTGACATTGGCGAGCAATGCAAACAGAAATTTTTGCTTTGATGTGCAGCGAAATGTCAATTTAAATACAAATCCAAATCGAGCAGCGCTTGACATCTTCCGGCGAGTTCATACAATCAACTATTTTGTATGTATTTTGAAACTAGCCATTAATAAAATAAAATAGTAAATAGTAAGTAAGAAGTAAAGAAATAAAATAAAAGAAAAGAGTTGCGCTTGAACACAGAAATTCTTGGCCTTTTTGCTTTTTATCAAATGATATCAATTTTTTACAATATGAAAAGTTTCGATACGATTCGACTTGAGTCGACCACCTTCAACGTTTCTGTTGCTGCTAGTGCTGCTGCTTGCTGTTGTTCGGCTTTTGTTTTCGACATGCTGCTGCTCTATGAGCGTAGACGACACAGCAAATTCTTTTACCACAATTCGTTGCACTTAATCTCATTAAAGCAACAATAAGCGTCAATAAAGGGATTTCCAATATTACTACGTTATTTTTTCCTCGATGTCGCCTTCTTCTTTTCTTCTTCTTCTTCTTCTTCTTCTTCTTCTTCTTCTTCTTCTTCTTCTTCTTCTTCTTCTTCAGCGACACAATGAACAATGAAGAGCAGGGTGCAGAAGTGGTGGTGACAATGGCTTTGGAAGTAAAAGGAGCGCGGGTTCATTCCGTGTGATAAAGATAAGCTACAATAAGTCGCCTTTGAAAATTGAAACGAGACTTCAACATTCAATGAACCAAACGAATGAGACTCGTATTTATATTGTAGACCAATGTATCTAAGTACTACTTACCTATGGTATGTACCATATGTTTGTATGTTTAGTTGCTTTAAATTATAGCAACAACAATGACAGTTAACAATAACATTGTTGTTGCTTGAATAGTGACAGTATTGACAAATCATAAAAATATCATCAATTTCCACCAATAATTAAAATGAACTTTGAAGAAAAGAAACGAATTTGATGAAACTACAGAAAGAATACTCTGGTTACTGACATACCACAAATGAAGAACAGAATAACAAGTTCGGGAACGTATAAGTGAACAAGAGTTACCCTACAATGTCGACGAAGGCACTTGCAGACAGACACAAAGACAGTTTTTTAATGATAAAAAATGCCGATAAAAAACTTAAATCGTTGCTTGGGAATTAAGCAAAGAAGAAGCCTTTCGGCGCGGACGACACGAAGAATTAAAGTTCCCAACTGTTACAAATTTTTGCGAAATTCATTTTGGTCATTTTTGCGAGTCTGAGAGAGAATCTGCTTAATTACTACTTAATTACTTAATACAACATTAATTACTTAATACAACATTACTTCTTTCGCGACGATTAATGGATGATTTGATGGTTTGGAAAGAGGACACTGCTCTAATGAGTTTCACCATGTAAATATTTTTGTTTGAGGCAGTTCAAGTTCATGGTTGCTTCCTAATAGAATTGGTTGGGAATGTTAAGTATTCTGAAGTCCTACAATTTTAATACATGAAGCGACGTTTACTATGAGCGACATTTTCACAGAAGAAAGTATGACACACTGCACAGTATGACAATTGTTAGACAAATCTGTACCAAAATCTCTTCAAAAAAAAAGGGGCTAGAGAAAGGAGAGAGGTTCGTGTGAAAGTTAAGAAGTTGTAAGCTTTCTGTAGTGAGGAACTTTCGCCCAGATATCAAAGTTTTATCACCAGACTTTCCAACCCTTTTCTGATCCTGAGCCTCGACCCTGCACTAAGTTTGCTACAGGGTATAAGTTCAAGTGAATGTATTTTCAAAACATTTAAAAACGAAGAACTCCTAAGTACATATAAATTAAAAATACCCAAAACACATACAAAAAATAACTACTTAAATTTTATAATGGTTTAAGGAAATTTTTATTTGTAGGTTTGTAGGTTTTTTGTATCAGTAACCGAACTTGCTACTACTCCTTTTTGTTTCTACTTAAGCCTGAAGCCGATTCTAAAATTTTAGTTCTTGGAAACTCATCTTCAATTGATTTTAGAAAATGTCCATAGTTTCGAGTTATGTCCGGAGTTATTTATCAGCGCAGTTCTCCCCAAAATTCAACTTTTGAAGTTGAGAATCTTACCAATTTTGCCAATATTGCCAGTATCGAATTCAGTTTTAGAACATGATTTTGACCGATCCTTCAGTTTTCGTACTCCATTCCAAGTAGGTAGGTAGACTGTGGCTGTGTAGTGGGGAGAAAATCCAACCTAACCGAGCAACGCAGTAATTTAAATTGATTGCAGCTGCTGGGATATCCGATTCTGAATAGTTTTTTTTTGTTACTAATATGCTCTTCTTATTGTTGTGTAGTTAAACTCGAAATACTAGTCCTCAAAGAGTAATTTGAGATGCTTTGAATTGAAATTCTCAACGACTTTATGGTCCATTTATTTCTACTCTACTCAATGAACGATGCTAACCGCTCATTTTTCCTATTAAGTTAACAACGTACTTAACACATGCTGAATAAGGAGACCCATTTCTTTTTTTCCTTTTTCTTTATAAGCTTTATCGGAATCGCTTTAAAATATGAATATGAAAATTAGTTACTAATTTATATTTGGGAAGTGCAGTCAATCACGGTGTTATGCAGTAGTTAAGTGAATATGTTTTTTGTTCGTTACTAGTTATTGTTGACTCGCAGCTAACTTTCGATTGTAGGGTGCCATTAAAGATAAAGAAATGAAAGAAATATTTTGATAAACACCCTCAATCACATGACTTTGTGGGTTGTATGTAGATTGTATTACGAGTATATACCAACACTTGCACGTATTTCCAATTCACTGAACAAAGCTTCAATATAAAAACAACAAATATACATACAATCAAAAAAGAGAGAAAAAAATTTAATCCGAAATTTCAATTCGATTTCATCAAAAGTATTGAAATTTAATAGAATAAAAGAGTTTCCCATTAAAACACGAAAAAAGCAAACAGTAGAAAGAAAAAGGAGAGTGTCCAATGAATTTCAGAAGCAAACAAAAAAACCAAGGTAGTGGTGAATTTGGGTTTGGATGTGTTTGTGTGTGTGTGTGTGTGTATGTGAGCACGAGTATGCATGTACGCAATTGGAAAGAGTATCATAATAATTGTAAACAGTAGCTGAGTCTCAGCTTTTTCACTTTTGTGGGATTTTATGCTAGTACCTATCGCAGCAAAGTCTGCTTCAGCAAATTGACAGACAAACCAAACGGTATTCAATATTATATTTCCTTTTCGGAATTGAAAATCGACAAAATAGAAGAAACTGTCAACTCAAAATATGCTTTGGGTTCTTTCGTTAGATATTGGCGGTGGTTGTGGACGCTGGCCTCTCTCTAGTGAGCGGCAACTGTTGGGTGGGTAAATGCCTCTGCTGCCACTGGAATGCTTTGGAATGCTTTTCGTTGAAAATAGTAGCATTTTAAGAGCATTCCTTTAGCTTTTTTTTTTCTTTCTTCATTTTTCGTTTTTTTTTTTAATGTTGTCATCAGCGCAATTGTTACCACTTTGTGGATTTGCTGTTGTTGTTTCTGTATCTAAAGTGTAGTCCTGCTGCTTTTTCCTTGGCTCTCTTTTCAATAACATTTTTGAAATGGAATTATTTTGCGATAGTTTTTGTTTATTTTTCAGATTTTTATGGAGTTTTAAGTGAAATGCAAATGTTGAAAACTTTTCGCTAAATAAATTTGTGCTGCATAAGATTATATTTTGATTATTTGAAACGAAGAAACGCATTTCAAGAGAGAGAGAGATAGAGCTGAAGAGAGTTGGACGGAATTGAAATTTTTAAATATTTAAAGATATCCTTTCAGAATAATAAATTATCAATTAAGTTAAGTATTTTGTGTTTGAAAAGCTTTAACTGATAATCTTTACATAAAATGCCCATAAAGCGAGGAATGGGGAACGAAAATATGAGCAATGAAGCTCAGAGGTTAGAGTGTTTGGACGGTCAATGCAGCTAGTAAACGTCCCCTTTAACTGAAAAAGTTAAGCAAAAACAAACTCACGTTTTCTTTCATGCAGGATTGGCAAAAAACCGTTTTTTTTAGTCCATGTCAGGTCCATGTCAGGTGGCAAAAATAAACGGTTGAAACCGGATTTTCCGGTTTGAATCGTATTAAAGCACATGTTAACAACAGAATTTCCTTTTCCTCGTACATTTAATGCCTCTCCATTTCTGCTGCAAGTGAAGGAGTTTTTCTAATTTTGCCATTGCACAATAAATCAGGACACGAAAAGGCCTCAAGGCTTGAATTGATTTTTAAGAAAAAGGCTATTTAAACCTCTTTTAATGCTACAATGCGATATAAAACACGCTTTAATATCAATCTAACTTATCACTTGGAAGATCAACCAGGCTGTGAAAGTATCTTACTAAACGACTAGAAGTCAAACATTAACCCTTGTGTATATGTAACGAATGTTGTACATATATACGAGTATATATATAACAAAGTGGTTGAATTACAATCTCTTACTACCTAATTCATTAATTAAAAAATAGAATAAATTCGGAATCATTACTGAATCAAAAGGTTGCGGACAATGCGGCGTAGGGGCTTATATGATTTCATTTCTTCAATATGATAGTTATTTCAGAGTAATGATCATGGTCCCTGTGGTGTAGTGGTAATACGTTGGACTGCTACGCAGAGTGTCCGGGGTTCAAATCTCGGCACAGGCAAAATCAAGAAAGTTGAACAAATAATTTTTCTACACGGCACCACCTCTCGGCAGGCAATGGCAAACCTACAAGGGTAAAAATTGCCTATGAGAAGCTCTTCACTTAGCCGTTAGGTTTCGGCTTTAAACTGTAGGTCCCTTTTATTCATGTATAAATATGACACGCACAACATGAGTGGCTGCGAAAAGCTCGGCCTTTAGCGCTGCATACGGTCATAGTCGACTTGATAAAAAAAAAACTGAAGTTGATTATGGTAAAGGCATAACACTTGCCACAATGGGTGTCTACATATTTATCGGTGTCCTGTGTGATTGGTTAAAAGCAGATACATGGAAATACAAGGAAGTTATCGTAGCCATATGCCCCACGAGGCGCTAGAGGTTGTCTACTAGAAGAATAATAATGATCAGAAGCAGAAGTTTTATACCCAAATTTGTCTTCCCTTGGAGAAGACCCTAGGCGCTAGAGTTATAGTTATGTGTGTCGTCTCTGCAAGGGTGTACCGAAAGTGGTGGGGTTAAAACTCCTCACTTAACCTTAGATATGTGTTAAAAATGTTATTGAAATATTGGCAACCCTAGCCTGCCTGGCTCCAGAATCTATGAAATGGTGATGGTACTAAACTTTAAACAATATTACATCTGTTCAACCTTTGTCTATGGTTTTACCTTTCCCCGCGAAAGCAATATATTTATATTCTGATTGACAATCAGTGCTTTCCACGAATTGTCTGAGTTTATTCCTGAAACTTCCAATATCCCTCATATTCGTTGGAATTAAGTGACGTTTATCGAATGGCTTCTGGTATTTCCTTAGCTCTTCAGTTATGGATCATTAAGCTCGTATATGGTAAAAGTTGTTCGCCATATGCTTAAGATGCGTCTTTTACTATGATCCCTCTCGTACCACTTCCTCTTTCAGATATTGGAACAAACAAACAATATTTCAAAAAAGTTTTATGCTTATGTTTTTACTTGTTTACTTTTTAACTACTGCAAATTTTTAAGAGGTTGAGTAAAACTTCATAGGATGAAGCTGCGTTTTTCACAAGCAAATTTCTAATGTACTATATACTTATGTACCTGGAGAATATCATGTGATATTAAGTTTTTCACAGCAACAAAATCGTAACTTTTTATCTTTTTAAAATGTTAGTATGCGCAGATCATTCAATAGACACAAAGGTTAAGATTTCAGCTGCTTACGCACTCGCGAAGTAGCATTCAACTGCATTCAATTGCATTCAAATAAATCAATATATCAATGAAGTTCTTAGCTAATCATTACCAGTATTTAATAGGTCTTGACAATTATTATCATCATATTCTAGTAATTTTTCACTGTCAAATTATTGGAAAATGATTGCAAACCTTTTTCTATTTAATATCAATTTCTACAGAATATGAAAGAAGTTCTCAAGGAAAATACTCACCAAGTTCACGTTATCATAATAG
Organism: Palloptera scutellata; assembly: GCA_958295655.1. Classification (NCBI taxonomy): domain Eukaryota; kingdom Metazoa; phylum Arthropoda; class Insecta; order Diptera; family Pallopteridae; genus Palloptera; species Palloptera scutellata. The sequence continues at coordinate 147,453,862 of OY282449.1, read as the reverse complement.
CAAAAATGCAATGCATCAGCAGCGGCAACAACAGCGGCCAACATCATCATTTATATTCATCATGTCAAAGTTGGCAAAACGACATTATTTATAATGAGCTAATTACAGGGTCATAAATATTCATGCCAACATACATACATACAAACAGACAGATAGATATCGTCTAACCTTCGGTATAGATGATAGCCAAAATGAATGGACAGAAAGAAAAAGAGGCCAGCAAAAAGAAAAACCAAAAAGTTGCTAGCTGGCGAAACAGCACTCAACTCAATTCCTAGCAGCAGCAAATGAAACTTTCATAAATTTAGCAGAACGACGGCTAAAGCAGCAAAACCAAACGCAGTTGCAATTTCAGTTTGCAGTAAGACAGCAGCAATACAGACAGACAACACCATTGAGACAGACAGAAAGACATGTGAACCAATTAAAATACAATTAAGTGCTAAATTGTTGGTTCTTTCGTTCTTTCGTTCTTTCGTTCCTTCATTCGCTCATTTCTGCAGTCAGATCCTTTCATTCCAAAATGAAAGGCTAGAGTAATATTTTTCATGGCTAACATCAGTCAGAGCCACCAAGTTTCCGACTCTCCGACTCTCCGACTCAGACGCAATCTGAGTCTCGCTCACACGCGTCTTGTAATTTTAAACAATTTTCATGAGAGCCCCTAGCAGTATAACTGCAATAACAACAACAACAACAACAACAACAACAACAATAGAATTAAATGTTGTTTATTGGACGTGGGATTGAAATCTTTTTTCTGCTCTTTTTTTTCATACCTATTTTGATATACCAAAGGTTGGAAAATTGTTTTAGATGTAATATTATTTGTTGTTTGTGCTTTTTAATTTTTTTTTTTGCATTGAGTAATGAAATGTGTACTTTTTGTAGCCGCCTCACAATAGTACGCTGGCAGTTAATAAATGTTGCATGCATTGTTGTTTGTTGTTGGATCTTCATATGAATTTGCAATTGCCCAGTTTTTCAGTTTTGATTACTTGCTGTTGGTGGCGTTGAAACTGATGATGAAGCTGATGATGGTTTAGTTTTTACTTACATGCACTTATTTTTTCTTGTAGTACCTCTACTTTTAAGGAAGAGAAAAACTGTAATGATTAATGCGTTTCTATTTTTCTTTTCGATTCACTTTTTTGTGCAATTTACAGAGCGAATTCACAGTGCCTCTGTAGTAGGAAGGCTGGCCAATTCTGTCACAAAAAAAGTCATTTAAGAAGATCGTTTAAAGGGATTGCTAAATGCTTTCTATCGGTAAGTTGGCACCACTGGTCTCTATCTAAACCTGAAGCTTAAGCTCGATCTGTCATTCAGTTTGTTGAGACTGCTCGATTTTGTCAGTTCATCTCAAGTTTGTTTTGCGATTTTTACAATGAATAAAAATAACGAACAAAGAATTTGTCTCAAATGATGTATTGTAAATGGAATTTCAAGTGTTGAATCGTTGAAAATGTTACAGAAGGCTTATAGTGAATCGACTTTATCAAAAAACATGTGCATATGAGTTGTATTGTACATTCAAAAGTGGTCGAGAAGTGATCGAAGATTTGCGTCGCTCTGGTCAAGAACTAATGCAACCTGACATTATTCAAAGGAAGAGCCCTTTACTGGTTTATACATTCTCTCAACAAAGCACCGGGAACTGGTCAATAAAACACAAATTACTACTGTGGGCAAAAAGTAGTAAGACTTTGTTCATAATTTAAAATTTTTTTATTCATTCTTCCAAATCTATTTCAAAAGTCACACGGTGCTAAGTCAGGCGAATAGGGTAGAATAGGAAGGGGGGTTGCGGAACGATATCAGTCGAATTTTTGGCAAAATGGTCTCGTAAAACCAATGCAGTGATTTTGGAACCAATCGTGCATTCACTCTTCTTAAGCCCAAATGATGTTTTAAAATGGTTTTCACTGATCCTTCCGATATTCCAACGATGCCAGTAAGGTCTCTGACTGTTAATCGTCGATGTCGATTCTCGAGCACCAATTCCTTGATTTTATTGACGTGTTGATCATCAGATGATGTTGATGTTGATGGCCGTCCTGGACGTGGTTCGTCGTCAATGCGTTCTCGACCATCTTTGAACAATTTGTACCAATCAAAAACACTTGCTCGCGACATACAATTATCACCGAAGGCCTTTTCCAACATTCTGAACGTTTCGGCACCAGAAATTTGATTCCGCACACAAAATTTAATGGATTTTATTCTTTGTTGAATAATTTCACTCATTGTGAAAATCGCCGAATGCACTTTTTGTACTTCAGAAAGACTAATGACGTATACTAAACACTAATGATTATTTATATATTTGATTTGACATTTGGCACAGATGTCACCGACAGTCATACCAACTTAAAAAAATAATATTTTGATGAATGGGTTTCCGCGCGAAATTTAAATTAAAAAGTCTTACTACTTTTTGCCCACAGTAGTATTTAATATTCATTCAAATTTATTGGCTAGAAGGACTTTTATTTAAAATTGCCCACTCGCTTCCGAAAAACTTTCATAAACTTCTGAAATCCTACATAACTCACCGAAAATTTAGAGTCCGGCACAAATATTTTATCTCTCCAGAGCACATGAACGCTGGCCTTCCTCAGGGCAGTGTCCTCGGGCCGTTTTTATACCTTATCTACACAGCTGACATTCCCCAATACCCTAATAATTTGCTGACGATGTTCGCCGACGATAGTCCGTACCGGCCGTAACTGCACTATAGCATCACAAATTTGAGACAAATTCTTTGTTCGTTATTTTTATTCATTGCAAAAATCACAAAACACACTTGAGATGAAATGACAAAATCGAGCAGTGTCAACAAACTGAATGACAGATCGCGCTTAAGCTTCAGGTTTAGATAGAGACCAGTGGTGCCAACTTACCGATAGAAAGCATTTAGCAATCCCTTTAAACGATCTTCTTAAATGGCTTTTTTTTGTGACAGAATTGGCTAGGTAGGTCTACAGAGGCACTGTGATTACACTCAGAGCTTGTTAAATACTCATCTTGATACTTACTCCTTGAACTCGGATATGTGAAAAATTTCCTTCTTCTTACAAAAATTATTCTACAGAAGTTGTGGAGGAAATTGAAACAGTTTTCCACCTTTACTCTAGCAAAGTATACAGACACAAAATACTGGGAACACCTTTCAATGGAAGACTCACAGAACTGGTATCAACTTAAATCAGAGACTTGCTCCGCATCATCGAAAGCACAAAATGGATTAATTATAAGGGATTGAAAGTAAGCAACTCGCCTTTTAAGGATGTCATAATGGACCAACTGGTCTCTGCGTTTTCTTTCCGAACAGCACCAACAACTAACCTAACCGAAGCTACAAAACCAAGGCTTTCAAAGTAACTGTGGATTTAACCAGTTGCATCAAGTTTCAATGATTCAGTGTTTTACAGGGCGTCTCAATTTGAGTCTGCAACAATTTCAACACATAACTCTAAGCATAAAATTAATTAAAATGTAGTTTGAATTTCCAAATGTGGTGTTGTCAAATTGCTTTAGCCTAAAGTGAAACTGTAGCTTACTTACTTACTTACTTTTAACTTTTCGCATCCACTCATGTTGTGCGTGTTATATTTGTACATGAATGGAGGGGACCTACAGTTTAATGCCGAATCCGAACGGCGAAGTGAAAAGCTTTTCATAGCAATTTTTACTCTTGTAGGTTTGCCATTGCCTGCCAAGAGGTGGTGCCGTGTAGAAAAATTATTTTTTCTACTTTTCTTTATTTTGCCTGTGCCGAGATTCGAACCCCGGACACTCTGCGTAGCAATCCAACGCACTACCACTACGCTGTGAAACTGTAGCTATTTTTCATTAAATTTTGGATGGGTTTACACCAGAGTATGTACCTAGTCACTGCTAAGTATCCAGTTTTGTAGTTTACTTCTTTAGAATCACTTTTTTATATTAACAACGGTGTATGGTAAAAGATGATCGTGGCAAAACGGAAATTGTCACGGAAATGATGTTCAGCGCCCTCTATCAGTAAAGTATGAAAATAGTGAACATGCATATGTATGTATATACATATAAATGATTGGCAGCACATATGCACCCACATCTATCCAGAAGTATGAATCAATTTCGATTAATAGAGGGCGCTGATTTGCGTACGATTAAAACTTGATTGATAGAGAGCGCTGCGTGTGAATCATTCGCAATTGATACAGGGCGCTGCCCATCAGTTTCTGGTAAAATTTTACGTTTCAAACAAAAATCATTAGAAAGTAGACTTTCTCGAAAAATGTTGGTGCAACAAACTTCAGATTCTGCTATTGTGAAAATAGACACAAAAACCAGCAACGAGAGATCGCAAGAGTGTAGCCTTCCCAAGCAACTTGAGGCACAATAGCTAGAATTCGAATTTCATTGAATAACAACACGCAAAGACCAATGCGGAGAGGCAGCCTGAATGGCAAATGAGTTCATTAGAACCAATACAACACTCATTTTCTTAGGTCCCGACGAACGTCCGCAGGCAGTCATTGAGGTGGCCGAGTTCCCAACGAAAGAGAAGGGCAGAAGATTTACTTGAAAATTGATCCCCCGCGGAGGATCGGCACAACAAAACATGGCCGAGATTTGCCAAGTTTCTAGTCGACTTCGGCCATGCGTGCAGTGTCGGCGTTAGGCTCTGTTTTTTAACATGAAACCCCAAAGCGCAAACGTTCTGGAGAAACGCATTTTGTGTTTTTGTATACCACACGACTTTGTAAATCCATCAATGCATTAAACGCTTCTGCACAGTCTCGCTTTTCCATTAAAATCTCTTTAATATTACTTACTCTAATACTTAGTATGAAAAGTTTGACTGACTGACTCCTACTAAAAAGCGCTGCATTTCTACAGATTGATTACTACTGTTTTATAGTCTCATTTAGCACACTTGAAAAAAAAACAAGAAACAAGATTTCTACCATTCGTTTATTGCCAGCAATTAAAATTTGTGCACATTTATGATACCATACAAAATAGCAACAACAAGGAGTTAAATAAAAAACTGCAACAACAACGAAACGAAAACAGCATTACAATTTTCCAAGCAGTGAAACGCAATTAGTGCATAACATTGGGCGTTTGCTATTGTCTTTTGATTATTTTCCGCAGTCCGTCCATGTGTGTGCGTGCGTGTGTGTGTGTGTGTGAATAAGTGTGCAACATGCGGTAAACCTTAACGAAGGCGATGGCTGCCTGGCTGTGTGCCTGACTGCAATTGTAACGCCCATTCGAACCACGCCACATGCTGCCGCTGTCATGAGAGTGCTGCGGAGTGCCAATGTAGCACCACCACAAATTTTTTATTTTTTTTTTTTTTTTTTGTATACTATTCGGTTCGGTACGGTTCGGTTCCTCCTCAATGAAGGTGTGGATTATGTGGCATAGCCGACAGATTGACAATTAACTTTACAATCATAAAAGTCAATTATGCTCATCACGAAACGCAAATCAGTCATAAAACTTTAACATCATCAGATATGACGATGACGATGACGACGAAGTGCGTTGTGCTGCCAAGCATTGCGATACGGGGCGGCGGGCTGGCGTTCACGCAGCATGTTGCCACTCGCACTGTTAGCTGTGTACGTATGAGTTATGAATTACAAATGCTGCACTAAAAGTGTGCGTCTATCTATCAATCTAACACAATGTGAGGGCGTACGGCGGTAAAAGTAACGTCACACATTCAGCCTTGCTGTAGTTGTTGTTTTACTGCTGCAACTGTTGCTGTTGTCGTTGTCGTTGTCGTTGTCAACGCTACCGGGCTTCATTGTCGTGGTTTTTATTTTGTTTTTAATTTTTGGCCCTGGCTGGCTTCGTGCGTTATGCCTGATTGGTGACAGTGATAAGGAATGCGGCACCAAAATACTGAAAACTGACTGCATTTGCATTTCTTGTGATGTTTTTTTTTTTTTGGTTTTGGGGCATTAAAGCAAAGTTTATGATGCGTTATTTTAATGCACTCGTATTTCTTGTCACAGAAAAGTCAAACCTCAAACTTGTAAATTTTGTTTCCTTTTTTTTCGGGAAATTTTTGACAGTTTCTAGGGTGAGGCTTTATATTTTCTTGGGTTTTTTTTTATGGTATACACTGAAAACAAACAAAAAAATGCATGTGGTTGGGCTATACCATAATTATTAATATAAGTATATGGGAGTTTAATTAAAAAGTCATAAAAAATATATTGAATATTGCTTCATTACTTTGATATGTTATGGCATATGCATTCGGAGGTGATTCAAGTAGAAGAATCTCTGTGCACGCTTGACAACACAATTTAATGAGAAATGCAATTTATCACTGGGTGCTTGCAATTCTTCCTCTCCTACTCTGCTCATCGTTAGGTATGTTAAAGTCCTACCTGTGTATGCCATTTGCAGGGCTCATAAATTTAAGCACGAAAAAACTGTTTTCAAGCGCTTAAATATGCACGAAAAACTTACAAAATATGCATAGAGATGCTATGCATGACAGCAACATCGAAAAACATCGAAAAACATCGAAAAACATGTGTTAATAATTTATTTATTTTTTTTACAAAATGTTTTTTGATACAAAACGGATACGTGAAATGGAGGGCGAACTTTTATAGACTTTGAGTGTGTTTATGGATACTTTATGCTTTTTTAGTTTTTAAAGATTTAAAATATCCCAGTCAGATTACTATTAATTAATTTTATTAACGAAATATCTCATATTTATTTAATTTGGTTTTTTTTTTTGAAAACTAGTTTTTAACAAAATAAATCATACGATTTGACAGTTTCTTACTATTGATGCTACATTATTGAAAAAAAGGTAAATATATAAACGAGAAAACCTTTCACTTGCCATTCCTAAATCTTCGCAACCTCAATATCCGGCGTAGATGTTTTTCGTGCGCAAATTTCGAAATGAAAACTGTTTTGGAACTAACTGTACCTTTTTGGTTCGGGTTTTGAGAGAACAAATAACTCCCACAGCCTTGTCAGCCTTGAGATCAAGCGGAGACTAACTCTTGCCAACAGGTGTTACTACGGGCTCAGTAGGCAATTGAGAAGTAGAGCCCTCTCTTGACCGACGAAAATAACGCTCTATAAGTCCCTCATCCTTCCCGTCCTAATGTATGGCGCAGAGACGTGGACATTGACCATCAATGATGAGAGGCTGTTGGCTGTGAGGAGCGTTCGAGAGTAAGATACTCCGTAAGATCTACGGTCCAGTATGCGTGGACGACGTATATAGAATAAGATGGAACGATGAGCTGTATGAGCTGTACGCCTACACTGACATAGTCAAGCGTATAAAACTCCAGCGGCTTCGCTGGCTGGGTCATGTTGAGCGAATGGAACAAAGCGCTCCGCTCCGGCTAGAAGGGTGTTTTATTCGAACCACGGTGGAGGAACACGCAACGCAGAAGGGGACGTCCTAATTTGCGTGGAAAAGACCTAGTACAGGTGCAGGGCAACCTGACTGCACTTGGCCTTATCAACTGGCGCCAGCGAGCGCATAGCAGAAGTGACTGGCGGAGCTTTGTGGAGGCGGCCAAGACCGATCATTGGTTGTAGCGCCAGCTAAGTAAGTAAGTAAAACTCCCGAAAATTGAGTCGTCACTATTTTTCCCTCTCCAGTCACTTTTCGTACCTCACAATATCCAGCGTAGATGTTTTTCGTGAGCAAATTTCGATATGAAAACTGTTTTGGAACTAACTGTACCTTTTTGGTTCGGTTTCCGTTCCAGAAGTACGTTACTTTATTTTCAGCTCCACACCCCCAGAAATCTGAAATAAGTGTGAAATTTATCTCAACTATGTTCATTTTTCTCCTTGTGCATATTTAGAGGAGTTTACTCTCATGCAGAAGCAGTGATTAGTGTTATCAAATCTAGTATTTCAAAATCCATCAAAACAAGTAAAAAAAAAAGAGTTTAATAAATAAAATTCACCAGCTTATCAGATTTTTATACCAGGGTTGTATCTAACTATTTGAATAACAAAACGAGTTAAAAAAAATCCACTACTTTATTTATTAAAAAGTGAACTATTTGTGGTCAATGTGGAGTAATTGTTGTAGTATGTTCCGGGTTCAAATCTTGGCACAAGCCAAATCAAAAAAATATAAAAAAAATGTTCTATACGGCACCACTTCTTGGCAGGCAATGGCAAGCCTACACGATTGCGAAAATTGCCCATGAAAAGCTTCTCACTTCGTCGTTCGGATTCGGCATCAAACTGAAGGTTACCTCTATTCGTACTTTTATAAAAATATAACACGCACAACATGGATGGATGCGAAAAGCTCGGACTAGGCCCTCCATGGGCTGTTGTGCCATTAAAAGGAAGAAGACCTATTCGAAGATGAATGAATTGGCACGCTGTAATTTTAGTGTCAATCAAATGAAATGGTTGCTTTCAGGAATGAACTCTGAACAAAATTTAAGTCACTTCCATTCATGTACAAATATAACACGCACAACATGAGTGGATGCGAAAAGCTTGGCATTTGGCGCTACTTACATGTGGTCATAGTCGTCGACACTGATAAACTGAAGTTCATTGTGGTAGAGGCATAACACTTGCCACAATGGCTGTCTATCTCTTTATCGATGTCCTGTGTGATTGCATTCCCTCTCTGATTCTCCCTCCTTCTTTCTTCCACCTATCAAACTTCCTTCCATGCAACACAATGCTCTGCATTCATAGGGCTACACCCTGTGCGTTAAATGTAACAATAAAAAAAAAACGAGAAAATGGATACTCATCATAAGATTAAAGCATTACTGAGCTAAGTAAACAGTGTTGTCAAGTCGAAAAAGAAACAGTGCCATTAATGAAAACAGCGCCTGCAAGTCGGCAAAAAATGCACTAAAAAATAAAACACACTGCCACCAGAAAATTGTTTCGAGTTTTATTTTGAAAATTCCACCAGATCTTGTGGAAAAAGTACTAATTTGGTAACACTGGCGGTGATTAGAATTGGCAAATTGAAAGCAGAGCGTAGAAGTTTTGTTCTCAGCAAGGAATATTTATTTAACTCTCGCACCGAGAGATAATTGCTTACTGCAGATGATTGTTAATAACGGTTCTTTTCCATCGATTCGCTTTAGCTGGTCACTTTAGTTGCCATAAGCACAAACCAAGTTGCTCTCACTGATTGTGGTTGCCTCAACTTCTTCCACTGCGTAATTTCCTACTTGCTGCTTAAATTTATCGATACTACTAAAAATCTGCCACGATTTATTTATTTATTTAAAATTAACTATATGTAAATTCAAATTTCAAGCTAATGTGGATTGAGCTATGGCTGCTGTGACCTCAAGCTTAACTTGAAAAGAATTTTCACAGTGAAGAAAACTATTCCCACATGAAAAGCAATGGTATTTTGCATAACATCAACGACAAGGACAAATAACCAAAAACAGGAGAGAGGAAGAGAGCGACGTGCGACGCACGACGTACGACGTAAAATGATAAATTGTTAAATATTAGCTGTGTTTACATAATTACGGTAGGATTTGCAAAGTTGTAAAGGCAAAAGACAAACAGAAACGCATAAAATAAACAGGATACATGCGAAAGAGAGAAGGAGCGCGGAGAGAGAGTGAAAGAGTGAGAGACACATACAAAGTGTTCTCATGCTGGAATACAGTACGTGGCGGTGCAAGTGTGGGAAAAGTATGCAAACAAAAGGCAGAGGAAATTTAAATGATCAAACAGAAAAGGGTTAACCCACATAATTACACACACACATACACACAGAGGGAATGGAACACACAGAGACACACACACACACACACACACACACGAGTTCACAGAGATTTCAATACAATCGCTTGTCGAAAACAATCAAAATTAATCACAATAATTTAAAAAAAGAAGAAACGAGCAAAATTTAATTAAATTAAGTGGCAAACATTTAACAAGTTGAAGAACAAAATATGTACATGCATGCATAAAAGTTCACAACAAAACCAAACCGAACTTGCTTGTCATATTAAAAATGACTGTGATTTTGGCAGCAGCCAGCAACCAACAGCAATGGCAACCCGCATGGTGCCACTTTATTTCTCAGTTTTTTTTTTTTTTTTGCTTTTGGGTTAATTTTTAAAGCGTACATATTTCTTGGTGTGTGTGTGTGTGTGTGTGTGTGTGTGTGTGTGTGTGTGTGTGTGTGTGTGTGTAATTTAAAATGACAACGAATTTACAACATAAATCGTAAAGTTTTATCTTTTTTTTCCAAATAATTTACTTAGTTAGTAAAATTTTTGTAAATACAATTTATTTCGTTTTGTAATAATCGTGCAAGACGTGGGTGCTATTTAGTGAGTAAGCGGTTGAGCTTGTTAACAGCTTTAAAATGCTACAAAATTGAACTGTGAACATTTTTCACATCATGCCCGCATGCGCGTTTACATTTTTGACATACATACTTACATAGATTTTTATTTTTCATTTCTTCATAATGCAAAGTGTAAAGAGATTTTTATTTATTGAATGACATGAACGATTTGAGTTCTAAATCTCATTAGTGAAAATGACTTTGACTTGCCAATGAATGCAAGTTGTAAGCAATTGCAGCTGCCAGTCCTATTCAAAAATACTAAATCCTTGTTCTTCTTATTTTTCTCCTTTAACAAATGCATCTATTTAGCAGCAATTACTGCCGCATAATTATTGCCACCTCAAATGTACAAAAGTTGCACCTTTTCTTCTTCTTCTTTGGCACAGCAATTTGGGTATGCCATTGTTGGCTACTATATTCTATAGAATACAGTCACAAATCCACAAAGAAATGAAAAATGCCTGGAAAATTGGAAAATCCTTCTTGAGCTCAACGGCTCACATAATGAGTGTGAATGCACAATTTCACACCCAATGCACGCGGCATGTTGCCCTTGTGTGTTGTGGTGCTGCTGCATGTGTTACTTTCTCAGGTAGCTCCGAATGCCTCTTGCTTCTTTAATATCTAACATAAATGTGTCATATTTTACAGCAAATAGCCTAAAGTTGCCACATCTCACACATCGATCAAAGCCGTACTTGTGTAAAATACTTAGTTAATGAATTGTGAATATTGCTCAAGCTGTTGTTTTGTTTTCATGCTGCAATGAGGCTGCTGCAAGTCTTTGAATGCAATAGCAGGACATTATTTGTTCTGTTGTAAATGTTCGTATATCCGGCAATAAAGTCGTAATGTCTTTGAGTTGTTTGAAAAAGATAATACTTACTTTTTGTTTTTCTTTTGCTTTTCTGCACACCTGGCCCTGGTTTGAGGTGATACTTTTTTCGTATATGTGTCGAATGGTATTAGTGTCTGGAATTCTCTCATGAATGAACTAATAACAAGCATATGAATGATTTAGCGTTTGAACATCGCATAAACTGAGCTCGTGCAATAGCTTGTATTTACTGCACTGAGAATATAGATTTAAAGAAGTTTCACCATCAAGCGTTTCTTTACTATAGCCAGTGCTTTAGAAACTTTTACACTGAACGATGTTCTAATTTTGGTTTTGACAATTTTTTTTTTTTTTATCTTATTTTTTTTTTAAATATAATCAACACACACCCTATAAATGCAGAGCATTGTGTTGATTGGAAGGAAGATTGATAGGTGGGAGGCAAAAGGAAGGAGAAGTGTTTATGAACGTTTGCTTTAAACTTGCAAGGGTCATAATAATTGGGAAAAATGGTTGCAGGGAGCTTATTCCAAATACGCGCGGTACGACAGATGAACGAACTTTCTCTGTAAGGCGTAGTGCGTTGGAATACCATGTCTACGTGGAATGCGTGAGTTCTGCTTGCTGTTCGTGTAGTTCTGGTGAACACAAACGAACTGGCGGCATCAGCTTGCGCATCTCAGAAGCGCATCTACAGTGAAAGTAGCGGTAGAACAGTGAGGTGGTCGCTGTGGCGGGGTGGTAGTGCGTTAGACTGCTATGCGGAGTGTCCGGGGTTCGAATCTCGGCACGGGAAAAAACAAAAAGTAGAAAAAATAGGTTTTCTACACGGCACCACCTCTTGGCAGGCAATGGCAAACCTACAAGAGTAAAAATTGTCTATGAAAAGCTTTTCAATACGTCGTTCGGATTCGGCATTAAACTGTAGGTCCCTGCCATTCATGTACTACTTAATATAACACGCACAACATAAGTGGATGCGAAAAGTTTGCCCAAGGCCATCCATGGGCTGTTGTCCCATTAAAAGTAAGTAAAACAGTGAGTGAAACAGTGATACTCCGTAAGATCTACGGTCCAGTATGCGTGGACGACGTGTATCGAATAAGATGGAACGATGAGCTGTATGAGCTGTACGCCGACACTGACATAGTCAAGCGCATAAAACTCCAGCGGCTTCGCTGGCTGGGTCATGTTGAGCGAATGGAAGAAAGCGCTCCGCTCCGGCTAGAAGGGTGTTTTATTCGAACCACGGTGGAGGATCACGCAGAAGGGGACGTCCTAATCTCCGTTGGAAAGACCAGGTGCAGGGCAACCTGACTGCACTTGGCCTTATCAACTGGCGCCAGCGCGCGCATAGCAGAAGTGACTGGCGAAGCTTTGTGGAGGCGGCCAAGACCGATCATCGGTTGTAGCGCCAGCTAAATAAGTAAGTAAGTAAAACAGTGAGACGCAAGCCAGGTTTCGACGATATTCCAAGGTGAGTCAATAGAGCTGGAAACTCTACCCGCTCCTATTAGCTTTATCGCTCCATGTTGGTTACGGTCCAGGAGCCCCAGTTGCGTTTGTGAAGCTCCAGCCCATAGGTGCGAATTAAACTAGAATTTAGGACTTAAGTATATAGGTGGTGTAGATCATGCGGAGATCAGTCGAAGTAAAATATTTTTTACACCGCCTAAGAAAGCCGAGACACTTGGCTGCTTCTTTCCACATTTGTTTATTCCAACGAACATCACATTGGATGGACATGCCCAGAACATCAAGAGTCACTGTCTTCGCAATACCTACCCCACTCATATCTAGGGGGTTAACTGGGGTTTGGGAGACTCGTTTGTGAGATAACAGACAACATATTACGTCTTACGCGCATTGAACTCAAGTCTATTCGTAAGACCCCACTCAGAGATTGACAGGAGATCTTTATTGAGTAAGTCATTCATAACGTGCCTTTTCCTCTCGATATCCAAAGAGTTAGGGCGTTTTGAACAGGGATTTCAGTTAAGCAACAATATTGCATAACAAAACCTCTGGTTTTAGCTTAATGTTTTATTATGGAGCTGGAGCAACGAAACGCGTATGAAATTCTGGGTTACATAATCTTTAAATAATTACAAAAATTTCTCTATCAGTTCACATAATCGTCATTTTCTTGTCTTTGAGTTAAGGTATATCGATTTTTTCCTACAAACCTCCGTTAAGATATCCTCTTTTCACATCAACAGGTCATGATCTCGTGATGAGTTCAACTTGTTTGCGCCTTTCTAAACTTCAGCTACATCTTACTCTCGCATCAGTAATTTCCACTAATATTTATGTATCCTAAATCAGAGAGTATCAATCCCTAATAGCATATTCTCTGCGATCATTAGTTTAAAAAGATTATGAATAAATCTCAAGAAACTGCTTGAAATCTATTTATTATTTTAGCGCAAGCATTTCCACATCACTTACTTCAAATCTCCTCCTTGCAAATATGCCAATAGTTGCATCTCTCTTTGTAATGGAATATACGAGTACCAGGGGCAGCAGCGTCAGCAATCACTCTTTCTTTGTTATACTTATTCTTGAAGTTCGCCAGTTCGTTGCTGTTCTTAGTTACATCCTTGATGGTTGCTCAATGCTGCTGCTACTGCTGATGATGAAATATGTAAGTTTCAGTTGTGCAAGTGCTCACTGCTGGTAGCAGCAACTAATGATGTTGTTAACTGAAAAGTTTTCCATCTTGTCTTTTTATGCTTTTACTTCTTTTTTGTTCTACTTTCTTACTTTATGTACCTATTTGCATTCAATTCAAATGTTGTTGACCGTTTTCTGTTGTTTTTGCTTTCCATTTGCTTTTCGAATCGTTTCTTGTTGTTAGCTTGATATTTTTGTCTTGACCACCACCTGTGAATTGGCTGCCGGCTTCGGGTTTCTTGAAGTTACCAACCGCTAGCTTAACTTTTTCTTTTTTTTTATGTGTAGTCCTGTTGTGCTTTGTGTGCGCATCCCTGACAATTTCACTTTGCTGACAGATTTTCATCTGGAAAATATTACACGAAACACGCAATTATGCTTGTTCTTGCGCCGAAGCTCTAGCTGAAGCGGAGACGCTTTTTCGCATTTGATTTGATAGCTTTTCTCAGCAGAGCAGACGTCGTCGAGCAATGACTAAAACTTATGACAATGTTTGAGTGGAGCTGTTGCTTTTATTTCTATGCTTTCATTTCGCTTCGAGAATTTTAACAATGTCTGTATTTATTTCAATTTCTTTTTCCGTTTATTTTTTCTGCTTTTGTCATTTACTTATTTTTGCATGTATTTTTCTTCTTAGATTTCAAGATTTGTTTGTTATGCTTCTTTTTTTTCTGTAAGTATTATGATTTTTCATGGGTAGCCAGTTGTCAGTTGTGGCGCGGAGGCAAAGTTGGCATCTTTACTGCGGTTTTATTGTTATTGCGGCTCTGTGTTTCTATTTTCCAATTAGTGTTTTTCAAATTATTTATACTACATTTTCATCTACTTACTTTGGCACTCAGAGAAAGCGGAAATCGGATTTGTTTGTGTTTTGTTTCCGCCTGTTTTTCCTGTCTTTTTTTTGCTTTGATTTTTATTTGGTGGTAAAAGTTGCGTCTTGTATTCGTTTACTGCTGCAGTCTTTTCGCTGTTATTATTTGGTCTTTTGTCCTTTTGCGTATACAATTTTGAGTACTTGTATTCGAATCTTCTTACCTCAAACTAATTGCGTGAAGCCGCAGGCAAACTTTTCTGACAGGTGATTACAGTTTTTCTTTGAGTGAGTTCGAATGAGAGAGAGAGAGAGAGTAAGAGCTGGAAAGCCCTAGCAGGTGATTGAGTAACCGAGAGTATTAAAGAGAGAGAGAACGAGGTGGAAAGCATAAAACAAAAAGGAAATGTTTTCTTAAAACTTTGCTCTTGTTATAGTGTTTTTTTTTTTTTTGCTCTAGAATTATGGGAAATTTCGTAATTTAGATGAGAAAAAAAGAGAAATATTACAAAGTTTTATTGCATACTACTTGTTATTTTGTTGGTTTGATTTGATTAAGCTCATTAAATTGTTGTTGCTGTTGTTGCTGCTTTGTGGTTCTCACAATTTCTTTTCGTTTTTAATTAATTCTGTTCTGCTCATTATGCCTAATGTTTTTTTTTTTAGAAATTATTTATTTTGGATTTTTTTATTTCACTCAAGCTCACAAAAATGTTGAATGCTATAAAAATCGCCCCTTTTCAATATCACGATTTGTGTAAGAAAATTTTAATGCATTTTCCTTTCCAGAAATGTCACAGCATAATTTATTCAGGCCCTGACTTGGATCTCCAAGTAATAAAGGGTGTTTAGAAGTGTGGTTTTCAATCTGGCAATACTTTTTTCGGAGTTGGTATTTTTGAAAGCTGTCACTTGATTTATGCTCAGTTTGGTTTGCCATTTCATAATGAATAGACTTACTCCTGAACAACGTTTGCAAATCGTGCAAATTTAATACCAAAATAATGGTTCGGTTTCACAAGAAAATTTTGTTCAGCGTATCGGAGGATGAAGCTCACTTTTGGTTGAATGGGTACGTTAATAAGCAAAATTGTCGCATTTGGAGTGATCATAATCCATTGACCACAAGCCATTGTTGAGACGCCGTTACATCCTCAAAAAGTCACTGTTTGGTGTGCTCTATGGGCAGAGGGAATCATTGGTCCATATTTTTTCAAAGATGAAGCCGGTCATAATATTGCAGTCAATGGGGAACGCTATCATGATTAATGACTTTTTCGTACCTGAATTGGAGGATGTTGATGTGGACGACCTTTAATTCCAACAAGACGGTGATACATGCCATACAGCCAACGAAACAATCAATTTAATGAAGAAAACTTTTGGTCGTGAGCCTATGGCGTGGCCTCGAAAATCGTACGACTTAACACCGCTGGACTATTTTTTGTGGGGTTATGTAAAGTCGCTTGTCTACGCAGATAAGCCCGAGACGATTGACGCCTTGGAAGAGAATATTCGGCGCGTTATTACTGACATACGGCCCGGCCCCAATTGCTGCAAAAATTGGTCGAAAATTGGGCCTCTCGGAAATTATTCGAAAGAGCCGCGGCGGCCACTTGCCCGAAATCGTTTTTAAGACATAATGGCAAATTCTTATCTTTACAATAAAGCTAAATTCTTGCCCATAACATTAAATTATATGCGTTTTATTTTTTGTTGAAAACCACACTCCTAAAAAAAACACCCTGTACAACCCTAAGTAGAGTTGAAAAATCTTATTTACGTTGATGAAGTTTCCGCGTCAGTGATCAAGAAACCACTACTACCCACTGTATCCCAGGTAGTGTGACCACAACCAAACCTCACAGAAGAGTGATTTCTGAAGATGCCCATCTTTCTTGTGAGATCGAGAAACATGAGCAGCCCCTATTCGGGATGCCAGAAACCTCCTCAATACTGTTGAGAAATGGTTTCCCGAAAGAACGTAGTCTGTCTCTTGCCAAGTTCGGAGTGACTGGAAAAATTGCAGCTTTTGAATGCAACGATTTTGATTATGGAGCCATGCGTCAAAAGTATCCTTCACCAACTTCAACTTTGCCTCAGACTGAGTGTATCACAAATTTTCTCTCAGTATATGTGGGCATTATTCTACATGCCCTAGCATTTCTAAAAGAAATTTTCACAATTATTTTCATTCATACAAAAAGAAACTTAGTAACTATTTGCTATTTTAACAATAATAAATTGTAACGAAATCCATGGAAAATCTGAAATAGAAATATAGGAGACAAAAGAGAAAAGAAAAACTCAAACAATAACTCGACAGGATCAAAACAACAACAAGAAGAATTGTGTATATGAATCAAACAATGCAGATCATCAAAAGGATTTATTTAAATGCCAACAGCGACAAATTGACATTTGTTTAATGCCTGGCAGGGTAGCGGGAAAACATTGTCCGATCCGAATGTGATCGATCCTCTGATCTCTGCAGCGAAGCGTGCATGATCGAGTCGAAGCGTAAATATAGAAAGAGAAGCGTACAGCGTACAAAGAGATCGCTGGTTTAATTGAATCGGCAATTGAATGAAATACTTTATAGATCACAAATCTATGTTCACAAGCGACTGAGTTTTGGGACAAATTGTTGCTTTTATTGTTCGACAATAGCAGCTGCACCGAGGATCACAGATTCTACACAATTTATTGATTAAATTTCATTTGTTTGTTTGCATTTGCAAACTCTAATGAGTTGAGTTTATGTTGGTAAATGAATGAATGCTTGTGTGCAAAGGATAAATGGGATTAAAGGAAGAAGGAGAGAGGCAATAAAGAAAGAATGATGGATTGCATTCAAGCATGAAAATTATTTAAAAAATAAAATTGTTTACCACTAAAATATATTAAATTCATAAGTAAAAATTACATTCGTTGAATTGTGGTCAAAGTCAACAGACAACTTTTTCTGTTCCTCTTCGCAAAAGAACTTGAGTTATGCTGCCCGCAACTGTTGCTGGTGGCAGCTCAGGAAGGACAGCAGAAAACCATAATCGCATCAGAAGTTAAAACAAAAAGGAAGGTATAAAAAAAATTCAAAGTTAAAATGAAGTAAACGAATAAGGAACAACGGATTCATGAATGTGTATGAAGAAATGTGGGGAAAGGGGAGACGCCAGTGGCGGGCCAAGGAGTTGGATTAAGGAGGATATGAATAAAATCTGACAAAAATGCTTATCAATATTCAATTCAGACCAAAAGCCAGATTATATTCGGACTAAAAATTTTACCAAATTTTTTTAGCGCGGGGAGAAGAGTTTGGAGCCGGGTCTCACCTTATTTGTGTCAAAGAAATTCAATGGTGCAAAACGTTTTAGTTTGATTAGTTCGAGTTTTCTAAATAACGGCATCGAAATATGATTTGATGGAATTTGCTCGGACAAATTGTTCAAAGGAAACTGAAATGGATTGTTAATTGTTATGTTGTATCATATAATATGTATACCAGTGGCGTAGAGAAGATTTCGAAATCGCGGGGAGGGTAATTTTTTTCTGGTTTCATGTAATGACTCGAAAGAGTTCAATTCGATTAATATGAAAAAGTCTTCCTAAGGGGAGACGGCTAAATCCCCTTTATCACCCGTACCTACGCCACTGATGTACATATAAATATTTTAGTAGTTTTCCAATGAAACCCAAGGCCCTTCAGGAAAAGCACTCGAAATACCGGTATCTCGAATACTCCACCCAATCTGACCATTGAATTTCATGGTCTGGAATTAGGTGAAATGTAAGCCACCAAAATCTTTGCCCAGATTTGGAACTTGCACAGTGTAGTCAATACCGATCAAATTCAGAACCAAAGTTCAGGCTAAAGTTCGGACTCAACTAACATCAATATTCGGAATAAAAATCAAATCAATACTTATTCGAAATTTCAGATTAAATTCAGATCAACACATCAATCTAAACTCACACCCATAACCGAACGAAATTCATACCAAACTTAGCCCAATATTCAGTCTACATTCAGACACAAACTCTAACTAAAATTTTGATCAAAATATTGATCAAAATATTGATCAAAATATTGACCAAATTCAGATCATAACTCTAAACAAAAATACGACCTTAAAAATACAACTTACACCAATATTCGAACCAAAACTTTAGACCAGAACTTCAGACCAAACTCAGATCAAATCTCTTACCTAAACTCAGAGTAAAAATCGTACCATATTGATATCAAACTTAGAGACCAGAATTTAAACCGGAATTCCTTCCAAAAATCTAACCAAAACTCTAATCAAATAGAGATCAAAATATCGATTAAATGCAGTTCAAATCTCTGACCGAAATTCACAACCAAACTTAAGCTCATATAACAGAACGAAATTCGAACCCAATCTTAAGCTCACAGTCGATACAAAAATTATACCAACTACCGACAAAATTCTGATCAAAACCCAGCCTAAAACTCGGACTAAATTCAAACCAAAAATCGAAACGAAACTTCGACCGAATTGAAACAGAAAATCGGACTAAAACTCAAAGCAAATCTCCATCAACAACTCAGACAGAAATACAGACCGTACATAGACCTGAAATATAACTTAGAATTAAGACTAGAGAAGGTATTGGAAAAACTATTATTAGGCCATTCAATAGTACTTAACTAGGACATTTGTAAATTGATTCTGCTATTTCAAGTCTATTGTAGCCATTCACTTTTTCTTCGGAAGGGTTAGCAGCCGCCTCCAAGTCCGCCCGCCACTGGGTGCAACTTTGTGTACATTTCAACCAGTAAATAGGAGCTGGAGCAAAGAGCGCGAAATGAAAACGCAAATGTCGCAGAGTTTCATTTGTCATGGCGGCAGCAGCAGCAGCAGCAGCAGCAGCAGAACAGCGAACTCAACGTAAAAGTGACTACCTCGTGGAACCTAGAAGCTTACAAAAAGGAATGGCAGACAATGAGAATGACGCTTTTGGTTTTTAAAATTAAGATGACATGAAATAAAAGCATTGTTTTCGCTAACAAGCAAGAAAACTACTAGTAGCCAGGAAGGTAGGCAGGCGGGAAGGCAGGAAGGTAGGCAGGCGGGAAGGCAGGAAGGCAGGCAGGCAGGCAGGCAAAGAAGGATCTCTTCATCGGTAGTTGTGGCAATGTCCTTAACAAAAAAAAGCAAAACTTATTCATTTCAAATGATAGGCAGCAACAAATACTTACAGTACTTTCAAGAAGAAAGCAATCGGCTTTTTCGCATGAAATAATTTGAATATCAAATAGGCCTAGATTTTAAAAAAAACTTGATTCCATTGTAAATTTCGCAATGTAATTGTAGAAACAGTCCATTATACACTTTCTCCTCAAGAGCATATTTATGAAATGAGTTCCGTATACGCGAGATGTTTTGAAGCAGTCTTTCTTTGTTCCCATCCAAAAGGTCCCAACATGTCTCACTTGAGTGCTTCGAAGTGCTTAAAAAAGTCGAAGGCTTTTGTCCAGCATTGCAACCAATACTTTTTGGAGCACAAAAATGTGGACGGCTTGCCAAATCGCGGCATTTGCAGAGCTACCTCGAAACAGGAGGACTTGGTTATAAAGAGGATTTTCGAGGCTAATCCAGCCATAAAAGGCTGGACTCGAAAGGGCATAAATGTCTCTTTGAATGCAATAAGAAACCGTTTGAGGGAGTTTCAGATCCAATTTCGAGTAACGACGTTAAAACCCTTACTAACTGCAAAGCAAATAAAAAAACGCCAAGAGTGGGCAACTGAACATGTGAATGATGATTGGAGCCAAGTGGTGTACACAGACAAATCCTCCTTTTGAATGACAAACACTATTAAGCGTGCTTGGTCCACTAAAGACGGTAAGATGCTACAACGATCAGTGAAACATCCAGAAAAGGTTCATGTTTGGGGATGTTTTACAAAACAAGGATTTGGCAAATTAATCATGTTCACTAGGAATTTGGATGCCAACTTCATGACCACGATATACCGTCGTTGTCTTCTGCCGTCAACGGACATGTGGTTTGGGGCAGGAAGCCGAGATTGGGTTCTTGAAGAGGACAACAACCCAAAACATCGCAGTCGCTTGTGTAGCAGTTGGAAAGAGGAAAACTACATAATTTCATTGGATTGGTCCTCACAGTTGCCAGATGCGAATCCGATCGAAAATGTTTGGGCTCTTATGAAGTTAAAACTACATGGAAAAGAGATACTTTCAATAAATCATTTGAAATGGCTTCTTAGGGTAATATGGCGAAGTTGAACACGGTCATATGCTGAAAAATTAGTCGATAGCATGCATTTCCATTGTAATGAAATTACAAAGAATGGTGACGACTGGACGCCATATTAGGTAATATATTTGCGCAATGAATAATTAAACATTTCAAGATGCTGTGGACTTTGTTTTAAGATACCTTCATTTTTTCAGTGACTTAAGCCGGTTGCTTTCTGATTGAAACTACTGTATTTCACTTTTATTGAAAACAAAATGTAAATATTCCCAAATGATTGCATTATTGTATTTCAATCAAGTATTTTATTAAGATACCAAAGTGGAAGCTGAGTGAAACAATTTATTTGCTTCGTATTTGGGTGAAATTATGCATACAATTTGAAGAGCACTTTACTGCAACAGAGACAACTAACTTCAATATCCCCTCATACTTAATTTATCTATTTTTCTTATTGTCATATAAATTTTATAAACACTCGCCTATTTACAGAAGAATTAATTGCTCAGCATAGTTCACATAACGTGCAATTGTCGTATGTTGCTGCTGTTACTGCTGCTGCTATTGCTGCTACTGCTATTGCTGCTACTTGAGTCGTTGCAGTGAAATGACGCGCTCTTTTGGCAGTGAAGCGTGTTTGCTATTATTTGTGTTGAAGATTTGTTTGTGTTGAACTGCAACAACAACAACAACAAAAACTACCACAAAAACAACAACAACAACCACAGCAACGAAGCACATAAACAGTCCCAGCACTAGTTGATGGGTTTAATATACAACAACATACATAAGTACATACATGCGAGCAGCAGCAAACTTTATGACCTTAACAAATTTCAGTTTTAACAGCAGCTTCCTTAGTTGCTTGCCACTGCTGTCAAGCTACTGCTGCTACTATTGCTGATGTTGCTCCTGCGGTGGCCTAGCCTTTGTGCTGCAGTTACTTGTTTGAAATCGTTAAAAAAAATTCAGTATTTAAGTTGAAATGCTTAAAACTCCTACTGTTTATTTTAACTGTTGGTGGTGTTGTTGTTGTTGTTGAGGTTGTTGTTGTGTGTGTGCGTGTGTGTGTGTGTGTGTGTGTGTGAATTTTTTAATGCTTTTTCACACTAACAGCAAATATTTAAGACAGCTAAGTAGCAGCAACTATAAAGTTCATGTTACCAGCAACTCTTAACAGCAATCAGCAACAACAAGCAAGATTAACAGTTGCATACAATTGCACATGCATACAACATAACAATTTAAGAATCCTCCAAAAGATATACGAACAAACAACTGCCAGCGCCTCAACTAGTATGTAACCCAGTGGAGAAGTTTAGAAGCTTTTGAAGCGATTCAACAAGGCACCAACTAAAGCTGAAAATGAAATTGTAAATTGTTCCGCTATAACTGAAACGAGGAATAGAGGAATTTAACGTTCAGATCCGATCAAACTTACTAGATTCGAAAATCCAAACTCTAACCAAAAACAATGTCGGACTTAAAGCCTAAACCAAAATGTGAAAAACTAACTTCGACCAAATTCAGACAAAAACCATAGCTGAAATTCAGACGATAAGTCTGACTTACCAAAATTTACACCAATATTCAAATTGAAAATCTGCAGTGCTTCTTAAAGTGAAAGGGGAAATGTGGTTCACAATTTTGACCCTGTCACAGATGCACTGTGATCGTTGGGAGTCTATCTCCATAAAGAGTTTTTCAATTCCGAACACTTCTCGTGAGTTGGACGAAAATTTGGTAGGGTAAAATTTGTTCTTGTTGGTTTTACCCAACAATAATAAAGGAAGTTGATTGCAAGTGAAAGAGGATCATAAAATATTAGGAACTTTATCATTCGATTTTGAAAAATGGGGACGCAAAAAAATGAAATACATAGATACTTGGCGGTGATATTAACCCTAGTGTTAACTTCAATCTTTGGAAAGGTCTCGGTGAGATCTATCGATTGTCATCACAAACGTTTTAATATTTAAGGAAAATCATACCTTAAAACTTAACCCTCTAGTTCTCAAATTTTTGATTGACCTAAAAATATTATAATAGTTAAATATTGATGTAAAAAGCATAGACCAGTTCTGAAAAACTTAAAAGAATTAATTGTCGTGGATGTATGAGGTTGGGAAGTCGTGAATCGGGATCCCTCAAATTGTTTTTTTTTTTTCTTATTTATTTCAAATCAACAACAACTAGTCACATTTGACTAACAAGAGGTTTTTTATCCCACAAGATTATTGATCCATCTACTTACATGCTTGGCGATATCTCGTTAGTATAAATGAACCAGACGAGTTACTTCTGATGAGGCCTTGAGGCCGTGTGGATTAACCGACGTACCTTGGTCTACGATGTCGAAAGTTGTTTCTTATATGAGTTGGTCTGCGGTTAACCAGTTAGAAAATACCATATCTCGTTATTTAAAAGTCCCATGATAGTCATAATCGACGACGTAAAGTCTACTATTAAAATAAAACTCTGCCTAAACGAAGACAGCGGAATCTCATAAGTATTCGAGAACAATTTGTCGTCAGATTTTTTTTTTTATATTTTTTTATTTTGTTAATAATCAACCACATCGAGTCACATTTGACTAACCATATATTTTTTAATGTAACATTGCACGTAATACTATAGGTACTTATCTCAAGTGAGCATGTAGATCTGAGCTAGTCAATCTCCTTGCTGGTTGAAACGCCTCAAAAGGTCCTTTGGTTCGAACCGACTTAAACGCCTGGGTGTATGTAACATCGCAAAGTAACGCCCCGGAATAGCGCTGTTTGAGTGTTGACTCAGTCTGTCATGATGTGTATTGGCAACCTTCTGTATTTCTTGCCTGACTGTAGGTATTTTAAGATCACGATGTAGGTCATCGTTTCGCACATACCACGGAGCGTTAACTGCATCCCTGAGTGCTTCGTTTTGGAATCTTTGTATCATATTTATTATATGATTTTTTGCGCAGCCCCAAATTTGAACGCCATAGAGCCACACAGGCTTGAAGACTTCTTTGTATATCATTAGTTTGTTTTGTTGAGACACTTTGGATCTCCTTCCAATAAGCCAAGTTAGATTTTTGTATTTAATGTTCAGCTCTATTAGTTTTTTCTTGACGTGTACCTTCCATCTCAGTTTGGCATCTAGGTTCATACCCAAGTATTTCGCAGAATTAGCTGATGGAATTTGCACACTGTTTAGAAACCCTAAAAGTGATTGTGATTGTTTGAGACTTTTAGCAATTTTTTTTTTTTTTTTTTACTTCTTAGATTAAACATTTTCTATTAGATGTTCTTATTCTTTGCTAGTCATAGACTGTTTTATATACCGTTAGTATCCTGGGAAGTATTTAACTTGACGATTCATTGGGGATTATTTTAACGTTTTAGGCCACAGAGAAGCCCGCCGCACACATTAGTTAGCTCACTGACGGTTGTCAGATCCCTATCCAGGGCACGCCCCCGAGGGGGCTGTGTGCCGACTTGAAACATATAAGCGCAAGGAGCAAACATGGACGCACCGGCGACTGTCACGAACTTTACCTTGTGTCCTACGTCCGAGGCCCCCCCATTCATTTAATTTATTTGTTTTTACTTTTTTTTACCAAAATTCTCAAACTCAATCTAAATAATTAGTTTTTTAGATTTTCGATAATTTTTGAATTTGATTGCTTCCAGCGGCTGTAATACTCATCGCAGCTCATGGCCGAAGCATTGTTATGAAAGATTGCGAAGCTCACTATACGATATGATAAACTTTATCTCCAGGCTGCTGTTCTAGGAGATATTACATCTGTTTTGGTGACCGCAGTCTTGATGCCTGCTTGGGAACTGGAGGGTTAAGGCTCAATTAAACATTTCGCTCTTTATATAATTGTGAATCCCAATCAATTCTCGTATCGCCCTGTTTGACCGTGGGCACATTCGCATAATGCAAGGATCGGTGTTACGCTAATAAAGTGGAAAAATGTAAGTTAAATTTTTGACCTACATACCTCGTAAAATATACATAATTTCGCTTGGAGTCCTTGGATCCAGACTCCAAGAAGGTTATGGGTACTCCAGCTCTTTTTAGGAAAGGTGAAAAATCCGTTAAATTGTTCTGCACTTGGACCACAAGAAATCTAAAAGTTGCCTGCTAATTTATAGATGCTCGACGATTATTGAAGAGCTTGATAACTAATAATAAGTTCTGATATTTTTTTATTGTGTTTTTTCTTTTTTGATGAAGTCAACGCACAGGGGTACCCCCTATGAATGCAGAGCATTATGTTGATTGAAAGGAAGATTGATAGGTGGGAGGATGAATTAGGGAGAAGTAGTTATGAGCGTTTGCTATAAACTTGCAAGGGTCATAATAATTGGGAAAAATTGTTGCAGGGAGCTTATTCCAAATACGCGCGGTACGACAGATGAACGAACTTTCTCTGTAATGCGCAGTGCGTTGGAATACCGTGTCTACGTGGAAGGCGTGAGTTCCGTTTGCTGAACGTATAGTTCTGTTGAACACACGAACTGGCGGCATCAGCTTCCTCATCTCAGAAGCGCATCTACCGTGAAAGTAGCGGTAGAACAGTGAGGTGGTCGCTGTGGCGGGGTGGTAGTGCGTTAGACTGCTATGCGGAGTGTCCGGGGTTCGAATCTCGGCACAGGCAAAATCAAAAAGTAGAAAAAATAATTTTTCTACACGGCAGGCAATGGCAAACCTACAAGAGTAAAAATTGTCTATGAAAAGCTTTTCACTTCGCCGTTCGGATTCGGCATTAAACTGTAGGTCCCTGTCATTCATGTACTACTTAATATAACACGCACAACATGAGTGGATGCGAAAAGCGAAAGGCTCGGCCTAGGCCCTCCATGGGCTGTTACGCCACGTTTCGACGATGTTCCAAGGTGAGTCAATAGAGCTGGAAACTCTACCCGCTCCTATTATCTTTATCGCTCGTTGTTGGATACGGTCCAGGAGCTTCAGTTCGTTTGTGAAGCTCCAGCCCATAGGTGCGAATTAAACTACAATTTTGGGCGTATATAGGTGGTGTAAATCCTGCGGAGATCAGTCAGAGTCAAATATTTTGAACACCGCCTGCGAAAGCCGAGACACTTGGCCGCTTCTTTTGACACGTCAAAAATGGGTTTATTTCAACGAACATCCCATTGGTTGAACATGCCCAGAACATCACGAGTCTCTGTCTAAGCAATACCTACCCCACCCATATCTAGGAGGCTAACGGGGAGCTAAGAAGCTCGCTTGTGAGATAACAGACAACATATTGGGTCTTACGAGCATTGAACTCAAGTCTATTCGTGAGACCCCACTCGGAGGTTGACTGGCTTTTCAATGCGATTTTTGATCTCAATTTTTGGTTTTATTTTAGGCTTGAGTACATAATGTATTTTTAGCTGTGTTCTGCCTAGAATTTCGATACGACTCTTCGACCAATTGTTAGTTTGAATTTTGGTCTACGCTTTGGTTGTATTTTGTGTTTTGAATTAAGTCATGTTTTAGGTTTGGCTTTTGATCTGAATTTTTTTTTTTTTTTAGTTATTTTTGGTTTGAAGTTCGTCTGAGTTTGGTTCGAATTTCAGCATGAGTTATGGAAGATTTGTTCTTCATCCTGGAGTATAACTATTTCCCACTGGGTCAATGTGCATACCTGTGTATGCGGTGTTTGTTGTTATGTCCGCGTATACAAAACAACACTTAACAAGCTTCCTTAAGTAAATGGGTAGCAGTAGCAGCTGTAGGTAGGTGGAAGCTTGGATAATTCTCGCATTTCATTTCACTGTTGTATCGGTATTATTGTTGTTGCTGTTTTCTTAGCTTGCCATAGTTTAACGTGAAGAAGATATTACCGTATACATATACTTATGGTATAAGGAAAAATCCACTGGTCTGAAGCTGCACAAAAGCGTAAATGGACACAAAATTTATGTTTCGACAAGTAGCACAAAGTACTTAACAGTTGAGTGGCGCATACAACAGCAGCAGCAGCGGCAACAGCAGCAACAGCAGCAACAGCAGCAACAGCAGCAACAGCAGCAACAACAACAACAACAACAGTCACTAAAACAAACATGCAACACTATGATTTTAATGGCGTTTTAGTTGCAAGTACACACAAGTATTTTGTGTCAAGGTTTTTCTCGCTCCTCTCGCCCTCTTTCCCTTCTTCTCTCTTTGTGTGTGCGTCCCTCTCTCTCTCTCTCTCTCTCTAGCTCTTTTAAGGAAACATGTGCGCATTTGGGCAATTTCAATAAAAAGTTACTGCGTTTATGCGATTTGTTTTGTAACTATTTGTTTTATTATAATTTTCTTGAATAGATTTCGTTTTATTTCTTTTTTATTTCTTTTTATTTTGTTTTTTTTCCAGTATTGCTTCTTTTTTTTTTCTTTGGATTAACTGCAAACAAATTGCAAGTGGTAGCAACCAATTTCGTTACTTGCTTCCAGTCACGTTTCATTACGCCAAATGTTTGTACTAATTTCCAGATTGAAACTTTTTAAAAATTTCCTTCGAAAAAAAACAAAACAAAACAAAAAAAACTCAACTACTAAAACTTAAAATTTGTGTGAGCAGCAACTTTGAAATGTGTTGATATTTTTTTGTTGTTGTCCTTCTTCGTGCTTCATGTTGCTTGTTGTCGTCTGTGCAGCAGTAGCAACAAATTCTCAATTTTGCTGCTAATTTAGTGTTAACGCGCTTGTTTACACGCTCTCGCTCCTGTTGTTTTAAGTAGATATTGTTGCAATGGCTACGGTTGCTGTTACTGATGTTGTTGTTGCTGCTGCGGCTGCGGCTGCTAATGCTGTTGTTGGTGCTGTTGTTGCTTAAACTGTAAATGCAAATGTTGCACGCGATTCGCTCATCAAATATTTTGCTCGATGAAAATTAGCTGTTAACAAGATGCTTGCTGTTACTGTTGTTGTTGTTGTTGTTTCTCCGCATTAAATGGCGCTAAAATCATTTAAATAATAATTAAGTGGCAAGGTGCGAAGCATCATCGTCAACGCGCAAAATTTTCGCAGCGCAGCAATTTCTAGAGCTACTTAATTATGTAAAGACGATGACGCACAGTGTAACGACTTCATATTGCCGATGGGCCAAAAGTAGGAGATAGTTATCATATTTATGTGGACAGAGTTAAAAAATTCGCAAAAACTCATTCAAATGGGACCTCTGCCACGCCCACCTCCCATTCGAATTATTCAGTAATTTTGGAATAATTTGCTTAACATTAGTTATGGAATTATTAAAATTGGTATTTGAGCTTACGAGGACGACCTGAAGATGGACACCAGAAACAGGCGGGCCTGTCACGCCTACTCTTCTTTTTCACTTTAACATTGATTTGAAAATGAGTGAATTAGCTGAAGAAATTCGATATGTGATGTTTTATTACTATAGAATCGGCAAAACCGCTGCGAAAATATACCGAGAATTTTGTGCAGTTTGCGGACCCGAAGTGATTTGTTTTATTCCGTTCAGGAAATTTCGATATCTTACATCTGCATCTCGCAGTGGTCGGCCAGTCACTGAAAAAGCCTATGAAATTTTGTAACTGGTGGAACAAGATCGGCACGCAAGCTGTTAGGAGATAGTCGAGGCACTAAACATCAATCACATGACAGATTTGTGTGTAAGGAGTGAGATCGAAAAAATCGGATAACTTTGAAAGACCACTGCTTTGAAACTCTTCATCTGAATGCAAAAATGCAAACAGTAGGGTTTGCGTCGGAGAAATTCTGATGAAATACAATCACATGTTTTTTGACTTGTGAACTTTCAGTTGAGTCATGAGTTATGAACCCAAACACAAAGAAAAGAATGCCGTTCGAGTAAACATTACGTCATCTTTATTACAACCTTATCTGTAAACATAAAGAAATGTAAACAAACTTATCTAGTATAAATATAAGAACAAATTAAATAAAGAACCAGTCATTATTGAAACTCACAAAACTTAACTCGTCTTATTCTTGAACCCCACCCGTGGTAATTCTCTAATAGGAACTTAAGCTAAAAATAATATTCCAAGTAGAATATCGTGAATAAATAAGATTCAAAAACAAAATATTAACTTCCTTCGAAATCAAGAATATTTTATTCTTTTAAAGGAATTAATATTAAAATTGGCGCAGTCGGTAGGATATCAACATTCGGTTTGATATTCGTAAATAACAACCTACAAAGTGACTAAGTGAAAAATACAGTTTTGAACGCAAATCAAAACAAGTAAAAATACACACAGTGACTTTTGGAAATAGATTCCAAATAAAACCAACATACGTACGAACACCCAGAGTGAACAGCAACGCAGTTGGAAAAAGACTCAACAACGAGTAAAATAAATTCTACTTATCAGAATTAAGATTCCCACAGGAATAAAACTAAATATAAGAAAATGGCACTAAGACCAGGAAACGATGATCTAAGGAACGCAGCAAACAATGCAGGAAGATCACTCGATATAAACCCTTTAAAATATATAGAAAGAATACAAACATTCGATGGAAGGAAGGAAGACCTATCCACATTTTTAACAAACGTAGATGACATCATACCCACATTGTCATCATACAATGAACAAGCACAAAGAATGTGCATAAACGTAATAAAAAGCAAACTAATTGGAAACGCAAGAAGAGCTATAGAAATACACAATCACTTGAGCAACTGGAATGACATAAAACAAATGTTAACAACCAATTTTGGAGGATTTTCTACAGCTGACCAGCTATACGAACAATTAAGAACAGCAAGTTACAGAGGAAACACCATGGATTTTTACAACTTCATATGTCACAAACTAGCCATGCTTAACCAAAAGAGCTTACAAGAAGGAAGCAGCGATGACATACCAAAAAACATCCAAACAGCATTAAAAGTTTTTACAACACGCTTACCCCAAAACATGCGTACTATACTTTGTGCACTTAAAGTATCCACAATGGAAGAAGCAATCCATGAATTAGCATCAAATGGATTTTTGCAAGATGAAAGAAGAGCCAGACCACAAAATCCATTAAAGCAACAAGAAGAAAGGAAACCAACTATACGTCAACAACAACCTTTCCAGAAACAACCTTTCCAAAAACCAAATTACCAACAAAACAACAACTTTAGACAACCAGGACAAGGATATCCAGCAAAGAATAATTGGCAACCAAAGATGTACTTCCCTCAACAACAGCAGCAGCAATATCAGCAACCATATCAACCAAGACAGCAACATAACAACTACCAACCCCCAGTAGAAAGAATGGAAGTAGATACCCAACAGACCAGAAGGCAAAACAACTACCAACAGTACTCTTCAAAAAACTACAATAGTAAGCATAATAATATTAATAGTAATAAGTATCCCCAACCTTTACAATACAAACAAGACAATACAACTGACTATAATCACTATCAGGGCGAAAATTTTCAAATACCAGCCTCGAATTTTATAACAGACTCCCCTATATTCTCATCAGAGGAAAATCAAGAAATTGTAGACTTTTGATCGACACAGGATCAACAGAAAACTTTTTAGACTATGACATAGCACCCCAACACTTAATTAAAGCAATTCCCAACCCCACGAAAATTAAATCAGTATCAGGTTATTTTCAAATAACACACACCTGTACTATACCAATGAAAAACCTTAACATTAAATTAAACTCTGACACTACATTTGGACTTTATAAATTCCACAAATTCTTTAACGGAATATTAGGACACACTACCCTTAAACAAAACAAAAGTAAAATAGATTACGAAACTAATGAAATAAGTATAAATCAAACAAAATACAAATTATATTATGAAGGAGATTCAGAAGAAATAAAAGATAATACACAATACTTACCTCAGATATTTTCAATGGAAGAATTAGTAGGACCAGGTATATTAAGATTAGAACATTTAAATTCAGAAGAAAAACAAGCTATAAAAAACGTAATCGTACAAAATGACGATATATTCTATCACAAAGGTGATGATCTAACTTTTACAAATGAAGTAAAACATAATATAGACACAGGAAATAATGGACCTGTTTATACAAGAAAATATAGATACCCTTCAATATACGAAGAGGAAATAAGTAAACAAATGAAAGAATTATTAGAACAAGGAATCATTCAACACTCCAGTTCACCATACAATGCACCTATTTGGCCAGTACCAAAGAAAGCAGATAAAGAAGGAAAAACCTCACTTAGAATAGTAGTAGACTATAGAAAATTAAATATGAATACAAGAGAAGACAAATACCCAATACCACGAATTGACGACGTACTAGACAAACTAGGAAGAGCAAATTACTTTTCAACCTTAGATTTAACTAAAGGTTTTTACCAAATTGAAGTTGACCCTAAAGACCGAGAAAAGACAGCTTTCACAATAAACGAAGGACATTTCGAATTCGTAAGAATGCCATTCGGACTAAAAAATGCACCAGCAACCTTTCAGCGAATGATGAATAACGTACTCAGAGAATATATCAACAAAACATGCGTAGTTTATATGGACGATATACTAATTTTCTCGACATCACTCCAAGAACACATTGACAGTTTAAATAAAATATTCGCAACCCTAAGAAAATCTAACTTAAAAGTTAGCCTAAATAAAAGCGACTTCTTAAAAAAGGAAACAGAATTTCTAGGACATATTGTAACAAAGGACGGAATTAAACCCAATCCAAACAAAGTTCAAGGATTAAATCAATTCACAATTCCCAAAACAGTTAAAGAAATACAAGCATTTCTAGGACTATCAGGTTACTATAGGAAATTTATACCGGACTATGCGAAAATAGCAAAACCAATGACGCATTATCTTAAAAAAGGAACGGAAATTAATTTAAACGACAGAAAATACGTAGACTCATTCAACAAATTGAAAACAATACTCATGTCAGAAACAGTACTACAATATCCAAATTTTGAAGAAGAATTCACCTTAACTACAGACGCTAGTAATCACGCACTAGGAGCAGTACTTTCACAAACTAAAGGACCAATAGCTTTCGCATCAAGAACTTTAAACAAACACGAAATTAATTACTCGACAATCGAAAAGGAACTATTAGCCATAGTATGGGCAGTAGGACAATACAGACACTATTTGTACGGAAGAAAGTTTAAACTCTTGACAGATCATAAACCACTAATTTGGCTATCCAAATTAAAGGAACCAAATCAGAAATTAATCAGATGGAAGATCAAACTCAACGAATATGAATTTGATATAAACCATGTGGAGGGAAAAGAAAATAAAGTAGCAGATGCTTTATCTAGGATAAAAGAATGCAACATTACGAACGCACTAAAAAATTGCAAATATTGCGGAGAAACATTTACGACAAAAGAAGAAATAACATTACACATAGAAGAGGAACATCCAAATATGGAAACACCTTCAAACTTTAATAGAAAAAAAAAAGAACCTTTACTTTATAGAACCTCGTTAACAGAGGAATGGATAAGCAAAAATATAACAGAAGAATTAATACAACAATTAAACTTAGAAAAAGAAAAACTAGAAAGGCAGGATCAAACTAAAAAAGAATATCAAGAAGAAAGAGAAAAACCCTCAACTAGTAAACAAGCTCTAAAACAATTAGAATTAGATAAAATAACGCAAAGTATTAAAGAATACGAAGAAAACAAGACAGTAGAAACAATTACAGTTACTTCAGACAAACTAAACACAGAAGAAAACTTAGAAATCATACAACAATTATTAGACGACAATCAGACAATACATTCAGCTGAGGAAGATGAACAAAACAGGATACCTATAACGGATAAACCTTTACAATCATTTAAGAATCAAATAGAATTGAAACAAAATGACACCAACGAGACTATTAAGGAAAAGAAATTCGGAAATAATCTAACCATTATAAATTATCAACAATTTGACGATCAAATAGTAGAGCAAGTACTAAATGAAGCAAATCTTAATAATTTAACAGTGATTAGACATTCAAATTTCGAAAATATAGACAAGTTACAGAAAAAATGGAAAGAAAGACAGGAAAACGTAAATAACATAAAAACCTCTAAATTAATGATAACGACAAATCAGGCACAAGACGTAGATTATAACACTATGTTAGACAAAATTTCATTACATCATAGAATCGATAATAATCACCCAGGAATAGAGAAAACTTATTCGGATTTAAAGAAAGAAATATATTACCCCAATCTAAAGACAGAAATTACAAAACTAATAAATAATTGCACCATATGCAAATATAAATACGAACGCAGACCAATAAAGTTACCCTTTGAAAAAACAGAAACAGCAACTAAACCTTATCAAATCTACCACATAGACATTTGGTACATGAACCAACAGACAATATATGCGACAATAATTGATAAATTCACTAAATACGCATTCATAAAAGAAATCCCAGACAGAACGTCATTATCGCTCATTGCAGCATATACAGAACTCTTTTTGATCATGAGAAAACCAGAACACTTAATAATGGACAATGACACTAGCTTCAAAAATGAAACTTTTAAAGACTTTCTAGAAAAACAGAACATTACTTACCATTTTACAACAGCACACAGACACACAGGAAATTCAGACATTGAAAGATTCCATAATACATTGAATGAAAACATAAGACTCTTTAAAATCAGAGAAAAAATGAAAGATATACCATATAACTTTAATTTAGCACTACAAGCAGTAAACGCTTATAACAACACAACACACGGTACTACCAAACATAAACCAATTGAATTACATTTTTATAACAAAATTGATCAAAACAATATTATAAAGAACATAAACGACACAAAAGACAAAGTCAGACAATATAGAAATAAAGACAGAAAAGACGAACCAGTAGACATTCATTTCACGAAAGAAAACGACAAAAATAAACTTGAACAAAAAACGAAAGAAATAAGAAATCCTATACAAATAAACGAACAGAAGATAAAAAACCCACTTAGGAAAAACTTGTATCACAAAGACCAGTTTATTAAACAAAAACGATATTTCAGGTTTGTGGAAGACGATACTCCTCCTCATCCTCACTATTAAAGGAATATACGCACAAAAATTGACAGTAACAGACCTAAACCAAGGAAATGGATATACAATGATACAGCTTGAAGAAAAAGCACTAATACAAAATTTCTCGAAAATACTTCACGTATTTAAAGCAGCAGATTATTTAAATTATCTTATGAACTTAGACCTTACAATATACCCCTTAGCAGAACCACATTTAACACATCAATTAGAGCATACAAAAACACAATTAAGACAGATTATACCCATATATAGGAATAAACGCGGATTAATCAATATCGCAGGAACAGGAATAAAATATATATACGGATTAATGGACAATGAAGACAGGGAACAAATTGAACAAAAACTTAAAATAATTACAGACAATAACCATAATATTATAGAACAAACCAACGCACAAGTAAGCATAAATGAACACTTTAACGATCAGTTAAAAACATTAACAACATTAGTTAACAAACAAACAAACATAGTAGATCAAGTCAACAAATTAACAGACAAACATGAAAGAACGATGAAAATACTACAATTAAATTACGAATTAGACCACATTGAAAAGATAATAGAACAAGTACGAGAACTCATATTAAATTCAAAACTTAGAACTCTTAGCAGAGACATACTTACCACAGAAGAACTAGAAACATACGACATAACTATAACAAAACTAGAAAACATAGAAATGGACTTAGCAACATACAAATCAGATATCATATTCATAATAAAAATACCTAACCTAACCCAGGATAGATATAAACAATTATATATACAACCTATCCCAAATAAAAATAAGAAACAATTAATATTAGAAACTAAGAAATATTTAATCAAAAACAATACTATATATTACGATACAAACTATGTAAAAACATTACAAAAAGTAACAGAGGGATGTTTAGAACACCTCTTTACCCAAAATCAAATGAAATGTAATTTTGAAACTAACGATAAACAAGAAATTATAGAAATTGGAACAAATATTATACTTACCTTAAATACAAACCAAAAAGTCAATCAAACTTGCAATGAATACCCTTTAACTCTTAAAGGAAATTCTTTATTAACTATCGAAAATTGTCAAATTTATTTAGACAAATGGTATAACAAGAAAGAATACAAAGATACAATAATTGTACCAAACTCTATAAAAAATATCACAGAAATTAATACATTACCTATAAACTTAGAAACCTTAAGCTACAAAAACATTGTAAACACCAAGCTTATATCAGAATTAGAATATCATTCAAAAATTACTTACTCTATCACAACCTTTATAATTATACTTATCATAATTTTAATAATTTTACACATTTATGTTAAAAACAAATCTAAAAATACCAAAATTATGGTAGAAATTCCTTTACTCCCTACAGAAGCCGGAATTTCATCTTCGTCGGGTGGAGTTATGAACCCAAACACAAAGAAAAGAATGCCGTTCGAGTAAACATTACGTCATCTTTATTACAACCTTATCTGTAAACATAAAGAAATGTAAACAAACTTATCTAGTATAAATATAAGAACAAATTAAATAAAGAACCAGTCATTATTGAAACTCACAAAACTTAACTCGTCTTATTCTTGAACCCCACCCGTGGTAATTCTCTAATAGGAACTTAAGCTAAAAATAATATTCCAAGTAGAATATCGTGAATAAATAAGATTCAAAAACAAAATATTAACTTCCTTCGAAATCAAGAATATTTTATTCTTTTAAAGGAATTAATATTAAAATTCATGGCATCGAAAGTGGAAAGACACGATTTAGTTGTTGAATTATTTCGAGAAAATCTGCAGTGGAGCCAGAAAACCATTGCAAATGATGATTCTTACAAAATTTAATACAGACTTAACAGTTGCTAGAAAATATGGTTCTGGAAGGAAATGCGGTTTCGTGTTGGTTTCGTGTCTCCACAAAAGGCGAAGAAAGTCGTTGCTCTTTTAGATAAGAATCCAGCGTTGTCTAATCGAAAATTGACGGAAACGTTTTCACGTTTTTTTGCCGCAGTCGTTACACTGTGCGACATAGTTGCAGTCATCTTTGCATAATGGAGTTAATCAGTTTCATATGAAGCATCGAAACATTAAGTCCTTGTCTTCTAGGTTGAAGCTCTCACGATTTATTCGCACTTAATCGGTCCATTGCTATTCAAACGATAAATCGAATTGCATGTTAGAGTGGGATTTAGGGGCCAAAATGTCTAACATAATTTTTTTATACTTACACTCTCGTATTAAACAATTATTTGTCTATGTATGTACCTTCACTCAGGAGCCCCAGCAAGAACAGTTTTAAGATTAAGAAATTAAAGCAAAATATGAGATTCTTACACTAAAATCTAAGCCCCGATACACGTAGTTTCTACAAAATAGGTAGGTCGGTCATTGAATACCATAGATGTGCTGGTCTTTTCAGTACAAGGAATAGTTCTACTTTTTCTGATTTTACTTTTGCTGCGGCGATTTCGCAGAAATAATTTTAAGATTTTTTTAACGTTGGGTTTTTGACAATCTCGATAGTCTACAGGGTAGCGCACTAGACTTCTTGTATTCCTACCGATATCAAGTGACTGAGAATTTTAAGAAAGTTTTCAAGTACACCAATGGCAAAACTACCAAGTGATAAGAAATTGCCACCCGCCGTTCAGAACTGGTGTTAAACTGTAGGTCTAAGTGATACTTACTTATTAAAAATGGCCTCACAGGCTTGAGTATGTTTAACTATAGGAAGCCAGTGTAACCTAACGTAACGTTGGTGTTAATAAAAATTATTAAATTGAAATTGCTATCCGCTGACTTTATGGGTCTCTTGTCTCGTGGTTGCCTCTGTTAGTAGATCTCCCATCTCATTTGATCTGTTAGTAAGAGTTCCGTCTGGTGGGTGTCCCGCTCGGTGGGCGTCTCTTCTCGTTGGCGCCTCATCATGTGGATGTTTCGTTGCGTAGAAATCTTGAATGTTAGTCGGCTTCTTATCTTGTCACGTCAGCGTTTTGCTTGGTGAGCATTTTATACGATTTTCGTTTCGTCTAGTGAGCATGTGGACTACTGGTTGTCTAGTCATCTTCGGTGGATAGCAGCTCGTCTATTAAGTTCTTCATTTGACAGGCTTCCTGTCTGATGGGCTTTTTTGTTTTATTGGTCATCTGTTCCATTGTGGTGATTGTCTCGCCTGACGGATATCCATTTTCGTGGGCTTCCCGTCTGGTCTGGTGGGCTTTTCGTCTGCTGTTGAGAGTTCCGTTTGGTCAGAGTCTCCCTTGGTGAGCGTCTCGTCAGTGGATTCTCATCTGGATCGTTTTTGGTTCTCTTCTCTGGTTGGTCATGCCAACCGGGGAATATGTGGTGTGGAAGGCCTTTTGTCTTGTGGGATGAGTGTGTAATTTGGTGAACATTTCGAAAGGTCTAGTTAAGTGAGCATCTCGATTTCTGGGTGTTCTGTCTGGTAGTTATTTTCTCTGGAAAGTATCACCTCTGGAAGTGTCTCGTTTGGCAGGCTTCTCCTATGAGATGAGCTTCTGTTCCTGGTCGAAGTTTTAACAGTGGAAGTCTCACTGAGTAGCCGTCTCTCTGAGTAGGCGTCTTTCTGAGTAGGCGTCTCTCTGAGTAGCCGTCTCTTCTGACAGATGTCTCGTCTTCTGACTGCTGTCTCGTCTAATGGATCTCTCTTCTCAAGTCTAGCGGGTGTTTTTGTTTCTAGAGTCGAATTAAGTGAGACTTTTTTCGGTTTTCGGTCTATAACTTATAAAGCGTAAGGAGTTTCTACTTACTGTCTTCAGCATAGTTGTAGGTAATATCGTATCTTCAGGCTTCCCGTCTGAACTGATGGACGTCCCGTCTACTGATAGGACATTGTCCCGCATAATGAACGTCTCGTTTGGTAGTCATCGTTTAACAAGCTTCTTGTTTCGTTAGTGGTTCACCTTGCCAGGTGGATGTCTCGATTGATGACCCCGCCATCATTCTTGCGGAAGATGTCGGCGCCTAATAGCTCATTTCAACTGACGAGTTTTTCGTGTGGTGGACTTCTCACCTAGAAGGTGTTTCCTCTGATACAAATTTCTGTAGAGGACATTTGTGTTGCTTGGTATCTCTTCTAGTTCCTACTAGAAGAGATAGATAAAGTTCCTACTTTAGTATGGTGGACGTTTCGTCTGCATCTCGTCCAGGTTACCAAATGGTGAAGGAACTGATGTGCTGGTTGATGAACTGGTTTATTACTGGTGGACAAAATTGTGTAGCACATTAGTGTGTTTGTATGCATTTAGTCTGAGCGGTTGTCTGAGCGTGAAATTTCAACTTTGTAGCATCTATGTTGAATCAATCAGTCAATCGATGCTCTTCGTTCCTTAACATTTCATTGATTGTACGAGTATTTTCATTTCGATCGCATTTTGCCGTTAAGCAATTCACCAATTTGAAATCTGAACTAAGTATTTCATATAAGAACTTCCGTTGCAACTTTCTTGCATCTCTTCATATCTGCACGAATTCATTGGGAGACCTTAACTTCTGTCCTTAAAATTGGGCAATCATTTCAAGCGACCTTTGTAGCACAACTCAAACTTAAAAAAAAAAAAAAACAGGTAACTAAAAAAACACACAATCAAATTAAAGTTTCACCTCGTGCTGTGCCAAATCAAAAATTTCGCAGAAGATACCCAGAAAACAAAACCAAAAACAAAAAACCAATGAATAAAGGAGTGCAATTTAGGGTGCGATATATGGCTGGATGCAAAGCATGCATCGCATGCATCCACTCTTCAACAACAACAACCACGAAAAAGACAAACATGCGCGTGGGTCGATCGATTTGACTTTCGAGAAGCAGCTAAGCGTGTGCTCGTCTGCTCGTGTGCTGGTGTGCTC
The DNA here is from genome assembly GCA_958295655.1 of Palloptera scutellata. Taxonomy (NCBI): domain Eukaryota; kingdom Metazoa; phylum Arthropoda; class Insecta; order Diptera; family Pallopteridae; genus Palloptera; species Palloptera scutellata. The sequence goes on along the minus strand of OY282449.1, from coordinate 147,415,012 downwards.
TGATAAACTTTCTGCCATTGACACAGGCTCCTGCGACTCTTCCTCCACCTTCTACTTTGGCTGTTGTTGCTTTTATCTGCTGCCTGACTTTATTGCATTTATGGTATGCATGCGAAAAGGACGCTTTGTCGACAAGATCAGTAAACAAAAACATTTTGCGATAAAGCTCAAAAAAAAAAAAAAAGATATACAAAAATGATGAATGAATGAACGCTGCACATACAAAATCATGCATTATGTTGTTGCGTGGAGTGTGTGAAGTTAGTAGCCACATGCTGCATTGACTTAACATATTCATACTGTACACTGAACGAGTACGTTACTGGAATTTTAATAAACCGCTGATGAATTTCATTGTCGCGCGCATGCAGCTCAAGAAACAACAAAAACAACCAGAACAAAAGTGATCAATTTCTTGCTTTAACCAACAATGTTGTTGCTCTGGCTTTATTGAATTACTTACATACTGTGTTATGGTAAATATAATAGAGCAACAACAACCATTTTGTTGTTGTTGTTGTTGTCGTTGTTGTTGTTGCATGTGCAATGAATGCGATCGCGAATCGTTTAATTAAAAAATTATTTTGCATATAAATTGATTTAATTTAATGCCTGATGAACTTTTATGTGTGCCCACCACCTGAAGTCTGTCTCTCTCTCTATGTGTGTGTGTGAGTGGGTATGTGTGTGCCAGAAGGAAACAGACACATATAAGTACATAGTCATGTATGCTTTTTGCTTGCTTTATCTCTAAATTGGATCTTAAATCGCAGCACTCAAGATTATTTTAATCGGAGACTAATCTGCTTCGCTTGTTTTGTCGCACACTGTAATTGTGCACACAGAATAAATTAAATTAAATTGCCACACTCGAGAGCTTCAGGTAACGTATGAGCGAGTATGTTGTTGCTCTGTTGACAATCTGTTGCTCCTGCTGCACCAAAATGTTACCTCTTCCACTTTTACTTCCTTTTTGTTTTTGTTTTATTTGTTTTTTTGTTGCTGACGAAATGCGAAGAATTATATGCCGCCGCCTTAATGTTAGCGCACGGTCAAAAGGTGCTCAGACAATGTGTCGTCTTACTTAGACTTTGTAGTCTTTCCATCTTCAGCTCCAGCTCCAGCTCCATTCTCATCATCAACATCATCATCCTTGTGGTACTTACTTACTTCATTGCTTGTTTGGGTTCGGTCTTAGAGTTGTTAATGTTGGCACTGCAATTCGTTGCAGACAATTTACATATTTGTCGTCAACACAAAGCGCTGTTGTTGTTCTCTTCTAGTTGATGTTGCTGTTGCTGTTGCTGTCGCTTTTGTTGTTGTTGTTGCTGTTCTTGCCAATCTATTTGAAAACTATTGCAAATCACGTAGGTTTATGATGTTCTTTGATGAAAGCGGAAAAGTCTTTTTAAGAACTTGATTTTGATGCTGGCTTTTGTATTTTTCAAAGTGGACACTGGTCACAGTTTAGTGCTAGTCAATCAGTAGAGTAGAGTACAAAAATATGAAAAACATTACTGTAAACTGTTTCTATATTTCAACAAGAATAAAATTCGAAAATTTCTATTCCGGGTCGGGGCCAATGTTTTTAATATTTACTGAGCAGCTAATTTTTTTTTTTATTATTCAGTCTCATGGATAATATTTTTTGAAGTTTACTTCTGTAGAATCGTTTTTATATTATAAATATTTACGAGGGGTAAAAGATGATCGTCGCAGCGGAAATTGTCACGGAAATGAAAGGCAGCGCCATCTATTTAAGTATGACAAAAAAAACTTCAGGTATGTGGATGCGTGAATGATGGGCAGCACGTATGCATCCACTATGCGCCATCTATCAATCGATAAAGGAGGCTTCTATCCCTCTATCGGTTGATAGAGGGCGCTGATTCGCATGTGATTCATACTCGATTGATAGAGGGCGCTGTCCATCAGTTTCTAGTAAAATCTTACATTTCAAACAAAAACCATATATAAATTTCTAGATCTAAAAGAATGAGCTAGATATGAAAGAATGAGCTAGATCTGAAAGAATGAGCTACTGAAAAGAGTGAAAATCTAATCTGAAAATCTGAAAGAATGAGCTAGATAAGAAAGAATGAGCTAGATAAGAAAGAATGAGCTAGATATGAAAGAATGAGCTACTGAAAAGACTGAAAAAAAACAAACACGAGGCATAAACAAATGGCGATTGTGTTGCGATAAAATCTCCAGCAAAAACGGCGACTGAAAGACACCGAGAATGTGGACTTCGTCGACAAAGGGGGGCCCAACCATATTCAGGTTCTGCTATCATGAAAAAAAAAACCAAAAACCAGTACCGAGACATCGCGAGAGTGTAGACTTCGACATCAACTTGAGGCAAAACAGAATTCAAATTTCATTGAAAAACAACTCGCACAGACCAGAGACGGTGAGACAGCATGAATGGCAAATAAGTTCATTAGAGCCAATAATTGCATCAGCACTCATGTCATTGAGTCCAGACAAAGGTCCTCAGATTCTACAACCATCAGGCAATGATTGAGGTGGCCGAATTCCCAGCTTCTCAATGATTGAGATGGGCAGAAGATTTATTTGAAAATTGCTTGTAAATCTTTCCTCCGTGGAAAGAAAACAAATCGCATCAGCACAACAAAACATAGATGAGATTTGCCTAGTTTCCTCATAACATTCGCGAGTTCTCAGACCGACCGAAGTGGTAAATTTTCCACCTGGTGAGGTCATACAATTTGAATATTTTGATGATGATGATGATGGTGATTATTATAATGATGATGATGATAAGACTATAATGAAAATGATGACGCAAATAAATTCGCATGCTTTGAGTATGAATATTGTGCTGGAGATGATGATTTTGCAGAGGGCGCTGAATGCATTGGAAATACAACAATCAAATTGAAGTTAGTCCAGATGTATCACAAACTGAACTATACAATTCTTATCGTTTGCATAACTCAGCACATTAACAATTTCAAAATATGTTCGTTAAAAATTCCTTTGGCCACGCCTGGTTTTTACAAGATTGCTAAACCTAACCTGAAAACTCAAAACGCAAACGTTCTGAAGAAGTAAAGTTCTGTAGGGGTTCGACTGACGCACATAATTGTTTTTATTGTAATGACCTTCACCTTATTGTCAAAAGATAATAATTTCTAAACTAAAGAAATGTTTTTTTTCCATATTTTTCTTAAAAAAGCTTACTCAAAGTAAAGACAAATTTGGAGTGGTTCCCCGACTATTAGTAATTATTAATATTTTAAGCGATCGAGATCTAGAAACACATTTTTTATTCTACACTTGACTTAGGTACGTAGACTAATGGAGAAATTGCCCAATGTGAACATGCTCACTGAGCATATCTACAAGCTCAATTTAAAGGAAAACCATCAAGTAGGCATAGAAAGAACTTTAAGTTAGGGTCTTCATCTTTTCATCATATGATAAAACTCCAAGAACCATCAAAAGTGATCAATTTTGACCTACTTATAATCGGATCTTGTTACAAATTAAACACATTTGATCTGTTTTAAAGACAGTAATGCAAACCGTGTAAATACAAATTTTTAACCAGTTCAAAATTTCTTCTAGCCTATCCTATTTGCCTTCAGTGTGCGTTATTCTAGTAAATTTTTTCTTTTTTCCAATACTTCTTGTTGCTTCTACGAAATCAATTTTCCCATTGCAAGTTCAACTTCAACATAACCTCAACTCCTTTTTACGCTATTCCTACACTGGCAAGTGAGTTATTGGCACCATTTGCGATGAGTGACTGACTGACTGACTGACTGACTGCCTGCGTGACTGACTACCACTATGCTAAATACTTTGGGCAACACACAGCAATTTCTTTTGCTTATTGCTCTCTTATTTAGTTGCAGCAGTTGGTGACTATGTAAAGTCAAGAATTTTTGCATTTTTATGATTGCGAAAGCGCAGCAGATGAGAGAACGATGAAAAGACGAAATCAATTGTATTCAATTGACATGGCCAGTGTAGCCATCACATGCAATTGATGCCACCAAGATGGTGAAATTCATCATGTTTATTAGCATTTTCACTAGCTGGACCGCAACGTATTTTGCTTCTTATTATTTGTATGTAGCTGTTGTTGTTGTTGTTGTAGCAGGCAATTGATGATGATGACGCGGACACGGGTGACGAGGCTTTTCGTTCAATGTGCGCGTGCGCACAGTTCACAGCAGCTGTGGATTGTCATGCTGCATAATTTTCAATGTCTCTATTGACAGTTTTTGTTGCTTTATTTAGTTTTAGTTGATGTTGTCATTGATTTTCAAGTAGCTGTAGCTTGTTGTGGTTGTTGTTGTTTTTGTTGTTGTTTTATGCTTCAACGCAGATTTGTAGTTCTTCAATATTCTGTTTGCAAAATTGTGTCCTTATGCAAAACAAAGAGAAAGAGAAATGCAGTTCATTCCATTACAACAAAAGTAAGTACTTACTGCAAGAAGAGCGTAATAAAATTTAATTGATTAGCATTCAGTGCTCCGAGCTGTACTGCTTGCATTGTGGAATCGGCTGGGAGGCAACGCCGCCATTAGTTTTCTTTAGCAGTTATTGTTGAATAAGTATTGTTAAAGAGGTTATGGTTGACTGTGCCAGAACCTGATGTGTTCTTCTTCTTCTTCTCGTCTAGTTTAATTTGCCTAGAGAACCTCATTCATTGGCCCTCAGGAATTTGAGTACTACTCCCATGGAAGCCTATTCCATACTTTGCATTTGGTATCTGTCCTGACATTTCATTATTTTATGAATCAGTGCTAGACAATGCGCTGAAATATGTGCAGATGATTTTCCCTTCTCGTTACAACACCTTCAAAGTGCACTGCCCTCAATGCCTATTTTACAGAGGTGTTCTCTGAGCCCGTAGTATCCATTCAGAATAGCACACAAATTATTTTTATTAAGATCAATACAGGATGCATGTCTGCTGATATTATAGTTACCGAGAAGCTCTTTGGATTGCCTCAATCCCGGAAGATTGACGAAGAGTTCTTGCCTCTAGCCTCATTTATACTTGGCCCAACTACTCCCGCCCCAGTGCATTCTCGGTTCGTGAATGAACACTGAAACGACTCCTATCTTTCTTACTTTCTAGCACCGAATCTGAGAGTTGATATAAAAATGAAAAACACATGAATTGAAATTGGGACTGAGATGGAAACAGCTTTTCCGCAAGATTTCTTGGTACTTCACAAAAGTTGAACTTGTCTTTAATGGACCTACGGAATAATATGTTGCAAGTTATGCGCTCAATTTTCCATTCAATCCTTCCATTCATGTACAAATCTAACACGCACAACATGAGTAGTGGATGCGAAAAGCTCGGCCTAGGCCCATGTTGTGCCATTAAAAGTAAAGTAAAGTTATGCGCTCAATAAATAAATAAATATCTCGGGAATAAACATTTTTCATATCCAAGAACCTAAAGTTAGAGTAAAGTTACAGTAATGTTAGAGTTTGCCACGAGTCCAAGCGGAAAAAGATTTGTAAGGTAAGCTCGTGTAAATTAGCTTTGCTGATTCCATTATGCACATTATTATTTGCTGAAAAGTTCGATTAGAATGCTGTAAATTCTTTTGTTTCATAGATTCCCGCAACTCTCAATAGTCTCCTCCTTCTTCTTCTTCTTTAATGGCCACAGCAGGCCTAGGTTGAGCCCTTGGCATCCACTCGTTTTGTGGGAGTTTCATTTGTACACGAATGTGATCGTTAGAGCATGTTGTTTGAAAGGTGCCTGGGTTCGAATCTCGGCACACTCAAAAATGAGCTCAATTAAAATAATTTCGGTTCCTTTTGTAGAACCCGTGATATTCCTTTCTCTTCTTTTCATCAACAGGTTTAACTTCCAAAAAATTAAGCTCATATTCTTAATGTGTTTAGTTATAGTCTCTCCAAATCCGATCAATCAGAACGAACACCTTGAAATTTATATCGATTAAAAAACAACATTCATCATTTCGTACACTTGCTGTTCTATCGCCACCACTTTCATCTTAAAACAACGCCGTCAAGCACTCAAGACCAGCTCTGAAGTCTGGATTTCGAAGACGGTAGTAAAAAAGCATTCACTCAGCAGCAATTTTGTGGGGACTGCATAAATTGACATTTAAGTGACAAGCATGCGCAAACGCAAACGCGCATGTGCGCGCATACACAATTTGCATTTGTGCACTTGTCAAGTGCAGTGCCGTGTGGAAGTGAGCAGGAGGACAGACAGACAGACAAACAGACGGACAGTCTTATGAATGTGTGTGCATGCAAAGAACGGATGTGCCAAGCAGGTGTTGCCGCTATTGTTGTTGCTTTCATAGTAGTTGAAGTTTGTTAGCTTAACTTAGCCAAGAAGAAGGCGATTTTCTATGTACACAGTTTTGCTTGCTGCCATTAGATTGTTAGATGCTAATAGCTGCCAGCTGTAGTTGTGGCAGTTGCAGTTGTTTCGCGAAAATGACAATGATAATTGATGTTGCTACCTGGAATTGTGTCAATGTTATTATTGGAAAAAATATACGATCATATCGAATACATACATACAGAGACAACTGCTGTTCGTTGATTGGTAATGAAAATTGCAAAAATAAAAATAATTATAAACATAAATCTGATGAGGGTTTATGAAGAAATATTACCACTTGCTGTTGTCAACATCAATGACCACAACAGCAACAATAAAAATAATAAAAAAAAAACATAATAATAATAAATGTTTACTTAAATGCCATGAAATGATTACGAATCGCTGGTACTAAACGCTTTGGAATTTCATTCTATAGTTGTTGTTGCGGTTGCGGTTGCTGTTGCTGTTGCTGTTGTTGCACATGTCAATCACGATCTTCGTTTTATTGTTATTGCTCAAAAAATGTGCAATTGCAATTGCAAGCTACTACTACCTTTACTATGGTACTTCTAGCAACGGCTAACAGCATCACAAACATGCTACTGTTGTCTGTTTAGCTGTCGTTACTATTGTTGTTGCTGCTGCTGCTGCTGCTGTTAGCACTAACTATCCACAGCATTCACCTCAACAACTTCTGCTGATTATCTCGTGATTTATTTGACTTACTTCCAAATTTAGGGATTTAATGTGAAAAACTAACAAGCTCAGCTCACTCGGGCATTCGCGATGTTTGTCTGTCTGTCGCCAGTCAGATTCAGTTCATGTTGCCAATGATGCTGCTGCTGCTAGCAAAAAAAGCGATATGAAATTACTCTCGTGCTGCTGCTGTTGTTGTTGTTGTTGCTCTAATAGTAAAGCAACAACAGTGCAGCTGCAATTTTGCTACCTTTTTTTTTGATGTTTGCGCGTCTTATTTGTTTGTAGTTTATGGTTTTTCGTTTTGTTAATTTTGTGATATTTTTTGTATTATTGTTTTCATGCAATTTTTATCTCTCAGGGGAAGGACATAAAGTGTAATAATTGAGAATAAAATAATTCTTAAGGTGCTTGCGAAATAAACAAACAAAAAAAAAACTAAAAATTGCGTATACTCTACGAATAAAATGTAATTAAAATCGTTCAAGTTTAATTGAGGATTACCGTGCTCTATCTCACTGGGATATAATAAATCCATAGAGTAAATCAGTGGTACCAGTTTACCTAATTTATGGAAGCTTTTAATACTTAAGAGTAAAAATCTTTCTTAAACACATAAAGCGACCACTTTTTGATTCCCAAAAAAGAGAAAACTAGGGAGAGAGAAACTAAACCAGGGAGTAAAAGCAGACTTAGAGAGAATCAGTGAATGAGTGTAAAAAGAGCGCGAATTATAGTGAAAAATGGTCCGGTCAACAAGATTAACTACAAGAATGAAGAGAGAGAAATGAAGCCAATGTTGCCAATGTTTGAAACAATGTTGTAAAAATCTTTCTTAAACACATAAAGCGACCACTTTTCGATTCCCAAAATAGAGAAAACTAGGGAGAGAGAAACTAAACCAGGGACTAAAAGTAGATTAAGAGAGAATCAAAGAATGAGTGTAAAAAGAGCGCGAATTATAGTGAAAAATGGTCCGGTCAACAAGATTAACTACAAGAATGAAGAGAGAGAAATGAAGCCAATGTTGCCAATGTTTGAATTTTCGCCAAAACGATAACTTTTTCTTTTTCTTTACTAATTTACTTCTCCATTTCCTCCGCTTGATGGTTTCTAAGGATATTGATAGAAAATTTACTCCACTCCTTCCAACGTATCTTAAATTAATATATCTAAATATTTCTTAAAATGAAAAATGAATTATACAAAATATACAAAAATCACTTGGTAACATTGTATCAACATCATGTCACTCACTTTCTGCCTTCGCTGACCACTGACGCCAAAATTTCCAAATAGAGAAATCAAATAACAATCAAACACAAAACAAATTACGAAACATTTCTGTGATCATTTTCAGTATCAATTTCATTTATTTTCATGAATATTTTCTCGTGCTTTTATGCTTAGCAATGATTTTATTTGATGTTCATCTGTCAGAATAAAAAGAATTTATTAAATTCTCACAGCTCAATGCAGACGCAAATGAAGCGATAAATTTAGCGCTGTTAACTGAAAGAAAAAGAAAATCTCCTTCAACAAAGCTGAACTTGTAGTGCTTCAGCACCCCCACAATACACTCACACACACGGAATATAGTGTAAATGCTTCAGCATTGTTGGTGCTCTATCAAAACCCAAGTCAAACTGCCACAAAACCGAGAAGAGTAAAAGTGCATAGAAAGAGAGAATCAGTGAGTGAGTGAGTGTCAAAAGAGCGCCACAACTACAAATTACAGTGAAAAATTTGAAATGCAAACGGTACTGGTAACAAGCTTAACTACAAGAATGGAGAGAGAGAGAGAGAAAAGACGCCAACGTTGCCAATGTTTTCATTTTTTTTTTTCACTTCCTTCTTCTACTTCTGCTTGAGAAATTATGGCAAAGGAATAAAACAAATCGCTCGGAAAGTGTAATCGCACCTTAGTGGCAAAAAGGTATGAAGCACTGCTGTGGTGTGTGTGTGTGTGTGTGTGTGTGTGTGTGTGTGTGTGTCCGGCTGACGGCCAGGTTTTGTGGGCGTGAGTGCAAAAACATGAAACACTGGTTTGTGTTGGTGAGTTTCTGTTATTGTTGTTGTTGTATGTTTAGCTTTGCCAGCAGTTTTAAATTACCACAATTTGTTGAGGATTTTATTTTATATTCGGTTGTTGAGCAACAAAGAGATGAAGAAAACGATGGAAAAAACAAATATCCTTATTACTATTATCCTTACGTTGCGTGCTCTACCGCTCTGTCACTTCCTGTGCGCACTTTACGTTTACATTACGTAAATCCGGTGACATTCATCATTGCGCACAATTAAACGATGCAGGTTTACGCGTGTCAACTTACAAATTATTACAATAACAACAACAAGCAAGCAACATTGAACAAAGAGGCGCTTATTGAATTTCATTTTAAGGTAGGATCTGAGAAAATAACACAAATGGAAAAAAAAAACTATAAAAATAACAAATTTCAATTGAAAATATGTAAAATAAGAATACAATTTTAAGCTGTATCTATTTAAAAAAACTTATTCATTTGGAAAATGATTTTTCTTCTGTTTTTTTTCGAAAGGTGTTACTCACACACAAACACACGCGCACCCATAAGAATAAAATTTCCTTTTGTATGCCAAAGACGAAAAAAAACACAAGTAACTGTACGAGTGGGTACTTTATTTGCCATTTTTCCACAAGAATATACACGGAAAAAGGCAAAGAAAGCAAAAAGTTCATGTACATATACACACACGAACACACACACACACAGTCAGTCAGTCAAATTTATGCGATTTCAACACCTTAAAAAAACAAACTTTTCATCTTCGTCAAAGCAAAGTTGGTGAACTGAGAGTTGAGCTCATTCATTTCATGCTCAACGGGAAGTGAATTTATTACATACTAGTGCTCAATGTATAGTATGCATAGGTAACTATTTGTTGTCGTTGTTGTTGTTGTTATTGTTATTGGTACTATTGCCATATTACATTCATACATACATACATACACACCATATGTATTTCATATAGTTTTTTGGTGTGCCATTGCAGCCCCGCCCATTTGAGAATGCATTTGACACCTTCTTTGCTGTCGGATTTTCGTTCACATCGATTGCAATCTGCAAGATTGGAAATTGTACTTACTGCATCCATACATTGAATAGCAAAGAGTCACCTTCGTACTCGTGTCGCATGTATGTAGGTATGTTGTCGGTTGCAGTTGCAACAACCAAAATCTGATGCAAAACTGACACACAAAGCAGAGATTAGGATTATAGCCCGAGGCGCATATTATTATGTATGAGTTACGTACTTGCTCTCTTTCTGTGTGAATGGAAAACGATGTCGCTCTTTTCTAAATTCACAGCATGCGAATACGTAAGAGTGCCATAAGTGAGTGTGTGTGCGAGTGTGTGAGACTATGATTCCATAGACCCAGCGAAAAAGTGCAAAACACTCGGTGTTATTTTTTACTTTACTTTACTTACTTTTAATGGCACAACAGCCCATGGAGAGCCTAGGCCGCGCTTTTCGCATCCACTCATGTTGTGCGTGTAATATTTGTACATGAATGGAAGGGACCTACAGTTTAATGACGAATCCGAACGGCGAAGTGAAAAGCTTCTAAAGCTTCATATGCAATTTTTACTCTTGTAGGTTTGCCATTGCCTGACAATAGGTGGTGCCGTATAGAAAAATTATTAGTTCTACTTTTCGATTTTACCTGTGCCGAGATTCGAACCCCGGAGACTCTTCGTAGCAGTCCAACGCACTACCATTACGCCACAGTGACCACTCGCTGTTATTCATATTATTTAATTAGTTTCTAACTAAATAAAAATGAGACGCTGAGACGCTAATTGGATTAATTTGATTCAGTCCCTGTTTGAGAACTGAAAATTTAAATTGGAAATCCAAAACAATTTACGATATGATTCGAATGAAAAGCCAGACTTCTCTGTTTGCCAGCAGTTGAGCATGGATTCCATTTTGGACACCGCGTCAATACACTCTATCTTCTATGTATACCAGGTATAGAACTATTAAACCGTCAATGACATCTCTGTGTCGCTAAGTAAAACTCGCTCTGAAAACCCAAATCATTGGCGCCTTTTCTACGCATTTAGTTCTGTTAACAATATTCAGTTCATAAACAGTCAAGTTTCATACAAAAACTTTTTTTTTTTCGCTCGTAAAAATGTCGAATTTTGTACCTACAAACTACGATATGCGGACATCATTGATTTTCTGTTTCTAATTGAAGAAACCTGCTTTGGAATCTCATCGAATGCTTGTAGAAGCTTAAGGCCAGCACGCTCTAGGCAAAACACAGTGCCACGAGTGGTTTATTAAGCCTTAAATTGGCGATTCTGATGTTAGAAACGAAGAACGTGGAAGACCACCGAAAAAGTTTGAAGATGCTGAATTGCAAGCATTACTCGATGAGGATGATGGTCAAACGCAAGAACAACTTGCAGAACAATTAAATGTGACCCAACAATGCATTTCTCAGCTGCTGCTGTTTAAAAGCCATGGCATTGATGGGTGCCGCATGAATTGACTGAAAGACAGCAAGAAAATCGAAAACCCACTTGTGAAATGTTGCTCGCCAGGTACAAAAGAAAGTCATATCTTCATTGAATTGTTGCTGGCGATGAAAAATGGATCTACTTTGAGAATCCCAAACGTAAACGATCATATGTTAAGCCAGGTACAGCAGCCAAATCGACAGCAAAGCCAAATCGCTTCGGAAAGAAGACAATGCTCCGTGTTTTCTGGGATCAGCGAGGTGTTATCTGGTTTGACCTTCTGAAGCCAGGTCAACGCTACCAACAACAATTGGCCGATTTGAACCGTGCTTTGCCCAAAAACGTCCAGAATATCAAGCTAGGCAACACAAAGTGATTTTTCTTGATGACAATGCATCATCACATCGAACAAAACAGGCTCGGGAATTGGTAGATACGTACAGCTGGGTAGCCCTCCCCAGACTTGGCCCCATCTGACTACCACTTATTTTAATCAATGGGGTACGTACTTGCTGTGCAGCACTTCGATTCGCACGAAAATCTGAAAAAATAGCTAGATGACTGGTTTGACTTAAGGACCTAACAGTTTTTTTTTGCCGAGGCATTCTGGCAAATTGCCAGAAAGATGGGATAAATGTGTAGCTAGCAATGGCCATTTCTTTGAAGATTTAATGTATAACCATTCTTCTTAAATAAAAGTGTATTTTTTTTTTGGATATTTACCGGTTTCATACTCCATTTACTGAGTAAATTCAAAGCCCCTTTCATAATATCTCTTATTATGGTGGCAAACAGACGCCCTCTATGCCATCATTCAATGCCTTATATCGATCCTCATAAAAACAAATAAAAAAATAAAAAATACAAGTAATTGGGTCATCCGAATATAGAATCTGAAAATTTGTTCTTTGTTATTTTGATATGGCTTCTGATCGGTTCATCTCGCACCATTCACCAGCTACAGAACTTGTATTTGTCGTTTCAATGTCATTTGGGTCATGGAATTTCAATCGTCAATATACGAACTTGGCCACTTGTAAGTCATAAGTTTTGTTTTACTGGGTTACAGCTGGTGAAATGAAATGTTTGACAGAATGCGCTTGAAAAAATGTTTCTTCCCCTGATTTAAGCCTCTATTACAATGCTGGCAACACGTCTACTTTGTATACGAGGTTTTGATGGGAGTGGGAAAATTAAACTACGTTTTTCGCGTACACTTACTGCTTCCTTTTGGATTTTCTTTTATATGCATACGTGCAGTTTCAGAAATAGATATCATAAGGATTGTGATATTGAGATATTGAGCAGATGCTTACATTTACTTTAAATTAACTTACTGAACCTATTGAACCTACGGGCATAATGGGAATATATTTCCAGTGTTGAAGCTGTATGTAGTCTAGACCCATACAGTCTAGCTGAGTTGTTTAGAAAGTTGTAGATTTTTTGGGTGATACTTTTCCGTTCGATTATAGCGCTTGATAGCGCAGAGCTTTTAGAGTCTTGATTTAAAAAGTGGGTGCTGAAATATAATTTCAGGAATCTCTGTTCCCTCTTGAAACTTCAAAGTAGACAAAATTTAAATGTTAACAAGCTTTTACATGAATGAAAACCCTGAACTAAATACATATGGTAGCTCAATTTTGTTTTAGGAACAAAAGTCCTTGTCGACTTCTAGGAATGAATCCAGTCTGTTTGAAAGAGTTTTTGTTATGGCCTCATTTTCTATCTCTTATCCTTTTCTTATCATTACCTTAATATAAATTAAGTAATATCGTCAAATCGTAAATTAAGTAATGCCTCACCTTGTATAAATAAAAGGTGAGGCAAAAGTAATGTCATTATGTGAATTTGTCATAATTTTTACAAACGGCGGCAAATGTCATTGTGCTTTGACATTTATGTTGTGGACATATAAAAAATTAGTAGACAATAAGTAATGGAGAGGTACACAGATCTAAATCACCAATTTGAAGTCAAATGCACAAATGTGCATCAACTCAGGAGGTGGTCATGTGACCGATATCATTTTTTTCAACTTAATATCATCAATTTTATACCTTTGAATAAACTTTCCATGAAAACAGAGCAGAATTTGAATGAATTAAAATTGTGACATTACTTTTGCCCCACCTTGCATGTATGTAGATTCAAACCGGTTCAGGGAATTTTGAAATGAATCTCATTTCCATGCCTAAATTAATATACTTAATGAGTACAAGTTCATACTCAATACAAAAATATCGAGTACAAAATATTAAGTATCGGGTACTCAAAAACTGATAACATGTCCCTATGACCATGTTCACATTAGCCTCAGTGAGTCGAGTCATTTTGACGTATACTAGCAAAAGAGGAAGTGCAGAGAGGAAAAGCAATGTGAGGCGGGAATTTTTACTTTGTTAAAAATTTCTCGACTCATTTTGAAATTTGCTGAAATGACATTTCAATCAGCTGCGAATAAATAATTTAACCATACAAAATTTTATTTAGAATGTTAAAAAAATAAACGAAACTTGTAAAAATGAGTAATTGGAACTTCTTCACTATCACTCATTGCTTAATTTTCTCCTGTACTAAATTTGTGTGCTACGCAAAAGAACTGGTAAGCGTCAAAAATTAGGCGACCACATTTTAGTACGAATATGAGAGAGTGGACTCTTGTCAAAATGAGTTGGCGCTCTGAGACTAATGTGAAAATATTCTATCAAAAATGATAGAATACGAGGTAAAACATTTCGCAGGTTCGCCATTTTTTGTTTTTTGCGAATCAGATTCTATAGCCAATCAGATCACAGCATATGATCTGATGTCTGATATGAGTTACATGCGCATTAGATTTCATTTTTGATCAAGCAATGCCCAATCTATTTTCTATCATTCTTGTGTCCCTATACGCAACTAAGAGTAGAGACAAATTCAGTTATAGTTTCTCACACTTCTACTTTTGCTATTTTTCTCTCTCTCTATCTCTCTCTCTGCCTGTCGTTCACTCTTTGCTTACTTGCAATTAATAATCAATAAATGAGTCGCTGACAAATGTGTAAATGAGCACGAAATGTCAAAAGTTATTGACAGATATAAGACAAAGCAGAAGAGAAGGGGAATGGAAGGTGGAAGTAGAGCAGCAGCAAGAGATAGATTTTAATTGCATAGCTTTATGGAAATGCAAAATGCACATCAATTTTAGTTTTATATCTTATCGTCATCTTAATTGAAGACCGCTTCTGAAATCAAAAGCAACAAAATGAAAACATCATGCCATGAGCTGCTTGCTTCTTCATCTCCTTCTTATAAACCACCTTCTTCATCGAGAACAGCTACTACAGCAATGCATGCACGTAATGTGGTATGAAGAAACTTCAACTTTTGGCCCTTATCGCAAACAGCACGCACTCATAATGTCAATTAATCATACCGAGGTGAATTCAAGAATTCCAAAAAAAAAAATTGGAGGCGATGAGGGAACCTGCGCAAACTTCTGTGAGAATTTAAATCGTTTCCTAAGTAAAGTGCATTTTGAAAAATTATTCAAGCTTAAAAGCTTCTTGTGTGCTAGTCCTGCTAGTTGGACAGGCAGGTAGAATGCTTCTGGTTGACACATGGTTGGCTATCATGAATGTAGGAAGCGGGAAAATTAAAGCAGAAAAATGCTTCAACTTCTCCTGCTACGACTGCAAACACGAAATGTGCATATTTCGACTGTCTAAGCTGGTGTTGTTCGAATTGCAGCACCTCACCCAAGTGAGCTGCTATGAATTCAAGGACATCAGAAACAAAACAACAGCTACTACTTTTGGAAATCGACAGACAAACAAAAAACGCAGCGTAAACCTTTTAAAAGTCACAACACAAGTCGAAAAATCACTTAACTGGAGACTAACTGTGGGGGAATGAGGGATGAGAGTGAGGAAGAGTGAATCAACATAAACTATAAAAAAAAGGAAAGAAACCCAAAATAGCGTTCGTCAGCTACCGAAATCAAATTGGCAACGGAATCAGTGAAATGTAGACAGCAGCAGGAGCAGCTTTTACCTGGTGAATATCTGTTTGACTAAATGCTACTGGCTGTCTGCTACAAGGCGTTTCCTCGGCATGAGACTCTGCGTGTTCATTAATGAGAATGAAAGAACAAGAAATTGTTGCGGCCAAGTAGGAAGCACATGAGTAGCTCAATACATATGTAGTTCTAGAGCTCAAAGGACCCTGGTGAAAATGTCACTGCACACCAAAAGTGAATACAGTGGTGACACGCTAAGTGCAACTGAGAGGCATGAGTGGAGCAAAGTGAATAGCAAACTACTTGCTAGTATTCAGGGGTTGCACTCGTCGAGGTCATGCTGTCATGCTATTTTGACTAGTGCTCAAAGGTTTCTTCTTCAATCGAAGAGGCGGGCGAAACTAAGCGAGGTGAAGTGAGAAAAAAATTTATGCAAATTCAATTAAAAAGTTGCATGCAACTCGCAGCAAAATGCATTTTCAAAGTCGCGACGATGACATTTTAAAATTTTTTTTCCAACATTTTTAACATGTAACATACAAATTTGCTCCCAGTTGGAAGAAGGAAAGTATGAAAAGAGACAGAGAGAAAGAGAGAGAGCATGCAAATAAAAGAGCAGTCTCACAACTCATTCAACTCAGGCAAATTCTTCTTTCAATAGTACAATGTAGTGACTCTAAAAAATATTGTTATTTAAATGTTTTCTTTTCCAACCCCCCCTCCCCCCTCGGAAATGATTTTCCTCCCTCTCCACCTGTCCGCTTGTCACTCTTTCCTCTTTTTGTTTTTTTTTTTTTTGTGAAATGTCAGAAATATGCGAGAAATGCAGACATGCAAAATGAAAAACTTTCAAGTTTGTTTTACCATATGAAAATGTCATTTGTTTTGCTATTGTTGTTGTTGCTTTAGTTATTGTTGCATGTCAAGATATGAAAAGCCTTTGAAGTTTTTCAGCTGCAACGAGGAAAGCAGCTACTACACACACATGCAAAACTCTCGATTCTATTGTTGCATGTTATTTTATGGAGCCTCGAGTCGCCGCTTATGAATTTCAATTTTATCTATTTAGATTAGTTAGAATTCCATATTTTATTTATGTACGAGTATATCTACGATGTAAAGCAGTCAAACAAACACGATAAGTTTAACTAAACTGAAAGTAGATATGTTCCCAGTTCGCCGCTTATGCGAACTCAAACTGTTTTTGCTCGTATTCATTCAACACGAACACACGCATACACGCTTAAAGTTGACTATGAGTTATTGTTTTCAGTTTGTCATAACTCATAAACCATTGAACATATTGCGTATGTTATGTGCAGCAGACAGTAGCAAAAATTGCGAATTTCACGATAAGAATTTGCGTAAATAAATCGCGCTCTTTACCGCTGCCTATCACTGGCCTGCTGAAAGTAGTGGAAACCTTTACTGAAGACGACGCACAGAGATGCAAAAAGACCTCGGTATGAAGATCAACTCGCACAAAAGCTGAAGCTATATGACCAACCGCAACGTTTTCGGTTGAAGCTAGTTGGGCTCTGGAGCTAGTTGGAAGAACCTGAGCATTTTAACCGAAAAATCATCATTTCTTACGAAACTCACTTTGACTTCACTTTGTGGTAACAGATCATTTATGGCCTATTTTAGAAGATATGGACCTAGACAGCATTTCGTTCCAACATGATGGCGCACCGTGTCACACAAGCTAGAAGGACAAGCGATCTTTTGGGTGGAAAGTTTGATAATTCCGTTATTAACCCGTTTGGTTATGTGCATTGGGCACCACGCATTTGCGATTTGACTCGCTTGGACTATTATTTGTGGGGAGCCGCTAAAGATAAATATTAAGCTAACCATTGAGGCTAGCAACGATTGAGGTTCTTAAGAATGAAATTAGTGCAGCCATCGGTCACGTGCAGATCCATACAGTCGCAAATGTACTGAAAAATAGAGTTTATCTTATGGCCTACTGCAAGACCAGCTGAGGAAGTAATTTCAATAAAATAGTGTTCCAAAATTAACCCGAAGAATTCCATTTCCGCATAATAGAAACCACATTGAAAAAAAATTATTCTACTCTTATTTTCACCAAAATTAAATTCAAAATTATAACGGACTGGTCCACCCTGTAGAGTTCAGCCAGAAAAACTTGGCTAACTTATACACTTTTTCACTCGAAAGCTAATACAAAATTATGTAAATTCGGTATACATGCGGCAATTTCAATTGGAAATGTGAACCTCTGGAAACTTGTCTGCGAAGAACCAAGAACAGGCTCTAATAAAGAAATTGAAGTAAAGGTGGATTAGCCACGGTATAAGAAAGCAAAGCAATAGAGAATACTGCTTGCCTGGAACCCAAAAGAAGGTTTAAACCGTTGGGGTCCCATTATCACCTTGAAACATTTCATTCTTCCTCAAATAGCAGGAACAATGAAAAACTATAACTTCCGAGAAGAGTGAAAGGATCCAAAAAAAAAACTATCGAACCTAAAAACGTATGAGATTTGCGACCAGCTCTTTAAATTTGAGCTTTCGAGCATTCATGTATTACGTAATGACAATCATTGAGACTTCATTCAATCTAACACCTCAACATTTAGTCATAGGCAGCGTTACTGAGGAGACTCTAATAATATGATCTAAATAGTGGAAACTGCTGGTGAAGCAATTGTTAACAACTAAGTACGCTGTTATAACAACCCTGGCTTACCTTCCTAGAGATGATACAATCAAGAAATACTTAATTGTAAAGCTTTGAGAAACATTGCAACATTATACTGCATAGTGATCCTCGACTAAGTTGCACTCGCTTCAATGCGTTCCATGTCTTAAAATTTCGCTCTTTATATTCAGAATGTATATATTCGAAATTCCTAATCAATTCAACTTCAAGGGCCCTAGTGTACAGAAAGCACGATAGATCGAAAAGAAAAAGAATCTTCTACGAGCATGTGTGGCAGGGTTCAGAGCCTTTTGGAAAAACCTAGCATCTTTCAAGCCGAGACCTTCGGTATTTGTGTATGTTTACAATTAAACTTTGAAAGTAGATATAAAGATCAAGGTTTTGTATAGTTTTTGCACAATCAAGCCGACATCAAAGCACTTGACTTCTTTAAGATATACTCAAAGTTAGTATGAGATCTATTGAATGGATATACGTAAAATTTTAGAAGGTTAACATAACTATTCTAGATCTCTGGATACAAATGAGCTATTAGAAATGAGTAAGCTCTCAATAATTAGGCATGGAAAGCAATGGCTATAAATAGAAAGGCCCCTGACCCATTCCAGGAGTAGAAACCCACACTATTGAGGGCAGAAACGGACAGTAAAAGTTCTCATCAGTCACAGTTGCTTAGGATTAGGTAGTACAACATTCTGATGAGAACTTCAACAACCTAAAAAGAGCAGATCCAATGTCTGAAACAAAGAAAAAAAGACTACGACAATTGTTTACTTTCAGAGCATAGAAAACTTGGGGCGCATCTCACGAAAAAAATTATAGTATAGTAGTAGTATAAATATCGGAGTACTTTACTTACTTTTAATGGCACAACAGCCAACTTTTCGCATCCACTCATGTTGTGCGTGTTATATTTGTACATGAATGGAAGGGAACTACAGTTTAAGTACAAGTTTTTACTCTTGTAGGTTTGCCATTGCCTGCCAAGAGGTGGTGCCGTGTAGAAAAATTATCTTTTCTACTTTTCGATTTTGCCTGTGCCGAAATTTGAACCCCGGACACTCTGCGTAGCAGTCCAACGCACAACCACTACACCACAGCGACCACTATCGTACTATCGGAGTACATCCTTCTATATAGTGCGAGACTCCCACTCCCAGTAGAAATACATATCTGGGACATTTTAGACCAGCGAGTAATACTATTATTACGTCAGCTCATACTCATACTAAGATTTCCCAGGGAGACAGGTTAAAGATCTTCAAGCTGTATTACATATACCAATCAGGGTGAAGGGTGGTGAAAGGGCTATTTATGAGTTCAACTTCTAGGTGCATAAATGAACTAAGGACTATGATTTCTTTTTCTTTTAATGGCAAAACAGCCCATGGAGGGCCTAGGCCGAACTTTTCGCATTCACTCATGTTGTGTGTGTTATATTATATTTGTACATGAAAGGAAGGAAACTACTGTTTTATGCCGAATCCGAACGGCGAACTGAATAGCATTTCAAAGCAACTTTTCCTCTTGTAGGTTTGCCATTGCCTGCCAAGAGGTGGTGCTTTACTTTACTTTTACTTTTAATGGCACAACAGCTCATGGAGGGCCTAGGCCGACCTTTTCGCATCGACTCATGTTGTGCGTGTTATATTTGTACATGAATGGTAGAGACCTACAGTTTAATGCAGAATCCAAACGGCGAAGTGAAAAGCTTCAAAAGCTTCATAGGCAATTTTTACTCTTGCAGGTTTGCCATTGCCTGCCAAGAGGTGGTGCCGTGTAGAAAAATTATTTTTTATACTTTTTGATTTTGCCTGTGCCGAGATTCGAACCCCGGACGCTCTATGTAGCAATCCAACGCACTACCACTACGCCACAGCGACCACAAGAGGTGGTGCTGTGTAGAAAATGTGTTTTTTCTCCATTTTCTCCTCGAACACTCAGCACAGCATGCCAACCAATGCACTACCAATTACACCACAGCGACTAAGGACTATGACGGAAATCTTTTTTGGAAGGCGTTCCCATTTCGAGTTGAGTAAACTATCAGGATCAGGCAGTCTGAAGACTTTAACGGGCCAAGTTTTATCAGCAGAACACCAAAATTTGTCACCAACAAAACCGTCGATCACTTACCGCTTAAGATTTTTCTACATATTTATGCCAACGGCAACTTTGAGCAACATTAACTTAACGCTAGTTAATCGATCATTGGTTTCTTTTTTTTTTTTTTTTGAATTTCTATTATAAATAATTTCTTAATGAAGTAAATGAAGTGAATACTTATTCAAAGATTAGCAATGCCTTTTTCATATGTGAGCCATGTTGCCGCTTAATGCACGCAGTCTTAACTTTTAATCCCAAAAGCTTTTGAGTGAAAGTAATAAATGCTTTTAGCTGAAAAATCCGCCCACTGCAAATGTCGACGAGCACACAGCTCCTCAGCAAGGCGCACAGTGTTAATTGCACAATTGACGACAGCAGCAACAACAACAACGAAAAAGACAAGATGCAAACGAATGTTAAAAATGTAAATAAATGGTGGGCGTGACTTGACAATGTCGCCCCCAAATGAATGAGTGATTACGCGTGTTTAGGTACACCTATACACACACATACACACACACACACACACACACACACACACACACACACACACACCCATTCATACGCACTCAGTTATGCATATAAAACATTTCGAAGGCATATCATCAAACGAACTTGGCGTACTGCTGCTCACAATTGTTCATTTTGACTTGTTGTGCGTAATAATTACACGCTTAAGGGTTGTAACGACTACGTAAATGTTTTTTTTTTTTTGTTTTTTAAGGACGAGCGTGCGCTGGTTGAAGCTTACTCACTTATTGATAATGACAATGTGTGAGTTTTTGTGTGAGTAGGTGGAAAGGGGCAGCAGCGCTATCGCAAATGAGATTGCAATAAAGAAAAAGCACAAAAAAACAAAACAAAACAAAACAAAAAAAACATGAATTAGACAACGAACGAATTGGTAGTAGGCAGAAGTGCTTAGAAACAGATGAAACAGAAAAACAAAAACAAAAAACAGTTAAACCATAAATGAAATCTTTGCCTTCGCCTCCGCTTGCCTTTAGTTTGTTTCACTGCTTGGCACTGTCCATGCAGATACATCTTCTTTATGATGACTTATCCTGCTTCTTCTTCTTTTTCTTCTTCTTTTTCTTGTGTTCTCCTCAGAGCTCTCTGAGGTTCAAAGAGGCTCCTTCATATGTGCATGTCCTTGTCGCAAAGTCACACAAAAGTTCATAGCATCATTTTTCGAACATCGAGAATGTACATACAGGCTTCTTCCTCTGCCTGCTTTTGCAGAAGCTAGCTTTAATTTCGCATAACTACTATATGATAAAGTGAAACGTGCCGCACATTTGTATGCAAAGCAACAGGACGAGCGCATATGACAAATTTCATTATTATCATATTTGTTTTTCCTTTCTTGTTTCCTTGTTTTTTTTCTTCTATTTTTGTTGTTGGTGCGTTAAGCTTTTCCCTTTTGAAGGAAGTAAGCAGAAGCTCATAGAGAACAAGCTCATTTCGATGTGCTTTGAATAAATTATTTACCAAGAAAAAGAAAAATAAATCAACAACAAAACATTTCATGTTCTTTTATTGTATTTGGTATCATTAAAGTTATACGCTCCTTGTACTTTTTAATTTTCTGCAAATTAACTTCAAAATGTAATCTCATAAAGGAATTATTTGTGTTGTATGCCACAATGCCACAATTCTACAATGCCACATCCCGCATGCAACATTAGATTATATGAATTTCAAATAATCCAAACGGTAAAAAATATAATAAAAAATAATCACTGAATCATTCTCGTTCATGTCGATGTTGCTGGGAGCTAATAGCTACTGCTGCTGCTGCTGCTGCTGCTGCTGCTTGTGTGTTAACCTCAACATTCAACTCTTTTAGCTCCTTAGAATGGTTTTTTTTAGTTTCTTCTTTCCAATTTTCATAAGCTTTATTCTTCTAGTTCAGCTCCATCTGGTGCGTGGCTGCTTACATTGGATCTCGATGCTTCCGACGACAAGTGCTTGGCACTGCACTTTTACAAGCTCTGCTGAGAAGCACAACAAAGGAGCAAGAAAGAAAAAAAATGCAACTAAATAAACAAATTTTGCTTCAGAGATCTATGTTACAGTATCGTTTGGAAGGAACCAGGAAGAGGACCACGAGGAGCAGCAACACAACCAACAGCTTCAAAAATACCTTACCGGTGGTACACATTACAATAGGTAAGGCATCCAATTTCACAAGAATTTGTGACATTTTGTGTTGCCACATTCACACACACACAAAACATTTTGCAACTTCTGCTGTTCGTCATTGAAATTTTTTTTGTTGTTGTCATATTTCTTTTTTCAGCTCTTAAATCATCTTATGTAAGTTTTTCATATCTCAAGGTAGGGAATTTTTTTCCTTATATTCGAGTAAGAATGTGTAGATACATTTGTACTTGTGTGTGTGTGTGTGTGTGTGTGTGCGGTTTGGTGTATGTTTACATATTTTACCAACGTAGCAATATTAGAAAATTTGAGGATTTATAAAATTGAGTTTATTAAAATCTAGGAGGCAAGAAGAGATTTACTGAAAGTAAGTAGCAGTTGAAGGCGAGGCTGCAGCTGAAGGCAAGGAGCAGGTAAGTACATAGTAAACTTTTTTTAATAAGGAATAGTAACTTTGATTTATTGTAGCATGAAATAGGAAGTGCTACTTAGTATTTTTTGTTCTTTTTAGTCAATCAGAGTGAACAGTCAACTCCGAAATCCACATTGCTCTACAATTCCAACGTTCGTTCTAGTCGCACTCATTTTCCCTTTCCATTCCTTTCCATTCCTTTCCATTCCTTTCCATTCCTTTCCATTCCTTTCCATTCCTTTCCATTCCTTTCCATTCCTTTCCATTCCTTTCCATTCCTTTCCATTCCTTTCCATTCCTTTCCATTCCTTTCCATTCCTTTCCATTCCTTTCCATTCCTTTCCATTCCTTTCCATTCCTTTCCATTCCTTTCCATTCCTTTCCATTCCTTTCCATTCCTTTCCATTCCTTTCCATTCCTTTCCATTCCTTTCCATTCCTTTCCATTCCTTTCCATTCCTTTCCATTCCTTTCCATTCCTTTCCATTCCTTTCCATTCCTTTCCATTCCTTTCCATTCCTTTCCATTCCTTTCCATTCCTTTCCATTCCTTTCCATTCCTTTCCATTCCTTTCCATTCCTTTCCATTCCTTTCCATTCCTTTCCATTCCTTTCCATTCCTTATTATTCCTTTCCTTTCCTTTCCATTCCTTTCCATTCCTTTCCATTCCTTTCCATTCCTTTCCATTCCTTTCCATTCCTTTCCATTCCTTTCCATTCCTTTCCATTCCTTTCCATTCCTTTCCATTCCTTTCCATTCCTTTCCATTCCTTTCCATTCCTTTCCATTCCTTTCCATTCCTTTCCATTCCTTTCCATTCCTTTCCATTCCTTTCCATTCCTTTCCATTCCTTTCCATTCCTTTCCATTCCTTTCCATTCCTTTCCATTCCTTTCCATTCCTTTCCATTCCTTTCCATTCCTTTCCATTCCTTATTATTCCTTTCCTTTCCTTTCCATTCCTTTTCATTCCTTTCCATTCCTTTCCATTCCTTTCCATTCCTTTCCATTCCTTTCCATTCCTTTCCATTCCTTTCCATTCCTTTCCATTCCTTTCCATTCCTTTCCATTCCTTATTATTCCTTTCCTTTCCATTCTTAGGCATGTATAGGTCCAATATTCATTCTTATTTATTCCTGTTCGTTTCCTGTCATTTCACGCAATTTGATTTCATTCCATTTACATGTATTTCTCATTGACAAGGGGAGAAACAATAAAGCACGTGTTTCGCTCAACAACTAACTACTTTCCAACAGCCCTGCACATCCTTGTATTGTTGTAGCCTTGTATCTTCTGATTTTAATTAAATTATGCAACTAATTTCTTAACCCCACAAACACAAAGGAAAACGTCCTGAACACAATGAAATACCGCAACATATGCAATTGCATAAAATGAGAAGAAAAAAAATGCTATAAGCTAAAGCCTTCAATTCTAATCACGTAGTAATTTCAAATATTTACGAGCATTTTAGCATCTTCATCACAGCTGGAAGCGACGACGAAACATCAAAAGAGAAATGCATTCGCCCTACGCACACACACGCAAACGTGCATGCTGATGAAAGAGGGAGGACGAGTAGTAGGTAGTGTGTTGTAAGTAAGCAGGCCGCAAGGCAAATTTATTTATGCCAAAAATCAAATAAGCTGCAAGGCAGGAAAAAGAAAAGGAGAAAAAAGTAACAGCAGCAAACCTCAGGTTGTTCAAAGTACAGCCAGCAAACAAAATAGAAGAATTCACAAGGGAGTCTGAAAATCGAAGGGGTGGTGTAATGGGTGCCTTAGGCTTTCCAGCGGAAACAGGGGTGGAGCAAATATTCGAAAAGCAAAGAAAATTACGGCAAACGGCAAAATGACAATGTTAAAAATGCAATGGAATACGAACAAAACTAAAAGAATAACATGACGAAAGGTATTTGGATGTACATACATATGTATATGAAACAATATGGCAACACTGGCATCATCTGTGTGTAACATGCTGCAAACATTTCTAATTAAATTTGTATGCGCACACTATGTAAATCAAAAGCGCATATGTCGAGTTCATGCGAAATTGGAAAAAAAAGAACTGAAATTAAATGAAATTGCGTTAAACTTTTATACAGCGGAGGAAGCAACCTTATGTTGTTGCCACGGCCATTCGAGTAGATGCCGTCATATTCGGAGGCAAGTGAGGTTAATTCTGGTTTATAAGTAAAAAGTTTAATTTCTTTTCAATAGCGTAAACAAAAAATAAGCAAGTGTGAAAACTGTCAAGTAAATGTCAAATTGCTGAATTGCTGAAACTGTCAAATGTCAGTAAAATTGGAAATTGCTAACGCTTATTTAGTTTTGTGCGAAGCTCATGATGTTAAATGATATCAAGTTTTAGTAGCACTCCAATTTTTGTCATTTTTTATTTTATATCGTGCAAATAAAATTGTGTAAATAATTCTAAACAGAATTTGAAGATTCATTCTAGCTTCATCATGACGCGCTACTGTCACTCACTTTGTTGTTGCTGATGCTGATGCTGCTGATGTTGGTGTTGTTGTTGTTGCTGTTGTTGTTATAGACCATCAGACGCCATCATTCATTGCTGATTTTATTTGTAGGTATTAGAATTTTCTATCATTACAGTGTACCACTGACATTTGAAATTGAAAATTGGACAAAATTGAAGAAAGAGAGAGAGAGAGAGAGAGGGAGAGGGAGAGAAAAAAATTGAAGTTAAAAATACTAGAATACAATTTTCGATATAGTACGAATTTTTTCTGTCTAATCGTATGAAACGAGATGAAGTTTTCCACCCAATAAAAAAAATAAAAATAAAAAAATATAACAAAAAAGAAGAAGCACGCCCCCACCCTCAAACATCTATCATGCAAATTTCCCCTGCTACGCTTTTTTTTCACTACCTACTTTCTTTCTGCCATTTCTTTTTTAACTGGAATTTCTGTGTTAAAAATTAGAAACATTGTTTGTCTGTCAACATGATATGTTACCCCATTGTATAACAGTCGCACGCACACACACACACACACATACATACATACATACAGGGTGCGCCATCTTTTATGTCGGTATGTGAATTTTGAATAACTTAAAAAATTACAATTAATTTGGACTAGTTTTTTAACAGAAAATCAATCAAGTGTTCGCAGTTATTGACCAAAGCGAACGCTCCCTTTTTGCTGTGTTTTCCATCACTTTTTCAAGCATCTCGGGCGGTATAGCGATGATTTCAGCACGAATGTGTTTGCCTTGAGCTCGTCAATTGTCTGAGACTTGCTGGCGTACACTTTGCTTTTCAAATAACCCCACAAAAAGAGAAGTCCGAAGGGGTCAAATCTGAAGATCTGAGTGGCCGGTCAATGTCGCCATTTTTTGACACCACACGTCAAGGGAATTTTCGCTGTAGAAACTGCTTTGTTTGATTTGCTGTGTGGCATGGCGGCGCACCGTCTTGTTGAAACCAGTAACCGTCCAGACCTTTTTCACACATTTGTGATCAGACATAATGAGCCAACGTCCACTGATATCGATTTCGATTCCCATCGACTGTTTCGCTGTTTCTCTGAAGAAAAATGGCCCAATGATGGTTTTGGGCGCAAACACCGGCCCAAGCAGTCTGTTTTTGGTCTTGCAATGGTGTTTAATGGATCTCGTGCGGATTCAACATTCCCCAAATGTGGCAATTTTGCTCGTTAACGTCGCTAGAGAGTGTAAAATGGGTCTCGTCGGTCATCAAAATTTCCTTCCATTAATCAGTATCAGGTTCAGTGTCAACCATTCGAGCGACTGTTTGTACATGAATGGAAGGGACCTACAGTTTAATGCCGAATCCGAACGGCAATGGTTTGCCATTGCCTGCCAAGAGGTGGTGCCGTGTAGAAAAATTATTTTTTCTACTTTTTATTTTGCCTGTGCCGAGATTCGAGCCCCGGACACTCTGCGTAGCAGTCCAACGCACTACCACTACACCACAGCGACCACATGTGGTGTAGTCTATCTATCTCTTTATCTTATTGGTGTCCTGTGATTGCATTCCCTCTCTCATTCTTCCTCCCACCTATCAAACTTCCTTCCAATCATCACAATGCTCTGCATTCATAGGGGTTCACCCTGTGACTTATATTTATAACAAAAAAAAAAAAAAGAACAACCAGTTCATTGGAATGTCTTGGGCGTTGATGAACGGCTTGCCGACGATCTCCCACTGTCACGTGATCAACAAAATTCAACACCAAACGACGAATTGCATTCTCAGGCAGTTCTTGCTTGTTGGCCACGATATTTTCGACGATATGCTTGTTGAGTTAACACAACTGAGTGACTATTTTCAATATATAGCGTCACTATTTCGGCGCGTTGTTTCGCTGTGAAGGGATTCATGCTTAAAATTGTACCGAATTGACGTTTCAAAAACATGTTTGCTCAAGTCAATCGGTTGATAAATGTTTAAAATTATTCAATTATTACACACCGACATAAAATATGACACCCTGTACACAAAGAAGAAAAAGTTTCAAATGCAACGCAAAAATGTAGCAAAGCAGTACGCGTACTGTTTTTTTTTTTTTTTGTTTTGTTTTGCTTTTTTTTGTTCGCCATCGCCTTCATCAGTAAAATAGCAATTTTCAAAACATCCAACGAGGCGACGAGCGTCAAACCGAAATAAACTCCATTTAAACGACATGAAGCAAGCTAGCGTTGCTTGTTGCGATATTAGTTACCGTTAGTTTGGAGGGCGCACATGCCATGTGTGTGTGAGTGTGTGAGTGTGTTCGAATGTGTATGTATTTGACAATAACGAAAATTGAATTGAATATGCTTTTCTCTCACTTTTTGTTTGCTGCAGTGCCAATTTCTCTCATTCAACTTTCAGTTCTCGTCTTTCAGTGTTTTGTGTAGCTGGAAACGATTTTGTTTTTCATTTTCGGAGAATTTCATGTTTTTGATTATAGATGGCGCTTATGTTGTTTGCTTACGATATGGATAACCTGATGAAGCAATTGTCATCGGCATTTGTTGCAATTTAATTGAACGTGTTGACTTTGTTGCGACAACTAACAACATTTTTAAAGTTGCTGCTTTTGTTTTTGTATTTGTATTTGAATTTTTTCAGTATACTCTTTTGTGTTTGAGGGGGAAATTTCATTAAAAATCTATAGAACAGAAACATAGGCAAGATTTTAATTAAAATAAATGCACTTAGAGAAATACATAAGTATTTTTGAGGTAAATAAAATGTAAGTTTTTGGAAACTTTACTTAGACTTTTAAATATTAAATGTTAAAGGGCCCCCGGAAAGGGCAAGTAGACTTACTGATATTCCCGTGCATTCAGAGCGTAGCACCAATATTTCTATGACGATTTTGAGCAGAAGCGCGCCTCTCTGAAGCCAATTGGAAATTTAATAGCTGTCCCGTTTGTAAATTCAAAAATTCCTAATTTCAAAACAAAACAAAACAAAAAAAAACAATCGTCATCTGTTAATCTTTACGGAATTTCTACAATTGATATATTTTAATGTGGGAATAAATTTCGAAAACTTCATTCCATGGGAAGCAAATTGAGAAATTCTCTCAACGATTTATTGACTGTCAAAGCGGAAGTTCATTGTTTTCCACACGCATGTGAATGGGTTAATGCCATAAATTTCACTAGTCCCATTCATGAATCGGAAGCAGGTGACAAAAATTAGCCAACTCACTGAGAAAATAAACAATTTTATCAAATAATAACTGGCAGCGTCACAGCGACACTTTTACCATACATATGTAGCTGTCAAAAACTATGCTACACAATTATCACATGCCTAAGGAAGCTACCGACGTATGTGAGTATGAAGAAGGAAAAAGGTTAACCACCGCATGACAGCGTGACACTGTCCAAAATCAAACGACAATTGCACAACACAATTCTCTACCCAAAACAATCGTCAACTTGCGCGTTTTCATTGGACGCATGCGTGTCACCTAAAGCATTTCAATGATTTTATAGAAATTGTCGCTAGCTGCAGCGGTTGCTTGAACTTGAGCTGCTCATTTGCTCGATCAATGATCCGAACTAATTACAAATTAAAGAGCATAAAATCTAAAAAAAAAAAAGAACAATACATCAAAGAAAAGCAAAGGAAGATGAAGAACAAGAAAGAAAGCACAAAACCGTAACAATCAAATGGCAACTCTATGAATTGTTTGGCCAATTCACGCTTGTTAACGTGAATACTTCATCCACATTCATTGAATTGTGTGTTGAGGTTGGAGGTTGTTCAGTATTTCGATTTTTCTGTTAAGTCATCGTGAATTGATGAAATTTCTGCTGCTGCTGTTCTTGTTGTTTGTGTAGCTGGTACAATTTCGCTGTCCCCGCAGTGGCGCAAACAAGTCACATTCGCTTGATTTCTGATCACATTCCAACACATTACATTAAAATTCGTTTGGTGATTTGGATTCTTTCTTGTTCGCAGCAATCGAACAAACATCTATTGACACTTCAGCTGCTGCTGCTGCCGTTATCGCTTAGAGTTAGTCCCTCAAATGACGGATTAGACTGCCATTAGAAGAAAGCTAGAGTGCGGCAGCAGTTGGCGTCTACTGCCTTTTTTTCTTCGCTCTCTTCTCCGCCACCACTCACTTGCCGCCGGTATTAACAAATAATGAACTTGATGCGTTATGTACAAGAACGTCACAACATTTCTTAAGTCAGTTCTTCTGCTTTCGCTCTTCTGCTCTTTTTCTACTCTTTCAGCTGCCGATCGTAATCGCTACGATTACGCTTCAATTCTTTAGCGGATTGAGTTCAATTTTCGTGTGTGTGTGTGTGTTTGTGTTTCTTGAGTGCTATTAGGAAGATTGAGATAAAGTTTAAAAAATATCCGAAAGCTGAAAGTCATCATAAATACTTGTACTTGAGGATACACTGTGAACAATTTTCACTACAAAATGGTGTAATCTAAATATAGACCTGCAGCATACAACATTCCGAGGGCTTCTAGAATTAGACCCTTTGAAAAATTGCGGGTTAATTCCAATATCTCAAAGAGAAATATTGTAATTACTGCGGTGAAACCCAGTAAAGATCTTCAAGATCAAGCCAGAAGAGAAGCCCAAAACTGTTGATGCCATTGAAACATTTTCTTCTACCTGTGCATTCAGAGGCCAGTACAAGCCGGTACAGGCCGATACAGGCTTCAAACAACTAGCCACTCGGAGAGATGCAGCTGAGCAAGAAGCCGAGATAGGGAAACGTTCATAAATACCATGACAAGAATGGTAAAGAACAGCAAGCCATGGCCGTCAATCTACTAATCCTGAGCAACCTTCCAACAACGCTGTGATAGCACAGGATGAACGTACACGAAATACAAGCTCACCAAAGCATTCCTACTGAATCGCTGCGATCGCATTCAACGTTCTCATTACTCACACCATGTTCCAGTCTCAGAAACTTAACTAAATACTCGAGATTTGTTACGATCATCTGTACATGATGGGATGCTATAGGTAGAATAAAGGCTGTTAAATGTTGAAGCGCCAAATTTTACCCTATCCAAGGCATTTGTACATTTACATATACCCTCCGTACAAGAGTGAGATCCTGCGATAAAAATGACGTTCCGACTGGTATCACCAAAATGTAGGAACTTCGTTCAATCTGAAATTTCTCATTGATTTCTTTCTACAGGAATATAAAACCAAAACCTGTTCGCTTGTGAGCTGCTATGCGCCTACTCGGTTTTCGGTTTCTCCATAGCCAAAATTTAAAACTATTAGTTTAGTTAGTGCTTACGATGAAAGCTTAAAGTTTAATGACCAGACTTTATCAGCAAAAGGAGTTAGAAGCTTTTGAATGGATCTGCAAGGAAGTCGTAAGAGGAAGCGTCTTAAAACAAGGAAAAAAGGGGCATAGTTGTAGTTCGCCGTTCGAATCTAGCCACAGCCAAAACAAAAAGTAAAAAAAGAAGAAAAAAATTGTTCTTCACAACACCATCTCTTGAAAAGCTGAAAAGCTTTTCACTTTGCCTTTCGGATTCGGAATAAAACTGTAGCTCCCTTCCATTTATGTACAAATACAACACGCACAACATGATTGGATGCGAAAAGCTTGGCCTTTGGCGCTACATGCGGTCATAGTCGACATTGATAAAAAAAAAACTTACGGTCATTGTGGTAGAGGCGTAACACTTGCCACAATGTCTCCTTATCGGTGTCCTGTGATTGCATTCCCTCGCTCCTTCTCTCTCTTTCTCCCTCCTTCTCCCTCCTTCTCCCTCCTTCTTCCTCCCACCTATCAATCTTCCTTCCAATCAACACAATGCTCTGCATTTATAGTGTGTTGAATGTCCCATAACAAAAAAAGCAAAAAAAAGAGGAAGCATCCCAAAAGAAGAAAATGCTTTAAAAAAAAAACAAATGACGACTTGGAAAAATCGAGAAATAACCTCAAATTGCTGTCGTCCCGTAGTTAGTTTGGCTCTCGATCTGAGTTTTACACTGGTTTTCAATAAGAATTGGATCTCACTTTCAATCTGATCACCGGTTTGAACAATTTGCGGTCTTTTTTGAATTTTGGTCGGACATGAGACCTGTTTTTCTGCTCAAGTTTAGTAGAACTTGTGATCTTTGTTTAAGTATACTACTTGTCTGGATTTTGTCAATTTTTTAATCTGATTTGAGATCTTACTCGTACTTAGTTTTATTTAGTATTAGTTAGTCTAAGTTCTCGTCTGATTATTGGTCTAAATTTGTTAAGGTTTTTGGTTTGAATTTTTAGTCTAAATCAATGAATTGTGGCCTAGAATTAAGGTCTGATTTCTGGTCCAATTTTTTAGCCTGTCTTTTGGTCCAATTTTGGCTCCTTAATTTTGATTTAAAATTTGGTCTGACTTTTACGCTAGTGGTTGGGATTTCGGTCTGAATCTTTCAGAATTTAGCAGTTTAGATTTTTGCTTTTATGGTAGTTTAGTTTTTCTCAGTGCATTCATGCAGCTACTTTAGTGCAGTTGAAAGTAATTGCACTAAAAATCGAAACAACACAGCATTTAGTGCTGAATTCTACGCAGGCCTGCGAGTATATTAAAAATGCTGATTAAGTGTTTTTTATCCTTTTTTTTTGTCTTCTCGCTTACAGTTTTCGTCTATGTACCACATATCTTTAGATTAAAGTCTTAAGTTTGTTGAATGTTGTGCGGCAGTGCTGTGGGCGCGCGCTTTTGGAAGAAGGCGCTAACGCTATCGCATCCATTAAGCGCAGTGGCAATTAACATTTTAAGGTAATTGCTGGGGCTGCTTCATGACAATGCAATTATGACATAACATTTTAAACTTGAATTCAAATAAAATGCGTATTTTCTTCTTTTTGTTACAACCCAGCTACAATTTGGCAGAGTGTTCTCCTCGTGGTATGGTACTCGCATGCATAATGATTATGATGATGATGATGATTTTATTATCAACAACATCGTTATCATTTCAAACTGAAACAGCAAAACGAAAACTGAAAACTTCATTAACATTATTATGTGTAATTATTTTAAATACAAAATTACTTATGTACGTGAAGCATCGCAAACTCAGTGCAACAACATTTCGCTGTTGATGGCTGCGTTGCAATGTGCTTAAAACTTTGGCAGTTCTAATGCAGCGGCGACAGCAGCAACAACATTATATTTTTGCCTCGACAGGCAAGTCAACATCGGCAGGACTAGCAACAACAACAACAACACCTTGGCCTTGTCATACTCATGCTCATGCTCCATTCATAACCCAAAAATTGACATTGCCAAAAAAAAAAAAATTAAAAATGAAGACACTAAGTTGCACGCATGCTACGTACACGATGGAAAAGAGATTAGTTAAAAGTTGTCAATGAAATTGTGCAGACCACGGGCCTACATTGCTTCATATCATTTACATATCTACGACATAGGGACTCTAGATTGCTAGGCAAGGGCTGTGGCACTTGCAGTGAGGTTGAAGATAGCTAAATAAATTTCCGAGAACTCGAGGCGGCGAGCCTACACTTCAACTCACTGTTTGTGTGTTCTAGATTGCCAACACATCAAACAATCTGTCCAATATGGGTTAGACTAGGAATGTGAATGTGTGGAGGAGAGAGAGAGAGGAGAGAGAGAGAGAGGAGAGAGAGAGGAAAGAGAGAGATAGAGAGAGAGAGAGAGGAGGGAGAGAGAGGAGGGAGGGAGAGAGAGGAGGGAGAGAGAGGAGGGAGAGAGAGAGAGGAGAGAGAGAGAGAGGAGAGAGAGAGAGGAGAGGAGAGAGAGAGAGAGAAGAGAGAGATAGAGAGAGAGAGAGAAAAAGATAGAGAGAGATAGATAGAGAGAGGAAGGAGGGAGAGAGAGGAAGGAGGGAGAGTGAGGAAGGAGAGGGAGTGAGGAAGGAGTGGGAGTGAGGAAGGAGAGAGACTGAGGAAGGAGTGGGAGTGAGGAAGGAGAGAGTAAGAGAGGAAGGAGAGAGAGAGAGGGAAGAGAGAGAGAGGGAAGAGAGAGAGAGAGGAAGGAGAGAGAGAGAGGAAGGAGAGAGAGAGAGGAAGGAGAGAGAGAGAGGAAGCAGAGAGAGAGAGAGGGGAGAGAGAGAGGGGAGAGAGAGAGAGGAGAGAGAAGAGACAGAGAGAGAGAGAGAGAGAGAGATAGGAAGGAGGGAGAGTGAGGAAGGAGAGAGAGTGAGGAAGGAGAGAGAGTGAGGAAGGAGAGAGACTGAGGAAGGAGAAAGACTGAGGAAGGAGAGAGTAAGAGAGGAAGGAGAGAGAGAGAGGAAGGAGAGAGAGAGAGGGAAGAGAGAGAGAGAGGAAGGAGAGAGAGAGAGAAAGAGGAGAGGGAGAGGAGAGAGAGG
Source organism: Palloptera scutellata (assembly GCA_958295655.1). Taxonomy (NCBI): domain Eukaryota; kingdom Metazoa; phylum Arthropoda; class Insecta; order Diptera; family Pallopteridae; genus Palloptera; species Palloptera scutellata. Next base: position 147,381,242 of record OY282449.1, on the reverse strand, counting down.
GAGGAGAGGGAGAGGAGAGAGAGGAGAGGGAGAGGAGAGAGAGGGAGGAGAGAGAGAGAGGGAGGAGAGAGAGAGAAAGAGGAGAGAGAGAGAAAGAGGGGGAGAGAGGAAAGAGAGTGAAGGAGAGAGGAGAGAAGGAGAGAGGAGAGAGAGAGAGAGAGGGGAGAGAGAGAGGGGAGAGAGAGAGGGGAGAGAGAGAGGGGAGAGAGAGAGAGGAGAGAGAGAGAGAGGAGAGAGACAGAGAGAGAGGAAGAAAAAAGAGTGAGGAAGGAGAGAGAGTGAGGAAGGAGAGAGAGTGAGGAAGGAGAGAGAGTGAGGAAGGAGAGAGAGTGAGGAAGGGGAGAGTAAGAGAGGAAGGAGAGAAAGAGAGGGAAGAGAGAGAGAGAGGAAGGAGAGAGAGAGAGGAAGGGGAGAGAGAGAGAGGAAGGGGAGAGAGAGAGAGGAAGGAGAGAGAGAGAGAGGAAGTAGAGAGATGAAGGAGAAAAAGAGAGGGAAGAAAGAGAGAGAGGAAGGAGGCAGAGAGGAGGGGGAGAGAGAAAGATGAGCCTGCAAAAGATTGCAAATCAACACACCGGCATTTTACTTTGGGAGAGAGGGGAGAGAGAGAGAGAGAGAGAGAGAAAGAGAGAGAGAAAGAGAGAGAGAAAGAGAGAGAGAGAGAGAGAGAGAGAGAAAGATGAGCCTGCAAAAGGATTCAAATCAACGCACCGGTATATTACATTAAGAGCCGCACCCTCACGTAGAACTATAATTTTTTCGTTTGAGTGTACAATTCTTGATAGTGTGTGGTATGTTGCAGCATCTACGTGGTTGTGTCTCTATGTATGTATGTATTTTGTGTCTTTCACAAAATAAACTAATTTGCAATTTTGAGCTTATGTGATAATGTCTTGTCTTTCTTTTTGATTTTGTAGTTGATGCTTCTTTTTCTTTTTTCGTCTTCCTCTTCCACTTGGTAAATGTCTTCTTCTTCTCCTTTTGTTTATTACAACAACAACTACTTCTTTGAATTCGGCCTTATCTTTGGCTTGTACATATATGTATGTATGAACCAGTAAGCAGTATGTATGTATGTATGTAAATTGCAAACGAGACATGTTATGCGGCATCAACAGCGGCAACAACAGCAACAACAGCAATAACAAAATTGAAGAAGGCACAAAACTGTAGTGAATTGTTGACTGACGACGATGACAATGATTGCGTTGGGCAACATTAACTTAATGACCGCATTACGTGACGTTGTCGAGCAACAGCAATTTACAGCAGCGACTACCGGCAAATAGCAACAGCAACAACAGCTATACCAGCAGCCAATGTATTCATATGTATATGAAAATTATCGTCATACATACATACATTAAACCTTTTTGGACATACCCTGCATTCAAAGTCTGAGGGTACATTGATTCCGATATCAATTCGATTGCGAAAATCGAATAAATATTTACTTTCTCGGTGTTTCTGGTATCACTAAAACATTGAATCTGAATACTTATGATCAGTGCTTCTCTGGAGAAAAGGTCAAAAGTGTGATTGAAGAAATTTGAGAATATTCTTTGCCCTAAGATGATGTCCAATTTGTTAACTTTGGGAAATAGTTTTTCAATCTCTCGTTGCTGTGTCACAATAGTAACAAGAAGTAGTTTCATGGTGGATGCATTGGGTGCTTCAAAATGCCCAACACTGTTCTTCAATGCATCCATTCAAAACTCTGCTCAATTCTTAAGCTTATTTTGTTATGCCTGAAAACTGTAGTACGTAAAACTGGAATGTTTATCTAAAAGCAAGGCACCTCTTATCACAGAAGGCTGCTACTAATATACAGCTTATGAAATAAAACTGAGTCAACTCAGTCTCTTGTTTAAGGCAGCATTTTCATTACAATGTGCAACAGCTCCTAACCCCATATCCCGTGGGTGCTATAACTTGACATTGCAGATTCAAGAAGCTCTATTCGATTCAAACCTCTTACGTCAAGATATTCCAGCTATTCCATCTCTGTCCACAGGCCGTTTATATGTCGATCACCTGTAGGCATTACCATTCCGCTTCAAAAGAATCGTCATTCTGCAGTCCCTCACCAAAGCAAAGTGAGCAACCAGCCAAGTTCGATGATCGAGCAATACTTTGCTACACCTTTCTTTCTTCCTTTTACAGCAGGCCTTCAGATGATGTCGAGTATACACAGAATAACTAATTTTCTAGGGGCAATTTTTCCTCCTAAGCTTCAAAGACCCTTTAAAGACTATTTTGGTATCTCTCAATGTAGCAAAATGCAATAGGTCGATTCATGATTTTGCTTAAAAATATTCGATGTAGAGTGGATACATAAGTCAATAAGACCGGATTTAAGATTTCTATTTAATTTTTATAGTTTCCAAATATTTTATAGCATTAAAATTTTTCTTTGTTTTTTCATTTCAGATGTTCATAATTTTTATGAAAATTTATTCACTATGTAAATTTAAATTTCTTTTTCCTTAATCGTCAACGGCTAATTTAGTTAATTTTACGTGGATGTCGAGGAAAATGGCACAAGAGAATTTTTAATGAAACTTACATAAATTTCGGAAAGGAAATTTCAGAAATAATGTAAAAATTATATAACATAAACAAATTCATATAAACTCGAATATATCCCAGTAGGAAATGATAGCAAGGGCCGGACTGCTTTAACTGTGAATTAACTAACAAATGAAATTGTTAGATATTGCCTGCATCATTTAAGTTTCACATGACACCTCTAAAAGAAATTTGGACGCGAAAATACTGGGAGACCTGAAGTTTTAAGTGGCACTTAAACCGATGATCGGCCTTGGCCGCCTCGATAAAGCTTCACCAGTTTATAAGGCCAAGTGCAGTCAGCTCGCCCTGTACCTGGTCTTTCGACGAACGGAACGTAGCTTAGGGCGTCCTCTTCTGCGTGTACCTCCACCGAGGCTCGAATACAACACCCTTCTAGCCGGAGCGCTTTCTTCCTTTCGATCAAGATAAACCAGCCAGCGAAGCCGCTGGATTTTTAAACGATTGACTATGTCAGTGTCGGCGTACAGCTCATACAGCTCATCGTTTGATCTCACGTTGTTCACGCCTATTAGACCGTACATCTTACGGAGTATCTTCCTCTCGAACGCTCCTAACAGCCTCTCATCATTGATGGTCAATGTCCACGTCTCGGCGCCATATATTAAGACGTGAAGAATGAGGGACTTAAGGAACGTTATTTTCGTCGGTCGAGAGAGAGCTCTGCTCCTCAATTGCCTACTGAGCCCATAGTAACACCTGGTGGCAAGAGTTAATCGCCGCTTGATCTCAAAGCTAACATAATTGCTTGTGTTTATGCTGGATCCTAGGTAAACGAAATCCTTGACAACTTCAAAAGTATAATTGTCAACAGTAACATTTTGTCCAAGACTCTGGCCCTTGACTTTTTGTTTATTGACACAAGGTATTTCCGTTTTGTAATCGTTCACCACTAAACTCACTCGATGAGACTCCCTTTCCAGATTGGAGGATGCTGCACTGACTGTTCGAGCGTTTTTGTCAATGATGTCAATATCATTAGCGTATGCTAGCAGCATGGCACTTACTTTACTTTACTTTACTTTACTTTTAATGGCACAACAGCCCATGGAGGGCCTAGGCCGAACTTTTCGTATCCACTCATGTTGTGCGTGTTATATTTGTACATGAATGGAAGGGAACTACAGTTTAATGCCGAATCTGAACGGCGAAGTGAAAAGCTTTTCATAGGCAATTTTTACTCTTGTAGGTTTGCCATTGCCTGCCAAGAGGTGGTGGTGCCGTGTAGCAAAATTATTTTTTCTACTTTTTGATATTGCCTGTGCCGAGATTCGAACCCCGGACACTCTGCGCAGCAGTCCAACGCACTACCACTACGCCACAGCGACCACTCTTGTAGAAAATGGCACTCTTGTAGAAAATAGTGCAAGAGATGGCAATGATCGCAGGTCGAATTATTTTCTCCAGCATAAGGTTAAAGAAGTCGCACGACAGGGAGTCACCTTGTCTGAAACCGGATTTTGAAACCAATTTCAAGTTTTACTGCAGAAAAATTTTCATCTTATGACAATTTACATTAATACCAACCATAAATTAATTGTATCTAAGAGTTACGGAGAATGTTTCCCATGAAGCCTCCATTAAATGCGGCCTTTTCCAATATCACTTTTCCTGTTCATCTATTTATTAATTTTTTTGCCAGCATCTTGATTTTTCTTTTCCAACATATATTTTCAAATATCCAACCGTTACTTGTCCTTGTCTCCTGGCTTTCCTCGTTTTATTCTACCTGGCAAATTTCACTCAGGAGCAGTCGTCTCATTTACGACTGGGGTGCAATTAAAGCGAGCACATGTCAGGACAAATTTCAAAATTATATTAATTAGAATGTAGATATCGTATAAAATACGAAGTAAGTGCAACTTGCAGAATGTTGTCACTATGTTGCCCTTCCACAAGAACATAAGCATATGAACATAAACTGAGCAAAGTCACCGCCCAATTTTACGCCAAAAGCATGCACCGAAATCGTAAGGCAAGAGTCTGAAGCGCTTACAAGCTCGCGTACACAAGTTAGTAAGTTGGTAAGTAAGTAAGTAAGTAAGTAAGTGGATAGATACGAGTGGATATATTCCATTGAGAATTCAGCAGCTATAAGCAATCATTAAAATGGTACTGCCTTGAACATGTGACACATTTTAGCCGCAGGCAGGCGGGAAAGGCAAACGGGCGGGAAGAGAAGCGAGCAAACTGACTGCTTACGCTGCTGCTGCTGCTGCTGCATATCATTGTCCTTCGTCGTCATTGTCAATTCGTGTAACTTAGACGCTCAATAATATTTTACATAATGTGGACAGCGCAAATGGACAGAGGCAGAAAGACAAAGAGAGAGAGAGAGAGAGAGAGAGAGAGAGAGAGAGAAAGAGACAGAGTGACGACCGAACGGACTGATGGATGGACAATGGCAATATACATAAATGGACCGTTGCGTTGCGTTGCGTTGGGCCACGACGCAAACACGCTGACAACACAACACAACACAATCATTTTCGAGCATGCCTACAGCGTACACACACACACACACACACACACACACATAAACACACACACACACACACACACACACACACACACATACTATTCGCAGTCTATTATCTGTGCGAATACTACTACTTATGTACATTGAACTGAAATATTTTTATGGTAATTAGTTGAAATTTGCAATTACGCGATTATGTTCGCTGAAGAAAACAACAACAACAACAACAACAACAACTCCAACAACAACAACTCCAACAACGACAACAGCACGAATAACACAACAAATTTTTGCACTCGTCATTTATGCGGTAATGTTTGTCAATGGCAGAGTCGTCACCCAGCCAGCATTCGACCGGTGAGGAAGAGGAGAAAGAGGGCATGGGGCGCGAGGGGGCAGAGAGGGGGCAGAGAGGGAGAGGGATGAACGTTTCTACGTAAAATTGGGATTTAGTATTTGCGCGCATTTATATGCATTAATTAGAAATTAATGTAAATTACTATGTATAATAAAGTTTCGCTGCAAAATTGGAGGGCGTTCGCTGGCTGAAAAATGGGCTGAAAAATGGTCATTCCAACATCGATAGATAATGGCAGCTTGGAAGTGGGTGTGAGCGGATGTTGTTGACTTTATGCGATGACTAAAATTTGCATTTCTAAATAACAAAAATATTTTGTGCCAAAACGGCAGGCGCAATGACAGTGGCAGCGACAGCGACAGCGACAACAACATAATTTTACATAATTATTTCAAAATATATGCCGGACATTTTTCTGCGAGTAGGACACAAATGCGAGTAGGACTCAGCTGGCTGGCAACAAAAACACTTTTAAAGTTAAGGAATCGATTTTAAATTTTTGTAATATTCACTTTAGCCTAGGTAGCATGAAAATTATGGGTGAATGGTGAAATCCCGAAAGGCATCAATTGACACTCTTCAATTGACGATGGTGCACAAAATTTATTATGTATTTATGTTTGGTATTTCTAAGTTCGAAAATACTGTAAGTGGAAACAAAAAATATTTTTCAGGAAGTTAATGCCTTAATGCTTAACCAAATGTAAGTAGTTAAAACTGCGATGCGAATACATGCGAGTCCATCCCACAAAATTTCCAATCCCGTCTACTTGTGGGGCTTCCTGGTTTTAGCTAACAGAGATCTGATGATGAAATATGAACAGTATAACTTCATCATCTTCGCAGAGGAAATGCTGTTGGGGAAATCCAAGAGAAATACCAGGTGTACAGGTGTGAAACAAGTAATGACATCTCTGTGTCGCTAAGTAAAACTATACGCTCTGTCAACCCAAATCATTGGTGCGTATTCTTCGCATTTAGTTCTGTTAACAATATTCAGTTCATAAACAGTCAAGTTTCATACAAAAACATTTCTTTGTTCGCTCGTAAAAATGTCGAATTTTGTATCTACTAATTGCGATATGCGGACATCATTGATTTTCTGTTTCTAATTGAAGAAATCTGCTTTGGAATCTCATCAAATGCTTGTAGAAGCTTAAGACCAGCACGCTTTAGGCAAAACACAGTGCCACGAGTGGATTTAAGTTTAAAAGTGGCGTTTTTGATGTTACAAGAAGACCACCGAAAAAGTTTGAAGATGCCGAATTGCAAGCTTTACTCGATGAGGATGATAGTCAAACGCACGAACAACTTGCAGAACAATTAATTGTGACCCAACAATGCATTTCTCAACTGCTGCTGCTTAAAAGCCATGGGATTGATGTTGAAGGTGGGAAGATGGGTGCCGCATGAATTGACTGATAGACAGCAAGAAAATCGAAAAAATCACCTGTGAAATGTTAATCGCCAGGTACAAAAGAAAGTCATATCTTCATTGAATTGTTGCTGGCGATGAAAAATGGATCTACTTTGAGAATCCCAAATGTAAACGATCATATGTTAAGCCAGGTACAGCAGCCACATCGACAGCAAAGCCAAATCGCTTCGGAAAGAAGACAATGCTCCGTGTTTTCTGGGATCAGCGAGGTGCTATCTCGTTTGACCTTCTGAAACCAGATGAAACAGTTACTGGTCAACGCTACCAATAACAATTGGCCAATTTGAACCGTGCTTTATGCCAAACACGTCCACAATATCAAGCTAGGCAACACAAAGTGATTTTTCTTGATGACAATGCACCATCACATCGAACAAAATAGACTCGGGAATTGATAGATTCGTATAGCTGGAAATCTCTCCCCCATGCGACTTATGCACCAGACTTGGATCCATCTGACTACCACTTATTTGCATCAATGGAGCACGCACTTGCGGAGCAGCACTTCGATTCGTATGAAAATGTGAAAAAATGGCTACATGACTGATTTGACTTCAGAACTCAACAGTTTTTTTTGGCGAGGCATTCACAAATTGCCAGAGAGATGACAAAAATGTGTAGCTAGCAATGGCCATTACTTGGAAGATTGAATGTCTAACCATTTTTCGTAAATAATCGTGTATTTTCTTAAAACAGTACTTGTACACCTGGTAGGTGTAGCTTGTCTGCCGGCTTAACTGGCAGTTTTATAATCGTAGATGCGATCGGATGCGCTAAATTTCAGAGGCTCATCAAATCTGTCATTTTTATTAGCATATAAACATGTATCGCCGCTGAGCCTGGCGTTTAGAAGATTTTCATAAATCATTTTTTGTAAAATATTGAAATTAAATGCAACCGTGTGATCTTAACGTAGTCAGCAAATAACTTTCGTTCAAACACAACCACATGAAAATCCCGTTAGGTTTGCACATGAAACTTCTGTTAGATTTGATTCTGAGGCATTTGAACAGTAAGTTGAAGTGAAGTGCTGCCTACGGTAAGACAATTTCTTTTCTCTTCTTTGTAAATTATGTATAAGTAATGAAATGTAATGAATTTTTATCTTAGAAATAAACAGTTGCCAGTTACAGTTACTATCTATTGTACTTCGAACTTTACTTCGACATGGCTGCCAGCCCACATTTGTCTACACAAAATATTCGCACTTTTAAATACTGACTTGTTGAGTAGAATTCCGCAAGTTTCAAGGACTGCCATTGACTGGCATCCGCAAGGAAGACTCTAAATACTCTAAATGTAAAGTTATTATAAAATCACAAACATTTTTTTTTTTACAATAAAATAATATTATTGATCAGTTAAAACATTTGATATTTGTGTTGACATTTCATGTCATAAATTTGGAGAAAGTCTTTGTTGTTACTCAAAAAAATGTATAGAATTGGACTAATAAAAAGTTGTACTAAGATGTAATTACTTAAAATAGCAGCGTTTTATTCGCAACTCGCTCCTAGTTATGTTTAACTAGTAGCGATAATTATATGGCAACCAACAACAAAAGATAACGCTTATACTTAATTATAGCTGTTGTTTAATATCACTGGTTTCTATAACATCTCTACCTGAACTGTGGTACTCTGAACTGCCAACAATGAAAGAAGAACAGAAAGAAGATAGAAACCCGTTAAAGGTAAATGGTGAAATCCCGAAAGACACCATCCCGATAGACAAATATAAAGAGGAAACAGGAAACCGGTAAAGATAGAAGATGCTCTGGAAATTCCCACAAATGTGATATTTCCTATCCAGCTGGCAATTACGCAGTAAGCTGCCTCGCTTTAAGATATTTCTACCTAGATCTCGTTTTTCCTCTGCGAGCAACTACCACATAATTAAGAATGATACGCTTCGAAACAAAATCACCAAGAGCTGTCTTGATCCATTCTTATTTCCTTTAGACGCGACCTCAATCTGCAATGCCCTGAAAGGGGCTCCGGGTTTTCTCGTTCGCCTTGCTAATGTTAAAGTTTTCAGTTAACAACCGAAGTCTAAAACCAATGGCAAGCCAGTAGGAAGTGCCTTTAATTTTTTAGCTCATAAAACCGAAAAATCAGAGTTTTCCCTAGTCTCGTGGACATGGAAGTAGCTTTTAATAATGTACAGCCCAGTCTATAAGTATAAGGGCTGCTTAAATAAACTTGATCTTCATAAGACTTACATAAGTTTTGACAACTCAAAGCACTCTTTGAGACGTTTTAACGCCATTGCAATTCTGACTAAATGGTGCAGAAAGTGAGACTTGAGGGCAAACCTGGCATTGCCCCACCTTCAGTGTCCCGGTTTTATTTTTTTTCATTATTTTTTGTTGATATGTGTGTTGACTCGGGGTGATGTACACTAGAGCGGGTCGGTCCCCATACAAAAAAAAGGTATGAAAAAACCACCCCCTATCTGAAAGCTTATGTTGAGAGTATTTTAAACCAATTCTTTTTTTTTTTGGACCGGATTTTAGCGCCAAAATGAATTTTTGTTTATAACTTTGGCAGTTGATGTCCGATTTGTATAAATGATATATTGTTGTAAAAGGCTCAACGATTGCTACATTTTATTCTGCTGTGTTATTCATCTCCGAAGTCATTTGTAATAGTTAGGTCGCGTACTCAGAGTTGTACCCCCCAAAAGGCAATTTTTTTTCTTCAAAAATTTGAGGCTCTCAGGAAATCATTAAGTTCTTGCCCAAGCTTTCAGGTAGGGGGTGGTTTTTTGGGTTTGGCTATGATTTCAGAGCTTTGTGTTGATTGGAAGGAAGATTGATAGGTGGGAAGAAGAACGAGGAGAAGTAGTTATGAGCGTTTTCTTTAAATTTACAAGGCTCATAATAAGCGGGGAAAAATATTTGTGGGGATCTCATTCCAAATACGCGCGAGACAGATAAAAGAACTTTCTCTGTAATGAATAGTGCGGTGGAACACCGTGCCAACGTGGAAGGCGTGAGTTCCGCTCGCTGTTCGTGTAGTTCTGGTGAACACAAACGAACGGGCGGCAATAGCTTTTGCATCACAGCAGAACATCTACCGTCAAAGTAGCGGTAAAACAGAGAGATGCAAGCCAGGTTTCGACGATGTACCAAGGTGAGTCAATAGAGCTGGAAACTCTACCCGCTCCTATTAGCTTAATCGCTCGATGGTGGATACGGCCCAGGAGCCCCAGCTGCGTTCGTGAAGATCCCAGCCTTTAGGTGATAATTAAACTCCAATTTAGGACGTATATAGGTGGTGTTAACCATGCGGATATCAGTCGGAGTGAAATATTTTTTACACCGCCTAAGAAAGCCGAGACACTTGGCTGCTTCTTTCGATACGTCAAAAATATGTTTATTCCAACGAACATCGCATTGGATGGACATGTGACATGTTCTCACTTTGAAGTTATACGAAATTCTATGTCATTTATCCTGTTTAGGAAATTAAGCTGGAAAATTAATACCCTGTTCTTAGGGTTCAAAAGGCCATTGAGGGGGTTTTCTTTTGTAAGAAAGCAGTCGGCAAATATGAGCTTATGGAATCACAGATATTCTACGAGCTTTATACTGCAGTCATCAGACCAATATTATTTAAGGGTGCCATTTAAGGGTTTTGGTGTACAGATCTTCAAGAAGAAGGTCACAAACAGATATTGAACACGGTTTACAAGGTTCAAAGAACGGTGTCATTATTAGTCGTAAACATTATAATGCTTCTCCATCTTTACTTATTTTTTTTTAATGGCACAACAGCCCTTGCAGGGTTTAGGCCAAGCTTTTCTCATCAATTATCATACAATCTTGATGAAACTGTCAGAGAGGCAATTATCCTTAAAGAATTATTCTTTACAGTTACATACGTTCACGTTGGAATCCTCTCTGCTTAGAGGATGCTTAGTTGTTTTCAAGAGTTTTAAAAGCGTTACTTACTTACCTTACTGGCACTACAACCGATGACCGGTCTTGGCCGCCTCTACAAAGCTTCGCCAATCGCCTCTGCTATGCGCGCGAATTATTTCTTTTGTATGTTAAAAGAAATTTGAATAGGTTATTTTATTATGACCGAACTGGTTGAATATGGTCTTCAGACTAATTTTACAATTATTTTTAATTAATAAAAAGAATTACAAAAAATGCTTAACCTATCGAAAATGCATAGCAATGAATTGCTCAATACTGATGACTCGGCATTTAGTGTGACCTAAATATCGGGTAACCGGCACTTTAGCATTGCTTTGCATTTCCGTATTTATTGACCAAGCAAATCAATATTTCTCAATCGTTTACAAATTGGAAATATTTACTTGCTTTTGGTATTTTGCAACCAGGTCTTTTAATTGAGATTCGTAAGCTAGAGCTTCTGGCGTTACTCGCGCTGGCGCCAGTTGATAAGGCCAAGTGCAGTCAGGTTGCCCTGCACCTGGTCTCTCCAACGGACGTTAGGACGTCCCCTTCTGTGTGGCGTGTTCCTCCACCGTGGTTCGAATATAACACCCTTCTGGCCGGAGCTCTTTCTTCCATTCGCTCAACATGACCCAGCCACTGACTATGTTAGTGTCGGCGTACAGGTCATCGTTCCATCTTATTCGATACACGTCGTCCACGCATACTGGACCGTAGATCTTACGGAGTATCTTCCTCTCGAACGCTCCTAACAACCTCTCTTCTGCGGCATTATAGGACGGGAAGGATGAGGGACTTATAGAGATTTATTTTCGTCGGTCGAGAGAGAGTTCTGCTTCTCAATTACTTACTGAGCCCGTAGCAACACCTGTTGGCAAGAGTTAATCTCCGCTTGATCTGCTGCTGGATCCTAGGTAAACGAAATCCTTGACAGCTTCAAAAGTATAATTGTCAACAGTTAAATTTTGTCCAAGACTCTGTCCCGTGACTCTTTGTTTGTTGACACAAGGTATTTCGTTTTGTCCTCGTTCACCACTACACCCACTCGACGAGACTCCCTTTCCAGGTTGGGGAATGCTGCACTGACTCCCCGAGCGTAGGTGCCAATGACGTCAATATCATCAGCATGACACTCTTGTAGTAAATAGTGCTAGTGGTGTCGATGTTCGCAGCTCGAATTATTTTCTCCAGCATAAGGTTAAAGAAGTCGCACGATAGGGAGTCAGTCACCTTGTCTGAAATCTCTTTTTTGGGCGTCAGCCTTTTGCACAGTACGCTCGATAGAGAAGTACATTCCGTAGTGGCGGGATTATTGCCGTCATCGCCATTAACCAGCGACGAGAGCTGCTCCCTCCATAATCTCATAACCTCTGAACATCTGTCACCAGATTTCCGTTTTCATCCATGCATTTCATTGCAGGATGAGGCCCCGGTCTTCAAACCATCAGTCAGGCGTCTTATTCTTTCAAACATTCCGATATCATTGAGCTCGATTCTTTCTGTATCTCTTATCTTCTTGCGCGTGGAGCGCGTAGCTCCCTTTAAAGACGTAACTCCCTGTTTCCTCACTGGTTTTCATATTTGTAGTAGTTTTTGCTTACCTTTTCGCACCTCAAATGAGGAAAAATGTTGTTAGCTGCTTTCAACTGTGGCAATTGTTGTGAATGTTGTTGCAGCTCCTGCTGGTGCTGACAATGTTGGAGGGCAATGACGATAACGATGATGATGATTGTAAATAATGCGAACGGGTTCTTGTGAGCTGCTGCTGCAAAACTTACCCTCCTGCAAATGTCGTGTGTGTGAGAGTGTGTGTGTGTGTGTGTGTGTGTGTGTGAGTTTTTGTTTGCATTGTTCCATTTATGTACGAGTATGTGTAAAGATGCAAATCGAGAGCGTTTAATTAACACCAGTATGTTTGTTGTTATTGCTTTTGCTGTGTTGTTGTATAATTGTATATGTAAATACGAGTACATCAAGCTGAATGATTGTAATGCGTTTAGAGTTGCACAGTGACACTTCGGCTTCTGCTTCTTCTGCTTCTTCTACTTTTACCGCTTCAGTTTCGTTTCTGCAACTTCAGTTTCACACTTGAGCTTGAAGTGCAGATTTAAAACATTATACACAATCACTTCTGTTGCTACCATCAAAATGTTGCTGGCATTTACATGACATGCGTTATTTACCTACAATATTTATTCTCCTTCTTCTTTCACTGTTTTTTGAAATTTCTGTTTTTTTTTTTTTTTTTGCTTCTTAACTGCAACACTTAACACTTTGTTGTCTTCTTCCTCAGTTTTATTTATTTATTTTTATTTGTCTTTTTTTTTTTTTTGTTTTACTCGCAAAACTTTGTTGTCTTCACAATTTCGTTGTGTGTTGTTTGCTCTTTCTCGCTATGCCTTTACTTTTTCTCATACATTTGCAGTTCATCCGTGCTCCTTTGCAATTAACTTAAAAATTTTAAAAATTTTAATGATTTGCAAATAAAAATTATTTCTTGTTTCCCGTTTTATTTAACACTTTATTTATTAAAAAAAAAAATAATAATAATAATTTGCATATTAAAAATGTATGTGTGAAATATTTCCCAGCTCATTTACGTGCAACCTATGAAATGTGTGTCTGTGTATGGGTGAAGGATATGGTGAGTATTTCGCACGTGTGCTGGAGCAAATCGACTACAATAGTTTCGTGACTGCAGGCCAGTCTCTTCGAATCCACATGGAGACTGTGCTAGTTTTAACGCTGATGGGTGCACCAAAAAGAGTCCCGGATTCGTAGGTCCCGGACACTGTAGGTCCCTTCCTTTCTTGCACAAATATAACACGCACAACATAAGTGGATACGAGAAGCTCGGCTTAGGCCCTCCACAGTCTGGTGTGCCTTTAAAAGAAAGAATAAGAAGAAGACCGAGGGGTATTCAACATATAGAAAATATGAATCATCAGAAAAGGTGGCAGCTTAAAACTCTCGAGTAAAGAAATAAAATGTCCGAAAATGTTCTTATACATAACATATGAAAGTGTATAGCGCCTAATATGGGGTATATAAAACTAGAATATTTCATGAGAATGATTAACTATGACAACCATTTTCAGCTTAAAGAAAGTATCAACGAATGCAGTTTCAAGACTACGTATTCAAAGTTAATAACGGGTGTTTTTTTTAGAAGTGTTGTTTTCAAGAAGAAATAATGGCCAATGTTATTTATCGATCGTGCTTTGTCTGCTATGGTGCCGAACATCCAGCTTCAGTCCACTGTAAATGTTACTGTTCCAATTTAGAATCATGATAGTAGACCCAAGTCTCATCCACAGTTATGAAACGACGCTTAAAATCCATTTTATTCTGCTGAAAACGTTCCAAATTGCACTTATTGTTTCTCAAAGAATCCAACTTCCAAATGGAATAAGGACATGGTCATTTATAGATATTTTAAGAACTACAATACTTTTTTGTAGATAAAAGTGTATGTACATATATCATAAAAAGAACTCCTTAACTATGCGATGTATGGCGCACAATGTGAGGCATCTAGAGAAGGGGTTTCCCCTCTTTCAAATTGATTAAAGCCTCGGTAAATGTGTGCTGAGTTTTTACAGCTCGCTTTTATCCTCTCTATGGCCTTTTGCCACTAGTTTGTGATCATTCCCATCTGGGTCTTCATTCTACTACTCTTTTTGTCCAGACCATTTCAAGTGTTCTTTTTTTACTTACTTATGTCCTCTAGTGACACCCCGATAGAGCTCTGCCTTACCTGGGAATGAACTAAAACAGGCCCTTGACCACTTAAAGAGTTACACTGCCCGATAAGAATCGGTGATTTATATATTGTACATGAATGTGTGAATAATACAAGATTTGAGTTTACTTAAGTTGTGCAACTCCTTACACTTTTTGTTTATACATTTATGGGCGAAAATTTCCATTAGTTTTCCTTTTCACATTTATACAAATTTATGCTCATATTAAAAGTAAATTTTGGGCCATTTGTTTATTTCATTGCATAAATTGTTGGTAGTTGTAGCACTGTGTGCCAATTGCACAATGAGTTTTTGGCCATTAATTGTGCCGAAATTGGAGCTTATTTTGCCAGTAAAACTTTCACACACACACACACACATAAACATTATAGCCAAAACAAAAGTTATATGGTACATTCATTAAGAGTAAACTTCATATTCCATATTCTATATTCCAATTCTACGCACGCAATTCTTAACCCCTTCCCCAGCCCCCCCCCAGTTGTACCCCTCCGCCCCCCTCCCCCCACTTCCCCACCCACAACAGCTGCCATTATGTAAATCATTTCTGTAGAAATTAATACTTAAATAATATTTATATCCGTTTCTAGGTGTGCATGTGTGTGGGTGAGTGTGTGTTTGTGTGTGTGTTTGTTTGTGTGTGTGTTCGTTTGTTTGTATGTGTGTGCGCTTGTGTGTGTGTTTGTTTGTGTGTGTGTGCGTGTGCTTTTGCAAGCTTAATGCAATAATAAAAGCAGCTGGCTGCTGGCTTCTCTGCCATTTACTCTTGAGCATCGTAATTCTCTCAGCCGCTCTCTGAAGCAGAAATCTCATTCCACTACACTCTCACACTTTTCTACCGTTATTTGCTAAATAAATGCAAATGTGGAATTCTAATGCAAATTTAATTGAAATTGTGCAAAATTGTTGAGCTTCCAAAAAAAAAAAACACAAAAGAAAAAAAATATCCGAACAAAATTAAAATAAAATTAAATATGTTGAAATATTTGGGTGTGATGTTTGCTTGCTGCAACCAACCACACCTCCTTTTCAAGACATTTCGAATTGTACCGCCTACCTGAAGATGCCTCCTTCTCCTTGCGACCTACTTGAAAGTGGGTGAAGTGAAGCAGGTAAGAATTTGGCATGTGCCCACATTTTATTTGCTGTCACAAAATTTTTACTTTAGTCTATGGCCTCGAAGCTCCTTAAAGCTACACAATTTGCTCAAGTGGAAATTGTTCTGCTTTTTGGGTGATTGTATGCGGCATAAGGGTGCGTACATTGGAGTGAACATATTCGCACAGTGGTGCAATTTTTACCTGTCACCCTTCTTACGTCCTTCCTTCCTTTCTTGCACCTACTATTTGCTTAGCTTCTATGATAATTGAAAGAAGAAGAAGTGTACGAAGCAGCTCAAAACGATGAAGATGAAGTTCTATTAATTTTCAAGCAATACTAAAGCATTTACATTTACGCCTCTCTGCTTTGTCTTCTTCTGCTGCTGCTTCTTCTTCTTCTTCTTCTCCTTACTAATGGTAAGTAATATACTTATGTAGGTGAAGGCATTTCCATTATGGCAAATATGCTTTCACAAAAACAAAAGGCGACACACACTCACTATGAAAAAGGAGATGATGACGAAGAAGATGAGAACATTAAAATTGAGATTAAAAGTCAGGATAAGCAGAATATACTTAGCTGTAGCTTCGAAAGCTGAACATGAAGCAGAAGAAGAAGAAGAAGAAGCAGCAGAAAACTGAAGATGCTGTTGAATGTGGTGATTGTGGTGGCGCTATTTTGCCAGTGTTGCTTTTTCGTTTTCTATTGCAAACGCATCTCACTTTTATGGTTGAATGGTGGCAAGAGGGCACAGTAGTAGCTAAGGGAGAAGGTGTAAAGGTATTTGTTTTATTCATTCCATTAACGAAGAGTGTATACTGCTGCTTCCATTTTTATTGCTCTGTGTATGTGTGTGTGTGTGTGTGTGTTGCCTCAACTTTTGCTTTTACTTTACTTATTTTGTACCTACTAAAATAAATGAAAATGAATATCTATTGTATGTGGAATCACTTTTCACACATTTCTATGAACTTTGTATGAGAGAAATATTCTCGCGCGCGCTCTCTCTCTCTCTCTTCCTCTCTCTTCCCTTCTCAGTAGGTGTTTTCTTTGCTATTTAGTATTATGGCTGTAGGTTACTAATACTTTGTCTTTCTTACTTTCCTTTACACTCAACCAAAAGAGATCGATAATTATGATTTAGATTTGATTTGTATCTTTTCAAAGGCAAAATTATAGAATATTTTCTACTTTTCGCCTAATATGTGTGGGCTCTTGATGATCGCTAGCCAAGAGCTGTTCCTTCAGTGTTGAGTTGCTAACATAGTCCCACTAAATTCATTACTTCTCGTAATGGCCACTGAAAACTAGGATATGGAAACAAAATTCTATACTGAGTAAAATGGCAAAGCATTCATTCTCCTTTTTTTTTTGTGGTAATGCCACAACAGCTGGTCGCTATGGCGTAGTGGTAGTGCGTTGGACTGCTGCGCAGAGTGTCCGGGGTTCGAATCTCGGCACAGGCAAAATCAAAAAATAGAAAAAATATTGGCAGGCAATGGCAAACCTACATGAGTAAAAAATTGCTATGAAAATCTCTTCACTTCGCCGTTCGGATTCGGCATTAAACTGTAGGTCCCTTCCATTCATGTACAAATATAACACGCACAACATGAGTGGATGAGAAAAGCTCGGCCTAGTCCCTCCATGAGCTGTTGTGCCATTAAAAGTACAAGTAAAAGTAAAGTAAAGCACCACCTCTTGGCAGGCAATGGCAAACCTACAAGAGGAAAAGTTGCTTTGAAATGCTATTCAGTTCGCCGTTCGGATTCGGCATAAAACTGTAGTTCCCTTCCTTTCATGTACAAATATAATATAACACACACAACATGAGTGGATGCGAAAAGCTCGGCCTAGGCCCTCCATGGGTTGTTGTGCCATTAAAAGTAAGTAAGTAAGCCACAACAGCCCATGGAGGGCCTAGGTCGAACTTTTCGCATCCACTCATGTTGTGCGTGTTATATTTGCACATGAGTGGAAGGGACCCTACAATTTTAAGCCGAATCAGAACGGCGAAGTGAAAAGCTTTTCAAACCTAATTTTTACTCTTGTAAGTTTGTCATTGTCTGCCAAGAGGTGGTGCTGTGTAGAAAACTTGTTTTTTTTTATACATTTTGATTCCAACTCCGGGCAAAGCATTAGTCCTTTTAAAGAAGGGAAAAGTGTTTAGTCAGGCAGCCATTTCATGTTCTGATAAACGAACCAGCAAGGAAACTATCAGCGCGTATTGTTATCATATTACTTACGATTGATTTATCGTGTAGCCGCTACACATTAAAGAAATTAAATGCCCTTTGCAGCTTACTTTACTTACTTTTAATGACACAACAGCCCATGGAGGGTCTAAAACGAACTTTTCACATCCACTCATGTTGTGCGTGTTATATTTATACATGATTGGAAGGCACCACCCTTTGCCGCTTTCAACATCGAATATTAACAGCTTCCACAGAGAGACTTATTCTATTTCTATATTGCATAAAAGACATATTTCGAACTAGGTGACAGAATTTGTTCTTCACATACTTGAAATATTTTTTTTTTTTTTTTTTGCAGAGAACCCCTTTTAAGGTCAAATCACTCTTGTAATGTAAATCCGTCTGGTTTTTTCGTTGAGGGTAACTTTATTCTTGTGGCTATAATGAAGACTGTTCATGTGTGTATAAGAATGGAAAGAGAAATCTAACTAAAATACCGAATCTGAAATGGGATTGCTGGAATCACAGCTAAAAGCATATGCATGTGTTCACACAGTAAGCATGATTCAAATGATATCTAGTCAAAACACCCTGTACCTGTATTGCAATAGTAAAATCTTATCATAGTTATGCAATTTTTGCAACATACATACATGCACAGCAAAGAGAGCGAGCGAGCGACCGAGCGAGCGAGCGTCATATTTGAGTAGGACAACATTCTAATACGCACACACACACATGTGCATCTCTAACTCAAGTTGTTGACATGCACCCACATATATGATAACACACACACTTGTACATATATATACTTATGTAGGAGAATGTAAGTACATTCTAAACTTATCTTAGATATGATGGAAAAGTAAAAGATTTTCATGTTGTTTCGCTTTTCGCTTTTCTCTTTTTTCTTGGTTTTTGTTTTTCATTTTCTTTCTTTTTATCAAATACAGGTGAAACTTGAAGGAGTTCAAAGTGAAAAAAATAGAGAACAGCAAAGCACTTGGCGTTTAAAGAAAGTGTTCTCAATATGTGACAGAGGCAGCAGCTAGCCAGCGTGTTAGCTACAAAAACAATAACAACAACAACAAAAGAGAACGCTTCTTGTCAGTGTAAATATGTATGTAGCACATACATAAGAGAAAAGAGATCTCATTATAGATAACAAGGTATAAAGATTTTCCTTTCTTGACGGAAAGGTTTTTGCCTCGAATATAAAAACTTTTAATTTTGTTTATAATATACGTACATATGTATGTATGTATATATATATATATATATTTTTTTTTTTTGTTGCAAATCAAGCTTGTAGAAATGTAAAGAATTTACTTTCTCACATTTCCATTGTACTTATATAGTTATAACAAGTCCGCAAAAGTAGGGCACTTCACTTTTGTTGTCCTTCTAATGTCAGCAGCTGAAAAAATTACCAACAATCAATATTGATTTTAAATTTTAAACTGGTTTTTATGTATGTAATGGTATGTAATGGTTTAAATGGCAAATATTCTTTGAATTTAATTGAAAATATTTTGTTATTGTAAGCTCAAATATATGTGAGTATGTAGATATGTATATGGTCGCTGTGGCGTAGTGGTAGTGCGTTGGACTGCTACGCAGAGTGTCCGGGGTTCGAATCTCAGCACAGGCAAAATCAAAAAGTATAAAAAATAATTTTTCTACACGGCACCACCTCTTGGCAGACAATGGCAAACCTGCAAAAAGTAAAAATTGCATTGAAAAGCTTTTCACTTCGCCGTTCGGATTCGGCATTAAACTGTAGGTCCCTTCCATTCATGTACAAATATAACACGCACAACATGAGTGGATGCGAAAAGTTCGGCCTAGGCCCTCCATGGGCTGTTGTGCCATCAAAAGTAAAGTAAAGCAATGTAGATATGTATACCAATGTACATATGTACCTATCTAATTGAACAAAAAAAGGAGCTTTGTAAGAGAATGAAAAAAAACGAAACTTTAGCTGTCTCATTGCTTATTCCGTAGTAGAAAGTGAGATGAGTCGGTAAAACTATGAGATGGTTCTTACTCTCTCTCTCTCTCTCTCTGTAACTGTTTTGCTCTATTTTTTGTTACAATTTTCTCTCATGTTTAGTTTTTTTTTTTAGCAAAGGCTACGAGCGAGGTTGTTTCTCGCAAAATACATGCTGGAAAAAGTTTGTGCAAATTAAATTATTATGTATTATTAAAGTTTTAAAAATAATCAGATAATTGCTGCGTAGTTTACTACGTATGTAGGTACGACTAAAACGATCCAGTTATTACATCTCTTCTTAGTTATATTGTCATTCACAAGTCATTCATAAGCATTTCTCTTCTTTATTATACAGGGTGTTTTTTTTAGAAGTGTGGTTTTCAAGAAGAAATAAAACGCATATAATTTAATGTTATGGCCAAGAATTTAGATTTATTATAAAGATAAGGATTATTATGTTATTATGTTAGATAATGACCATTATGTTTTAAAAACGATTTCGGGCAAGTGACCGCCGCGGCTGGTTCGAGTAAATTCCAGCCGAGAGGCCCAATTTTCGACCACTTTTTGCAGCAATTGGGGCCGGGCCGTATGTCAGTAATAACGCGCCGAAAATTCTCTTCCAACGCGTCAATCGTCTCGGGCTTATCTGCGTAGACAAGCGACTTCATATAACCTCACAAAAAATAGTCCAGCGGTGTTAAATCGCACGATCTTAGAGGCAGCGCCACAGCCCCTCGACGTGAGATAATGCGCTCACCAAAAGTTTCCTTCAACAAATTGATTATTTCGTTGGCTGTATGACATGTAGCGCAGTCTTGTTGGAACCAAAGGTCGTCCACTGCAACATCCTCCAATTCAGGTACGAAAAATTCATTTATCATGGCTCTATAGCTTTCCCCATTGACTGTAACATTATGACCGGCTTCATCTTTGAAGATATATGGACCAATGATTCCCTCTGCCCATAGAGCACACCAAACAGTGACTTTTTGAGGATGTAACGGCGTCTCAACAATCGCTTGTGGATTATGATCACTCCAAATGCGACAATTTTGCTTATTAACGTACGCATTTAAACAAAAGTGAGCTTAATCGGTGAACACCGAATATTGGAAGCAATACTACTGTGGGCAAAAGTTAGTAAGACTTCGTTCATAATTTCAAATTTTTTTATTCATTCTTCCAAATCTATTTTGTCCCCTTCAAAGTAATCCCTCCCGGCCCCAATACACTTGTGCCAACGTTTTTTCCAATTCTCGAAACAGTTGTTAAAGTCAATTTCCGGAATAGCCTTCAATGCGCTTAGCGATTCATGTTTAATGTCTTCAATTGACTCAAAATGGTCAAACGGTCCACGAAGCGGTTTAGAGTTTTTTGAGTTTAGAAAATAGCCAAAAGTCACACGGTGCTAAGTCAGGCGAATAGGGTGGTAGGGTGGTTGCGGAACGATATCAGTCGAATTTTTGGCTGATGCAAATGGTCTCGTAAAACCAATGCAGTGATTTTGGAACCAATCGAGCATTCACTCTTCTTACGCCCAAATGATGTTTTAAAATGGTTTTCACTGATCCTTCCAACTGATGATATTTTAACGATGCCAGTAAGGTCTCTGACTGTTAATCGTCGATGTCAATTCTCGAGCACCAATTCCTTGATTTTATTGACGTGTTGATCATCAGTTGATGTTGATGTTGATGTTGATGTTGATGGCCGTCCTGGACGTGGTTCGTCGTCAACGCGTTCTCGACCATCTTTGAACAATTTGTACCAATCAAAAACACTTGCTCGCGACATACAATTATCACCGAAGGCCTTTTGCAACATTATGAACGTTTCGGCACCAGAAATTTGATTCCGCACACAAAATTTAATGGAACTTCTTTGTTGAATAATTTCACTCATTGTGAAAATCGCCGAATGCACTTTTTGTACTTCAGAAAGACAAGCGTATACTAAACACTAATGATTATTTTGATGTGACATTTGGCACAGATGTCACCGACAGTCATACCAACCTTAAAAAAATAATATTTTGATGAATGGGTTTCCGCGCGAAATTTAAATTAAAAAGTCTTACTAACTTTTGCCCACAGTAGTAAATTTGCACGATTTACAAACGTTGTTCAGGAGTAAGTCTATTCATTATGAAATGGCAAACCAAACTGAACATAAATCAAGTGACAGCTGTCAAACAGACCAACTCCGAAAAAAGTATTGCCAGATTGAAAACCACACTTCTAAAAAAAACACCCTGTATTATGGGTGAACTCGTTCTTGACATTCACATAACATTTTAATTAAATTTTTAGCTCTCCATTTTTCTTCGGCGGCCATTTCACACATTTCTCTTTTGTTTTTTTACCACACTGCTCTTCCTCTTTTATTCAGTTTACAGTAGCGTTGTTAAACAAACCAGAGATGTTAAACAGCATAGCTAGCTAAACATAACACATTATATGCATTTATATGCATTATCTCTGCAGCTTTTGTTGTTGTTTCCAATACAATTATCGCTGCAATGTGGTTATACGAGCGAGTGGCTCGCTAATATAAATTACATTTCTTTTTTTCTTTTAAATACAATTTTAATTTAGTTATACAGTGCACTCGCGGTAACGTGAACACCGGCTAACGTGAATACGCTTTTTTTACTCGGTTAAGGGAGAAAGCAGTATTTCAGCTATTAGAAAAGAAAAAGCAGCAGAAAAAGATAACGGATTTTTTTAATGAATAAATCTAATATGAAATTTTATTCGCAATTGAATAGGTATTTTCATACCCATGAATATTCGTTTTGATCTCGTTTTGTTTTTTATGAATTTTAATCAAAAAAAAAAAATTATATCTTGCTAATGGCAATACTTACTAAGATTATTTTACGTTTAAATGTGTAAAAATCCTGAATTTAGCAATTTGAAGTTATTTTGCGTCTTCAAATTCGACAATCGCTAACGTGAACATTTTCACTAACGTGAACTCCTTTGGTTTTAATTAGTTCACGTTACCGCGAGTGCACTGTATATGTATATTTTTAGCAGCGAAATCCTATCTCTCTCTTACTCTTTTACTCTCTTCCTCAATTTCACTTCCGCAGTAAGGCCAATGTCTTCAGTTGTTGTTCGCAATCATATACTTAGCTTATATATGTTATATATATATACAAGAAAATATGTAATAACACGAACATTAGAAGTTTTACTTCGTTTATGCTGTTCGTATTAACGGTGCTTTGCATTCTCTCACTGGAATCAGCAATTGAAAAGAGCTTACTACGGTTGTTAAATAGAGAAATCCTGCCGAGTCCTAAGTCTCTCTTTCAGTGTACTCTCACTGAAAGAGTACACTCTTAGTCTAACCTGTGCTGTTCTGCTAGCCGCATAGGAAATCCATTGTATTATTGCACAAATCTCTTTAAAATTACTTTTACGAGTGTGTTTTTCCTATTGGGTATTTATTGATGTGTGTTTAAGCTTTTCTAATTAAAATTAACAGTCGATTATGGACAATGTAAGTTCAAAGTTTAGTTTTCATTATTTGAATATTTGTAGATAATATTTTCGTTAGTTAATTACAATTTTGCATTAAATTTATATTTCAAAACAAAAATATTATTGCCAGATTAAGGAAATTGAACTTAAAATATTAATTGTACATAGGGCTATTAATTACAAAAGTTGTGGAATTTCAATTAAAAAGCATTTGGAAAGTCAATTTTGTGATTTCTGTTTTATTAACGAATTTGATAAATATTTAGTAAGTTCACATGGCAGATAATCACATTGTTGTCGAGATATTTGATTTAACACAAGATTTGATATAACACATAAGAAAAATTGGGCTTCTAAATCTGTCAGTTACATTAAGAAATTGAATTCTTTCATCATAGTTAACTCGACTTCAGTTAAGCTCCTTTGCCGCTGGCTTAGTAAATAAAAAAAAATTTTAACAATATAAGCTCAATAAATATAAAACAAAACAGTTGCTGAAGAGCTCAAAGTTCACGCTGCTCTCAAATTCCACTAATCCTAATGAATAAATCAATCTAAAGCCCACTCAGGCACTCCAAAGCATAACCCATTAATTTACTTATTATTTTGATAGTAACTTTCTTTCTGCTTTGGACTACTGTTGCCCATTCAAGAAGAAAAAACAACTTGGCCTTTATATTGGCCGTAACACACAGCAATCCATTATAACTATTTATTTTCTGATAATTATGACTGAAGAAACAAATCTGAAATTTGTACACCTCAACTTTCCTTATTAAAAATTGAATACAAAGTGACAATCTCAAAGCACAATGCAACCACACTTCACTGACATACAAATAATTCCATAATTATGTGACAGAGTTGACCCCACCCGGCTTCCGGTCTTGAAAATCGTATTTGTTTCAATTAGATTGCATTGATTCAATTCAATATCACAAACTCAAACTCACTCTCGTGTACACGCTACAAAGTTGTAAATGACAGCGAGGGCAAGCATAGACGTAAACTTCGACTCATTAAAGTAACAAACCTTAGACTAAGTACACTTTTATCGCTTAAATCCCTAAAAACAGAGCGAAGCAGAGTACCAACAAACACAAGCAACCACAACCCAAGTATGTGGAGAAAAAAATATCGATACTTATCCCAAATACCAAAGAAAAACAAATAAAAAAGGCTTAGTTACTCAAGTGGCTCCAAAGGCAGCAAATGTTGTTAACTCTTTGAAACTATAATTTCACATACTCACACACACACACACACACACACACGCATCGCTGTGAATTTGGTAATCCTCTTAAGTAAGAGAGAATGAGAGATTCGAACAAAAGAGGGTACGAGTATGAGTGCGAGTGGTGAATGGTGAATGATGAATGGTGGAATACCTGAACTTTTCTATCTATTTTGACAGTAATAAGTGACAACAAGTTGGACGAGAAGTGCGCACTCATCGATGATTTTAATAATGTGAAGTGAAGTACTCGTAAACTAGTAGAAGAAGTATGTAGGAGATGAGGAATTAAAAAGTGTATGTGTGGGGTACACTTGAACCAACAACAGTAACAGCAACAACCTACAACAAAAACATACACATGTCGAGTGTTGGCAACAACTGAAAAAACTAAGGTACTTCGGTGAGAGAGGGGGAAAATTTGGGTTCTGTCGAATTTTTCTCAATTAGTTGAAATTATATGGAAGGCTTTTTTATAAGTTTTTCTTTTATTATTATTATTTTTTGTCAATTAAAAGCAATTGCAGCAATCGAGATTACTCTGGAAAAAAGGTGAAGCTTTGAAAGGGTGTAACAAAAAGTACTGAAAGAAAGGTAAGCTTCAAATATTGTAGTATTTATTATTTAAGTAGTAGTATTTAGTATTTTTTAATTGTCAATATAAGTTAAATTATTTATTCTATTATACAGTGAAAACTTTCGTTGCATTAAACACTGAAAAAAGGGGGGGGAAAAAAAATTCAAAAAAAAACATTGAAAATGTACGATTGCATTTCACAGGCAATAAATACTCTTTTTATTTAATGTGCTGCTGCTGCCATTGGCAAATGATGAATAAAATTGTGTGTGTGTGTTCATGCTCCCAATTTGAAACGCTTGAATAAGTATGAACTAAAAATTATTACCATAGCTTTTAATGCCTTTTTACGCTTGTATAATATCTACCTACTTATATAAAATAATGCTACTAACTATGTGCAAGCACCCTACATTCAGGATCTATTCATTCGTTTTGTTTAAAACTGAAAGATAAATACATAGCCAAGGCATTGAACTTTAAGCTTGTAGCGAAATATGTCAAGGATGTTAGATTTTTTGAAATGTCTTATCACTAGAACTAAACCTGCAATATAGTATAAAAAACTATAGCTACTAGCAACTATTAAATATTATTGGCATTACCTTCTGCTTTGACACAATTTTTCTGAGTTGGATTGCAGATGTACCTCAAATGCTAACAGTGACTCATACTAACCATGCCTAAAGCTGTAATTGCTTCATACTTACCTTAAATCATGCCCACAGCTCTTGGTAACAAAGACTAATGATAGCAGTGATGCTACAACGATAATAGAAGCTTTTTTCACAACAGTGACCAATGTGAAGAGCGACTCATGCAAACAGAGATTCATGATATCAGTTATGAGACAGTTAGTAAATGTGAGTAGGTACATAGATCAACCAGCAATCCGATATGTGTATCAGGTAGCCAGAAAATCAATGTGAAAGGTGGTGAGTCAGTTTGTGAGACACTAAATCATTCCAAGAGTCAGTCAATTATTCACTCATAAAATTAGTTTATGAGTCAGTCAGCCAATGAGATAAGCATTGCCTCACTTACTTACTTAGCTGGCACTACAACCGATGATCGGTCTTGGCCGCCTCGAGGATTCATTCGGGAATATTTTAACGTGGTGGGTTCTAAGCGCGACGCACAACCATTTATTCACAGAGAAGTCCGCCGCACACATTAGTTAGCTCACTGGCGGGTGTCAGATTACTATCCAGAGAACGCCACGAGGAGGCTGTGTCTCGAGTTGGGACATAGAAGCGCAAGGATCGAACATGGAAGCACCTGCGACTGTCACGAATTTCACCTTGTATTCTATGCCCTAGGCCCTCCTCCCTTTCCGGAAATCATTCTATGAATCAATCTGTAAGTGTAAGAAAGTCAGCAACAAGTTACATCAGGAGATGGACAGAGATACAGTCTGTGTGGAATTCATTCAGAGATTGATTCTGTTAGTGAATCGTTTTAATAATGGGTCATACCTACAGTATCAATGTTAAGTGTGACTCAGGCACACTGAAATTCACACTAACAATTTATATCACCAACAGTAACCCATGCTTTAAATGACTCATATGTTAAAGGTATGTATTACTGAACATTACTCATTCTAATAGTTATTTATTCTAGTAGTAACGCATTCATGATTCATGCTAGCAGTATGCCATGTTAACAGTTGCTTATGGTATATATCAGCGTCACATACCAGAAGTGACTCAATCTTCCTTAGTACAAAAAAGTTTCCAGCACAGCATGAGGCAGAAGGTTAGTTTCCTTTATACTGTCTGTGACTCATTCAATCTAGAACTGAAACTAAATGGTTAGACTGATTCCATAGTATCATAAAAGTGACATATGGCAATAGGGGTGCATGCTAATAGTAATTAATGGTATCATTAGTTTATGTTTATGGTGATTCTGGATAATAATGGATCCCACTAAAAATGACTCATGCAATATGACTCAACAGCAACCCTTGCTTAAATTGTCTCTTATTTTGACCGTTACTCATACAAACGCTGACTATTTAATAGTGATTCATTTTAGCAGTATGACAATTTAACAAATGGATCATACCTAAAAATGACTCATGCAGTATGACTCAACAGCAACCTTTGCTTGAATTGTCTTTTATTTTGACCGTTACTCATACAAACGCTGACTATTTAATAGTGATTCATTTTAGCAGTATGACAATTTAACAAATGGATCATACTAAAAATGACTCATGATATAACTCAACAGCAACCCTTGTCTCTTATTTTGACCGTTACTTATACAAACCCTGACTATTTAATAGTGATTCATTTTAGCGGTATGACAATTTAACAAATGACTCATGCAACATGACTCAACAGCAACCCTTGCTTAAATTGTCTCTTATTTTGACCGTTACTAATACAAACCCTGACTATTTAATAGTGATTCATTTTAGCAGTATGACAATTTAACAAATGGATCATACTAAAAGTGACTCATGCAATATGACTCAACAGCAACCCTTGCTTAAATTGTCTCTTATTTTGAGCGTTACTCATACAAACCCTGACTATTTAATAGTGATTCATTTTAGTAAGTAGTATGACAATTTAACAAATTAATATGAAAAATTCATACTTTTATCGCCTTATTTTACCAAGAGAGTTTCACACTATCAGTATGGGTTACTGGTGGGGATGTAAACTGTTAGTGTGAATTTCTGTGTACATGAGTCACACTTAACATTTATCAGTTTGATCCTTTTTTCTAATAGCGGCTACTATAAATGGTTCCAGCTGACAGTAGCTTATGGTATCATGTAAAACGTAACAGCGTATCATAACCGGAATCGAAGCTTAAAGTGACTCATATGCAAATAATTAACTCCAGCAGCTTAGCTGGCTAGGTCATGTTGAGCGAATGGAGGAAAGCGCTCCGCTCCGGCTAGAAGGGTGTTTTATTCGAACCACGGTGGAGGAACCCGCAACGCAGAAGTGGACGTCCTAACCTCCGTTGGAAAGACCAGGTGCAGGGCAACCTGACTGCACTTGGCCTTATCAACTGGCGCCAGCGCGCGCATAGCAGAGGCGACGGGCGAAGCTTTGTAGAGGCGGCCAAGACCGATCATCGGTTGTAGTGCCAGTTAAGTAATATGCAAATAATTAAAAAAGTATTAGGTTTCTAAAAATAAATAATTTTAACGGGTTGACTCATGCTAGCTACTAGTAGCTCATGTCATAGAACATTCATAGTTTGATTTTCATTTTGTTGGAGATCACTGTAATGCTCAGGGATGATGCAGGTCTGAAGCTCTGAAGCTCAGAAATTAAGAAATCACCTTATAATTTTCAATGCAATTTTAGTATGATTTTTCAATATTGATGCTACTCTTTTGGGAGAAAAACTTTGTTCAAATGAGTGTAGAGTATTTTTAATGTTGGCAAGATCGAAATATTTTCTCTGTCGTTTTTTTAAACTTATTTTTTTGCATTTTTTTGCATTAAAAAAAAATGAGAATAGTGAGGCAATTTTTCTGCACTATTTGATGCAGTATTCGAGTCGAATTGCGCTTTGTGACAATTTACGTTTTGATCCTGAACAAACACACACACACACACACACACACACGCACACACACACACACACACACAGCGGCATACACAAAGCTACGCATGCAGCCACAAGCGTATAGAGTAGGCATACACAAATCGACGAATGCCTTTAACATTATGCAATAACACAAAAGACGAGCATGAACACACACACACCGACACCGACACCGACATACACAAACACACACACATACATTCACATACATATATAATTTGCACAATTCAACGATTTTAATTGCTTCCGTGCGAATGATTTTGTTCAATGGTGAAAATATTCGCAAATAGTAGAAATGAAATATAAAAAATATTTTTTTATGAACTTCTTGCAGTTTCCATCCACATCATCATCATCGTCACAATTGTTGTGCTAATTTTCTCCTTCCTTCTAAGAGTTTTCTTTTTATGATAAGCGTCAGGGGGAGGGAGAAGGTTAGGGTCGTCGGTTGAAGTTCTTGAAAAATCGCAGTTAAAAAAGTGAAGAAGTGGTTTTTCTTTTTTTCATAAGAAGAATGAAAATGAAATGTTCTTGTTGCAGGCTATCGCCAAACGCGTCTGCAGCGTGTGACCAAATCGCATAGACTCATTGGCATGCCGCTGACTGCTCGAATTTACTGCTCATTGGCTCATGTGTGCTAAATTGTCTCATGTTTGTGTTTATTTGCTCTTTGTGCTCTGTGGATGTTTATTTCGGCGATGACACGAATTTCACATTAAAAAAGCATTTGAATTGCCGGAAAAATGTGGTCCAAATGCAAAACGAACAACAAACAAAACAAAAAAACAAAAAACGAAATCACAAAAAATGAAATAGAGCATGGATTTTTTAGGTCTTTTCGTTCGTTTGTTTGTTTGTTTATTTTATACATAAGTAATAAGTACATATGTATGTATGTAATATGTTTTACATGATTCCATGTATTTGCATTGCATGAAAGTGGGTCACTTTAGTTTTGCTCTAGTTATCCTCCCTGGCATTTCATTTTCCTGGTTATGTTTAAAAAATGGAATTATTTTAGTATGGAAATGACAGATTCATATTTCCTGCATGCATTAAATTCCATTTGATTTCACATATTACTTTTGCCTTAATCATTTAATCTGAGTGAAATGGGCATTGCTATTGAAATCGAAGTTATCCCAAATCCTTTACTAATCCTGATCGTTTTCTAGAAATCAAATCACCAAAAATTAATTTTTCCCTTTCATTAGTCTGTTGTCAATTGCCGGCCATTGTTTGAAAACTGTGAGTCACTGCGACTGCCAAAGGATCAGTCAATCCGTGAATCAATCAAAGAGTCGGAGAATCGTCTTAGAAGGCAGGCTTGCCTAATGAGTTGGTGTGTTGTGAAAGTGAGTTAAGGAGTCAGTCAAGGAATCATTTGTAAGGCAGCCAGCGGGCGAAATAGAAAATCAATGTGTGTGACAATCAGTATGATAATTTACCAACTACATAAGCCTACTTAAGGGGGCTATTCCAGCCTTTAATCAGTCAGTGAGCTAGTTCACAAGAAGATTGGTAGTGAATCTGCTTGATCATAAGTAAGACAGTTAATAACTCACTAAGTGAAAAATCCTGTGAGTCAGCCAGCCAGGGAGTTATTTAAGGAGATAGTCAGGATGATTTAAGGATGAGTCAGTTTGTAAGCCAGCCAGAGAAAGGCTCTTAAGTCGTATATTGATCAGACATAAAATTAGTCTGTTATCAGTTTGTGAAGGAGTCAGTCTGATTTTCATTTAAGGAGTTAATCAAGGAAGCAATTAAGCAGTCAGTCAGTAATTCAGTCACGAAATTGTTTCGTGAGTCAAAGAATCAATTAGTAAGTCAGTCACTGGATCAGCAATCAAGTAATGTTATTTGACTACTTCAAGATTATTGTTAGCCAGTGGGAAAATAAGTAAGTCACACAGTGAGTCACCCACTCAATTATAGAATCAGCCAAACAATGAATCAGTAAGAGTCAGTTCGTCGTGGATTCGGTTAAAAAGTTGAGGCAGTGAGTGTGTGTGAGATAATCAAGGAGTCAGCAACATAAGTGAATCAGCCAATCAAGTTGGCAACTAAGTGAACCAGTTTATTAGTCGTTCAGGGATGTCAGTCAGTCGGTGAACCAGCTAAGGTTACTGGCAGTATAACAGTGTGTGAGGTAGTAGGTTGATCAGCCAGCCAAATCATTCAGCCAGGCAGCCAGAGAATCATCTAATGCGTTAGTTGTTGAGTTAGCTTGTGAGAAAGCCAGCAAGTCATTCCAAGAGTCTGTCATCAAATTAGGCTATGAGTCAGCCAAGGAGCAAGCAAAAGCAATAGATATTAAAGTCAAGCGTGAGAGAGTCAACAAAGGCCTCAAAGGTTACTTAAGGAGCTAGTTACCCAGTAACTCTGCTTTTTATAGAATTCAACTAGAGAGTCATTCAGGGAATGATTCATGGAGCGAATCTCTCAGTAAATCATTTAGTGATCAGACATAAATCAGTAGGTTCAGAAGTCATCTAAATGGACTGGTAGTGAGTTTGACAGTCCGATAGCGAGTTATAACCGTGTAAAGTTACTGTCGAGGTATCCTCAGTGGGTTCCACAGGATCGCCACATTTCAACTTCAAGCACAATACAAATACACTGTATGAATAATTCAATATTGGGTATGACATCAGCTTTGGGTATGACATCAGCTACTAACATACTTACTTCTCTTGTTCGCACAACAGGAGATGATCTGCTGAGCGTTCTGTTGTTCGGTTGGGTATTACGATGTGGGTCTTTTCCCCAAGCTACTCTGTGTGGGCGAAATTTAAGCAGTTAAGTTCCAGGCCAGGGAGATAATCGAGACATTAGTTAGACTTTGAGTCATACAGGAAATGAGCTAAGGAGACGTTAGTGAAACTATCAGCTTAAGAAGCTTTCAAAGAACAAGTTAGCAAGTGAGTCACTGGATCAGACATCATGTAATGTAATTAGACTACTTGCAGAGGAGCTTAGTTGGGGAGCTAGCTAAGGAGACATGCCAGGCAGTGAGCCAGTCAGAGAATCATTCCATATATGTATATAATAAGCTTAAGAAGCTTTCAAAGAATCAGTTAGTAAGTCAGTCACTGGATCAGACATCATGTAATGTAATTAGACTACTTGCAGAGGAGCTTAGTTGGGGAGCTAGCTAAGGAGACATACCAGTCAGTGAGCCAGTCAGAGAATCATTCCATATATATAATAAGCTTAAGAAGCAGTCAAAGAATCAGTTAGTAAGTTAGTCACTGGATCAGACATCATGTACTGTAATTTGACTACTTGCAGAGGAGCTTAGTTGGGGAGCTAGCAAAACGAGACATACCAGTCAGTGAGCCAGTGAGAGAATCATTCAATGACTCTGTCTGTAAGTCTACCCATGATGGGAAGGGCAAGGAAGTCAGTAAGTGTGGCAGTTTTGGGTCTTCCAGCTTAGCCTTAAAATGCTTTCGCTGCCAAATTCATGATCAGAAATTTTTGTATGCATGACCTCGATGCTTTGTAAAATTTAGAGCAGAAACAATTTGATGACATCGACAAACTGAACGAATGCACTGTGGCAAGCCAACTTTTCTACTATTTCGCACACGGTATTGGTAAGTTTTTTGAACGCCCCACGATTTCATGTATGCACTTTTGTTGTTGTCATTGCATTTTACATAGTTTTGTTTTAATTTTTGTGCACGTACAAAAACGAAAAATGATGCGGCGTAATTTTAATTAAATGAACACACTCTTCACGTACAAACGTTCATTGCATCCGATGTGATGCACGCGTAAATGCATAGAAAGACACGCACACATGCACACTCACACGGAATAATCGCATGGGCGCAGGACCACGCACACACACACGCTTAGATATTTATGGCGAAATTTATGGTACATAATTTCATTTAGCTATAAATACATTTACGTATATACCATATGTATGTGTGTGTATGCGTATGTGTTTGTGCGTATGTGTGTGTGCGTATGTGTGTGTGCGTATGCGTGAGCTAGCTTATTTGCTCAAAGACTTGGCGCATATAAAATTTTAATAAATTTTATTTAACATTTAGTGGAATAACGTTCCAGTAACCACCTCACGTATCCATCAGCATCGCTGACGCCCCCTCCCCCCCCCTCCCCCCCACCAAAAAATGAGATCGCTTCGTTGGTTTTTTGGCGCTTCGGTTTTTTCGATTTTTGGGTGGCGACGGGTGGCAAGAGTTGAGTTAAACAAACGCTAAAGTTACGCACGTAAACTATTTGCGGAATTTTAATTTTGTTTATTTGACGTGCGGCAACAGCATGCAGGCTACAGCCAGCCAACGACAGCCACGGCCAGAGCGATGGCAATATTGCAACAAAATGCCAGTTTCGGTTTAAAAAAAACAAAGCCGCAAAAAAAAAGAAAAAATAGCAAACAGTTAACAAAGCTGAATTTTTCAAATTATTTGGCAACTAAAAACATTAGTTTGAGTCACATTCTACAGTGGCATGCCACATTCACCCGACACGCCACCTCGTCGGCATTGCCACAAGTGTGCTGCTGTTATTGTTATTGTTGCCATTCATTCTTGTTGTTGCCCAGCACTTTGTACTTTTGTGCTTTTGTGCGTGTGCATTTTTTTAATTAAATTATATTTAATAGGTTAATGGTAATTAAATTTAATTGCACATCCAGGCTCACACACACACACACACAGACTCACACACAAAATCACACACAAACTCACGCATGAGAAATGTTTATTAATTTTATTAAAGGCTGTTTTTAATAGCCGCATATTTCATGCCAAAAGGAGATAATTGCGTAAAGAAGTTTTATTTTTGAGTCCAGCTGATATTCCACTTAAGGTTAAATAATAGCACTTTTACACTGTGCAACAAGGTGTCACGTTACTTACTTACTTACTTACTTACTTACCTGCCACTACAACCGATGATCGGCCTGGGCCACCTCTATAAAGCTTCGCCAGTCGCCTCTGCTATGCGCGCGCTGCTGCCATTTGGTAAGGCCAAGTGCTGTCAGGTCACCCTGTACCACGGTTCGTGTGTTACATAATCAGATTCCGACCCTGTTCTCAGATTTTTTGTATCACCTCTCCGTAGACGATTAAACTCGTGAACTTGGTACTCGTTTATGTTGGAGGTCCGAACTGCAACATCACAGCGACAACCGTCTTCCAGGAAAGTTTGAAGAACTTGCCCGGTATACAGAAACAGCCCCGGCATGTGTTACTCCAGGTGATTACCAGGTAGCATTGGCTGGAAGCAATAAGCAACTGCTGCCTTACTTTCTTGCGGCAAGCCCGATAACAAGCGTGAGAATTCAGCTCTGCGCTGAGATCCCATTCGCGGCCAAGTTGGTTAGGTTCCTACGAAGTTATTAAAATACTACCTACCGCCTCAAGAAGCACAACGAAAAATGCTACAAAAGCCACATCGTCATACCACACAATACCCAACCGAATGTCCAGCGGATCATCTGCCGTAGGGCCAAGAAAACAAGTAGCACGCATCTATTACAAGAAGCACAATCTACCCAGCATCGAATTATTCACACAGAGTATTTGACTTAAGTATACTTAAAGATAAAAATGACAACCTTTCTCCGTAAAAGGTCGCCAAATCTATGATGGAGTCTTGCAGAAAATTATTTCCCATCGCCATTTAGTAGTAGTCATTAAATACTAATACCACATACAGGTTTTAAATTAACCTTTAAAAGGCTAATCCCTTCATACTTGATTACCCGTTAGAAAAACAAAACCGAACATTTTTCGTAGAAAGTATTATCCACGGAAAAGTAGCTGCGATCAAAGCAGGTCAAAAGCACCTAGGTCGAATTTGTTTTAAGAAATTAACCCTTAAAAGGCAAAACTTTGTTTTAAAATCCCACATAAATACTGGATTAACTGCTAAGAAAGTTAAAAAGAAATTTTTCTAATAAAATGGCACCCATTGAAAAGTAGTTGTGGTCTGCTGTAGGTCAAGATCACCTGGGTTGAATTGAACCTTCGATCTCTAAAGATTTCACCTGTCTGCAATCGTCTCTTTGTCCTTTATACTGCTGGATTAACTTTCTAAGATTTCTTCGACGAAAATGTTCATTACTTACTTACTTAGTTGGCACTACAACCGATGATCGGTCTTGGCCGCCTCCACAAAGCTTCGCCAGTCACTTCTGCTATGCGCGCGCTGGCGCCAGTTGATAAGTCCAAGTGCAGTCAGGTTGCCCTGCACCTGTACTGGATCTTTCCCACGCAAATTAGGACGTCCCCTTCTGCGTTGCGTGTTCCTCCACCGTGGTTCGCATAAAACACCCTTCTAGCCGAAGCGGAGCGCTTTCTTCCATTCGCTCAACATGACCCAGCCAGCGAAGCCGCTGGAGTTTTATACGCCTGACTATGTCAGTGTCGGCGTACAGCTCATACAGCTCATCGTTCCATCTTATTCGATACACGTCGCCAACGCTTACTGGACCGTAGATCTTGCGGAGTATCTTCCTCTCGAACGCTCCTAACAGCTTCTCATCATTGATGGTCAATGTCCACGTCCCTGCGCCATACATTAGGACGGGAAGGATGAGGGACTTATAGAGCATTATTTTCGTCGGTCGAGCGAGGGCTCTGTTTCTCAATTGCCTACTGAGCCCCCGTAGTAACACCTGTTGGCAAGAGTTAGTCTCCGCTTGATCGCAAGGCTGACAATATTGTTGGTGTTTATGCTGGATCCTAGATATACGAAATCCTTGACGACTTCAAAAGTGTAGTTGTCAACAGTGACATTTTGTCCAAGACTCTTTGTTTGTTGTCAACATTAGAGGGGTTCTTTAACCGAGGCTTATTTTGAGGATTCATTGGTGGGTATTTTAACGTGGTGGGTTCCAAGCCCGACGCACAACCATTCATTCAAGGCCATGGAGAAGCCCGCCGCACACATTAGTTAACTCACTGACGGTTGTCAGGTCGCTATCCAGGGGACGCCGCCACGAGGAGGCTATGTGTCGACTTGAAACGTAGAAGCGCAAGGATCGACCATGGACGCACCTGCGACTGTCACGAACTTTATCTTGTGTCCTACGCCCCAGGCCCCCCATCAAAAGGGTCACTGTTCAAAATAAACTATTTAAAGAAATAAATAGTATTTCAAAACCTTAACCAACCGGAACACTGTAAACAACATTCAAGGACAGAGTCCGTAGTTCAAATCTCGGCACCGAAAAATAAGTAAAATATAATACTTTTTCTACTCAGCACCATCTATTGGCAGGCAATGGCAAACGTACAAGAGCAAAATTTCAAAATAAACTATTTAAAGAAATAAATAAGGAGTGAGATCGAAAAAATCTTAACATACTTATATAAAACTCAATAATTTTTAAACGGTTGATCTTAGAGTGTTGGATTTTTTTTTCTTCTTTAATTGATAATATTTTACAAATTACAGAAAAATATAACTTTTATAGTTCTAACCACTATTTATGAACTCGTGGACCTTTTTTTGGTAAGCCTTCCATTAGAGATTTGATAGTTGTTTCAGACACCTTTTTGGAGCAGTTTGCCCATCTCCTTTTAAAATCTTGGATATTTTGGGACATCTTTTTTGTGCTCTTTAAGTTTCTTTACACAAGAGCCAATATCTCTCCACTGGTCTTAGCTCCGGACAATTTGGAGGATTGGCCTTTCTCTCTTGGTACAAAAACTATGTTATTACTTACTTTGGTACCACTCCAGAGCTTTCTTGACGTAGTGACTTGATGCCAAATCTGGCCAAAAATATGTGGACACATTGTGCTCTCTTATGAAAGGAAACATTCTTTGATGTATATTTCGGTATTTATAGAGCCCCACTGTAACAAAGGACTTGCTTCTTTTGCCGCAACTGGATATAGCTGGCCATGCCAGGACATTTTTAGGAATTTTGTCTACTTTTGGATTCTAAATTGTTCTTCGACATTTCCTCGCGCATCAGCACCATAAAATTTTGACCCGGAAGCTGCGTAAAATCTGCCAGTACATACGTTTCGTCGTCCATTATGCAACATGAATATTTTTGCATGAAACTCGCTTTTAATTTCCAAGCCCTACTTATGGCGTCTAAATTTCTTGCAGCATTCCTGTCTGGAACTTTTTGGACTTTGTATGATTACAAACCTGCATTGGCTTTAACTTTTCGCACCCATTAGTCAGAGCACTGGGCTAACCGGGCAGCTTTTCTAGCAGATGTGTTTGGAGACCATTTCAATATGCTTTCTATTTTCTTGGCTTTCCCAGTATCATTCGATA